>JAVLUX010000110.1:2647500-4127500 GCA_032164185.1 Moxostoma hubbsi | reverse complement strand
AGAAAACTTGCTTACTTCTGCTCTGAGAATGTTCCCAAACTCTGAGGATTGTATTTTCCAGTAGGACAATGCACCATGCCACACAGCCAAGTCAATCAAGGAGGACCACCGGATCAAGACCCTGTCATGGCCGGCCCAATCTCCAGACCTGAACCCCATTGAAAACCTCCGGAATGTGATCAAGAGGAAGATGGATGGTCACAAGCCATCAAACAAAGCCGAACTGCTTGAATTTTTTTCACCAGGAGTGGCATAAAGTCACCCAACAGCAATATGAAAGACTGGTTGAGAGCATGCCAAGACTCATGAAAGCTGTGATTGAGAATCAGGGTTATTCCACCAAATATTGATTTCTGAACTCTTCCCAAGTTAAAACATTATTATTGTGTTTAAAAATGAACATGAACTTGTTTTCTTTGCATTATTCAAGGTCTGAAAACATGACATCTTTTTAAATATTTTGACCAGTTGTCATTTTCTGAAAATAAATGCTCTAAATGACAATATTTTTATTTGGAATTTGGGAGAAACGTTGTCAGTACTTTATATCTTGGAAATTTGTATATTCATTTCTGATAGATATAGGTGCCGGGTCACTAAATATATTTTATACAATAATGAGTGTTAAATCACCCTTGTATTTAAGGTTTAAAGGAACAGATTCCCCAAAATAAATATTTTGTCATTTAAAACCCAGAGGTTCCTGTCAAATGTGTTTAAAATGGGGGTATGGGGTTGTGCCCATAAATCACCACACTTTTAAAGACATCTCCACTTAAAAGGGCACCTTTACATTTGTGAAGGGCATCTTTATGTTAGTGAATTAAAGGAGGCAGGGGCTTGCGCCCCAATAGCCCCTGTTCTGTGCATGTCAGTGGTTGTTGCACGTCATAGCTGAATTTGATGCACCAGTAGGAATATGCAGAATGGAGAATAGGGTTTGAGATCTACAGCGGAGATTTTTAGTGAAAAATTACTTAAACATCCTTTTGAGTTATACATAAAAAAGAAAAAACAGCAGAAGTGTTTTGAACAATATAAGGGTGAGTAATGTGCTTCTTACGCTCTCTCACAGTCTCGAACTAAAGCTGCATTGAGCTTAATACATAGTATTTGAGAGTTCACTCAGAGTTAATTCTTAATTCACAGTCCCAATTCTATCACATCAGAGTGTCACAGTGTGTCAAATTAACTAAACCCCCTATACACACATAAATACACATGTCCTCTAATACACAAGCACCAAGGCAAAGTGACCCTGGAGGTGAAGAATTAGGTGTTCCACTTAAATGCATATTAATTTCACCCTCCAGTATTGCTGATCACCAGCAATGTTGTGTTTCCTATGCTGGTCCTCAGCCCTGCTGAATAACACAACCTGGTCTCATTGAATCACATTACTATATCTACACTTTTGCTAAATGATTTTTACATGGCATTGTCATACACATCGTGCCAATTTCCAGGTGAAATTAACAATAGAGGCGCTACAACAGCAATTACTTTTATTCTTTTTCCCCACAAAGACTAAAATGGCAGATTATTAAATTATATACACTTTCTTAGTGCCACACATTGGACATTTCTCCTCAGAACTGCTGCGACACTAAGGAGCCACATCATTTTATTTTGCGAAATGGTGCCATAGTAGAAGATCAGCCTTGATTAAAACATCTTAAACCAGCCTAAGCTGGTCTTCAACTAAAAAGTAAATAAATCATTGGTTTATCATTGGTTCCTCGAATATATCCTTGAATATTAAATTCAAATGTAGGCTCTACACAAACACTTTGCGTGGCAAAAACCTTATGAATAGAGTTAACTTAACTTAAATTTGATCTGTTCAAATAACTATTAAACCTTGCAGCTTGTTGCTAGCTAGCAACAAACACATTTGCATATTCTATACAATGGCAATAAAAAACATGTGAACCCTTTGGAATTACCTGCATATATGTATACATTTGTATTATAATCTGTTTTCTTCTCTAAGTTACAATAATGAACAAACTTGTACATATTGTTCATACATCATTCAAACATTTACAGTTTAGGCTGAAAAAAAGTATGTGAACCCCTAGGCTAATTACATCAACAAAAGCTAATTAGAGTCAGGAGTTTACAAACCTGGCATCCAATTATTGAAATGAGATTGGAGGTGTGGGTTAGAGCTACTTTCACTTAGAAAGCACTGAAAAATATTGAGTATGCTATCCACAAGAAGCATCCGCTGACGTGGACCATGCCTTGCAAGCAACCCAGAAGACCAACGATAAAGACTTTTAGTGTTGCATAAAGCTGTAAAGGGTTACAAAGTTATCTCAAAGAGCTTAGATATTAATCTGTCCAAAGATAGATAAATTGTCTATAAATGGAGATGATTTAGTACTGTGGCTACTCTCCCTAGACATGGCCATCCAGGAAAAGATGACTCAAAGGGCACACCACAGAATGTTCAATGAGGTAAAAAAGAAACCTAGAGTGACAGCTAAAGACTTGAAGGAATCATTGGATCTGGTTTAAATCTCTTTTCATGAGTCTTCTATACAGAAAGCATTAAACAGGCATGGTGTCCATGGCAGGACACAATGAAGGAAGCCGCTGCTTTCATACCAACTTGAAAACATCATCCCGCTTGACATCATCAAGGTAAACATGAATTCCCAAGTTTATCAAGATATTTTACAGGATAATGTCAGGGTGGCTGTATGCCAGCTGATGCTCAGTAGAAGTTGGGTGATCCAATAGAACAATAAGCCTTAACATCAAAGTAAATCCACTACAGAATGGCTTCAAAAAAAGAAAATCCAACATTTGGAGTGGCCCAGTCAGAGCCCAGACCTTAACTCAATAGAGATGTGGCTGTGAAATGACCTCAAGAGAGCTGTACCCACCAGACAGCCTAAGAATATGGCTGAGCTGAAGTAGTTCTGTAAGGAAAAATGGTCCAGTATTCCTTCTGAACGTTGTGCAGGTCTAATTTGCAGCTACCGGTAAAATTTGGTTGAGACTCTTACTGACAATGGGGGATAGACCAGTTCCCTTAACTAAGACTGTTAAGTCTTATGTCTTTAATTAAGACATAAAAGATTCTAATGATTTATGTGATGTTAGTTTAAGCACATTGTGTTTGTCTATACTTGTGACTTTGATGAAGATGAGATCACATTTTATGACCAACTAAAACAAGCTCATTCCAAAGGGTTCACATACTTTTTCTTGTCACTGTATTAGTGATGGGTCATGAACGATTCATTCATTTTCAACTAATCTTTTGTATGACTCAGAATAAAGAGTAGTCTCAGAGAGTGATTATTTATTTTTGTCATGGCCACACATGCGCAGATTCTGTTCTGTTCAATTGACAAGGGACAGCCGCATAGGCTCTGAAGGTATCTGAAATGATTAGTTCACATCCTGAGTCGGTTTTCGGTTAAGTGTCTTTCAATAATTTAACATGTGGCTGCCGCATAGGTTCTGTGTAGGAAACGGACATTATTTCATACTCCAAACCTTCCAAAAATACAAGCGGTTAGTTAGGTTTAATTTTTTATCTGTGAATTTCTTGCAATATATACATTTGTGAATATTTCTGTAATTATGGTTGTTTTCCATTACAGTGAATCCGGTAATAAAGTGTTAGTTAAAGCTTTAAACTTTACCTGTATGAAAGGAAACATTTACCTGTATTTTTATAAAGCAATGCCTTAAATTCAAGCCCAATTCTGAATTTTAAAACTTTTATCTTTTCTTCATAAGATATCAAAGATGGCAAAAGCTATTAGGAAACCCTATATTATTAATTGAATATGGAATTGATTTTGAATTGATTTTTCTTCTCATGATGAATCCCCTTGTTGTATGACTTATGTCCTTGTTGACCCAAATCAAGTATGCCTTAAAGAATTTCCCTTTGAATTTACTGATAGTCATCTAACACCAATTTGCTTTAATTTTACACTTGGCAGAAACTATCTTGTAAACACTTTCTGCATTAAATACCTGAAAATTATTCATCATGACAATTCTTATGATTAAAAATGTTGTTTATTGTCACACTTCACAATGCCAACAACTGCAACACAATAAACTGTAAGCTGAAAAGAGAAAAATAAACGAAAGACCCAGTAATTGTGTCTTGTGAAGAAATCGTTTGTCTTCTATGCGGAGCCTAGTAGCAGTCATGTGACAAATTAACGAAAGGCTCCGAACACCCATTCGGAAGGTCAACTAATCAATTTTGTTTCCTGTACAGAGACTTTGCAGTATTCATGTGAAAAATGAATGAAAGACTCATACCTGAAGACTAAGTCAGGATGTGAACTAATCATTTCTGTCTCATGTACAGATCCTATGGGTACCTATGCAGCTGTCATGTGACAAATGATGGAAAGACTCATACTTGAGACTTGAGAGGTAAACAAATCAATTCTATTTCTTGTACAGAGCCTATGCGGTTATCACGTGAAAAATGAACGAAATTACTTGAATACAGATTTGTTTATTTTGCTGAATGAGATTCAAAGATTTAAATCAGTAAAATGATTTGATCTTTCCATCAACATTATATACTTTTTATAGTTTTGTACTCTATAACAATTATGTTGTTGCTGAGTTTTTACAGATCCCCAATCAGTCATTATACTGATGATCCCTGAGTCTTTGCTTCTAACCATTAGCTCCACTCTTCTCCACAATATTAACCTTTAAAACATTTCAACTTGACAGAAACTCCTCTAAATCCCAACATAACAGACCATTAAACATTAGCAAGTCTCCTACTTGATTCATTTTGTGTAGAAATACATTAAAAGTCTGAATCCATTTGAACATTTCATATCAATGTGATAATATATATGTTTGACGACTATGTTGAATATCACTTGGGCTTTACACAATATAATTATGTTCTCATTTCAAACAGAACTGTATTACGATATTTCAAAAGAGCTTCTTTTCCTTTTTTTCAGTGTTTCCAGTCCCAGCCTGGGGTGTGTTTCCTGTACAACGATGTAACTTACTGCGCAACCACTATTGTACAATGCATCGTTGTAGAAATGAACTAGCTTGTCAGGACTGTTTCTTGAAACCGTAGTAACTATGTCACACATCCATCATTCAAACCACTTTGGTTGAGCTGTCATTATTACTCAAGGAGTGGAGAAATAACTTCTGAAAATATAATATTATAATAGCTCATTCACATGTACAACAGAAAGCTATTTAATGCGAGGAAGCTGCTGAACACACGAAATCTGCATGCACGGTGTAGATACATACACTGCAATAGATGGGTTTCCCTCTACATCGAACTTTGGGGTTACCCCGATGCACTTGAGCACATATGCACATTCGAACTCTTCAAAAACATATAAATATGTGTTATACATATAACTAACACATAAAAAGCTGTGTTCCAACCACACAACTTTGCAATGCTGTTTGCGAATGTTTGTTGAAACTACAGTTTCAGAAAACACCAAATCATTGAACTATCTTGGTAACGCACCTTTTGGTTTTGGTTTTGAAGGGGTTTTGGACACTTTTCAGCTGGTCAGACTGATAAAAAAGGCAAATCAGCCAAACACCAATTTGGCCTGGCTGGAAGACTCACAAGACCAATACAGACCACCAAACGTGTTTTTTGTTTTTTTTCCGGTTGTGTGCTAACTAAACTAATAAGACTTGACCAGAAAATACTGGCTGACCAGCTTCATCATCTTTGCTGTGGAAAAGTCATGCTGGCCTTGTCAGAAGGACTGTTTTACTGCATCCCCTTTCCTCAGACTAACCTTTAGCTCAAAACCTCACAGAGCTAGGTTTTGTTTTTATTCAATCAATTCACATTTTTCAATACTGCTGTGACTAGACACCAAACCAACAAATGGATTGGCAGTGAATGAGACGCAACCAATTGGAATCGTTATCATGAGAGCAAAATTGAATTTCATTCCATTTGTACCTTTGACTTTGAAAGAACACGGCACGGTCACCAAGTTTGCAGGTAGAATGCAGATGACTGAGAGAAAAAGAAAGAGAAGGAGAGAGACAGATTGTCAGGTCCCTCACACATTTGTGAAATGGCCTGTAATTACAAATATGCAAATTTAATTCAGTCCCACACTTTCTGGATGCCCTTTGTAAAAAAAAGAAAAAAAAAATGCAAAAAATGCTATCAAATGGTGGCTGATGTATGAGAAATGGACAGTGTTGTCAAACATAGCAACAGCTCAGAATTCTGATTGCATTAGATACTGCGCCATCCAAAAAGCAATATCTCTGTTTGCACATGGAGTGCATATCAAACCGGTATGTGTGAACAACCTGTATGAGGGAAGCAATGACAGAGAGAGAGAGAAACAAACATGGAGATAGAGACTTGTGCTCCCTTGTTCATAAGCACATGTCAGTACAGTGCCTCCAGTAGGGGGAGTTGTTGCAACAGCTGATTTGTGTGCAATAGTACCACTGAGACTGCCAGAGAGAAAGTTGGGAAGAGACAATCAGAATAAAGAGAGAGAGAACAAAGGGACAGTTCTCTTCTATCAGCCCGGCTCATCTGGCCATGTTCTCCAGGGATAGACGATTTCAAGTGAGTCCTGACTCCTGCATGCTGGCACAGGAAAATATTGAAACGCGCCATTCATTGCCAGAGAGAAACATATTGAAAACAGTGCAGGTTGAGTTTGAATATCAGAATTCATATTATTTTGTCGTTTCATGAGAAACTACTCAAATGTATGAAGAGAATTGTTGACAGATTTCTGATCTTGTCAAACTGAGTTTCTTTCGATATGGCCATTTTTTTTTCCAATAAGTAACTTATCATTTGTATATGTACCAGGGCTGACAATCCGTTACATTTGTAATTGAATTACTTACATGATATGGCGTTTGATTAATCTAATTAATCACTAATATTCACATACATCAAAATTAGCTGAGAAAGGCTCCCAACTAAAAACAATTCAATATAAACTAATCAAAATCATTATAAATATCATAAAATATACAAAGTCAGATTCTTTAAAGACATTACATCATTGTGGCAGGAGACATTGCATTTTATTTTCCATGATTTATAAATTCTGTTGACGCCTGGAGCATCTCACTAATTGCGTTAATTTTTTACGTATTTTTCATAAGATTAATTGCACTGAATAAACACGTTAAAACGACAGTCTTAACACACAAATTAGAACTATACAACTGGGCAACAGATACATGCACAAATTAGTAATAGACATTCTTGTCCTGACTTTGTGCAGTTTGCAGTCTGATTGCTTGTCTGCGACATCACCGAACTTGCAATAACTTTGAGCAGGGCCAACGTTCCTTTTCATTTTCACTCATCTGAATTTCAATGCACATCTAGACTGTTTTGCACAGGAGGCATTATTCATCTAAATTGCGGTGAGAAAATCTCGATTTGCTCGCTCTGCATAATTCATGCTTTATTCTTGAGGAGCACTGACCTTGGAGAGTTTATGAAAACTGGACTCAGCCGCAGAGCTCATACACTCCACTTGCAAATTGGCCTATTTAATTGGTTTACCACTGCCATTCCCACAGCTGAGGCAACACACACATATCCTTGAGTGTGAGAAAGGTAAACAGTTTTGGATTGCTGTTCACAATGTAGTGCCACAAGATTCGAGTTTGTGTTCCTGGACCTCATTTGTAGACCTAACTATGTAGTTTTCTCTAGAAAATATGAGTCATGCTTGCCCTCAAGGGTCTTAAGGGGCCCCCAAAGGCTCTCAGTACACTGCCTCAAGTCAAACGAGCCTAGTTTGCTCTGAACATTTGCTAGGCAGTGGATAGGTATTTACAAGATTAACACAGCTCTGTAGGTGCATACAATTCAAGTGAATGGTGATCAGGCCTTTGAAGCTCCCACAAGGACATAAAGTCAGCATAAAAGTAATACATATGACTCCAGTAGTTTAATCAATGTATTCTGAAGCGATTAAGTTGGTTTTGGGGAAGAACAGACTAAAATATAACTCGTTTTCAACTGTACAGCTTGCCATTGCAGTCTCTAGGCAAGATCGTGAGTTCAAGATAGATTACACTTCCTAGATTACACTTCCTAGCCTGATGTATGTGAAAAAATCTTGATGACACTATAAGACATGTAATTGATCTTAAGAAAATTATGATCACCAAGGAGACTGCTGTCAAGATGTACAGTAAAAAAGCAATTACATTTTTGTTTGTTCTAATCCAAAACTAACTTGATCACTTTAGAAGACATTGATTTAACCAATGAACTCTGATGGGCTATGTTAATGCTGTCTTTATCAGCTTTTTGAAGCTTCAAAAGGGATAATCACTATTCACTTGCATTGTAAGGACCCACAGAGCTGAGATATTCTTCTAAAAATCTTGTTTTAGTTCTGCAGAAGAAATGTCTGGGATGGCATGTTGGTGAGTAAATGATGATATCATTTTCATTTTTGGGTGAATTAACCCTTTAAAGGCTGCTTGCTAGCCCGAGACAAACCCCACCCCTAAGTCTCTACGATGTTCTGGTGACGAGATTTGACTGGATAATGTTGCTATATTGTAGCTAGGTTGCTCTGAATGGTTGCTAGTGCATGGTTAGGCAGTTGCAAGGGTAATCCTTAAAGGCTGCTTGCTAGCCTGAGACAAATGATCCATCCCCAAGTCTCTATGATGTTATGGTGACAAGATATGTCTGGGTCATAATTGCTAAAGTGTTACTGAATGAATGCTTGCTAGCTCGGGTCAAAGGAGGCCAGACCCAAGTCTCTAATGACATTCTCTATGATCAACCTGAGGACTTTCAATTCTTGAGTCACTGGGATAATTACACATGCTGGGCAAACATCGTACACCTAATTGCTTATAAAAATCATTGAAACCATATTCTTAATAAGCCGCATGGTTTGAGCTATCTATCAGTCATGTCGGTAGCACAAATGTTGGGGAATGAGATTGATGCCAAAATTTGAATGGAGGAAGAAGAATTTGTTTAGGGTTTTTGGAAAATCCCTAAATGAAGGTCAAAGCAATAGTAGTAGTCGTACCTTGCTAAAGCAAGCATCACTAATTATAGAAAAAAAAGTTGGGCTGGCAGAGATAGGAGAGAAGAATTGTAACAGGAGTGAAGTAAATATTCCTCTCCCAGATTTCGTTTCTCACTCCTTTAACTTTACCCAGTACTCTGCCAGAGACCCTAATGAGCCCTGGTGATTTGGTTGCATAATTCTGTACCTGTTGTTACAGCCTGCACCTTAGATTCCATTGTCAGATATTGGATTGTCTCGGGGGCTGTCTCGCACAGTCTGCATCTTGGGTCTTTGTCTTTTCTGATGTCAGACCCCCATCTTTATTGATCTGGGGCTGAGTGCTTGTTGTTGTGCTGCTATGATTAGTGTCTCAGCACCTTCCTTAACTCCTGCCATTTTCAAGCCCTGGTAGGATTTCCCAGTGTTAGCTTCCTCTATTATCTGGTGTTGGCAAATCCCATGGAGGGGCTTAACTTGCAACCGTACTTCCAGTTCCACCTCCTATTAATTTGTTCCTTCATCTTTTGCTGTCAGAGGGATACCCTCAACATTTCATAATTGGGAGCCATTTGATGAATTTCTGAATTTTATTCTGTCATGGCCTTGACACTTTTATTGTTTTCGTTTCATTCTGTGTTGTGTCAGACTGATCACAATGATCAAAATTTCTTCTGATGAAATCTGTCAAGTAATTTTTATTTATATAGCACTTTTCACTTCGTTTCAAAGCAGCTTCACCGATTATCTTGTTGAAATGTCTGAAATGTCTTTAAATCTGTGCTCACCAAAATTTAATCGCTCCAGTTTCTGAGTGAAATGTTCACAGAGTGACATTCCACAGAGTGACAGTCCACAGAATGTTCAAAGGAAGGTTGTCAACCTCAGAATCGGGCTCATCATTGTAAACGGGATGATTTCCTGGTACTCACAGGACCAGAACCCGTTTATTGATGATTTCTCGCAAAACATGCTCTAGCACTAGAGGGAAATATGATTATGCTTCAACTGATGCAAACATTTCTAATGGAGGATGGCACTTGTAATTTTTCCAGCTAAATAAGGTTGATTTCATTAAAAATTATTCATGCATTTGAGGAATTTTCTTGTCTTTCTTGGCCAAATAACTACACAATTGGGCATTTACCGACTAGTATGGATTATATCATTTAATGTCAGCACAAATAAATTGTCATTACATCGATGGCCATGGCCCTTTACTTTGTATTGTTGAAAGAATTTTGCCCTTGGTGAAAACTAATTGGGGAACGCTGTCTTAGAAGTTGTTCTTTGCTTTCAATTGGCTATTCTCACCCTATCTTAATCTCTGGAAACATCTAGATGCTGCCGTCTCTCTCATTTCTAACTTCTAGTGTCTTACGCTAATATTTGGCATTCCATTAGTTCAGTACAATTTGTCCTGATCATCTTCTCTCTTTTAATTATCTTCTCGAACATCCCAGTCCAAAACACATCCAGATGGTTCAGTTGATCAATATAGGAAGTGGCTGATGGTTTGACTCTTAAACCTTTATGAATATCCAGTCATCATGGATATTCAGAATAATGGGATTCATGTCTATGCAGAATGGCAAAGGGGAGTAACTAGTCACATTGGGGCTTTTACTGTCATCCATGACTTCGTATCTAGTGTTGACCCTGAAGGGGGCCTCACATCGGATGCTGGCGGATGACATGGAATGTTCTAAAAATCGAAACAATTGTTTTCTATTAATGTACGCACACCGCCACCACCACTTAGCGTCTGTTAGTGGCACCCAGCTACAACTCTGGAGGCTGATCAAATTTCTGCCACACCACGGAGCACAACACATATTTTCCATTAAATTAGACCAAAATCAGTATCAAAGGACATAGATTATTTACTGTTGCATTATTCAATCTTGAAGAAGGGAAAAACCTTGGTAACTTGTGTGTGTGTAGTGTCTGCCACCTGAATCGCATTGACATGCCCTTTGTTTAATACCTGTGCAGTGTCCTTGCCATGGCGTGGTGCTTTTCATCTGGTGTGCAACCACATTTAGAGGCCCATTGAGTTGAAAACGAGGGGACTTGTTAAAAGTCCTTAGTGTCTTTTTGAACCATTCAACCATGTGTGTAGCATTACATTTAATCTCATTGTCAATCCACATTGTACAAAGTTGTAACCTGCGATTGGGAAAACTTAAGGAATTATATTTCTACCCAATAACATTTTTTGTCAGTTGTTGTCACCTAATGTAGTCAGGTTGATTCAGTTGTGCTACATAATACTTTTGACTTGAATCAAACCAGCTATTTTAGATGTTACCACATTAAGCACATTTTTTAGGTTAACATTTTATTTTTTAGTGCAGGGAATGCTGATGTTGCTGTGTAATATATATCTCATAAACAAAACACTGACAGGAATTCACTAAGAATGATTTGTGACCACTGATAGTGTTGTTTATTTGCACACACGTCCTACTTTATTTCAGAACCCAATTCACTAAAAAATAATGCAAATCAGATAATGGCACAAACACACCCAAAAATGTCTGTGCTGATAACTTTTTGCAAATCACAATTTCTTATTCTGTGTTCAGTTATGGTTGCAGAGGATGCAGCAGACTACCATGATCTGGCATACTTTACTTGGATGTACACCTTCACTTCTTTAACTCAGGCAATTAAATCAGCTCTTTAAAATGCAGAAAGTGTGCTTGTCTTTACCTAATGTCTAGAAATATTTCCAGTTATAACACTCTTCACCATTATTTGAAAGCTTTCTGTAATACCACAAAATCAGTTGCGGCTGGTGAATAGTTGTGACTTTTGTGAACAAAGCACAATCTGGAATAAACCAAATGTATATAGAGTTGAATCATTTGAGTGAAAACGCACTTTTCACAAACAGTTATCAGAAACAAAGTCACTGAAATGACAATCTCATTGAGTCCTCTGACAAAGTGTAGAGGAGCTGCAGTCTGTCGCATTCCTAATTTGTTGGCACCGACCCAGTTGCCACATTGGGGCCTTGTTCCACCAAGCAGGCCTCTGATTGACAGAGAACCAGATACCCCACTAACAAGGGCACCAGTATCTCACTGCAAAGTGCAGAGAGCTTCCGGTCCAAAGTGCTCTGGGAAAAGCTTTCCAACTCTTGCGACAGCTGAACGGAAGTCGAGAGGATCCATGAACTTGAAGAGTTAAAAAAATCCATCTCAGACTTGAACACGCTCCAGAGAAAACATTAAAAAGTTCTTACCTAAATCCATTATGCTTCAGTGAGGCAGTTACCTCTGTCTAAATTGGATCACAGGGCCGGGTAATTGCCCTCTGGTATTAAGAAAACTGACTCCACACTTTCCTGGATGGCAGATGCTGTAGACTAGAGAGAGGGCCAGCGATATGAGGACTAGATCAATTAGACTGAAAGCATTGAATGCTGAAAGACAAAGACTTGCATCTGATATTAAATAATATAATAATTAAAAATCTCTTTAACCATATTTGTTCAATGTTATATTTGTGGGGGGATTTTGGTTAAATGTTCTAATTTACCTGAATTTGCTCATACATATGCTACCTTAAAGGGGGAGTTCACACAAAAATTAAAACTCTGTAACTAGGGTTAGTGTCACCCTCATGTCATTTCAAATCAAATGACTTTCTTTATTCTGTGCAACACAAAATAAGATATTAGATAGAGTTAGAGAAAGCTAGACTTAGTTCCCCTTATGTCACTCACTCGACGTTGTGTCGAATTAAGTGACACAAGGGGTCTTCCTGAGACGCCAAACGTACCTCTGAACCTGAGAAAAGGCCAATGTCAAGTTGGCAGACAGAATTGGCATGCCCCGCCCTGGACATATGGGTATAAAGGGAAGCTGGGCAGCGAGTGCCAGTCAGAATTTTTCTTCAGAGCCGAACGGTTGTGCAACAGCAAGCTGAAGTTCCCCACTGTTTCACTCACCTCTGTCAGTGAGAAGCATTGCTGTTGGATGTATTGGACATTTTCAGCTGGCATTCTCTCTCTCTGCACGCTGTGCAGTCTACGCCCCTGGGCACTTCGACAGTGCTTTTCACTGTTAAAAGAGTGTTCTCCTCCTAAAAGTGTTTTGATTTCTCTAAAAGAGTTTTGAGATTTCCACTCACAACAGAGCAATACACAGCGGCGTTGAACGTCCTTTTCAAGATGCCTTTCCGCCCCTGTGTTGTTCCTGGTTGCGGTCGATTTCTCTCCAAGACCGATGGCCACAGATGCTCCCTTGTGTGCCTGGGCAGCGATCACACTGAGGCGGCGTTCGTGGATGGCTCATGTACTCATTGCGAGAACATGACCATGGCAGCGTTGCGGTTGCGGCTCTCCTTCCTCAAGGTGAATATAACCTTCAGCCGCCCCCCACATCGCTCCTTCTTCCCACTGGATTGAGGACGACCCGGCTGGTGATGAAGGCGATATGGGGATAACAACGGGCTTGGTTTCACCGGGTAAATCCCCACAAACTGCTCGCTCACTTCCGTCCGAGCTCGGGATGAGTGCGGCTTGCCACACAGCCAGCTGGCATTCTCCCTTGAGCCCCTGGACTTGGATGATGACATCGCCGCTGCATGGGAGAGCATCCAGGCATCTGACGTGGAAGACTCAACTGGGTTGCCGCCTTCAGCCCGACATGCTTGCCCGGGCTGCTGTGAGCATGGGCTTGGACTGGAACCCTCCGTCCTCCACAGCCTTCGCGGCTTGACGACTGGTACCTCGGCTCGGGACGCTGCTAACAGCCACCCCCACAATAAATATATATATATTATATATATATTATATATATATTATATATATATATATATATATATATATATATATAATAATGATGACTCTTGCTGCATCAGGCGAGTGGCCAGTGATGATGCTGCCACCCCTCCCCCAAGCGAGGCCAAGGAACATGCACATGCCACTGACAGGGAGATTATTTGTGTCCTTACAAGGGCTTCACTCTGAGTGGTCTCCCCTGGTCTCGAGGAACCTGAACAGTCTCGCCTCGATGAATGGTTCCAGCAGTCTGGACGCCGTCAAACGGCAGCATCCCGCAAATCTGCCCAGTTCTTCCCCGAAGTTCATAACGAACTATCCAAGTCCTGGGGCGTGACCTTATCTGGCACACTCGGGCAGTGACGCCATCATCTTTAATGTGGATCACGGGGAAGAAAATGCCCAATTACCCCCCGTGGAGGAGGCGGTAGCGGCACACCTCTGCCCAGCGAGTAACAGGTACATCCTTCCAAACCGTGTCAACAAATGTCCACACTGGCGGGAAAAGCTTAGTCAGCTACAAGCTGGATCAGCATTCCATGCAATGCCGCTCCAGGAATTTCAAGTCAAGCTCCTCAGGCAAATGGATGAGCACAGCTTCGATCCAGAGATATTCAAATAGCGCCACACCACTACAGATTTAGCACTGCATACCACAAATTTCACTGTGCAGGCATTAGAGGGGAGATTCTTCATCCTTTCAAAATAGGTGAGCATGGGTCCCCAGATCTTATAGAAGTTTTAGACTGATTCTTTCTTTATATACTGGATTTTCACCACATTGATACCTTGGATGGGTTTGGTGATTTCCATTCTAGCAATATTCTTCTTCTTGCTAATAAGGAAGCAAAGGCATAGACATTTTTAATTTTTTTTATTTTTTCAGTGATACTCCATTTTCCAGGACTCCAAAAATAGCAGTTTCCGCATTAGGTTTTACATTCAAGTTGAAAACATAATTAAAAATTTTAAATAATGTCCAGTAATCTCTTTACTGGTTTACTTTTGGGCATATTAAAAACATTTTACCATTTCACTCTTTTTATAGAGTCCAGTATCTCTTGTGGATTGATTGGTCTATCTAAAGAGTTATTTGTTGGGATATTCAAAAAATCTGACATGCTTGATCGATATTTTGGAGAAGTATATAAATCAGAATAATATTTCTTAAAGACATCATTCATTTCTTTGGGGTCTTCTGTCAGTTGACAGTGTGTTTCAAATCTGTGGCATTAACCTGGTAGCATATTGACATTTAATCTGATGTTCTAAAAGCCTTCTCTCCATGTTCAGAGTAATATTCTTTGCACCAAAGCAATTGTTGCTAGTTTTCTCAATTGATAATTGATGATGTTGCACTTTATTTTCTACTCTTTTCTTCAGCAGTTCTTCCGAGGGTGTTGTAGAGAGTTCTCTGTCTATTTTTGCTATAGAGTCAATTAATTGTTTTAGCTTTCCTTTTTTTAAAGTTTATTACTGGATGCTGAACATGATATAATTTCTCCTCTAATGATGACTTTCAGTGTTTCCATTGGTTTGATGGTGATATTGAGTCGGTTTCATTTGTTAGCAGGAAGTTATCTATTGCTGTTGTTATGTGGGTGTGAAAGTTTTTGTCTGCTAATAGGGTGGAGTTTAATCTCCAGTGTGGGCATCCTGTACGGTTTTGGGAAAATATAAAATCGAGGAGTAATGGTGCGTGGTAAGATATTATAATTTTGGAGTACTGGGTATTTTCTACTAAGGGTCAGGAGCAATTTATCAATGAAGAAATAGTTTATTCTAGAATATGAAGAATGGATGTGAGAAAAATAGGAGAAATGTTTCTTTTACTGGAACATAAATCTCCATGGATCTAAACATCCTGTTTGTGTCATGAATGAAGAAAGGGTCTGAGACATTTTAGATTGAAGACTGGTTTTTGAGTTTGAACGATCTAAAGCTGGATTGATCACACTAATTAAATCACTTCCAAATATCAGCCGGTGCGAGTTAAGGTCATGTAAAGATGAAATAATCTTATGAATACAATTAATATTATCCCAGATTGGGGCGTAAACACATACTAAGGTTACAAAGTGAATGATAAAGATGACCCGTCACTATAACAAATCTTCCTTGAGAATCTGAAATACATTTAGACACATTGAATTGTATTTTTTTATGGATTATAATTGCTGTTCCCCTTGCTTTGCTACTAAAACTTGAGTGAAAAATCAGACTTATCCAGGGTTTTTTTAAGTCTCATATGGTCTGCTAGTTGTAAATGCGTTTCTATATCGGTGTTCAGTTTTTAAGGAGTGTGCAAATATGTGTTCTTTTATTTGGTCCATTTAAGTCTTGTGTGGCGCGAGGTAGTACAGGTCTCAGACACAAGGAATTTCGACTACGCCACCCATGGGAATTTCACCCAGGGAAATATGAATGATACCTAACAATTTAGGTCACACAGGTCCGACTCTCTTAAGAAGGTAGGCAGAAATGTAGGTATCATAAAAAAGTACAACATTTTATTAATACAAAATGACATTTAGAAAAAGAAGAAAAATCACCTTAAAATAGCATCCGTTGTACCAGGCAGCATATGACGGCTTGTTAAAGATGCATGGCTGACACAGTTTCAAAATAAACAAAAATAACAAACGACACATACACAACACTTTACTAATATTTGCACAACTCACAAAACTACACAAACTTACAGGGCTGAGGTTCACCACAGGAGGAGTGATCACGAAACTAGTTAGTCAAAAGCACACTTCCAAACACACATACACACACCACCGTGCACTCAGATCACACGTCCAAAACACTTAAAGTGTCACACGGCAACCGGTGGAGGAGCACCACCACCACAAGGGACCCTTCACCCGTGGGACCCCAGCAACTGCAAAGAAAACCAAGAACAACTTCAAAACATAGTTGCAATAAGCACAGTTTGATTGTATCAACGTATGGTCATGGAGCAGACAATAATAACAAATCGAATACCAAACAATATACAAATACCAGAACGATAGAAAAGGAAAACAAAACAAATCAACTCAATTCAGACAATAGGGGAGGCTCGCCCGGAGCAAACGCGTAGGTTTGTGCTCCTTGTTCCAGAAATCATTGAGCATCAAACCCAGAGTACAATAATCTATACATCTCCGATTAGTTAGACGATACGGCGTTCTCGAAGTATGGCAGCAGAGAAGCGACAGGGCTGTAACTATAGCGACAGCAGAAACAAACTGATCGCCATGAACAAGAGGGAGAATCCTGAGCCAAATACAAAAAAAGAAAAACATCATTACTAAAATGTATGCATCACCTGCTAAAATTCTCATTGCATAACTATGTGCACGACGACACTTACCAGGAAAGGACAATATACTCTATTATCCCTTCACAGGCACGGGTACACGTTATTCATAAAAAACGCCGTTTAGCTGAGATACAGGGATACTGCACATAACTCAAAACATCAGCCAATCTCCAAGCCCCAAACGAAGCTAAACAATCTGCTTTCCACAGAACAGTTTGCACATACCTGAGAAGTGAGCAGTCTTAGAATCCACTTAATAAAACCAGCCGAAGAAACCAGGGAGGGGAAAAGACAAGCTAGAATGCAACAATGAATCATTAATGCCACACATACAGCAATTAAAAGCAGAACTGGCTACATGCTAATGGCACATACCTGTAGCTACTGTCAACAATAGAAAAGGGGAGGAGCCGAACGTGACACATCACAGGCCATAGCCAACCAGCTCTTAAATAGGAAGAACTCCTTGCTGATAGGTGCTCACCAATGTCAATCACCACCACTCATCTCATTTATTCGGTTACAATCGCATTTTTTGGTTTTAATCAAACTTATGTATTTATGTATTGTATGATGCATATGATATAATAATCATACAATACAATACGATAAAATATTTTTGCACCCCTAATATATATAAATTCTGCCATCATGTCATTTCAGTGACCGATTTGGAACTCTGCATGCCACACAAATAGCATGAAGCACACCCCCACCCCCCTTCTGAGGGTGGGGCGTTGCCCCTAAGATCAAGCCTGCTGACAGGCTTTCCCCACTTTTTCAGACCTGGGGAGGGAAAAGGGGAGAGGGAAAGAGCAAGGCATAGCGACAGAGACAGAGAGAGGAGAGAGAGAAAAACAACTGTTCACCGTTTCCCAGACACGTCATCGCATGGTCCTTGACCACTTCTTCACCCTGTGGTGGACCACAGCTGCTCCTTCCTGGAGCAAGTCTTCCGACCCCTGCGGATGGAATGCCCCTCCGCATTTTAGCGGCAGGAAGCAAGCCCCTCTGCCCGTGGCAGTGGCGCCACTGCTCCAGGCGGCCGGCAGCACGCCCCTCCTCCCCTCGCAGACAGCTACCGTTCCTCCGTGTGCAGTCGGCTGGGAGCGGCGTCTCGTCCCCCGGCAGGCAGGCTCCTCCTCCTCGTCACAAAATAATACACACGTTTTAAGAAGAATTAATGTAAGTGCTTTTATAAAACTATTAGCTTCACATTTCTGCCTTTAAACCCTCAAAAAATGGTCCCCATTCACTTCCATTGTACAGTAAGTGCCTCACTGCAAACTCAAGTTTTTTTTTCATTTTTTTTTTTGTTTTTTAGAAAAGGAGAGATGATTTGACATATTTTTTGTGGTAATCCACGTTATGCCTCAAATGTTGTCAATTAATTTTAACTTGAACCCAGAATATTCCTTTTAAATATACAAATATATATAATTAACGACCTTGTCCACCATTATCCATCTGTATATTTGGAGGCTGCATTATTAAAATACCAACCTTTTGGAACAGCTTTTGCATGTTTCTATATAATGCCTTGAAATGCTGCTTTTGGAGGATGCTCACCAGGTTTTGGGAACGATCATTAGTGCCTTACAGTGGAATTCTGAAATCGTTCTGGTTATGTCTGGCTTTGTGCCTGACACTCTTGCAGTCCAGCTTATGTCACATTCTACTTGGAGTATGAACTTGAGATAGCTGCTACACATTAAGCTTAATACATATTTAATCCACTCCTCAATAACATAGTAATTCACAAATCCAGGTGATGCTACACAGTAGACTGCAATATATTTCATTTTTGCTGGAGAAAAATGAAAAATGACTCAGGAGCTGAGAACGCGTTTCCTGAGCATGTTTTCAGCGCTCCTGCAATGAGCCTGACCTTTATGCGCTTCTGCAGTCAGGTGGATTCTAATCAAAAATCTTTAAAAGAGCAAAGCCGGTGACATATCGTGAAATGAGTTGAGCGAAAAGCATTGCTTATGACTCAAACAAATGGAATCCTTGGTTTTATCTGTATCAGGCAATAAGCTACACAAATGTGAAGATTAATGACTGTCGGATTTCTGAAAAGCCAATGATTCCAGCAGTGAGGACGGGCCTAATTAAAATTCAAATGTTTGTGCTTGTATTCAAATTTTGATTTATATGCTATGTTTTCATGCTAAATAGCATTCATATTTCAATGACTGAGTTCTTCAAAAGAACAAATGGAACCTATTGTAAATGTTAGAAAGTGTATTTAACAACCAAGTCATAAATGAAAATTGATTATGAAGCATAGCTAATCATTGTTATAATAAACTACACACCTAAGTTGTTTACAATAAACTAAACCTGTGCAACCTCTAAGAGTTTAAGTTATTTATATCCTATTTTTTAATTAAAGGGATAGTTCACCCAAAAAATTTGAAGTCTGTTAATTTACAAATTGTTGGTTTGTATTTTGATGCATGTATTTATTTAGTGTTTATGTGTGTTTTCATGTTAGTGTTTTCAGGTTTCATGTTTTCAGTTACATGTTAGCAGAATGTTCAAGCTGCTCTTTCCCAGACAGCAAAAGTAAACAGGTCTTCTTTGGTGACGCTCAGGGTTTGAATGTCTGGAGGTGCTAAAGAGATTTGAGTGCTGTGGCAGACAGCAGACATTTCAGTGAATGTTAATCATTTTGAATTATTGATTCTTTACACAAACCTATCAATTTGCTTCAGAAGACATTAACTGATCATCTGGATTCGTGTAGATTACTTTTTTGCTGCATAAATTTGCCTTTTGGACTGTCAAACAGATATAAGACTGATGGCACCCATTCACTTGCATTGGACAAAAAGAGCTGAAATGTGCTTAATTTCTGTTCTGCTGAAGAAGGAAAGACATACACATCTTGGATGACTTAAAGGCAAGTAAATCATGAGAGAATTTTCATGAGGTGAACTATTCCTTTAAGTGAATCAGGCCTTTCAGACAGTTCATGTAAATTAACTGGCAGATATAAACTATTTACTGATTCACTATATTTATCAATGGGAAATCCAGTAGATTTTAGTGAATCAGTTTGTTCGGATGTTTATGTAAATGAATGGGTTCAAATGCACAATTCACAAATTCACTTAATATTTAGCAACGGGAAGTCCAATTAATTTTATTGAATCATTTTATTTGGATGGTTCATTTATAACCATTAATATAAATGTTTCACTGATTCACTTATATTTATAAATAGGTCCAATTTATTTTTACAAAGTTTGTTCAGGTGATTCATATGCATAAACTAGTTCACATAAATGATTTACTAGCCCCTTTCACGCATGCAACCTGGTGAATAGCAGTATAGTGCCGAGTCGTGGCCAGGCCATGAGGACACAAAGCCGGCGCTGAATCATCCTAATCAGCTACTGACTGCCAGGGGGCTGGGGAGCTCACTGCCGTCCGCCGGGAGGCAGAGGTGCCGCTGACCTCTGTGCCGCTGACCTCTGCCAGGAGGCGAAGGAGCTCGCTACAGTATGCCAGGAGGTGAGGTCAAGTGCCATCACCTGGCTTCACGGAGGACCGCTGCCCAGCTGGCCGATGGCCGAATGGCAGCATGGTTGGGGACCAGAGTCTTTCTCTCTCTCTTTTTTTTCTCTCTCTCCCCATCTCTCTTTCCCTCTCCATCCCCTCATCTCTCCCAGGGTCCAAAGAGCTTGGGAAGACCTGCTGGCAGAAGGACAGCCAGAAGGGCAACACCTCCTCTCCAAGAAGGAAGGGGACTATGTCAAAGTGGAGGTTTCCCCAGCCTGAATCGGGTGGTGAAGGAATGTGATGAGGAGGAGGGCATGCACGCCCGGCGCTGAACCATCCTAATCAGCTGGGAGGGGGATAAAGAAGAGCCGGAGACACCAGCTGGGAGGGAGATGCACGTTTCTCTGTGTGTGTGTGTGTGTGTGTGTATCTACGTTTCATTGTACTGTTTAAATTTCTGTTTAAATTGTTCTGTTAATTGTTCACTCTGGTTCCCGCTTCCTCCTCGGTAGGGAAGGCCGAGTCTGCCACACAGTAAAACTGTTGGATTACTTTTACTGTTAATTCTGCTACAGTTAATTCTGCTATGCAACGGTTCTATCTTTTTCTTCTATTTTTCTTCAAATGTGTCTGATGAAGAAAGAATTTCATACACTCCTGGGATGAGTAAATGATGAGAGAATTTTAATTTTTGGGTGAACTAATCATTTATTGAGGGCAACCTTAATTTTCTTTCAACTTATGCACACTGAAAACATCATGGGTGGGAAGGGACCACTGAATGCCAGATTCCTTTGGAACAATCTACAGAGTTGTATCTCGAACTTTCAGTGCACCAAAAGACAACTATAGCAACTGTCTGCAGTGCACTGATCAATCATCTTCCATTCATCACCAGAAGGCCTACAGGAGCTGAAATGAATGGAATTGGGCAAGCATTTGATAGGTGGGGTAGGCTTTAGGAGGACAGTGGGTGCTATCAATGGCTGCCATATCAGAATAAAAGCTTCAGGAAGGAGTTTAAGTCAGTGCTACTACAAAAGGAAGCTTTACCCATCCATCATTCTCCGGGCAATTTGTGACCACAATGCAAGGTTTCAGGATATATTGTTGGCTTCTCAGGATTCATGCATGACTCCAGGGTCTTAAAAAAACAGTAATGTCTATGCATTAGGACTGTACTCACCACCTGGATTTGTCATCCTTGGATATGGGGGCTACACCTGTTTAAAAGAGCCAATCTGCCTTATGTCATTGAATCACGCTGATGTGTGATAAAAAAAAATAACCTTTGGAATGCTGAAGAATCGGTGGCAGGCAGTTTACATATATCATAGAAAAATTATTTGGCCAAAGGAAAATATATGCAGGTATTGCTTCATATAGCTCTCACTGGCTTACCTGAATCCTGCTTCCCTTAATGTGTCACTTTTCCCTTAATTTTAACAGTTGTACTAACAATACACAACCATTACAACTGTCTGACTTCTGCATGATTGGTGGAAAATTGGAGAACCCACTCCCAGCCTTGTATAGAAGAGTTTCTCTTTCGTTTGAATCAAGAGTACATCTCTGCTCTCAACTTTATAAATCTCATTGTCTCTTTGCTGGACCTTGCAGAAAGTCACACTGAGTTTATGCAGATATTATTAAACACATGTATTGTTAAAGAAACCTGTTAAATCTACATATTAAATTATTTGTCATGCCTGATTCAAAATTTGACTTTTCATAACAAATACATTTTATTTAATTTCAGACATTTTCCATTTAACAATTTGTACTTACTGCATTCAAAATAAATGCAAATACATCATTTTTAACAGTATGCCATTACTTTTATTCACATATCCTTCCATAAATAGTAGCCCATGCACTGCAATGGTCTCATTCTTCTCATTAGACCTTCCATGGGTTTTGTTCATAAAAGATAATCATTAGGTCATATTTGGCCTCATATCTGTTGGTTTCAATTTGGAAACTAAAAACAGCCATTTGCAATTGGAGTTTGTGCCATTCCTTCTTGAAAAATTAAAATACACCTACAGCAGCTGCAGGGTTAGTGGGTCTCATTAGAGGAGATGCAATAACAATGACGGTGATCCATAAAATAACATAAAATATGTCAGGTCCTGAGCTTATCCAGATCCACTGATCCCGATTGAAATTTTAAGAAGCCAAAATTATAATCAGATTACTTAACTAATTACTTAATTGAAAATCACATTACTAATCACTTTTTATGTTACTTTTAAGTTACATTCTAAAACGTCTTGGTTACGGATGTAACCTCCGTTCCCTGATGTAGGGAACGAGCCGTTGTGTCGAAGAAGCAACACTAGGGGTCTCTCTTGAGTGCCGAATATACCTCTGATCTATGAAAAAAGGCCAATGAGAAGTTGGCAGGAAGAATTTGCATGTCCGCCCCCGGAAATACTGGAATAAAGGCAGGGAAATAAAGTCTGTTTCATTCAGGATTTTTCTGAGGAGCCAGAAATGGTCCAGCCACAACAGTGGCTTGGCTCAGCGACATTGCCGGGAGGACACAAAGTCTCGTTCCCTCCATCAGGGAATGGAGGTTACATCAGTAACCTAGACATTCCCCGTATGTCGCTCACTTTGACGTTGTGTCGAAGAAGCGACACTAGGGGTCCAATTTAAATCACGCCATATGCTGAGGCGTGTACGTTTACTGCTGACACAGTAGCGGGCAGGTACTTGTTGTGCCAAAACGACCAGCGGTATAAGACTGCACGTACCATTCCCCAATGCCCCATAAAGTTGTTGGAATCCTTAAAGTTACCCTAGACAGGGGAACAAGGCAATGCTTACCAACCTGGGAATGGGCCGAGCCTAGCCAGGCCTCTTTTCTCACATAGAGTCAACGCCTGGGGCACTTACACGCATAGGGGTCTTACCCAGTTTCCTATTCTTTCAGGAGGAAAAGACCCTGCGGACACCACACCTGCCCAGAGAAGGGGAGGTAAGATTGGTGACACACACCACATGGGCTTTTAGGTCACATGTGGTAAGTGGCACGGTGGTAGATCCCGCCTCTTCGGAGGGAGGATTTGGTACAGACACGGCGACCGGGGGTCAGTGGGAACTGCCCAAGGGAGATGCGGGTCCACTCGTAAGGGGACCGCACCACGGAAAACACACAGAGGGGAGAAGTCCACGTAGGAGCCCTGACTTGTGGAGCACCTATTCCAGTACAGGGTAGATCTGAGTACCCGCAATGGATTGGGTCGGCGAATTCCTCCACTGAATTGCAGACCCAGAGGGCTAGGGAGGAGTCATCCAGGGAGCCGAGTGAGTGGGATCGCCTGGGAGAAAAAGCGCACGGTTTACCTTAACCGAGGGAAAGGGCGCTAGGTGCAAGCGATCAACCCGGTCAGTCTGTCAGCGTGTTACCAAGTTCTACTTGCTCAGACCTGAGAAAACACGGGACGAAACTGACTCTACCCTGAGATTGTAAAATCTCGCAAAGGTATTAGGTGTTGCCCAACCCGCTGCACTGCATATGTCTGCCATGGAGGTGCTTCTGGCCAGTGCCCATGAGGACGCAACACTCCTTGATGAGTGTGCTCGAACCCGCAAGGGGGGGCATGGCCTGGGTGCGATAGGTCAATGAAATGGTGTCCACCACCCAGTGGGAGATCCTCTGTTTGGAGACAGCGTTCCCTTTTTCGCTGTCCACCAAAGCAAACAAAGAGCTGCTCAGATGTCTAAAGCTCTGCATGTGGCCCAAGTAGGTACATAAAGCACGTACCGGACACAGCAACGAAGGGGCTGAGTCTGCCTCCTCCCGGGGCAGTGCTTGCAGGTTCACTACCTGGTCTCTGATGGGTGTGGTAGGAACCTTGGGCACGTAGCCTGGCCATGGTCTTAGGATCACATGTGTATGCCGAAACCGAACTCCAGGCAAGTGTCGCTGACAGAGAACGTTTGCAGGTCTCTGACCCTCTTGATGGAGGTGAGCTTGAAGGTCTCTCTGAAGGTCTGAGAGGACCAATGACAGTCAAGGACAAACTGATAGTCAAGTCGTGCTTACCCAAAGACTTGCCGTCTACTGCGTCGTGGTGGGCCGCGATAGCAGTTACATACACTTTCAAGGTGGACGGGGACAGCCTCCCCTCCAACCTCTCCTTACCTTTGTGGGTCTTTGGCCTGAGAAGAACACCAATTCGCGAACAAGTGCCACTTTAGGGCAAAAATTGCCTGGTAGAAGGGGCTCTGTCTTGGTTGATCGTGTCTAAGACGGCAGGTGGTAGATCAGCAAGATTTTCCGTGTCCCGTCCAGGGGCCAGACGTGGAGTTTCCAGAGGTCTGGGTGCAGATGCCAGAGCATGCCCTATCCCTGAGAAGGAAGGTCTTTCCTCAGGGGAATTTGCCGGGTAGGGGTTGTAGCGAGGAGTACGAGGTCCGAAAACCAAGCCCGGGTGGGCCAATATGGAGCCACTAGAGTGACTTTTTTTTCGTTCTCCCTGACCTTGCACAGCACCAGTGCAAGAAGGCTCATTGGGGGAAATGTGTACTTGTGCAGCCCTGTGGGCCAGCTGTGTGCCAGTGCGTCTGCCCCGAGGGGAGCCTCTGTTCGGGCATACCAGAGCGGGCAGTGGGAGGTCTCTTGAGAGGCGAACAGGTCTACCTGAGCCTTGCCGAACCACTTCCAAATCAGCTGGACCAACTGGGGGTGAAGCCTCCACTCTCCACTGGGCAAGCGTTGTCGTGATAGTGCGTACGCCACCACATTGAGGTTGCCGGGGATGTGAGACGACGGACGAGTTGTGACATGTGGTGGGAGCGTATGAACCAGCAGGAGAAACCTCTACAGGGCAAAGAATACTGTCAACAACTCTAGGCAGTTGATGTGCCAGCGCAGCGGGCCCCTTTCCAATGGCCCGCGGCTGCGTGCCCATGGCACACGTCACCTCAACCCAATTTGGAGGAATCGGTCGTGACCAGGATGTGTCGGGACACCTGCTGCAAGGGGACTCCTGCCCGCAGAAAGCTATCCAGGGTCTATCCAGGGTTTGAATGTTTGGTGGCAGGCGAGGGTGACCATCACACGGTGCACGCCGTGGCGCCATGCTCATCTCAGGACTCGAGTCTGGAGCCAGTTGACCTGAAGCCCTAAACGGCTGAGGTGCCTGAGCACCTGCATAGTAACTCTCTGGAGTGGGCCAGGATGAGCGAGTCATCGAGGTAGATGAGTATGTGGATGCCGTCTTCTCGGAGTGGGGCAAGGGCTGCCTCTGCGACCTTTGTAAAGACGCGAGGAGACAGGGACATGCCGAAGGGGAGGACCTTGTACTGATATGCCTGGCCGTCGAATGCGAACCGTAGAAAGGGTCGATTTCGAGGCAATATTGAGACGTGGAAATACGCGTCCTTCAGGTCTACTGCTGCAAATCAATCTATATGCCGGCTGCAAGTTAAGATGTGTTTTTGCGCGAGCATTTTGAACGGGAGTTTGTGCAAAGCCCGGTTGAAAACTTGCAAATCCAAGATCGGTCGTAAGCCAACGCCTTTCTTGGGTACAATAAAGCTTTGTGACGAGTGGAGAGAGGGTGCTCTCCATGCAGCTGTCAACTCATCATGCACCTCTGTGGCTGTGAGCGGCGCGCAGACCCAAGGAACCAATCATCCAGCCATGATGGCTGTGGGGAGGACGGAGGGTTCCAGTCCAACCCCATGCTGGCTGTGGCCCGGGCAAGCATGTCGGACATCTGGGCATCAGCCTCAGCCTGGGTGTGCTGGCATGAAGGCGGCACCCATAACGAGTCATCCGTGTCAGACACTGGACCACTCTCCGATGCAGTGGCGAGCTCATCCAGTTCAGGGGGGCACCAGAGGATAGGAAGACTGGATGTGAGGCGAGCCGCTGTTGCCTCGAGCCCGGACGGATGTCAACGAGCGTGCCGGGGGGCGGTGGTTCGCGGGGGTGTACCCTGCGAAACCGAGCCCGCTGCCATCCCCAGATCGCCTCCATCGCCAGCCGAGTCATCCTCAATCCCGTGGGAAGAAGGAGCATTGAAGCCGCGACCGCAACGTTGCCATGGTCATGTTATCGCAGTAAGAACATGAACCATCCAAAAATGTTGCCTTGGTGTAATCGCAGCCCAGACACACAAGACAGTGCCTGTGGCCATCAGGAGCGGAGAGCACTCTACTGCATCCAGGAACTACACAGGGGTGGAAGGGCATCTTTATAAAGACGCGTCCTGAAAAGGACGTTCAACGCCAGCTGTGTATTGCTCTTTTAGAGGAAAATACTCTTTTAGAGAAAATCACTCTTTATAAACACTTTTCAGTTTGCACTGTCGAAGCGCCCAGGAGCAAACTGCACTGCCGTGCAGAGAAGGAGAAAGCCTCTGAAGTGCGCCGTAGATCCAACAGCAGATCGCTCAGAGGTAAGAGGAAAAGGTGTGTAACTCGCAGCTCGCTGCATACACGACCATCGGTGGCGTGAAAATTTCTGAATGAAACCGACTTATTTTCCCGCCTTTATACCCGTATGTCCGGGGACGGGACATGCAAATTCTGTCTGCCAACTTCTCATTGGCCTTTTTTTTTAATAGATCATAGATCAGAGGTATTCGGCGCTCAAGAGAGACCCTAGTGTCGCTTCTTCGACACAACGTCGAAGTGAGCGACAGATGGGGAATACTTTTACACTCAACAAATTTAAAAATTCTATATTTCTATCTTGATCGTTGTTACACACATTTCATACACTCATCACCTCATATTTCGACTTCACAATCACTTGCTAGTCACTTGTTGGGCAATTATTCATGTTAGTTCATAATAAGCATAACCCTACAATGCCATTAAAAGTAATTAAATTAATTGAAAGTCAGCAACTGTAATCTGATTACAAAAATTTTAAATGTAATGCACTACACTGCTTTTTGGAATAAAAGTAATTTGATTACATAAACAAATTACTTTTAGTTGGATTTTACCCAACACTGCTTAAGATTAACCATTGCCAACTTGCTCAGGTGTAACCAATCACCTTTCAGAATACATACTGGGCTAATTGGCACCCACCTGACATCACTTGCAGTGGTTTTGATTACTTCAGAATAAAACCGGCTGTTCCGTACATGCAGTAGTAGTGCATGGTAATGAATTCACCATGGTTGGAAAGGTGCTTTCAAAAGGGCTCCGTTATAAAATTTTGGAAAGGCACATGTTAGGAGAAGGGTACAAAAAGATTTCAAAGGCTTTTACTCTCCCTCTGAGTACCATTCAGAGCATTATTAAGAAGTGGAAAGTGCATGGCACCCCAAAATCTTGCCTAGATCGGGCTGTCCGTCCAAACTGTATGACCGTGCCAGGAGGGTATTGATCAGAGAAGCTATCAAGAGGCCAAAGGCAACTTTTAAGGATTTACAAGCCCTTATGGCAGAGACTGATCGATCTGTGCATGTGACAACAATCTCCCAAGCTTTACACAAAGCTGGCCTATATGGTAGGGTGACAAGAAAGAAGCCTCTTCTGAAAAAAGTACCACATTATGTCTCGTTTGCAGAAAAAACAAAACAAAAAAAAAAACACTTCTGTTACGATTTTGATGCCATGTTGCAAAAGGTTTTACGGGCTGAGATGAGACAAAAAAACTCCAAGCACTATATCTGGAGAAAACCAAACACAGCACACCACCCAAAACATCACATCTCCTTTGAAGCATGGTGGAAGCAACATTATGTTTTGGGGGTGTTTTTCTTCAGCAAGGACTGGGCAATTGGTTAGTATTGAAGGTAAATGGATGCTGCCATGTGCACCAAATCATTGAGGAAAATCTGTGGCTCTCTTCTCGACAACTAAAGATGGGCAAGTGGTTCATCTTTCAGCATGACAATGACCCCAAACACACTACCAAAAAACATTGAAGCGGCTAAAGTATAGGAGGTCAAAGTCAAAGAACCTGTGGATGGAATTGAAGATAGCAATCAATAGCCACTAATCCACACAATTTGACTAAACTCGAACAATTCTACAAGGAACAATGGGCAAATATTCCACAATCTAGGTGCACGAAGCTAGTAGAAACATATCCAAACAGACTGATGGCAGTCATTAAATCAAAAAGTAGCTCTTTGAAGGATTACATCCAGGAGTATGATCACTTTTCAAACCCTGCTTTCCTAGTTTTTCATCTTTTATACCATACATTTTTGGAACTGTTGCCTTTTTTTTCATTAGTTGAGTATTACATCTGTAATTACACTTATGAATTTACCCCTAACTCTAATCATACCACACATTCAGCTAATGGAACTCACACAGTTTATTTGAACAATGTATGCCATAATAAATGCATTGTATCAAATGCTTAATTTTGCAATGTACTGTAAGTGCATACAATTTTAAGTAGGACCATATCTTTTAGTGGTTATATGTGACAATTGAAATTACAGTAACTCAGAGCACATGTTTTATAAAGATGTCAAGGTGCTAGTTATTATCTAGGACAACCTTTTCAAGATCTGTGTGCTATGTCATTGATGTACTTTGTGAAAAACTTGCTTAAGGTCTTAGTATTGATCAGAAACTCTCGGGCTCTGGAGGGAGAACTGGCAGGTGCAGTTCTGTAGAGGTTAGACATGCAATGTTTGACAGAGTTGAAATTCATTGCAGTGAGTCTTCAGTGCTCGACAGCTCCCATCTCTCTGTCAGTGGGGTCAGGAGGTTAGGCCAGTCTCAGAATGACACCGACAGCAAGAACGGTCAATTATTCACCAGCACTAACATTTGGCAAAAATCCATCTTCTCAACATTTCTTTTGTTAACCTCCAATACACCATACATTACTTATGATCTTATCTCTTTTTTCTCTTCTAAAGATATGGCTTCACCTGAAACATGAAAAGTGAATGAATGAATTATTGCTGAGGTCTCTATGAAATAGGTTTTTCTTATGAGAATGTTATGAGATTTTTGAATAGCTGTTGTAAACTAAAGCTTTTTAGTGACATGGTAACATCTAATTTTATCATCAGCACCATCTAAATATGGTTGCCTCAAGCAAACATGCAACCCATCTCAAATAAAACATGTTTAACCAGGCCACTGGTGAACATATTTCCTTTCTTTTTTTGTTCCTCAATGACTTCAGTTGCCAGAATGAAACAGCATTGTTTTTGAAACGATCCACTAACTTACTGTGGAGGAACCTTTTTGGTAGGCCCACACCGAATCTGCAGACTTATTTATTTTCTGCACTAGCTAGGGTTCCATCCAACTATTTTTATGAGCTTTGTGAAATTGTGCATAAAAATTATGAAAGGAAATGCTTGACATGCGAATAAACTCTCATAATTTGCTTGAATGTTTTAGGCTAGGAGGAGGTGGATTTTTACACCAAATTTTCTAATTAGTTAAAATGTGCATTTAGGCAATGGAACCCGTTTAGTTTCCCAAAACAATGACGTATTTTGACCATACGTGCACATGTCATGATTGTGCGTAAGCTTGATGTGACAGGTCAAATGAAAGTTCAGACCTTGGCGCACAATTCTTTGAACATAGTTTAACCCACTGCTGGTCATTAAAGTGGGTCCTCACAATGCACCAGAAACGTTTTCAGCAAGGGTGCTCCCAGGAATACAGAGGCTGGAAATGTGTGGGCATCTCAGCCATTTTAACCCTCATTATATGAGATATTACACTTATTCTGTGGCGTCTCTTGGTAGCACTTAATAAAAAGAGGTACAATTGCTCCAGTCCTGCAAATTAAACTCTCCCTGAAGCAAGGAGGTCATTTAGCTGCTCTATCATGACAAGACGGGCTCGCTCAAGATAATTAGCATGATAAGTGGATGGAAACGTGCAATGATTTGTGTTGTAGTTAGTCTAATTTTTAGAAATGCACTTAATGCAAAACATTTAGATGAAAACCCAGCTACTGATATTGGGAAAATGCTAAATCTGTAGATCTCTGTGGAATGGATTTAAAGGTCTTTAAATGGAGCTGAGAGTACAACCTTATTGGTAGCTGAACGAATTATGAAATTATATTATAAATATTAAATAAACTGACATGCCTATGTGACAAGCATGGCATGTGTAGAATGACAGGAATTCTAATATTACAGAAATCTGTGAAACTTTCTGCAAAGTTTTATAGGCACAGATTCTGTGTGGGCCTCCGAACTGATATAAGCAATTTAAGGTTAAAAGGTATTAGAAGCAAGCCTTTAAAGTCATGTTTTTAGGACAATATAAATACAAAAATAAAAAAAGTTTTCAAGATCAATTACATGCCCTATAGTGCCATCTAGCCCTCATTGAATTCGTCAAGCACTAGGAAATTGTAATTAATTTAATATCATGATCATGCCTAGAGACTGCAATGGCAAGCTGTGCAGTAAAAAAGAGTTCTATTTTTGGTCTGTTCTCACCCAAAACCAACTGGATCGCTTCAGAAGACATTGATTAAACCACTGGAGTCATATGGATTGCTTTAATGCTGACCTTATCTCCTTTTTGGAGCTTCAAAGGCCTGATCTCCATTCACTTGCATTGTATGGACCTACAGAGCTGAAAGCTAAAAATCTGTACAGAGAGAAAGTCATACACATCTGGGATGGCATGATGGTGAGTAAATGATTAGATTATCGCATTAAAGGTGCACTCAGCAACCTGATTAAAAAAGTATACCTCCTAAAGACATGAATTGTAATTTTACAATATAGGAAGAAATCATGATCACTCACATTAAAATGAAGACTCCAGTCAAATCAGTGATCTTATAAAAGCTGTTTTATTCTACATGGAGAGGGTCCGCACATGGGGGCTGCCATGTTAAGAATCACATGACCAGCTGAATACTACTCTCTTAATCTCAGTAACTGTCCTGTTATTTGACACTTTCACTCATTGATTAAAGTAATCATGTCTGACTCTGAATACTACTCTCTTAATCTCAGTAACCGTCCTGTTATTGGACACTTTCACTCATTGATTATAATAAGGACTGGGTATAGATAAAGATTTCCAGATTTGATTCCAAATGATTTGTAGATTTCAGTTATATTGTCCATTTTGCATACATCTATACACGTTAATTATGCAGCGGACGTTCTTACTTGATACATTACTAAATATTTAAGGCAGAGGCTAGCGATCGATGCTATTTACACCCCTAATTAAATACTAACATACAGTATAGCATGTGTTTAGTTGTGTTGTGTTGAGTCCCACAGACACCAACCTCTACCCCTAAACCTAACCCTAACCTTCCATTACAAAAATTTGTTTTACTACAGTAACAATAGTATCACCATAGTAACAACTAAGGATGTGCCCGAAGCCAAATAGCTTACTCGAAAAGGCTTGAATAATGACTTCAAAACGAATAACGAATTCATCCGATTAATAGAAAAAATATTCGGAAGACTGATCATCCTACGAGCACAGGCATAAAGCTATATTTTAAATAAACATAGAAAATGACAAAGCAATGATGAGTCTGTGAAGCCAATATTACTACAGTGTAGACCTTATAAATGAAAATGCACATGGTGATTTCCAGTTCAGATCGGTTGGCTGCATTGGCTGCGACTCCATTTGCTGTCTCCGTTAATTGTAAAGAGTATTAACTATATCATACAAATTTTCCACTTCTATAAATGTCTGTTTGAAATGTCTGATCACATTAACAACAAATGTATCACACAATTCACATGTTAGGATTTATAAACCAACATGAGCGCAATGTTTAATTCCCGACCAAAGAAGTGATGATTTTATAGCGGAGCTCGACTGTAAGTTGACCACAATTATATCCACATTAAGGTAATTATTTGGTTAATACTTTATTCCAAATATGTTAAAATGCTACATAGTGGTTTAAATACTTTGTGTAAATCTATTAAGAATGGAGGATTACAACAAAAAAACATGCACATTTTTGTCACTTTTCATTTCTAGAAATATATAGAGGCACAAACTTGCAATTTATTCCACAGCATTTCACTAATTCTGCACATATAATTGAACTCATCATTATGTGCTCCACAAAAATGTGAACACAAAATAAGCCTTGAGTGTATCAGAAATCTTTCTTATAGAGATTTACAGTGCTTTCAGTTTTTACACTAAATTAATGTATTCTCATTTCTTTTAATATTCTTATTTGTATTGAATATTCACTGCAAAATGGGTACTTGACATTTTACAATTTCCTCTCACCTCCTACTTCCAGAATAACATTGTTACTTCACACTACACAGACATAAACGAAAATTCTGGTTTCAGTTTCAGCAGATATTAATGTCCGAAATACCAGGAGAAAACAGAGTTAACAACATATTCCACAGTTAATGTAGCCTACATATTCAGCTTCATCTGTTCAGAAAATAAATATATCAATAATATAATTAAATAATAAGAATAATAGTAACAATCATCATATTTAAATAGGCCTATCTGAGGCATACTTTCTATACAGAAGCTATAGCTTAAATGTAAGAGAGCCACATTTTATAATGAGTTCTGACACACTTCCGATTTAAACCAAGCCCACACACAGTTCTATCTGAATACAGATACGGTTACAGATAATTTTGTAATAGTAACAGATACAGATAATGGCTTTGCTGCACACCCCTAGTAACCACAAAATTAAACATGGCTACTATATTAACATGATATTACTGTAGTAACATGGTTATTTGCATTAAATCTAAGGCTTCTGCCAAAAAACATGGTACAATAATGTATGTTTATATGTTACAAATTTTAACGTTTAATTATGAGATCAGGCTGGTGTCATGCACTTATCCTTGGAACCACAATGTGCCTTTGTTGTCACAAACCTTTTGATCTCCAGCTATAGAGTTGTACGGAAGCACAGAAGTAAGTGAAAGAACACTGTTCTGGTCTTGTTTGTACTTTTGCATTAAGCATATATGTTTAGGATATACAGTAGGTAATTACTACCAGTAATCTTATGTTTCTGAAAATGAGATGTGCTGTGCCTTTCACGTCACATCCATTCAGATGTTTTATTAATATAATTTTTGCTTGTGTCTTGCACTTAAGTAGTGTATCACACGAAAGTGTGCATACACACAACTGTAATTCCATCTTCGTCCACTGGGGGGTCAGATCAAAAAGACAACAGAAAATGTGGCACATATGCACTGTTGCCATTTGTGCGACAATTTAACTCGGCCAAAATTTTACTGTTGGGCAGTAAAGAAACCATAAAAATGTGATACCTTATAAATATTTTAACATTTTTGAAAAATGTTTATAGAATTTTCTAAAAAAAAATTACATTATTTAACATGATATCAAGTGATCTAATCATCCAGAGAAAGGTATTAAAGTACTTTCCTTGCAGTTTATATAGAGTACATGTGAAAAACGTCCACCCTGGTTTGAAAATGCCCACAGCTCAGCAAACACCCAATTTTGTTTAGCAGAAACCTGTACTTCCTGTCTCTGGCCCTCTGTCTGAAATCCTCAGTTTTAACCCAAGCGCCTCCTTTAAACTTCAATGTAAATGCCCACTGTTATGATTGGCTAACATTGTGCAGCCACTTGAAAACAGCCATCACGTATACCCAACACACCGTATCCGAATATATTAAACTGTTCATCTCAAGCACAACAGCACTATAAACTATCAAACAGACATGACATTAGAAATATTCATGAATGAAACTGTTTAGTTACGGTTTTGCACTTGGGTACAAGAGGGTTTTTAACTGCCCCATCTGTCAATTACAGCCCATTTGCAAAGCTCGAATCATATTGTGACTGGTTCGCAAGCAATCCATGCTGATATGAGCCGAAAGCAGAAATAGATTGGACCAGAACAGATGCATTTTTAAAAGTTACACAAAAAATTTACAAACAATTTACAAAATGATCAAAGATGTCCATCTAGTGCATGTTTACATAGACCAACAATTAAAATTGCAACCAGGACATGCTTAAATTCAAAACAGCAAAACACAAAATGGGGATTTCCAAAAGTTATAACTTGACATTGCGTCTATTATAAGCAGTGCGAGATGCATCTTGATGGTCAAATCAGTTTGTCTAGTGCATGTTTATGCAGAAAAACATTTAGGAAGGTGTCCTGTGTAAGTCCCCATTTGTGTATGAATCTCTTATGACAAAATCTCATCTCTCTCCTCTTCAATTGAGTGCCAGTGTATGGGGCAAAGGGTGTGACGTTACAAAAATGGGTGTTGATGTTTTGCTATAGAGTCTTTGGCTGACGTATTGGTATATGTGATGTCACAAAAATCAACAAATTCCAAATACAGCTTGGTTTAAATAAATGTTATTTTACTATTGACCCCTTTAATAGATCTGGACAAAAAACATAACAAAAAAAGGAGCTAAACGTCATTGACCCACAGAAATATTAGATCAGATTTAGAGTCGTATTGTGGCCACAGAAGTGAACATTTAATTTGCATACTCAATGACATTGATCAAAAGTGAAAATGTTAAATGTGCAAATATGTAAAGAAAATGTGTCTCCACTGTCTCCAAGATAACTGCAGCAGAGCGTATGAGTTCTTCTAGATGCTGCAACACAACAATGCTTCATCACTCAATCTGTCTGTTTGCTAAAGTGAAGAAATCCTGCTCCATAAAGATATGAGATCTAATAAAGTATCATAAATTGTGTAAACCTGTCTACAGCTTGTGGAATAACACAAGTCTTTGAGTGGGAGTGAAAAAGTACTGATTGTTTAGAAAAATCCAATCTACTTTCAAAGAGATGTTGCTCCTTGAATCTTAAAATAACAGCATTTTTCCCAAAATTGCTTGACTGGAATCACTGAGTGACCAGTTCCCCGTCTGTCACTCACTTCGGCGTTGTGTCGAAGAAGCGACACTAGGGGTCTCTCATGCGCGCCTTTTGCATCTCTGATCTATGAGAAAAGGCCAATGAGATATTGGCAGACAGAATTTGCATGTCCCGCCCCTGGACATACGGGTATATAAAGGGAGAGAAATGCATTTCAGAAAATTACTTCAGAGCCGACTGGTTGTGTATGCAGCGAGCTGCGAGTCACACACTGTTCCTCCCATCTGTGAGTGCGATTGCTGTTGGATCTAAGGCGCATATCAGTGGCATTATCACTTCTCTGCACGGCAAAGAGTTTATTTCTCTAAAAGAGTTATTTCCTCTAAAAAGAGCAAATACACAGCTGGTGTTGAATGTCCTTTTCAGGACACGTCTTTATAAAGATGCCCTTCCACCCCTGTTTTAGTTCCTGGATGCGGTAGAGTGCTCTCCGCTCCTGACGGCCACAGACGCTGTCTCGTGTGTCTGGGCTGCGATCACACCGAGGCAGCATTTGTGGATGGCTCATGTTCTCACTGCGAGAACATGACCATGGCAACGATGCGGTCACGGCTTTACTTCAACAGAAGGTTTCGCCGGGTACGCCCCCGCAAACCACCCGCCCCCCCGCGGCACGCTCGTTGACTTCTGTCCGGGCTCGAGGCAATGGCGGCTTGCCTCACAGCCAGCCTGTCTATCCTCTTGAGCCCCCCCGAGCCGGATGAGTTGGCCGCTGAATCAGAGTGTGGTCTGGCGTCTGACGCAGATGACTTGACTGGGCTGCCGCCTTCGGGCCAGCACACCCAGTCTGATGCTGATGCCCAGATGTCCGACATGCTTGCCCGGGTCGCCGTCAGCATGGGGCTGGACTGGAACCCTCCATCCTCCTCACAGCATTCGCGGCTGGATGATTGGTTCCTCGGGACTGATGAGCTGACGAGTTCATGGAGGACACCCTTCTCCACCCGTCACCATGCCTCTCGCTCATCCGCACTCACTACCCTCGACAGCGTAGCGGCCCATGGGTACACTGTGGTCCCCCAGGTGGATAGAGCGGTTGAGATCCAACTGTGCTCCGAGAACACCGCCACCTGGCAGGGTCGCCCTGTGCTCCCCTCCACGGCCTATAGGATGACGTCTTCACTGACCTCCAAATCCTACAGCGCCACCGGACAGGCCGCTTCAGCCTTGCATGCCATGGCCCTCCTGCAAGTCCACAAGGCCAAGGTACTTAAAGATCTGCACTTGGGTAGTCCTGATCCCGATGTGCTGCAGGAACTGCGCTCAGCGACCAACCTCACCATCAGGACCACGAAGGTCACAGAGTGGTCACTCAGGCAGGTGATGGCCACTCTCGTGGTTCAGGAACATCATCTGTGGCTGAACTTGGTCGATATCACACATCCTGCCCCACCGCAAACCTGCCGCCATGGGCCACGCTCCGACTGCTCACCGAGGGCGTCCACCTGTGGCTAAGAAATGTGCAGCTCTGCCTCAACCCAGGCCCAGCTCTCAGCCCCTGTCTCGTGCGCCCCTCAGGAAGCGCATGCCCCCCGTCTCACACACCCCTTCGAGGACCCGGAAGGCTCTCAAGCGGTCCTGGAGCTGGTAAGAAGACCACTCCGTCCCCCAGGAGGAGAATCCTTTGTTGAATTTATTTCATTTGCTGCACCCCCTTCGGGCTGCGGTACCCACATGGTCAATAAAAGAGCCATTTCCTTTTTCTCTGGAATGTCCCACGACTGTTCCCCGGCCGGCCGGTTCTGACGAGTCCAAAGGACACCTCCACGGGACTTCCTCCTCAGTCACTAACCCGCCCCCTGCCAGGTGTGCAGAGCAAGGTAAGAGTCTTCTCTCAGCACCAGAGCCTCGGGACGCACCTTTGACTCCCGACGCCACATTACCTACTCCGCCCCACCAGGTATTTCAAAAATAACTGTCCCCTTAGTGCCCCTAGCTCGGAGTTTGGACGCGTGGCTCTCACTCCCCAATCCGTCACGCTGGCTGGCCAGGACCATTTGACTCAGTTATGCAATTAAATTTGCCAGACACCCCCGCCTTCGGGGGCGTCCGCTTTACCGCAGTACACGGCGAACATGCCAAATCCCTGTGCGCGGAAATCATGACTGTCTTACTCGATGCAATAGAGCCTGTCCCTCCAACCGAGATGAAGGGTTTCTACAGCCCTTTCTTCATCGTACCCAAGAAAGGCGGTGGCTCACGACCGATCTTGGACTTGGAGTTTTCAACCGGGCCTTGAACAAACTTCAAAATGCTCACGAAAAAACACATTTTAACTTATGTCCGGCATCTAGATTGTTTCGCAGCGGTAGACCTGAAGGACGCATACTTCCACGTCTCAATATTGCCTCGACATCGACCCTTCCTACGGTTCGCGTTCAACGGCCAGGCATATCAATACAAGGTCCCCCCCTTTGGCATGTCCCTGTCCCCTCGTGTCTTTACGAAGGTCACAGAGGCAGCCCTTGCCCCGCTTCGGGAAGCCGGCATCCGCATACTCAACTACCTCGACGACTGGCTCAACCTGGCCCACTCCAGAGAGTTACTATGCGCCCACAGGAACCAGGTGCTCAGGCACCTCAGCCATTTAGGGCTTCAGGTCAACTGGGAAAAGAGAAAGCTTACCCTGGTTCAGAGAATCTCTTTTCTTGGCATGGAGTTAGACTCAGTCTCAATCTCAGCATGCCTCACCAACGAGTGCATGCAGTCAGTGCTGGAATGCCTCGCCGCCTTCAGGCCGGGCACAACGGTCCCTTTAAAATTTTTCAAGAGGAACCTGGGGCATATGGTGTCCTCCACGGCGGTCGTGCTGCTGGGGTTGATGCATATGAGACCGCTTCAGCACTGGCTGCGGTGGCACGCACCATGTGATCATCACCCTCGCCTGCCGCCAAACGTTCAAACCCTGGACAGACTTCTACTTTCTGTGGACAGGAGTCTACTTGCAGCAGGTTTCCCGACATGTCCTGGTCACTACTGACGCATCTAAAATTGGGTTGGGGCGCCGTGTGCAACGGGCACACAGCTGCGGGCCGTTGGAAAGGGGCCCCACTGCAGGCACATCAACAGCTTAGAGTTGTACTTTTTGCCCTGTGGAGGTTTCTCCCGCTAGTTCAGGACAAACACATCTTGATTCAATCAGACAGCACCACCACAGTAGCGTACATAAATCGCCAAGGTGGTGTACACTCCCACCACATATCACAACTCGGCCGTTGTCTCCTCCTTTGGAGCCAGCAACGACTCCTGAGAGACCTCCCTCTGTCCGCTCTGGTACGCCCGAGCGGAGGCTCCCCTCGGGGCAGACGCACTGGCACACAGCTGGCCCACGGGCTGCGCAAGTACGCATTTCCCACAGTGAGCCTTCTTGCACAGGTGCTGTGCAAGATCAGGGAGGACAAGGAATAAGTCACTCTAGTGGCCCCCTATTGGCCCACTCGGACTTGGTTCTCGGATCTCGAACTCCTCGTGACAGCCCCTCCCTGGCAAATTCCCCTGAGGAAGGACCTTCTTTCTCAGGGATGGGGCACGCTCTGGCATCCGCACCCAGACCTCTGGAACCTCCACGTCTGGCCCCTGGACGGGATGTGGAAGATCTAGCTGATCTACAACCTGCCATCATATACATGATCAACCAAGCCAGAGCCCCTTCTACAAGGCAACTTTACGCCCTGAAATGGTGCTTGTTCACGAATTGGTGTTCTTCCCGGGCTGAAGACTGGGTCGGTGCTCTCATTCCTGCAGGAGAGGCTGGAGGGGAGAGGCTGTCCCCCTCAACCTTGAAGGTGTATGTAGCCGCTATTGTGGCCCACCACGACACAGTAGACGTCAAGTCTTTGGGTAAGTATGACTTAATTATCAGGTTCCTAAGAGGTGCCCAGAGGTTAAATTGTGTCCGGTAAATTTGTTGTGTCCGGTACCTGCTTTGCGTATCTACTTGGACTGCACGCAGAGTTTAGACGTTCCGAGCAGCTCTTTGTCTGCTTTGGCGGACAGCAGAAAGGGAACCATGTCTCCAAACAGAGGTTTTCACACTAGGTAGTGGACGCCATTACATTGGCCTATCACACCCATGCCGTGCACCCCTTGCAGGTCCGAGCACACTCAACAAGAAGTGTTGCCTCGTCATGGTCACTGGCCAGGGATACCACCCTAGCAGACATATGCAGAGCAGTGGGTTGGGCAACACCCAATACCTTTGTGAGATTTTACAATCTCAAGGCTGAGTCTGTTTTGTCCCGTGTTTTCTCAGGTCCGAGCCGATAGAACTCGGTAACATGCTGACAAACTGACCGGGTGGATCGCTTGCACCTAGCGCCCTTTCCCTCTGCTGAGGTAAAATCGTGCGCTCCTATCCCAGGGGATCCCACTAACTCGGCTCCCTGGATGACTCCTCCCTAGCGCTCTGGTCCGTGAATTCAGTGGAGGAATTCGCCGACCAAATCCAATGCGGTTGCTTAATCTACCCTGTACTGGAATAGGTGCTCCACAGGTCGGGCTCCTACGTGGACTTCCACCCTTTGTTTATTTTCCGCGGTACGGTCCACTTACGAGTGGACCAGCATCTCCCTTGGGCAGTTCCCACTAACCCCTGGTCGCCGTGTCTGTAGCAACTCCTCCCTCCCAATAGGCAGGATCTACCACCGCATCACTTTCCACATGTGACCTAAAAGCTCATGTGATGTATTTCACCACTCTTTACCTCCCCCAGTCTAGGCAGGTGTGGTCTCCTCAGGGTCTTTTCCCCTGAAAGAATAGGAACTGGGTAAGATCGCCTTCCTCGATGCATATGATAGTGTTAAGATGGCCCCAGCCTCTTTAACTCTATGCGAGAAACATAGAGAGAGAAAAGGCATGGCTGGCGCGGCCTGCTCCCATGCTTGGCACGTCTCCTTGTTCCCCCCTGTTGGGGGTAAAGAACCAGAAGGGTTTAACGATTTTATGGAGCATTGGGGAAGGGTACGTACAGTCTGACACAGCTGGTCGCTTTGGCACGTAAAATACCTGCCCACTCCTGTGTCAGCAGTACACGGCTCAGTGCCTGGCGTGATTTAAATTGGACCCCTAGTGTCGTTTCTTCGACACAATGTTGAAGTGAGCAACAGACAGGGAATGTCTAGTAACCTTCCCTGATGGAGGGAATGAGACGTTATGTCCTTCGGCCACGTCGCTGAACTGAGCCACTGTTGCGGCCAAACCATTGTCGGCTCCTCAGAAAAATCCTGAATGAAACAGATGCATTTCTCTCCCTTTATACCCATATGTCTGGGGGCGGGACATGCAAATTCTGTCTACCAATTTCTCATTGGCCTTTTTTCATATATCAGAGATGCAAAAGGCACTCAAGAGAGACCCCTAGTGTCGCTTCTTCGACACAACGTCTCGTTCCCTCCATCAGGGAATTGAGGTTACATCCGTAACCTAGACATTTATAATCTGGATGTGTATTGTTTGCTCTTTTTTTTTTTTAGCTAAAATATATATATTTCTCATCTTGTTACTTGACAAAGCAAAATGAATTAAACATTATTTTTGCATGCACCGTAATTGTGTGTTTACGTATGTATTTGTTAATATCAATATTGTAGCTACTTGTAATGTATGCACAAAAGCAATGATATTATCCCATTTTGAGAGTTAATTTAACAGCTACTTAATTAGGTAGATTTCTATGAAATCACAAGGAAAGTTTTGGAAGGATAATGACAGAAATGTCTTTTTTTGGTATACTATTCCTTTAAATATAATGAATCCCTGGTATCTCAAATTATAGTAATGAGAGTTTTCATTTGAGATATTGTACCTTGAATGGGTATTGAATGCCAAAGTTATAATGTGGTCTTATTTTATGTTCCTCACTTTCACTTTCTTGTTCTTCTTGTACTACTCAAAAAGACTTGCTTTGGTAGTTTGCTCAGCATGATTTAATTACTTTCCCTTTATGCATTTTACTCCCAGAATCTTTCATTGTTATTCCAAAGTACTCTTTTTATATTTGATTTTTCATATTAACAATTTGTGCTTTTCATACACTTGACAAAAAGTACACAATGTGCAGACCGTTGTATGATACTCCAACAGGGGATTGCTTTTTATTTTAAACAGAAATTAAAAGTGCCCTCTTCCTCCATGACACTATCTGAATTTAATTAAAGTGAGTTAACAAGGCATTGTGTAGTTAGAGAAATGGGGAAAGAGAGCATCTAATTGGAATTAAACATACATCAGTTTAAAGAATAATTATGTTAGTAATGCAAATTAGATTTTTCTTTTAAATGAACAATTGACCAAATAGTTCACCTCATCCAATTAACAGTCTTAATGTAAAGATGCAATTAATTTTTTGTCAGGTTCATTTTCTCTGGAAATAAAGCATGTCATGAGGAATCATATTTTCTTGACATATAAGAGATCGTTCTACTATAAAAACATTAGTGTTGTATTACTCAGTAGTTTCGAGTCCAAGAGCATATTTTCATGGTCTTGGTCTTGTCATGGGTTCGTGAGCAATTTGACTCGGTCTTGAGTCGAACTTGATTATAGATAATCTACTCTTGAGGTCATGAACACGTTAATTAGTTTTTCGGCATCAGCAACAGAGACCATGTGCCTTAATTTAGCAATATTTCGTAGGTGGAAGAATGCTGTTCTACAAACATTGGTAATTGGATTTTTAAAGGACAGATTGGTATCAAATATATCACCTATGTTCTTCGCTGTTGAAGATGATGTAACATTACATCCATCGAGAGTCAAATTATATTGTGTAGTGGCTTATTTTAAGAGTTTTTTGGTCCAATATTTAGTACCTCTGTTTTGTCAGAATTGAGTAGAAGGAAATTTTTGGTCATCCAATCTTTTATTTCATTGATACACTGCTAATTTGGAGAATTGTGAAATCTCATCAGGTTTTGAAATATAAAGTTGTGTATCGTTGGCATAGCAGTGGAAACTTATTCCACGATTCCTGATAATATCTCCCAGGGGAAGCATATACACAGAGAAAAGCAGAGGCCCTAAAACTGATCCTTGTGGCACACCATATTTTACTTTTGTTTGGTTTGACATTTCCTCATTTACATAGACAAAGTGGTAGCTGTCTGCTAAATATGACCTAAACCATGATAATGCAACTCCACAAATGCCAACATAATTCTCTAGCCTATTCAAGAGAATGTTGTTATCTATCATGTCAAATGCAGCACTAATATCTAAAAGCACTAGAAGAGAAATGCAGCTGCGATCAGATGATAAGAGAAAGTCATTTGTATCTCTGATAAGTGCAGTCTCTGTACTGTGATGAGGCCTAAATCCTGACTGAAATTCTTTGTATACTATTTCTCTGTAGAAATGAACAAATTTGGGAGGATACAACCATTTCTAGTATTTTTGACATAAATGAGAGATTTGAAATCAGTCTATAATTAGTCAGTTTTCCAGGATCAACTTGTGGCTTCTTAATAAGCGGTTTGATAACTACCACTTTAAAGTTTCTTGGGACATGTCCTAAGCATAGCGAGGAGTTAATAATATTATGAAGAGGTTCTGAAATTACAGGAGATACCTCTTTTAAGAGCTTAGTTGGTATAGGATCTAACAAACATGTTGTGGCTTTTGATGTTTCGATAAGTTTTGTTAGCTCTTCATGACCTATGACAGAGAAGGATTGAAGTTGCACGAGAGGAAAATTATTAGATGCTCTTTTCTGAGGTGCTATGACAGATGATTGCATAATTCCAATTTTCATCTGTAAAGAAATTCATGAAGTGATTACTCTTGTGCTGCAACGCAATATCTGGTTCTGCTTTATTTCTAACCAATTTTGCCACAGTACTGAATAAACATCTAGGATTGTTGTGGTTATTTTCTATGAGTTTACTAAAATATGCTGACATGGCAGCTTTTAGTGCCTGTCTGTATCTATAGACACTATCCTTCCATGCATCACAAAATACTTCTAATTTTGTATTTTTCCACTTGCGCTCCATTTTCTGAGCTGCTCTCTTGAGAGCAAGAGTGTTATCATTGTACCATGGTGCAGGGCTTATTTCTTTAATTTTCTTTAATCGAAGTGGGGCAACAATATCAAGAGTGCTAGAGAAGACTGCATTTATATACTTTTTTATTTCATCAAGTTCTTCTAGGCTTTGTGGTTTATTGAGTGTATGGGATAGACCTGGAAAATTATTAGTGAAGCTATCTTTAGTTTTTATCTTTAAAGAATAGTTCTACCTGAACGATAGCATGGTGTAGATTGAGTAATATTGTCTGATTGCAGCATACAAGCGACGAGGTAATGATCCGAGATGTCATCACTCTGCTGCAGAATTTCTATATTATCAACATCAACTCCATATGACAGATTTAAATCTAGCATATGATTTTGGTGATGAGTTGGTCCTGTTACATTTTGTCTGACACAAAGAATTGAGAATATCGATAAATGCTAATCCCAAAGAATAATTTTCATTATCTATGTGAATGTTGAAGTCACCAACCATTAAAGCTCTATCTACAGCAACTACAAGATCTGATAAAAAATTATAAAATTCACCAAGGAAATCAGAGGCCCGGGTGATCTATACATTGTAGCAAGAACAAAAGACGACAGAGATTTTTTATTTATATCTAACATTTATATTCTGTCCTCTGAGTAACACCAAAAATGTCACTGTAAATTGTAGCAACGCCTCCTCCTCGACCCTTCAGACAAGGCTCATGTTTATAACAATAACCTGGGGGAGTAGATTCATTTAAACTAATATATTCATCTGGTGTAAACCAGGGGGGATTGTCCCTGTAATAAGTGCACTGTAAGTTGCTTTGGTTAAAAGCGTCTGCCAAATGCATAAATGTATATGTGACCTGTGTGACGTTTCAAGGCAGCTAGCAGACGTTCGGATTAACCATTTTGTCTGCTTCCTGACCTGGGCCCCAGTTAGTCAAATACTATCATTAAGACTATGAGCCAAATTACTAGAGAGATGAGTGGCACCTTCCCTGGACGGATGCAGTCCGTCTCTCTTTAGCGGATGAAGTCTACCCCAAAAACTCTTCCAATTGTCTATAAATCCTATTTTATTCTGCAGACAACACTCAGACATCCAGCCATTCAGTGACACTAATCTACTATATACCTCGTCACCACGACGAGCAGGGAGGGGACCAGAGCATATTACAGTGTCTGACATCGTTTTTGCAAATTCGCACACCTCTTTAACATTATCTTTAGTGATCTCCGACTGGCTAAGCCGGACATCGTTAGTGCCAACATGGATAACAATTTTAGAAAATCTATGTTTAGCATTAGCCAGCAATTGTAAATTTGATGTCAGACGCTCTGGTCCCCGAAATGCAATTAACCTTAGTGGCTGGATTCTCTATTTCCACGTTCCTTACAATAGAATCGCCAATAACAAGGGCTCTTTCAACATGATTCTCAGTGGGTGTATCACTGAATGGGGAGAATCGATTGGAAACCCTAACAGGAATGGGAGAGTGGTGTCTCTTTGCTGAGCGAGTATGCCGCTAAGACATCACCCAAATGCCCTGCTGCAGGGGCTCTACAGCCGGGACCAAAGTGTGTATGTTGCTCTCTGTACTACTCGCATTCAAAACAGTATCTACCGGCTTCTCTCTTACTGAACTCCACTAGCGTTCGGATGCGAGTCTCTAACTCATTAACCTTCTCCGTCAGCCTGACTAATTCCTTACATTTATCACATGTGAATGTGACATGCAATGCAAATTGTTTGTTGTTGGTTGTTCCTGAGCAGTGAGGGTTTGAGATTGATGTGAATCCCTCACAAAATAGTTTGTTGTTGTTGGTTGTTCTTGATAAGCAGTGCTTTGAGATCGATGCAATAATCTGTGTACCGCAGAGGAGAAAAAAACGGGTGCATGCTGAAAAAAAACCCCACAAATTAAAAAAAAAAAAAAAATGCATGCAGTTTAATCGCGTAAAATAGAACGCGGATGCAGGTGGAATATGCGCACAGTTTAATCGCGATAAGAGAATAATACGAGGGAAAAACTGATGCGTGCTTAAAAATGGCGAATGTTAAGGATTAAAGGCTAAAAACAGATATACAAGCTATAATAAAAAAAACTAGCAGGCTACAAACACAGACTCTAGCTAGGTGCCAGCATCAACAGGTAAAATACACGCAGATGAAACAGTAGAAAAGTGGAAAAACTTGAAACTCCTTAAGGGGAGCGGATAACATCATCACTGATCTCCCAGTTGTGTGCAGCTGGAAAAACTCTGACTGGAAAATGGGAGCTGCAGCGGGCTTGGCCACCTCTGGAGAAGAGGGAGCTGCAGCGGCCTCTGGTGGCTTTGGGGTAGTGTTAATTTCGTCAGACGAGACGAGACTAAATATGTTCGTCAACGACCTTTTTTTCCATGACTAAGACGAGACAATAACGAGACTGCTCCAATGTCCAAAAACGCTGACTAAGACTAAATTAACATGCTTTATTGTTGACGAAAAAAGACGAGACTAAAATGTTTTGCATAAAATAAAAACTAAGATAAAATCTCTCTTCATTTTCGTATACAATCGTCTCTACTTTTTCATCATGAGATAGAATATTCAGCTGTTACGCCTTCAAAATATTCCGAATGAGTTTGCGCTGTTGCTCTAGTAACGGTTACAGGTCTCATACTCCTGTGGCTGCAACACGAAACTACATGGAGCAAGAACACAACAATCATAGACAGTGGCGAACACACGACGAGCGCCGACGACATGCTAGGTAGAAGGAAGAGGCTCGATATTTGGTCGCATTTTAGGTACAATGATATTGACAAAGTCAGAATGTGTCATTATAACTGACAGGAAGCACTGCGGACAAAAAATATCGGGGAAAAACACCACCAACCTATCTAAAGGCTAACCACCCACACATTCAGGGAAGTTAACTTAAATATACGTCTCATAAGCTAATGCTGATTTTAGGCATCTACGCTGTAAATTAAACAGTTAGCTATGGTGTTGTGGCACATACATTATGCAGGTTATATATTTTATGTAACTTATTTGCTTAATAAAATACTCTTCAGAACAAGTTCATCATTTGTGAATGTGTCTCTTAAATCAGAAAACCAGACACGTTTAACAAAGTGAATTCAACATATCATTCAACAAGTGTATTTTGTCAGGTAATTATGACATTTAACCAATATTTGAGATGTGTGAAACATTATTTGACTGAAATGGTTATCTCAGAATTAATCTCAGAAATAATTTATTTAAAAAAAAGACTAAAATGTTTTGAAACTTGACTAAGATATATTGAGTTTTCTTTTGACTAAAACTAGACTAAAATGACGAGACTTTTAGTTGACTAAAACTTGACTAAGATACCTTAAATTCTCTTTTGACTAAAACTAGACTAAAATGACGAGACTTTTAGTCGACTAAAACTTGACTAACAAAAAAAGATATGTGAATGACTAAATATGACTAAAACTAACAAGGACATTTGGCATAAGACTAAGACTAAATTGGGCATGCGTAAACCTTCACAAAAGCTTACTGGGATAACTCCGTTGAATTGATCCCCAAGCCTTGATTTTCTTCTTTCACATTTGTTCATAAACCTAAATTTTAAACTTTACAAACGTGTGAACATATCTCCGATACTACTCTTTAAAAAAAACAATCAGATTTCTTTGATATCGCTACTTATATCCAACTTTCCGAACTTCCGCTACTAGTCTTAGCCCGCTAGCACTGCACGCGTGGTCTCTCGCCTATCGATCGTCTTACTTACACCTGTATAACTGAAAGCTATAATTCGCCATTATAGCACATCTGCTATAATGGCGAATATAGCGGATGTGTGTCTAACGCTGCCTCTGTGTGCAGGTGAAGACACCTTTGAACTACATTCGGTGCAGTTGGAGCTCGAATCCGTCGAGAGGCAGATCCACGACCTGCTAGAGAGACAGGCCGAGCTGCGAGATCGGCGGTCCGCGCTTGAAGCATCACGCGCCGATGCTCACAGGTCAGTGGTTAATAATTTTTTGACTCCGACCTCGTCTACTCCGTGTGTTTCTCTGCACAGGTCCCGAGCAACCAGGATGCGATCCTCCCTGGCTTCATTCACTCCGGCACCGACACATCACCACGGACCCTGGGTGATTCCACGGCTGAAGACGCGAGCCAGGACCAGACCAAGGACCTCCCCGCCCCTCCCGGCTTTCGAGATCTCCACCCGGAACCGCTTCTCACCTCTTCGTGAGTCTGAGCGCGACAACGCCGTGATCATCGGCGATTCCACCATCCGTCATGTTCGCACTATCTCTGGCAAAGGTAAGGTGCGCACTCACTGCTTTCCTGGTGCTCGTGTTCTTGATGTCTCTACGCAGGTTCCCGAGATCCTGAATGGTGACGAGCGCGTCGGAGCTGTCGTGCTGCACGTGGGAACGAACGACACCAGGCTGCGGAAGACGGAGGTACTGAAGAAGGACTACAGGAGCCTGATCGAGACGGTACGCAGCACTTCGCCAGAAACAACGATCGTCGTGTCTGGACCGCTTCCCACGTACCGACTAGGACAAGAAAGGTTCAGTAGATTATTTGCTCTAAATGAATGGTTAATGTCATGGTGTAATGAACAGAGACTGCTCTTTGTTAATAATTGGAATCTGTTTTGGGAGAGACCTAGGCTCTTCCGTGCTGATGGCCTTCACCCCAGCAGAGTCGGAGCGGCTGTTCTGTCGGACAACATCTCCAAGACGCTACACACCATATGACTAGTAAGTCAAAGTCCAAATCACAGTATTTGCTGTCCCAACTTAATTGATATAAGTACCAATGTAGAACATTATATAGAAACTGTGTCTATTCCTCGTTTAGTAAAGCCAAACAATACATCTACTGTAGGATCTAGGAAAAATCTAATTGTAATTAAACCAGAAAATCTCAATATCAGTGAACAAAAACAATTTCTAAAGCTAGGTCTTCTAAACATTAGATTGCTCACACCTAAGGCGGTTATTGTAAATGAAATGGTCTCAGATAATAGTTTTGATGTATTTTGCCTTACTGAAACCTGGCTTAAACCAAATGATTATTTCGGTCTAAATGAGTCTACTCCGCCAGGATACAGTTATAAGCATGAGCCCCGTCTGATTAGTCGTGGCGGCGGTATTGCAACAATCTATAGAGATATTCTTAATGTTACTCAGAAAATAGGTCACAGGTTTAATTCGTTTGAAGTACTTGTGCTAAATGTTACACTCTCAGATGTAAGAAAAAAAACCCTATTATCTCTAGCCTTGGCTACCGTATGTAGACCTCCAGGGCCTTACGCTGATTTCCTAAAAGAGTTTGCAGACTTTCTATCAGATCTATTGGTCAATGTCGATAAAGCAATAATTGTTGGAGATTTTAACATACACGCAGATAACACAAATGATGCGTTAGGGGCTGCGTTTACAGATTTGTTAAACTCCTTCGGGGTCACGCAAAACGTCAGTGGTCCCACTCATCGCCTAAATCATACACTAGATTTAATTATATCATATGGAACCAATCCAACCGATATAGATATTATACCGCAAAATGATGATGTCACTGATCATTACATGGTAACTTGCATACTACGTACCACTGAAATCTGTCATATTGCGCCACGTTATCGACCAAGCAGAACAATCCTTCCAACCACAATATATAGATTCTCAAATAGCTTTCCTGATCTATCTCAGCTGCTCAGTGAACCCAAACAAACAGATGAACTAGAGGAAATGACTAGCAGTTTGAGCACCATTTTCTCTGGTACATTAGAAATTGTTGCACCAATTAGATTAAAAAAGTTTAGAGAAAAAACTAGAGCACCATGGTACAACAGTGCTACGCATGCTATCAAGAGAGAAACTCGTAACTTAGAGCGTAAATGGAAACAAACTAATTTAGAGGTCTTTAGAATCGCATGGAAAGACAGTATGTCACGTTACAAAAAGGCTCTAAAAACAGCCAGGGCTGAGCACCTCCGCATACTAATAGAAAATAACCAAAATAATCCAAGGTTCTTATTTAACACCGTGGCTAGACTAACAAATAAACAGAGATCACCTGAGCAAAATATTCCGTTACAGTTTAGTAGTAATGATTTTATGAATTTCTTCACTGAGAAAATAGAAAACATCAGAAACACAATTGTAAACACAACTGTTAATGTACAATCTTTTATGGTGTCTTATGATTCAGCCTCAATTATCGCCCCTCAAGAACAACTACACCGCTTTACAACTATAGGACAGGAAGAGCTAAATAAACTTATCATTGCATCTAAAACAACAACATGTTTACTAGATCCAATACCCACTAAACTACTGAAAGAAGTGTTACCTGTAGTGGAAGAGCCTCTTCTCAATATTATTAACTCGTCTTTATTTTTAGGTCATGTTCCAAGAATATTTAAGCTGGCAGTTATAAAACCTCTCATTAAGAAACCACAATTAGATCCAAATAACCTAGCAAATTACAGACCCGTCTCAAATCTTCCATTTATGTCTAAAATATTAGAAAAAGTTGTGTCCGCTCAATTGTGCTCTTTCTTGCAAGAAAATGATATCTATGAAAAATTTCAGTCAGGATTCAGACCGCATCATAGCACAGAAACTGCGCTAGTTAAAATTACAAATGATTTACTTTTAGCTTCTGACCAAGGCTGCATCTCAATATTAGTTCTACTCGATCTTAGCGCTGCGTTCGACACTATAGATCATAAAATACTCTTGGATCGACTACAAAACTACACTGGTGTTCAGGGACAGGCATTAAGCTGGTTTAGATCGTACTTATCAGACCGTTACCATTTTGTCTGTTTAAATGGGGAAAAATCGAAAATAACGTCAGTAGACTATGGAGTGCCACAAGGATCTGTGTTAGGCCCTCTATTATTCTCAATATATATGCTGCCACTTGGTAAAATTATAAGAAAACATGGAATTAATTTCCACTGTTATGCTGATGAAACTCAATTATATATATCTCATCACGACCAGATGAAAACACTAACTTATCTAACTTGACAGAGTGTCTTAAAGATATAAAATGCTGGATGACGCGTAATTTCCTGTTATAAAATTCCGATAAAACGGAGGTATTACTTATTGGTCCAAAAAACTACCCACAAAATCCCTTACAATACAACTTTAATTTAGAAGGATGTCCTGTTACATTATCCACTACAGTAAAAGACCTGGGTGTTATACTAGACCGCAACTTGACTTTCGAAAATCATATTTCATCTGTTACGAGAACAGCCTTTTTCCACCTTAGAAACATTGCTAAGCTACGTAACATGCTATCTGTTTCTGATGCAGAAAAGTTAGTTCATGCATTCATGACCTCGAGACTAGATTACTGTAATGCTTTATTAGCTGGTTGCCCTGCATCCTCAATAAACAAGCTACAGTTAGTCCAAAATGCAGCCGCTAGAGTTCTTACTAGGTCAAGAAAATATGATCATATAACACCGATTTTATCATCTCTACACAGGCTACCTATTAAGTTCCGTATCAATTACAAAGTATTACTACTGACCTATAAAGCCCTAAATGGTTTAGCTCCGGTGTATTTAACGGATCTTCTATCGCCATACAATCCATCGCGCTCTTTAAGATCACTAAATTCGAGGCTTCTGGTCATACCTAGGATATCTAAGTCCACTAATGGAGGGAGGGCGTTCTCACATTTAGCTCCTAAACTCTGGAATAGCCTTCCTGATATTGTTCGAGGCTCAGACTCGCTGTCCCAGTTTAAAACTAGATTAAAGACACATCTCTTTAACCAAGCATTCACATAATGCTTACTTTTTATACTACTGCTGAATCAGTTATAATGCATTAATATTATGAACATCAGCTATGCTAATTATTTCCCATCTGCTTTTCTGCTGTTATCTCGGGACGCCAGTCCCGACTTAAATAGCGTTCGTCAGCTCCAGTTTGTATCCAGCCTCTCACGGAGACTTCAGATGCCCCATCACCATGGACTACGATCTTGAAATGGGATACATAGACTAATTATTGCCAACAAAAGCCTTCATCAGCCAAACAAGGACAATTGCATCTAAGTGAACTTCTGGAATTTAATCAAGGATGGACTTCAAAGACACTGGTCACTAATCTTGCAGTTGAAACACAATCACTGTCTAAATACTGACCCTTAGCACTTAATAAGTTTAATAATTTTTTAAATCATGTTTTTTAACTATAAATAATTCTTATTTACATTATTCATGATGTTAGCCAGAGGGGAACTGGCCCCCCACAGTGAGTCTGGTTTCTCCCAAGGTTATTTTTCTCCATTAACCATCATCTTTTGGAGTTTTGTGTTCCCTGCCACAGTCGCCTTCGGCTTGCTCACTGGGGTTAATACAATTATTATTTAATTATTTTTAAACACTATAAAGAATCATATCTTATCTAATTCCACAACAAGGCTCCAAACAAAAAATCAATTAAGGAGCCAAATTGGCTCCTATAGGGGGAAAAACAGGCGCCAAATATTTTCATTTTTAATTCCTTCCATTCCTTTTCGTCCCGCAGCTCACATGCAAGAAAAACTGCACGTGCTAACAGTGTAGTCTGTGGAGCATTCTTCGCAATTATGTGATCACGTGCATTTTTTATGCTCGTTACTGTCACCGTGTTTTCTCACAGTCTCTTTTTTTGAAATGGTTAGTTCCTGCAATGAACTCCGTTTTCCCCGCTATTTCTTTGATATAAACTTTTGTAATGTATCTCGGGAAATGTAATGCAAATTTTAAAATCAAAGGGAGTAAATTTTTACTGTCGCCAATGGCGACCTTGACAGAAATTACTCTCGCAAATAAATTTATTTGGTCATAAATGCGACCATTTTTAGTCGCAGTTTGGAGCCCTGCACAAGGATGATGATTTATCGACTTTATAGACATTACATTTTTATCGTCTGTTAATGCTGAACTTCTGTAAAGCTGCTTTGAAACGATGTGTGTTGTGAAAGGCGCTATACAAATAAAATTGACTTGACTTGACAAATTAAAAATAGGTGACAAAATTAACACTACTTTGGGGAAACTACAGCTTTTCTCCCTTTCTTCCTCCCTGTCAGAATGGACTCTGTAAGGCTCCCACGTAAGATCTGATCCCTCTAAATACATGGTGGTGGACATTTCGGACCAGGTGGGCTCTTCCAGACCATGCCTAAAAATGTCCTTTAGAACTACCTCGTCTCACGTTAACAAGGTTGGAAAGCTCACAGAAGTCAGCAACATATTCCTCTATAGAGCAAGCTCCTTGATGGGGACAAAGGAGCTCTACTGCTTGATCCATTATTGGTCAGTTCTTCTGCACATAGCGGTGTCTCAGAGAGCAAGGGTGTGGATCCAAGTGCATTTTATCAGAATTAGAGAGCAAGTGTGTGGATCCAAGTGCAGTTTATTAAAAGGCATACTGTAATACAAAACAAAGCAAAGCACAGATAAGGCAAAAACAAGAACTGAAACTCGTGCAACATACATCCAGCAAAAGACAAGAACTACAAAACCCATAAGTCAACAAAAGACAAAATGTGAACAATAAACATACATGGCGACCACTAGTAGTAATCAGGGTAACCTTACACAAGTGGGTTAAAATGTTGTAAGTTCATTATGAAAAATCTAGGAGACGAGTGTGTTTGCAGCTCTATTGTGGTTTTATTTACATTATTCTTAACAAACCTACAGATTTATGGCATATGGCCTTGTTCTGGTACATTTGGCAGCGGACTGTCCATCAGCTGGACCCTAAAGAAACATTCATTTTGAAGGGCACTTCGAAGCAACTCTTTATAAGCATTTCGGTTTGAAATGACCCTTCACCATGAAGGCATGATTTTTCTCCCTTTAGAGTGCACTTCAGAGGCTGATATCCCACTCGGTACGCAGGGACATACTTAGGGTGCTTTCACACTAGCACTTTTAGTGTGCACCCAGGTTCGAATGACATCAAAGTTTGGTTCGTTTGGAAAATGTGAAAGCTGTTTTCCGAACATGTGTGTGCACCCGGCAGTGTTGTACGTAGTACTCAAGATTGGTCTTGGTCTTGTCTCAGAATCGACTGCATTTTTACCCTGTCTTGTCTTAGTCTCAGACAAAGAGGACTCTGTATTTTATTTCAAGACCGGTCAGGACAACAACTGCAGGGATAACACTAAATTGCCTGTGCATTGTCTGATTTATTTGTTAACATCATTAATGTGATTGGATGTAAAACTTGACTAATTTCTCATTTGAAATTTTTGTTACTGTTAACGGCTGTCATGCCTCCCCACTGCCCTTCACACGCACTCTAACAAAGTGAATGCGGGAGATAGGAAAATAAACTGTGGCTGTCTGAGATACATCAGCCAAATCTTCTTTGATACAATTTGACTACCTAAACCAGTGTTTCCCAAACATTGTGCGCACTAGTGTGCCGTGAAAGATTATAATGGAAAATTATAAAATTCCTCAAAATAAATAAATACAGTTTTTCTCATTATTTTAGTAAAGGCATAGAGACTGTAGAAGAGTTTTAAAGTTGCCAATTAGTATATTTTCCATTAAAAAGTATTTTATGCACCCAGTTTAAATATTGTGTCCATCATAATGTCCACTGTCAAACGCAACTCCTCACATGCCCACAAAATGATGCTTCATCATCACACTTACAGTAAAAACATTCAGTCAGTGAACCAAATGAATGAATAGAATACAACAGGTGTATTGTTTAACTCAAAGACAAAAAGCTGTTTATTTGTGCACAGCATAGTTAGAGTTGTTATGAACAGATGTGGCTTACATGTCGCATTTCTCTCATGAAACATAAAAAGACAAACAATTACTATTCTCCTGTTTTAAAAAAATACCATGATACAATGTGTAGATTCTCTTCCGTCAGTCTTCCCTGAATGCATTTGACATCTGAACCAGTGAATGGAAGTCAGGCGGCTGCTCCCAGGTCCTAGTGCCTGCCGGATCCAACCTCCGTCAATGCGACTTCTAATGCGTGTGTGTGTGGGGGGGTCACTCTATTAACAATGCATTCCCTATCAAAATATACACTTTGATGCTGCACTTGATTTTGGGAACGCCTTTTAGGAGTGACCAGCTGAGAATATGTGTGCAACACGTCAATGAAATTGACTGGAATTTATAGCCTCTGCTGGTGACATCATCAAGATGCACCGGTACCAGGGCCGCCACAAGTGCATTGCTAGGTCTTTTGTCTTCAGACCATTCTGTGTGTGTTGTGCTTCAAGCCTGTCAAACTTTCTACTTTCCTCTGATAGGAGTTAGATTTGTTAGGCATTGTGCAGAAAAAAATGTTTCTTCCTAAATATGAGCAATAAGCAAGGCAAACGGTGTGTGTTTCCGTGTTTACACCATATGGCTGAAGCAGACACACATACGATGGTCTTGGGTGCGAGCATTGCGAGCTGTTTACAGTGAAAATGCTTCGCACTCATATCGCTTACTTCCGAGAGCCAGCGCCCACCCTTTCATCGTGGGGCTCTCATATGGATCTGGCTGAGGAGCGAGAGATGGGACCGTCCTTATCGCTCGCTCTCTCTCCAGATCCAGCTGGTCCTTCTCATGATCTCGAAGCGCGCCCTGGCACCTCTTCAGTTCATAAGGGGGACGTTGAATCTCTTGAGTCCGCGAACTTTGAGTGAGCTACCTCAGAGCGTTCCAAACATGATAGTAAAGCGGTTGAGGAATTACTCGAGGTAGTTACTCGTGTGGTGGCCAGATTACAGTTAGACTGGCCACACAAGAGACCCACAAACGCTCTAAATTAGAGGACAGATTTCTGTCTGGTGGCCAGGGGAAGGGAACGCAAAATCCCTTCTTTGATGACCTCCATGATGAGCTTTCTCGTTCATGTACTTCCCGTATCTTTGTGCCTTCGACGTTGACATATTCAACCATCGTGGGTGCTGAGGCATGGGGGTATTCGATGATGCCGCAGGTAGAAGAGACACTCGTGGGTTCTCTCTCGCCTGGCTCGGCATTGTCATTAAAAAGACCTACTCTCCCCACAAAGCCATGCAGGACCACCTCTACGGTTGTGGGGAAAGCTTATCAGGCAGCAGGTCAGGCTGGTGCTGCCCTACACACCATGGCAGTGTTACAGGCGTACCAGGCTGATCTGTTGAAGGACCAGAGTGTGGGCAGTACGATTGACGAAGAGGCTTTTTCAGAGCTTTGTCGAGCCACTGATCTGTCTCTCCGTGCGAACAAACAGACGGCTCGCGCCATTGGCCGGTCGATGGCTGCTTTGGTTAGCATGGAGAGACATTTATGGCTGAACCTTTCGGGCATCAGAGATAAGGACAAAGTGTGATGCTGGTTTCACCTTCTGGCCTGTTCGGTGACACGATGAACACAGTCATCACCAGGTTTCAGGAGGTGAAGAGTCATGAGGAAGCCTTCAGGCAATTCTTTCCTCGCTGCACTCAGGGGGAGTGGCCGCCGGCCGCCCAGCCCCACCCAGGTCCTTCTAGAAGGAGGCTCATAAACCAAGAGTGGTGGATCGCGCTCCCCCTTGTAAGGACTGGGGACCGGTTCATCGCCCTTAGCAGCCTCCATAGCAAGACCTCAGGACCATTATCTCTAGAAAGAGAAAGTCCTGATGGTCTTGTGCCCAGCCTTGTGGGGGTAGCCCTCCTCAGGACGGGTCGTGTGAAACATTCACCTGCACCTTCCCGATACCCCCCACAAAACCTCTCCATTCCCGCGCCTCTGGTCTTTTGGGAGTTAGCAGTTTCCAGCGAAATGTTGGGTGTTCCGTTGCTTCCTGACGTAGTCCAGGACATGGAACACTCAACATTCCCTCAACAGGAAGTGTCAAAATTTAGAACCATCTCAGAGAACCTGGCAGTTTGGAAGCTACTGCCAGGTGTTTCTATGTGGGTCCTAAGGACAGTAGAAGAAGGCTACAGAATTCAATATGTTCCCCTTCCAGTGAGAGGAGAGTCAAGCTACTACAGAAGATACTTCCTGGTTCCCAAGAAGGATGGTGGATTGCATCCGATTTTAGACCTTCGAGGCTTAAATCACTCAGTCAAGGTGCTCAAGTTCAAGATGCTAACCGTCAAGACGGTCATTTCTCAAATCCAACATCACGATTGGTTGGTCACGATCGAACTCATATAGAAATTCTGCCACAACACAGGAAGTTCCTGAGGTTCGCTTTCGGTGCCAAAGCTTTCCAATATCGGGTTCTTCCATTCGGCCTACCCTCATCACCTTACACATTCACGAAGTGCATGGATGCAGCACTGGCTCCTCTGCGACTCCAGGGCATCCGCATTCTGAATTATATAGACGACTGGCTGATATTAGCACAGTCACAAGAACTGGCATTACAGCACAGGAATATCATCTTAGCTCATCTCATTTCTCTGGGTTTGAGACTCAACGAAAAGAAAAGCGATCTCTCTCCTAATCATAGAACAACGTATCTGGGGATCGTATGGAATTCAATCATGATACGGGCACAATTGTCTCCCGCTCGAATCAAGACTATTCAGAACACCCTGAGCAAAGTCAGGCTAGGCCAAGTTTGCACTGTTCTTCAGTATCAACGAATACTAGATCTCATGGCATCTGCATCCTCGGTGATTCCTTTGGGCCTTCTGCATATTAGACCATTTCAGTTGTGGCTCAAAGCCAGGGGATTTCATCCAAGGGCCAGTCCCCTAAGGCAGATAAGGGTTACGCGCTGCAGGCTACATACCCTCTCTATGTGGTTCAGAGCCCGGTTCCTCACCTTGGGTCCCACTTTTGGTGCATCTTGCCGTCGCAGATTGTTTACGACAGATGCCTCCCTGTCGGGCTGTGGAGCGGTCTTAAGTGATCGTCCAGCTCAAAGGGAATGTGAGGGTCATCAGCTCAATTGGCACATCAACTGTCTCGAGTTGATGGCTGTATTTCTGGCCCTGAAATACTTCCTCCAGTATTTGAGAGGCTGTCATGTCCTGGTGCAGGTGGACAACACAGCGGCAGTCTCTTACATAAACCATCAAGGAGGTCTACGGTCATGCCAGCTAAACAGACTAGCACGGAAGATTCTCCTTTGGGCCAAGAGCAAGCTCCTGTCAATCAGAGCAGTTTATATTCTTGGATGCCTGAATGTGGGAGCGGATTTACTGTGCAAACAGAAAATACAGACGGGGGAGTGGAAACTCCACCCCGAGGTAGTGAGACGAATTTGGTTAAGATTTTACAAGGCAGAAGTGGACCTCTTCGCCTCCCAACAGACAGCGCAATGTCCCCTCTAATTCTCCCTGAGTCATCCAGCCCCCCCTGAGTCTGGACGCGCTGGCACATACATGGCCCAAAATGCTCCTGTATGCATTTTCTCCGGTTTCTCTACTCCAGGGAGTTCTGGCCAGAGTTCACCAGCAAGGGTCTTGCCTGGGGTAACCAAGGGTTACCAACTGAGGGACACTGGGCTTTCACCTGAAGTTATCGAGAACATTCTCAGTGCTAGGGCTCCTTCCACTAGGAACTATGCCAATAAAAGGGTGTCCTTGAAACGTGTTGCACTGCACGTAATGCAGATCGAGTTAACTGCCAGATTGCTTCAGTTCTGGACTTCCTGCAGGAGAAATTATCAGCAGGCGCACGCCCCGCCACTCTCAGGGTTTATTTGGCCGCTCTGTCGGCTTGCCAAGCCTGATTGGCAGGGTACCACTGGGGAAACATCCTTTGCCTGCTCACTTTTGTTCATGAGGCAATGCGACTGAGGCCTCCAATTAGAACCAGGAACCCTTTATAGGATTTAGCTATTGTCCTTGAGGATCTGGTTGAGACCCCCTTTGAACCTCTAGAGTCAGCATTTTCCAATTTTCTGACGCTAAGATGGTTTTCTTATGGCTATTACATCTTTAAGAAGAATTGTGGATTTGCAGGCTCTGTCCGTCTTGCCATCCTGCATAGACTATGCCCCAAGAATGGCAAAAGCGATATTGAATCCTCATCCTGACTACCTGCCTAAGGTTCCTTTCTCCGGTCACACTTGAGGCCTCCTGTTCTCCGCCATTTACAACGCCGGATCAGGAGAAATTTCACAGACTGTGTCCAGTCCGTGCCCTTCAGGCTTATGTCCACTGCACTAGCCAGTGGCGTAAGTCAGGGCAACTATTAGTTTGTCATGGGGGCCGTAACAGGGGGGCGGCCGCCACCAAACAAACAATGTCACATTGGGTGAGGGATGCTATTGCCCTGGCCTATGAGGCGGACGGTCAAGCTTCGCTAGTCGGTATCAGGGCTCAGGGGGGGGGTGGTTGCTTCCTCTAAAGCTTTGACTGGAGGTGTCCCTCTACAGTAGGGGTGGGCAACTATTTTGGTAAAGGAGCCACATCGGGCTTTAAGAAGTACATTTTATTCCTTTTGAGATACAATGTTCTGCATTGATTTTGTTTTTGTAATTTTTAAGCCCAGAAATAGTTGTGTTCTCAATTTTCTGAAGTGTATCTGTTACTAATGGGACTATTCTGCAATTGCCTAAAGTATTGTATTGCTCTACAAAGGTAGATACTTTTCTATCAGGCATTAAAAAACTAAATAAAGACTGAGCTTCTAAATTTATTTTACCATCTCTACTTCCCAGTTAATTTATTATTCAATTTAACAATCTCTACATCAGGGATCTGTTTTAATATTTAAAAAAAAATGAAATTTATAGAACTTTTAATGTGTGTCGCAAAGCGGGCGAGTTTACTTCTTTTTTTCTAAAACTTTACCCGTTTACATGCTAAAAGGGTCATGATGCGGGTCTCCTTGATGGTTTGACTTATAGCACACAACAGAATAACACCGGCTGCATGACTATGATAAATAATTACTGCAAGAGTTAGATTAACATACAGGTGCAATGGGACTTCAACATTTCTAAATTGCACAAATAACAAGTACATATACATATTCGTCTCTGCTTGCTTTTGCTCGCATGTCAATGATGCCGAGATCTACTTTTATATTTAATTTAATCACTGAGAAGGTTTACCTGCAAAATTAGTGGCAGCAAACATCACAAGCAGCCTCACTAATGGACACAGAGTAGCAGTATAACATTTTTCCTTGAGCAGAATATTGCACTACAGATCACTACGTTTGTTCAAAGGGGAAGCCAGATAGAAATAGCGCACTCACGTGCATGGTTGACAGATTGCACAAAATAAGTATTACATTAGGCAGAATATTTCCAATTTGTGCAAGTGTAAATCTCAAACTGGGGGTGTTTTGTCTCTTATCTGGCAACCCGGAGCATGCTAAACGCTTGTGGAGATGTGTTAGGTCCTAATACATGTGAACTGAAATATCCAATGAAAAAAATAAAATAAAACGCTTTTACGATAAATGAGCTGCGGGCCGTATATTGCCCATGTCTGGTCTACAGCATGTTTGTAATGTGGCAGGCTGGTCCTCTCCGCATACATTCATAAGATTTTATAGTTTGGATGTTCATGCCACTCGATTACGTCCTTGAATCAACATCACAAGCTCATGTCTGATACTTCTCGCGTTCTTGTGAGCACAAACTACACAACCGTAAGGGGTCCAGACATCCGCAGTGCGGCAGCGTGGGTATTCTCGTTCCCAAAGTGCTTAATCAAGCACAGCATCAAAATGTAGCTTTTGATAGGGAACATCTCGGGTTACTTAACTGTAACCCTTGTTCCCTGAAAAAGTGGAACAAGATGCTGCGCATCATTGCCGCACTGAGGATGCCCCAGGAATGCTCTTCAGACAAAATACCTGACGATGCAACTATGGCGCATCTATTTATAGCCCCTGGCACTGATGCATCCTGATGATGTCACCAGCAGAGGATATAAATTGTAGTCAATTTTATTGACGTGTTGCATACATATTCACAGCTGGTCACTCCTAAAAGACATTCCCAAAGCACTAAATCAAGCGCAGGGAACAAGGGTTACAGTTAAGTAACCAGAGATGATTGTGACAGCAGAGAGTGGAGACCGAGTAATGCGCCTCCATTTATATGAAAAATTGACATTTTAAATAGTCTGCTTTGCTTATGTTTGGCATTTTTGTTCTATTTTCTAGATTTAGCTATGTGGTTAGCAAATTGCACACATTTATACAAGGCTTGTTGATGGTTCAAAAACAACTAAAAAAACCTACTATACTGTATAAGAAAAGACATAGATTACTTGAATATTGAATAATTGTTTGATATATTATGTACTTAATGATGGTTTCTTTGGTAAAACTGGAATAGGATTGTTGAATAAAGATGGTTAAGTTGATTTAAGCTCCATTGTGTTTGTTTGTATTTCTTTGCTTATAGAAAACAAAATGAAAATTCACACACATAAAATTCACCTCTGCAATGCCTTTTGATTTATTTAATCAAGACATTTATCATGGTACAATGATACACACACACACACACATATACACTGGCGGTCAAAGTTTTGAATAATGTACATATTTTGTACTTTATGATTAATTAATGGTTATTTAATGGTTCTTGAATTCACCAAAATGGCATTGAACTGATCACAAAGTACAGTCAGGACATTACTGATGTAAAAAAAACACTATATGAAAAAACTAATTTTTGATCAAATCTAGACAGGCCACATTTCCAGCAACCATCACTCCAACACCTTATCCTTGAGTAATCATGCTAAATTGATAATTTGGTACTAGAAAATCACTTGCCATTATATTAAACACAGCTGAAAGCTATTTGGTTCATAAATGAAGCTTAACATTTTCTTTGTGTTTGTTTTTGAGTTGCCACAGTATGCAATAGACTGGCATGTCTTAAGGTCAATATTAGGTCAACAATGGCAAAAAAAAGAAACAGCTTTCTCTAGAAACTCAGTCAACCATTATTTAGAGGAATGAAACTATACAATGCTTGAAATTGCAAAACAACTGACGATTTCTTACAATGATGTACACAGCAGTCTTCAAAGACAAAGGACAACTGGCTCTAACAAGGACAGAAAGAGATGTTGAGGGCCAGATGTACAACTAAACAAGAGGATAAGTACATCAGAGTCTATAGTTTGAGAAAAAGACAACTCACATGTACTCAGCTGACAGCTTCATTGAATTCTACCCGCTCAACACCAGTTTCATGTACAACAGTAAAGAGAAGACTCAGTGGTGCCTTATGGGAAGAATTGCAAAGAAAAAGACACTTTTGAAACAAAAAAAAAAAAGAAAAGGTCAGAGTGGGCAAAGAAACAGATGGATCTTAACCCCATTGAGATTTTGTGGGATCAGCTAGACCGACAAGTCAGTCACCTATGTCAAGTGCTACAGGAAGTGTGGGGTGAAATGTCACCTGAGTATCTGGAAAAACGTCTCGGGTTACATGTGTAACCCTTGTTCCCTGAAAAAAGCGGAACGAGATGCTGCGCTTTGCTAAGCGCTATGGGGAACAATCTTATTGTGAGCAGCTTTGAATATGTGTGTAACACGTCAATGAAAATTGACTGGAATTTATAGCCTCGGCTGGTGAGATCATTGAATGCACCTGTGACTAGGCTATAAATAGAGGTGTCACCAGAGTGTCGTCAGATATTTTTCTGAAGAGCAGTCCTGGGACGTCCCAGTGCGGCAAAGAAGCGCAGCATCTCGTTCTGCTTTTTTCAGGGAACAAGGGTTACACATGTAACCCGAGACGTTCCTTTTACAAAAAGCTTCACTATGATGCTGCGCTTTGCTAAGCGCTATGGGGAACGGAATACCCACGCCGCCGCACTGGGGCTGTCCGGACCCCTACGGTTGTGAAGTGTGCTCACAAAAACACGAGAGGTCTAAGACATGAGCTTGAGATGTTGACTCAAGGGCGTAAAAGCCCGGAGTAGCTAAAACATCTAAACCATAAAATTTGATGAATGTGTGCGGAAAGGACCAGCCTGCCGCAACACAAACGTGCTCAGACATGGGTTTGAGACGTCGACCCAAGGGCAAACAGCCCGGGGTAGCTAAAACATCTAAACCATAAAATTTGATGAACGTGTGCGGAAAGGACCAGCCTGCCGCATCACAAACTTGTTCAGACATGAGCTTGAGATGTTGACTCAAGGACACAAGAGTCCGGAGTAACAAACTTGATTAGACATGAGCTTGAGATGTTGACCCAAGGACATGAGAGTCCGGGGAAGCAAAACATCCAACCCATACAAATTGTCATAGAAATTGAGAATGTGCGCAGAGAGGATCAGCCCGCCGCGTCACAAACTTGTTCAGGCATGAGTTTGAGATGTCGACTCAAGGACGTAAGAGCCCGGAGTAGCATGGACATCCAAACTATAAAATCTGATGAATGTGTGCGGAGAGGACCAGCCTGCCGCATCACAAACTTGCTGCAGGGGGACCCCTCTAGCCAAGGCTTTAAAGGAGGCAACCCCTCTGGTGGAGTGAGCCCTGACACCTATTGGCGAAGCTTGACCGCGCGCCTCATAGGCCAGGGCAATAGCATCCCTCACCCAATGTGACATAGTCTGCTTGGTAGCGGCCGCCCCCCTGTTGCGGCCCCCATAGCAGACAAATTACTGCCCTGACTTACGCCACTGGCTAGTGCGGTGGACATAAGTCCGAAGGGCACGGACTGGGCAGAGTCCGTGAAGTCTTTCCTGCTCCGGCATTAGGAACGGCGGGGGGCAGAAGGCTTCCAGAGTGACAGGATGTAATGCCGAAAAAGGCACCTTAGGAAGGTAGTCAGGATGAGGATGCAGAATAGCTTTGGCCATACCTGGGGCAAATTCTAAACAGGTCGGCAAAACAGACAGAGCCTGTAGATCCCCAATCCTCTTAAGAGAGGTAATCGCCAAGAGAAAGACCATCTTGAGAGTCAGAAGTCTGTCAGACGCTGACTCTAGAGGTTCAAAGGGGGCCTCAACCAGACCCTCCAGGACTATAGCTAAGTCCCATGAAGGAGTTCTGGTCCTAACAGGGGGCCTCAGTCGCATGGCTCCACGAATGAAGCGAGCGAGTAGAGGATGTTTCCCCAAAGGCACCCCGTCGATCAAGGCATGGCAAGCCGAAATGGCAGCCACATAAACCCTGAGAGTGGCGGGGCATACGCCTGCTGACAGTTTGTTCTGCAGAAAGTCCAGAACTGAAACAACTTGGCAGTTAACTGGATCCGCACCATGTGAACTGCACCACTTTTCGAAGACACCCCATTTATTGGCATAGATTCTTCTGGTAGAGGGAGCCTTAGCACTAAGAATGGTCTCGATAACCTCAGGCGACAGCCCTGTGTCCCTCAGTTGGTACCCTTCAGGGGCCAAACATGAAGTTTCCACAATTCGGGCCGGGGGTGAAATATCGTCCCTTGTGCCTGAGACAGAAGGTCCCTCCTGTCCGGAATCGCCCATGGCGAGCCGTCGAGGAGAGATATCAGCTCTGAGAACCAAATCCTGTTCGGCCAGTAAGGCGCTATCAGTAAGAGGCAAGACCCTTGCTGGCGAACTCTGGCCAAGACTCCCGGGAGCAGAGAAACCGGGGGGAACGCATACAGACACAGTCTGGGCCATGCATGCGCCATCGCGTCCAGACCCAGGGGGGCTGGGTGACTCAGAGAGAAGTAGAGGGGACATTGCACAGTCTCTTGAGAGGCGAAGAGGTCCACTTCCGCTCTGTAGAATCTCTCCCAAATTTGTTGTACTACGTCGGGGTGGAGTTTCCACTCGCCCGTCGGTAACTTTTGTCTGGACAGAAAATCTGCTCCCACATTTAGGCGTCCAGGGATATAAATTGCTCTGAGTGACAGGAGCTTGCCCTGGGCCCAAAGGAGGATCCGACGTGCCAGCAAATTCAGGTGGCGAGAACGTAGGCCTCCTTGATGATTTATATAAGAGACTGCTGCTGTGTTGTCCACCAGCACAAGGACATGGCAGCCTCTCAAATGTTGGAGGAAGTATTTCAGGGCCAGAAATACCACCATCAGCTCGAGGCGGTTGATGTGCCAATCGAGCTGATGACCCTCCCATTCCCCTTGGGCTGGACGACCACTTAAGTCTGCACCCCAACCCGTCAGAGAGGCGTCTGTCGTTAGCATCCTGCGACGACACGGCGCACCAAGAGTGGGACCCAAGGTGAGAAACCGGGGTCTGAACCACGTAGAAAGGGAACGAAGCGCTCGCCGCGTAACCCTTATTTGCCTCAGGGGACTGGCCCTTGGATGAAATCCCCTGGCTTTTAGCCACAGCTGAAATGGTCTCAAATGGAGAAGGCCCAAAGGAATCACCATGGACGCAGACGCCATGAGACCTAGTATTCGTTGATACTGAAAAACAGTGCAACATTGACCTAGCCTGAGATTGCTCAGGGAGTTCTGGATGGACATGACACGAGCGGGAGACAACTGTGCCTGCATCGTGATCGAGTTCTATACAATCCCAAGATAGGTAATCTCCTGGGTCGGAGAAAGAACGCTCTTTTTGACGTTGAGTCTCAGACCCAGAGAGCCTAGATGAGCCAAGACGATATCCCTGTGCTGAACTGCCAGTTCTTGTGACTGGGCTAGTATCAGCCAGTCGTCTAAGTAATTCAGAATGCGGATGCCCTGGAGTCGCAAAGGAGCCAGTGCTGCATCCATGCATTTCATGAATGTGCGGGGTGATAGGGCTAGGCCGAATGGAAGAACCCGATACTGAAAGGCTTCGTCCCTGAAAGCGAACCTCAGGAACTTCCTGTGCTGTGGCAGAATTCCAATATGGAAATATGCGTCCTTGAGATCGATCGTGACCAGCCAATCGTGATGTTGGAACTGAGACACGACAGACTTGACCGTTAGCATCTTGAACTTGAACGTCTTGACCGAACGATTCAAGCCTCGAAGGTCTAGAATCGGACGCAACTCCCCCCCTTCTTGGGAACCAGGAAGTATCTGCTGTAATAGCCTGATTCTCTCTCTGGAAGGGGAACATGTTCTATGGCCCCTTTTACCAAGAGATTTTGTAGTTCTCTCCACAGTAGACATGCCTGCTCCGGTCTTACGGTAGTGGATACCACGCCGTTGAAGCTCGGAGGGCGGCGAGCGAATTGAATCCTGTAGCCTTTTTCTACTGTTTTTAGAACCCACATAGAAATACCTGGCAGAAGTTTCCACGCTGCCAGGTTCTCTGAGATGGGAACTAGTTTCAACACTTCCTGTTGAGGGGGTGTTGAGTGTTCCGTGTCCTGGGATAAGGCAGGAAGCAACGGAACATTCAACTCTTTGTTGGAAGCCTCTGTCACCCGAAACACCAAAGGCGGCGGGAGTGAAGAGGTTTCGTGAGGGTATCTGGCGGGCCGAAGTGGATGATACACGCGCCCCGTCCCGAAGGGAACCACCCTCACAAGGCTGGATACAAGACCATCAGGGTTTCCTTCTTTTAGAAATCACAGCCCTGAGGTCTTGCTTGGGCGGCTGCTGAGGGCGATGAGCCCATCCCCAATCCTTACGAGGGGGAGCACGACTCACCATGCTCTGCTTTTGAGCCTCTCTTCTAGCAGAATCGGGGCGAGACTGGGTGGCCGACGGCCTTGCCCCCTGAGTGCGGCGAGGAAGAAACCGCCCAAAGGCTTCCTCGTGGCTTTTCGCCTCCTGGAATCTGGAGATAACCGTATTCATGGCGTCTCCGAAGAGACCAGAAGGCGAAATTGGGGCATCGAGTAAGAAAACACTGTCCTTATCTCTGATGCCTGAAAGGTTAAGCCACAAATGTCTCTCCACGCTGACCAAAGCGGACATAGACCGGCCAATGGCACGGGCTGACTGCTTGGTCGCACGGAGAGATAGATCCGTAGCTCGACGAAGTTCAGAGAAAGCATCTTCGTCAACAGATTTAGCCGCACTTAGGTCTTTTAGCAGGTCAGCCTGGTACGCCTGTAACACAGCCATGGTGTGCAGCGCAGCACCAGCCTGACCTGCCGCTTGATAAGCCCTCCCCACTAGCATGGAGGTAGCTCTGCATGGCTTAGAGGGGAGAACAGGTTTTTTTAAAGATGATGCCGAAACCGGCGAGAGATAACCCGCAAATGTCTCTTCAACCGGCGGCATTATTGAATACCCTCGCGCCTCAGCACCCACGATAGTCGAATATAACGACGTCGAGGGCACGTGAATGCGCGAGGTATAAGGTTTCCCCCACGAACGAGAAAGCTCATCGTGAAGGTCATCAAAGAAGGGAAGGGACTGATGAGGCGTTCCCTTCCCTTGGCCACCAGACAGAAATCTGTCCTCTAATTTGGAGCGTTTGGGGGTTTCTTGGTCACGTGGCCAGTCTAATTGAAGTCTGGCCACTGCACGAGTAATCACATCGAGTAACTCTTCAGAGGATTTAGAATCGTGCTTAGAGTGCTCGGATGTGGGTAACTCAAAATCTGCAGATCCAAGAGAATCGAGGTCCCCCTCCTGAACTGAAGAGGCGTCGGAGCGCGCTTCAAGTTCACGAGAAGGTCCAACCGGATCTGGGGAAAGAGCGAGCGAAAGGGACGGACCCGTCTCTCGCTCCTCAGCCAGATCCATACGAGAGCCCCACGAATGAAGTGCGGGTGCCGGCTCACGGAAGTAAGCAAGGTGAACGCGAAGCACACCGACCGAAAGTAGGTCACAATGCGCGCACCCGCCCTGCCCCAACGCGAGAGCAGCGTGCTCTTCCCCCAAACAAACAAAACAAAACTCATGCGTGTCCTTGTCAGTCATATAACGTCGACAAGGAAACACGCATCGTTTGCCTTGTTTCTCCGTCATTTTCTCTCTCTTATTTTTTATATATATATATATATATATATATATATATATATATATATATATATATATATATACACACAGTGAGGAAAATAAGTATTTGAACACCCTGCTATTTTGCAAGTTCTCCCACTTAGAAATCATGGAGGGGTCTGAAATTGTCATCGTAGGTGCATGTCCACTGTGAGAGACATAATTAAAAAAAAAAAATCCAGAAATCACAATGTATGATTTTTTAACTATTTATTTGTATGATACAGCTGCAAATAAGTATTTGAACACCTGAGAAAATCAATGTTAATATTTGGTACAGTAGCCTTTGTTTGCAATTACAGAGGTCAAACGTTTCCTGTAGTTTTTCACCAGGTTTGCACACACTGCAGGAGGGATTTTGGCCCACTCCTCCACACAGATCTTCTCTAGATCAGTCAGGTTTCTGGGCTGTCGCTGAGAAACACAGAGTTTGAGCTCCCTCCAAAGATTCTCTATTGGGTTTAGGTCTGGAGACTGGCTAGGCCATGCCAGAACCTTGATATGCTTCTTACAGAGCCACTCCTTGGTTATCCTGGCTGTGTGCTTCGGGTCATTGTCATGTTGGAAGACCCAGCCTCGACCCATCTTCAATGCTCTAACTGAGGGAAGGAGGTTGTTCCCCAAAATCTCACAATACATGGCCCCGGTCATCCTCTCCTTAATACAGTGCAGTCGCCCTGTCCCATGTGCAGAAAAACACCCCCAAAGCATGATGCTACCACCCCCCATGCTTCACAGTAGGGATGGTGTTCTTGGGATGGTACTCATCATTCTTCTTCCTCCAAACACGGTTAGTGGAATTATGACCAAAAAGTTCTATTTTGGTCTCATCTGACCACATGACTTTCTCCCATGACTCCTCTGGATCATCCAAATGGTCATTGGCAAACTTAAGACGGGCCTTGACATGTGCTGGTTTAAGCAGGGGAACCTTCCGTGCCATGCATGATTTCAAACCATGACGTCTTAGTGTATTACCAACAGTAACCTTGGAAACGGTGGTCCCAGCTCTTTTCAGGTCATTGACCAGCTCCTCCCGTGTAGTTCTGGGCTGATTTCTCACCTTTCTTAGGATCATTGAGACCCCACGAGGTGAGATCTTGCATGGAGCCCCAGTCCGAGGGAGATTGACAGTCATGTTTAGCTTCTTCCATTTTCTAATGATTGCTCCAACAGTGGACCTTTTTTCACCAAGCTGCTGGCAATTTCCCCGTAGCCCTTTCCAGCCTTGTGGAGGTGTACAATTTTGTCTCTAGTGTCTTTGGACAGCTCTTTGGTCTTGGCCATGTTAGTAGTTGGATTCTTACTGATTGTATGGGGTGGACAGGTGTCTTTATGCAGCTAATATATATATATATATTAGACCTCAAACAGGTGCATCTAATTTAGGATAATAAATGGAGTGGAGGTGGACATTTTAAAGGCAGACTAACAGGTCTTTGAGGGTCAGAATTCTAGCTGATAGACAGGTGTTCAAATACTTATTTGCAGCTGTATCATACAAATAAATAGTTAAAAAAATCATACATTGTGATTTCTGGATTTTTTTTTTAGATTATGTCTCTCACAGTGGACATGCACCTACGATGACAATTTCAGACCCCTCCATGATTTCCAAGTGGGAGAACTTGCAAAATAGCAAGGTGTTCAAATACTTATTTTCCTCACTGTATATATATATATATATATATATGGAGAGAGAGAGAGAGACTCTTCTTTTCTTTTTTTTTTTGAAAGAAAGGAAAGTTCTGCGTACTGCCTAATAATTTCTAACTCCTAACAAAAGGGAAGAAAGAGGTTTCTAGCAGGTTTTTGAGACACACAGTCATAGTATGTTCTGAAGAAAAATCATCTGACGACACTCTGGTGACGCCTCTATTTATAGCCTAGTCACAGGTGCATTCAGTGATCTCACCAGCCGAGGCTATAAATTCCAGTCAATTTTCATTGACGTGTTACACACATATTCAAAGCTGCTCACAATAAGATTGTTCCCCATAGCGCTTAGCAAAGCGCAGCATCATAATGAAGCTTTTTGTAAAGGGAACTGACAGCTAGAATGCCAATAATCATTGCTGTCATTGCTGCACATGGATGATTTATTTTGCTTAGAACTCTTTGAAGTAGTTGAAGAAGTTCTGAACATTTATTCCAAACTGTAATGGTAATTTTTCAATTTATTAATGTCCTGACTATACAATGTGATCAGTTGAATGCCACTTTGGTGAATAAATTACCAATTTCTTTCCATAAGCGCAAAATCTGTACATTATTACCGTTATGTTATGGCAATAAAAGAGGTGAATGAAGATGAATCTTTATTTGTTTTCTGTGGGTGTTTTTATGGGAATGTGGATCTTTCAGATCAATTTGAGGAGTGCCTATGATTTGAATGTTCCACATTTTATCTTAAGTGTGTCATGCAATGTGGGAATCGCACTGGTCTGGTCTTGGTCTTTGACTTAGTCTTGGTTTAGGTGGTCTTGACTACAACACAGGCACCCGGGAACCACAACCGAGTCTGATTAAAAAGGTGGTCTTGGGTACAGTTCATGTGAACTCCAGTATAGTTCACTGCTGATGTAAATGTAATCAGATCAACTACCTATAATTTGCATCTGTGCAGGCTCCCGATCATAAGTATTATGGTATAATACATTTTTCATACCTGCTTATCTCCAAAGAAATCTCCATAAGAGAGCAGCTCACATTCCACACATCTCTTGCAATGAATCCACGAGCTAGCAGTAGACAAACACTAACATTTATCACATTTATTGCACAAACAGAAGTGTTGTTCTGCACATGGCACGTTTTGGTGGTAAATCCAAAGAGACAAACTTTAATACTTCACTTAACAGGCTGAGGTCATCTCAATTTGTTACCTTGTTACAGAGGTAAACAGCTGCCGCTTGTATTCACAATGATCACAGACCCAAATAATATTATGTGAGCAGAGACTTGCAGTGGTAGGGGGAGGAAACAAACTCGGGTTCGGACCAAGCAATCGAACCAAGTGTGAATGCCCCCTAATTGGGGAACAAGACACAGCTGGAGACGAATCATGAGGGGGACTGTGAAGACAGATAGAATAAGAACCAAGAAATCAGGATGTCAAAATAAGAGACATTTCTCCTAGCGACCTCTATATCTAATTACACAATTGAAAGGGATGGTTTTTTTTTAATCAGAGGCACCATCATGTCAACCAAACAGACATTCTTGACAGCTTTATTTACCTACATACACACACTGAGCACTTTATTAGGAATACTATGGTCCTAATAAAGTGCGTGACGAGGTCTTCTGCTGTTGTAGCCTATCCGAATCAATGTTCGACGAGTAGTGCATTCTTAGATGCTATTCTGATCACTACAATTGTACAGAGTGTTTATCTGAGTTATCGTCAGATAAGTCAGCTTGAACCAGTCTGGCCATTCTCTGTTGACCTCTCTCATCAACAAGGCATTTCCAACCACAGAACTGCAGCTCACTTGACGTTTTTTGTTCTTGGCACCATTCTGAGTAAACTCTAGTGACTTTTGTGCGCTAAAATCCCAGGAGATCAGCAGTTACAGAAATAATCAAACCAGCTCGTATGGAACCAACAATCAAGCCACGGTCATAATCACTGAGATTACATTTTTTAACGCAGACGCGTTTATCCAAAGCAACTTACAGTACACTTATCACTGGGACAATCCCCCAAGAGCAACCTGGAGTTAAGTGCCTTGCTCAAGGACACAATGGTTGTGGCTGTGGGGATCGAACCAGCGACCTTCTGATTAACAGTTATGTGCTTTAGCCCACTACGCCACCACCGCTGTTGCCACATGATTGGCTGATTAAATAATTGCATGAATAAGTAAGTGTACCGGTGTTCCTAATTAAGTGCTGGAAAAAGGTTTTCTGTGAATGTGAAAATTTTATTTTTTTTTACCCAGTTGAATATTATTATAATACTGAATTATTATTGAGGATTATTGTATTATTTTGAGGATACGATTTGTTTTAGCCTTTGCAATAGTAATTTAAAGCCTGCAAACTGTTCTAAGCCTATCAATGAGCCTTGCACATAAACACAAAAAAGCATGTCATCTGTTTACTCTTAAGCGCACACAAACCCATCATGAGGACACATGGGACACACAGGAAGTCAGCTTGTTGTTTCCAAGAGTTCCGATATCGTAACATTAGCCACATTATGCAGACTCACCAACAAGCATCATCTCCTATCAGATATACTGTATTTGCATCAGCTCCAGCTTGATTACCTTATGATGTGACTGGTAGCATGTGGCGTCAGCATAGTGAGAGACTTGGGTTCGGATCCTGCATTGAAACCAGGAAGTAATTACGTTTGTATAATCAGTGACGAGCGCAATTCTGAGGTTGCATTTTTCCCTCTAACATAAAATGTTTACTCCAGTGATGATTAAGTTAAGGTTTGTTGGTTGGGTTGGGGGTACAGTTTATAAAATATGCATTCTTCTTTACTGTATTACAGCCTGTATAGCTGAAAACAACTCGCTTCACAACTCGGATTTGGCACACTTCTGTGGACATTTCATCCAGAAAATGGAGCTCACACATGCCCATACGCCCAACAGAACTTACGGCTTTGGCCACTTGGGGCAGTGTTTCGCATTTTTGCTAAAGAAAAGTCAACATAATGTTTCTGATTTCTCTGTGATTTCAGTCTGCACAAACCATGTAAGCTACTTATATAATTGAATTGCAGATTTATTTGGTTTAATAATCACAAATGACCATATGACCATACGATTTTTATGTTATTTAAATTAATTGTGGAGCCCTAATTGATTGTGAAATTAGTCGTAAAATTATGCGCTTGATTTTGGACATCAAGTGGGCAAATAAAATGCGCAATAAAATCACTGTGATATTCACAATATTGCTTAAATATTTATAATCCGCAAAATCATTGTGATGATAGCCATGTACAGCCCTTCACAACAGTGTGCTTGTTAATAGCAGGTTACTTGTGTTTGCTTTTTGTTTTAGTTTTTTTTAGAAGGAAATCGCTCTTATTGATCAGAAATATGGCTGTAACATGTAATTTGGCTGTTAATACAATATGTAAGCCCAGTGTTTGTTACATGTGATTGGCTGTTGTGCACTGTAGCAGTGGGGGCGTGGTCAAGTGCCCGTCCGGAGAGAGAGAAGCGTTAAGGGCACTTACACGTGAGCTAAATTAGGTCTAACACCTGTCTATAATTACAGTGATCACGGGGAGAGCGGAATAAAAAGAGCCACACCGCCAGCAAGGGGGAGAGAGTCTGGGTCTGGAAGCCTATTGTGTACCTGTTAGAAAGTGAAAGCTTATTGTGAAGCTAAGTTTATTGTGAAGCTGGCGTGTTGTGGTGCCCTGTATCAGTCAATAAAAGCCCACTAACCTGAGTTGAAGGAACCTATTTTCCTGTGTCTTCCTGGAAGTTCTCACATGCACGTATTTAAATTACATCAAATTGTCATTTTTCCGATTGAGCTTATGTCATGTTAATAATTTTGCATTTTGTTCAGCTTCTGTTGTTCTGCCAGTGTAAGCGCAGAGTAGTTCTAGCGTGAAGACTAGTAGCTGTACATCATCGCACCATTATCTGGTTAATTCCCAGCAAATCACATGTAAGCCATTGCTTTATAAGTCTGCTCACAATCTATCACATTGCCGTTTCAGTGTGCTAACGCGGCAACCTCCACCACCCCACCATAACCAGTTGAGTCCCGTCCTGCATGGGGGTAGGCTCCTCGCCCCTGCCTCCTATCTCCGGCAGGATATGACGGTTCTGAGTACTACAACTTCGGACCGCCAGACGGGGCTTACGCTAAAGAGAGACATTACTTATCTTTTTATATTCATCAAATAAATGTCATCTTCATTTTCACTCAAGTCTGCGAGCCTTCCTGAAATTTTGTTACTGTTCTGGGTCACTGCTTGATGTAAAATCTGGGCCCTGAAGCAAAACCAGTTGAGAAGCCTTGAACCTAAGGGCTTTTGAGTCTTTTAAACATGAAAAATTTAGCGATTGCAAAGCAAAGGGAGAATATGGAGCTATATACAGTATATGATGCTAAATAAAGCCAACATAGCTTTCCTGAAAGCTCAGTGCTTTTGAGCCAGCACTCAGCTGACAGGCAACAAGAGTTTGCACGTCTCTTAATAAGTCAGGAAACATGAGAATGCACTCACCTTCAGACACATATTATCTATTCAGAGTGTTAGAAAAGCATCGTTGTTCTCCCAATATCCTGCCTGAGAAAAATGATGGTTGCACATGTGAATGATACTTATTTAAATAAAAAATTTGCCTTTGTGTCCTAGATTCTGCCATGGCAGCAACTGTTCACTCTAGCTCTGTACAGAATACCCTACTGTGTTTGTAGGTATGTTGTAAAACAAAAGTTAAAACGTCTAGGTTACTATTGTAACCTCCGTTCCCTGATGAAGGGAACAAGACGTTGTTTCGAAGAAGCGACACTAGGGGTCCCTCTTGAGAGCCTTATGCATCTCTGAACTTTGAGAAAAGGCCAATGAGAAATTAGCAGACAGTCACGCCCCCGGACATAAGGGTATAAAGGGGGGGAAATGCGTTTGTTCATTCAGGATTTGTCTGAGGAGCCGACAATGATGTTCGGCCGCAAAAGTGGTTCGGTTCAGTGATGTGGCTGGGAGGACACAACATCTCGTTCCCTCCAACAGGGAATGGAGGTTACAACAGTAACCTAGACATTCCCCGTCTGTCGCTCACTTCGACGTTGTATCGAAGAAGCGACACCAGGGGTCCAATTTTAATCACGCCATGCGCTGAATCGTGTACGTGCGCTGCTGACACAGTTGTAGGCAAGTAGTTTGCATGCCAAAATGACAGGCTGTGCCAGACTGCACGTACCCTTCCCCAATGCCCCAAAAAATCGTCAAAACCATCTGGTTCCTTACACCCCGATATGGGGGGAACAAGGTGACGTGCCAAGCATGGGAGCAAGTCGCGCCAGCCGCGCCTTTTCTCTCTCTATGTTTCTCGTATAAAGCGGCTGGGGCCATCTTAACGCTATCACACGCATCATGGAAGGTGTTCTTTCCAGATCATATTCTTTCAGGGGGGGAGACCCTGCAGAGACCACACCTGCCCAGAGTGGGGGAGGTAAATGTTGGTGAAATACATCACATGGGCTTTTAGGTCACATGTAGAGAATGGCATGGTGGTAGATCCTACCTCATTGGGAGGGAGGAGTTGCTACAAACACAGCGACCGGGGGTCAGTGAGGACTGCCCAAGGGAGACGCGGGTCCACTCGCAAGGGGACCGTACCGCGGAAAATACACACAGGGGGATAAGTCCACATGGGGTCCCGACCTGTGGAGCACCTATTCCAGTACAGGGTAAATTGAGAACCCGCATTGGGTTTGGTCGGCGAAGTCCTCTGCTGAATTCACGGACCAGAGGGCTAGGGAGGAGTCATCCAGGGAGCCAAGTTAGTGGGATCTCCTGGGATAAGAGTGCATGGTATTACCTCAGTGGAGGGAAAGGGTGCTAGGTGCAAGCGGTACACCCAGTCAGTTGTTACTGCGTTATCGAGTTCTACTGGCTCGGACCTGAGAAAACACGGGAAGAGGCCTCACTAACAAGTGGCTTTCTTGTGGCCACACAGCTGTTTAGTCCCAATCCTGTACGTTCTTGTCACATTGTGCAAATGGAAATGCTCTTACTTTCACTGTAAATATAGCTGTGAGTTCTACTGTGGATATTTTACGATATTTTAAGTGTTTTTCTGTGACGCTGATGGTTCACCACTATCCTTACAGGTTTTAATAATGCGTTGGACAATTCTTAACCCAATTTCAGTGATTTAAGCAATCTCCTTAGATGTTTTCTTTGCTTGATGCAGGCCAGTAATTTGGCCCTTCTGAAACACAGTAACATCTTGTCCATGATCACGGGATCCATCTTCCAACATGGCTGTTTAAAAAATGAGAAGCTACACACTGCATCAGTTAGGGATGAAATAATTGCTGAAAAAGCTGAAACATATTAATCAATGCAACAATGATCCAATCATAGGCTCTTATGTATCTGCTTATTTAAATACACACAATTCCTTTTTTTTTTGGCCAGGTAGTGTATATATACAGTATATATGCTCACTGAGCACTTTATTAGGAACATAGAAATATATATATATATATATATATATATATATATATATATATATATATATATATATATATATTGTACTGCTGCCACACGATAGGCAGATTGGATAATCGCATGAATAAATAAGTGTACAGGTGTTCCTAATAAAGTGCTCTGTGATTGTATATATTTGTTTGTGTGTGTGTGTGTGTGTGTGTGTATATATATATATATATATATATATATATATATAGTACATATACATTATATGGAAATGCATAATTTGTTAAAATGTAATCGGGACGTTTACCATTCTAAATGAAGGACTTCGCAATGTTATCAAATTGCTTGGAGAGGGGGACATCTACAGGAAGAAACTGTAGTAGGTAGTTGAATTTTGGAACACAATTCATTTTATTAACATTAACCTTCCCAATCATTGATAAATTTAATGAAGCCCACCTGTTCACATTGCTTGAAAACCATTTTATTAAGGGTTCAAAATTAAATCTAACTATATCACACAAGTTTGGTGGGAATAAAATACCCAAGTACTTAATGTTCTGATTAGGCCACTGGAAGGCGCATGACTGAAAAGCTGTTACTGGGCAGTATGTTGTCATAGCCAAAGCTTCGGATTTAGAACAAATGACTGTGTATCCCGAGAACTTAGAAAAGGAATTAATAATTCTGTGGAGGCAAGGCATAGATCTAGTGGGGTCGGAGATGAATAATAAAATATTGATATTGATGAGATGCCTGATGTTATCAGAATTGCTGCAGCCCAGAATAACCCCCACCTGATCTAGATGTATAAGAGATGTCATAACTATATTTTATCTGTTAGCCAAAATTTTTTACAATATTTTAACATCTAGCTGGATTAGGGAAATTGGACGGTAACTCCTACACTCACTTTGCCTTTTTAAGAATCAGACTGATCCAGACTTGTGTCATGGTTGGCAGAAGCTTTCCATTCTTTAATGATTCTGTATAATCATCTTATAAATATGGAGCCAATTCTGTAACATAAGATCTAAAAAATTCAGCAGCAAATCCATCTGGCCTGGGAGCTTTGCCTGTAGGCAAGGCCTTAATTACCTCGCCAAGCTCCAAGTTTATCTCAGAATAAAGAGAATTATTTTGCTCAGTCGTCAGTTTATGGAGTTCTAATTGTTCCACACGATTTCTAATATCTTCATCAGTAGACGAAGACATGGAACTATACAGATCAAGATAGAATTCTTTAAAAGCATTATTAATATCAATGGCTGAGGTACAAATTCCACCACCAGCAGCTTTCACTGAGGGAATGGTAGAAAAAAGGCTCTCTCTGCTTTATATTTCTAGCCAAAATCTTCCCTGCTTTGTCCCCCATGTCAAAATATGATGGTCTTGCCCTGAATAACCAAAACTACAACTTCTGTGACAAAAAAGTATTATATTTGTATTTCAATCGGGTCAAGTCTCTGAGGTTATCAGATGGCATTCGTCACTTCAGCTCTGCCTCTGCACTTTTAATATTTCCTTCCAACTCCACAAGTTCTCATGCTTTGGATTTTTTGATGAATGAGGCATATTGTATAATCCAACCCCTAAGAACCGCCTTAAGTGCCTCCCAAGCCATGCCCACAAAGGATACTGATGACCAGTTAGTATACATATAAACATTGATTTCAGCATTTAACATTTGTTTAAAATAACGATTTTGTAAAAGGGATACATTAAAGCACCAACTATATGATTTCTTTTTCTCCATATGTGGCAACACCTCTAAACTCACTAGGGTGTGATCTGAGACTAAGATGTATCCAATTGAGCAATCAACAACAGATGAATTAAGGGACTTAGATATAAAAAACCTATTCTAGAATAAATCTTATGGAAATGTATAATCCCTACCAGATGGGTTCAAAAGTATAAATATCTGGAAGATCAAGATTTGTAAACATCCTTTGAAGCGTCACTGTTGCTGTAGGGGGCTTTCACACTTTTAACACACTACGATCAAGGACTGAATCCATCAAAAGATTAAAGTCTACTCCAAGTTTTATATCATGAGGGGTGCCAGCGGCTTGCAACATCCCTTCAAGATTTATAAAAAAGCCCTAATCATCAGGGTTAGATGCATAAATATTTGCCAAAATCAACCTTTTCTTTACTCTGTTTGAAACATTTGAAATGTAGATGTTTACTTATCAATGTAATGACTCACATGCTCTTACTCGAGCCAGCACTAAAGAAAATATGTCCATCCCATATCTTCCCAAATATTTCAGCTTCCTGCAGGGAAAGAAGCATTTCTTGAAGAAACTCTATATATCAAATTTATTTTGATTAAGAAAAGAAATATCCTTCCTTCTTTTTATGGGGTGCCCCAACCCATTCACTTTCCATATGGAGAGAGATAATCCACTCATATTACATTTGACATTTTGACATATTTGAAAAAAATTGATTGTGTGTCAAAAATAAAATTATGAAGACCACATTCCAACATTAGTGCAACAGTCAAACCCAGAATTTTCCCCAGACCATAAAAGAAAACCAGTGCCAACCAGCATCCATCCCTCTAAACTCAAACAATCCATGCACGACTACGAGAGCCCACCCATCTTATCACGTGGCTCATTGTGTATGACACTGCAGAGACTCTCAGCATGTGGAGGTTCATGATACTCTCCACGATCCACACACAACTTACCACGCATACCATTGAGAGCGAGAACCACTAATCGTGACCTCGAAGAGGTTACCCCATGTGACTCTACACTCCCTACCCTCACTCAGCACACCCAGGATTCGATCTCGTGACTCCAGGAGTGGTAGTCAGCGTCAATATTCGCTGAGCTACCTAGGCCCTCTTGTGAATTCATTATTAATATAGGAATATTAATGTAAAGTGTAAATTAATTATTAGATTTTAGGAGATGTTTAATAGATCTTTTCCACAAATACAAATACAATGAAGTATAAACAGACAAAAAAAGAAAGAAAAAAAGAGAAATCTTCTGATAACTTTGAGTGAGGACCAGACCCAAATTTTTATGTAAGACTTTTATTTTATATATATATATATATATATATATATATATATATATATATATATATATATATATATATATATATATATGTATATATATATATGTGTGTGTGTGTGTGTGTGTGTGTGTGTGTGTGTGCGCAGGTGTGTTGTCATTTTTGGAGCTTGAGATCCTAAATCTCCATTCACTTGCATTGTGTAGAAATTAGTAGCATTTGCATTCTTCAGAATTTCTCTTTTTGTCCTTTAAAGAAGGAAACTAATACAGACTGAATGTGTCATTACATTTAAAAAATTACAATTTACATTTTGTGTGAAATATTCTTTTAAGATTCCTCCATAAACAAGTTTTGACCTATTTTTCAAATCTTACAAACTTTAAAGTTGAGTCTTTAATAATCAATTGCAGGCCTTAACGTTGGCCATGGTCAAAAATGGCAATTTAAAGTGAGTCGTCCAATATGAATCATCTAACACTCACATCTAAGACACTGTATAAATTAATCCAGCAACATTTCTTTCTTTCTTTCTTTCTTTCTTTCTTTCTTTCTTTCTTTCTTTCTTTCTTTCTCTTTCTTTCTTTCTTTTCCTTCCTTCCTTCCTTTCTTTCATTCTTCACCCAATCTTTCATGAATTTTTAATCTGTTTCCTTGCAGAGATGATGATATGAATGATTTAATAACTGAGTTGTGAAGATGCTATATACTCGGATAGTGAAGCACGGTAGAATGAGTAACAGTGATTCATTTGTTTGTTATTTCTCTTAGTTTGCATCTCCAATTCCAGGTATTGTTTTTTAGGTTGCAAAAGATAAGCACATTAATTCCTTTAAAATGTTTCTCCATGCTGTGTCTTAAGTCATAGATCATAGACAAATATATAGTGCTATTACCCTGAATACCCTATAAATCTGCTCAACACTGTGAGTAATCATTAGATGCACTTTACATGTTTGTCATATTAATCCTTGTGTGTGTGTCTGCAGAAAAACATTTATGTAATGCAAAGAATCGCTTTAATCTGCAAGCACAGATAAATGCTGACTTTAGCGAATTTTGAGTCATTAAAGACATAATACAGCACAAAGATCATTCTTTGGTCTTTAATTCTTTAAAGAATCTCCAACAAAGGCTTAATACATGGGTGCTTTAAGGTCAGGTCATTTCAGTTTAGTAGCATTGGGCAGCAAATGGTTGATAATAAGTTAAGAAACTCTCAAGAACTAAAATTATCTGTATTCAGTTCTGTTTGATGCTGTATATTATACAGTAAATGAGTAGTCTAATTGCAGCACTTTATAAAAACTTTCATTAATAAGTCATTGCTAGTTTATGCAGTGTTACTTGCATACAGTGTACTCCCTCGAGCCCCCAGAGCTGGATGATGAATTCGCCACTGCATCGGAGAGTGTTCTGGCGTCTGATGTGGAAGACTCAACTGGACTGCCACTTTCGGGTCTGCAGCATCAGCGTCAGCTGTCAGCGTGGGGTTAGACTGATACCCTTCATCCTCCCCATAGCCTTCACGACTAGACGATTGGTTCCTCGGGTCCGGGCGCTGCTCACAGCCATGACCCCCCCCCCCCCCCCCCCCCCTTTTGAGAAGTGGCTGGTGGGTCCGGTCTCCAATTTAACTTTCACTTTCTCATTGTTCTTCTTGTGTTTTTTGTGATTCACATTCTTCATTCACAGCCCCTACTGGGCCGGGTGAAGAATTTCTAGCAAAAAACACTTAAATTGTTGAGACTTAAATATTGATCTTAAATATTGATCTTTTTCTCAACCACACCTATCATATCACTTATAAAGATAGGAATTAAACCACTGGAGTCATATGGATTACTTTTATGATGGTTTTATGTGCTTTTAGAAGCGTAAAAAATTTGGCACCATTCACTTGCCTTGTATGGACCTACAGAGCCTAGATATTCTTATAAAAAACTTAATTTGTGTTCTGCAGAAGATAGTCATATATATCTGGGATGGCATGAGGGTGAGTAAATGAGAGAATTTAAAATTCTGGGTGAACCATTCCTTTAGCATATATAGATTACGAGTCAAGTTCGGTTAAATACCCCCCCACCCCTCCAAAATCTCTAAGGGGACCCATGAGTCTGGAATCAATTCTATCTGCACTGGATATGTTACAAGCATAATAGAAATCCAATAGTAATTAAGAATACAATAATGTCTGATGCAACATAATGACTTGATGCACAAACACAAATAGATGGTAAACCTTTTAATACGTGTGATAGATTTGCATTTCATGTAAGATATTGTACCTATAATTAAAGATGAAATGTCATCTGCAGGCAGATAAGATCCATGTTTAAATCAAGAAGAATCAAAAAACTGTCCATTAGTTAAAGGCATTTATATGGGATGTGTTAACCAAATTCCCAATTAATTTTGGGACAGAGAGAGAGGTGCAAGGTTGCTTAACGGATGTGCCACTTATCAAGCTCGTTTATGAGAATCCAATCGCATTTTCATGCAGGACTGTTTGCAACACACTGCGAAAGATAAAAAAGCTTTATATTTTTGCGGCTGCTGTGTGTCATTGACCAATCACAGGTGACTGTAATCAACTGGTTCCCTTCAGAGCAGTCTATTCCCTATTCCTGCTCCCTATTCCCTGTAGAATTCACTAATAACTGTAAAGAGAATGAATGAACGAATTTGTGTTTTTGTTCACAGCCAATGCTGCCCACCTTTTACATTTATTTAAGCTAAGTTCTATTCGTCTATTAACTGTATTATGGAGATACAAAAGCAATATTAGGTTAAAACAATTATTGTATTTGGGGAAGAAGGCAACAATAATGAACTTACTTTTGTCAAATGGATGCAAACAGTTTTGAATAATGACACAGAAAGCCGAACTCGGCAGCATCCATTTATTCATCCATTTTATCTTTTGTAGGTTCGTGGGGTGAACTCTGCAGCATAAACTTTCTTTATTTCAAAGTGTGCTTTCTTTCCCTTCAACCTTGCATGCTTTGATCTGTGTCTGAGCAGAGAAGGTTCGTGTAATATGAGACACACCAATGAGTCACATTGGGTATTAATAAAGTAATGATAATCAATTCTTACATTCCATAATTGATACATAGAAATTTCTCTGAAAGATCAATGCATTTTCAATGCATGTGAAATATGTTTCTGAGTTGAGATGGCAAATATGCTTGTTAACTCAACTTTTAAAAAATGTTATACAATGACAAACTACAAAAAGAGAAAATATGGGTTACAGTGAGGCAGAGATGTTAATGAGTCTTTCATCTAAAGTCAAAGTCAAGTCTGAATTCTTTAACACTGGAGTCCGAGTCAAGTCTGGAGTCTTTATCACTGGAGTCCGAGTCAAGTCTGGAGCCTTTATCACTGGAGTCTGAGTCAAGTCTGGAGTCTTTAACACTGGAGTCCGAGTCAAGTCTGGAGCCTTTAACACTGGAGTCTGAGTCAAGTCTGGAGTCTTTAACACTGGAGTCCGAGTCAAGTCTGGAGTCCTTAACACTGGAGTCCGAGTCAAGTCTGGAGTCTTTAACACTGGAGTCTGAGTCAAGTCTGGAGTCTTTAACACTGGAGTCCGAGTCAAGTCTGGAGTCCTTAACACTGGAGTCCGAGTCAAGTCTGGAGGCTTTAACACTGGAGTCCGAGTCAAATCAGGAGTCTTTAACACTGGAGTCTGAGTCAAGTCTCCGATCGCTCATGACACTTGGGAAAATGTGAAGCAGATTTAATAAAACCATACAAATAAAACACAAATTCTTCCAGTAAGATCATTTTTTAAATATTCATGAGTCCTTTGTGTCAAGTCTGAAGTCATTTTAGATAGAGTCTGAAGTCTATTAAAATGCAACTCCAGTGCGACTCGAGTCCAAATCTCTAACTTGAGACCCCATCACTGCATTGAGGCACTTACAATTGAAGTGATTAGGGCCGAAATGTAAATGTTAAAATACGAATTGTTCAAAAGTTCAGCCGGAAGAAATAAACAATATGTGTGTTAACATGATTATAGTGTGAAAAAATAACTCTATAACCTTTTCTGTATACAGTTATATTCAATTTTACAACTTAGCAGCTTAAATAATACACAAGTTTTAACAGAAGAATTAATGAAAGTGCTTTTATACAATTATAAGCTTCACATTTTTGCCTTTAACCCTCCAAAAATGCGCCCCATTCACTTCTACTGTAAATGCCTCACTGAAAAGGAGGGATGAATAAAATGTTTTATTTCTTTTGTTTTTTATTTATTTTTTGTAATCAACATTATGCCAGAAATTCTGTTGATTGAACTTAACTTGTATTGAACCTGGAATATTTCTTTAACATTTAACAATTTTGAAGGAAATTTGTTGTCTCAACTTAAGTTATTCAACCAATGAACACAGCTAAGCAGAATTCTGTACAGAAAATATTCTTATTAATTTTTTTACCTAAAAAGATCCCTCACTAACTGGAATGCGTCATGGACATTGTTGCCATGAACAAATTGAACCTTATCATTTTTTGTTTTATTATTATTATATAAAGCTGCGCACAGCTGGTGTTACACTTTTTTAATAAATTATTATGTGATAGGGAATTTTGTTTATGTATATTCTGTCTTTTGGTTCAAACTTGCTTTTTTGGGGGGGTCGGAGAGAAAAAGTTACTAAAATTTCCATCAAGGGCTCACCAACAACCTTGGACAAGAGTTGCAGACATTTACTTGAGTTAAATGATTCGGCAGATTTGATGGGAATTAAGTGCTATTTGGACAAGCAAACCAAGCTTACCCAAATACCTTTAGTGACAATGAATAATGACCGTTTACGGCAGAAGCTGACATCACTGAACAAGAACACAGGCCAGGGAATAAGACTTGTAATCTGTTTTCTATTTTATTCATTCCCAGTGTCTAAAAGAAGTGGATGTACCATGCAGGCACCATGTCTCACTTAATTTTATGACTAAGCCAACATTAGATTATTCATCAGACAGATGATATTATGCAGGGAATTGTCTCATTCTAGTCATTGCTGAAACAACTTGAGGGTCATTTCATTTTTGGCCTATTGTGTGTGTGTGTGTGTGTGTGTGTGTGTGTGTGTTAATTTGTACTACCAATGTTTTTTCAACTTGTGCTTCCATTTCTTTAAAAAAAGCCAAAAGATATGGCTTCCATTGAAGCACTTACAATGGAAGTGAATGGGGTCAATCTGTAAACATTACATTACTCACTGTTTCAAAAATATAGCTCCAAGACATAAACTATATGAGTGTTAGTGGCATAAAATCATTTTACTGTTCACAGAGAATGTGGGTAAGTTTTGTCCATTATCAATAATAATATGAAAACTAATTTAGTGCTAACATCACATACTGTTTGGCACCACTAACTGTAACCTCCTGTATTTGTAAACTAAATTTTGATGTGAACAGTCAGTGTCAGTGTCAGCAACATTTTGTCATTTTTAGTGAAAAGTCCTATTGCTCAAATGTTTGTTTTCTCTAGCAGTGGTTCTCTAGCCACTGGCAAATACATGGTTGTAATGTTATTGTTGTTAAAACTATTGACCTATCTCAAAACTGCCTTTTATATCAAAAATCTTTGAGAAGGTTGCCATCAACTCTCATTTTTTAAATGAAAATAACATTTTTGATCAATTTCAGTCAGGGTTTAGAGCAAAACACAGCACAGAGTTTGCACTCTTAAAAGTATTAAATGACCTGCTGCTGACTGTTGATTCAGGTAGTCATGCAGTTTTAGTTCTTCTTGACCTCAGCGCCGTGTTTGACACCATAGATCACTATGGTGTCAGTGGGCAGGGATTCGGGGGACTGCTCTGAAATGGTTCTCCTCTTATCTTAAAGATAGGACATTCTCAGCTGAACTAGAGGACTTCTCATCCTCCCCGGCTCCCATTACCTGTGGGGTTCCCCAAGGCTCTATTTTGGGCCCAGTGTTATTTTATCCATATATGCTGCATTTTGCCCAAATCTGTCAAAATTATAATATCTGCTATCACTGTTATGCTGACGATACCCAGCTTTATATTCCTTTAAAGCCTGAGGACAATTCTGCTTTAGATTCTCTTATCTGCTGTATAAATTATATCAAAAAGTGAAGTGATGGTGTTTGGTTCACCTGGCTCTACCAAACACATGACTAATGATTTAGGTTCCTTTGCTTTTAAATTACATGACGAGGTTAAGAATCTTGGAGTAATTGTTGACCCTGATCTAAAGCTTGATAGACACATCAATTCTGTGGTCAGAGGTGGTTTCTTTCATTTAAGGAACATTGCGAAATTGAAACCCTGTTTATCTTTTAAGGACATGGAAGTTGTTATACATGCTTTTATTTCTTCAAGATTTGCTTTTAATGAAGGTGCTTAGTTAAATAATGTTTAGAGAAAATGTGTGTCATTATTACACATAATCTACAGATAGACACACATAACACATAATCTACACGTAGACACACATAACACAATTTACACATGAGCTACACATAACACATAACACATAGACACACATAACACATTGTAACGAACTGAAACGGGAGAGGATCTATGTGCAGCTTTTATTTTAGCCAAGAACAAGAACACCAGGAATAACAAAATCCACGAGGAATGTAAGGCTAAACAAAAACATGAAATAACTGACAAATGGACAGGAGGGAAACAAGGGCTTAAATACACAAGGGGAAACAAGGAACATCTGGGAAAACAATCAGGGAAATGGAACCAATGAGGGGAAAACCAATCAAAAAACAGAACTACAAAGGACTACAAAAACCAAACTGGAAACAGGAACTAAACAGGAAACTTCAACATAAAAGCACAAAACAAAAGACAACAGAGAACATGACAACTACAAAGGACTACCAAAACCAAACAGGAAACAGTAACTAAATAGGAAACTTCAACATAAAAGCACAAAAACAAAAGACAACAGAGAACATGACACACATAATCTACACATAGACACACATAACACATAATCTACACATGAGCTACACATAACACAATCTACACATGACACATAATCTACACATAGACACACATAACACATGATCTACACATAGACACAAATAACACATCATCTACACATAGACACAAATAACACATCATCTACACATGACACATAATCTACACAGACACACATAACACATGATCTACACATAGACACAAATAACACATCATCTACACATAGACACACATAACACATAATCTACACATAGACACAAATAACACATCATCTACATATAGACACATAATCTACACATAGACACACATAACACATGATCTACACATAGACACAAATAACACATGATCTACACATAGATACACATAACACATAATCTAGACATGACACATAATCTACACAGACACACATAACACATAATCTACACATAGACACACATAACACAATCTACACATAGACACGCATAACACAATTTACACGTGAGATACACATAATCTACACAAGAGATACACATAACACATAATCTACACATAGACACGCATAACACAATTTACACGTGAGATACACATAATCTACACATGAGATACACATAACACATAATCTACACATAGACACACATAACACAATCTACACATGAGATACACATAATCTACACATGAGATACACATAACACAATCTACACATAGACACACATAACACACAATCTACACATGAGCTACACATAACACATAATCTACACATGAGCTACACATAATCTACACATGAGATACACATAACACATAATCTACACATGAGATACACAAAACACATAATCTACACATGAGCTACACATAACAATCTATACATGAGATACACATAAAATACACATAACACATAATCTACACAGACACACATAACACATTATCTACACATGAGATACACAAAACACATAATCTACACATGAGCTACACATAACACATATTCTACACATGAGATACACATAACACATAATCTACACATAGACACACATAACACACAATCTACACATGAGCTACACATAACACATAATCTACACATGAGCTACACATAACACATATTCTACACATGAGATACACATAACACATAATCTACACATAGACACACATAACACACAATCTACACATGAGCTACACATAACACATAATCTACACATGAGCTACACATAACACATAATCTACACATGAGCTACACATAACATAATCTACACATGAGATACACATAACACATAATCTACACATGATATACACAAAACACATAATCTACACATGAGCTATACATAACATAATCTATACATGAGATACACATAAAATACACATAACACATAATCTACACATGAGATACACATAACACATAATCTACACATAGACACACATAACACAATCTACACATGAGATACACATAATCTAAACATGAGATACACATTATCTACACATGAGCTACACATAACACATAATCTACGCATGAGATACACATAACACATAATCTGCATATTAGATACACATAACACATAATCTACACATGAGATACACTTGACATACACGTAGCTACACATGAGCTACACATAGCAGAAAGGATGCACATGTGTATTTTCTCAGGCACTTATTGAGTCTAAATAGATGCACAACTTTCATCATTTCAATTGTACACCCAAATGACAATAGTCATATCATACCGTTCATGTGTTACACTTGCTATAGTTTACTTCAGTGTTGTTTCTTCATCAAATAGCAATGTCAAATGTAAATCAAGTCAGTCACTGACACATCAGCGCCACATTGAATAAGAAATATCCTGTATATTATGTATGTGTACACGCATGTGGAATCCTGATAGTTCATTGTTGCTCAGAAAATCAACGTGATATAGTGTTTATTTGTATGAATATAGTACTAATTTCTCTTGTAATAAACAAAGAAATACTGTAGATATCCTGTGATAGTAAATTTATATAGATATTCATACAAATATAATGTATGGAAGTGAAAAAAAAAACAGATACTCTTACATAACTCAGGTCTTTAAAGACCTTATACACAGGGGTGTCAATTTCCCCCACCCAATAATAAAAACAAGCAAGTACAACCTGCTGGTCACTAAAGACCCGGTGTATGCGTTTAAGGGTTAACTGAATGATTGAACTGTGTGCTCAGTACTGTAATATTTTTCATAAATGTTCAGTTGGGACAGGTTGTCACAGTTTTTCATGTTATATTTTTTTAGGGGTAGATTTTCAGGTGTGTGCAATTTTATACAGTTGATTCATTACAAGATATGTTGGCCAAAACAGCACTTTGATATATTTGTAGGCTGTTACTTTTTACATTAGTTGCTGTTTCCCCTTTTAATAACTTGCCCCATTTAGTGTGACAACATGCTCCTTTACTGGATTCTGTTGTCACAAAGGGTAATTGAGTGAACTCTTTTAAATGTTATTTTATTTTTGAATTTTATGTACGTATGTGTCTTACTTTCAAATGTAAACCTACCCTGAGAAATATTCAGTGGAGTAAAAACTGTGTTAACTAGCCCTGGTCTTCCCCATACCTTGTTTTTGTTTCAAGCCTACTCCATCTCTCCATACAAAATGTCCTGCAAATGAAAAACCTTGTATCTAAAGAAAGCTGACATTAGTCTATTTATTGACTTATCACATCTATTAATTTTCCCGGAACATTTTCCCCAACTTTATTTTCACAGAGAGACTTCACAGAGGAAGAGATGTGAGGAGCTGTCCATGGTGCTAGACTGCAACCCTAAAGAGTTCACGCTTGCAATAACTGAACTGAAAGTGAGTTTCTTCACACAAATACTGTTGCTGCTGTCCATAGAGTCCTGTCACTTTACCTCAGTCATATGATCTGGCATTTGCAAGTGTTTATTACACCACGCATGAGCTTCCTGTTCTTACATCTAGACCATCCCTGCGCCTGAAATCGCATACGGTTGCAGTATGTACTGTATTTGATGAAGGACACTGGTAAAAAAGGAGGCCTACGTTCTTTACGTTTGAATAGTTCTGGACATACTTCATCTGGGGACATATATTTACCCATGACCTGAATATATGACGTAATTACAACAAACGCAAAATCAATGTACTCTGTTTTTGTTAAACAAGCACAATTTAAGCACAGCTTGGTATATAGCCTACTGTATATCACTTACAGTTCAATAGAGCAGTTCAACTCATGGTTCACCGCCGTTCTTTTAAATCCAGTGTTTTGAATGTGACGTCGATCTCTTCAGCTCCCGTGGTATTATGAGATCGTAAAGTGTCCAGTTGATCCACACTTCAGAATCTTGCTAGAAGACCTAGGTCATCTGGGTATTTCGTGCTTACTGTTTTATGAATACTGAGGATATGGACATACAACTCAATTGCCATATCGATCTTTCCCTTCCATTTACATAATTTACACACAAATTGTGATATCTATTAGCATCCATTAGCAAAGACATACTGTAAAATAATACCACTGTCCAGGTTACCAAATCACATATGTAGCATAAAACCACCCAACACATACATGAATCTGATATATGGCAATATATGAACATTTAGTTAATACAGCATATATGTAGCCTGCCTATTTAAATTCAACTAGTATTTGGGAAAATATATGTAACATAAGAAAACGGCTATTTTTTGTCATATTTTGACATATATGTACAAGTATGTATCTTTTTATATCAGTGAAATTCATAAATGAATATACAGTATATTTCATACGTGTTTTACTTGTATTCATGATATATGGAAAAATAAGGTCAAAATGCACATTAACAACAGTGTTCCAGTACAGAGATACAGTCAATCTCATTATCCTTTTGAATAATATATTTTATAAACTAACAATCTCTATCATAATAATAATTATACAATCATATATTATAAAATCATTTATCATTGCTGTTACAACATTTTCCCGAAAGCCTAGACAGCTGTCTTGCTAATCAGTTAATTGGCTTAACCGAAAGTGCTCTTGTATAAATGGAACAGTCTCAGAACTGTACTAAAGTCACCTTATTTTCATCCTACCTCCTTATACAGCCTCAGAAGGCAGCATTTTTACAGCTTTCAGATATATATACATTACCGTTCAAAGGTTTGGGGACACTTCACTGAAATGTTTCTCATGATCTTAAATATCTTTTGATCTGAAGGCGTATGCTGAAATGTTTGAAATTAGTTTTGTAGACAAAAATATTATTGTGCCACCATATAAATTATTTCATTATAAAACTAAAATTTAATAAAAAAAAAAACATTTTTGAAATTCATGACTTGGACCAAATAATAAAGAAAAGCAGTCAATAAGTGCCCAACATAGATAAATCATCAATACTGTTTAAAAAGCATCTCAGGGTGATACCTCAAGAAGTTGCTTGAGAAAATGTCAAGAGAATGAATGTCAAAATGTCTTAAAACTCTAGGCAAAGGAGGACTACTTTGAAGATTATCAACAATAACAGTTTTGATATATTTTGAATTGTGTTTAGTTCCCATAGTTCCATTTATGTTATTCCGTAGTTTACTATTGACTTTACTTTTATTATAAAATGTGAAAGATAATAATAATAATGAATGAGTAAGTGCCCCTAAACTTTTGACCAGCAGTACACACACACACACACACACACACACACACACACACACACACACACAGTAATCTTCAATCTTATAAATCAGAAATCTACATGGAGAGGGTCCGCACATGGGGGCTGCCATGTTAAGAGTCACATGACCAGCTGAATACTACTCTCTTAATCTCAGTAACTGTCCTGTTATTTGACACTTTCACTCACTGATTAAAGTAATCATGTCTGACTCTGAATACTACTCTCTTAATCTCAGTATCTGTCCTGTTATTGGACACTTTCACTCATTGATTAAAGTAATCATGTCTGACTGTGAACACTACATTTCTACAATGACATCTGAAACTGAAAACTATTGATTTTAAATGATGCTGCATCCAAACCGCTAGGTGTCAGTGTAAGTCCAGGATGACACAAAGACAAAAGTTACAGAGTGCCCAGCGTGGTCTTCTGCTGTTATAGCCATCTGCCTCAAGGTTCGACGTGTTGTGCATTCTTAGATGCTATTCTGCTCACCACAATTGTACAGAAGGGTTATCTGAATTACCATAGCCTTTCTGTCAGTTTGAACCAGTCAAACCATTCTCTGTTGACCGCTCTCATCAACAAGACATTTCTGTCCACAGAACTGCCGCTCACTGGATGTTTTTTGTTTTTGGCATCATTCTGAGTAAATTCTAGAGACTGTTGTGTGTGAAAATCTCAGGAGATCAGCAGTTACAGAAATACTCAAACCAACCTGTCTGTAGTGCTGGTTAGTAATGGATTACAAAAATCAAGAATTTGTAATTGGATTAAATTACATTTCAATACACTCATAATCAGACTACAGTTACTTGTATAGATTACATGATTACATATTAACAAGGCAACAGCATTAAATTGTAAATAATTGATTAATAATTTTCAATCAATATCATCATATTCTTACCCCGAAGCGCAACAGATGAACATTTTCAGCATGTGTTCCTTTTACGTTGCAACAGCAAGATATGCACCTCAGTTTTGGAATAGGCGATGGACTACCAGTAACAGTAAAGGTAAAAGGTGTTTCAGTGTTTTTAGATGAAAGCTTCGACCTAGACAGCACTGTTGAATGTTGATTTTATGACCACTATAATGTTTGTAATGCTGCTATTGTTTTAATGCTTTTAAAATGAACTTGATGTCTCAGTGTTTGAATGATAAACCTTGGCCATGCACTGTCATTACTGTTAGATTTAATATTTATTTAATTAAAGTAATGTTTAATGCACTTTTTAAAAATGTCATAAGGATTTCTTTTTGTGAGGCCCTTTATGTTAGTAATAAAGAATAGAATACATTATGTTCCTCTTTCTAATTTTATGTTAAAATGATTATCCTACTCAAATGCATGTGACATAAAATAAAATTAGGTTGAAAGTAATCCAAATGTAATCATATTAGATTACCCCAAAATGTAATTAATGCGATTACATCACTGATTGCATTTTTAGTCATGTCATTTGTTATAAGTATCTGATTGCAATTCACAAGTAATCCACCCAGCACTGCCCATCTGGCACCAACAATCATGCCACACTCCAAATCACTAAGATCACATTTTTTCCCCATTCTGATGGTTGATCTGAACATTAACTGAAGCTCCTGACCCGTGTCGGATGATTTTATGCACTGCACTGCTGCCACACGATTGGCTGATTAGATAATTGATGATTGTTGATGGATTGAATATTTATGTAACTGCTGATCTCCTGGGATGTTCACACACAACAGGCTCTAGGATTTACTCAGAATGGTGTCAAAAACAAGAAACATTCAGTGAGCAGCAGTTCTGTGGATGGAAATGTCTTGATGAGAGAGGTCAACAGAGAATGGTCAGACTGGTTAAAACTGACAAAGTCTACAGTTACTCAGATAACCGCTTTGTTCAATTGTGGTGAGAAGAATATCATCTCAGAATGCTATTCAGAATATTAGGCAGGTGGTTTTAATGTTGTGGCTGATCTGTGTGTGTGTGGGTATATATATATATATATATATATATATATATATATATATATATATATATATATATATATATAATGCCATGCTGCCACATTCCTTGGCAACCAAAAACAGCACAGTTATACGAATGCATACAATTTTAAATAAAACATTTTTTTTTTAATAATATTATTTAAAAAAAAAAATTATATTTATTATTTACAATAATTTTAGGTGTTTATTGAAAATGTGTAACGTTTATTCATTTCTTTTGACACGGTAATATATTTAATCTCATTAAATTCTTGCAGACACATTGCGTACGTCTCCAATCACTTATATAAATACACACACATGTGTTTTGTCAATCTATGTAAGAAACTAGCTCGCAAACAACTCCCACAAAAGCATATTTTCATGCATGTTTTAGCGTCTGGATATAGCAGAAAGGTTTTATGAACAGAAGCATGTGAGCTGTGATTCGATCTCTACCACGCATGTGTTGTTGTGTGCTGCAGCAGCGTGCATCAGCTCCTCTTTGACCCTACACATTATTCTGCATTCGCACATTTACCAGCTTTACTGGACCCGGAGGTTCCCCCTCCGTTTTATATAGCACGACGCGCGCCTCCAACTGTTACGGCGGTTGCGTCGCGCTAACGGCTCCGAGACGCGCAAGCAAACGCGATCTGCTATGTGTCATAGCGAAGAAAGGCAGTAAATACACGGGAAACATCCGTCTGAGAGGAAGATAGTGATCATGGCTTCTCTACATTTATCCTCTAAATGCCTTAATGCGATGGCCGTGTCTACAATGCCAGTCAAGCTCTTTCTATGGGGGTTTCTAATCGCTCATCTTCCTTTGAGGTAAGAATTTAACACCAACGGGCCGATTTTAACATACATTTTTTCAATCATCATCATCATCATTAGCAGCAGCATCATCATCACATATAAACGTAATATAGGCATATTTGAAGTGCCCATGCCTGCGGAGATTGATGCTGCTCTATTTCCCGTGAATTCCTCTAATCCGTTAGCCTCGGGTAGTGTTTTGGGGTTGCACATAGTTATGGATATATGTTTTGATGTATACCAGATTGTCATATATGCCGGTACGTGACAGTATGATACGTCAAATGAAGTGTTATAAAGATATTCACGACACTACAGCAGAGAAGGCTATTTGTCGACATCCGGGTTTGTAGTTATTTTTACAGCGCTGGTGGAGAAATTCTTCAAATTTGATCCGACAAAATCCCTAAACAAGAACGCGACGCTGGTGTTGTGTAAAGCCATCGAACAGTTTGCTTAGAATTGTGATCATTTGTTCAGGCGTGATGTGTCATGATTCAAACACTGTGACTCCTCATTGAAATGATGGTGTATTAGTGTTGACAGAAACAAAACAGATGACCCTCTTCCTTGTATTCATCCACATTCATTGGTTTGCCGTTGTAAATAACCAAGGCTAAAGTTCTAAGAGCTTTGTCATGTACATGATGCCATTTCAGTCAAGACGTTTAATAAGATTTACGTGAGGGATTGGAAACGCCTTCTCTCCACCTGCCGATGAAGAATCAGGAATCATTCAGGCCTAACTGGACAATCTGAAGCCTTGACATGTTACCACAAAGCATCAAAATAACAAACAAATAAACAAACATACAACTATTTAATTAAACAAAGAAATCAAAGATTGTAAATGCTTGTTTTTAAAGGGTTTTAAAAGAGGCTTCATCTTAAAGTTGGTGTACTTTATGTGATTTTTTTCTAAATACTTTCTCCTTAACCCTTGTGCGACATTCGGGACATTTTTGTCTTTTTTCATATTTGTTTTTCGATCATTTCGGCTGTGTTAATTCCAATGGCATATAATTGGCCAAATTTGTGTATTTTTGGGGGAATTTTGATATTTCAACCTCAGTTCCTATAATACATCTATAACACACTGTGTATACAAACTAGTTACACTCAGGACATTCAGGACTATAATGTCCCCATTGAAACCCATTAAAACTGCAATATTTGATCCCACTGCCATTAAAGCATAAAATCATGAATTCTATGATCGTATGCTTTCATTCCGGAGCCCTGACTTCAAAATTAAAATGTAAATATTTTCACAATTTTTCTCATGTTTAGCCTATGGAGCAAATACAAGCTTTTCCCCTATTCTCTGTTTGCTGTATTATAGAGACAAATTAATAAATGATGCAGCTAAAATTGTGTTGGTGTGTTGATAGGGATGTCAGAGTGTGTTATGTATATGTGTATTGAGAAGTGTGTGTGTGTGTGTGAGAGAGAGAGAAAAACAACAGTGGCATTTTGCAAACATACTGGTATTTAAAGGGTTAAAATCCTGAAAATGAATGAATATTTGGTAGTTATGATCAGGACTGATGTTGGTTAAAAAAATTAACTAATTGAAAGTGGAAAATAACATTAATATAAAATATTATTATGGCAGTTTTTGACGCAGACATTTTTGTCCTCTAAGGACCTCCGAGTAACTTATTTTTATTGACGCACAAGGTTTAATATGTAGAGACAATAATAAGTACACTATTTGTAGGCAGATTTCACCAAAAAGTATAAACACTGCGCTCCATGACACTTTCAATATTGCTCTGTCTGTTTTGAGCATGCCAGCCTGACACAGCAACACTGGCTCAACTAATGGCGTGAGTTTGTTGCAGGACTTGCTGTTAGTTTGACAAATGGTAGAAGTTTGAAAACAGTTGCTGTGTTCAAAATCGCTTGCCTTTTTAGTATGCATTGCATTTTATAAAGAAAAAACTTCTCAGTCAGTAAATAAGGACATTCTTTAGTATGCAAGGTGAGTAGTTTGATTACTGCACGTACTTCATCCGGAAATGTGGGCATTGTCCAGTGACCCGAATATATGACGTAGAAAGAACAACTGCAGAAATAATGTACAGTTTTACTACAATTAACCACTTTGTTGATATATATAGTGCATACATGTAGAAACACCTGGCCGAATCACGGTCCTTTTTTTAAAGAGATAGTAACTCAAAAATAAAAACTTTCTCATAATTTACTCTTCATCATGCATCCCAGATGTGTATGACTTTTTTTTTCTTCTGCAGAACACAAACATAGCAGTATTTAGGTCCAAATTTGACCTAAATATTGATAATGTTTTCAAATGTTTTCTAGAATGAGTATGTCCATCAGCCTTATAACAACTGCCTCTGATGTGTAAACAAAAGCCTGTCATCTTTAAAAAAAATGGTACGAGCCCTTCAATATGCCTAGCCCAAACTTCCTGTTGTAATAGGAAATACTTCAACACAAGAAATGATGCCTTTTAAGACTGGAGCAGTTAGTCGCAGACTGTTCACTTGGGCCGTACTGACAAAAGCATCTATTGTAATTACTGTAAAAACCTATGCTGCTGATGTTATTTTGTTTGTGACCATTATAAGATATTATGATCCAGATATTGAGTAAAACAATGTTTAACAGACACACATCTGATTGCATAACAAGGTCCTGTGATGTAAAATATCAATCCTATCCAATTTCATAAGTTAGATCTTCCATCTAAAAATGAGCCTGTCCCAGAGTGGCCATGGCTTTGGATAGACAAGTGATGGGTGTTTGAGAAAGACATTCAGACCCTGTATGTCTTTGTTAGAGGAGCTTTAATAGCTGTTTCCTGATAAGAACTTGGAATTCTTCTCAATTGTGTTGAAATCTGACTAACAAAATCCCAAGACTAATAGTGGCAAATGTAGAAATGAAATAACCATATTATGTGAAATATTTATTTGGGTGCTTGAATCAGTCATTAAGAATGAATGTTGATCAAAACGGGCAATTTAAAAGCATCATTTACTCTGCATAACATAATTCATATTCACAGTTTATTTTTATTTAGACCTAACTTTGTGTTAATCTTTGCTTTCAAATGGATTATTCTGGCTGTTACAAAGGTGATAGGCCTTCTGGACTTTTTCCATCCATTTTCCATCCATGGGTACACTTAACAAAGGTACTGGAGTTTAGTCCAGATTGCCGGTTCTAAATGTCAAGCTAAGGAACATTTAAAATTTGTTGACGTGTTTAATAGACAGTGTCTTGGTATCTTGGCAAATCAGTTGCAAAATCATCAACTTTTTAAGGTATATCATATATTTAATAGGATGAGATATAGGCCCCACTCGCCCCAAGTTCTGCTTGAGCAGTACATGTTCTTTTTTCTCTCTGGACAAGTAACTTTTTTACACGGACAAGAGAATGACCAATTTACTTATCCAAAGGACAAGCACATCACAATGCTTAATCTCGAGCCCTGCATGTCATCTGTAGAGAATGCCATAAACAAATCTCTTCCACCATTCTTAACAGCGCCATAAACTGCAGTATATTTTAAATTTGTGCTGCTGCTGCAACCCCGGCCGCAAAGCCTTCGCAGCCTGAAAAGTCTTCTCGAAACAAAGCATGTTGCAAGCTTAATTTACCATCTCACATGTGGCTTTGACTTACAACTATACATTTAGTCCATTTCATAGAAAATACAGAGATATATATTGTGTATCGCCATTCAGCCTAAAAATACTGAGATATGATTTTGGTTCATATGGCCCAGCCCTAAGCAAAATGGGTACTATTTGTTTTTTGTGGAAATGCAGTTGTATCGCAGATTCATGGACATTTGTCATTTGATATTGATTCCAATTAATGAACTAGTTCTTTCAATGAAGCTTGGCACCTTAATCCATAAGAGAACTACACATGGGGTGCTTGCTTTGGTGTTGCCACCCTACATGTCTACATGCCACCCCCTTGCTACCCCATAAAAATACCTGTATTTTCTAGATCCGGCCCTGGTTTTAGCACAGAAAAGGTTACATACATTAGCTTTTAACAGAGACCTTCTAGTTCGGATGTATGAACCATATGTGATCTCAGGAAGATCTCAACAGCTGTCTGAAAAATCTCTCTACATAACTAAATCATTTTGCTTTGAAGAAATAGGCTAGTTTCTTGATTTACATAATTTTCTTGAAAAACTAAACACATGTCTCAAATCCAAGGTTCATGCTTTCAAAACAGCTAATTAAAGCCAATCTCAAATGCACATGACACTCAAAGGATTTTTTCTGCTTGTTCAATTGACTTGATTAAAAATGTGTCACAACTTGATTTCAAATCATTCTATTTAAATTTGGAAAATGGAAGTTTACTCAATCCTTTTGAGTTGGGACCACATGAATATTTTTTGTGGTGTTATGCCACCTTCATGTGCTATCGTAATTATCTTAAATACGATAATTATAATTATCGGGACACACTTCTATAAATAATTTTGAGTTGTAAATTTTCAACATGGCGGAGGCAAGTACAGTTTCTGTAGTGAATGACATGTTTATACATTTTTCTAAATTCAGCTAATTGTTAGCGCTTGACGTTTCGTTCAGATATAATTATGTATATCTGCAACCATTCTATGCATTTTAACACAGCTAACTGAATAATATGTATTATGGTGTCAAAATACATAGCCTATATGTATGAATGAAACTGGCTTCGTCCATGTTTCTGTTCTTTCCTTCAACAAAGCACTTAAACGCGACCTACTCGTACCAAATCAGGAATGGGGAAGTAGAATAATTCCATAGGAAATGAAGGCAGTCTTAATGCAGCATTGATAAAACTGGGCAGGTGATTTCCATTTTGAGCATGATGAGAATAGGAAATTTGTTAATGTTTAATGTTCTGTTATATTGGTATCTAAAAAGAGTGTCTGTTAGGCTGGTGTTTTGGGGGTTACCATTGTGGTGAAGAATGGCACTTGTGCTAAGGTTGAGGATGGACGTTCACTTTCAATTGATACTTGATTCGAGTGCTGCTTAACTTTATAAGCAGTTGCTCTTAAAGTGACAGTTCAACAGTCTCACTCTCTTTACACTTGCTCATCTGGCATATACTAATGATTAATAAGATAAGCGAAGTAGGACCAACATAAGAAAATGTATTAAACAAACCTAATTAAATCGAGTTTGACTAACTTAATGAAGTTGACTTAACCTCCTGAGACCCTCGCATGACTGTTGTGTGCATTTTCCATTTCCCTTTTTGATTTGTAACTAGTAGCACAAAAATCCCAAATTTTCTAGAGCAAATAATTTTCATATAATTTTCACCAAATTGTTTATTATGTTTCCAAGAGTGTTGATTATTCATGTTTTTGAGACATTACAGACATTACAGCTGATTTTCTGTAAAAAATATTCTTGAATAATTAATTCTGATTCAAAGTAATGACCAGCATCATCCAATCAATGCCAAGTTTATTTAATGACATGTTCAAATAAAATGATACATTATAAGTTTTGAATCTATGTACTGATTATCATGGTCACATGTCTGTCAAACACGTTGAGTGATCCAAACATCATCTGAAGACTGAAACTGAACTTTTGGACAGATTTTTGAGTGAATGCACTTAACTGTATAGAGAGCTATATGATGCTCCTTTGCTCCCTATTTAGTGAATGACTAAACCTCCAGTGTGGTGTCTGTTTTCACTGGTCTCAGAACAGTTCGAATTGCACCTTATTTTCATCCTAACTCCATATAAAGCCTCTGAAAGCCAATTTCTTAAGCTTTTGGATAAGCCCATTTCTTCTCAATGTGAAAATACACATTAAATATACAGTAAGAATGCATTTAGTAATGTTAATGAATATAATCATATTATACAGTGATAACAAAATAAAATAAGACAAAATGTATATTAAATGAAGTGAAATGATCCACAGATGTGTTAGAATTGAAAGTTATAAAAAAAAATTAGCAAATTTTTCTACTTGTGAGGAAATGCGTTGCCACATAATTTCCACAAATGTGGACATTGTGTTTATCAGCACGCTGATGCGCAAAAATGAACAGATTTTTTAAAGCAGCGTTTTACACGATACTAGAGACTCTGCTCTTTACAACAAAACAGGTTTCAATTAAAAAACTTCAAAAGATTCCTTACCAGAGACACTTATATTGGTCTGTAGGAGCACTGCATGGAAATCGATGGCATGCTGTTGTGTCACGTGACTCGGTGCGGCAGATGTTTAACCATTAAATGACTGGTTAGAGTCTTGTAAACAGTATTCAGTCGGTTTTTATTCATTTCAATTAAAATTTGCGCATAGCGAAGCCAAAATACAATGTCCACACATATGGACGTGGGGTCTCACAAGATTAAAAATGCTATAGTTCATTAATTTGACCTAATCCAACTAAATTATATTGGCTTCATGAAATACATTCAAGTATGTGTAAAAACTTTCAATAATTCAATTAAGGGTAATGATTTCATTTTTGGAGTACAGGTTGTCAAATGGTGTCATATTGCCATCTGCTTCATTAGTAATGCACACAGCAAAGGAAATGCAATCTACTAATTGACCATGTTATGATCTCTCTGAGGGGAGCTGGACAGACATTTCAGCATTCAGTGACTTTAATATCAATACCTCTTTTTATAAAAAGGAGAAGAGGGAGGAACTTTATTGGTCCTCATGCAACAATCAATGCTGCTGGTCAATGATGATCTAAAATCTCCATATGTGCATTGTTTTTGTTATCTTCCTCATCCTCTTTTTAGAGGAAGATCAGGAACAACTTGAGCAAAGGGTTTCTTGTGTTTTGGAAAAATGTCCGATTCCACCATGCAGATCATCTCCTGTGTAACAGTAGACCACAACCTCTATGACAAAATTACTCTTCTCCAAGCAATAGAGGAGGCTTGCAGATATATTGTTTCACATGAGTGTCACATATTTCCATTCAAACAGAAATGAGAGGCTTGATAGATACATTCATTTAGAGAAATTTCAGAAAAATGGGCTATATGTCTTCATTGTGAAACTTGGATAAACTTGTGTTTTCAATAGTATAGTCATGTTTCAATAGCTAAATGTGTGAATTGTTTTGAAAGCATTGACCAAAGTTTGGAGAAATATATAAAATCAATTGAGAAAAACGAATTCTTTGCTGGATATCTTGCTTTCATGAACAATAGGGAGTAGATGAGACAAGTGTCAGATTACAAGGCATCAAAAGCTCTACACAGTGACTGAGAGTATGGCACGTTGCAACACGTTTCAGCTGCACCCCATGTCTAAAAGACATTTCCATGTGGAGTTGCACCGCAGGGATGAATACACTCACTCGTGGCATGATGAAACGATTGCTGCTGCCTTTGATAGCACACAGCACGCTGGTTTAAGAGCAAGGCCCATACTAATACCTTAACCTTATCATGAAAGATATTCTAGTTCTACCAAACCAAAGCTCTGATTTTTTTTTCTTGGCCCAAGACTCCTCAATGCATGTATTAATGAGGGAAGAGGCAGTTTTTGTAAAATGTTCTCTAATCAACCTGAAAAAAAAAAGTTACTTTACAGACGAGAAGTTAGGCTGAGTGTTAGCCTAAGGGGAAATGGAGATATTCCAAAAAGATTCCCAATACGCAGTTATGTGATCAATTCAACCCAAAACAATCAAGATGGCAGCCCGTGTTGTAGTGCCGTTGTTGTGCCTGCTATCCACTTTGATAGTTAAAGGAAATGTACTCGGAATTGCTGTCTGTCGGCGAAACTCAAGGACAATAGCTTTTCAGACTATACATGGAAATGATGCTAGGCCACACTTCTTACCTTTTTTTTACCGCATGTGCAGTAAGGTGAATTAACCATTTCAGATGCTCCAGTGTGTTCGAAAAACTTTTGGAAAACGTTTGAAAAAGAAAGTGTGGACGGAGAGCGTTTCGAAAAACGAGAATGCCATTTTCATAAAGTGGACATAGCCTTATATTACCATAGAGACCAACCTATCAACAAAAAGAATTTCATTTTAATTACATTTGATAACACTTTATTTTATAAAGTCCTTGTTACACATATTACATATATCGACTATAGTATTAACAGTCATTTATGCATAATTACGGGCAACTAAGAAATAAAACATTTGTGAACAAATTTCTACAGCAAACACCCTTCCCTCTTCCTGTTCCAAACACCATTGTTTTCTTCTGTGGTAATCTAAAGTTTCTTTTCTATTTGAATCATGGTTAGGTTTAGGGTTTGTGTTAGGGGTTAAACGTAATGACAACGTTCGTTGGTGCATTCATTTTGTTTATTTAAAAGACATACTTTTTTTTAACGAGCCAACTCGTACAATTTCTTACGATTTCACCAGCTCATACTGCTATGATGTTATTGTCCAGTCTGAAATCAGATGTATTAGTTGCACATGAGATAATAAACATTGTAATATGATAAATCAGTTTTGTAGTAATAACACATTTTCTGCTGTTCTTAATGTGAAGTTTTCCCAAGCTTTTGCCATTTTATTTGGTATTCATTGCTGGGACCCCTCATCCATGTTTTCCACTCAACATTTACTGTACAATTCTTCGGTCACACCTTGTGTAATAGGTAATTGAGCTGCTTATACACGTGTTCTGTTGATATTGATTAGATTACTTTATTGTTCTTGTAGGGGAGCATGCCAGAGGCAATGCCAAGGTCATGGGGTTAATTGCCAGGGAACAAATATACTCATAAAATCTATACCTTGAATGCACTGTAAGTCACTTCGGACAAAAGTGTCTGGAAAATGTATACAAGGTGGCCCAAAACAAACATGGCAACTATGTTTGATTGCTCGCATCTTAAAATTGCTTAAAGGCATTTGCATTATTTTTGCCATTCTTCTGTGATGTCATCGTGAGCAACAACTTGCTACAATTAAATAAATAAGTAAATTGTTTAGCTAAGTTTTCAATGGCAGTAAACTTAGGTGCTTCTCTTTTGCCATGTGGCCCGTTGTTTTTTTTTTTGTATGTGTGTTTGTGTATGTTTTTTGTGTTTTGGGCTATCCTTGTAAATGTAATGTGCCATGGACAATGCAGTGAGCTATGAGTTATTATATTCAGATATATCTCTCTTTTGAACTCTCCAGGACACAGTAGAAGTCAATTTATTAATGTGCTAACAAGCCTTGCTTAATACAAATTGAACAAGTCTAGTTAAGCACATACAGTTTGGCCTAAAAGCTTTTGATAATACGGTTGCTTTGTTATTTCGTAAAAGATGGACCAAGAAAAATCTGGACCAAATTAATCCAACCTGTGTCATAAAATCACATTACTACCTAAATGTTTGTTATGTGGCTCATTGCATGAATTGTGGCAGTTTTTTTTGTGTGTGAAATGAACACTAGAGGTGCTACAACAACAATTACATTTATTAAATGAAACGGCAGATTATCAGTTCACAAATACTTACTTAATCTTATGATCATAACCAACTACATAAACAAGCTTGTTCGAACATAATTAAATTGTGCGGTAGCTCAACTGATATTGTGTTGCACTTGCAATGTCATTTTGCTGAGGGGGGTAGATACGTGTGCCGTTATATGTTGAAATGTGCTGGTATCTGTTGGGGGCAATGCGCGAAGCACACCAAATAACATGTTGCTTCAGCAATTACGTTTTTCATCTCACAGTTGCTTTTTTAGGTTTAGGATTAAGGCTTAGGGTTGGGAGGATGGTTTTCTTAATTTAAAACAGGGTGAACCATAAAAACCTCATCTGTTTGGGAGAAAATATAACTAACTTGCCACAATCACATAATTTTCATGAGACCAGACAGAATTAATCTGTCACTTGGTTGAAACTAGCCAAATTAATTGGCAACATGGCCAAAGCTATGCAAGGTAGTTCACCCAAAGAATAAATTCTGGTAAACATCTGGTAAACAAATTTGCTTCTCATTATTTTAACATTCAAATCAGTTTTGCAATTTGCCGCAGTATATTGTCAGAAGATTGCAGGTCTTCACCAGTAATGGTGAACTTGTAGCAAACCTTTGGCAACAATGGACAATTTGCCAGTCCTATCAAACACTTTGCGGCAAACGTGCGGCAACAATGAAGACTTTGGTGCAAAGCTGTGAAAATAATGAGTGGCAAAGATTTTCCAGAAATCTGTATTTTTGTAAACAAAAATCTGCTATCATTTACTTACCCTCATTTGACTTTCTGTTCTTTATGCGGAAATATTCTGCATTATTATTTTATTTTATTTTTTGTACATTAGGCGGAATATTTCCAATTTGTGCAAGTATAAATCTCTTTTTTTTTAATGAATATTGCGGTTTGTGGAATTGTACGTCATATTCCAAGGCATACAATAATGACATTATGCCATACATTTTTCACACTTGGAATATGACACACTAATGGACAACTTTTATGATGCTTTTCGGTCCTTTATTAATCTTTGAAGTGAGGCGCTATACACTGCCATACAGGTTTAGAAAAATATGAGGTTGAGTAAATGTTGAGAGAATTTTCATTTTTGGTGTATATATTTCTTTTACTGTTTATCTTAGTGTATAGCCAGAGTGTTTTAATGTCATCTAATTAGGGACTCATAGGTCAGCTGATGTGTCAGTAATAGCTGTATCCTCAGGTCTGTGGACGTGGAGATATGACTCTTGGCATTTTCTGTGTGTCTGCAGTCTCATTTTGGACTTGTGGTGGACAAACACATCTGATGGTGTATTTAGATGGAGTGGAGCCCAATAAACAAAATGGTGTCAGGGTCCCATCAAGGGAAATATCTTTTCATCTTCATTATGAGCCTCCTATGCAGTGAAGCATCATTGTTTGGCTGCATTTGACTGATTATGGAGTTTGCAATAATTTGCAATAAATGTTATTGCATTACACTCAATGAGGGTGTGAAATGATGATAATGAGAATTTGATGCAATGGCTCTCAGCAGACAGAGGCCATGCAATCAAGTTCATGTTATTGCTTGACATAAAGCAGAAGGTCATTGCAAAATAGGAGTTGTGTTGAGTTGTGAATGCTGTGTTGATGGGGATTGTTTGCTCTAATATACAAGCATAATTGGGTGAATGTCATGAGGAATTGACTATGTTTTACCACAAAAAAAAGAGAAAAAGTAAGAAATTATATTTTGCATGAAAAAATGAAAATTCATTTCAATCCAGTACAACAAACCCTACCACAATGTATACTTTCAATTGTATTGTACAAATGTATTTTACATTTTAAATATTTTTTGTGAATTTGCACTGTGTAGCAATTGTCCGCACAGACCGCAAAACTGCTGTATGATGCATCACAGTCACAGCCAATTAGAACATATTTAAAGTTTAATGTACAGTTATGAGGAGCAGTGAGAGTTCATGGTGGGTAGGGCTACACGGCTTGTTGCTCCAGAAATCGAACGATCGACACAAAGTCTTGTTGTTCATTGAGCTTTGTCTGGTTAGGTGTTACAGCAATGAGAATGAGGCCACTTCATCTGTAATTGCTCTGTAAGCGATTTAAGCCATTCTGGAATTTCCACAAGCTGTTGAATTAGACACGCCCCCCTCTATCCAAAACCCCGCCCTTTACTTTTGAGACCGACACTTGGCAGAAGGGTTGTCAAACATAAAAGTAGCAAAATCGCGCCCTCAACTGACAACTGTTATGAATCTGAATTGGGGTTGCACAATTACTGATTTTTAATAGTCGACTAGTCGAGTCCATTAGTTAAGTCGAATTCGACTATGCGATTTTAGTGTAGTCTGGACTACCTGTAGCTGGTGTTGGTTCCTCGTCTTCTAGCAAGCAATTTTCCGATGATTACAGACAGACATAGGATCCTGGAGGCAGGATGGTGATGCATTTCGTCATGTCATTGTACTCCAACTTGAAGCGCTCTTCTAACTGTTGAATCATGTTCTTGAAGGGGTGAACAGCAGCCAGGTTTTGCACTTGTATTTCTGTTATATTTCAAACCAGAATTAGCCTTGCTATCTTGGGGATTAGCATGACGGTAAATGTTTAAATTCGCACAAGTTAGACTCATTTGCAAAATCACCGCCAGGAGGCGCAAAGGGAGACTTACGTTGTTACTACAAATAGACATTCCTGAAATCAACAATGGAATTAAAACTAGTGAAAATGCCTTTTTTTTTATATCTATACATATTATGCATTTCAAAATGTTAAATTGTATATTTAGATATCTGGAAATGGATTTCAGATGGTGGTGTTGGAGCTTATGTGCTAAATTATCATAAAAGTAGCTTAAATGTCCTAGTGGAAGTGGTGGTGGCGTAGTGCTAAAGCACAGAATTGGTAATCAGAAGGTTGCCAGTTCAATCACCACAGCCACCACCATTGTGCCCTTGAGCAAGGCACTTAACTCCAGGTTGCTCTGGGGGGATTGTCCCTGTAATAAGTGCACTGTAATTTGCTTTTGATTAAAGCGTTTACCAAATGCATAAATGTAAATGTAAATAAATGTCCTACAAATAGACATAATTTCCTTTAACTAAAACAAATGTTCTTTCTTTTGATTTTGGGGTGAAAATAACCCACACATTTCATTCCACACGATTCACCCAATTATATAACAATACTGCGTTGCATCTACACAGTGCAGTACAATCTAATTAAGGTGATTCAGCTCAGTGGTAGAGCAGATGCTCTGCATATATGATGCTCTGGGTTCAGTTCCAAGATTCTCCATGAAAACTGTATCTTTTAGATATATCCACACTCGGATCAAGCCGTCTCTCTCTCTCTACAACTGCTTCTAATGTAGTGGCTGGAACTGATCCTTAAAACATGATACCCATTCTAATGTTTTTAGTCTCCGTTAATAAACATTAACAAGATTAAAGATAGACAGTTAACCTATCTGCAATAAAGGGGGTGGTGCCATTAGTTTGACTCTACTCGACGTTGGATATTAAATGGAGGCATTTAGAACTTATCTGCACACTCTGAATGACTGATGATGTGCTATAAATCATAAATATTACATGTCACCTCTGTCCTATGCATACATATGTCATTTTACCATCATTGGAAGTTGTCATGTGTTATTTCTTATATGGCTAGCATGAATTTACTGATTCTTTTGTTCATTCATGTTATGAAGGTTTATAGCAAATCAGAAATCTCTCTTTCCCATGTAGCTCAGAGTTTATTACAGCTTTCATTTTCAAGATATCATTTCATCTCTATTTCTTGGAACAAGCCTGAGATAATTGACTTTTGCTCAAAAATCCATCTGCCATAGAGGAATGTATTGTATTCTGAAGTAAGGCAAATCCGGTCCACCATAATTCAACTCTCCATTTGTAGTATGTTCTCAATAGAAGAGCGATTGGTTATCTGCACTCTAGTGCACTTCACTTCTAGATTCTGTGGGAACTTTTGAGGGTTTCACAATACAAACCCAGCAATATTGAACTGGACCTGTGTGTGTGAAATATACTTACTTAATGAGGGCTGAAGATTATGCCATTTTGGCAGTCAATTAATTGTCATATCAATTATTGTTATTAATGTTTTAATTACAGTCTAATTGTAATTGAATGTCAAAATTCCATTCACACTTATTTTGAAAACCAGCCCACCTGAATATATATATAGCTCTGGAAAAAATAAGAGACCACAGCAGAATTATCAGTTGCTTGGGCGTCTAACATAAGATCAAATTAACAAGTGCTGTCTAATGCTAAATGTAGATTTTCTAAAATTGTTATTCATAATGGCACTAACGATGTCCGGCTTCACTAGTTGGAAATCACTAGAGATAATGTTAAAGAGGTGTGTGAACTTGCATAAGCGTTGACAGACACAGTAATATAAAAGGGAAAAGAACGAAGCACACGTTAAAATGTAGTATAATAAGCAATGCTAAGCAGGCTATCAAGCTAAAAACCGAGTCCAACCCAGAATGAGAGTGGAGCAGATGCTGATGAGCAAAATTGCTGTAGGTATTGTGGGTTGCGATGCATCCTGCATGTGCATTGTGTAAACTGTAAAAGATAACAGGGATGTGCTTGATGGCACATGTTATGTGTGGAGTAGACATATGGGAATGTATAAGTAAAACAGTTAAAAATTAAAAAAGATGCTTAAGTGCTGTGGTGGGTGGCGCCTTGTCTTTGCTCAAAATCAGAAGTTTACATACACTTTAGCCAAATACAATAAAACTCAGTGTTTCACAATTCCTGACATTTAATCTGAGAAAACATTCCCTGTCTTAGGTCAGTTAGGATCACTACTTTATTTTAAGAATGTGAAATGTCAAAATAATAATAGAGAATGATTTATTCATTGCACTGCTGGTGCCCTTAACAAAATAGATGGCATCATGAGCGGGTCGGCCACTAACCGCAGGGTTGGCGGTTCGATTCCTGGCCCACATGACTCCACATGCTGAAGTGTCCTTGAGCAAGACACTGAACCCCAAGTTGCTCCCAATGGCAGGCTAGCGCCTTGCATGGCAGCTCTGCCGCCATTGGTGTGTGAATGTGTGTGCGAGTGGGTGAATGAGACACAGTGTAAAGCGCTTTGATAACCTCTAAGGTTAAAAAAGGCGCTATATAAGTGCAGACCATTTACCATTTATTTCAGCTTTTATTTCTTTCATCACATTCTCAGTGAGTCAGAAGTTTTTGATACATTTTGCTAGTATTTGGTAGCATTACCTTTAAATTGTTTAACTTGGGTCAAACGTTTTAGGAAGCCTTCCACAAGCAAGAGGGAATTTTGGCCCATCCCTCCAGACAGAACTTGTGTATTTGAGTCAGGTTTGTAGGCCTCCTTGCTCACACACACATTTTCAGTTCGGCCCACATATTTTCTATCGGATTGAGGTCAGGGATATATGATGGCCACTCCAATACCTTGACTTTGTTGTCCTTCAGCCATTATTCCACAACTTTGGAGTAATGCTTGGGGTCATTGTTCATTTTGAAGACTCATTTGCGACCAAGCTTTAACTTCCTGGCTGATGTCTTGAGATGTTGCTTCAATATACCCATATAATTTTCCTTCCTCATGATGCCAAGATCTTTGTCCCCATGTACACTTGCAAACTGTAGTCTGGCTTTTTATGGTGGTTTTGGAACAGTGGCTTCCTTCTTTCTGAGCAGCCTTTCAGGTTATGTCAATATGGGACACGTTTTACTGTGGATATAGATACTTGTACGAGCAGTATGTTACACAGTATCAAGCCTGATACAGCGCTCATGTACTTGTACTCGTACTCTTAAAAATGTTCCGATACCGATAACTCACGATGTGAGTTATAACTCACGTGACGAAATTTGCAAAAACATTCAGTGAACAGAGGCAGCAGCAGATAAAATGTCAGCGTCAGTGGTGTGGAAATATTTCAAAACTAACGATGACAACCCCAGCATGGCAGAATGCAAACTTTGTTCTGCAAAAATATCAAGAGCAGTTACAAAAACACGTTCTTATAATATAAGTAATCATATAAAACATCTGAAAATGAAACAAATGTGAGCACGGAGAATTTGCTACTTGCCATAGCTTTTGGCAACCAATGCTGCAGCAAACCCTAGCAAGATGAGCAAGAAATTGTCAAGCAAGAAATTGACTATAAGAATAACAGATGCTCTTACCCAATTCATTATTCTTGACGATCAACCACTGTCAGTTATTGGTAACGTGGGTTTTCATCACCTTCTTAATGTGTTGGAGCCGGATCAAGATTCAACTTTATTGTCATTGTGCAGAGTACAATTACAGAGCCAATGAAATGCAGTTGTTTTCACATATCCCAAGGGCCCAACAGTGGTATCTTGACGGTGCTGGGTCTTGAACCTTGAATGCTTGAGACTTGGGCAGTTCCTAAAAGTTCTGTCCATGTTGTGGTCCATGACAGTGCCAAAAATATGGTTAAGGGCATGATTAAGGGCAAGTTAGTCAGCCACTTTAAACATTCCAAACTTGCATACTCTCGGTTACAAGATTTTCAGATTCAGCTTGGTCAACCAAATATAAAACTCCAACAAGATGTTCAGACCCATTGGAACAGCATGTTCTACATGCTGCGGTCTCTTATTGTGTAGAAACGAGCCATTGGAGTATATGTGCGAAAAGGAGCTCCCTGCCACTCTACCTGCAAACCAGTGGAATCTTATGGAGAAGATGCTAAACATATTGGCTCCTTTTGATGAACTAACTCATCAAGTGAGTTCTTCAGATGCTTTAGCCTCAAATGTGGTTCCTGCTGTCACTGTGCTACAGAGATTGTTATCGAAACAAATGGATGAGGATCACAGAATCAAAACAACGAAGAACACTTTTCTTGCTGCTGTGCAGACTCGCTTCTCCAACACAGAGCAAAACCCACTCTACTGCATTGCAACTATACTCAATCCAAGGTAATAAAATTCAAAACAAGTAAGTTTCAATTCTAAAATGTTAAACATAAGAGCAATTATTTGAGTTCTTTATTTATTTATTTATATATATGGTTTTCAGTTCTTCTTTCCTTCCTGATCATTTTTTGTGTTGTAATTGTTTTTAAAAGTGATTTATTAAATTCTTTCTAACTGCCCACAAAGAATAGTATGTGTATCATCATCATGTTTTTTGTTCTAGGTATAAAGATTGATTCTTCTCCAACACTGACAATGCCAGGAAGGTCAAAGAAATGTCGATACTGGAGCTGCAAAAAATGTCTCTTGGAGAGACAGTCACACCTCTGGAGCATGGGGAACACGCTATCAAAAGGCCTCACAGTGACCAGCCAGGCACCAGTCTGAACAGTGTTTTTGAAGAAATTGCAGATGAATGTACATCTACATCTGAGAGCAGTGCTCCAGCATCTGCTACAATACAGCTGGAAGCATACCTTGGAGAGACCATTGTGTCCCATTCAGACAAACCCCTCCAGTACTGGGCAGTTTATAAACTGTGATTTCCAACTCTTGCTCAAATGGCTCAAAAATACCTTTCAGCTCTATGCAGTAGTGTAGAAAGTGAAAGGTTGTTTACACATTCTGAATAAAACCAGAAACAGGCTTATAGCTGAACATGCAGAGATGCTTCTGTTCCTTAAAAAGAACCTGCCACTTACTTCTGAAAAATAATCCTAATTGATAGACAGCCTATACTTCTCTCCAAAAAATTATCTTCAAAAACATACTTTACAACTGCTCTAGTGAAAATCCTTAGTATCTTATATAGCTTAATTCCTATTACACTCTTTGTTGTTATTCCATTGTTACTCAATGTTATGTTATAAACATTTGTGCTGTGAAATTGGCAGATAAAAATGACAATATTTTTTTAATATGCCTTTTGAGGAACAGGTGTTCAAAATAATGGAGTCAGTAGGACACTTTGTTCTGTGAAATGTGTTTGAGCTTTGACAACTTTGTGACAAGCAGAAAAAATGGCAATGTTTTCTTTTTTTGATATTGTCTTTTGAGTTACAGTTGTTCATAATAATATAAAAGCTGTCCACAAATCGTTAGTCTAATTATATTTGAAAAACTGTCACATTACAGAAAAAGTACAGGTATCGGCGAGTACCAGAAAGAAAGTATCGGTTCTCATATCCCATCTTTAAAAAATGGTATCTGTGCATTCCTTGTTTAAAATCTCAAAACCATTCATTAAATAATTTTTCTCTGGCTTCTGTTCTCTATCGTGCACACACTGGGTCTCTCTTGGGCGGTTTCACTTTTATACACTGGTTCAGATAACAGTGAATGAGCGTTTTCGGATGATGCAAACTGATATGACAGTATCTTTCCCACACCTGGCTCACCACTTGCGGTAGAAGTCTCCATTCTCTGTATAATAAATCTGCTTCTGTTTATTATGTGCGGGACATGAGTCACGTGAAATGAACAAGCGAGCACAGCTCCGCACAATCTTTTTCTGTTCTAGGATGTGCAATCGAGCTTGTACCTCTTTTATCCACAGGAATGGTGGACAAACATTAGTTTCAGGAAGTAAACGGATGCGTAATCAATTGTGTTAAATTTTTTAAATGCATTAAACAATCAACTATTAATCACAAAAAAAAAACCACATTAAATTACCCAGTCCTTATATATATATATACACACACATACAGTGTAAATATAGATACACACTGGCGGCCAAAAGTTTGGAATAATTTAGAGATTTTGCTCTTATGGAAAGAAATTGGTACTTTTATTCACCAAAGTAGCATTCAACTGATCAGGACATTAATAACATGAAAAATTACTATTACAGTTTGAAACTTCTTAAACTACTTCAAAGATTTCTCATCCAAAAATCCTCCATGTGCAGCAATGACAGCTTCGCTGACCCTTGACATTCTAACTTTCAGTTTGTCAGTCAGGTGACATTTCACCCCACACTTCCTGTAGCTCTTGACATAGATGCGGCTGTCTTGTCGGGCACTTCTCACACACCTTACAGTCTAGCTGATCCCACAAAAGCTCAATGGGGTTAACGATCCATAACACTCTTTTCCAGTTATCTGTTGTCCAATGTCCGTGTTTCTTTGCTCACACTAACCTTTTATTTTTCTGTATCAAAAGGCTTTTTCTTTGCAATTCTTCCCATAAGGCCTGCACGAGTCTTCTCTTTACTGTTGTACATGAAACTGGTGTTGAGCGGGTAGAATTCAATGAAGCTGTCAGCTGATGACATGTGAGGTGTCTATTTCTCAAACTAGAGACTCTGATGTACTTATCCTCTTGTTTAGTTGTGCATCTGGTCTTCCACATCTCTTTCTGTCCTTGTTAGAGCCAGATGTCCTTTGTCTTTGAAGACATTAGTATGCATTAGACAATAGACACCTTTGGATGAAATCAGTTTTTTTTTTGGCAATTTCAAGAATTGTATAGCTTTCATTCCTCAAAACAATGATTGACTGATGAATTTCTAGAGAAAGCGGTTTCTTTTTTGCCATTTTTGACTTAATATCAACCTAAACACATGCCAGTCTAATGCATACTGTGGCAACTCAAAAACAAACACAAAAACAATGTTAAGCTTCATTTAACAAACCAAATAGCTTTTAAATGTACAATCAGTTTAATCAGTAATTTCCTGACTCTATTTTCTGATCAAGTAAATGTCACTTTGGTGAATTAAAGTACCAATTTCCATCAGAAACTGCAAAATACTGTATGTGCATTATTCCAAACTTTTGGCCGCCAGTATATATATATATATATATATATATATATATATATATATATATATATATATATATATATATATATATGTTATAAATACAAATATATACTTGTAAATCTGAATATATGGTTATAAATCCTGAAACTATTAATGTATTTCATCAAAAACAAAGCCCTTATCTATTGTTTGACATTTCCTCATTTGGAATGCAATATGTAATTGAAATTTAAAGAGCGCAATGATTGTGGTTATCTCAAATAATTGTGTAATAATTGCAACAGCCTTAATTTATGTTCAATTTGTTTATTTTTTTTAAGCTGTATTTTGGGAGGTAAGGGGCCCAGAGAAATATATATATTCACGGTGCGCAGAGTTCCTTGTTACAGCCCTGTTTGCTGGTAATAGGATATTTCTATTATAAACAATGTAACATGATCAAAACATTAGACAAATTTCTAACCCCTATGCACTGCTTCAAGTGTGCCGCCAATCAGTCTTCTCAGCGCTGCATGAAGTCGAACACACCTAATGACAGGTTTCAGACAGGTTTCCTGAAAAGGTTTTCATCTGGACATCTCTCCAGCTTAGCTAGCTAACTTGAGACTAACTTAGAAAAGTTATTGTCATGGCAACAAGATGATTTACTGAAAGATGTTCTACAGTAGAATGCAATATGAAAGAAACAGGTTTCATTCTCTGCAAATGTCTAGAAGCACATTAAGGATATTTTTGGGTGAACTGTTCCTTTACGTCAATGAGCCTGAGAGCTGAAACTTGAAACATTTTTACATTTTTTGTGAGAAGTCAGGACAATGGTGAGTCTAGTCTTCATTTACCTAATGGCTTAAAAAGAACATAAGTAGAGTATATTTAGAAGATTTAATGAGCATTATGATTTGTTGAAACTCTTTCAGGTGTTTCTGAAAAGACTTTGTGATGCAATGTTTTCTCCCTGTACCGAAATTCCTTCAAAATGTGATGGCTGTGGCTCTCTGAAATGTTTCTGAAGCACATGTTTCTCTCAAGGAAATTATTTTCTACTTCTACTGACTCCATGGTTACTGCCTCAGACCATCCATTTTTGTCTGACTGCTTTGTCAAGGTCCTAAGCTTTCATTAGAGAATCGACCAACCTTTATACTTCAGTGTTCAACTTGTTGATACACAATTTCCCGCACGTGGTGGTGATGTCAATCTGCTTACGTTTAATATATAATTTACCGTCTATAAATGTAATTAATGTTCACAAATTATACATCTTTTCAAAGTTCTAAGGGTTCAACATTGATATCCGATCTCTGTTTCACGATAGCAATGCTCCAGAAACAGCAATTGAGTTATTTGTGCAGGAGTACAAATGAAAACATGCAATATCAAAACAGGACTTCATACATTTGTTATGAAAACACGATTGCCAGATGAATCCAGTTCAACACACTTGGGCAATTGTCCATGACAAGCGTTCATTGAAAAACATCCAATAGCATTTTTTGTCCATTAAAGTGATAAGTCTGAGAAATATTGATATTCTCCATTATTTACATGAGATCTCGCCTGAAAGATTTACCCTTCATCATCGTTCTTCAAACTCTGCAATCTGAGCAGCATACATGTTGTAAAACTGTATATGATCTTATAAGTCTCATAAACAAAACGAGCCTGTCTCCAAAGTTTATTTTGAAAAATGCGCCGTGGTTTTATTCAGAATAGCCGAGCAGTGTAGTCAGATTTTGTTCCACTACTATAAACTTCAGCTTCTCTAACTTTAGAAAAATAACAATATATATTAATTCTGAAACTTGGGTAATAAAGCCCAAAGTGTCTTCTTTCAAAAGATACTACAACTGTGTCCATACTCCAAAGGGTCCCGTAAATACAACCATTTAAGTTCAGGTATGTCATTTTTATGATTTGTGCTAAAAAAGGGAGTGCGTATCAACAGGTTAAATATGTCATGTTGTTGCACAATTCATATTTGTCCCATATATGAACATGGGATAGACAGACAGACCTTAGGTTTATTGTTACCTTAGGGTAACAATTAGCATTTTTCACTTTAATCGGAATCTACGTCACCGCAGATTAAAGCTGCTTCCTCTACGGCTTTGCGGCTATTACTTTAGTATGTATTTGCCTTGAATAATGCTTCTTACCTCTTCTGTATGGTCTGTTTTCCAACGAGTCACAATACAATGTATGCATAAATTATTTATCATCTTCTGAGTTTATGTGCTCAAACGCAGCGCTGGTGTGATTTCTTCACCAGCTCCCATCTCATAAGCATAAATGAGAATCCTCGTGTCACCATATCATGAGAAATACATTAAAAACTTGATATACTTCCAGCACAGATGCAAAAATACAAATATAATTCACAATGCCTCAATGAACATGTATTAAACTCCTCAGAATTTTAAATGCTGTATAAATTAATCAAATTAATGAAACCGAGTCATCCTGTCAAATTGATTTACTGTTTTTCATATATTATATATACACACAATGTACATTAACCCCACCATCCCAGTAAAAGAGCAGCATATAGCAAAAATGAGCTATAATGGCATTTTATACTGATTATAACAATATTAAAATGTGCAAAGTGGAGTAAGCACTACATCGGATATTACAGTGCAGATTTCCATAGTATGAACATTAGCTACATACATTTCTCAAAAACAGTCTTGTCTCACGAAAGGAATATTATATTTCTGATTAATTTTAACTGTGTGGTACTGTATGTAAAAGACAGATGTACTGTAGTTGGTTCGGATTCATTTTGTATAATACAGAGTTTAATGAACATTATCCTGAATGTCAAACATTAACTTTACCACACTCAGTTTTATGTATGTGAATGAGATGAAATATCAGATTGAGAGATGACAGAAGTGTCCCCGTTTATAAAGTGCCCATGGCGTTTGCTTCTCAATCTGGAGCTGCACAGGTGTGTGAGAGAGCGGAGCTGGCGATGATTTTCTCTGCACACATGCTGTTTTACTTGCAATAATGCAGAGCCGACACAAACAGACACATACAATTTATTATCTTCTTATTATAATTATGCATTACCAGTGTAGTCTATGACCAGTAGCAGCTTGAATAACTGAATGAATATGCTGGATTCAGTCACATTAATAGCTTCCTTAAAGTTGTCAGGATGTTAATTAGAGCTTTGTAGATTAGCCAACAAAGCATAAAGTCAGATCAAATATTTACACTCATTTACAAACATTTAATTTGTATGAAAACTTTGATTTTAGCAGATCTTGCTCAAGTTTCAATAGCCGTTGTAGATACCGGAAGTACGTTTACTATGCGAGGGCCACCCCCGGTAGCGAGAAACGTGTAAGTGTGAAAAAGGCCTATTACCAGGTTACCACTTTTTAAGATGAGGAATAATTTTTTTACCAAATCATGTTTTCATTTTTGTTATTATTATTATTAGTTTCCAGAACTCCATATTTGTCGTTTAATTTCATCATTAAAATCAGCCGCGGCCGAAGTCTAGACCTTCAGTGCGATGGAGGTGGACAGGGTGGAGCTCAGACTCACGCACTGCTTCGGGCATGTGATACGTGAAAAAGTTGTCACACTTTGCTTGTAAGCATCGAGGAATAAATTCTGATTGGATAAACTTTTTGTTTTGTGCTTTTTGTGTGTAGATGAATTTGGATTGGAAAGCGATTGAAAATACATAGACAAAAAGGTCAATGAGAATGAAAGGATGAAATAATATTTATTTATTAGGCATAATTACATCAGCAGAGAAGGCTTTGCTAGCCCCGAGAAATTGCCACTGATCAAAATGGTGTCTAATCTTCTTAAAATATTTATCAAGTGAAAACAGAACATGTTATCATTGCATTTTTTTTTTTTTGCTTTATTCAACAGCAGTCTTGCTTGTGGTATATTGCTTAATTATTTTTATTACCGAAAGTGCTGGAACCCTATTGTATCCAATAGGATTTTCTTCTTCTATTTTTTTTTTCTACCCTAAAAGTGAATGGGCAGCAAAGACTGTAAGTCCTAGAGACACCAAACTTGCCAGGATGGCACCCTACTCAGGCGCATACACACACCCATCTGACTCTAGGTGGGGCTATAATAAGCACTTTTACATTTTGGCTCATATCTCCACAACTGTGAGGTCTAGAATCAAAATTCTTTGAATCAGGTTTCATTTCCATCTATAAAAATTTTATGGCATTTAAATTTTTTTGGAAAAACCTACTTTTTCAAACTCCTCCTATGCTGTTTGTCTGGTTGGTATGAAATTTGGTATACATCATCTACAGGCCCTCTTAACCGAAGAATTCCTATATGTCAAATCGTTCTGAAGATATTAACATTAAAATCCTTCAGTTTAACGTGGTTTCAGTAATTGATCAATGTCTACTCAATGAAAACTCCAAACATAACCAAACTTTGTATACGTAGCCAGCAGGACATTTTGAAGATGTACGCAAAGTTTCGTACAGTTCTGCCACTAGGGGGGCGCTACAACTAAACTTCACATCTGTTTCATTGGCAAAGTTAAAAATTAAAAATGCTTCTTCTTTGGTTCAAGTGCTAACATATTCTAAAAAATCGATTCAACAATTCTTCAAATATAGCCACCAGCGGGAAATCAAATTTTAGCACCTAACAACTAATATTGGGATGGTTATAAAACATACTATACACAAACAGGGTGTCTACATGAAGTGGTAAATTTTGTAACAATCGGCCACATGGTGGTGCTATAATTAGCTAATATCTCTAGAACTGTATATGCTAGAATACAATTCTAAAGCTTTTCTGAATCCATCAGTACCCCCAAAAGATATGGTCACATGAATTTCCATTTCTGCAACAAACATTTTCTACGACTTCTATTTGTTTGAAAAACATACTTTTTCGAACTTGTCCTAAGCCGTTTGACTGATTCACACAAAACTTTGTATACATCATCTACCGATCCTCCTGACAAAAATTTGCTAAAAGAATTTCGATATGCCAAATTGTTCCAAAGATATAAGCAAATAAGTTTGGGGGTGTGGCATGTGATGACTAAATAGGCTGTATCTTGTGATCACAATTTTCAAACTTAACAAAACGTTGTACACATGGAAAAGAGAACATTTTGAGGTAACATGCCAAGTTTTGTTAATTTTCTATGCTAGGGGGCACTTTAACTTCAGAATATCCTAATTTTTCAACAGTTCTCAAAGCAACTGAAATGTCACATCATAATAGTTGTGTCCACTATTTTCTGCCAAATTGGATTATTTTGGTCATCTCGCCATATGTGCTTGGCCCCCGGCAATCACCTCTTGCGGCTATATTTATTATTATTATTATCATTACAGTGAATATTACATTTTACTATACAGTGGTAATATATTTCTGTAAAAATTTCTTCAATTTCAGGGCTCTAGCTTATTTTTTGAAACATGCATTTATTATGATGTGTATTTTTTGCCTGAAGCTTTATTTTCCATATAAACAGTTTTCAACACTGAGACTTTTAAGTCACGTCTGAAATCTCATCTCTTTACAATGGGCTTTGAGTCTGACAAATAAAATGTAGGACACAGTTTTGGAGTGTTTGTATTTTGTGTTTTAGATTACTGGTGTTAGTGTATGTGGTAATTTTTAAATGTTATGTTTTTAGTTTTATTACTGTATATTGTTGTTCTTAATTATTTGTATTATAATTTTTTTTTATTGTTTATTTGTGCACAAAATAAATTTATTTGTAATATTTATATTATTGTCTTTGTTCTTCATCTTACATCTATTCACCACACTTACTCTGGTGAAATATCCCCTCACTCTCCCCTACATTGGTCTATGAAAAGCAGGTACACCAATGCTGACAGTGGAATATTAAATTATATTGAAATAGACCTTATTCATGCTAGTGCCATCTTTGATTTTTAATGGGAATCACAACAAGGCTGTGAGGGATAGACTTCAGTCTCTTCAGTGGGCAGTACTGCAGTTTAAAGTGTTTTTGGATCCTTTCCTGAAAAAAAAACATTGATAAAATATGCCCAAGAACATTCAGTATACAAAGAACTCTAGACAACATGAATTGTGGAAAATCAGATGTGATCTAGGAGCTTTATACAGCTTTATACCATTCGTGCCATTGAAGAGATGGTAAATCTATCCCTCACAGCCTTGTTGTCATTTTTATTAAAAATCAAAGATGGCACTAGCATGAATAATGTCTATTAGAGGCAGCCATAATCTGTTAGCCCTCTTTAATTTCAACCAAGTGTGTCTAATAATCACCAAACTCATTCAGATGATGTCTAACAAATATATTGGAAGAACCTTTGGATAAAAGTTTCTGATAAATAACTCCTTACTTACTACTAATGAAAATGATGTGAAAATTCCAGGATGAATAGTGTAATTATTTTTCCCTTACACATGTTAGAATATACAAAGATGTCTGGCATGTATACCTAACATTAATTGGTTCAATAATTACCAAAAAACATAATAGCCATACATTGTATTTGTTTTTAATGGTTATTTTACTTGCAAAAAAGTAATAGTTTGAAGACTTTCAAGTATTTCTTTAACTTTTGAGTTCAGTATTGTACAGAATTCTAAAACATTTGAAGCAATATTGGGTGTTTATTAGGTGCTGTTTGGTGTTCTGTAAATGGTTTAGCAGGGCTGACACAATTTGATGTTCAATTATTGTTAGAGTCTTCTTTTGCTTTGTATTGTTTTGCAGTGTGTACTTTTATTTTACACCTTTTAATCCATTCTTTTTTCAGCTGATGTAAACATAGTTGAATCTTACCTAAATCAAAAGCAACTCAACTTTACTTATGAAATAAAACTGAGGACTCCTCTGTTCTTGCTCAAGGACTCAAAGTCAGCAAATGAAGCCTCCTGAGGAATCTCAACAATAAAAGCTTATTTTATTGGTAACATTTTTTTTATTTTTTTTTATCAGGAATAAGCAAAGGTACTATATAAATGTAAAATAAAAATAAGCTGAAAAATGTCAGCAGTATTATAGTTGCCGTAAGCGCCCCCAATAGTGCTTTTGTATGCTTAATGCCATTGGCAATGAGGCATTATCTGAAGAGTTGTGCACTTTTCGGACCTGTTTTATATTACTCAAGCTCATTTACCAGGGCGTCTCCCGGTTACATCAGCTGTAACATAATTAGGGCTGTGAATGTCAATGTCAGTTTCCTGATGACCCTCCATCTAAACATGGTCATATACCACAGGAATACATCTTTTAGAGGATAACACTGAAGTGATTAGAGGATGAAGAGAAGAGATCGTCTGAATGAGTTTGGTGGTCATTAGACACACTTAGTTGAGATTAAAGAGGGGTAACCGATTTCGGTTACCTCAAATGTACAGTCAGATTTGGTGACTCTGCTGATTCTCTATACTTCATCATATACCATAAGAATACATCTATTAGAGGATAACACAGAAGAGATTAGACATCATCTGAATGAGTCTGGTGAACATTAGACACATTTAGTTGAAATTAAAGAGGGGTGAAATATTTTGGCAGCCTCTAATATCAATCAAATTTAATATTCCACTGTCAGCATTGGTGATCCTGCTTTTCATAGACCAATGTAGGGGACAGTGAGGGGATATTTCACCAGAATAAGTGTGGTGAATAGATGTAAGACAAAGAACAAATATAATAATATAAATATTACAAATAAATGTATTTCGTGCACAAATAAACACTAAAAAATAGAAGAATGCAAATCATTAAAAACAATGATATTTAAAGTAAAACTCACAATGGGCATATGGATCGCTTGTCATAGCATGCTTTTTTAAGAAATCTGTTAGCATTAAACAGCCCCGCGCCCTTGACGTACCAGTTTTTTGCATAAAAAAAGCACACAGAGAGGTGTGTCAGCGCACAGAGAGGCTCACTGAGCATGAGCACTGGATGCGATCTCACGTTAAAACTTACTGAATAGCGGCCTCTAGTCACAGATGTTGATAGGTCACAGATGTCGGCACAATACCGGCAAAAACAAAAAACTTGAGTAAATATCGGTGCGGCATACACAAGGTGGAAACTTTGATGACGGAGAAAAACTTGAGTAGTGATGCCAATGTTGCTTATATTTTGTTGGACAGGTAAGGAACTATTAGTTGTTTAGACCACTCTCTAAAAAAGTATCTGTGGACCTGACAGAAAAACAAGTTTCCCTCAGACTTTATAAAATTATGCGTGTAGTCAACGTATGTTAGTAATGGACAGTTTTTAGCTGTGTTTACAACCGCAATGGAAAGCAACGTGGCATTTTCTTTTATTTGTTATCACAGCAGTAAGGGGGGCCCGTCTACCTCCCATGAAACAGCAATCGTCTTCATTCGTTTAGTGCAAAGTATCGTTGCACAGGGATTGTTGTGGATTTTGAGTAATCCATGACTTTGGTTGCTTGGAAACAAAACAAGTTTGCCAAATATACAATCATATTCATGGACAAGCTAAATTTAATCATCAAATACACTTCTAATTTTTCCTTTAACATAGGATTCTGTATCGCTACATAATTGAGGTTTATTTTATGCTAAGCAGTTCTCTAATAAACTTAATAATTTTTGACGTTGTTTTAAAGGCAAAACAGTTATATTATTGCAGTAATAAATAACTTTAGAAATGTCCTCAAACTCCAACATTTCCAGATGCAAATGATATTCCATAGCTGACGTGGGCAGCAGAGGCTATCATGCTGATCCACGTCGATAGATGGCAGTACAGCGTCTTAACACCACTGTCGTATCGGTTCTTAAAGTACACGAAGAAGAGCAATGCTAATGCTAGCTAGAGATCTACTAGAACAACTGCCCCTTTAATAGCCAGATATCCTCTTTGCAATAGATGAAGTTACTGTTTACAAACAAAGCTCCGTCCCACCACTTCCGGGTTCTATTGGTAGCCCAGAAAAGAACTGTTGTCTATGGGCACTTTGCTCAAATTGCAAAATTATGAGGTTGAAATACCCCGTTTGCCACAGATTATTGGAGATTATGACTTCTTTAAATTTACACCATATTGTTGTATCAGGATATTTCATGGGACACTGTCACTGCGTCTGCTCTAGTAGACACAATTGGGTCTGCGGGTCGCAGGTTGATATTAACGTAATAAATCGTACAAACTCCGATCACAAACGGCTGTTTTTAATTACCAAAGTGCTGTCGCTGTGACAGATACGAGCTCAAATATGATCTAACGTATGATCAAGACCACCGAATACGATACAACGTGAGGAATGGGACCCGTCTCAACCACCGCAGCGCATGGAATACTGTTTGTGAAAGAATAAGTGAATACAAATAATGTCATAATTCTAAAATTATGTCTTTACCTTTATTTGGAATGCAGTAAATAATACTGTTCAAATGAAAACAGCTGTTGTTAAGTTTTATTGCATATGGGTTATGGATTTAAGTTAAGACACATTTTGTATGTCTGGTGGTAGTTTTCATTTTGGTAGTACCCAAATTGTTGGGCTTTAGAACTGTGTTAAATGTGTGAGGATGTGTATTCATCAACCGTTTACATGTCCAACATAATCACACAGGCTCATTGAACCAAGTTTAAACATAATCCCGCTTCACTGTAAAACATAGATATTACTTTATAATCAATTTAATTAACATTAACAGTAATTATTACATTAATGCTTAAAACGGCAGGGCTGTCTATTTTTCACCATTGAAATCTGCTGCTCGAAAGAACCCGGAAGGGCGGTTTGACATCAGAGTATCTATAAACAATCGCTACAACAAAATGCTAATTTGTTTATATCAGGGAGCTCTTGTGGATGTAGGAGATAATATCGATTTTAAAATATTATGTCTTTTTGAATTTCCCCTTACCTGCTAAATTTTCTTTAAAATGCAAATATAATTCGAATTTTGGTAAAATTTCAGTGAAAAATTGAATGTAGTTTATCATCCCTGTTGACAGCACTAGTGTACTGTAATGTACTGTACTGTTGTTTAATATAATGCAGACTGATGGCTTCAGTGGAGGTATATACAATCGAATAAAAAGCTCACGGTAGGTCTGTCTTTAAAGGTTTATAAGTTGTCCTTAAATATCTATCACCAAATGGGAAAAATGTGTGGGATTTTTTTTATTTTATTTCCGAAACCAGACTGTTTTGCTCTATTGGCTTCCAGTGTGACTCATCCAATCAGAATTAAAGTCCCAACTATATGTTTCATTAGTTTTAGTGTTTTGGGTCACTTGTTTTTAAGCCAAATGCTACTTTAAGTGATGTTTTTGCACTGTTGCCAGACGTATTATTTTTTATAAGTGATCTTTTGTTTGGCGTCCAAGAAGTTTCAGATAAAAAGTTATTAATGATATTTATTTGTAAACTATTCATTTACTGGATTATACGAAAATACATACACACAGACAGACTTTATATTGAGCTTTATAGAACGAACTGAACCTCTGAAAGATGTTTAGTGAAATATGCAGTAGCTCTACACAATTATTTAGTATCAAGTATAAACACAAACATATATGTTATAAAACACAGTACTGTGTGATTAAAATGATTTAAATTCAGAGCGAGTGGAAACTCTTGTGCTGCGAGAAGACTGAGAGAGAGAGAGAGAGAGAGAGAGAGAGAGAGAGAGAGAGAGAGAGAGAGAGAGAGAGAATACATTTCCACCTCTATTGCAACATTATAATTGTACTCCTGTCAGTCCTCGACCTTCAGTATCACCCCTGCACACTCTCCTTAGAAAAACACTCAACACGATATGTCATTTATATAAATTGGCTCAGCTTAAAGGCTATTGAGCAAATATTCATTAGGGGTTCTGTGGAAGAATTGTCAGCAAGGTGTGTCTGCTTTCTATAGCTTTATCTGTGTCTCTTGACAAACATAAACATGCACATGAGCCTGAATTTGGATTTAATCAATTTTTGATGGAACAGCATTTGAAATAGATCAGTGCTTCTCAACAACTGGGTCCAAAAATGGGTTTTAGGTCTGTTCTGAGGGTCATGGACAACAAAAGCAATGCTAATGCAAAAAATAAAATGCAACTACCTGTTTCAGCCTAGTCGCATCGAATGAACATTACTATAACTACTTTTTTGCAAACTGATGTTTTCGTGCCAAATTCTACAAGGGATAAATTGTGAAAAAATGTTGTGCTCAGTGATGTCATACAATGGCAGTTTATGGTGATCACCTCTTCCAGCATCAAAAGAACACAAAAGTATAATTCAGAAGTCTAATAAATTATTCCATGAGAATCATTATTGTTATAAAATCATATGATAAGGTTTGGTGTGAAACAAACCCAAATCTGATTTTAGTGAAAATGTTGGCCGACCGTTGATCCTGTGCACGTTCATGATAGGGCACGAGAGCAAGTTCATGCAGCCCACTCACGACATGGGGCGTTCAGTGAAAATTATTTTAGTTTATCTAAAAACAGGTCCTCCACGGTGATAGTGACAACAGAACTCAACACAACTGCGCACAAAACAGAGAACAGAACTTACGAAACATGCCTGAAGAGTTTGTAGTTGAACAATTGATACATTTCTATGCCCAGCCTTATTTTTTGGAAAGTTTTTGGACTGTGTCAGTTCACAGTGGACAGAGTTACTCGTAATAAAATTTTACAATTTCACCCTTTGTGTTAAGAAAAAGAAAGTCATATAGGGTTATAACAACACAGGGGTGAGTAAACAATGACTAATACTTTAAAACTAGAGGCAATACAAGAACTGTTCGCTTTATTCACTTTTACACAAATTACAAGCACAACGGCTGATTATGAATCTATGTAAACGTATTGTTTTGCACTATTACTCACACACTACTATGTTATGATAGTAAAACACTTTTAATACATTGTAATGATTTTTACGACACCATTTCACTCACTTTTGGCGCCCCTCACTGTATATTTCAATGGAAAACTGAAGCCAAATGTGTTAAGACACAGAATTTCGGTTTGCAAAAAGTTTGCCACAGTTACCTAATGTTAATGAGACCAGGATGAACTGTTCAATTGTGTGTATACTGTAAACTTGAAAAAAAAAAATGCTTGCAGTATCTTTTGTGGTTGACATCAAAGGTTGTGTGTACAGTCAAACTGTGGTGTTTTGGCACAAATGAATCTGTCATATGATAATATGGTTATAATAATAATAATACAATAATTGGCCCACTGTTTGTCCCAAGTGCTACACTGGTAAATAAAATTCAGCTGTTATGTATCCATTTACAAAATTGTCAGTTTTGTCAATAATACTGCTAGGTGGAAATGTTTCTCATGACAAGTTTAATAAATGCCATACAAATTGATGATTTATGTAGTTAATGAGCCAGTTATATCATATATTATAGAACTGTTTTCTGTAGATAGTAGGATTCTGTTGACAATAGTCCAAATATGTTTTCTTGTTGATAATGTTGAATACCCCTGATGTATAGTATCAGGACCATAAAACCAAAAGGTTTATGTTGCACATTCACACACATACACCATAAAAACTCATCTTTCTACATATTACAGAAATAAAACTGCATTTTCAAACATGTTGCAAATAGATGGTACAGAAATTGTAAATATTGGCAGAGAGTCTTTAGCAACTTTGTTTAACCTCTTTTCTTTTTTTTTTTTTTAGCTCTGTCCAGTTGGAAAGCGACGATGATGAAGTGACAAACAAAACGTGGGTTCTGACCCCCAAAGTGTACGAGAGTGATGTCACACATATTTTGAACAGTTTGCTAGACGGCTATGATAACAAGCTGCGACCAGACATAGGAGGTAGATGCCATTTTATCTTGTTCACTAAGTCATTTGGGGCATCTAAACCCCAGTACAACTCAAAATGTTTATGACCTGCAAAATTGTCTTGTTTAATGGTTTGCTTAAATGTATTTTTAATCTTCTAAAAAGTCTAAGCCTTTTAAAATATTGCATCATATTCTGTCAACTTTCCTTAAAAACTTTTCACAATTATAATGTGTCTTATGATGTCTAATATGGCTGGGCAATATAGTAAAAAAAAATATGTAATGAGAAAAATGTATTTATGTACAGAATTCATATGATCCTTTTAACAGTATTCAATAGCTCTATATTTACTGTATGTATTTTCCTGAAATGGAAAAAATAGGAGTATAGAGGAGTTGATAAGTCTATAACAAAATGGCTTTAGAATCCAATGCAATGTTTATTTGCATATTATTGAACATAAACCATTTTACAATTGAAATGGCGAATCACTCCAAGATTTATTATGAGGGCTTGTCTAAGGACCCGTCAATGTACACCTGCGTCAGACGGATGCTTTTGGAGCGTCTCTCTTTAGTTACGCTGCACCACAAATATACAATTTTTAGGTCGCTGTGCCAAGTTAAATGTAGTTTGAAATGTAGAAAAACATGGCTTGAAATCCTTAAGTTCGGATTTGCGCTCCATCGAGCTTTGTTTTGAGCGCAAGAGAGCATCCTTGTGTTGTGTGTCTGCTGAGGGGTTGGTTTGTTCTCTGTATGAGCTGCACATTGCCTATACAGCTGAAGTTTCACTTACTGCCCCCTGGAGAAAACAGGTGGTAGGTCAAGCTTGAATTGCTCAGAAATCTTCCTTATTATGGTCCGTGGACATGATTAGTTGTGTAAATAATTTAAACGGGTTACTGTTTTATATAATTATTTGCACTGAATTAATGCTTAACGCCCGGCTGCCCATATAAATATATGAACAACTTTGAGTGATAACATAAATAAATCGTTCAAGAAACAATTAAACGCATTGTGATATTGACAATGTTATATCGCCAGCAAAATCATTATAAACATAATATGAATATTAAATGTATTGCCCAGCCCAGATACTGTCTAAAGTGCTCTATTGTCCTTGTATCCAACGAATGGGATGTCGAAATTTCTCCTTTTTGATATGACTTACTAAATAAGGATGGTAAAAACAGCATACAGTATTTGGAGTCTCATAGGAATTACAGCCTCCATGTAACTCATTCAAAACACTCAAAAGTCTGAGACGTCTGACCTGTTGTTGTTTTGGCCCATATAACCACCAAGTGCTATTTTGAACTCCTTAGACAGTTTAGCCATTTGAAAAACATGAAAACCTTTTTACTGATTAATGTTCCTGCTGGTAGAAGCAAAGAAAGCTATCAAATTTTTTTCACTTCTATATCATGACCATAAAGCCCAATGCCCATTACTCTTGTATTGTATTTGCTGGCACATGGCATAGTGTAATTTTGTGCAAAATTCTATTATATGTGCTAAAGGCATAGAGATTATGTGGTGAATTCACTAAAACTGAATTAGACCCGCTGAGGTTTCTAAATCTACATATTTATCTACTGTACGTGGGTGAATCTAAGAAATGTACAGCTCATATTTCACCCCCTGAAACTAAAATAAACTAATTAGAAAATGTATTCTGTTGTAGGACCATTAAGACTTTTTTAATGTGACATTGTTTTAATGACAATTAAGCAAATTTTCCCCCAACATTCTTATTACTGTAAAATATCTTGTCTGAACACAATGATTTTTTATAAATAAAATTACAATCAAAAAATGTTACAATGACATATAGTCACAACAAGTGTACTTTACAAATGTACTTTAAATAATATATCATCCTTTTTATCTGGGTATATAAATATTTGAGATAGCAGAATACATATAATCAATATTTTGCTCCATTTAGCACAAGATGGGAAAGACAATCATTTGATCAAATGTTACAAAAATATGTCAATTCCATTCAATGGCAAGAGCATACCTGGAATAATACATTTAACATTTAAAATAATTCATGTTCCCTGTCTGTCACTCACTCCACATTGTGTCGATTTAGTCACACTAGGGTTTCGCTCTTGAGCCCCAATCTCCTTTGCGTTATTCAGAAAAGGGGAATGAAAATTGGGGAGTGGAATTTGCATGCAGCTCTCCGCCCCGGACATACAGGTATAAAAGGACTTGTTCTTTTAGATGCATGTTTGTGTTTGTCTCGTTACCTTGCTATCTGCTGCTGGAATTATGGCGCATATCAGCGGTCACCCTTGCACGGTCGAGTGTTGTGATTCCCCTGGATGTTTCGGCGGCTGAGTCCACGTTGCGGTCACGGCTCACTTCCTTCTTCATGAAGCAGAGAGCCACCGCGGCTGCTTCCCCACTTGGTCTGTCCTGGGTTGAAACTCAGGCGGCTGGGTCAGCGAGCATCGTGGGTGATCTGGATTCGGATATGGGAATGTTTCCGCCGGCTCAGTCCCTGTGGTCCTCCCATCCTCCAGTACACTTGTTCAGCCCGGTAGAGTTCACGAGCGATGCAGGCGGTCCGCCTCAGGGTGGATTTAATGTCTCATTCAGGGCTCGCGACGAGGAGTAATTGGTCACAGCATCGGAGGGTGGGCTTCTGCAGGAACCCTTGGGCTTATGCAGGAACTGAGTACCGCGACCGACCTCGCTCTACTGGCGATGAAAGTCACGGCGCACACCCAGGGCTGGACAATGTCCACCTTGGTGATCTTGCAGAGATGTGTGATGCCGAGATGGTTTCCCAAAGGGGGCTCTTTGGGCACACTGTCGAGGACATCGCCCATCAGTTCTCGACGGTGTAGAAGCAGATGGAGGCAATTAAACACATCCTGCCACAGCAGGACTCGGACCACGGTGTGAGCCTTTGGGCGGAGGTTGCCACCCTTCTGGTGAATGAAGCGATAGAGCCCGTCCCATTAGCAAAGTCGCACAAGGGCTTTTACAGCCCCTAATTTATCGTGCACAAGAGAGGGGGTGTTGCACCCAATTCTGGATCTGCGTGCCTTGAACAAGGCCTTACACAGACTTCCGTTCAAGATGTTGACGCAGAAGCGCATCCTGGCATCAGTATGGTATCAGGATTGGTTCGTGGCCATCGACCTGAAGGATGCGTACTTTCACGTATTGATCCTTCCTCGAAACAGACCCTTTCTTTGGTTTGACTTTAAGGGATGAGCATTGTCTGTCCCAGGTCTGTCCTGGTCTTCTGCCAGCAGTGATAGACACGATCACTCTGGTAAGAGACCCCAACACGAGGTGGCTGTACGTTCTGAAGTGGCGTCTCTTCGCAAGTTGGTGTTCTTCCCACGGGAAAGATCCACAGAGATCAGAGGTCAGGTCTGGAGAGATGTCTGTCTCCATCCACCCTGAAGGTGTACATGGCTGCTATATCAGCATATCATGATACTTCCTCAAGGGCATGAGAATATTGAATCCTACTAGGCTGCGCCTGATTCCCTCTTGAGATCTCACTGTGGTCCTACCTGCCCTATAGACAGCCCTCTTTGAGCCCCTGAAACAGACCAAGCTCAGCACTTTGCCACTGAAGCCGGCCCTCCTGGTGATGCTCACTTCTATCAAGAGGGTAGCGGACCTGCAGGTGCTCTCTATCACCAGCGTATGCCTGGAGTTCAGGCAGGCACACTCTCATGTGATCTTGAGACCAGGTTACATGCCCAAAGTTCCCACCATTCCCTTTCGGGATCAGGTGGTGAACCTACAAGTGCTCCCTTTAGGGGAGGAAGTCCCAGCCTTGTCGTTGCTGTGTCCAGTTCACACCCTGCGCAACTAACTATCTGGACCGAACGCAGAGCTTTAGATGCATGGAGCAGCTCTTTGTCTGTTTTGGAGGTCAGCAGAAGGGGAAAGCTGTCTCCAGAGGCTAGCCCATTGGATTGCGGATTCCATTTCTTTGGCTTTTCAATCACGAGACCTACAGTGCCCCTAGAGTCCACTAGAGGTGTTGCATCGTCCTGGGCACTGGCAAAGGGCTCCGTATCAAAAAATGTCTTGTCGTTCGGTACCAAATTTTGATACCTAAGGGGTTAATCTCGTCAATGTCAATGATAAGCATGTAGCATGCTAGATGTGCCCAAATCTAAAAGTGCCGGTGATTGGCTGTGTTAAGGCATCAAGGAAAAACACTAGTTTACACCGTTTACACCCAGAGACACGGCACATGTGAGGCTGTAGTGTGTATATGTCCCAACACCCATAGATGTAAAAGATGTGGAAAAGATCAAAAGTGTGGCTACATTTCACCAGGCTCGATGCCAACAGCATGCCATGCAATATTTGTGACAAGATAATTCCTGCCCAAGACCGGCAACATGACAAATCTGATGAAGCACTTGACAGTGCACGGAATAAACTTAAGAGCAGAAAGTTGCTCCGTCTTCGACTGCAAGAAGTCCGAGCCGGTGCAGTCATCCTCTCTGTGGCAGACACAGAGCTTCCTTGAACATGCCCACCACACGAGTCCTCCTCCAAAACTACTGATGAATGCAGAGGCGCTATGACTGGGACTCCGACAGATAAGGTTAACTTTTAGCAAACAAACCAACAAACAAAATCGGCTCACTTGTAGTGGTACATGATTGTGTACTTGTTAAATTAACGTTTCTGTGCGCGGTGACATAGTCCTATAAACTGGGACCTACCTAATGTTAGATTGTTTGCATGTATGGCTATGATGCTAAAAATGCTTTAAGGTTGACAGTAACTGATCAAGTAACATTAAACTAGTTATCTTGTTAAATCATACTTATTCCTTAGGGTTAGCTGAATTAACAGTTTAACTTTTTTTCCTCTTCACATTAATGTTATAGCCTCTGCCCCTGCCGACCCTGGCATGAGGAGACCAGAAGGCTCAGGAGATGAGACTTTAACTTTTATTTACAGACTCAACAAACTGACAAAATAAAACCAAAGTTATTTTTAGGTAATGTTTGTAATCTTGTTAAAACGGATTTCATACAATTGGTATTGAAAAAAGTATTGTTTAGGAACCAGTATCGAAGTCAAGATATCGGTATCAGTATCGATATCTACATTTTCTGAACGATACCCAGTCCTAGTGATCACATTGAAATCTACTATGATGGTACACAGTAAAGGGCTGTATACTGTATGAGTGTTTTTATTGTGTCATGATATCAGTGCTTTTAACAATTTAGGTCAATTAATTTATTCAACTGAAATAATGTATTTGAAACAAATGGACAACATACTGTGTTTTTTATGGTTAGAAAAACAATATGCCCTTATAAAGGTAAAAATAAAAAATAAAAATTGCCCCTTAAGATTTAATTAATTTATGTGAAGACAACAGTGATGGTTATACAGTATAGGCCTACCCTACGTTTATTTAACATACCTCTTTTATAAGGTCTTTTTGAGAATGAAGTGTATGCCTGTATGAATGAGAAGTGTGCTTTGACTGTGATTGGTGGTGACTGCAAGGGCATGGCAGAGCGCAGGACTCTGTCTAATGCTAAGCAGTCCATCTGAGCTGGCATAATACTGCTGAATTCACCCTCTATATCACAGTCCATTCTCATGCGCTGTGACAGGCAGACGTCTCATGATTAATGGGGTTTGTGGGAACTGTAGTGCTGTATGCTAATCTGCCATGACTGATCATCAGTACCTGAAACAAAACTGCAAATCGCAGTTTTTGACCAGAATGGTTAAAAGGATGGTTTGCCCCATCCTTTTAACCATTCTGAAATTATTTACTCATGTTGTTGCAAACCTGAATGACTTTATTTCTTTTGTGGAATACAAAAGGAGAATTTTTGAATAATGTTCACTTTGCTCTGTTCCATACAATAAAATAAAATGGGAACAGGGCTGACAAGCTCCAAAAGTCTTCTGAAATCGTACGAGAGCTTTTGGTGAAGAACATTCATCCACATTCATGAGAGTTAATGAGAGAAGAAGTGATGTCCAATTCATGAACAAAGCATTCTTTTGAGTTGGATCATTCCAAACTGGTCTCATAGATTCATGTTACTATACCTTTATTTTTTTCAAAAGAATTTTGACCTGGCTTGTTGTACATATCACTGCAGCTTCCTGGTGAAATACAATTTTATTCACTTTCACACTTTCACACAAATCGCATGTAAAATGGCAGATTATCAGTCCATAAACATGCACTTTTCACCCTGTTTCTCACACAATGCTATTTTACACCATCTAAACAGTTTTACTGAAGCGTATGACTTAATGGTGAAACATTTTAACATTTGCATTACATTACCAACTACATTTACAAGCTTGTACAAGTGTGATTTAAAGATGCACTCAGTAACTTTTGTCTTTGTGTCATCTTGGACTTACACTGACACCTAGCGGTTTGGATGCAGCATCATTTAAAATCAATAGTTTTCAGTTTCAGATGTCATTGTTGAATTGATTTGATTATTTTAATCAATGAGTGAAAGTGTCAAATAACAGGACAGTTACTGAGATTAAGCTTGTAGTATGGTCATGCGATTCTAATGTGGCAGCCCCCATTTTCATCTCACATTTGCTTTGTATGACACTATCGGTTAGGTTAATGTTTAAGGTTTAGTGTAGTGAGGTAGGATTTATTATTATTATTATTATTTAAAACTCGATAGATCATTAACCTTAAGAACCACAATCACGTCATTTTCAAGTCATCAGTCAGATCTTTTCAATCAGTTGCTTGGCTTCACAAAACTTGTCTGAATGATTTGTTCGTAATCACTGTATAATGACTTAAATATTAGTCTTTTCATCAACCAAAGCTATTCTATGACTTCAGAACGCTTAGAATAAAGCAATAAAGAGCCCTATGGACCAATTTTATGATATTTTTGTTCATGTTTTTTTTAACGATTGGAGCATGTCTTTTTTTATGTGTTATTTTTTTAAATATAACACTAACTAATGGCACTGAATTAACATGTTAAAGCTGAATAATGTAATTTTGCGACACCAGTGCCACAGAACGGAATTGAAAAAATAAACAATAGCTGGGTTTCCATCCAACAATTTTTATGCACATTTTCAAATTGCACAAAAGACATCCTGAATGGAAACACTTGATATGCGAATAGTCTCTAAAAATTCACATCATATTAAATGCTCTAACTGTAGGTGGAATTTCTAGAGTTTCACATGAAATGCGCATCAAGGAGACGGAAACAGTTTATTTGCAAAACAATGACGTGTTTGGACCATTCATGCACGTGTTTTTAGTATGCGATAGCTTGATCTGAACGAAAGGTCCCACTATTGCACACAATTCTTCGTGCATAGCCCTTGGCATTTGTAAGTGTTTAACTCATAGCTGTTCTTTAAAGTTGGTCCTCACAATCCATTTGAAAATTTTTCAGTACGGGCGCTTCCATGTATGCGGAGGCTGGCGGTGTATGGGCATCTCATCCTTTTCAGCCCTCATTATATTACATATTTATTTACTTATTCTGCTGCGTCTCCTGGCAGCATTAATAAAACGAGGTACAATTGCTCCAATCCTTACAATTAAACTCTCCCCGAAGCATGGAGGTCATTCTGCTGCTCCATCATGCAACGTTGCTCCCTCAAGATAATGCGCATGATGTAGTGGATGGAAACGCACAACAATTCAGATTTTCTTCAGTCGAATGTTGCACTTAAAAATGCAAAACATTTTGATGGAAACCCAGCTACTGTTTTATATAGCAGCTTTCCGAATATGCTACTCGTTTGCCATTGTTCAAAAAGTCAGATAGTCCCGCCCCCAACTCACGCCATTGGTTGAGTAATGTTGTTAGGGCAGGTTTAAAAAAGTCTCAAAACAAACACAAAAATTATCATATAAATGGCTTACTTATATGTGTCAGTCATATTAAGATGGGATAGAAGTATTTAAACACGGAAAAAGTTACATAGTTCAGCATTGAATCAACAGGCTTAATTGTTATTAAAAACACAAGTCGATTAAAATATTTAATTGTGATTAATTGCATGATTTTTGTATAGTTTATTGAGATTAATTGCAGATTTCGGAAGTGCTGAAATTTGACTCGGAAATTTCTCAAACCCTCAGTTTACACAATATTAATAGTGGCTATCCACTTTGCTACAGCAATCGTGAAGCAGCATTTACATGATTTGCTGCTTTGAACTCCACATGAAAAGCGCTTGCAGAGAGCATCTTGTATTGATATTAGCGATAGCACTGAACACATAACGAATGTCTGGAACCCAAAACCAAATATCAGGTTGTGTGAATGAGGTTTATCACAAGTCCCATCTGGGTTTGTTTTATACAAAAAATTGCAGTTAAGAGATCCGTTCTCCATCACTTGATCATTGACATGGAATCAGTGTAATGACTCCATACATAGCACAAAGGCTCCACCATATTCAAACCAGTGTTCATCACTCACACAAATGTCAGAATCTAATGTGAAAATTGGTAAATGTGTTAATTGCGATGTAAACATTTTTAAATGAACATTTTAAATGAATCACATTCAGATATGTGTTGATTTAGACAGCTCTAATATTAATAACATTTTTACTTATATTTCTTATAGGTATAATTAGTAATTCTGCATTGTCTTCTCTATCTCCACTGCTCTTTACAGTGAAACCAACAGTGATTCACACGGACATGTTTGTCAACAGTATTGGCCCAGTCAATGCCATAAACATGGTAAGTCATATCCATTAACACATATACAGTACTTTATGATAATCAAAGTATTCTTCCTTCCTCCCTGCCTTCCACCTTTCCCGCCTTCCTTCCATTTCCTTCTTCATTTGTATCTTCTTCCCTTCCTTTCTTCCCTTCTTCTTTCACGTCTTTCTGCCTTCCTTCTAGAGGTCTGCAACCTGACCCGGGCCCGACGGGACCCAAGAACCCATTGAGTATCGGGCAGGGTTCGGGTCAGTTTTTTCAAGTAGGATTTTGGGTTCAAGTCAGACTGAGGTTTGTAATTAATAAAAAAGATTAATAAACAGGCTTACCGAACTTCACACGTGCACTCTCACTCATAGACAGGGGCCATTCACACTGAAAACGCGTGTTTTTGCATGCGTCTGCTCTGTTTTCCCATTGTTTTCCTATGCAAACATGTGCTGGATGAATGTCTCTGACTGTTGCACCATGTGTTGCTATTTTTCTGTCTTGAGCAAGACCGGCACTTTTTAAACACTCTGTCAAGTTAAAATTAACTTTTCAAATTTTCAAAAATGCATGTCGAGACACCTGCGCTCTGTTTTATACTTTGCGCTGCATCTAGATAGTTTTTTAGCACAGGTGTCACAAAGATTCAACAATCTGTTGAAGTTCAGGCTGCATAGAGGGAACTGTTGCATTGTTTCATATTATTCCAGATTGTTCTGCACCAAGCAAAGTTTCAGCACATAAATGGTAAGTCAATGCTTTTTTTCCCCCTCTCTGCTCTAGTGTAATGAGGGGCTGCCGTGCCTTGTTAAAACTGTTTATGTTTACTGTTACACATGTAGCCTAAATGATTACATAAAATACAGCCTATTGCAACAGTACTGGCTAGCAGAAGAAATTATAAAGACAGTGAGCGATTTCGGGTTCAGGCTTAAAATATGATGGTATTGTTCGGGCCGGGTAGGCTCGACAGTTTCTGGTACGGTCGAGTTCGGGTTTCATTTTAAGGCCCATGCAGACCTCTACTTTCTTTCTTCTTTCCTACCTTCCTTTCACCCTGTATCCCTTTCCTCCTTCCTTCTTTCCTCTCTACCATCCTTTCTTTCTAATTTCCTACCTACGTCCCTTAGTCTTGCCAATAGAATTTTGCAGCAGGAAATTCTGTTTGTTTCTTGTGCATCATTGTTAATTTTTTCATTTTTTTTTAACTAACGTTTTGCCTTCAGGAGCTGAAAGGCATGATGCTGATATCAGCTTGATGTTATATAATGCAAAATTATGTAGACGTGATCAAGTTTTAACAAACGGCCACAGTGTTTTATTTGGATTTGCTGAGCAATCTTTGCTCAATAGGCTTTATCTATGGCTTTCTGTGGATTGTTTGGCACTTGAACTTAAATAATCTGCTTAGTAGATGTTTTCTATTTTAGAGATACAGCAGAGTTAAGACAGCCTGAAATAGGCCTGGATTTGAATAGTAAGATTAATGAACTGAAATGACTTAAGAATTGACAGTGCTCCACCAGATCGTTGAATTGTACCTATGCTACAATGTATTACCTAGATTTTTACATTTTTCATTTATTATAGCTTGTTTTATGAATATTTAGGTTCTAAAATGATTTGAAATGTGTTACATGTTTATCTGATCTTATTGGGAAGAACAGTCATTGATTTAACAAATCAGTGATTCGACCAATCATTGACGGTCATGTTTCTTTGGGTATCACAACCATAGCAGGGTCTTGCTTGGGATACGGAAATATTTAAACTTGGAATTATAATTTTTTTTTAGCTACACTTGATAAATTTTTCGGAATACTCCACGACATTACTCCTCCACATATTAAAACTCCAACAAATCATATTTTCCCACCTTTTTTCTGAAAATTAAAACGTGAATGTAACGGGTTTAGACGGGCAAGGAGGAGGCGATAACCGGCTGGACGGTCCATAAATGATCTCTCTCTCCCGGGTTTCGGCACCAGTGTAACGTAGTTCAAGGGAAAGGAGGAGGCGAGAACCGGCTTGACAATATAAATAAGGTTTTAATAATGAACTTAAAACAAAGGACACGAACACATGACGACGGACATGTCCGTAAATGATCTCTCTCTAACCGCACCACCGTCCGCCATCAACCTTTATCCCTCTCGGAGGCTTGATTAGCCTGATACGGGACCGGGTGTGTATCATCACGACTCTGCCCTGCCACAGTGAAATTATTAAAATGTGATAGTTTTATGTAGACTCAGAGTTTATATACTGTATGTGTGTTCCCCTAATGGCATCAGTATTGGTTTATGTGCCAGGTGAGTGCAAATGGTTTTTTTTTGTTGTTTTTTTTAAATATTTCTTTATTTTAATAAATTTTTTCGCATATTGTTCATTTAATTTTTTCAACCAAATGAAAAAGCATAGTTTGTTGAAGTGATCTTAGTTTGAAACCATTCTTGGTACATTTTGTGAATAAACAAAATATAAATTTCACGTACGTTGTAACATCTGAGTTTGTTACCCATCCTACCAACCACCAGAGAGATCCCTCTCCCGAATACTGATCATTCCACATTTCTTCACTGCTCATTTCCTGTTTACCACATGTACTGTGTATATATAGCCACGCATCTGCACTGTACAATGCAAAGTATTGTCAAATAACATCTGTATTACCAAGCGTTTTCCATTGCCTGCTGTTTACGTCTCACATTATGACCTTTGTGCCTGTTTATCTGGATATTATCTTTTGAATCACTGTTTTTTTTTTTGTTTGCCTTGTTGGGCTACTTGCCTGTTATTGAATCACTGCCTGTTATATCGACTACGTCTCTCTGCTCAGCGATTTGGATTTGTTTGCCTAATTTGTTTAATAAACTTCCTGCATATGGATTCTAAAGCTGCGTCCATGTCCAGTTCGTCACAAAATACTTCGCCTACACTGAGTCCATCGGAAGTTTCACAACTCCAGGCCGCCTTCACTTATCAAAGTGAAGTCCTCAAGGAATATCAAGGACATTTAAGTGATCTACGGGCCGCCAACGAACACCTAACACATTACATCCACTCCCGCACGTCTCCACAAGCTGAACCAGTAAGATTTATTTTATAAATTTGATGGCCCGCTGAGAAATGCAGAGGATTTCTATGCCAGTGTATAATATACTTCTCCAACCATCCTGAGTCATTTAGTCAGGAATCTAAGAAATGTGCATTCATGATGTCTCTCGACTGGGCCGTGGCTGTTTGGGCGAGAGACACGCAATTTCAGGCGTCCTTCGATTACTTTGCTCAACAGATTCATGAAGTTTTCGAATATCCAGCTGGAGGTATGGATGTTTCTGTTCAGCTGCTTCACTTACGCCAAGGCCAGTGTTCCGCAGCTGATTATGCTATCCAGTTCTGAACAATAGCTGCTCAAAGCGGATGGAACAATGTTGCGTTAAAGACTGTATTCTGAGAAGGGCTTAATCATGAACTCCAAGCTGAGCTCGCAAGGGTGAGGAATTCAATTTTTCTCATTATCATAGTTTTTCTCTACCTGTAGAAATCTCTTTTGATTTTAACAGCAAATGTGTTATGGCGCTAGTGGATTCAGATGCTGCAGTTAATTTTATTCACCAAGACCTGGTTACAGATCTCAACATACCCAGTATACCATGTGTCCCTGCCATTCACATCACTGCTGTTGAGAATGAACCCATCGGCACTGGAATAACTCACCAAACAGTACCAATTACTCTTCAAATTGGACTATTTCACACAGAAACCATCTTTCTCTACGTGATTAACTCCTGGGTCACCCCTGGCTGGCTGTTCATGATCCCTCCATCTGCTGGAACCAGATTGAGCTCACACAATGGTCACATTACTGCCATTAAAACTGTTTCATGTCTCTGTTTGCATGCCATATCTAATCACTAGCGTTGAAAGTCCTGATGTACAAACAGAAACCCAAATTCCTGGTGAATATGCTGAGTTTACTGAAATATTTAACAAAAAGAAAGCAACTCAATTACCTCCTCATTGTTACTGGGACTGCGCCATTGAACTTCTACCCAATGCGGCACCTCCTAGAAGCATAGTTTATCCACTTTCATGACCAGAAAACCTAGCCATGGAGAGCTATATTGAAGAGGCGCTAGCATCTGGATTTATTCGTCCTTCCACATCAACTGCTACAGCAGGTTTCTTCTTTGTTGAGAACAAAGATGGCAGACGTCAGCCATGTATAGATTACAGAGGGTTAAATACTGTGACAGTTAAATATCGAAATCCATTGTCGCTCGAACATTCAGCGCTTGAACAGCTTTGTGAAGCATGCATATTTACCAAACTTGATCTGAGAAGTGCCTACAATCTTATCCGAATTAGAGAATGCGACGAGTGAAAAACTGCATTCATCACCACAAGGGGGCACTATGAATACCAGGTCATGCCCTTATGGGCTTGCTAACTCACCAGCTGTATTTCAATCTTTCATCAATTAAATGTCATTGCATATATTGACGATATCATCATCTATTCACAGAATATGGCACAACACATCAAGACTGTCCTTTCACGCAAGAAATGTGAGTTCCAAACCACTCATACCATGTTCCTGGGACTATAATTTTAGCCACTGTGGCATAGAAATGGACACTACCAAGATCCAGACAGTTATGGAATGGCCAAAACCCAACACAGGCAAAGAGCTCCAACGATTTTTGGGTTTCGCCAACTTTTACCATAGATTCATAAACTACAGTCTCATCGCAGCCCCTCTCACTTCACTACTCAAGGGTAAACCCGTGAAATTGCCATGGAGTGATGCAGCTCAAGAGGATTTCATCTCTCTAAAAACCAACTTTACAACCGCTCCCATTCTCAAACACCCAGACCCTAACCTCCCATTCGTGGTGGAAGTTGATGCATCAGACTGTGAGATTGGAGCAGTTTTATCACAACGTCATGGCAACCCCGGCAAGCTTTATCCATGTGCTTTCTTTTCCAGGAAGTTAAATTCAACAGAGAGGAACTACGATGTGGGGAACAAGGAACTACTGTCCATGAAGGCTGTTCTTGAAGAATGGCATCACTGACTAGAAGGGGCAATGCATCAGTTTCACGTTATCACCGAGTATATTAAGAGTGCCAAGACTCAACCCATATCAAGCCTGATGGTCATTGTTCTTCACTAGATTTCAGTTCACAGTCACGTATTGCCCTGGCAGCAAGAACTGCAAAGCAGATGCCTTCTCATGTAGGTATGACATCACACACACTCCCACAATCAGAAACAATATTACCACCTTCTGTTATCTGATATGGGATATCATGGAGGAAATCCAAAGGGAACAACACACAGAACCTGTACCACCTGAATGTCCTCCTATCAATCATTGCATACCCAATACACTACGCCAGAGGACCATCCAGTGGGTCCATACCTCCTTCAGCACAGGAATCCATCAAGGGATTCAGAGTTATGTTTAAGTTGGTTCAGAATTTATTCTGGTGGCAATCGTTAATCAATGATGTTACTGCATGTTATGCCGAATCAGTGCTAAATCTAAGACCCACTTCCAGCCGGCTTACTACAACCACTACCTATTCTAGAAAGACCATGGTCCCACCTGTCCATCAACTTCATTACTGATCTGTCCAATTCTAATGGGTTCACCACCATCCTGTGTATCATCGACCGGTTCTCCAAATCATGCAGACTCATCCCATTGAAAGGTCTGCCTACCACCATGGAAACTGCTAATGCTCTGTTTCAGCATGTTTTCAGTATCTATGGCCTGCTAGAAGACATTGTATCCGACCGAAGACCACAGTTCACATCCAAGGTTTGGCAGGCCTTTTGTAAGGAGCTCGACATTAATGTGAGTTTGACTTCTGGCTATCAGCCACTGTCAAATGGACAGGTGGAAAGATTAAATCAGGAAATAGACAGATACTTAAAGTCCTACTGCAGTCGGGAGCAACAGAGATGGAGTGACTTCCTTCCTTGTGCGGAATACACACAGAACTCTCTCACCCATTCATTCACCGGACTTACCCTCTTCCAATGTGTGCTTGGCTATCAACCCCTGATGTTCCCTTGGTCAGTAGCTAATGCCCAATTTCCCTCCTTTCTGTATGAATGAGTTTCTCATTCTCCACCAAATCAAGCCATATTTGGAAGGCAACTTCACAGTTGAGTAGGGAGGTATTAGACCAGGACATAGCACTTGATTTATAGGGAACGGATTGCATTAGAATCTCAAACCTGGAACAGTTTTCCTTGACCTTATGATATCATATGACACAGTCTGGCATGCAGGTCTCTTGGTGAAAACATCTAAAATATTGCCCTGCTGGGTTATTCAAATCATTAAGACATTCCTCAGCAACTGGAGGATTCGAGTCCACATGGGAGGCAACTGCAGTTTCCTGCAGAAAACAAGTAAATGTTCAGTCCTGTCTCCAAGCGTCTTCAATATCTACATCGAAAAAGTCACGCAAATGTATATTTGCTGATGACATCTGCCTTGGGTTCCAAGGTTGCACCTTCACTGAGATATGTGGCACATCCAATAAAAACATGGCAAAGATGGCTGAATACTTTCCCACTTGCAGCATCAGCCAAGTGCCACTAAAATGGATTCCATGTTTTTTACTTACATATTAGGGTGATTAATAACTTTCAATGGATTATTAGATACGTTTAAAGGGATAGTTCACCCAAAGATAAAAAAAAGAATTCTCTCATCAATTACTCAACCTTATGCCATCCCAAATGTGTATGACTTTCTTTATTCTGATAAACAAGAGAAGAGATCATTTTCATTTTTGGGTGAACTATCCTTTTAACATGAACATGACCTTGAACCAAACAGGTCGACAACATTACTGAATGAAACTGAATGAAGTTAAATTAACTGAATACAAGTAAATGAACATTTTCCTGGAGTAAGAAGAATGCCAGAACAATATTAAATGCACTGGTGTCAAAAATATCCATCTTTGCTGCAAGTTCCAAATGCTAAGCTTCTACCATTCATGTGTGTGTGTGTTGTTGTTGTGTGTGTGTGTGTGTGTGTGTGTGTGTGTGTGTGTGTGTGTGTGTGTGTGTGTGTGTGTGTGTGTGTGTGTGTGTGTGTGTAGGTCTTCTGACAATTATTTATTCTGAGAGTCTTGCCCACACCTCTCTTGATTGTGAGATGTCACACGCTGTTGAGGTGAAATCAACATTAAATATTTCACCAAATTAGTCATCAAAAAAGACCAGGAAATTTGGCTTGGTCCAGCACGATGCATACACTTGACTTGTACACTTCATTTGTTTCATCTATGCCAAGGATGACGCTTGGATACAGATTATCATTATATTTCAGTGTACAAAACTGCCCAAGAACAGTGGGATTTCCCCACTGGATTTCGCTTATTGGCTGTGGGTTTTCTAAACGACTGGTGGTAGTGCAGGAGTTTAGACATTCTGATTAAAACTGTTAAACAAAGAAAGACCTAAACTGTACATGCTTTAACATGCAGCACTTTAAAGACAGCTGGAAGTCAAATGTATGATTGTGATAGATCACACTAGCCGGGTTTCCACTGTTGGGCCAAATGAGGGGATGCAACTGTGTGCCAGGGCCAGTTGTATTCCCACTGTCACTTCTGGAGCTTGGTTGTATTAGTTAACAATAGTTAATGCACTACGAACTAACAATGAACAATTGTAATTTTATTAACTAACATTACAATTAATAAAAGCTGTAAAATTATATTGTTCATTCTTTGTTCATGATACCTAATACATTAATTAATGTTAATGAATAACATTTTTATAAAGTTACAGAAATTACATTAAAACTACATTAATTGTGAATTGCTAACATTTGATTGTTTTGAAACAGTTATGAATAGTTCTGTTGTCAACATCAAAAGGTCATTGTGACATACTGGTAAGCAGTAAAAATCATGAGAGTATCATACACAGCAGAGATACGTTCAAAAATAATAAAAATATTTCCATTACAAGTTCTAAAACTGCTCCAGTGAGACGTAATTAATATCTATGATTTGTTTACTGTCTTTCGCGTTTTGCTGTGAAATCAACACAAATCAATAATTATTAAGCAAATGCATGAAGACATGATGCCGTTATGGTTAAAATGTAATTGCTGTGATTAGTGGTAATGTGACCAACATTAAACTGATTTAAATTGGGATCCTTACAGAATAGTGCTGAGAAGAGTGACTGATGATATTTTGAGAGCACCTGGAGAGTGCGCATGTTTGATTGACACCACAAGTGAGTATATTGAAGGGAGTAAAGCTGAAAGGGATCATGATCGCTCAAACAGTCTCTATCGCTCAACAAGTCTGATTGTCACAACTCGCGTTACATCACGTATATTTATTTGTGTTTAATTAGATTTTATACCTGTCTGCTGTCTCATTATCCTCTCCGTGCTCAGAGTGCAGTCAGAATTACTACCGTAATGGCTCTAGAAAATGGGCATCTTAATATTCATACATGTGTAATTCTTACACATTTTTTAAAACAAACCTGCTGTAGAGCGGAGGAGGGCAGGGCCAGTCCGGATCAATGAACAGCCAGTCCCCAATCAGCCTGTAGGGGCGTGCGAGGGATAAGTGCGGTGTGTTTGTGTGTGTCTTTTGTTTATTAAATATTACTTATATTGTTAAGCCCCCCCAATACTGGTGCCGAAACCTGGGAAGGAGGCAAGACACAGCTTAACATTTTAAATAATATTTAATTAAATTAGAACCTCCGACTCCTCGGACAGAATGCCTCTCCACGTTCCCGACGACCTGTGGGGACACTCCTCCGCCCCTGGCAGCAGCCCTACCAGTCCAGGTGGTTGGGGAGTCACTTCCCTCCTCCCCTCGCGGACGGCGGTCTTCTCTCGACCCCTCTGCATTTCTGGGGACAGCAGGGCACTCCTCCGCCCCTGGCAGCGGCTTCATCACTCCAGGTGGTCGGGGTGTCCAGTCCCCACTCACCTCGCGGATGGCGGCCATTCCTCGCGCTCAGGCAGTCGGGCTACTCCGTCCCTCGGCTCCCCTGGGTAGTGTCTAGTACACTGCGATGGGAATCCCTCCTCCTTCCCGGGTTTTGGCACCAGTGTAAGGACAAAGGAAAGGAGGAGGTGAGATCCGGCTTAACAATATAAATAATATTTTATTAAATAAAAAGACACATACAAACACATACAGGGCAGCTGTCCGTAATTCTCTCTCTCTCTCGAACTGTCATCTCCGGCCACCCTTATCCGTTGCACACCCCATCAGGCTGATTGGGGACCGGCCGTGCGTCATTCCAGCCTGGCTCCACCCTCCTCGGCTCTACCCCTGCATTTTCATCTGAATGACAGCATGTCTGAAAGTTTACAATTGTGAATACTTAGAATTGCCAACATTTCACCCTCCAGAGGCCACACTGTCTTGCATCAAGGGCTGAGAAAGTGCTCATTCATTAGAGTAGCAGTGTATGTGTGATTCCCTGCATGCTGCATAGTCTTATAAACTGGGACCTACATAATGTTAGATATTGTTTGGATGTATGGCTATAGATAGCTAGCTAATAGGGGTGGGCGGACCGATCCTAAAAGTAAGTAAGGCGAGAGAGACAGTTGGAAAAATCTGATCCACCAATCATTTCAGACGCGATTGGATATTTGTTAACCAATCATATTTTCCATTTCAGTAAGGGGCGGGACATTTCCAGCATCTGACACACAAGCATCCCTGGAGAAACAATAATTTGCTCTGCATATTTATTTCCCTGATAAATGTAAATTTATGTATATACCTTTAAATGTAACTTATGCACTTACATTTTGTCAAAATACTGCATGTTAGTGCCTTGAGGTATGATAAAATGCTTGGTGTATGATAGGGCTGTACGATTTGGACAAAAAGTCATATTGCAATTATTTCGATTTGAACTGCGATTATGATGGTAATGTTTTCCACATGTTCAACTGCAAAAAGGCTACTGGGGTTTTCACATTTGAGCCCTCTTAAAAAGAACCAAACTGAGACCTTTTTTCAGTTCAACCACATAAACAGTGAAACAAAGTCTTCTTCATATCCAAATGTTACCATCCACCGTGTACCTGTTTTTGTCCATTTTGTGACAGGATCTCAGCCCACTAATCATCAACATTATTTTTTGAAACACAGTCAACTTGAATATTAGGGATGCTCCAATCAGGATTTTAACATCTGATCTCCATTTGCATCTCATCAATTGATGCTGATCATTTAACTTTTTATCAGCAGCTGTCAAAACTGGTTATATGTAAGCTTTCTGCTCAATGTCACTGTTAACTAAATTTCCCTGTTTCCCTCTGGATCCCTGTCCCCAACCATAGTTGTTGCCTAGTTTTTGCTGTCAAATATAATGTTGGTTGATTGAATAATTCAGTATAAACAAAATATAATTTTAAAATATAAATGTTACTCTTTATTCTAGGCCTTAAAAACTAGTAGGCTTATACAAACTATTCTTTACTGTATATAAGATAATCCTAAAGAACGAGGCTTAATGTCAAACTGAAGTTGAACTGATAACCCTTTGCTGTAATTACATTTAAAGTGAATATTTTGGTTAGTTTGTCACCATTTAAATTAATTATTTGTATTCATTATATTTAATTTAGCAATGCATTATATTATAGTAACAAAATATTTGATATAGATTTATTGTATGTTCCTTCCTTTCCGTTGTGTTGGATGTTGGTAATATTAGTTCCGCTTTCACTTGTTTCCGCGGGGAGTGTAATAAGGGCGACACGATCTCTCGTGAGCGCATGTTTCTGGACTCTACATGTTTCTGGACTCTTCTGCTCAGCAATCATTTAATAAAGATGTTTGAATTATACCCCATCTTGTATTCTGCATGTTTCTGGACTCTTCTGCTCAGCAATCATTTAATAAAGATGTTTGAATTATACCCCATCTTGTATTCTGCAATATTATTATGATACCTGTGCCTTGCGGAGACAGAGAAGCTGCTACCGCAGATAATAATAAAAAACGCTTCACGCAGGAAGCGCCAGTTTAGTGTAAATAAAGCGTTTAGCGCACGCAAGCAAACAGAACCGAACTCTGAGCACTTCTGTTACTCTAAGCATGAGAGGGAGTTGTGGAGCACAGAACCGCTCTGAAAACACTGTACAATTCGCTAATTTAATATAGACTGGACTGAGCAGCGCAAATAAACTTTAAGGGAGCAGACTATTTATTTCATTAAATCGCAGCCTTTGCAATTTAATAATCACAAAAGGTCATATCGCGGTTTCGATTTCATTTCGGTTAATTGTGCAGCCCAAGTGTATGATTGAAAGAAGACATTCTTTTATGATAGATTATTTCAATGAGGATGAATCCAGCTACTCTTGTTGAGGGGAGAAAATATATTTAAATAAAACCAACATGTTTCGGCACACAGGCCTTCATCTTGTAAGAAGCTTTTAACATTTAATTTTAGTGAACCACCACTTTAAAAAGTCTGAGGGAATGAAATATTAATCTCATGAATAACCCAGCAACTATTTAGGATGAAATAACATTTGTCTTGTGTTCATTGTTTGGTGTGTAAGATTTGAATTCTAAGGATTGTGGTTTGATTCCACTTGATTTATTTATTTTTTATCCCAATAGAGAAAATGTATGGAAAAAAGTACTTAAGGGACAAACAGCACTGGAAATGTAGGTTGCATTGGTTTCGGTTGGGTTCACTGTTAAGCCCTATAAGAGCCAGTTCTCAGTTCCCAACCCCATTTTGTGTTCCCCTCATGATCCCCTGGGATTTCAATTTACATTAAACCTAGTCCAGGTTTTACAATCTCCTTTTGGGCTCCATTTCAGTGTTGTGGTCCACATTAGTCTCCAGCTGAAGAATTGAGATTTAGTTAACCCTGAATGAAGGCTAATCTTAAAATGCCTTCTTTATCTATAAATAGAGAAAGATCACAAGGGCATGGCATCCATTTTCTTAAAGCAAGATGGCTTTTGATGCCTCAGTTCTGTTTGTAAACCTCCCTAGCGGTTATGCATTGCCTCACGAAAGTCTTTGCCCTTTACTTTAAAGGTAATAAATAACCTAGTTCTTATCACAGGGGACTGAACAATATTGTCAGTTATTTATTTGCATGCTAGATTATTCATTTAGCATATCACCTCTAAATTTGGATGTTCAGAGATATCATTGCTGCATGATTTGGTCATATTGTGATTTGTCTTGACATATTCTGTGATTGCGGTTTGAACTGTGATATGATAACATTTAATTACTCAGTAATATTAAATGTTTTTCTGCTTTTGTGTCAAGGCTAAAAGTACAAAAAATGTATAAATTCATATTGAAACAGCAGATCTTAAACAGGATGTGCAAAAAATATAAACTAGCAACTGTTTTTAATCTCCAAATTAAGTTACATTTTGCCCATCCTGTTCTGCCAATAGAAAGAGTTACTCTTAAAAGGTGTTCACACATAAGCCCAGCATATTCAATTGGTGTCACTAAACTCTGCGATCCATGTCATTAGTGGGCGTTCCTACTGCTGTTGCTCTAACGTTATTGGTGGACTGCACAACTGGCCATAGTTGCGTTTGAAATGCTGATTACAGATGGTACTGCAGCGGGCCCGCGAGAAACAAAATAACCATACAAATATTAATAACTATAGTCTTGACCAACACAAAATAGATATTGTTGGAAAGTTTAAAAGCTTTTCCTTCCGCTGCAGGCAGGCATTATGACCAAAACAATTGCTTTGGAATTTGCAGACAAATAAGGTGTGTTCCGTTTTGATAATTTATAAATTATTTGCACTGTACATTTTATTGGAATTAGTAAAGACATCAAAGTGCTCAAATAGTCATGTGTCATATGTTGTTGGAAAGCTCTCAAAGAGTAAAATACAACCAGCCTATTTGTTTAACTCACAGACAAAAATGTAGCAAGTAATAGCTAAGCATACATCTTTGCCAGTTATGTTGGTGTTACTTATATGTCACGTTTTTGCTTATAACTTCACGAAAAATAAACAGAACATAAAATGTGAGGAGATGATTATCTTTCAAACCAGCCCATGCACAAGGTAATCCGATACATAGATCATTAGATAATCCACATGAAGCACAATGTTACATATGTTCACCAGGAGATGGCACCAAATACATGACACAGACACAGTGATGCAGATTCATTGAGTCAAAATGCACTCATTCTGTGAAATCTCATGACTAAAATCATGTATCCATGGTATGCAAACCTTTAGTCATTGTTTTGTTTGCACGTGTAATTAGTTTTTTATGTACAATTATGATTTTATTTGTTTGCAGAGACTTTTGGAGACATTTTTTGGACAATATGATCAATAATTTTTTTAATGATATCTTTCTAAGATACAGTTGACATGGTAGCAAAAAAATATAAACAAAAAACAGTTATGTCAAAACAGTTTTTTGGAGCCACCTTATTTACACCCAGAGATATATCATGTCAAATAAGAAAAATAAAAAGTATTGAGGAAAAAAAAAATGTTTTGTGATTTTTTTTTTTTTTTTTTCAGCAGTTTCTTCTCAAAATGTATCATAATCTATAGCATTAAAAAACATGGATGCATAGAAATGCATCATTTGTTCAACTACAAACTCTTCAGACATGTTTAGTAAGTTCTGTTCTCTGTTTTGTGTGCAGCTGTGTTGTGTTCTGATGTCACTATCACTGTTGCAAACCTGTTTATAGATAAACAAACATGTTTCCGCTTGAATGCCATGTCGTGAGTGGGCTGCGTGAACTTTTGTCTAGTGCCCTATCCTGAACATGCACAGGAGATCAATGGTCGGCCAACATTTTCACTAAATAATACATCAGATTTGGATTTGTTTCTCACCAAATCTTATCGTATGCTTTCATAACAACTTTTCTCATGGAATAATTTATTAGATTACTGAATTATACTTTTATGTTCTTTTGATGCTTGAAGAGGAAATCATGATAAATTGCCATTATATCACATCACTGAGCACAAATCATTTTACAATTTCTCACTTTGTGTTAAGTTATATAGGTTTATAACATGGGTGAGTAAACAATGACTGAATTTTAATTTTTGAGTGAACTATCACTTTAAGTGATCTGACGATCAAAAATCCCATAGACTTAAATTGATGGAATGTTCAGACCGGCCAAGGCTATTCAAACTCTCTCTCTCTCAATTGTTTCTTGTGCGCGTGTGTTATCGTGACAGTATTCACAGGAGATACAGGAGATAAGGTTGAGAAATAGACCTACTGAAGAGGTGGGGACATAAATTCAAAAATATTATGAGGTGGAATGAGGTCCCTGGTCACTAAAGACCTGAGGTATGCGTTTAAGGATTAAAAGAATCGAACTTGGAGCTCTTTCAGTTGACCCAAAAGAATGGATGCATTTTATTTTAAAGTTCAGATGTATCATACTAGTAGTGGTATGCGCTCTCAAAAGCATTGATTTGGCCTTGAAAACATGTTCTGGTGACTAGTACTAATTGTTTATAAATTAAACAAAGGTCTGACACACTTTTCAATTTCTCTTTTCAATTCTTCAGGAGTACACCATTGACATCTTCTTTGCTCAGACCTGGTATGACAGGCGGCTGAAATTCAACAGCACTATGAAGGTGCTTCGTCTCAATAGCAACATGGTTGGCAAAATCTGGATCCCTGACACATTTTTCCGCAACTCCAAGAAGGCAGATGCCCATTGGATCACCACACCCAATCGGATGCTTCGGATATCCAATGATGGGCGTATACTGTACACTTTGAGGTAAATTTACCCTTCAATTTTGGATCGTTCCTCTCATATAATATAAAGAGCATACCCAATTGAAAATTTCATTGCAAATTTTTCAAAGACTTAATGGAGTTCTGAATTATGTATTATGATGGTTTAGCCATCAAATTTGTCGTAGATGTTTGTCCTGAAATAAGATGGCAACAAGAATGAGGCAATACTTGACAAACAGTTAGATTAATGAGCTATAATATTAATGTGGAAAGCATAGCTTTGAATATTTGGTCTTGCAAGAATTTGATGAGCTCATCTTTAAATCTCTGATTTTGACTTTAGTGCCTTGACAAATCTGAGCAGAAGACTATATGTAGAATCGATTATATGTTGGAGACTCAAGAAAAAGTTTCCATTTGTTCTTTAGTCCACTTAATTTCATTGCTGTCTAGGATTAATAATTGCAGTATTTAAGAGATCTCAATTGTGATTTTTCACGGTTAGCCTTTGTAGTAAAAATGCTTGTATCTTAAGAAAGAGTGTAAACTGATCACTGTTTGATTTTCATTCGGGCTCATTTATTTGCTTCTTTATGCAACAGTGGTCAAATTATTAGCCTAAGTTGTCCAAAACCATTGCATAAGACCAGAGATTCATCTAATTATAGCAATTATGAAGCACGCCTGCCATTAAAAACATTTGATGCAAACCCTAAATGACATGTTTTGCCATTCATTTCATTATTGTGCCTGTATACTCCAGCCTATTCTAGCTCTCCTAATGAATTGGATCCTGGCTTACATCAGAAAAGTAATTAGTGGAACTATTTCTGTCTGTAGGTTGACCATCGACGCAGAGTGCCAGCTTAAACTGAATAACTTCCCAATGGATGAACATTCATGTCCCCTGGAGTTCTCAAGCTGTAAGTTTGGCCATATGCTCACTATTCAAACCCGGCCATATTTGCTTGATTCTAGCTAGGGAATTGCAAGTCTACGCATTTGCAAAATAGTGCTGTTCAATTGTAATTCTAAAACATGGAAGATAATTAGTGGTAACACTATAAAAATGACATGGTATGAAGTATTTGTAAAGCATTAGTTTATAGTTAATTGATAATTTATAAATTATTGTTCCTACATTACTAAAGGGGTCAGGAAATGCTCTTTTTTATAGTTTTATTATCTTCCTGAGGTCCACTGATAATGTTAGTAAATTGTTTTTGCATTAAAACATTCATAATTTAGAAATAAGTGATAATTTTCCACCCTTTTTGACCCTCTGTCTGAAACGCTCGGTTTTTAAGTGCCTCCTTAAAACTTTAAAATAAACTATTATTATTATTATTATTATTATTATTATTATTATTATTATTATTATATACTGATTGGCTAACATCATGCCACCCTTCAAATTCAGCCATATTTGAAACTCAATCTGAGGAAAATGAACAAGCTCCACAACATTATAAAACTAAATTTCAGGGTTTACACATAACAACACATTGCATCTGAATATATTAAACTGTTCATCTCAAGCACAACTGTTAACACGCACAACCTGCCTACAATGGACGCGAGAGTCTCGTCGTGTCGCATCAAAAGCAATAGAACCCATTATAACACAACAGTAAACAGATGTCCCGTTCTATTTTGTGCTGCTCGCGCTGGCGCTACTACTGCCAACAACACAAATAAACAGTTTAGACAATTTGTGTAGACAGCCTCAAGCTGTTGCCTCAATTTGCATCAATGGACGTGCCCGGTTTAAACAGGGTGTCAGGACCATTAACTGTCAAACAGTCATGACATTTCAAATATTCATGAATGGAACTGTTACTAACTGTTTTGCATCGGGTCCAAGTGTTTTAACCTGCACCATCATTCAATAGCAGTTCCTTTGCAAAGCTTGAGTCGTTTTATAACTGGTTCACAAGCAATCCACGCTGATCGCTCAATAATCCACTCCATGCATGTGTGCTCGACTCAGCCGCTCATGGCCCAAGCGGACGCTCCGCTCAAGTACTGCTCACGCTCACTGGTAAAAAAGCATTCATTCAAATCCCGCTCCGACATTCAATTTCTCTGTAGTATACTTGGTTCCAAACTTGTAGGGTAGGGTAGCTACAGGGGGTAGCTACAGTGGCCCAAGCAACTGCCCCTTTGCCCACATGGGCTGAGGTGCCCCTCTGGGTGAAATAAAGTCTATAGGCCGACATTTATTAAATTATCAAATGTACACATCTGAAATGATGTGATTGTATTGTTGAGTTTTTGTATATAAATTCTCGCTGTTTATTTTGGACTGATTTACAACGGCTGTTAGATAATCGGGTTTACCCAGATCAGTCAAATATTTCTCTGTTAGCACACATGTCATTGAGCACCTTCAAATAATGCCTTTGAAAAAATCCAGTTCTAAATTACCTTTATTTACTTTGAACAAGTCATCAAACATGCCTGTACAAGTGATAAAACATGTTCGTAGGCGCAGAAACTGGCATATGCACAAATTTGCACTTTTCAGTTTAAACTGGACCCGAGTGATACAACTGACCCAAAAAAACACAGTCTTTTTGATTTTAAAGTTTGTTCGAGTTGTTTATGGACCCACTGATCTGCTTTCTTGATTCAAGGCAAAATGCTTTGCCAATATACAGTATTATTAAAATTTCATATTCAATTGAGGGTGCTCTAATGTTTGCAACCCTGCAGTACCGGGCCTGCATCTAGGTGGCAGCTGCACTGACATGATGGCAAAATAACAAGATACATTACTTATCTATTGACTTATTATCAAATAGTAGTGTAGCCTACTAGCTCACCTTTTGCTGCACTACCATAGCACATGCTCGTGCTCTATGTGACACGTACGATTCCAAAAGGAATATTTGCTAATTCTCACGGTCTCTCCACACTCCCTTTCGATTTCCTCTTCTTAGCTTTGATTTATACTTAGCATTTATTTAGGCTGTAAGGTTTTCAACTACACTAAAACTCCATGACCTCAGGCCTATTGCTTATTTAGCAGATTCCCAAACCATCATATTACGAAGCGCATTCTGGGTTGAGCGAGCGGCGCTGAGCGGCTTGAGCTTACATGCTCTGAGCACATACAAAGTCCAAAGCTTGATACAACTAGACTAGATGCAAACGCATCCAGTTTCCATTATCATCCTGCAATGAAATGCACATCTCTTGAAATGCATCTAAATGGTCAAAGTTGTTTATCCAGCGCATGTTTTCGTACACCAACAATTAAAATAGCGCAGATGGGCAAAGATATGCCATCAAGCTGTCAAAGACGTCTGTATGTACTGTACATGTCTAGATAGACAAACACAAACTGTAATACAAAAAATATTGAAAATAGTCCAGATGGTGCCCGTTGGTGTTCAGGAATAGTTAGGCCACAGTAGGGCTTGTTTGTCCTTGTCTTTCAGTTCATGAACTAAAGCACCAGTGGCCAAGGGGGTGTTGAGTGTTTCTTCGCTGTAGAGGCATTCTTGAATTGTCATACCCCTAGCGATGTAGAGAATAAGGTGTTTTTGCAGCTTGGTTTCAATAAATTATTTTATTTAATTGGGGATTAAGCGTTTAGTTCTTTTTTTTTATAGTAGAAAGACCTGTTATGTCAAAATATCAAGAGAAATTTATTCCTCATGACATGACCCCTTTAATACATTAATAGACAACATACAAATAGTGTATTATTTGTTTATTTCACTGTAGCAAACAATCTGTTGCTTAATTAGTTAATATATTAGCAGTTTGATAATGGTTTTTCAACCTTAGTAAACAATTAGTTAGAGTTGGGGTACTTGAGTTCGGACTCGGACTTGAGTCTGGTCTCGAGTCCAATTTTGAATAGACTTGGACTGGTCACAGACTCTGAAGAATTGTAACTCGGATTTGACTCAGATCTGACTTTGGGACTCGGGAAACAAAAATAAACAAAAATAAAATAATGAAAGCGAGAAATAAATGAATGCATCTCTATCTGCATGCAGCACTGTGTTCAGCACACACACTCATATGCACACGCACAGGCACACTCATCAGTCAACCAGTACGCATGAACGGTACTAGGGAGAATAATGTATAACATCGATTACAGAGGTGACTGGCATGTCTGCCAATGTCTACCGACATGCAGAAAGAAAGGTATGTAGCCAAAATACTGTAACTGCAAACGTCTACTGCTTTCCCCTTTAGTGGAAGTATTTGCACAGTCAATCCGGTGCTCGCATCTTGGTTTCATCATGGTTACAATAAAGAGTTTCACTTAGCCAAGTCACGCACATGACTCTCACTATTAACAAAAAACGACTAGTCACAAAATAAAAAAAGTGACAATTCTTATTAATATTAGTCTAGTAATACTTTTTAGGCATAATGTATACACACACATGTCGGCTATTATTTCTGTAGTCTCTTGTGGTCTAGGCAGTCTTGTCAGCTTGAACTTGAAGCCCCATATGGGAGGGCCATAACAGCTTAAAGGGTTAGATCACCCAAAAATTAAAATTCTCTCATCATTCACTCTCCCTCATGCCAACCCAGGTGTGTATGACTTTATTTCTTCATCAGAATACAACTGAAGAAAAATATCTATCTAATATCTTAGCTCAGTAGGTCCTTAAAATCAAGTGGATGGTGATCTGACATTTTGAAGCTCCAAGAATCACAGTCAACAGAAATGTCATCCATACGACTCAGCTGGTTAAATTAATGTCTTCTTAAGCCAAACGATCACTTTTGCTGCTAAGTTTTTAGGTACTTTTTAACTGTAAATCATCACTTCCAGTCAGCAGCAGTATGCGTGTGTGACCTTATCACGTTGGCATGTTCACTCCAGAACAGACGCATGTGTGACACACCGGAAAGAGCTGCGCTGTTTACAAATGAGGAACACTGTACAGAGGCTTAGTTGGTTTTATCTGTTTGTTTACTCACAATGGGGTATTTGTGTGCTCATCCTGGATGTCTTAACCAAGCGAAAAATGTGAGATTACATCCATAACATGAAAACACGAATATTTCACTCAAGACTGCTTGAACTTTGCCCTCTTGTGAATGCGCAAAGGGCTGCTGACCAGATTTAAATTTTTTTCTGTAAGTAAAAACACACTGAGACTGTTTTTGTTCACAACATATGTTTATTTAAAAATAAATAAATATACTTGGGGTTTTATAATAGGCCTATACAGAAGGGCTATTCAGGATGAGCACACAAATGCCCCATTTTGAGTAAACAAACAGATAAATCCAACTAAGCTTCTGTACAGCGTTCCTCAGTTGTACTTTCTTACAGGGGCCAGATTAGGGATGGGAATCGTTAAGATTTTAATGATTCCAGTAGTTCCTTTATTCCTTTTAAGGAAGAATTATTTTTACATGATTTTTGTGTGTTTTTTGTGGTAAATTTGTGAAAATCTTGACTATTGAGGACTATTGATATTGATATATTGATGATATATTTGCTGGTATAATGAAACCTATCTTACCTATCTTTATGTATTTTAGTGTATTTAGTATACCATGAATACCGTAAAACAAGATTATTTTAAAGACTTAGCATTTTGAATAGTTTATATATGATTTTCTGAATGGCTAAATTGTGTGAATATACAAAAGGTTTGACTACTAATTCCCAGCCTTATATATTTGCTATGCTTAAAAACAATTCTAAATATTTAGGGGGTGTGGGTTGTAATAATTTTTCAACCAGTACACATGTTGGGAATTAAAAAAAAAAGATTTTACAGGTCAAATACTAACTTGAAAATTTGCTGTTTATTCCAAACTTGTTAGCAATTGTGCTAATAACTAGCTTTGCGCTTTTTGTGTGACTTTAGCAAGCTGTGACAGTTAAGATACATATTTTTTACTTACAGAACTGTTGTTGTGATACAGTTTAGCATGTCTGTTACTTGTGTGTAGTTTTTACATATGTTTAATGAAAATTAAATGTCATTTAATTGCTTTAAAGGTGCACTCAGTAATTTTTTTTAATATGTTGTCTTGAACTTACACTGACATCTAGTGGCCTGGATGCAACATTATTAAAATGCAATAGTTTTCAGTTACCAAATGCCATTGTAGAAATTCACAATCACAGTCAGCCATAATTTAGGTATTCTATGAGTGAAAGTGTCCAATAACAGGGCAGTTACTGAGATTAAGCAAGTAGTATTTGGCTGGTCATGTGATCCTAACATGGCTGCCCCTATGAGGAGACCAAATAGATTTTAAAAGGTTACTGATATGACTGTCTTCATCTCATGTGAGTGCTCATGATTTAAGACATATGTGTCAAAATTACTATTTAAGTCTTTATTAGTAAAACTATTTTAACGAGGAAAAAATACTGAGTGCACTTTTAAAATAAAGTTGCAATGGACCCTTTTCACACTTCCTTGTTCCGAAATCATTGAAGTTGGCTAAACTTGAATGGTGGTGAATGGGGGACCACAGCAAATGTAATTTTTTTAATTAAGTTACAACAGCAAAAGAAAAACAAATGATTATGCTTTCTCAGCTTTGCAAAAGAAGATAAAAAATAGACAGCACTAGATAACAGAAATAAGAACAGAGAAACAGACCAAATTTTCTGTCACTCCCTCAACAGCTATTTTAGAAGGCTCATCACAGATATAGTTACTGATTTTTTATAACATATTCCAGAGTAATATACAAAGTACAATGCTAAATATTTGTAAAATTGGAAATATAATTATTTTTTCTACATTTACGTTGTTAAAGAAGGCAGAAACACATCATAACAGGTCTGTGAAAAGGGTCTATTCTGCTACAATGTATCTCTGATGGTCAAATAGTATCATGTAAGCAACTAACATTTATCAAAGTCGGCAAGTCAACAACTTTGACCTGTTCCTAATTGTCGCTATTCTAGCTAATTAAAATGTTCTCTTCCCATGCCCACTTCCAGTCTGAGCTGCAGTTGAGACCAATAGAAGCCATTTATAGGATGCTAATAAAGACATATCATGCATGTATTTTCCTTGAAAATATAAAGGACAAATAATGAGGAAAATTACAATTTAGCCTAACTTGCAGAAATGTGTCTTAACATGCCAACAAAAGCAAGCTGTGTCAAAAAAAAAAAGCCACTGGCACGGAGTTCTTTTTCTCATTTGACTTTGGAGGGTTTGCAGAGGAAAGGCTTTATTTTTGTTATAATGAAGCCACAGATGCATCATGATAGAGTCTTTTAGGAGAGCATCCTCAGTAGCTTCTGAGGAAATTAATAAAAGAGAGTGCTTTCATAAAAAACGCTCTGAGGAAAATGTGTTCATTTATAATATCTTCTTCTGATCATTCCTGTGGATGCTTATCAGTGAGAATGTCAGAAAGCAGGAGATCCAAGAGCAGAGGAACAGTTCACATAATTTCTTGACAATAAATTAGAACACAGCAGTGCTGGCGAAACGTGGGGAGTCTGACACCGACTGCAGCAGGAAGGTGGTGAGCGTGTCTGTAGATGTTGCATCTTGGTTATGTAGAGTGCAGATCTATGAGGAATCCTCCGTGAAGAGTGTGTTCATTGGTGTGTATGCATCATAGCAGTGTAGAGAGCAGATCAGCAAGGAATCCTCCATGAAGGGTGTGTTCGTAGGCGTGAATGCATCGTAGTAGTAAGGAGCAGATCCATGAGGAATGTTGGCAGAAAGACAAGCACAGCAGCAAACTGGAAGGTAACAGCACTCCAGACACACAGGTAGAGACGGGCAACCATCTGTGTATACAGATACACGAGACAGGACCAACTGAGGCAGGGAGAGCGAGGTGAGTTACTTGAATACACAACAATAATCTAGCAAAAATCATGAGACAGCGAGAGGTTTAAGAAGGCAGAGAATCAACAGTGAAGAGGTGCTGTCAGCATGCTAATTAGTGGCATGATTAGCATTCCCATGGAAACAATCAGTGTTCCCATGGATACGCTGATCACGTATGCCTGCAGCACCTGAGACACATGAGGGAGAGAAAAGAAAACAAACTGGCAAATCCACCGTGATCGTCTCCCTTGCTTTGGGTAATTTGGGGAGGGGAATGAAGTGAGCCACCTTCGAGAACCGGTCCACAACAATCAAAACGTCAAAATGACAGTGTTGACATGGAAGGGGAGGGGAGACCGGTAACAAAATCCATGGCTATGTGATACTGACAGCGGATGGAGGAGCCCGGCCGGGGGTTGACTGGAGGATTTATTAGAAGCACAAATGAAGCAAGTAGCTACAAACCGGTGGAAGTCCTGCACTAGCGATGGCTACCAGAATCTCTGTCTAATGAGCGACTGGGTGCGATTCACCCCTGGATGACAAGCGACATTGGATGAGCGGCCCCACTGTTGGACGTGTGTCCGAACTGATTGCAGAACAAATAACAGACTAGCTGGGTATGTAGCGGGAGGAGCGGTGTTACGTAGTGCAGCACAGACTTTGGCCTCCACATCCCAGTGTTGAATAGTATCTGGTGGGATGGTAGAGGTCTCGGCTTCGAAACATCGAGATAACGAATCAGGTTTAAGTTTCTTAGAGCCCAGACGATACGAGAGAATGAAGTTGAACTTGGTGTAAAACAGTACGAAGCGTGCCTGTCTAAATCACTTCTTTAATTTAGAAAACGTGGCTTCGGCCCACGGACACCAACAAAAGTCAGTGCAGGTGAGATCCAAAAGAGGTGCGACGAGTTGGCTGTAGTTATGAATAAACATGCGATAAAAGTTAGTGAACCCCAGAAACCTCTCCAAGGCCTTTTGGGAATCTGGGGCTGGCCAATTGGAGATGTCTCTGACCTTGGCAGAGACCATACGCACTCCCTCGGTAGAAACGATGAGCCCCAGAAATGGAACCGACTGTGCATGAAAAGCACAGTTCTCCGCTTTAACAAACAGCTGATTCTCTAGCAGTCACTGAAGCACCTTCCTTACGTGCTGGACCTGGTCCTGGATATTCTGGTAGAAAATCAGAATATAATCTAGATAGACAAACACAAAATGGTTGACCATGTCTCTGAGCACGTCATTCAATCCGTAAAGATGGAGGCTCCCTGAAAGGGTTTGAAAGCTGAAGACATCAACAGCAAATGATAGCAATTATTCACCATGATGTCATTCAGCCCCGATAATCTATGCAAGGTCTAAGCGAGCCATCAAGAGCTGATGAGACCGGCTGAGAATCATTGATGTACCTGTTCATGGCCTCCCTCTCAGGAGCAGAGAGTGAAAACAGCCGTCAGGAAGTGCCAGGGAGCAAATAAATAGCACAGTTGTACGGGCGAAGAGGAGGAAGGGTTGCGGCATGGGACCGGCTGAACACTGCCCTCAAGTCATGGTATCCCAATGGTACTCCGGATTAAAGCTTCATCCTGAAATGAAACACAAGACTGGACAGGGAAGACAGTGAGAAAAACAGAACAAACTCCAAGCAAGAACAGTATTGGTTGACCAGTCTATGTGTGGGTTGTGCGTGACCAACCAAGGATGCACCAACACTACCGGCGCCGAAGGAAATTAGACCAGTTAGAAGGATTACTGTTCAAAATGATTGCCGGAGATGAAGGTAGCTGGCTTGGTGGAATGGGTGACGATGGTCAGGGGCATGCCGCTGATGGAATGAGCTGTGATAGGTTCGTCCAACTGGACCACCAGAACTTGCCACTTGGAAGCCAAGTCGATGTCCAGAAAGTACCCTTCAGCTCCAGAATCCACCTATGTGGAAACAGTGTGACTGTTTGATCCCTACTGCATTCGGGCTAGGAATAGAGTACGTATTCCAGGGGTTTTGCTCAGGTGTGTTGCGCTTGCCAGTAATCCCCTGCCTACTGATGAGTGGTGACTTTTACTGGACAGGAGGCGTATACATAGCGAGGACGGGTACAATATAAACAGAGTCCTTGGGTGAGGCGTTGCTGCTTCTCCTCCAGAGAAAGCCGAGTCCTCCTGATCTGCATGGGCTCTGTCTCGGACCGTAAAATTAAACTGGGTATGGCAGTCAGCTGCCCAGGCAGGTGGAGAACAGCGATGTCGGCCATGCAGGGTCATCCACTCAGATGGCCAGGTCCACCAGGTCGTCGATGTGGGAAGGCAGGTCCAAGGTGTACATATAGTCCTGGATGTTGTTGGATAGCCCATGCAGAAACCGGTCCCACTGTGCTCGATCATTCCACTTACAAGATGCGGCGAGGGTGCGGAACTCGATGGCATAGTCCACGACCCGCCGGTTTCCCTTAGACATTCCAGATAAAACCCTCGCCAACGAACGACCTTGAGCTGAGTGATCAAACACTCTGTGGAGCTCCGCGTAGAATGCTTTGAAAGAAGCGTGACAGGGATAGCCGTTGTCCCACATGGCGGTTCCCCATTCACCAGCCCTTCTGGTGAGGAGCGTGCCACCTTCATGCCACCTTCATTGTCTCCGATGGGAAAACAGAGGGCTGTAACGAGAAATACAAGGAAGATTATGAAAGGAAGGTGTGGCAAGAACCCGCCTCACCTGAGAACCAGGCTGGAGGATGAGACGAGACTCAGAGCATCCAGAAACATGGGGAACCGCCTGAGCCGATGAGGGTGAATATGGCATTAAATCAGAATGTGCCCGTGAACACATTTTTGTTTACATTTTGCACAGTTTAGTGCTGTCAGAGAGACCAGTGAGGTATTTTAGGACACTTATTTAAGTGATATCTTTCAGGGAGAAGGACTATTTTCTCCATGTTTTTCCATTAAAAATAGCTTACAGCACCTTTATCCCCTTAAACTCTGGGGTGGGGCCATTAAGGGGTAATAAGTTTACACTTAAAATGTACAGTAAAAGTCCCTGTGTCAATATATAGTCATACGTGGCACCATTCGAAAGCTTGGTATCTGAACTTTTCACAGAACTCCACTTTTGCATATGTTACATAAAATAACAAGATGAGACCTGAAATTCTCTGTGTCGCAAATTAATAATTTGCTAATAATGTGGTAATATGTAGAAATGTAGTAATAATGGAGAAAAAAAAAAAAAAAAATATATAATAAATATAAATATATATATATATATAAATAAAAGTTTTTCAAATAGCACTAAAATAGACATGCCATATATAAAACAGTTCTCGGTTTTAGGAATTTTGTTATAACCTTGGTTTGAATGATTATCAAAATAATCACAAAATGAAAAATTAACTCTGTAAAACAACAGAGACAAATGTCTCATGTCTGCTCTGATCACTGCTTATGTAAGCCAGTAGCCACAAACTCAACATTAGCTCTTACCTTAACCTGTTTTTTTCAAAATGAGCCATTTTCTACTTTTCTATTTTCTATTGCTTGGGTAAATAATCCAATGTTATGTATCAGATGTAAAGAAACAAATTATGCAGTCTACCAGACTTAGAATGATCAACAAATGACTGGAACAATATGTTCTTGACTATGATGACAAATTATACATCATTGCAGAGCTGTGGATTTCAGCTTTCCAACGATACCTAGATTATGCCTCTAGTCCACTCATAGACTAAGAGATATTCAACAAAACAGTGCAGAAAGCTGCGTGGTATCACAAAATAGCCTGTATGTCTATGGGCAACTGTGTTAGAGCACCACCTGTATTTCAGATCTGTATATTGTGATGAAGGTGATAAAGGAAAATGTGTTTCTGTAGTTAAAAGTATATTTCCAGATATTACATCTTTTGGTGATGAGGATTGCACTGCTGGTTTCAAAAAAATTGGTTTTAGATGCTGGCAGAGAATTACCAGTGAGGTGCTGCTTTTCAATCTGGTAGGATTGTTTTTAACTTGGCTGGGGGAAGATAGCAAAGAAGCATGGCTGGGAAGTCTACAGCTTACTGAACCCTTTTGAGCAAAATGTTCAAAGCTGGGAGGAGTACTGCAAAGTTCTCAAACATTTCTTTGTCCAAATGGAAGAGAGGAGCCAGATAGACACTCTTAAGTGTGGTAGGACCACACACTTACAGTGTTATGAGGAATTTACTGAGTGCTGACAAGCCTGGAAGCAAGTCATTCACAGATTTAGTGGAGATCCTGAAGAATCACTTCAATCCCAAATCAACTGAAAATGTCCAACGATTAAAATTTGGTTTGCGCATACGGAAGCCTACTGAAAAAGTAACACAGTTTGTGGTGGAGCTGCACAAATTATCGCAAGACTACAACTTTGAAAATACTCTACACAGATGTTGCGGGATATAATTAATGAAGATCGAATCCAGAGGAGATTGCTCGTGGAAACAGATCTCACATTTGACAAGACATTGAAAATAGCACAGGCTATGGAAACATCCAGTTAGAATGTTATGGTTCTGTATACAAAACCTGTACTAGTAACTTGCAATAATGTGAGAAATACCAGGAGCACGACAATTGGATCTTTTGTCCCAAACATCAGCAAAGCCGTGGTAAGGCCAATTTAAATTGTTACAGATGTAAAGAGAAACATGCACCTGCTGAATGTAAATTTAAAACTGAAAAATCACTCTTGCAGAATGATTGGACTCACTGCATGTGCGAGTCACAATAAACAAAAACAGAGAGATGATAAAGCTCAGAGCTCAGAGACAGAAAAATCGTGTAACAGATAACATGCATAGAATTTACGCACATCATTTGATTGCAGATGCAAAGGAAGATGAAAGTGCAAAGCAAACCTTTTCTATGTATGCAATGAAAGGAGGCATGACAAAAGTGAAACCAATAACTATGGGCCATGAAGTACTTTAATTGAAAACCAAATACAGTTTGAAATAGACACTGGCTGCAGTGTTACATTGATGAAAACCACTTATAAAGAAATGTACAGAAATGCAAATCAGCCCAAACTGAATGACACTAAAATGAATCTTAAGACATATACAAGTAGTAATAATAAGTTTTATTTATATAGCACCTTTCCACAAGCTATAGGACACTTTACACATTCCATATACATTTAACAGGACAAAGTACATTAATATACATTTCAACGGAAGTTACAATCTCAATTACAAAGGTGGAAATAACGACAAGTGAAGCAATTTCTTTCCTAGGCATGGCAGAGGTGAAAGCAAGACACTGATAAAATACTAAAATACTTACCAAGCATGAATAGGTGTTTAAAAGTAAGTTTGGAATACTCAAGGATGTTCATGCCACAATTCATGTCCATACTGATGCTGCATCTCATTTGATCTGCCCCAAGTGCCCTTCGCCATGCATCCAAACGGGGAGGCTGAAATAAACAGATTGTTGAGAGAGGGGATTATATCATCTGTGAAATATTGAGACAGTGGTGCCAATCTTAAAGGTGAAAGGTTCCATAAGGCTCTGTGGTGATTACAGACTGACCATTAATCGTGTGTCTTCTCTTGAGCAGTAGTACCCCGTAACTTGTGTGCAGGATTTCTTTACTGTGCTTGCAGGGGGTGAACAGTTTTCCAAGCTGGACTTTGTCAAGCATACCAACAAATACTGGTGGATGATGCTTTGAAACAATTCCTCACCATTTCTACACACAAAGGTATGTTTACATACAACCGTCTAACCTTTGGGGTGTCCTCGGCCATATTTCAACATACAATGGAGGGCTTGTTACGAGGGATACCAAGGGTTGCCATCTACTTGGATGACAACCTGGTGACTAAAAGAAGACCATTTAAAGAACCTTGATGTGGGACTGCGAAGGCAGTAAGAGGTGGGCTTGCGGCTGAAAAGATGCATGTGCTCACTGCTCAAAAAAGAGGTCCAATACCTGGGACATAAAATGGATGCTCAAGGATACCATCCAGTCGAAACCAAAGTGGACACCATTGTAAGGGTACCCACTATTGTTACAGAGTTCAAAGCCTACCTGGGTCTTTTGAATTAATACAACCTCTTTCTTTTTCCTAACTTGTCTATACTGTTAGCTCCTCTGCACAAGCTATTGAAAAAAGAGAGATGTAAGTGGACATCATGTCAAGAAGACACATTCCAGAAGTCGAGACTGCTGAAATCAGCTGCTGTCTTGGTCCATTATTTGGCTGACAAAGAGCTCGTCCTACAATGTGACACCTAAACAAATGGAGTTCGTGCTGTTCTCTCATACATAATAGTGGATGGCACAGAAAACCTTGGTATTTATGTCAAGAACACTGACTCCTGTGGATAAAAATTATTCTCAGTTAGACATAGAAGGTCTGGCTGTCATGTTTGGAATACAAAGATTCCACAAGTTCTTGTATGGTGTAACGGTGGTGAACCAAAATACAATTTAAATAAATTCTTAAATTAAATTACATTAAACTGAATTAAAAAATAAAAATATGATTTTCGGGATCCAGACAGGTTGAACCATGTCAAAATATATAGTCTTTCCCAGATAGCGACTAAAAACCACCGCTTACAAACGTAAAACGTTTATATGGATGAATAAACCATTAAACAGTGAAATAACAGGCTTTAATGTAAGCTGAAACAACACAACATTTCTAAGACAATGTCGATGTATTTTTACACATAAGACAAGACATAAACCACATCATGGTAATTCCACATAAAACAAAACACTTTAACAATTTAACAAACATACGTCCAAGTATTTTGTGTGTGTGTGTACATGTGTTAACGTGCGTGTGGTGCAATGGAGGAGTTAGGTGGAACAAAGCTAATTGCAGGCACATCACAGGGGGGGAGAGAGTGTTGATAATGAAATATCCAGAGGATAATTGGGAAATCCTAAAGGGAACAGAGAACAGATACCTAGATACTCAGCATTACACACATCCTCGACATTCCTGTCTTGGTTGTCGGCTCTTTGTGTGGAGACCCCATTCACCTGCTCATCTTTGTTTTGCAGCATGATCAATTGAATGCCTCCCTCACCGATCAGCGATATCGGCCTCTAATGTGCAAAGATGATGCATGGTCCAGACATTCTTACAGGCTTCCACTGCCTCGTTCAATTTAACAGTTGCCCCTACACTGGAAACACTCCAAACTCATCTCATTTCAACGAGCTCCTTGATTTTCTCAATTTCCTCCTTTTCACTCCCGGATTTTAACAATCTGCCACCTTTTATCCTCTTCCACTCTTTCAGTATCTGCACCAAGATAATTATAGACAGGTGTTGGTAATTGTGTGAGTGTGATCCTCAGCACCGCCACAATGGCTGTACCTTTAACATCTATATTGACCATATCAAATTGGTATCGCTGTTCAGCAAGGCCAAGCCAGTTCCCCAGACTGTGTCAACCAAGGGTCCAGAGATGAGCTGTGCTGCTACACGCATACAAGTATTGCATTGTATACCAACCAGGCAGGTACCACAACAACACAGATGCCCTAAGCAGACTTCCAGAGGTAAAGGAAGCAGATTAGGAAACACAAAACCAAGTGTTGATGCTGGACCTCATCAATGAGGTGCCAGTACGCATACAAAAAAATCCCGAAATGGACAGCTAAGGATGTCACACTATCAAAAGTGCATGCCTAACTTCTAAATAGATGGCCTAAAGTAAAAGATCTTTCACTCAGGCACTACTGCTCCAGACGCTTAGAGTTGAGAGTGTGGGATGCCTTTCATCCACACAAGCATGACATATTCTCCTCAAGACGTTACATCAGTAACATCCATGCATGCATTGTATAAAAGGCTTAGCTTGTTCATATATATAGTGGCCGAATATGGATAAAGAGAGTCAGACTGTGTTCTGAATGTCAGCGCAATCGCAACTCACCACCATGCACACCATTCAAAAGGCCATGGAGAAGGTTACATATTGATTATGCTAGGCCTTTTTTTTAAACAATGTTCCTTGTGATCATAGATGCGTATTTCAGGTGGATAGAGGTTTTCCCCATGGACAAATATACATCTCAAGCAAACATTAAAAAGCTACGGCAAAGGTTATCTCAAATGTAGGGATCAGACAACGTCAGTTGTTTTTTTTAGAGTGCAGAATTTGCAGAGTTTGTGATGAACAATAGCATTCAGCATGTTGCTTTTGCTCCATTTCATTGCTTGATCTCAAAATGGCTTTGTCAAAAATGCTGTTCAGACTTTTGGAATGGAATCGAACTGGGTTTCCGACTAAGCAATCTAATCAAGTGTGAAAACAGCCTAAAACACAACTGAGAACTGTATTCTGCTGATGTGTGAATAAAAACATTGTATATGCTTTTGAAGCCACACTTCCTTCTTAACCTATATTGAGTGACAGTGATGGATTTTGAACAAAGAGAAATAGTACAAATCAATAAACCTTTCAGATAATATGTAGCATTGAAACTAGAGTGAATGCCATGTCTCGAAGGCCTAATACAAAAAAGTGCTTTATTTTACTAGCTTACAAAAAAGCCCACACATGATTTAGTCACCCATTTATTTTGTATGCACATATGGAGATTTATAAACAAGGTTCGGGAGGAGCAAGTTAATTTAATCCGACCAGTCACATCGCTAGAGTAAGCATATATAAACAGCCGCTTACCTCTAAATGGCGTAGAGTCTTCTGGCACTCGGCCCTTCCATTGTCCACGAATAGACCCAAGCAGTGACTTGGATCTTTGAACGCAACTTCGCTGCAAAGCATTCGTCTTCATCAGAACAGCTCTTCCATCCAAACAATCTTGTTATTCAACAGAAGCCACTCATTTGTTTTTAGCAGTATTTACCATTACCACGTCAAGTGTTACATTTTTACTCTGTCTTTCTTTCTATGCTCCATTCGCCGAAGAAGTTTATAGCTTGCTTCCGCAAACTGGCTGCTTCGGTGCTGTATACTGTACATGTGAAACAGCTCCCTACGACTGCTCATATGTTCTCCTATTTAAATTTTCCACACGGAGCAATCCATCGCGTAAGCCTGCCTCCGTGAATAGGCGCTGCTCCAGCTTTATTTCACCTGAGCCCTACTACAGCTTCATTTGTACATGAGGGAAACAAAAGATTAACTATTTAATTTAATCACCATTCCAACGCTCCTCAGTGTTTCAATATGGTTCTCCCGCACAGGTGATACCTGTCAGCCTGATTACCTCACTGCACATCTCATTTAGGGTGTGATCCATTAAGCGATTCTGTTTGTCAACGTCTAACATGAATATGACAATCGTTCTTCCTTCAAAGTTCCCTTTGGAGCGAGATTTATCCCATTCGGAACACGGGCAATCATGCAACAGCGAAATCCTTCCAATCAACGATACTCTTAATTTCAACTTCTTTTCAAACCAACGCAGACATTTTAGCGTGATCTCGCTGCTGCGCAGCACCCGCTCTGACCATTCCACAGCACGCTGCAGTTATACACAGCCTCTGTCCGAGCAGACAGGAGCTGAATTCGGCTCCTCAAGAGGTGAATTACATGCCGCGCCCCAACTCCTTCATAATCATTCAGCAAACATTGTCGCTGTCCCTTTCTGCATTTCGCGGCACCGTTGGCGTCGGCCCACCGAGAAATTGCCCGGTATGCCAGATTACCAGTCCAGCCCTGCTCCTACTCTGTGCCCCCTAGGTCTCCAATCTTCAAGCCATTTTTCCCCCCTGACCCTATAAATATATCGGACAGCTTGGACATGCTTAAAAGATTTCCACCTAATTTTCAATCTGCCATTTATAGATTTTTCTCTCTTCTCCATATCCTCCTTAGCCTCACACCCTAACAAAACAAAAAAACTACTTGCTATCGATCTACTAACCATCAGAGCTACATTTCACTAAACAGCTCAAAAACATTAGACGCCATGTTCATCCTTGCCTTCTTTGGCTTCCTCCATTGCTCCAAACTCAACACAATGACAAAATTCAACCCAAGAATCCATCCGATCATTTCGGACCTCCACATCCTAGATGATGGCACATTAGATATTTCATCAAACAAAGAAAAACAGACCAAACCAAAAGAGGGCAATTTTCATTTTTAACCTTCCTACTCCCTTCCAATCGGTAGAGCACTATCGACAATATAGAGGATCCCAAACCAAAACCCATCTAGATCCTTTCTTCATTGATGACAAAAATCAAGCAGTATCCCGATTCTGGTTCCAAAAACACCTAAAATCCATCCTGTTCAATTCCGGCATCTCAGATAATCTATACACAAGCCATTTTTAGGGCCAATTTGCCCTAGTGGCTAGGATTCAAATCTATGCATGGGCGGATCAGACTCCTCCAGCACAATCCATCAAATGCTCTCCCGTTCAAACCTCAGCGGGGGTTCTCCCGTTCCGAACACCGAGTGAGCTATTCACATTTATTTGAATCGTGGGCTCTTCCGTTCAAAGCTAGGATGATTCTCCAGGTCAAATGCAGCAAGAGCCCCCACTCGATCGCAGGTTTGGCTCTCTCAGGGTTCACCCACTCGCTGCAAGGGCCCATCCGTCAAACTCACCAAGCCTGGAGGGAGACTTAAGGTTCAGTCCGGGCGGCTAGTATTCACGCCTCCTTCCAGGGCAACCCTGCCATATGGGTGTAATGATCCCTCCAGCGCTTTTCAGCTCTCGCAGAGCTCATTCCCCATTCGATCGCAGGTTGGGCTCGCCTGCTTGAGCAGAGCAGTGCTCTGTCCCTAGGGGTTCACCCGCTCGATGCACGAGCCCATCCATCGAACCCACCAAGCCTGGAGGAAGACTTAAAGTTTGGTCTGGGCAGCTAGGATTTACACCTCTGTCTGGCTCAAGGTCAATCCTTGAGCCTCAAAAACTTCACCCAGGATAGCAAGCCACAATGCTGCTGCATCCCTCAGAACCTACCACTCAGAACGACCTTCAAGATAGTGAATGACGGCATTCAATTTCCATTTAGCTAAATTTTTGAGTGTTTATGCTGTAAACTGATTTGCTTAATTTCTCATTGATCCATAAATCCTTAAGTAAATTTGGTGGTAAACAATGAAAACAGTGTGTGCAATTAAACAACACTATAATTGTTTGATGCCTAAGAAGAATCTTATGGAGTTTTGGGTTAATTGCCACAGTCGTCTTTGGCTTGCTCTCTGGGAGCCATTAGACAAACTGATTGTTTTCAATGACATAAACATTTGTTTTCAATTACGTTTTTCAATGAAATGGCTAAATTTTCAGGAAGGCTGCTTTGAAACTATGCAAAAATGACTTAGTAATAGTATCCAGGTAATATTTTACAGGTTTGAACTGGTTTACAGGCATGAAATTGGGTAGGAACCATCAACAAATCTTGATCCCTTAAAATATGAGTTATTTGAAACCTGTTTACTGAACATTAGCCCCATCATGTTCTCTGTTTCTTTGGCCAACTCTGTCTGTTTGTTTCTGCAGATGGTTACCCCAAGGAGGAGATCGTATACAAGTGGAAGCGCAGCTCCGTGGAGATTGGGGACATCCGCTCCTGGCGTCTGTACCAGTTCTCCTTCGTTGGCTTGAGAAACACCTCAGAGGTCGTCAGGACCGTGTCAGGTAGAGTAACTGCTGTACATTACATTTTCTAAAATGGTTTGACTTTCTTTATAAATTACTCAGGAAGTTAGCACAGTCGATACAAAGTGGCTTCACTTTCATGTTTACAAAAACAATGGTAATGGGGGAGAGGTGTCAATGAAGTGCTGTTTTATTAATTAACATTTGTGTTTGAAATGACTGTTGTGTAGCTGTGTAGTTTGTATACTACTGTATACAGTGGCAAGAAAAAGTATGTGAACCTTTTGGAATAAGCTGTTTTTCTGCATATATTGGTCAACACACAAAAAAGTTATAATATTTCATGTCTTTATTGATCATATTCCATTAAATATTCACAGTGCTATGGGAAATTTATGTGAACCCTTGGAATTAATAACTGGTTGAGCTTCCTTTGGCATTTCTAGCATTTCTGGTAGCTGCAGATTAGACCTGTAAAACTTTCAGAATGAATTTTGGACCATTCTTTTGTACAGAATTGCTTCAGCTCAGCCATATTCTTAGGATGTTGGTGTGAATGAGCTCTTGAGGTCACTCCACAGCATCACTATTGGGTTAAGGTCTGGGCTCTGACTGGGCCACTCCAAAAGGTGGATTTTCTTTTTTGAAGCCATTCTGCAGTGGATTTACTTAGATGTTTAGGTTCATTGTCCTGCTGAATCACCTATCTTCTACTGAGCTTCATTTGGTATTCAACCATCCTGACATTATCCTGTAGGTTATCTTGATAAACTTGGGAATTAATTTTTCCCTCGATGATGGCAAGTGCTCCAGGCCCCAAAGCAGCCCCAAATCATGATGCTCCTTCCACCATACTTCACCATTTGGATGATGTTTTCATGTTGGTATGCGGTGCCCTTTTTATGACATATGCATATGCTGTGTGTTCTCCCCAAAAAATTCAGTCCACAAAGCATTTTCCCAGTAGTGTTGTAGAGTGTCAGGGTGGTCTTTGGCAAACTTCAGTAACACAGCAGTGGAAAGCACTTTTGTTGGAAAGCAGTGGCTTCCTTCATGGTGTCCTGCCGTTTGCACCATGTCTGTTTAATGTTTCCCATATAATACGCATATGAACAAAGATGTTGACCAGTTCCATTTATTCCTTCAAGTCTTTAGCTGTCACAGTTGTGTTCTTTTTTACCCCATTGCATTCTGCAGTGTGCCCTTTGAGTTATCTTGGCTAGATGGCCACTTCTAGGGAGAGCAGCCACAGTACTAAATTGTCTCCATTTATAGACAATTTGTCTAACTGTGGACAGATGAATATCTAAGCTTTTCAAGATAACTTTTTACCCTTTCCAGCTTTATGCAAATCATCAATTCTTGATTATATGTCTTCTGAGATTTATTTTTTGCGAGGCATGGTCCACGTTAGCAGATGCTTCTTATGAATAGCAAACTTAAAGTGTTTGAATGTTTTTTTATATGTCAGAGTAGCTCTAACCCACACCTCCAATCACATTTAATTAATTGGATGCCAGGTTTGCCAGCTCCTAACTCTAATTAGCTTTTGTTGACGTCATTAGCCTAGTGGTTCACATACTTTTTCCAAACTACACTGTGAATGTTTAAAGGATGTATTCAATATGTGTACGAGAACAATACTCAAATTTGTGTGTCAGTTAAAACAGATTGTGTTTTTTCATTATTGAAACTTAGATGAAGATCAAAACATTCATGACTGAATGTATGTTTAGAGTCTAAGCCAGGGGTCGGCAAACTTTTTGACGTGGAGCGCCATTTTTTTTTTTCCTGGTCAATGGTGCCGGTGTAAAAAAATATTTCCAGGTTTAATTTATATTTTGAATAGACTCTGATTTTTAAACCCTGCAATGTGGGTGTACGTGTTCTCTTTTAATCTTTTAATGTAATTTTGAATGTCACCATGGTTTAAGGACGGCTCATTTCTTTTGCACGAATGGCTTGCACATGCTGCACGAGTCTGTTGTGTACACTGCAGTCTCATCACGTATTATTAACTTCACGTATTAACCCATTCATCTCATGAAAAAATGCTGTGATCACGAGGAAGGATTACATACAAGTATATTGGAATGCAGGTGCGTAATTTCATATGTATAAAATAGTCTATTCTCTCGCCTTTGCTGGCGTGCCAGTGATTACCCCAGCATTGGCACGTGTGGCATAGGTTGCCGACTCCTGGTCTAAGCTGTTACATTTGGTTTATATAGAGCCAGAATCACATGGACTTAAAGAAATATAGATTTTTTTTATGAGTTTTGATTTGTGCAGTGGCAATGTAACAGACATTCAGTATGTAGTCAATGGAAGAATATTTTTCTTGCAATTCAAGTGTGAAGACATTTAATAACTTAGTGTTTTGTTATGGTATTGACATACAGTAAGTGCCCTTGGCTTTATGTGTGAAGCACTTTGATATAACCATTTTAGGTCTTATACTGTACTTTAAATGAGATTTAAATCTTTTTCACAATGCATTCTTAATAAAGCATTTCACAGTAAGGGTGTAATGGTAGTTGGTAAAAAAATATACCGTATGGTTTGCCAGCCACGGTTAGGTAAGCATTGGCACCGTGGTTAATCTCAAGTTTAATGACGCATCTGAAGCACAAGGTTTGGTGAAGGAAACAAAGTGTCAAATATACCGGCACAGTTAGAATCTCCGCTAATGCACCTGTATGGCTCTGTATATAGACAAGCTCCACCTACGTTTCATGTGTGTCAACTTGATGACATCACAGTTATGCAAGCATTGTGTGTAGTTGAATTTGGCAAGCGGAGACAACGATCCGCTGAAAGAGAAGTCCCATGTGTTTCTCCTTTCTGGGAACATTTTCTTTTTGCAGTCAATTACAACAGTGATGGTTAAAAAACTTTTACAAAACAGACACTTTATGGACATATATGTAAAAAATGTGCAAAACACACACGGAATTTCTTCCTATTTCCTTGCATGGCTGTAATCTATCGCGCATGCAAGCTTCAATAATGCACTTTGATTAATGGGATTAAAATGCTGTTATTGTAATTTTTTTCTGAACATGACAAATATCAACCGTACCAAAACCGTGACCCTAAAACCATGATACAAACTGAACCGCAAGAAACCTATTTCACTGACAGGTGTGGGTTTACGATTTCTGAGGCCCCAAGCAACCGACCAACCATTTCAAAAGTTTTTCTTAAAAAAATTACATTACATCTATTTTAAATCATAATTTTTAGTTCATCCTATCAGCCATTGTAGCCATGGACATTAAACATTTTTAATGAAAAAACTAATCTAGTTAGAAATTACTAGTTCAAGTTTTCCAGTATTTCCACAATACATTGATAAAAAGCGATAATTACCTACATATATGTTTACAAAACACTTTTTTTTTTCTTTTTTTTTTTAACAGGGTATGCAAAGGCTTTGCTTGGTGCAGAATAACCTGAAATAATGTAAAAAATTGTAACAGTCACCTCTTTGCAACCTAAACTTGTTCAGAATGTTAAATATTTGTGACACTTGCGCTAAAATCTATCTAGACGCAACGCAACAAATTAAACAGACATGCGTTTTTAAGACCTGAAGTCCTTTTTTAATTTGTCACGGTTTCTAAAAATGTGCCGATCCTGTGAGACACTGAAGAAACAGCGGGACATGTTTGGTGTGAACGGCCCCTAACTCTTTCGTACGCATGTGTCTGTGAGTGAGAGTGTGTGGGCGAAACAATTTCTGAAGGCTTGTATATTTTTTCATTAATTTCAAACCAAACTCTTACTTGGAAAACTGACCCGAACCCGGCGGACCTCTAACATGATCCGCTTTGAGAGCACTGAAAATAGCATATTCACGCGTGTACCCAGAACAACATGTCAAAAACATGGTTTTTGTGGAGCTTACCTACCTTGGGCCCCCCAAGTAGTTTTCCACAAGTAGTGTATAGATTGCAATCTGATTGATCTTGATGCATGAAGTGACCAAGTCTAAGAGACAGATAGACAAATGGAGAGAAAATAAATGTCTCAGGCTTTTAAGCTCTTCCTATGAATCATGCAAATTGATCAGTACTGGAAATTAATGTACATCACGCTGCTCCATCATTATAATAAGTGCTTTGTTGAAGAACCATTATTTGTTTCCATTACCATAACATTTTGAAAAGCTGACCCTTTGTTTTAAATGGTTAAAGATTGAGGTACACAGCTCTCTTCACTGGGTCAATAAGGCTGTAGCTTTAAATCTGTAACATAATTCATTTCAGGTTAATTTATATATTACACACATTTTCCCAAGCTTTATATGCTTCAGTTGTCTGATGTTTGAATGGATGACAAACAAACATTTGTGTTCTACCTCAGTGTGATGACGTGACCCAATCTGATTAATGCATTAGTCTGTTGTGCCATTAAACCAGATATTAGGCTTGGAATCGAATTGGAAAATATTCCTGATTTTGATTATTTTAATGGATGCTTACAATCCTGTAAAATCCTAAACAATCCTGATTGACTATTGATAAGATGTGTTTTTAGGGTGTTTTACACTGTTGGTGTTTCAACATCATGTCTTCATGTCTATTCCACCCGCAATTAACTTTGTACATTCCAAGGAAGTCTGTAATAACAGGAGTTCTATCAGAAAGACTCACAGACTTAAGTTGACGTGAAATGTACTTGATGAATAGTAATGAAACACATGAGTTTGATGTCTCTTTTTTGGTATAAGCCTTGTGTGGCGGTCCGATGAAATTGCGACTCGAACCATCAGATCCTGCCGGAGATAGGAGGCAGGGGGCGAGTACCCTACCCTTGTGCAGAACAGGACTCAACTGGTGGTAGTGGGGAGGGGATGGTTGCCGTGTCGGCGCACTGAAACAGCAAACCGATTACAACAGATAAATGGTAATGCTAAGAGCCGTTAGCATTACCATTAATCGATGGCAGTTGTTTGGCTGGTGTATGCAGTATACGACTTGCATCCTGCAATATTTGCTCTCTTTTTCAGTCAATCATCTGAGCTGTAAAGGTCATGTGACTTATCATATTAGAATTTCTTGCAGCAGACAGGGAAACACATAAGTCTGGGTGCTTTTCATTTCTTAAATTGTGCATCCTCATTGCCTTACCTTGCTTTTTTCCCTCGCTTCCTAGCTCCTCCCTCTTAGGAGACAAGGAGACAAGAAAAGGAAACCAGGACAGAGGAATCAAAGCAAGATGAGTTTGTAATATGAAATGTCCTTCTAGTCCCAGATAAGAGGGGGGAGGTGAATGTATGCGTTTGACAGGTGCTTCGGTCAAAAAGTATTCGGCATAGGGATCCACCTGTGCTTCCTTGATCAAGCTTCCTCGGTACGCTTCCTCTGTCCTCGGTACTCGCCTCCTCACGGTGCATTGTGAGAACTGATATGTCCTTCATGATGGCAGACTTTGATGGGGTCATGGAAACATTATGCACAATTTAATAAATGAGAAGCACCTATCTTTCATGCTGTCAAGTGTATGTAAGCCCTTTTCTGCCACATGGAAACAAATGTGCTTTGGTAAATTATATTTATGAGACACTAAGTCATATTTATGAGATTTTGACTTTTATAATTATGACTATATACAGAGAAATTGCATAGTAATTTCTAATTGTCCAGTTTGCATAGTTACTCCAGTTTCATACACACCTGCAAACTCATCAATGTCACTTTGTTCATTCTTGAAGTTCATAAACCATCAATGCAAACCAAATGCATCGATGTCCTAGTGGATGCGCCTTGTCCTACCTGCGAACCAGCTTCAGTAAATTTTATATTACCCCTTGTGGTCTCCAAGATTATAATGCCAGACTACATTAAACAGAACGGCTTTAAATGTAAATTTAGGGATTGTTTTAATGTTTGTAACATAAAAATAAATATATTGTGATGTTGAAAAGATTATTTGAGCAGCTGGTTCATTATGACAACCATTTCAGATTGCACCGGTTTGACCATACACATCTGAGCCAAGCCTAGTGTAATCACACCGGTTTGATTGCACATGCGAATGGGTTCATTGGCCGACTGCTATGTTACTTTTTTGCACTGAACTTCATAATATGTATAAACATTCATATTCTATAAATATTACAATACTAGCCTATATAGGTTAACGCTATGGGGAACAATCGTATTGTGAGCTGCTTCTGAACATGTGTGTAACACGTCAATGAAATTGACTGGAATTTATAGCCTCGGTTGGTGAGATCATTGGACGCACCAGTGACGAGGCTATAAATAGAAGGCGTCACCAGAGTGTCGTCAGATTATTTTTCTGAAGAGCGGTCCTGGGACGTCCCAGTGCGGCAAAAGAAGCGCAGCATCTCGTTCCGCTTTTTTCAGGGAACAAGGTTTACACAAGTAACCCAAGACGTTCCCTTTACAAAAAGCTTCACTTTGATGCTGCGCTGCTAAGCGCTATGGGGAACGAAATGCCCACGCCGCCGCACTGGGGCTGTCCGGACCCCTGATCGTTGTGAAGTGTTTTCACAGAACGCGAGAGGCTCCAGACATGAGCTTGAGATGTCGACTCAAGGGCATAAGCCCAGAGTAGCAGAACATCTAACACCATAAAATCCGAAGAGTGTGTATGGAAAGGACTAGCCTGCCGTATCACAAACCTGGTTTAGACATGAGCTTGAGATGTCGACTCAAGGACATAAGAGTCCGGAGTAGCGGAGCATCTAGCCCACAAAGTCAAAAGATGAGTTTTAGAAGCCGATTCAAAGGCTCTAACTCAAAAGTTCGTACCATGAACTTGGATTTGGCATGAGCCCGGGATGTTGACCCAAGGACATAGTCCGGGGTAGCAAAACATCCCAGCCAATGTAAAAATTGTAGAATGTGTGTGGAGGGGACTAGCCCGCCACGTCACAAACTTGCTCCTGCATGAGTTTGAGATGTCGACTCAAGGACGTAAGAGCCCGGAGTAGCATGAACATCCAAACTATAGAATTTAATGAATGTGTGCGGAGAGGACCAGCCTGCCGCATCACAAACTTGCTGCAGAGGGACCCCTCTAGCCAAGGCTTTAGAGGAAGCGACCCCTCTGGTGGAGTGAGCTCTGACACCTACTGGCGAAGCTTGACCGCGCGCCTCATAGGCCAGGGCAATAGCATCCCTCACCCAATGTGACATAGTCTGCTTACTAGCGGCCACCCCCTTGTTGCGGCCCCCATAGCAAACAAACAATTGCCCAGACTTACGCCACTGGCTTGTGCGGTGGACATAAATCTGAAGGGCACGGACTGGGCAGAGTCCATGAAGTCTTTCCTGCTCCGGCGTTAAAAACGGCGGGGAGCAGAAGGCTTCTAAAGTGACAGGATGTACTGTCGAAAAAGGAACTTTAGGAAGATAATCAGGGTGAGGATGCAATATAGCTTTGGCCATACCGGGGGCAAATTCTAAGCAGGTCGGCAGAATAGACAGAGCCTGTAGATCCCCAATCCTCTTAAGAGAGGTAATAGCCATAAGGAAGACCATCTTGAGAGTCAGAAGTCTGTCAGACGCTGACTCCAGAGGTTCAAAAGGGGTCTCGACCAGAGCCTCCAGGACTATAGTTAAGTCCCACGAAGGAGTTCTGGCCCTAACGGGAGGCCTCAGTCGCCTGGCTCCACGAATGAAGCGGGCGAGTAGAGGATGTCTCCCTAAAGGCACCCCGTCAATCAGGGCGTGGCAAGCCGAAATGGCGGCCACATAAACCCTGAGAGTAGCGGGGCACATGCCTGCTGACAGTTTCTCTTGCAGAAACTCCAGAACTGAAACAATTTGGCAGTTAACTGGATCTGCATCATGTGAACTGCACCACCTTTCGAAGACACCCCATTTATTGGTGTAAATTCTTCTGGTGGAGGGAGCCCTAGCACTAAGAATGGTTTCAATAACCCCAAGCGACAGCCCTGTGTCCCTCAGTTGGTACCCTTCAGGGGCCAAACGTGAAGTTTCCACAACTCGGGCCGGGGATGAAATATTGTCCCCTGTGCTTGAGACAGAAGGTCCTTCCTGTCCGGAATCGCCCAGGGCGAGCCGTCTAGGAGAGACATCATGTCTGAGAACCAAACCCTGTTCGGCCAGCGAGGCGCTATCAATAAGAGGCAAGACCCTTGCTGGCGAACTCTGGCCAGGACTCCCGGGAGCAGAGAAACCGGAGGGAACGCATACAGGCGCATTCTGGGCCATGCATGCGCCATCGCGTCCAGACCCAGGGGGGCTGGGTGACTCAGAGAGAAGTAGAGGGGACATTGCGCAGTCTCTTGAGAGGCGAAGAGGTCCACTTCGGCTCTGTAAAATCTCTCCCAGATCTGTTGTACTACCTCGGGATGGAGTTTCCACTCGCCCGATGGTAAGATTTGTCTGGACAGAAAATCTGCTCCCACATTCAGGCGTCCAGGGATATAGACTGCCCTGAGTGACAGTAACTTGCCCTGGGCCCAAAGGAGAATCCGACGTGCCAGCAAATTGAGGTGGCGAGAACGTAGGCCTCCTTGATGATTTATGTAAGAGACTGCCGCTGTGTTGTCCACCCGCACAAGGACGTGGCAGCCTCTCAAATGTTGGAGAAAGTATTTCAGGGCCAGAAATACTGCCATCAGCTCGAGGCGATTTATGTGCCAATCGAGTTGATGACTCTCCCATTCCCCTTGGGCTGGACGACCACTTAAGACCGCACCCCAACCCGTCAGGGAGGCGTCTGTCGTAAGCATCCTGCGACGACACAATGCACCAAGAGTGGGACCCAAGGTGAGAAACCGGGGTCTGAACCACATAGAGAGGGAACGAAGCACTGGGCGCGTAACCCTTATTTGCCTGAGGGGACTGGCCCTTGGATGAAACCCTCTGGCTTTTAGCCACAGCTGAAACGGTCTCATATGGAGAAGGCCCAAAGGAATCACCGTGGACGCAGACGCCATGAGACCTAATATTCGTTGGAACTGAAGAACAGTGCAAACTTGACCTAGCCTGAGAATGCTCAGGGAGTTCTGAATGGAGATGACACGAGCGGGAGACAACTGTGCCTGCATCGTGACCGAATTCCATATAACCCCCAGATAGGAGATTTTCTGGGTCGGGGAAAGAACGCTCTTTTTGGCGTTGAGTCTCAGACCCAGAGAACCTAGATGAGCCAAGACGATATCCCTGTGCTGAACTGCCAGTTCTTGAGACTGGGCTAGGATCAGCCAGTCGTCTAGATAATTCAGAATGCGGATGCCCTGGAGTCGCAACGGAGCCAGTGCTGCATCCATGCATTTCGTGAATGTGCGGGGTGATAGGGCTAGACCGAATGGAAGGACCCGATACTGGAAGGCTTCGTCCCCGAAAGCGAACCTCAGGAACTTCCTGTGCTGTGGCAGAATTCCAATATGAAAGTATGCGTCCATGAGGTCGATCGTGACCAGCCAATCGAAACGTTGGAACTGAGACACGATGGACCTGACTGTTAGCATCTTGAACCTGAGCGCCTTGACCGAGCGGTTCAAGGCACGAAGATCCAAGATGGGACGCAACCCCCACCCCCTTCTTGGGGACCAGGAAGTATCTGCTGTAATAGCCAGACTCTTTCTCTGGAAGGGGAACATGTTCTATGGCCCCTTTCTCCAAGAGATTTCGCAGTTCTACCTGAAGTAGACATGCCTGTTCCGGGCTTACGGTAGTGGAAAGCACGCCGTTGAAGCTCGGAGGGCGGCAAGCGAACTGAATTCTGTAGCCTTTTTCTACTGTTTTTAGAACCCACATAGAAATACCTGGCAGAAGTTTCCATGCTGCCAGGTTCTCTGAGATGGGAACTAATTTCAAGACTTCCTGTCGAGGGGGTGTAGAATGTTCCGTGTCCTGGAATATGGCAGGAAGCGACGGTACATTCAACATTTTGTTGGAAACCCCTGTCACCCGAAACACCAAGGGTGGCGGGAGTGAAGAGGTTTCGTGAGGGTATCGGGAGGGCCGAAGTGAATGAAACACGCGCCCCGTCCCGAAGGGAACTACCCTCACAAGGTTGGATACAAGGACGTCAGGGCTTCTTTCTCTTGGAGATAACAGCCCTGAGGTCTTGTTTGGGAGGTTGCTGAGGACGACGAGCCTGTCCCCAATCTTTGCGAGGGGGAGCACGACTTGCCACGCTCTGCTTCTGAACCTCCCTCCTCACAGAATCAGGGCGAGACTGGGTGACCGACGGCCTCGCCCCCTGAGTGCGACGAGGAAGGAATTTTCCAAAGGCCTCCTCATGGCTTTTCGCCTCCTGGAATCTGGAGATAACCATGTTCATGGCGTCTCCAAAGAGACCAGAAGGCGAAACTGGGGCATCAAGAAGGAAAACCCTGTCCTTATCCTTGATGCCGGATAGATTCAGCCACAAGTGCCTTTCAGTGCTAACCAAAGCGGACATAGACCGGCCAATAGCACGGGCTGACTGCTTGGTGGCACGGAGAGACAAATCAGTAGCTCGACGAAGCTCAGAGAAAGCTTCATCGTCGAGACTTCTTCCAGCACTCAAATCTTTTAGCAGGTCAGCCTGGTATGCCTGCAAAACAGCCATGGTGTGCAGCGCAGCACCAGCCTGACCAGCTGCTTGATATGCTCTCCCGACCAGCATGGAGGTTACCCTGCATGGCTTAGAAGGGAGAGCAGATTTATTAAGAGATGATGTCGAACCCGGCGAGAGATAACCCGCAAGTGTCTCTTCGACCGGTGGCATCTTTAAATACCCTCGCGCCTCAGCGCCAACGATAGTCGAATATATTGACGTCGAGAGCACGTGAATGCGCGAAGTATAAGGCTTATTCCAAGAACGAGAAAGCTCGTCATGGAGATCATCAAAGAAGGGAAGGGACTGACGAGGTGTTCCCTTCCCTTGGTCACCAGACAGAAATCTGTCCTCTAATTTAGAGCGCTTGGGGGGAACTTGGTCACGTGGCCAGTCTATTTGAAGCCTGGCCACCGCGCGAGTAATCACATCGAGCAGCTCCTCCGAAGATTTTGAATCGCGATTGGAGCGCTCGGATGCGGTTAACTCTAAATCTGACCCAAGGGAAAGGAGGTCCCCCTCGTGAACTGAAGAGGCGCCGAAGCACGCTTCAGGATCACGCGAAGGACCAGCAGGATCTGGGGAGAGAGCGAGCGAAAGGGACGAACCCGTCTCTCGCTCCTCAGCCAGATCCATGCGAGAGCCCCACGAATGAAGTGTGGGTGCCGGCTCTCGGAAGTAAGCAAGGCGAGCGCGAAGCATCCCGACCGAAAGTAGGTCGCAATGAGCGCACCCGCCCTGTTCCAACGCGAGAGTAGCGTGCTCTTCCCCCAAGCAAACAAAGCAAAATTGATGCGTGTCCCTGTCAGACATAGAACGCTGACAAGGAAACACGCACTGTTTGCCCTGCTTTTCTGCCATTTTCCCCTTTTTTTTTTTTTATATATATATATATATATATATATATATATATATATATATATATATAAAGAGAGAAAGAAGAAAAGGCTTAAGATTTTTAAACAATTTCTAGCAAGAGTTTCGTGAAAACACACAGAGAGAAAGCTCTGAAGAAAAATGTCTGACGACACTCTGGTGACGCCTTCTATTTATAGCCTCGTCACAGGTGCGTCCAATGATCTCACCAACCGAGGCTATAAATTCCAGTCAATTTCATTGACGTGTTACACACATGTTCAGAAGCAGCTCACAATAAGATTGTTCCCCATAGCGCTTAGCAGCGCAGCATCAAAGTGAAGCTTTTTGTAAAGGGAACTATATATTCATATATATATTTTAAGTTGTCTTTTACTGGTATTTTACCATGTACTGTGCATACTTGTTTTAATTTACAGTATGTTATGTAAACAGTATGTACTTTTATTTTTAATACCATTTGAAGTGCACAGTTTAACCCTTTAAAGCCTGAGCCCAAAATTCCCAAAATTCCATTCTGTGCCAGAATATGATATTCATACCCAAATTCATATAATTTCACACACCTGAACTATACCGTATTGAAGAGGCTTTCAAATTATATAAATATATGTATGATTATTTAAGGCTAATCATTCTTTATCAATAAGATTTCACACAGCAATATTTACAAAAATCTTCTCCGGCCACCATACTTCATCAGACAACTGCATTTTCAACCATTTCAATTACAAGCTAGAGGGAAACTTAGAGTGTATGAAATATACATAATTTTTTGGGCAATGTAGAGTAGCAGATAGATTAGAAATATAATCTATTGTTTAAACGTTATGACCATTCAAGTAATTTGTGGGAAAACTGAATAAAACAAACATTTAGAATGTTAAGATACATTTCACATGACCACTCCTCAAAAACTGCTCTTGAGCACCTGTAATAATAAATTGAGATTGCATCTGAAATTGATGGACAGAAAACACTGAAATATACATTTTATGTGTTCAAGAAAACACACACTTTATTTAATTTGAACATTAGAATTACACACGAATTACACAGCAAAACATACAATGAAAAACATACAAAACATACAACTTAAATAAATGTACAGTAAATACATTTTTAATAAAAAGTGCAGGAACAATATATATATATATATATATATATATAAATACTCAGCAACTTCGAGAGAAGAGGGGGAGAACAACACCAGTAAACACAGCCCAACCTAGGCCTCTTTGCGAAACTGGTCACACTCAGCTGAGTGCAAAGACTGAAAACAGTTCCTATCGCAAACCAAGCAAAGATTTTGCCATTACATTCCAGCACGCAACATGCTAATTTAGTTTTATTTTCAGTCCTACTTTTCCGATATTAGCATAGCCAACATCTCTCAAAGGACTCTTCAAATTTAGGGACATGGGCTGTGTAGAGTGATGATGAAGGAGGGGCTACAGGCTTTAGTGTTTGCAAAGGGGAAATTTGCATGAATATGGATACCTCCCATCTGACAAGCCAAGTTTTCTCTGAAATCTATCTGGGTTAAGTTCACCGGTCTACACTCATCCCCTGGTGCCACATGAATGTGTTGCCATTCCTTAAACAATATGAAACTATTGATGACGGCAATGTCTATGAGGTGGAAAAAAAAGAGTCTTCCACCACTTCTGAGTTTTTTGTAGGACGTCGTAAGATTTTATCATTTGGTCTTTCCTATCAACACCGCCCATGTTTTTGTTATAATCGCTGATGACAGTGGGCTGGAGGGCTACTTCTTTTGTCCAATCGCCATCATTTTTTACAAACCTAGTAATTTTGGTTGTGGAAATTGGAGAGGCATGTATTTGCACACATGTCCTTCCACTGAATTACAAATATATTCCCCTCAATCCTACACCACGTAATATCCCCATGAGCTGTCTTGCTTTCCCATCTTTTGATGTCTTTAAATTGTGCAGGAAACAGTTTACGATTCACCCTGCATGTCCCACAGGCATTAGTTCCCATTTCTAACAACTTAACCATAAGAGCTGGGGACATTATAAAAGTTGTCAAACCAAACATTATGGCAATGGTCTTTGAATGGCTGCAGTAACAATTCAACTATTTTGGTGTCCAAGTAAGTGACACCTCCATCACGATTACCTGTGTAAACAAGTCGAGAGTATACCCTGAGTCTGATGTTGCAATTACCCATAATTTAAAACCCCACCAAGTAGGCTTGCCCTTCATATATTGTTTAAATCATGACCGAGCTTTAGACTTGACCATATGTTCATCTATTGCGAGATTTTGGTTAGGCTGAAAGAGCTGCCGGCATTTTTGTTTGAGGTGGTCCATAAGATATCACAACTTCCTAAGGCGATCCTGATTATCCTCTGTGGTAGGGTCAATAACATGTAGTGCTGCTAAAAGAGCCTTGTAGCAGTCACACAACATAAATCCCCTCGCCCTTGAGCACTGAAGTGACTTGGTTCCCCAAAGACGATGGGAATCAGGGAGAATTGAAAACCCCATGTAAATGAGCAACCCAAGAAATTTGTCAAATTCATCGGGGTCACCTCCATCCAAGCTCCTTGGTAGCTGGAATGTGACAGACAGCATAGGATGAGCTCCCACCCCTGATGGTTTGTAAAGCTGCATATCTCAGCAACTACAGCCTGAGTAAAAACAGCATGAAAAAGTCAATTTCTCACAACATCATATTGGAGGTTGACCGCACAGCCTGACACACGCTACCTAAGTCAATAATGAATGGATGGCTAGGCTTAAATGGGAGGGGTTTTGGTGCCTGTGAATCGATGTCAGTGTATGAGGGATAAGAAACAGAGTCATGGAAGCCTTTATGCTTTCTAGCTGACTTGGGACCTGTGTGAGAATGGCTAGCCGTACCCAAAATAATAAGAGTAACAGTGTTAGTGTTACTGTGAGTATCAGTCATATGAGAAATGGAAACAAACATTACATACACATACATACATCCCCAGTTGATGGTCTTGGCTGGGGGTCAGGTTCCATCACATCCTCCATCTCCTTGTGGTCTGGGTGTTCCTGCAGATCTTCCTCCTTTGTGCTCATGCCCTCATGAGCCACGTCCTCCTCTGTTATGAACCTAAACTCATCAGCAGTCAGCTGCCTCCTCCTCTTGAGGGTGCTGAGCAGGGAGCCATAGCCATTATACATCTCTACAACAGAAAAAAAGTACAACAATTGGTAGCCAGCAGTGTGTTCTTCACAAATCCATACACTGAATAATCTATCCAGAATGTCCAACTGTAGTCAACCCTCTCACACTTTCCTTCTGAACAGGAAGCTAACAGATTGAAAGATTAGTTCAGGCAATTTTAAATAAATCAAAGTCAAAGAAGTCTACTAAACAAAATGTATTTCTATGTAGAATGGGTGATTCTCACTAAACCTGTCAAAGAAATTTCATATTTAACCCCAAATAAATACATTATATATACACATTATATATATTGGATATAGAAAATGAAACCTACTTTTAGGACAATTAGTGGCATTATTTTCAGGACACTTCAGCACATTTTACCCCCAAATTCTCAGTAGCATAACTTGGTGGCTGAAGGTTTATTTATTTGTATTTTTTTTTTACTGTGTGATGGATGGGTAAGGCTATCTGCTAAATTATGGAACGATATCTACCATTTTGTTTTATTACATGGAAAAATCAACAAGCAAGCCAGTTTCTAGGCAGGTCTGAACAGCGTCAAGGTATGACCAGCATCTGCTCTCTGCCTCACATTACTTAAGGCGGATTTTTCACAAGCGACAAAATTGGCAAAAAATGTTTTATTGATATTTAGTTCAAAATTATTGCTAGCTAATGTTTATTTAGCAGGTTTCACAGAAATACCTATGACGCCTGGTTGGGATTTTTTCTTCTGGAACTCTGTCACGCTGTATTGCAGGGTGGAGAAAAAGAAGCAGTGTACAGCAGAGGAAGAGTATGTGACAAAAATAACAGGAGAGATCATGAGACAGACACAGCGAGTGTGGAAGCCATGAGGAGGTTGGTGTTATATCAGTTTGAGCCTGTCACTAACAGTGATTGGTTTGCGGCAGCAGTCAGCAGTTCACAGCCATCCTAATACATCCTGGGAGACGCTGCAAAAATACTGAGACTTGTTAGTGTATATACTGTATATTGCACTTCCTCTTTCGGACTAAAGCTATTCTTAGTCTGACCTTCTGATGCTATGGCGTGCTGCCTCGCTGTTGTCTGTGTGCATTGGTCTGTGTGATATGGCTTGAGTCGAAAAAGCCTTGGGACACATCAGCTTCCTTCGCCGTTTACAAAGAGCCACAGTTTGCAGATGAGACATTGGCGGGGGCAATCTGGACGCAGTGGTGGTGAATGAAAATGCGACTGAAGAGACTGAAGTCTCATTTGAGGCCCACAGCTCTTCTGATGGGTGAAGAACTGCGCTACTCAACACGCAACCCTCTAGTGATCTTTTGTGGCCCGCGTTATGATAACACCATCAGAAATATATTTATCAGCAGCCTATCAAATCTATCTGAATTGTGAGGTGTCCATTTTCATGAGGATTTACGCTAGTTCTCAATATTGCTGAATCACGTTAGAGCGGGAATACAACTGCAAGAAGATGTTACAAAAAAATACTATCAGATCATAGCTGATGTTATGAGAGCGGTGGTCGGTCCATGCGTGCCTTCATAAAGAGTATGTGCTCTCACGCGCAGTGTGTCTGTCAAACATGTGCACTCCAAATTTTACTTGAGTCACTCAACACAGCTTTTGTTTTGAAGCACCAAAAAGCTCATAAAGACAGTGTGAAAATAGTCCATTAGACTCCAGTGGTTAAATCTGTCTTCAGAAGTGATATAATAGGTGTGGCTGAGAAACAGATTATTATTTAAATCCTTTTAACTATAAATGTCCACTTTCACTCTCACATCTGAAGTCACATGTGGCACATGTTTAGATGCACTTTCACATTTGAAATTGAAAGTGGAGATTTATAGTAAAAAAGCCAAGGACTTAATTTGTTTTCATAAGAAATAAGACAAACTCACACACACACACACATGTATACATATATATATATTAGAGTGCTGCCCACAAGGATACAGAGATCAAGCTTTGCGGCACCCACACCTTTCCGATGTTGAGTAGCCTTGGTGTAGATAAACAAAATATAGCCTATGGAATTGCCTTTTCACACCATGGGGAGTAATTTTCCCTCTCTGGTTTTATTTTGTCAGGCTAAATCATATAGACAGTGTTGGGGAGTTGTGTGGCTTTTAAATAATGTGTGTTAACCTTGAGGTCATCTATATGTTAGTGTACTACTAAACATATAATTCCACTTTAGCAGCTAAACACATTTAAAATGTACAGTCTTACAGGAAAATAGATGTAGTCAAAAATGTAATCATCATTCTTTTGTGTTTATTGTTAATTCCCTAAGCAGCATTTAAGGCCCTTTTTTTTTTTAGCAAAATAAATAATTATTTAAATACTGCTGTTTATCACTATTCAGTTATGTAGATTCGATTTTTTTCTTTTTCTGTTTTATAAGTTTACATGTTTAGCTTGTGTGTATTGTGTAGAATGTCTGTCTAATATATTTGATGCTTTCATATTAATACAGCGGAACAGTCAGTTTCCGGAATTGAAAATGCTATTCATTTTCTCCATAGAGAAATAGATTTTTAACTCTAACTTATATATATTTAAAGACAGATCAACTGTGAGTTCCGAGGTTGTTATTTGATGGTCAGTCTGCATTATTTTACTTTAATAATATATATTATTAAAGTAAAATAACACAGACTGTATATATATAAATAAATATATATATATATATATATATATATATATATATATATATATATATATATATATATATATATATATATTTTAAACAGAAGAATTTCTGGTGAAGAACTACACTATCCATTATTCTTTAGGAAAACGATTGACCAATTAGAAAAGCACTGCAAACAAAGTGCACCAAAAGAGCTCTGCAGCGTATGTATTTGCAAATATCAGAATATTTTGTGAAAAAGCTAAATATATTGATTATATACTTATAATCAACAACTTTAAATCAATAGTTTTATATTAGTCAATTGTTTTTAATTTTATTATGTCATTTGTAATACTTAAGGGGTTTATTCCCTCATGAAATAATCATTTACTCACCCTCATGCCATCCCAGATGTGTATGACTTTCTTTTTTCTGAACACAAGATTTTAAGAAGAATATTACAGCTCTATAGGTCTATACAGTGCAAGTGAATGGGTATCAAAAATGTTTGGTCCAAAAAAGGAGATAAAATCTGCATAAAAGTAATCCAAATGACTCCAGTGGTTAAATCCATGTCTTCAGAAGTGATATGATGATTGTGGGTGAGAAACTGATCAATATTTATGTAAATGTTTACTATCAATCTGCACTTTCACTTCTTTTGTTTTTGGCAATCTGCAGTCTTTGTGCATTTCGCCACCTACTGGGCAGGGAGGATAATTTATAGTAAAAAAGGACTTAAAATATTGAGATGCCAGCATTATTAATATTATGCATAAACCTGACGGAAATGCGGATGATAATAAATAATGTTTTACTGCACATGCCAATTGCAGAAGTTTTAAATGCCATGTACTGTACACATATCCGCTTCATCCATCACACTGCATCGTTCTTAAAGGTGCTGAAAGCGATTTTAGCCATTCTACTTTCACAAGAAAAATCCATGCACTCCAAAAATAACAAATGAGCTGTATTGATACTGATATCATGCAGAAACGATTGCTTAAAACAACAGCAGCAAAATAGCACCCTCAACTGACAACTGTTAGGAACAACATGGCTTAAAAATGGCATTAAGCCTCAATAATTCGCTGCAACCACAACAATATGAGAACATGCAAAATGATTGACAGGTCGAAAGTGTCATTTTTATCTGCTGTTTACAGAGTCTAGTGCTGTCACAGAGACAGGAGAGATGTCTTACGACACTTATTTCATTAATATCTTTCAGGGTGTAGGAATATTTTTTGCAGACCTTTCCATGAAAAAATAGCTTACAGCTGCTGAATGAGGTTTGCTGTCTTACAACATGCTGCCAGATTTCCACAAAATCCAATATGACATGACATTGATGCTGAAGTTCTAAATGAGCATTGCATCTTTGCGGCATTGGTGATTGGGATAGGGAATCAAAACTGAAAGAGTGGGCAGGCACTATTGCAATAATACAGCGCTCGTGAAAGGGATAGTTTACCCAAAAATGAAAATTCTGTCATTATTTACTCACATTGATGCCATCTCAGATGTGGATGACTTTCTTTCTTCTGCAGAACACAAACAAAGATTGTTAGAATTATATCTAAGCTCTGTAGGTTCATACAATGCAAGTGAATGGTGACCAAACATTTGAAGCACCAAAATGAAACACAAAGGCAATGTAAAAGTCATCCATACATTTAATCCATGTCATCTGAAGTGATATAATTGATTTTGGATGAGAACAGACCAAAATGTAACACATTTTTACTGTACGTCTTGTCATTGCAGTCTCTATCATGATTTAATTTTGATTACACTTCCTAGTGTTTGACGCGTGCACAGAGCGCTAGATGTTGCTAGGAAGTGTAATCAAGCTTGAAGTCATGATCGCCAAGAAGACTAAAAATGTCAAGATTTGTCCTGACAAAAGAGTGGCATTTTGGTCTTTTCTTACCCAAAAACTATTGGATCGCTTCCAAAAAAATATGGATTTAACCATTGGAATCTTATGTATTATGCTGCCTTTATGTGCTTTTTTGGAGCCTCAAAGTTTTGGACTCATTCACTTGCATTGTGTGGACATACAGAGCTGAATTATTCTTCTAAAAATCATAATTTCTGTTTAGCAGAAAAAAAGAGTCATACACATCTGTGAAGGCATGAGGGTGAGTAAAAGATTAGAGAATTTTCATTTTTGGGTGAACTATTCCTTTAAATAACTCACGCCGGGAATACAGTAAGAACTCACATGCGAAGAGTTTACATTAAAAATTAACTGCTGGTGTTTTTGTTTACTTTTAAACATGGTTGCCACACAAACTGCATTTTACATATTAATAGGAAGGAAATTTGAAGATTTCATCAACAACAACATTTCACTTGAAGGCAATTCATGTGCTATGCCCTTTTTAGGGACATTTGGTTGACCTTCAAATGTGAAAAACCTTATTTTCCCTCGGTATTACATCTAAGCTCTGTAGCAGTTACATAACTAGCTCTGTCAAGCTTGTTGCAAACCTGTCCAGACACCAAAAATCCCTTTTATTCTTCCCTTAATACCCGTTTTTAACTGGTTTAAAGGAGGCTGATATTCACTGAACAATTGGAGCGCTGATGAACAAACTAATCCCGGATGTGCTGGAGAAGGCAAAAATAATAATAATAATAATAATGTGCATTTCAAAAAGACTAGATCTAATTAGTAGAGCTGCAGCTTTAGTCTGAGCTCTCGACTGGAGAATATGTTTGAGAAAGTGGGACACTGTGAGACATGCTCTGTGACTCTTAAGTACACTTTAAAGCAGTGCTTCTTCTTTGGTGCTCTAAGTGGTGATCCAGAACAGAACCCATGTTGTTTATTGTACAAAGGTAAACATTGAAATGTCAGCTTATCAAGTATAACTTCAGGTCGGGTTGTAATTAATGGGAAAATGCATCATTATTATTATTATTATTATAAGTATTTTAATAATATAATAAATATTTAATATAATAAAGGCTAAATTATATATATATATATATATATATATATATATATATATATATATATATATATATATATAAACTGTATATACTCTATTAAGAAAAGACATGAAACAAACCATTTGAGAATTGCTGATTACAAGTAAAAAGCAAATGTCAAGTACAGCATGGAAAAATATGGCCAAATATACACTTTATTGCTGTGGGCTCTACACACAGTCGTACAGTCGAGAGAATTGAAAGATTAGGAAAAACAACTGGGAAACGAGACAGAGGAAGTTCAGATATATCTAGCATGAAGACAGAGATCTATAGAGATGGATTAAGGGCTGTGATTAAAATATCATGTTAGAATCTGCAGTGCTTTCAATATGTTATGACAGAAGAAAAAAAAACAAAATAAATGGTGTTGATGACGTCAGACGAGATTCATTGCTGGTGAGATGCAGACATTGTTTCAGTTGTCATAGTGATTATCTTCTTGTGTAAGACAGCGAGGTGTTTGAATAAAGGCATAAGATTCTCACCTATCAGAGAAAGAAATGCTTTTTGATGTAACTAATACAATCTGAATCATCCGATTCATAGGAGGGATCCCAAAAATAATTTTGAAAAGATGATATTTGAATAGTGATTTAGACGTCAGTTTATTGTGGCTGTTTTGCACTTGAATAGTTGAGTTAAGAATGTTCCTATAGCTGGGTCAATGACAAATGAGGGTGTACAAGATAATGAAAAGGGAAAATCTTAAAATTTTTAAATGCATGTTCCATGGTCTTGAAAGAGTAATGTCTGTATTCACGTTGGTTTCAGATGGTTTTGAATAAGTTTTAATAACATTTATACCATCTTAATTGAATCATTTCTAAAATGCCAGATGGTACAACCATCAAATACAAAGGAATAACAAAATGAATAAATGTGTATACTGTACTGTCACCTCCGGTTCCACCCTGGCCTTTTTCATCACCCTGGCCCCCTGGTCTGTCATCTGTTCCTTGGCTGGGTCCTTTCCACTTCCCCGGCCTCCCAACCGACCCTGACTAAGTCATCCCCCTGGTTTCCCCCACCCGCCATCCCTGGTCTGTCATCTGCCCCTCAGATTGACACATTCCATTTCCCCAGCCTCCCGACCTGCCCCCTTACTTGAAGTCATCCCCCTGGGTTACCCCACCCTCCCTCGGTTGATACCTCTTGTTCCTTCCTGACCTGGTCTGTGCTCTGTCCAAACCCCGGTCTGTGCCCCATCCATGCGTTAGTTTGTGTTTTTGACTGTTTTGTTTTGTTTTCTGTTTGATGTTCCCCTGTTTACTTTGAGGGGGGTCATGTCAGGATCCTGTCACTTTGTCATAATGTTTTTAGTGGTGACAGGATCCTGACACTCATCTTATGTATTTGTGTTTTCATGTTCGGTGCGTGGTGTCTTGGTCCTAACTCAGCCTTGTTCAGTTTCTGTTCTGGGTCGGGATCCGGACAGCCATGTTCCATGTCCCGTCTTTTGTGAATGCACGGCTTTGGGTTCAGTCCTCTTGCCATGAGCTCTTCTGTCAGCCATGTGCACTCACTCAACACACAAGACTGACAGAAGAGCACATGGCAAGAGGACCAAAACCAAAGAACATGCGCTCTTCTGTCAGTCTTTTGTGTTGAGTGAGTGCACATGGCTGTTTTTGTCCTTCATCACCATGTGCACTCGTGTCTATTTCAGTCTTGTGTGTTAGCACATGGCTTTGTGTTGGAACCAATGCAACAATACATAGTAATGAACAGCAATATTTAACTACATATATTTTTACTCAAATCTTTTAATTAACAAACAAATTCTATACAATGAGTTCTGTGAACATTTTCAAAGTGAACAGGCAAATAGCTAAACTAGAGATTCAAATAGCTTAATTGAAAAAGATAGTTTGAACATAATTGACCTCTTCTTTTTGAGATGCTATTCAAACACCTGTCTAAATGCTCTCATGCTCATGAATCATGAGACAAGGAAGGATCGTGAAACTAGTGACATCTTTTTACATTGTAAAACATTTCAAGTCATCCTTGTGTTAAAACAGCATCAGTGTTTCCATCCATTTCATTTCAAAATAATGTATTTAATTTCTATTCTATTCCATTCTGTTCTATTCTATTTGACTTTTCAGAGTTTAAACTGAATTTTCTTTGTAAATAATTACTGGAAAATAGTTGAAATTGGTTGGTTAAAAGTGGTTGAAAATGTGCAAACATTTATCACTGCAGGTTGTAACTTTGATTTAACTTCAGAATTGAACACTTTAAGCTCTGAGGGTGTTTTTTAAAGATTTCCTGTTCATGTGGCATACCCAAAATTAAAGGTATAACTCGACAAAAACAAAACAAAACAGAGGTTCATGTTCTCACTGTGAGAACATTACCATGACAACGATGTGGTCACGGCTTTCCTTCTTCTGGGGGAAATCCATTCTAATGTAATGGGGCTGGCTCATTCGGGCATGCACGCCCAGTCTGAGGCCACCGCCGAGTTGTCCGCCTTGCTTAGCCCAGGCCACCGTGAGTGTTGGGCTGGACTGTAACCCTCCATCCTCCCCTTAGCCCTCGTGGCTAGATGATTGGTTCCTGGGCATGGGGTGGCGCTCACAGCCACGTCCCCCCCACCCCAGTTCCTTTCTTCCTGGATGTGCACAATGAGCTGGCAAAGTCATGGAGGGCACCTTTTACTGCCTTAAACCGACTTCCTCGCTTGTCCACTCTCATTACCCCTAATGGTGGGGCGGTCCACGGGTACACAGAACTCCCTCAGGTGGATAGGGCTGTTGGGGTGCCCCTATGCCCGCAAAATGCCGCCACCTGGCGGGATCAACCATCACTCCCCTCCAAGGCCAGTAGATTCAAGATTGTTTCACGGCGGTGGACCTGAAGGTCTCAATATTACCCTGTCACAGACCCTTTCTATTGTTCGCTTTCAACGGCCAGGCAAGGTCAGTACAAGGTCCTCCCCTTTGGTCTGTCCCTGTCCCCTTCACGAAAGTCGCAGAGGCAGCGTTTATCCCATTAAGGGAAGTGGGCATTTGCATACTCAACTTCCTCAATGACTTAGCGCACTCTTGACAGTTGCTCTGTGCGCACAGTGAACTGGTGCTCATGCACCTCAGCCGTTTAGGGTTTCGGGTCAACTAGGAAAAGAGCAAGCTCTCCCCGGTTCAGAGCATCTCTTTTCTCGGCATGGAGTTAGACACAGTCTCAATGACAGCGTGCCTCACAAGCGAGCGTGCACAGTTGGTGCTGAACTGCCTGAGTTCATTAGACTAGGCACAGCAGTGTCACTGAAACTATTTCAGAGGCTCCTGGGGTATATGGCATCCTCAGCGACGGTCGCGTTGCTTGCGTTGATGCATATGAGACCGCTTCAGCACTGGCTTCAGACTCGAGTCCCGAGATTGGTATGGTGCCACGGCACATACCGTGTGACCCTCTCCCCTTCCTGCTACTTATTCAGCCCTTGGACAGACCTTTGTTTTCTAGGGCAGGAGTCCCCTCACAGCTGGTGTTCAGACACATTGGAGTTACTACGGATGCCTCCCAGTTGGGCTGGGGCGCTGTGTGCAAGGGCATGCAGCTGCTGGCTCCTGCATGGGGCCCTGGATGGATTGGCACATCAACTGCCTAGAGTTGCTGGCTGTATTTCTTTCTCTGCGCAGATTTCTGCCATTGATCTGTGGCAAGAACATGTTGATTCGCTCAGACAACACAGCAACAGTAGCGTATATAAATCGGCAGGGTGGCATTCGCTCTCATTGTATGCCGCAACTTGCCCGCCATCTCCTCCTTTGGAATCATCAGTGGCTTAGGTCGCTGCATGTCATTCATATCCTGGGTAACCTAAACACCACAGCGGACGCGCTGTCATGACAGGTAACTCTCAGTGGAGAGTGGAGACTCCACCCTCAGGTGGTCCAGCTGATATGGGTCCAGCTGATCTGTTCGACTCCAGAGATTCCACCCACTGCCCACTCTGGTACACTCTGACGGAATCCCCCCTCGGCACAGACGCGCTGGCATACAGCTGGCCCCGGGGGCTGCGCATTTCCGTATTTCCCCCAGCAAACCTACTTGCACAAGTCCTGTGCAAGGTCATAGAGGACGAGGAACAAGTCATTCTTGTGGCCCCCTACTGGCCCACTCACACTTGGTTCTCGGATCTCACACTCCTCGTGACAGCACCTCCCTGGCAGATTCCCCTGAGGGAGGACCTTCTTTCGCAGGGACGGGACACCCTCTTGCATTCGTGCCCAGACCACTAGAACCTCCACGTCTGGCACTTGGACAGGATGCAGAAGATCTAAAAGGTCTACCACCAAACCATCGTAGACACGATCACTCAAGCCAGGGCTTCCTCTACCAGGCTTTAGGTTCAGGTAGTGAACCCGCAAACGCTGCCCCGGGAGGAGGCAGACCCAGCCTTAGCATTGCTGTGTCCGTTGCGTGCTTTTGCACACCTACTTGGATCGCAGGCAGAGCTTTAGACACTCTGAGCAGCTTTTTGTCTGCTTTGGTGGACAGCGGAAAGGGAACATTGTCTCCAACAGAAGCTTGCCCACGGGATCGTGGACACCATTGTATTGGCCTTCCAGACCCAGGCTGTGCCCCTGTCCGTGGACCCGCGTCTCCCTTGGACAGAGCTCCCTCTGCCCCCCGGTCGCTGTGTTTGTAGAGCTCCTTCCCGTCGAGGTAGGACCTACCACCGTGCCACTCCCATATGGCTGATTAGCCCATGAGCAGCTGGTGCGGCCTGCTCCCAGGCAATTTATGTCGCTTCCCTCCCTCAGGGATGTGCGGAAATATATGGCGACTCTTGGGGCGTTGGGGATGGTTACGTGCAGTCTGATGCACCTGCTATTTTCACACACAGCAGCTTGCTTGCACCTGCATCAGCAGCCAACATAACACGTTCAGTGTTGTGGCGTTTTTAGATAGAGACCCCTAGTGTCACTACATCGACATAACTTCGAGTGAGTGACAGAAGGGGAACATCTCGGTTACTGTCGTGATCTCCATTCCCTGATGGAGGGAACGAGACGTTGTGTCCCTCTTGCCACAACACTGTACTAAGCCGCTGAAATGGCCTGGACCTTACTCTCAGATCCTCAGCTCAAAACCTGTCTGAACAGATGCACACTTCCCTCCTTTTATACCCGTATGTCCGGAGGAGGGGCATGCAAATTTTGTTTGCCAATTCTCATTGGCCTTTTCTCAAAGATAGAGGTAACCGAGACTCTCAAGAGAGACCCCTAGTGTCACTACATCGACGCAAGATCTTGTTCCCTCCATCAGGGAATAGAGGTTACGACAGTAACTGAGACGTTTTGTTTTGTTCCCAATCATGTGAACTGTATCTGAGAAATATATTTTTTGTGTGTTGATATGGCAAAGCAATCAAAAGTTATAGCATTACAAAAATATGTGATCATAATTTCCAAAAATGTCTTCATGTGTCCAAAAGCCTTTCCAAACAAATAAAACAATGATTATACATAAGCACTAATTACACATGCAAACACAACAGTGACTATACAAACATAACAGTGACTAGGTAGGCATAGCAGGAAGACATTATTTTAGTAATGCGATTTCACAGAATGAGTTTCATTCTGTGCTATTTGAGTCATCATTGAGTCTGTTTCATTTACATGGTGCCATCTCCTGGTGGCCATATTTAACATTGTGCTTTGTGCGGATTAAATAATAGTACTATGCATCTAATTACCTTTTGTGGGCTCATTTGGAAGATAATCACCTTTTCTAAGTTATGGTATGTGATATTTTATGTTCTGTTTATTTTTCTTGAAATTATAAGCAAAAATGTTGCATAAATGCAACACCAACATAATAGTCAAACACATATGCTTAGCTATTACTTGCTATATTTTTGTCTGTGAGTAAAACAAATAGGCTGGATATAATCTACTCTTCGAGAACTTTCCAACAACATATGACTCATCAAATGAATTTGATGTTTTTACTGATTGCAAATATATGTACAGTGCACATTTTTTATTATAAATTATCAAATCGGAACACTTCTGATTTTAATGCAAATTTCAGAGCACTTGTTCAGTTTTGGTCATAATGCCTACATGCATCAGCTTTCTAACAATACCTATTTTGTGTTTGTTAAGACTGTAGTTGTTAATATCCTAGCGATTATTTATTTTCTCGCAGGCCCATCCGAGCTTTTACATATTTATTTATTTTTTATTTTTTTACAGTGTAGGAATCTTAATTGCTAACCAAATAGCACATTAAAACACATTATCATATTCACAATGTAGCTTAATTTTTTATCGCCAGTAAAATCATCGCAAATATATTGTGAATATTCAGTTTATTACTGTGGCCAAACATCTATACTTGACTGCATGCAAAGGAAATGGTTGCTGACAGCAGTATTTGGGGGCAATCCAAGAGTACATGTTGGTAGATTGAACATCTTCTGCAGGATCCTCCATCCTCCGACAGAAAGACACTATTTCAAACTTATCAGTTTTACATTGGCCATGATTGTGCTTTTTGTGGCATGCATACATGTTTAGAATGGATACTGCAACTAGATTTTCTGAAGAAAATGTGAGCAGTGCTTGCCCGTTCAAAAGACTGTTATGATGCTAGGGTGTTGTGAGTTGCCAGGGCATTGTGGTATAATTTCAAGTCTAGAGCATAAACAGTATGGGACGAATGGTACAAATTTACTTGGTAGATGTTTGTTCAAATCCCTAACCCTCAGCATGAGCAATATTAATAATGATGCTTGGCTTAGCAAGCACATTAATGAGGAGGGAAGTGATGATGATTGCATCTGTAGTCTCATAAGTCTGCAGTGGGGGATTTTTTCTGACTCACTTTTGCAGTGGCACAGCGACACATCAAGTAGGCCAATTACATAAGAGGACAGAAGTGTTGTACATTCTGCTTTCATGTTTTTAAATTGTCTATCTTATTGAAATGCACTCCCCATAACTATCATTGTTTAATTTTCACACTAAAACAGTAATTTGCCTAATGCTATTTAAGTTTAGGTTACTGTTATTTTAAATTAACTCTCAGGGGTGGCCTAATTAAATGTAGATAATGTATAGTTCTAAATATAGTTCTACACTAAATTATTTGAAAGGACGATGGGGATTAGCAATTGAAGTATTACATTTATAGATTACATTACAATGCTGTAATGTTTGTTTTCTTTATATCATCACAATTTATACATAAAAATTTGTTTGATCAAAAAATAAAAAGCATCTGCTACATTGTCACATTAAATAAACATCTTCTTAAATTTGCGTTATACTTTATATAAACCAAACCAACCAGCTCCAAAAAAGTATTTGAAAAGGAGACAAAAAGACAAAAGTAAAAGACTGTGTACTTAATGTAATTAATAAGAGCATGAACACCAAAATAGTGCCGACCTACCGAGGCACGGACTCTATAAGACCCCTGAACGTGTCCTGTGGTATCTGGCACCAAGACTTTAGCAGCAGATCCTTCAAGTCCTGTAAATTGAGAGATGGAGTCGCCATGGATCGGACTTGTTGGTCAAACACATCCCACAAATGCACAATCAGATTGAGATCTGGGGAATTAGGAAGCAAAGGCAACACCTTGAACACCTTGAATGTTCCTCAAACTATTCTTGAACTATGTGTGCAGTGAAGCAGGGTGCATTATCCTGCTGAAAGAGGCCGCTGCCATCAGGGAAAACCATTGCTATGTAGGGGTGTAACTGGTCTGAAACAATGTTTAGGTTGGTGGCACATGTCATCCACATGAATGGCAATTCTCAAATGTGTGGATTATTTCCATCAAGATCATGGGTGGTGTAGTTCTTCACCAGAATTTCTGCTAATAAACATAATTTATATATATATATATATATATATATATATATATATATATATATATATATATATATATATATATATATATATATATATATATATATATATATAAATTAAAATAGTGTGGACGGATGGTTTCAGCTAAAGAATATACCATCAATTAACAACCTCTGAGCTCATGGTAGGTCTGTTGTCATGTGCGTAAATTACAACTCAGCCTAGTTGTGGCATTAAGGGCCATCATCAAACATCATATTAAGCAACTGACATTACTTTATAAAGAGTGAATTACTTTCTTGCCATGTATTGTCCAGGGAACATATGGTGCAACAAAAGTAAGTACAGATTTTCTAGTTACTAAGACCCTAGTGTGAACTTTAAATCCCGATTCGAGAAAGACATTATGAATGGATTATGCATACCTGCCCTGGTAGCCATTTTCCAACCTTGCAAAAACTATGCAGCTAACAAATTTACTCTTAAATGTACTTTTTTTGGAAAAAGACATAGAACACAAGTCCCTGCTTCTCTGAGCCCCATCACAGTAGTTCACATGCCTTTTTGTGCTGAAGTTTACCCTGCTCAGCACTATGAGATTAACATATTTATTCCCATGCACAGCACTCACGGCAATATGCGACTGCCTGACTTGGGAGTGATGTTGCAGCAATTCCTGCAGAACAATAACCCCCATTTTTTTGTTCGCACCAGAAATGGGGGGAGATTCTTATTTACCGGTGTAATCTTGTTGCGCAGGCGGCAACTGGGGGAAGTGCCTATGTTATTTGTATAATTCCATTTGCCCCTGAGTCCTGGAGCTTTGAAAGCGCCCCGGCTGATAAATGATCAGTGTGCCCTAGTTATTATGGTGCTTCATAACTCTATGGGAGAATAAGATTATTATGGGGAGATTTTTCTGAAGTGTCATAGAGAGCGAGATATGATACAGTGATTAAAATTCTGAACTCGATATCTCACATGTGGAGTGGCTTTCAGAAGAGCTTTCTCTAATTTATCTGTCTTTGTATTATGTTGTTTTTGCACATAATATTTAGAACAGTGGTTCGCATCCTGGGGTCCAGGGAGGTACGGAAACTTTGATGCGGTCAAAGATCAATAAAATGCACAATACTCATCTAACTCACCATGATAAACAATATTGAAATATAAAAACTGTGCAAAGACCAACGGAAACAAACTTTATGAAATGTCACTCAACTTCCGAGACAGGATTGTATTGAGGCACAGATCTGGGGAAGGATACAGAAAAAATTCTGCAGCATTGAAGGTCCCAATGAGCACAGTGGCCTCCATCATCCATAAATGGAAGAAGTTTGGAACCACCAGGACTCTTCCTAGAGCTGGCCCCTCGGCCAAACTGTGCGGTCGCAGCATCTTGCTGTGGGGATGTTTTTCAGCGGCAGGAACTGGGAGACTAGTCAGGATCAAGGGAAAGATGAATGCAGCAATGTACAGAGACATCCTTGATGAAACCCTGCTCCAGAGCACTCTGGGCCTCGGACTGGGGCAAAGGTTCATCTTTCAACAGGACAATGACCCTAAGCACACAGCCAAGATAACAAATGAGTGGCTACGGGACAACTCTGTGAATGTCAATGAGTGGCCCAACCAGAGCCCACACTTGAACCCGATTGAACATCTCTGGAGAGATCTGAAAATGGCTGTGCACTGACGCTCCCATCCAACCTGATGGAGTTTGAGAGGTCCTGCAAAGAAGAATGGGAGAAACTGCCCAAAAATAGGTGTGCCAAACTTGTAGCATCATACACAAAAAGACTTGAGGCTGTAATTGGTGCCAAAGGTGCTTCAACAAAGTGTTGGGTAAAGGCTGTGAATACTTATGGACATGTGATTTTTTTTTATTTTTAATACATTTGCAAAGATTTCAAACAAACTTCTTTCAAGTTGCCATTAGGGGGTATTGTTTGTAGAATTTTGAGGAAAATAATGAATTTAATCCATTTTGGAATAAGGCTGAAACAACAAAATGTGGAAAAAGTGAAGCGCTGTGAATACTTTCTGGATGCACTGTAAAATAAAAAGTTCTGCTTACAAGTGATAAATTAAATTAAATTACAAGTGATTAAATTTTCTTTATTTTCTTCAAACATAACTTCTAATATTTCACTGAAAGCGTGCTATTAACTGAAACTTTAGAAAAATACTTTGTTAGGATCAGAAATTGTCTGGTGTGGTGAAAATTACGCCACAAATCTGGGACAGTCAGAATGTTTGTAAAACTGATAAAAATAATGTTCACAAAATAAATATTGAAATGGTTCATGTATATTTCGCTCTTTTGCTTTTAAACATGTAATAATTTGTATTTTTACAATGGATATTCTAGTTAAAGTCTGGGTCTGGGAAAAGGCTAAAACTATCACATTTAAAGCATTTGAAAGGTACCAAAAATAAATGAAGACATGATAAAAAGATTTCAGTATTAAGGTGACCTTCACATGAAAAAGAAAAAAATCAACCCCTGGGACATAAAATTACCTGAAGTTGAAGAAACACACATACACATGTGCACCCATGTGCCAAAACATTATGAACACTCACAGGTGAAGAGAATAACTTTGATAATCTCCTAACAAGGTGTCTGGGTGGATTAGATGGTAAGTGAACAATCAGTTCGGCTGGAGTAAAGACCTGAGCGATTTTGGCAAGGGCCAAATTGTTGTGGCCAGAGGACTGGGTCAGAGCATCTCTGAAACGGCTTGTGGGGTGCTATATATATATATAGACTATATACAGTGTATATATGTAGATATTGCCCAAAGTTTCTGGCTGCCCTGGATGATGTTATTATTGATGAGCATAGCTGATTTTAGCAGATATGTATATAATTCCAAACGGTTCAGACCTCGGTTCACTATGACATGCACTGTATGTATGTATATTTATCAGCAGCAGTAGATGTACCCCTCAAATTAAAATGCGAATCAATTACATGCGTTAATCCGAGAAAAACCAGGCCTGCAGCTATTTTTTTTTTTACCAACCCTCCTTTTGACGAGCTTCCTTTCTATTTGTGGTTGCAGGTGATTTGCATATATGTCTCAACATAGCAGAAAGAAAGAGACAGAGGCAAAAGAGAGATATAAAAGCACTCTCTCACAGAGAAGTCTGAGAATGTTCCCACTGCGGAGGGATGAAAGGCAAACAGGCGTCTTTTTATAACACCACCATTTGTTCGTTTACAGGCGAGCAGTCTGTCAGATGAGATCTACAGGCAGAATTGGGCTTTGAGGTGTTGCACTGTGCTCTCATTAGGGAGAAACCAAGCAATGGGACTCTTTGAAGTCCTGAGCTAAGAGAGAAAATGCAATGGAGATGACGCAGCTACATCAGTCAAACATTCACACCATCTGAGCAGAGCACTGATACCACTGCACTGTGCCATCATCAATATTTCATTTTGATAAAGGCAATATGACAGAAAAACTGCAACAGGAATTAAACATTGTAGCTCAAAAACAGCAGCATGCTTCTGCATGGCACTGCAAGATCTATAATTTGTTATGAGTGCAGATTATAGCAATTACTCAAAAGAATCACGAATGCAGTTTCATCTTTGAAGTTCACTTCACAGTAACAGTATAAACTGCAGTAGTAATCTCAAGGATATAGAGTACTTGATCTAACACATACAAATACTTTTGTTGTAACCTAATTTGTCGGGTTGATTTAGTCCAATTGGTTGATATTTTTGACTTGAATAAACAAGTTAATTTAGATGTTACCGCATGAAGCACATTTTTTAAACCATTTTGAAGGTCATCAATAATTCTTCTAAGATAAAATAAAAAAATGATTAACTGATGTTGTTCCAAACCTGTATAACTACTTGTTTAAAATAAAAAGGAGATGTAAGGCAGGCCTCAGTCACCATTTACTTAAATTATATGGAACCCAGATTCAAAGAATGTGCCTGTAGCTGCCTTACATTTCCTTATGGGTTCAACAGAAGTATACAGGTGGAGTACCCAGTTACCAAAATAATAACTGATTTTAGCCCTAGTGCCTAGTTTGCATTGGTGGTGGTGATTTTGATTCATCCCAGTGACTCTTTGAATCATTCACCAAATAGATTCATTCAAAAACATGTTTATTATTTAAATAAGTCCTATACAATCCTTTATGAAATTGTGCATAATAAACAAAACAAATCTATAATTGATTTCCATATTGGGCTTGACTTTTATCATAATACTGAAAAAGAAAACAATAGCCAATAAAAATAAATGTATTAGTAGTTTAATTCATGAGTTTCAATCATATCCTTACATCATTTTAATTGTGAATGTGTATAAGTATTAGAACTATAAGAATTAACATGTTAATGCATGCGATTCATTTAAAAAGTTTTAATGCATTAATTATAAACGATTGCTGCAGGAAAACTATAGCCACAATCTACCGGCAGATAAGTATTGTGGAGGATGAGAGTTTAATGCCCATTGCAATAAAATGCAACCTATAGGGAGACATATAGACTATATAGTTATTTCAATTACTCAACCTCCTGCTTAGACTTTGTGAAACGTTTAATGTTTCTTAAATTGGTGATATTTTAGTGCATTTCTATCTTTATGTATATTGTGGAAGGGTTTGTATGGAAATAAAGCATTATATTGTTAATTATTGTTTTGTTTTCTTTCCTAAGATGGAAATAAAGGCATTTTGAATTGTAATATATATATATAGTGTCAAATTTCAGCACTTACAAAATCTGCAATTAATCATGATTATCTACAAAAAAAAAATGCAAATAATCATGATTAAAAATGTACTAATAAGTGTATAATATATATATATATATATATATATATATATATATATATATTAGGGCTGTCGATTTAGCGTGTTAATTCAGTGCAATTAATTTTACAAAATAATCACAACGTGCAGTTTATACAGTGAAGAAAACACTTCAGCAGCAACAACACAAACATGCGTCACGTTCTTGCGTTTAAAACTCTTGAAGGAGCGCAAATCCAAACTAAGGGATCTCAAGATGTGTTTAAAGATTGAGTATTAAACTCAATCTTTATATTTAATTATATTTATATTTTCAATTATATTTAACTTGTCACAGTGACCTAAACATTTTATGTTTATGATGTGACACACCCGAGACGCTACACAAGCATGTCTGACGCTTCTTGAAATTGACGAGTCCTTAAACAAGCCCTCATAATAAAACTCCAACTGATTGACATATTCACTTGTGAAATGGATTGGTGTGATCTGTATGCCAATGATTGACTTATGATCAATAATATGGTAGTAAGCAATACATTGTATTCTAAAGCCACTTTTTGTATTGTCTTATCAATGATTAACTCTTCTGCCACAAGAATGTAATGCATTTTAATTATCTGAATATATATATATATATATATATATATATATATATATATATATATATATATATATATATATATATATATATAAATGTTAAATATTTCAAGATAACTATGTATAATTATTTCATCATTATATATTGAATTATTGTTATATGAGGGGCTTTCTCAGCAAATATTTGTATATGCGATTTAAATATGATTAATCACGATTAATTAATCGGGACATCATGTAATTAATTTGATTAAAAATTGTAATCGATTGACAGCCCTAATACATACACACACACACACACACACTGTGGACACACACTCAGTGGAATGTGGTGGACTTTTAAAATATATATATATTTTTTATATGTATAGATTTTTTTTCATACTTCTTAGAATAGTTCACCCAAAAATGAAAAACCTCTCATTACTTACTCACCTTTAAGCCATCCCAGATGTGTATGTCTTTCCTTCTTCAGCAGAACTGAAATGAGGATCAGGAAATGACCCAGGTCAGACTCGAACCTGGGTCCTCATGAGCAAACATGCAGCACACCCCACTGCACCATGGCTCGGACAGGAAGCCATTTTTAAGCTAATTTTTTAAAGCTAAGTCTAATGGTACCTGTTTACTTGCATTGTATGGACACATGCTCACTAAAAATTCACTCACTGACACACCATTGCGTGTTTCAAGTCACTTCAAGTTCATTTAGATTTAGATGATGGACAAAAGTAGAGTTGTCCTAGTTGGTTATTTGTTTACTCTGTAAATAATATCTCCACTTCAATCAGCTCGTCCCATTCATAGCGATCTACAGAGACCCACTGCGAGTGTAAGAGCATTAGAGGCAGACATTATGGCTTCAATTGACTGACAGTTTGTTGAATTAATTATTGCAAAGTTGAGGCAACATGTCCCCACTCGTGACTTTTTGCCTGTATGTTGGGTTACCCAATATTTTTACCAAGCCATAGACTTAAGTGAACTAGAAACTTGAGACTGTCCATGGAAGTGAATGAGAATGATTGATTGAAACTAGCATTTGTTTATAATCACAACACCACCTGGACATTATGTTTATATTGGATTCTTGCAGCAAATGTGTTTGTTTTTTTTTCCACCATGTTATATCCATTGATATATTTGTTAATGGAGCCATTTTTGTTACGATTGTAACTTAAACTCTTGAGTATTGTGATAACTAATTTGTGAGCGAATCATTTTTTTTTTTGTAGTCAGATGATTACAATGACTTTATCGTTAGAAAGACAGTTTAGCTTGACAGCTTTGTAGCTCTATTCTGTTGAGCCAGCACCAACAAGGCTTAATGTTGTCCTAATGCTTTAATGGGACTAGCGTTGTCAATATATGTTTCCTCAAGATGAATGTTAATTCTAATGAGTTGAGCAGAATCCATCAAACACTTTGAGGGGGTGTAGTCTGACAGCAAGTCATGGGAGCCCTTAGGTGCACCCTCATTAGTAAACGTAGACTGTGATGTTCTCTGACTTTGACGTTGCTGAGTTTGCTAAATTAGGGTGTTTTTACAGCAATTTGCCAGCACAACAGGGCAGACTGTTGCCTAGGGGTTTCGCCTTATGCAGTTCTTAATGAAAACGAATTGAAGAGCATGGACCATGGTGAGCTTTAGTTGGGAGCAGTGCATCAGTAAAGCCACCTGTCAGCAGAATGAATAGTATTAAACACTGCAGGTGCTGCTGCTCTTAATGATACCATCAGTAGATGTGGAAGAAGCTGTAGTGTCGGAAGAGGGCAAGTAGGTTACCTCTCTCTCATCTTTAACTAACGTAGACAGGAAGGAGGTATTTAAAGGAATAGTGCATCCAAAAATGAAAATTCTGTCATCATTTACTTGCACTCATGTCTTTTGAAACCTGTATGACTTACATCTGTGATAGTAGTCTACCTCTTTATAGGCGACATATTGAACTGTATTGGAATAATGTTCTTATCGCTCTTTCCATGTAATTGCAATGAATGGGGATCAGAGTTTTCAAGCTTCAAAAAGGATGGAAAAGCATGTATCATATCATAGTATCTAGTAGTGCACTTCAGAGGATTTGTAATATAGTGCATGAACCACACTTATGGAACTAATTCATATGTTCCTTGCAAATATTTGTATTTAGTCAGAATACAGCCTACTTTTGAATGGCCATCAGTGAAGAAGTATGTGTTTTGAGTCGAGATGGTGTAGATCCATCCAACCTTGACCCTTTGTGTACACCATGGTTTAACAAATTTCTAATGTAGCCCTAGAACTAAAATGAGCTTGACTTCTCAGCTTGTGCTTCTTATACCTCCTTATACCCTTGCGCATCAAAGGAGGCCTTTGAAATGGCTTGTGCAATGTTTGGCAATAACACACCAAAGAGAGCACTGTAGCCCAGCACCAACAGAATTTTTTTAAGTTAATAATCCTTGTGGTATGAACTCCAAAATGACCTAAAATATCTTTTGAACAGCAAAAACCTCTTATTGAAACCAAAGCTGTGCAACATCTCCACATGTCTTCAAATATACAAGTTCACCTAACAGCAGAGGTCTGAATTTGTCCATAAAATGTCTCTTTTGTTTTGTCCACAGGAGATTACGTGGTGCTGACAGTCTTCTTTGACTTGAGCAGGAGAATGGGTTATTTCACCATCCAGACGTACATCCCCTGTACTTTGATTGTTGTCCTGTCCTGGGTCTCATTCTGGATTAACAAGGATGCAGTTCCAGCCAGAACCTCTTTGGGTAAAACATCCTGTTTTAAACTCTGCTTGTTGAAACCAGTGAACTATCTTTCAGTGTTGGGGAAGCTACTTAAAAACCATAGTGTGCCAAACTACAAGCGTATGGTTTGATGTAGTGTACAGTCAAGCTGTTTATTTGAAAAGTAATTAGGGAAAGCTTTTACATTAATGTTCACTTTATGGGTTTATAAAGTGATCATTTATAAACAAATAAGTCATTTACAAATACATTATTAATCATAGATATGCTATTATAACAACTTGAATAAATAGGACTTTCATGCAACACTAGCCAAATAGTGAGCATTTTAATTTACATGTTATAAATGCTTTACAAATACACCTATTCATATTTAAATAAATATGCATAATATAAACATTTTTATAAAATGTCCTAATTCATGATTTTTGATTCATGAAACAATGAAGCCAAGTGTAAATGGAATGTCCTTATTCAATCGGATAGAAATCCGATCAGTAAAAACTGATGAAGTGTAAATATTGTCAAAAACAGTGAGGGTTGTGAAACAATAAATAGAATGTAAAAAAATAAATACATAAAAAACAGCATTAAACTAAATATTTGTATATGTATATATAAATATACAAAATTTCACTCAGAAACTTTTGCGCAAATATATCATGAACTGCATTTCAATCCAACTATTTTTATAAGCGTTTTTAAAATGAGTATTTTAAGAAATCCTGAATGGAAACACTTGATATGCGAATAAAGTAAAAAATAATTACATAATTTAATGAGGTAGGAGAAGGTGGATTTTCTAGAGTTTTGCATTAGTTAAAATGTGCATTAAATTATGGAAATGGCTTATTTGGATGAACGATGACGTGTCGTAACCATTTGCACTGTGGTCTTGCTTACACCGAAGGTCTCACCAACAACTCGGTACTCTGCGCAAGTTGCGAGCTTGTAAAGCACGATGGTAATGCATTCATATAGGTGTGCGAGAGTTTGACGTGATTTATATGATTTATATTTTAGATCTATCGGGATGGATTTCGCAGGAAATTGCATACATACGTCATTCGCCCATGCGTTTTAACATCATATCTGTACATAGAGAAGATAAGCTCCGGCTACTGTAGCACGTGTATGGTGTGGGAGTAGCGTGAAGTTGAAAGTTTGTTGTCACAACGAACGAGAAATAATTAACATGGGTCATTCAGAATGGTAAACCTCCAGAGAATCACTGGTTGTAAAAACAAACAAACCCCAAAAACATCAGAGTCTACAAGCAAAAAGGGAAAGTGACAGAGTTCGTAAAAAACCCAAATCAACATCGGCTTGGCTTTTCAGAGGTGGCGACACCTGAAAGGATTTAAAAGTGACTCAGAGATTTTCTTATTCAACAGGTAAGATATTTTATTGATATGGTTTATGTATAATTGTGTAATCACACATCTGTGTGTGTGGTGAAATACAGTAATTATACTGTAATCGGTGCAGAACTTTTCACTTGCTAGCACACACATGTATTTTTCTTTATAATGGCAATCATTTATATAAATAAATCCTTTAGTCCTAGGCTTGCCAAGGACATATGAGTCTTGAAATGATGATGACCACTAGTTGGTAACAATGACAATAAATAATTTAGTTACTATCGTGGTCTATTTGGCCAGAATATCCTGCAGTTATAAAAAATGTACAATGTTTGATCTTATCAGACTAACAATTTCTGTGTCTTTTTTATTAACTTAAACATAAACATAATTTTTTTCCAATAAGTCAAAACCATAGCATAAGATATGGCAATTACCTGCTCAGATGACATGTTTTCGGATTTCCATCTTTTCCTTTCTTTTGTTATTTATTTGACATATTTTGACTGCTCTGATACGATATCCTGTATCCGTGTGTACACCGGTGCCTCGAATCATATTCATCTACGCAGAGTAGAGCCGAAGCACAACTAACGTCATTACCAAAACAATGTTCTTCCACAAGACACTATTTATTAACAGCTAGAGGGCCAAATGTTACATAGTGTAGCTTTAAAGTAATGATAAGTACTTATAGTAATGTGATTACTTTTTAATTGAAGTAATCAATAAAGTAATCTTATTACAATGTTTATAGAAGTAATTAGACATTTGCAGTTGATTACTTTTTGTCCAGCTTAATAATCCCTTTACTATTTAAGTAAAGTTTTTTATATACAGAATATATATATATATATATATATATATATATATATATATATATATATATATATACATTTTGTGCATGCAAGGCTCAGTATTGCTGGTGGTTTTCGACATCCAAAATGTTAGACCTTTTTAATGTTGTATAATTTAATGAATATTGATGAGATTAATGGTACAATATAACAGGAGTGTGCTGCATCAGCATTTTAAAACGTGTTACTGGATGCAACATATTCATATCCTGTTTCCGTTCTGTAGTAATGGATGTTGAATTGCCCTTGTCCCTAGAGGGCAGGTCACCTTGGAGGGTGCTTGATTTTTAATTGTCCTGCTTTCCTTAGTCAGCAGCACATCTCCCTTGCAGTTCTTGGCTCCTGACCTTACCGTACTACCATTGAGAATCCTTTATTATCTGCTACATTAACATGATTTTGCCACTAAAATATCCAATATTTAAAGGATTATTTCAGCCAAAATGTAAAAATGTATTTATTTGCTCACCTTCATGTGGGTAAAAAGTATTCAGGTTTGGAATGACATGAGAGTAAGTAAATAATGAAAGAATTTTACATTTTGGGTGAACTGTTCCTTTAAAACCTTGTGATGAAATTATAAATGCATCACTCTGTTTTGCAGTTGCTATTTTGGTTGAAAACCAGTCAACAAAATTGAAATGTGTGTCATCCAACCAAGTATCATAATTACTGAATGCACAGGCATGGATATTGCAAAATGAATCTTAGAAGCTGATGAGTTGATCAAACATGTAAACATGCTCCTATGTATGCATGCACTTATGTAACTGATACTTAGCATCATGCATCTAGGCTGATCTAGTGCATGCTTCAAAGTATGCATGATTATCCTCCGTGGTTGCCCTCTCTATTACAAAGACAAGAACATGATGCATAGTAAATCAAGATCAGACCATGGAAACGTTTGCATTTGGTAACTTTCCCCTTATTTGTAACTGTGATTCAGACAGTCTAGTACTCATACTTATCATTGTATGTACTGCTTTAGTGATTAGAAATAACAAAATAAAAAAAATGCATGAAATCTTCAAGTGATTCTAAAAAAAAATGACTGTCAGGGTAAATGGGGGAACACACAACTTTAATATCACCTGATAAATAATTATAATCATTTTAAATGTTGTAATGTCATAACTAAATTAGAAAAAGTTTACATTTATTTTCCCTAATAATATACAGTATATATTAGATAATGCATCATCCTCTTATACATGCTAAATTTACACTGATTAGCCAAAACATTATCACCACATGACCATGACCACCTGCCTAATTTGCTGTTGTGAGATGGGGCCGCTATGGATCACACTTGTTGGTCCAGCACATCCCACAGATGCTCAGTCATGTTGAGATCTGGGGAATTTGGAAGCCAGGGCAACACCTTGAACACTTCATAATGTTCCTCAAACCATTCCCGAATATGTCTTCAAGTCCTGTAAGTTGCAAGATGGAGCCACCCACAAGCCTTGCCGTTACAGAGATGCTCTGACCCAGTCGTCTGGCCACAACACTTTGGCCCTTGTCAGTGTCGCTCAGGTCTTTACTCCTGCCCATTTCTCCTGCATTCAACACTTTGACTCTGAGAACTGATTGTTCACTTACCATCTAATCTACCCAGACCTTGACATGTGATCTTGTTAGGAGTATATCAACGTTATTCGGTTCACCTGTGAGTGGTCGTAATGTTTTGGCTTATTGGTGTATATCTAAATATGTTGCAATTTATGTATGCACATGCACATTAGCTGCATTCCACTGTCGAGTCAGTGCAAGCCAGTGCTATCAACTGGCCAGGAGGGGCCAATAGCCTTACCCATAGCCTAACAGCGTTGCCCTAAAACCCGCCCTTAACACACAACCCTGGTGCCAACTTCACACACCCCGCCCATTTCACAAGCAAGAAGGAAGCTCCAGCTGAGATATCATGTTATCTAGTTATCTAGAATATTGAGTTTATATCAAATGTATACATTAGCTAGCAAGCAAGATAAGTTAGCTTTGACAGCTCACCGACTGTATCGGCCATGGTTTCCCAAATGGTCTCTCCACTAACAGCGGGACAATGTCCCTGCACAGAGTTTATGTAAGTTCACAGAACAATGGAAAGTCATTTATTTGGTCACCGCGTTGTCCATTGTGCATTTGTACTGTTACCGCATTTTGTTTTATTTATTTTTTCCCCAAAACTGTACCATTGTGCGCTGGACACACATCGTGCCAGTTTGGTGAAACTTCGCCTTTTATATTGAACCCGCCTCAATCCCTTATTGGCCTTGTTTGTCCCAAGGGTAATCGGCGGGCCAAAAGTCTCTGGCCCCAAGAAAGCCCGTGGAGGAACGATGAAGCCCCGGAAGTGACAATTGGAACACATCTGGCCCTGACACGCACTAGTGTGCCCTCATTTTGCCCGATAGAGGAAATGCAGCTATTGTTCTCAAGTTAAGCATTTCCCCCTTACTACAGTATGCATTTATTCAACTCAGAGAAGGCCCTCTTAAACTGACACTTTCTAAAGTTTAATTTGAGGGTGCCATTATTTGCAAGATTTACAGTAGCTATGATTTACTGAATGAGGTCTGTTATGCGAACAGCATTGAAAAGCATTGACTCTCTCTCTCTCTCTCTCTCTCTCTCTCTCTCTCTCTCTCTCTCTCTCTATATATATATATATATATATATATATATATATATATATATATATATATATATATAAAAGTTTTGACCCAAAGCTAAATTTGATAGACCAAACAAAGTGGGCAGTGATCATGTTGTCTAACTTTGACATGCCCAGACATTCAAATAGTAAAAGTGAGTTTCTGACACTTTTAGCACTGTGGATTTCTAGAAAGTTAAGTCTCGTTAAAAATGTCCAACAGTGTACTTAAGTATGTGTTATTACAACAGGCTTATATCATTTTTGTCATTTGTTTTCTAAAAGTCATGTAAATTACCACCACAGTTTTATTTCCAGCACATCTCCAGCAATTCTCAATTGTATTTAAAAGAATTATGTGCTGGAAATTAAATTTGTAACGTTTTTGAAATAAAATGGTTGACTGTCTTGCTAAGGCTAATTTCATAGCCAGGGTAGGGGAGTAACAGAATGCATATTTAAAATACAAAATATTAGTTACTATATTCCACTATAGCTACAATTTAAATGGTTGGTAATCAGAATAAAGTTACAAAAACAGCATTTTATTGTTATTTGTTTCATGAAGTATTTAGTCAATTCAGTTGGAAAACATTTATCCATATGAATAAAGTGATCAGAAGATGCCATTTTATATAGTCTGTTTAGCAAGTTTGCAGCAAAAATAGTTAACCTTGTGTAAATTTAAAAACATTTACCTTTCAATATGCTTTTTAGCATATTTTATATATATAGTTGAAGTCAGAAACTTACATACACCTTAGCCAAATACATTAAAATTTGTTTTTCTCAATTCCTGACATTTAAACATAGAAAACATTCCCTGTAAGTTAGGATCGCTATTTTATTTTAAGGATGTGAAATCTCAGAATAATAGTAAAGATTACTTTCCGGGAAGGCGGAGGAGCGTAAACAAGCCAGTTATGCCCTCCGTAACTCCATCAGTACAGCCAAACGCCAGTACAGGCACAAAATTGAAGGTCAGTTCAACACCACTGACTCCAGAAGTATGTGGCAGGGAATTAACACCATCACGGACTATAAACAGAATAAAAACTCCGCCATGAACACCGTTGCCTCTCTCCCGGACGAGCTTAATACTTTTTATGCTCGTTTCGAGGACAACAACACCGCCCTCGCGGAGAGAGCACTCGCGGCCGATACTACAGAGGTTGGTTCACTCTCCGTCTCTGTTGCGGATGTAACCCGATCCTTTCGACGGGTGAACATTCGCAAAGCCGCGGGTCCAGACGGCATTCCGGGCCGCGTCATCAGAGCATGCGCGAACCAACTGGCTGGTGTTTTTACGGACATTTTCAACTTGTCCCTATCCCTGTCTGTAGTCCCCACATGCTTCAAAACATCAACCATTGTGCCTGTACCGAAGCAAGCCAAAATCACTTGTTTAAATGACTGGCGTCCTGTTGCCCTCACCCCCATCATCAGCAAATGCTTTGAGAGGTTGATCAGAGATCACATCTGCTCTGTTCTGCCCACCTCTTTGGACCCATTGCAGTTTGCCTACCGTAACAACCGCTCCACTGATGATGCCATTGCATCTACAATACACACTGCTCTATCCCACCTGGAAAAAAGGAACACGTATGTGAGAATGCTGTTTGTAGACTACTGCTCAGCATTTAACACCATAATGCCCTCCAAGCTTGATGTGAAACTCCGGGCTCTGGGCTTAAACAGCTCGCTGTGCAGCTGGATCCTGGATTTCCTGTCAGGCAGACGTCAGGTGGTTAGAATGGGCAGCAACATCTCCTCATCACTGACCCTCAACACTGGAGCCCCGCAGGGCTGTGTTCTCAGCCCACTCCTATATTCCCTTTACACACATGACTGTGTGGCGACACATAGCTCCAATGCCATCATTAAGTTGACGATACGACGGTTGTAGGTATGATCACTGACAATGATGAAACAGCCTACAGAGAGGAGGTGCACACTCTGACACGCTGGTGTCAGGAGCACAACCTCTCCCTCAACGTCAGTAAAACCAAGGAGCTTGTAGTGGACTTCAGGAGGAAAGACAGAGAACACAGCCCCATCACCATTAATGGAGCACCGGTGGAGAGAGTCAGCAGCTTCAAGTTCCTCGGTGTCCACATTACTGAGGAACTCACATGGTCCGTCCACACTGAGGCCGTTGTGAAGAAGGCTCACCAGCGCCTCTTCTTCCTGAGACGGCTGAGGAAGTTTGGAATGAACCAACACATCCTCACACGGTTCTACAGCAGCACTGTAGAGAGCATCCTGACTGGCTGCATCACCGCCTGGTATGGCAATAGCACCGCCCACAACCGCAAAGACCTGCAAAGGGTGGTGCGAACGGCCAGAAACATCATCGGAGGTGAGCTTCCCTCCCTCCAGGATATATATAACAGATGGTGTGTGAATAAAGCTCGGAGGATTATCAAAGACTCCAGCCACCCGAGTCATGGGCTGCTCTCACTGCTTCCACCAGGCAGGCGGTATCACAGCATCAGGACCCGCACCACCCGACTACATGACAGCTTCTTCCCACAAGCAATAAGACTTCTGAACACATGATCTCTCACGATCAACAATCAGCACTGCACTTTATTAATCACTCTGTCAATATATTCTCCCAATTCAGTTAGTGTGTATATATATATACACTACCGTTCAAAAGTTTGGGGTCACTTACTCATTCTTTATTTATTTATTTATTTCACATTTTAGAATAATAGTAGTCAGCAAAACTATGGAATAATAGAAATGGAAATATGGGAATTATTTTGTGACCAAAAAATCCAAAATAAATCCAAAACTATGTAATATTTTAGCATCTTCAAAGTAGTCACCCTTTGCCTAGATTTTGCAGACATGTTCTCGTGACATTTTCTCAACCAACTTCTTGAGGAATCACCCCGGGATGCTTTTTAAACAGTATTGAAGGAGTTCCCATCTATGTTGGGCACTTATTGGCTTCTTTTCTTCATATTTTGATCCAAGTCATCCATTTCAAAAACTTTTTTTTTTTTTAGGAAATTTTAGATTTGTAATTAAATAAATGTATATGTTTTGGCAGAATAATATTTTGTCTTCAAAGTTAATTTCAAACTTTTAAGCATACACCTTCAGATCAAAAGATTTTTAAGATCATGAGAAACATTTCAGACAAGTGACCCCAAACTTTTGAACGGTAGTATATATATATATATATATATATATTTATACCCTTATCTAGTGTATGTGTATTCTACATTGTGTGTATTGTGTACATTTGATATGTAAATTGTTGTGTAAGTATGTGTACATTTGTTATGTAAATTGTGTTGTGTAATATGTTGTTTATTGTAAAGTGGTTTATGTCTCGTCACTGTCATTACTGCAATGTTGCTCGGAACTGCACACAAGACTTTCACCTACTGTTGCACTCGTGTACACAGTAGTGTGATAATAAAGTGATTTGATTTGATTTTGATTTGATTTGAAGATAATTTTTAATTCAGCTTTTATTTCTTTCATCACATTCCCATTGGGTCAGAAGTTTACATACACTTTGTTAGTATTTGGTATCATCGCCTTTAAATTGTTTAACTTGGATCAAATGTTTTAGGAAGCCTAACACAAACTTCTCACAATAAACTGCTGGAATTTCGGCCCATTCCTCCAGACAGAACTGGTGTAACTGAGTCAGGTTTGTAGGCCTCCTTGCTTGCACACTCTTTTTCAGTTCAGAATTTGGAGGTATGCTGGGACCATTGTCTATTTGGAAGACCCATTTGCGACCGAGCTTTAACTTCCTGGCTGATGTCTTGAGATGTTGCTTGAATATCTCCACATAATTTTCCTTCCTCATGATGTCATCTATTTTGTGAAGTGCACCAGTCCCTCCTGTAGTAAAGCACCCCTACAACATGATGCTGCCACCCCTATGCTTCACGGTTGGGATGGTGTTCTTCAGCTTGCAAGCCTCTCCCTTTTTTCTCCAAACATATCGATAGTCATTATGGCCAAACAGTAAAATATTTGTTTAATTAGAGCAGAGGACATTTCTCCAAAAAGTAAGATCTTTGTCCCCATGTGCACTTGCAAACTGTTGTCTGGCTTTTTTAGTTTTAGAGGTTTTAGAGTATTGAGTTCTTCCTTGCTGAGCAGCCTTTCATGTTATGTCAATATAGGACTTGTTTTACTGTGGATATAGATACTTGTAGCTTGCAAATGCAAGGTGGCACCGCAGATGGCAGCCTCAGTGTTGAGCGCTCCAAACATTTTTTGTTTGTCCTGTATTCTTTTCTAATTAGTTTCACTGGGGACGAACTGCTGAACATTCAATGAATTCAATCGTTTCCTGGTTTTTGACTGCTCTGATACTTTGCTGGACATTTTAGTCAGTTGTGCTGTTCAAGAGACAGCTGGCATACTGGTCAGGCTGTCGGCGCAGTTTTCGAATAGCCCTACCAATTATTCATCTAGCGAATTTCCGCACTCTTCCTAACAAAATGGACAAACTACTTCTCACCCATACAATCAAGGACTCTTCAACCTCTGCTACCTTGTGCTTCACAGAAATCTGGCTGAGTTAAACCATTCTGGACAGCACATTACATATGCCGAGTTTTCAGCTGTTCAGAGCGGATCGCATCGCAGATTTAACAGGGAAAATGAGAGGCGGTGGAACATGCATTTACATCAATGAAAGTTGGTGTACAGATGTAACAATGTTAAAGAGGATGTGCTGTTCTAATTTGGAAGCGCTCTTTATTAACTGTAAGCCTTTCTACTCAGCACAGGAGTTTTTCTCGTTTATTCTGGTGAGTGTGTATATCCCGCCACACGCGTGCGTGAACAACACTGCAACAGCTGGCTGATCAGAACACAGACACAGAACAACAATACTCGGACTCAGTTACTATTATTGTTGGGGATTTTAAAAAAAGCAAACCTCACACGTGAACAGCCCAAATACAAACAGCACATTACATGCCCCACCAGAGACAGAAATATACTGGATCATTGCTACACAACAATAAAGGATGCATATCTCTCTGTCCTAGATCACTGGAGTGTGAAGTCCCATGCTGCTTCAAACGCTCATTCATCATTCCTGTCCCAAAGAAACCCAAAATCACAGATTAATGACTACATACCCATCACCCAATGTCTGTGGTCATGAAATCATTTAAGAGTCTGGTGTTGGCCCACCTGAAGGACATCACAAGAAATTTTATAGATCCCCTTCAATTTGCTTATCGAGCAAACAGGTCTGTGGATGATGCAGTAAACATGGGATTACATCATATCATGCAAAATCTGGACAGAGCAGGGACATATACAAGGATCCTTTTTGTAGACTTCAGTTCGGCTTTCAACACCATCATCCCAGCTATACTCCAGAACAAATTACACCAACTCTCTGTTCCCATTGCTATCTGTCAGTGGATTACCAGATTTCTGACGGACAGGCAGCAGCTAGTGAGACGGGGGAAATTTACTTCCAGCACCTGTTCAATCAGCACAGGTTTCTCCTTCCTGAGTGGTATGATGGCTGTGTTTATACTTGAGTACTACTGTTTATACAGATGAATATGGTTAAGGCGTTTGGAAATTGCTCCCAAGGATGAACCAGACTTGTGGAGATCCATAATATTTTTTCGGAGGTCTTGGCTGATTTCATTTGATTTTCTCATGATGTCAAGCAAAGAGGCACTGAGTTTGAAGGTAGGCCTTAAAATACATCCACAGGTGCACCTCCAATTCATTACACCTCCTATCAGAAGCAAATTGTCTGAAGGCTTGACATAAATTTCTGGAATTTTCCAAGCTGCTTAAAGACACAGTTAACTTAGTGTATGTAAACTTCTGACCCACTGGAATTGTGATATAGTCAATTAAAAGTGAAACAATCTGTCTGTAAACAATTGTTGGAAAAATGACTTGTGTGACAAATGTCCTAAACAACTTGCCAAATATATAGTTTGTTAATATAAAATCTGTGGTTGGTTTTAATTAATTGAACCTAAGTATATGTAAACTTCTGTCTTCCGCTGTGTGTGTGTGTGTGTATTTTATTATTTTTATAAAAAAATAAAATAATTCAAGAAAATCTCTCTTGTAAGACATTTGGTATTAGGGCAATGATGTACTGCAATAAAAATATTTAAATTTTTTCCTGTAAAAAACATCTAAAAATCCTTAAAACAAGACTGATTTGCTTTATCTTGTTTTAGAAGCAACACTGCATATGATATTTAGGCTTTTTTAGAGAATGTATTTTTTTACTTGTTATTAACTTATTTACAGTCAAAACCAGTAAATAAATCTTCCAGAGCTGAAGAAGTAATCCAAAGTATTTAGATTTGGTCTCTGCCTTTGAGTAATCTAACAAAATATATTATAAATTACATTTTTCAGCAGGTATTCTGTGATCTGTATCAGGCACGTGCCGTGAGCTTTGAGACTTGGCAAGCATCAAAGATTTTTAATACACATTATTAAATGCTGTACCCAAAAAACATTATACAGGTAAGTGTAATGTCGTAAATGTTATTGCCGTAGAACCAACAAGTCAACAATTATGTCACAGCGTTGAACTTAATGACTAAATAGTTTTAAGTTCAGGAAATTAATGTTGCTCATGTCACACAAATTAAGGATTGTCATATATTGAGCTGAGCATGTTTATGTCCATTAAATCATACAATGAACCATAGTGCCAGAAGAGCTTGTTCTGACACACAACAACAAGAAAAAGAAAAGATTGCCCTTTACTGGCAGGCTATATTGTTTACATCAAAGTCCTCAAACTAGCCCATCTGTAACAAACAAACACACCACGCTCCAAATCACTGAGATCACATTTTTTGCCCATTCTGATGGTTGATGTGAACATTAACTGAAGCTCCTGACCAGTATCTGAATGATTCTATGCACTGCTGCTGCCACATGATTGGCTGATTAGATAATCACATGGAGGATTGTTGGTGCCAGATGGGCTGATTTTAGTATTTCTGCAAATGCTGATCTTCAAACAAAACAGTCTCTAGAATTTACTCAGAATGGTGCCAAAAACAAGAAACATCCAGTGAGCAGCAGTTCTGTGGATGGAAAGTCTTGATGAGAGAGGTCAACAGAGAATGGACAGACAGGTTCAAACTGACAAAGTCTACAGTATCTCTGTATAATTGTGATGAGAAGAATAGAATCTCAGAATGCTATTCTAAGATGCGGGTTGGTGCTGTTTTGGCGGCACAAGGGGGACCTACATAATATTAGGCAGGTGGTTTTAATGTTGTGGCAGAAAATGTTTTATGGTGTGGTGGAAATGACACCACAACTGTGGGACAGTAGTACTTTATGAAAATTTTATAAAAAATAATTTTCACACAATAATTATTTAAATAATTTACGATATGTTTACATTGTAATAGTTTTAAACCTGCAATTATTAGCATTTTTACTATGGATTTTCATAGTTTATTATTTAAAATCTGGGACAAGATTAAAACACGATTAGTACACGATTAGTACATGAAAAGTACCAAAAATAAATGAAGAAATAAAGAATAGGCACCATTTAATTGCTTTAAACAACTGTTGCAGTTTTTCTAAAGTAAGTCTCTGAGGGTTACATGACTGGTATATTCTCTTCAAAGAGGAAAGTTAATCCATGTTGTTCAGTAAGGATTAAAAAATATCCAAATCACAAGCTTGTAATGGTCATGTAACAGATACATGTCACAGATGTGTGTTGCATATGGATTCCTGTGGTTACTTTTAGACATTGTTAGACATAGCTTGAAATCTCCATGTTTTGTGTATATATAGACCAACCTAGAAGGCAAAATCGCCATGGGTTCCCTTAGGAATTCCCTGTAAATGTTTTGGGCAGTTTTCGAATTATGAGTAAAACAATGTCTATGGTTAACATCGCTTGAAGAGACTTTCACATTCTACAACATAAATTACACAGAACATACATCAAATGAAAATGTTGAAGCTGCTGTGCTGCTAACAAGTTGTTACAAAAGGACTACAATGGTTGTCAGTTTTGTTAGGGTTGCCAACTGTCCCATCTTAGCCAGGATGTCTTGTATTTTTGGCCAAAAAGATGTCCCATATTTTAACATGAAAGTTTCTTTTTGGTAATGTTTAAACCAAGGACCCTAACCCTTGCCCTAACTAACCCCAACCTTAACCACTATTCTAAAAAACAATTGGAAATTTCTGAGGGAACATGTGGCTCAAACATGCTCATTGCCATCTGGGTTTTTAGAACTATAAACTGAACAGCTCTATTTAATTTTTTCCCCAGGAATCACAACCGTGCTCACTATGACCACGCTGAGTACCATCGCTAGGAAGTCCTTACCCAAAGTGTCGTACGTCACAGCTATGGATCTCTTCGTATCCGTGTGCTTTATATTTGTTTTCGCTGCTCTGATTGAGTACGGAACGCTGCATTACTTTGTGAGCAACCGCAAACCCAGCAAAAACAAGGACAAGAAGAAGAAGAATCCTGTGAGTACACTTTTAAACTGATATAACTATTACCTATAGACTTTTAAAGATATACTATCAAATGTACAAACAGTGTATACAATGTTTTGCTCATTGGTCAACACTTCTAAAGAAAAAAACAAAAAAACTTTTATTCCAGACTAAGATAGTTTGCTTGTCTAGCTTTGCTGGTCCCCCAGCCTGACCAAGCTGGTGTTTAGCTGGCTTAGCTTTTTGGCAAACTGGTATCCAACCCCGACTAGCTTACCCCAAGTGCCCAAACCCTCACTAAAACCATCAAAATGCCATCTTATCCAGCTTGGCCAGGCTGGGAGACCAACTAACCACATAAGGCTAGTTTGATATGCTATTTTTTTTCTTTGGTAGAATTACCAACTTGTGTTGTTGATTTTATTTTAGGCCCAATGAGCAGTTGATAGCTTTTAAAAGCTCTGTTCCAAAATCTAGTGAGTTACCTACCTAGTCAGTATCTTTAGCCATCATTGGAGCACCCCTGATGCAAAGAATGCTCCAAACATCTTTTTTGGTCCAATGTTAAGGCAGAATTGCATGTGTCCTTAAGGAATAAGACAGTGCCACAATGCAATGCACCCTTATTTATTTATTTTTAAATAGTTTTGCATTCCCATGCAACAATGTGTCTTTCCTCACAATAGTTTTAGGTTCCCTAGCAGTACGAAAATGGTTTTACTACGGTAGCCATAGGTGAACTACTGTATTTGTATTTGTTTTTTTTAACCATAACTATAAAATTTGGTAAAAAACAGTTACCATGATTTTAACCATGATATGCATAGTAAAACCATTGTAATAATACAGGAGAAACAAAACTATGGTAATAAAAATAATTCTGCTAGAAAAAGAAAAAAAAAACATTAATACCACAGTTTTACTATAGTAACACCATTGTGAATTTGTGGTACATGTATGTTTTTTAAAACCATGGTTTCCACCAAACAAAACACACCCTAATGAAAATTAGGTTTATTAAACCTGCAGTCCAAAAACAATCAATTCTGAGGCGTTGGGAATTGAGAATCGACTCGAAACCTTGGAATCGACTCCCAAGCTGTTCAGACTTTGTTTATTTCCTCAACCACTGATCTACTACGCATTCCAGAAGCCTTAGCAGCACTAATTCAGTTTACGAAAGGATTGTAAAATCAATGCAGCTAAACTATCATCACCTTGACTCTGAGTCATTTGTAGTCTGTCAGCCATCAGTAAATCCACTCTGATTGTTAATCTGTATGAAGAAATTGGACAAGCCCTTCAACACATCAGACAGCTGCTTTACAGACCCATATAGTCTGCCAGTATTTTACTTTGGATTAAAGTAATAATCAAATAAAATGACAAACGTCTGGCAGAAACTTGGCATACAATAACAACTTCCTGATATTACAACACCTGTTTGCAAACAGGAGAGGACAGAGGAGAATCAAGAAACGGCAAGTTAACTTCCAAGTTCACATAAAATATCGGCAGGCTAAAGTTTAAATGATCAATCGACTGCACTTATAAAAGCAGTCTAACGCTTCTACTAATTTTCAACATTTTTATAGTATGTTTTATATCAAAATTTTTTATAGTATGTACCTTTAGCATTATTTTTTTATTAGTCTGCATTTTACAAAATCTTTACATTAAATGTTTCCAACTTTTTCAGAAGAAATTCCTTCCCTGTCCTCTAAGGGGCTCTGTAGCATTTCACAAGCTCAGTGAAAAACATTACGGCCAGATGAGACAAATGTTGCTTTAAAATATACTACTTAAATCAATACTGAAAAGTATTTCTAAAAATTGTCCAATCTTATTTGAATAGACTATTTCACCTAATAACAGTGGTTCTTAACTGGTGCGTCACACCCAAAAATGGGTTACAGTTCTGTTCTGTGGATCCGGACAGCAGTAAAAACAATGTTAAATACAAATAAAATAAAAACAAATTATAATTAAAAGCCTAAAAGTGCATTCAGAAAGTTTTTTTTTTTGTCAATTGGCTGTGCATTAAATCAAACTTTACATAATTTTGCTGCAAATTAGTTTGTCAGCTGGTAGTATCTAGTCAGATTAGGCATTTTACGTCCAATGTAAAAAAAAAAAAAAATCTGGTATAAAACTAATGAAGAACCACTGCAGAGTAACACATTGTTAGCTTAGCAACAAGCTAACTGCAAATTCTATAGGAATCAACTTTGAGCATTTGACAAGTCACACACTTTATCTAAACAGTCACTAGTGAGGTTCCATTTGGTTTAGGATACTGCCTGGTTGAAGGTAGCTATCCATGTAGGCAGTCAACAGCTCTCTAGATTTTGGAACAGAGCTAAAGTGTTCATGCTAGCAATTCATTTCCTGATGGGATAAGTTCCTCCACATGTGGTCAACTCTGCTAGTGTGGACCACCACTGTTAGACAGCATCACTGAACTGAAAGCAGAGATGTCCTTAATCTGAGTCATATCAGCATCGGATTTGAAGTACAGACTTAGATCTTCATCTCATCATGGTGCTCAGATCTGCAGCTTGAGGAGCACTGCTCTCAGCAAACCAGGTCGTTCCACTTTCAGATGATTAAAGGGGTGCCAGAAATGTGTTATTTGATTTTTGAGTTTAAAATGTCAGGCAGATTATTGAGTAATGATTTTCAAACCACATTCTGCAGTTTGGCTCTCAGTCAAAAAACGATCTGAAGAAAGACTGTCCGCATGCCATTCCAAGAAGCTTTCGGAGGAGAAGCATTTTGATTTGAGCAGAGTTGAGTATCAGTATCCTCTTTAGACAGCTTTAAATGTGAAGATTGTTTTCCTCTTTTATTAATTACAGTAATGATTGCCTGCTGCTTATCTAATTAAATACTTTCTTTGTACTTACATATATAAGTATAGTCTGTTTCCAAGCTGGTTAATGTGCCTTGTATGTAAAACACAGCGACTTTGACTATGGCAAGCACTTTTAACATTTATTCCTTAAAACGTACTAGAATTTTATTACATAATACGTATCTTACGCTTTTGTTACAGGTATTCCAATGTACAATTTTACTAGTGCATATTCATTAGATACTTATACTTGTGTGTCTAGGATCTATTCCAGTTTATTAGTGCATGTAATGTAATGATTATATACTAGTATTATTTGGGTCTTTTCCACTTGTTATTAGAAACATTTCTTATTCAAATTGTTACAACAGATTTTTTACAGGTTAAATGTAATGATTAGTCAGAATGGCTACTGTATCTTTCAATAATTTTTTTTCAATGTTACTAGTACCTATACTTGTATCAGAATCAGGTCCGATACTGAGCTCATGTACTTGTGCTCGTAAAAATGCCAAAAAACAATCTGATGTATGAACGTCATTGCGTACACATTCAGTGCAAGAAATAAAATTACGATTTTTAAACAGCAAAGGCTTCTAATTATAATTGGTTGAAAAACTACAATGTATAAACTACATCTGGGATTTTATTCTTTGTGTACGCTGGCCTCTAGGTCTGTGATATGATAATGTTGTAAAATTCTATGAATCAATTTTAAAAACAGGAAAAAATGGAAAAGATGCTAGTCACTATTGGAACAAGTGCTAGTATCTATAGAATAAGTACAACTACTGTATATAATGGATAGTTATTAATACAATTAAGAAAGATACTAAGCACTATTGGAATATAAAATTTTCAGAAGTGAAATCTGAAATTCAGATCCCCATAGAATTAAATGGGAAGTTTTTCGATTTTATACCAGTACAATGGAATAGTTACTTGTCATTACTGGAATAGTTACAACTAGCGAAGTAGTACGTACTCTTATCTAATGAATAAATATAATAATAATACTAGTCACTATTGGAATTCTTACTAGTAACTAAAAAATAAGTACTAGCAACATAAAAATAGATAGAAATACATGTTAAAAGGGCTTGCCATAGGGTTTTTTATGGCATACTTTTCCTTCTTTTAAAGAGAATTGTAAAAAAAAAAAAAAAAAAGTTCCTATCTGAATACGCAACAGTAATTGGATGGGCCACATTCAAAGCTGTTTAGCCGATAGCCACACCTGATCAAACCAGTTAAATAAAATATTAATCCACCTACTATACATATCTACTGTAATAAGGAAGTAAATGACTTGGTGGAGGAATTGATTATTGTTGTTATTATTATTATTATTATTAATACATTGAACATGGGTTTCTTTTATCACAATGTTGTTGTTGCTGTTTTATAAAAGCAATAAGACAGTGTGTTACATGGATTTTTACCACATGCTGTGCCTAACAACGCTTATTAACCGTGGTAAAATCACTGTAACACATAGCCTTTTGTGGCGTTTTGTTTTATTCAGCTAATGAACTAATAAATAATGATAACATTGAATTTTTACACATCACTGTTTGCAGTTTGTGTCCGGTGAAGACACTATGTAAGGAAAAAGATGTTGTACTCACAAAGGTTTTAATGGTGGGTTATTCTCACAAAACCTGTCAAGAAAATGTCCTGGTTCTGATCCTGATCCTGTTTTACTCCAAAATCTTAAAAAATAAGGAGTTATGTTTTGCATACAGAAAATAAATACATTTCTTAGAGCCATAAAGAATCTATTTTCATGACACTTTTTACCACTTATGTCCCATTACCGCAATGTAAACAGGATGTGCATTATGATATTCTTATTAACGCAGCGTGAACTTGATTGCACAACCCTCTGCAGGTCATGCCACCTCATCTCAATTTGGTTAAGGTCAGGACTTAGACTTGGCCATCCAATACACTAATCTCTTTTTTTCAGCCGTTCTTTAGTTGATTTACTTGTGTGCTTTGGGTCATTGTTACCTCACCCAACCTCTCTTACGCTTGAGGTAATGGACTGCTGCCCTGACAATCTTCTGTAAAATGTCTTGATACACTTTGAACTTATTGTTCCTTCAATGATTGCAAGGTGTCCTGGCCCTGAGGCAGCAAAGGAGCCCTAAAGCATGATGCTCCCTCCACAATGCCTCGCAGTTGGGATGAGGATTGGTGTGCATTGTACTTTTACCTCCATACACACACACACATTTGTGCATTTTTGCTGAAAAGTTCAACTTTCGTCGCATCTGTCCACGGAACATTTTCCCAAAAGTGTGTGGAACATCCAGGTGGACTTAAATTTGAGACGTGCCACAATGTGTTTTTTTTTCTTTTTCAGTCTTATTCTGATAGTGGACACATGAGACTTTTGCAGTTTTTAAAGTTTTCTGGAGGTTACCCTTGGGTTCTCACCTCTTTAGTATTGTCCATTGTTCTCTTGGAGTGATTTTTGCAGGACGCCCACTCCTAGGCAGAGTAAAAACTAAATAATTATTTCACCATTTGTAGAAAATGTGTCTTTCTATTAACTGATGAACACTGTCTTTAACAATGCCTTTAGAGCTTTTCCAGCTTTGTGCATCTCTAAAATGCATCTTCTGAGGTCCTGTGAAAGTTGTTGGGATCGAGGCATGGTAATCCTTAATTGAAACACCTGACTCCAATTAGCTTTTTGTTAACTTACTTTTTCCAGCCTGAACTGTAAATGGTGTTTGTGTATAATTGTGACCAAATTTTATGAGTAATCAATAAAGAAAACGGTCCTGAAAATAATGTTACAATACAAAAAAGCATAATGGTCTGAAATGTAGGCTTCGTTATCTTTATGCTAGATGTTGTTATTATTATTTCATTCATTTGGGGTTACATACGACCAGGACATTTTCTTGATAGGTTTCGTGAAAATCAACAGTGTATATTTGATTGTATTAAAATGAACCCTTTACACAACAGGTATTAGTTTTGATTTTTCCCTTAGGAACGAGCAGTCATTTCAGTCCTGTATTTTAGGACATGCAGTGAAAATGCTGACGGAACAGTTCACCAGAAAATTCAAATTCAGAAATGTTTTTATTCACCCTCATGTGGTTTCAAATGCATTTATTCAGGTTTAGAACAACATTGGAGTGAGTAAACAATGACCGAATTTGTATGTTTTTGGTGAACAATTCTTTTTAATACAGCCTGCATTGCCTCCCCGTCCTCTGTCTGTACGTACATGTGTAAGGTTGCAGTAATGTGTTCTCTTTTCACTTTCAGAGTCCTTATTGACATTACTGTATATTGTCTGTATTACATCTATTTTCTGTTTTATCTTCATTTGTTTGTCTTTGTTTGTTTTCTTTTTGATTTCTCATATTTTTTTGTTTCCTGTCTGGACAAAAGCTCCTCCGGCTCTTTTCCTCAAAGGTATACTGCTCGTGTAAAGTTTACTAATCGTGCATGTATCTGCTACATTCTGTGCAAGCACACTGCTCTTGTGTCTGCTCCTTATATTCACTGTATTAACCTCAACAGAAGAGGAAGTTTCCTGTTAAACTTCCTGTGCTGTGAAAGGCAGTGGGGCACGCTTGCACTACACTAATGCAAAGACTCTTATTTGAATCAAATGTAATAAAATAACAGCACTGGCTGAAATATTTGCAACATTATTATGATTTAAAAAAGTGGCCGCTTTCTTTCTTCCCTCCCTGTGTGTTTGTAAATGGGGCTTTACACCTGACAGAGAGTCAGCAGAGCTTTAACAGGTTGAAATAGACAACCATACTAACTACCTTAAGCCCAATAAGAGAGCTTTAGCAGCTTGGCAGATTTAGCCACAGTAATCTTTTAAAAGTCAAGTCAAGTGTGTTGTTATTGTCATTCTCTATATAGCTTGTATACACTGGAACGCAATGTCAATGTGCATCAGGGCACAGGTCTGTATTTAGCTTCCGACAAGGATAAGAAAATAGTTCTCAAGCCTTTGCTACAGACTGCAGTTTTAAACCAATGTATATTTTTTAAACACTTGAAGATATATATATATATATATATATATATATATATATATATATATATATATACTGTATGCACTGATGAGCCAAAACATTATGACCACCTGCCTAATATGCTATTGGTCCTCCGTGTGCCCCAAAGCAGCACTGAACCCCTGATCCATGGACTTCATAAGACCCCTGAACGTGGCCTGTGGTATCTGGCACCAACACATTAGCAGCAGATCCTTCAAGTCCTGTAAGTTGCGAGATGGAGCCGCAGTGGATCAGACTTGTTGGTCCAGCACATCCCACAGATGCTCAATCAGATTGAGATCTGGGAATTTGGAGGTCAGGGCAACACCTTGAACTCTTCATAATGTTCCAGAAATCATTCCAGAACAATGTGTGCAGTGTAGCAAGATGCATTATCCTGCTGAAAGGTGCCACTGCCATCAGGGCATGCCATTGGCATGAAGGGGTGTACCTGGTCTGCAACAATGTTTAGGTTGGTGGCACGTGTCAAATTGACGTCCACATGAACGTCCAGATCCAGGGCTTCCCAGCAGAACATTGCCCAGAGCATCACACTCCCTCCACTGGCTTGTCGTCTTCCCACAATGCATCCTGGTGCCATCACTTCCCCAGATATACGGTGCACATGTACACGGCCGTCCACGTGATGTAAAAGTAAACGGGACTCATTGGACCAGGCAAACTTCTTTCACTGCAGGGGGACAGGGGTCGTCATGGGCACTCTGACAGCGGCGACACAGCCCCATATGCACCAGGGTGTGATGCACTGTGTGTTGTGGCACATTCCACCCATAACCATAATTAACATTTTCTGTGACTTGTACAAGAGTAGACCTAATCTCAGTTTGGACCAGACGGGGAATCCTTCGTTGTCATCGTGCATCGATGAGCCTTGGGCACCCAACACACCTCTTTGTGGTTTGTTGTTCCTCAGACCAATGTTGGTAGGTACTCACCACTGCTGACCAGGAGCATCCCACAAGCCTTGCCATTTCAGAGATGCTCTGACCCAGTCGTCTGGCCACAACACTTTGGCCCTTGTCAATGTCGCTCAGGTCTTCACTCCTGACCATTTCTCCTGCATTCAACACTTTGACTCTGAGAACTGATTGTTCACTTACCATCTAATCTACCCAGACCTTGACATGTGGCCTTGTTAGGAGAAGATCAACTTTATTCGCTTCACCTGTCAGTGGTCAGAATGTTTTGTCTTATCAATGTATATCAGTAACCCTTTGATGCATATTGCACACATTTTTTACACAGAGACAATAGCATGTTTTAGACCAAAATTCCATTGTCATTAGCTAGATGACTAACATAATATATTTTATGCTGTCAAAATAAGAGTTACCCAAAAAAATATGCAAGAATGAACTTGCCGTTATCCATGTTTCTGACAAAACAACCCTTTTAATTGTGACATACTCATAATTACAAATGTAATAATATTAGGAAATATAATAATTCCAATAGCACATGAAGGCAGCATAATAGCTGCTGAAAGCTGATTGGTTAATGGCTGTTTTTTTTTTTAATATATGCAATTGTTCTTATACACCCACTTAGCAGATGTAATCAATCAATAAATAAAAATTCATATTGTGTGACATTTTAAGATTTGTCATCATTAAAACCAGAACCACCAATTGTCTGAAATTTAGCTTTACTGCAGGAAAAACCCTGAAAAACTTCAAATAAAGTTTAAGTTATAGATTGTATTATGTCTTTGGTCTGCCATTATGCGTTTGTGAATCTAAATATATAATTGAATAATGTAAGCCAGTAGAGGCACTTCCTCTTTGAAGGTTGTCGTATTTCATCCGGTTAAAGCTGCAAATGCAACTGTATTTGTTTCTTTCCACGTGGCAGCGTATCTGTGCTCTTGTGCTTTTACACGCTTCTGTGCAACCCTTTGAGAAGCGAGTCACATGATATAATGTGCACCCAGAACGGCTGGCCGGCACAGCTGGTTATGGTTTGTTTTTCAAAGGGATTTCATGCACCCTCACCCTGTACTAGTGCTGGGCAAAATGAATATTACTGCAGAAATAGGCAGATGTACCATTTCTCTTGGTCTTGTTGGGATTTGATACCTGGCAGGACTTGTAATAGCTGTGTATTTCAAGTTGTATATTTATACTTAGCAAATGGTGCATATATGCCATTGGCCAAGATATTGAATGGATACTAATAAGAATGGATACTAATAAGCTGTTGATCTTGCATCTTGATACGTGGTTGACTTCCTGGGCTTTGGAAACACTTTATTTTACAGTGTCCGTGTTACACGTAATACACGTTAATTGTTATATAATGAAGTTTGGCAATCGTGTTTAAACAACATGCCCATTCTTTTTCCGCTATTGTGCACGGTCTTGTCATTGATTGTGCTGCATTTTAGTATTCAAGTCAAATTATTCGTTTTATTTACAGTATGTCCTTAAAAACAGCAGACTAAGAGGCTAAAGGATGAATTGATGAAAAAATGTTTTAAATATGAGACTGTTGCGGTGCTTTCAACCATCTATATATTGATTTTGCTATGTATTAAGGGCTGTAAACCAATCTTTCCTCGCTGCAAAAATGTGCTTGACATATTACATACCATTTATTACACATACCGGTTATCTCGTAGGTCTCAAAATTAATGTATTATTGAAATGTGCAGAAAGGGTTATTGAGGGCTATATGGAAAATTCTCTTACAGCGGATATCTAGAATTAAGCATTTACATTATGCATATACAATCTGAATATGACCACATTCTGACTCATATCGGAATATTCTAGTTCACATCAATGTGCTGACTCATTAATTTATTAGTATTTGCATGGTTGCCGGTTGATGTACGCATAAGAACATTTTCACATCAGTTTCTTTCTTATAAATCCTGATTTGTTTTCCTCACTTTGACGTAGGATCAAATTCATGGAATTTAGGATCAAATTTGAGCATATGTACATTTTATAAATGAGCCCCAAGGATTTGTCAAGCTCAAATAAAACATCAACCAAGTACAATAATAATGGCCTTCTGAAGCCACACAATAGCTTTGTGTGATGTTGTTATCATCCCCTTTAATGCAGCTTGCAAATCATAATCATTCCTAATATTTAAACTGTTTGTTCAAATGTTGGTTTGTTCCTCACACAAAGCAATCGCATGACTTCAGAAGTCTTGGAATGTAGCAAATGAGTCATATAAACTACTTGTATGTAAATTTTGGAGGTTGAGAGGCCATGGTCACTATAAATGTGGTCATATGGGAAAGAGCCAATAAAGATATTTTTTTATGTTCCTCTGAAAAAATAAAAAGCGTACAGGTTTAAATTTGTTAAACAATGGGGTGTTTCTTCAACTGTGTGCACTTTAAGCACTGTGAATTTCTAAAAATAGATTTATATTTCTACTAACCATATCCAGCAGTGTATGTACATGCACCACAGGAGATTTATTCAAGTTCTGTATTGTGTTAAATGCAATTCTATGGTGGAATTATTATATATTTTTTTAACTCCCCAATTTGGAATGCCCAATTCTCAATGCACTCTAAGTCCTCGTGGTGGCATAGTGACTCGGCTCAGTCCGGGTGGCGGAGGACGAATCTCAGTTGCCTCCACATCCGAGACAGACAATCAGCGCATCTTATCACGTGGCTTGTTGAGCGTGTTACCGCGGAGACCTAGTACTGTGGAGGCTTCAATTTGGTTGCTTAGGACACCTGGCTGGAGTCACTCAGCACATCATGGATTCGAACTCACGACTCCATGTGTGATAGTCAGCGTCAATACTCACCGAGATACCCAGACCCCCAGAAATTATTATTTTTTATCTAAAATATCCACCTCCATTGTCTTGCTAAGACAAATATAAAAAAGACAAATTGGTTGAAATGAAAGTGCCCAAAGTTGAAGAAACACCCAATGTTGATTTTTTTTTTTTTCTGGATATTTTGTATAACATTTTCAATTATTATTTAGTAATTAAAAGATTTAAAAAATTTACAGTCTGAAAAATCGACTCAAATTCACATGTGAAGTAGCATGTGTATTATATATATATATATATGTGTGTGTGTGTTTTTATAATTGTATGGGTTGCCCAGCACTAGCATAAGCGGAAGGAAGGAAGGCTGGATGGATGGATGGATGGATGGATGGGAAAATATCTTCAATGAACTGCCCAGTGGTATAATTTGCTTCACATTGCGCCTGTCTTTAACTATTGCAGTTATGAGGTCATTTATACTGTCCGTCTAGAAAATGAGTTGCAAATTACCTATCGGGAGTCTTTTGAATGCAGGCTCTAACATCAAACTGCTCGTAATGTTGCGTGTGTTTGCTGTGAACCTCGCTGATTGCATCTTCTCTTTTAAAAGCAGGCCCCCACTGTGGACATCCGCCCGCGCTCGGCCACCGCCATCCAGATGAACAACGCCACCCACATGCAGGAACGTGACGAAGAGTACGGGTATGAGTGCCTGGACGGGAAGGACTGCACCAGTTTCTTCTGTTGCTTTGAAGACTGTCGCTCCGGAGCGTGGCGGCACGGGCGCTTGCACATCCGCGTTGCAAAGATAGACTCTTACGCCCGCATTTTCTTTCCTACTGCATTCGGTCTGTTCAACCTAGTTTACTGGGTTTCCTATCTGTATCTCTAAAACACCCCTACATTTGTTAGGCAGGCCTTATTTTATGTTACAGATTCCAGCAAGACCATTTCTTCTAAACACGAACCCACGCGAAATATTTTCGTTGCATTGTTGTTGTTTTTTGTTTTTTTTATGTGCGTGTATTAGGATGATTTTGTGTTTATGTAAAACATGAGTTGTTGGTTTGTCTATGTTTACATTTTTCTAGCGAGTATATCTTGTGCACAAAGCAAAAGATGTAGCAAAAAAAACAAAAAAAAAAAACATTTGCGATGTGGCAAAGTACGCAAACCTCCATTCGTGGGCTCACGCCTGAAATTTTCAGAATCATTAGGAGGCAAAAAAAATGAAACCTGGAGGTAATGCATGTCTACATTTCCTATTAGCCCCTAAAGAGTGAGCTCTTGCACAAAAGAGTTGAGATTTTGGGAAACCATATCCAAACGCATGGCTGCCAGGCCTATATGAGATGAACCAATCAAACACTAAAAAAAAAAACTTGACCTAGGATTCTAGTTATTTTTGCATTCTTAATATATTAAATGTAAAAATTGAAGTGTTTGAAATTTCTATGCCATTGGTTAACCCTGGAGTTTTTCATGTGTGGTCACAGCTGGTTAAATGTATGGTCATCTGTACAAACGTTGTAAATAGTTGAATACTGTTATAATGTAGTGATATACATCATACTGCATGCACTTTTCAGGCCAAAAAAGAGCAAATATTTAAAGTATTCTATCATTAGTTTATAAAAGGAAAAAAGGGTCAGGAAAGCTCAACTTGAACAGTTCAGTATACATTTTCCATTATTTATGACCACTTATAGATATCTGTCATTTATACTGTAGATGCACAACTATGTTGTTACATGTACAAAAATACTCAATGACTGTTTGAAATAGTGCATCCTGGACTTTTGGTTATGAGTTTCTTGTCCATACTTGGATAGGTGTGGAATATAACTGCAAAATAATTTACAACTAGATGTTAATTCCAATCATCTTTGAGTTACAAGTTGCTGGGGTGAGTATTCTGATACTGACATACAGTTGCCCCAAAAGTATTTGGACACTTAAGACCCTCTTGCTTGAATGTCATTGCATTAGGTTCAAAATTCAAAGTGACACGTCAAATGCTTCTAGAAGATTTCTTAGAACTAACTTAACTTTTCTTAGCCAGTTTGCTATGAATTTTAGAAAATGTTGCAGTCAAGACAAACTTTGATGCTGGCTTGAAAAGTTGAAGTTCAGAAGCTCCAACAGAAAAGGTCAGATAGATACGTCAATGCAAGTCTATGTGATTTTTGGCCACTTTGAAGGTCATATACAGAAAAACCTAAAGTCTGAAAAATGAAAAAAGACATAGCACATAAAGTCATAGCAGTCTCAAGGTCTGTACCAATTTTGGTGAATGAAGCTTGAAAGCTGAAGGAGGAAACGTTGGTCTTTGTTTAGGGATTTTGGAAAAACCTTAAACAAGTCTGTCAAGCCAACAAAACTATGGACATGTTCCACTGAGTTTGACACCAGACTATTATTTGTCTCGTTGTGAACATTAGCTCCATTGTTTTATAATTTACTGTAAAACCTAACAAACTTATATTTGTGCTATCTATGTTTAAAATGAATGGCACTTGCTTTGATATTTTTTTTTATTTAATGCAATGACATTTTGTAATTTAATGCAAAACTTTTTGGGGTCACTGTATATACGCAAGTCTACTGATAAACCTTACTAGCAAAGTCAAACTTAGTAAGATGGAAACAAACTACTATATGATACAGTAGTTCTCCTATAAAAGAACCATCTTGGGAAACACATTTATTTATTTATTTATTTAACAAAAATCAGGAGTCTATACCATGCATTTCACTTGAGAGAAAAAAAAAGCTCTTATTTCAGTGAAATTTGGAGAATATCTGTAGAGGTTACTCAGCTGTTTTTGTTGTAATTTGCAAAATGACATTCAAGCATGTATTATTTCATATTATATTTACAACATTAGCATTGCTGATTACATACATAAGAAACGAACCAATTCCAAAACATCCTGAACCATCAACGGTAACACTTTACAATAAGGTTACATTCTGCAAGTAAGGGATAATGTACAGTCAGCCAGTTGTTATCGCAAATTATTACATGACTCAAAGAAGACTCAATTCAGGTTGGTCAATGGCACCATCTAACGGTCTGATATTTCTGAGTAACAACCAGACTTCTGAGAACTAAGACATAGCAGACCGTCATCGCAAATGATCTTTCATACTTTTCACATCACTGTGCGATCTCTACAAGCTAATAAAATAATTTAAGCTCAAATCAATGTTTCATATCCATTATTTTTTTTTATTTGCTATGTAGTCTTGTAATAAACTGTATATTGGGGTCCTGTTTAACCTGTCAGGTTTTATTTTGGGATAGCAACTGGCTGACTGTACATTATCCTGCTTATTACATGGCTACAAACCAAATAAATAAATAAATGGACAAAAAATACAGATTTGCGTTGAAATTATGTAATTATGTGAGAAGAAATAAAAGCTGAAACTTTGATTTGCCCCTCCGGTTACGTCGAAGTTTTGTTGGTGTTTATTTTGTAAAGTAATTTTGGGACTGCTCATTATCCAGCTTATTACACGACTACTTGCCAAATCAATAAGTACATGGAAATGAAACAATGATTTGAGTTGAAACTATTTTATTAGCTTCCTTGTAGAGATCGCACAGTGATCTATTCTGAGAACTAAGAAAGATGACCTTTCTGAGAATTGAGTTTTCCAGAGACTCGTATAATAGCATTAGTTAATGCATTAGGTATTGTGAACTAACAATGAACTATATGTTTTATTTTTTCAGCATTTCTTCATCTTTGGTAATGTTAGTTAATAAAAATACAATTGTTCATTGTTAGTCCATGTTAGTTCATGGTGCATTAACTAATGTTAATATAACTTTAGATTTTTTATTTTTTTTTAAATGTATTACTATATGCTGAAATGAATCAATATAAATAATTGCTGTTAAAGTATTGTTCATTGTTAGTTTATGTTAACTAATGTTGACAAATGGAAACTTATTGTTAAGTGCCATCCAGTCAACTAGAAATCTCACCCCAATCCCACAGTAACTATGTTTATGAGTATTTTTGGACTAGGACACCACTGTTTAAGCATTATCGCACAAAAACAAAAGTGAAACAAACACCAAAACAAATACAAAAAAAACACTGTGGATGAAAATATTAGACTTGTTGAATGTTTTAGGGTACAGGCAAGTGTAAAGATCGCTTTCCACTGCTGAAGCGAACATAATCCTTTTCTTTCTTATTTTTGCAATTTTTATCCAACTTTTTATCTAACTAATTGGACAAGTGCAACTGTTTGGTAGCAAAAACTACAGATAAGCTAAATGTTTCTGATTATTACATAATCTTGACCTGTAGAACATGCAACATAACAAAACTACACAGTTCGTAATTTCCCAACCCTATGCATTAATATTGCAACTGAACACTGCATTCAGTACAGTTTTGCATTTTGTGGATATGAAAGCATCTTGATCTATTTGCATTATACACGTGAGCATGATTAATCTTTGAATCGTTTTTATTCATCCTAAAATGAGCTGTCATAAAGAGTCTTAAATATCCTCTCTTGAACAATATCAACTTTACCATCAGCTCCCAGTAGAATCAGTTTTCTGTTAATAAGCCTCCCTTACTCATATCAGAGCTTAATACTTTTGCACATACGAATTTTAGTTTAAATCAACATCCAGACCCAAGAGACGTCACAAAGTCATGAAAAATGTCCTGTTTTAAAGGTATAATTCACTATAGATAACCATAGATGGGTTGCATGGTACTTATGGTTGGTGTTTTTTACTGATTTCATTCCTCAGCTGGGTTAGCAATAGGTTCATGTGAATGTGCATATCCTTTTAGTGCCAAAATATGAACCATTTTGTATTCTACCTACTAAATGCCCGATGTTTCAGTAATCAGCCCATATATCTTTGCAGATTGGTAAATAAATTGGAACATACTATTGGTGTAATTTAGAATTACCAGTTCCACATCAAGTTCAACCTTAAATGAAGTTATACACCCCTATCTGTTATTCCTGTGTTTAAATATTCACATTACAATATATCACATTAAATCTTGGGTATAATACATGTAAAGGAAGAAAATGAATATTAATGGTTTATTTATTTTGAGGAATTCCCAAATTTTAAAGGCCTCAATTTGACCCAGCAGGGATATACAAAACAGTTAGACAGTGACAGTATTTTATTTTTATTTTTTCATTATTATTATTATTATTATTATGTATTCAACCCCTTTACCAATTCCCTCATTTGATTTTAAGTCTCTTTTCTTTTCTTTTTTTTTTTATGTTCCTTAATTTTATTTTGATATGCTAATGTGACATTATGTATGCTAAACATATGCATTTCACTTGAAATGGGCAAGTATTACAATCAAAAAGTACCAAAGTACCATTTTGTACCTTGGAGAGCCATGTAAATATCGTAGTACATGAATATGCTAATCATTCAAAGCATTGTATATATCAAAGTACCATGGTTTTACTATCTGATACCATCACTGCACTATTGTGCTGCTATAGTACTTTTTGTATAATGGATGTACCATCTTCACACTCTGTCCAGGTGTAATTTTCACTTATTCTTCCTTACAAATTTGCTTCTTTTTGTTTAGGATAAATGATCATTGTGCATCCCAATTTTCAAATGAACACAGTTTTCACATGGTTCTGTTTGAGCAATAGCTTGTTTAGTGCCACCATACACAGGTAAGTGTTAGAGATGTTGTTACATCTCCATTACTCTAGTAGTGAAGCTCTGAAAAACCCTCAACATTTCCTAACTTTTTCTTTTCTTACAAGTCCCCTTCATTTTAATGCAGATTTGAGGAAGTTTTGATGTTTTAAACTTCTATTGCCTGATAAATGAATCATCAGTATATCCAAACACTGTAGTCTTGTCCTAATATCTTCCTAATTTAACCTCTTTGAAAAGCTCTTTAATCTACATTTTCAGTTATCCTGCATTATGATTATTTAACTGGGGATTTGTCCGGAATATGTGGCAGTTATTTTAATCATTGAAAGAGAGAGAGAGAGCAATTGTAAGGTAATTATTTTATTTGTATTTAATTATCACATATAATGTGTGTGTGTGTGTGTGTGTACACTACCGTTCAAAAGTTTTAGTTTTTTTTTTTTTTTTTTTTCGCACAATGTAGAACAATAGTAAAGTCATCAAAACTATGGAATAACATAAATGGAACTATGGGAATTGTGTTGTGACTAAAAAAAAATCAAAATAAATCAAAACTGTGTTATATTTTAGCATCTTCAAAGTAGTCCCCAATGTACTCTTGACATTTTCTCAAGCAACTTCTTGAGGAATCATCCTGGGATGCTTTTTAAACAGTATTGAGTTTTATCATGAAATAAAAAAAATGTATATAGTGGCACAATTATATTTTGGTCTACAAAACTAATTTCAAACATTTCAGCATACGCCTTCAGATCAAAAGATATTTAAGATCATGAGAAACATTTCAGTGAAATGTTTCAAAAGTTTTGACCAGTAGTGTGTGTGTATATATATATATATATATATATATATATATATATATATATATATATATATATATATATAAAATGTTTAAATTATGCACCACTAATGCAACCAAATGCAAATGACAGCCTGATCTCATGATAATAACATGACTGGCAATATTTTTACAAAATGAAATTAAGTGGTTCATTAAACGTATCGCTGCAGTTTCAAGATGAAATGTCCACTGAGGGGCACTAAAAGCAAGTTAAATGTTCTCTCAAAAAGATGTTTTTAATGTTAATGATCTATGCAGTTTTAAATGAACAAAACCTGCCTTCCTACCATAAACTTTTAACCTAAACCTAACCGATAGTGTCATAAAAAGCAAATGTGAGTGAGGTGTTAGAGGATTAACCTTAAAAGCCTTTCTTTTTTGAGTAAATTGTAAATAAAGCAAATGTGAGGTGAACAATGTGAGTAAAATAAACAAAACAATTTAGCTAAATCAATCATTGGTTCTTTATGACACTTTTGGTTCACATTTAGACTTGCGTGCTGTGTTGTATCAAACACAGGTCTTCTGTGTTCGAAGTCTAACATGCTATCAGTCATGTTTAAATTAGTTTGTAAATGTAGTTGGTTATGTAATGCCAGGGTAAAAATGTGTTGTCCCTTAAATATGCGTTATAGTAAGTGTTTCAATTTCATAAAATAGAAGTGTTTATTAAGTCTTAATCTGGCATTTTACTCGGGATTTGAGTGAAAGTGAATACAAGTCATTGTTGTTGTTGGGTCTCTAGTGTTCATTTCACCAGAAAACTGCAGTGATAAAGGCAGGTAAAACTAATTTTGCAAAAATGTAGATATAGTAATGTGATTGTATGAGACCTGTGGCCTATATCACAAAGCAGGATTAAGCAGCTAGCTAGGGACATTCAAAATTAGTTTGAGCAAACTCTGAATTTGTGGTACCAGAAAAGTGGATAGGATTTCATCAGGGTTCATCTACATAGTGACATGCGCCACATGGCTAACCCACGCCAGGGCAGGTTATTTAGCTGATCAGAGATCTCAGAGATGTTCAAACAAACATCGTGAAACAGAGCCACAGTGTTTACACTTTTATGATGAATCAGCCTATAAAATGCTAACTTAGTTGTCTTTATATTTTAATAATGATAAATAATTGCTGTGATTTCAAGTTGAAATAAATGTTCAACATTTCTAAATAATAGAGTTAAATGAGTGAACTGGTTAAAGGACTGAATACTATTGCAAGGCACTGCATATGTTCCTTGCATCGGAGAGAGTCTGGGGTGGAACAAACACAATTTACCTCAACATAAATGATGAGAATTCAGATTTTAGATCAAAATACCTGAAAGTTTTTCTTATTCAAGAAATTACAATATTTCATGATATAACACCACAAATCATGTTAATATTTAAATCAGATTTTCACTGAACAAGAATCAACCATTTTTTTGGTAATTACACAGAATTATAATTTTTTTCTTTAATGAAACTTTCTCTTGTGTGTGTCTGTTACTTATTAACATTGACAAATTAACATATTGACTCACATCAGTTGTGATGGTTTCTTCTCCATTCATCTTTTTCGTTCAGTGTAAAACCTGTTAAATGTGTGAGCTTAATTACAAATAGTCTCTTCCACATATCCTCAAAGGTTTATGTTTGGTCTAAATTTCAGTTTAGCTGCAGTTGATTTTTGACAGCTCATTAATTGACAGATTCGAACAATTACATTTGAGTTGCTTTACATGGAAGTCCGGGCATGCTCAGAATATTTTTTTTTTAATTATTTATTTATTTATTTTTTTGGTAAAATGGATTGCACACATATGATCCTACATGTATAAAAATACAAATCTCATGAACTTAAAAGTGTTTTCTAGTAAAAACTACGACATTTGTGAAGAGCACATGTAAATAATACCTATTGTTACATATTTTATTGCTACCTGGGAAACAATAAATCATTTGCCATGCTTTTTGGTGGTACTGAGAAGCTCAAAAAAAAAAAAAAAAAGTTGCTTGCTTGCCATCTCTATATATTTATAGTGAACAAAGTCCAACTTTTTAGAGTAGTGAACAAAAAGGACACTTATGTTAGGGTTGGCACTATATACTTCTATGTACTGAAAGTCCTTTTCATAATGGAAATACCCCAGCTGTTGATTGTTTTCAATAAAAATAAATATTATTAAGTAAAAAAAAATGTCCAAATATATATCTTATATGAGAAGTATTTTAAGGGATGATATTAGTAATGAGCTACTACAATATCCTTTAAAAATGGTGGGATGAATTCACTAAACATTTGCATACGATTTCGACATCATGTAATGTACTATTATTACGACATTGTCCCGCTTACATGGTTACTTGCAGGTGCCACCCCAAGAATGTCCATGACACCCCTGTGGCACCCCCAACAAATTTGTGTAACAACGCCCAGCAGATTAGCCTATTCTTAAAGATGAGAAATGTTTTTCTTGACAGTATTTCAACAATCATGTCCATATTTCTGTTGGCAGTTTAGAATCAGAACTAGTGATGACCGATTCCTAAATGAATCACTCTTTTGAGTCAGTTCTTTTTTTAAGAATAGATTAAATGGGTTTGCAAAATTGTCTGAATCGGTTAATTGATTCAGTCCACAAATCAACATATGGACAATTTACGCACTGAATCATTTGGTGGGGTTTCTCACTCACTTTAACAATGGAAATAGTGGAACAGACCAAACAGAGGTTGTAGTGGATATTTACATATAATGAATTGAAACTCAACTTGCAATGCTTCCAATCATTTGTCAGCGATGAAGAGGGTTTTTATTGCATACAATACTGTACCCACTTGTGCTGCTTTTGGATGACACAAGTGCTGTGTCCGAAATCATTCACTCATTCACTGTTTCCTATACAGTGAATGGCAGTGGATGCACTAAATAAGCAATGAGTGAACGAAATGAGTGAGTGAATTCGGACGCTGATGTATACACAGAGTATCGTAGACAGTACTTTAATATTACATGTACTTTACTTTGCAAAATAAATTACAATAAAATGTTTATTTCTATAGCACATTTAAAAACAACTGCAGTTGACCAAAGTGCTTACCGGGTAATTATTGAAAACATAAACATATAAGAAATATAAAATCAACATACATCATACATTTAAAATATTTGTTAACACCATTGTCGTTGTTCAGCAAATCCCTTACAAAAATCAAAAATTCATGGCAAACTTGCCGCAAATGTGCCACTGTTTATTTTCACATGAAATGAGAATTTTTCCAAAGTTTGGGAGCAACAACAGAGAAGGCACGGTCACCTTTAGATTTTAATCGAGACTGGGGAAAAGACTTTTGTATTCGACCGAAGATCTTAGAGGTCTGGAGGTGTGTAGGGGACAAAAAATGTCCACAGTGCATTGTGGAGCTAAGCCATGTAAAGACTTAAGAGACAAACAACAGCACCTTAAACTCAATTCTGTATCGAACTGGTAGCCAGTAGAGAGACGACAATACTGGTGTAATATGTTCCTTATTTTTATTACCTGACAGAAGCATTGCAGCTGCATTCAGTGCAAGTTGCTGGCAGGACAGATGGTACTGTGAAATTCCAATATATAGGTAATTACAGTAGTCAAGGTGAGAGGATATAAAAGCATGATTTAAAGTTTCCAGATCTTTGACAGATAAAATAAACCTTTCTTTAGAAATGCCTCTCAGTTGAAAGAATCTACTTTTGACAATCCTATTTATATGTTTGTCAAATTGCAGGGCTGGGACAAAGACTACACCAGGATATTTAGCATGGTCGAACACATTAATTGAAATAGAAGTTAATCTGTTCCTAATCTCATTGGTGAAGGACGAAGAACAAAAAACAATGCATTCTGCTCAAATAAAGCTGAAGAATATTTTTTCGTCAACCACGACTTCCAGGCACTGAATGCGGGAACTGAAAGAGTGAGTGTTTCCTGGTGATGATAAGAGATATTACACTTGCGGAAAAGGGAACCTAAAGGACACATGTATAGTGAGAATATAATAGGCCAGAGGAAAGATCCATGAGGAATACCACACCTAAAGCCAGTTTTCCAGTGATTTTCAGATGTTTGCTTCATTTACGTAATCGCCAGGCAGTAGGTGAGAGATGAAGTGTGCATTAGCATCTGCCAGTGGGAGATCGTGAATCACTTGACAGTCGGGACCATGCTGAGTTATTGGGTACAGCAATGACTGAAAAAATTGCCCTTTCACCATTGTGTTCTCATCAAATTTACCAATGAGCTTCTTCTTTTACTGAAGAACTGACAAGACGTCAAGCTGATCTGAATGATTTCATCTGCGATCACACTTACTGTTAAAGTCAGTAGTATACATACACCTTAGCCATATACATTTAAACTCACAATTCCTGACCTTTCATTGTAAATAAACATTCCCTGTCTTAGGTCAGTTAGGATCACTACTTTATTTTAAGAATGTGAAATGTTGGGACCTGTGTAGCTCAGTGAGTATTGAAGGCTGACTACCACCCCTGGAGTCACGAGTCCGAATCCAGGGCATCCTGCGTGACTTCAGACAGGTATCCTAAGCAACCAAATTGGCCCTGTTGCTAGGGAGGGTAGAGATACATGTGGCAACCTCCTCATGTTCGTGATTAGGGGTTCTCGCTCTCATTGGGGCACGTGGTAAGTTGTGCGTGGATCGTGGAGAGTAGCATGAACCTCCATGTGCTGTGAGTCTCTGTGGTGTCATGCACAGTAAGCCATGTGATAAGATGCACAGGTTGACAGTCTCAGAAGCAGAGGCAGCTGAGATATGTCCTCTGCCACCCAGACTGAGGTCAGTAACCACAGAAACATGAGGACCTACTAAGTAGTGGGAATTGGGCATTCCAAATTGGGAGAAAAGGGGAGAATGTGAAATGTCAGAATAATAGTAGAGAGAATTATGTATATCAGCTTTTGTTTCTTTCATCACATTCCCAGTGGGCCAGAAGTTTACATACACTTTGTTAGTATTTGGTAGCATTGCCTTTAAATTGTTTAACTTTGGTCAAACATTTTGGGAAGTCTTCCACAAGCTTCTCACAATAAGTTGCTGGAATTTTTGCCCATTCCTCCAGACAGAACTGGTGTAACTGAAACAGGTTTGTAGGACTCCTTGCTTGCACACGCTTTTTCATTTCTGCCCACAAATATTCTATCAGATTGAGGTCAGGGCTTTGTGATGGCCACTCCAATACCTTGACTGTGTTGCCTTAATCCATTTTGCCACAATTTTTGATGTATACTTAGGGTCATTGTCCATTTGGAAGACTCATTTGCGACCGAGCTTTAACTTCCTGGCTGATGTCTTGAGATGTTGCTTCAATATATCCACATAATTTTCCTTCCCCATGATGCCATCTATTTTGTGAAGTGCACCAGTCCCTCCTGTAGTAAAGCACCACCACAACATGATGCTGCACCCCCATGCTTCACGGTTGGGATGGTGTTCATCAGCTTGCAAGTGTGACAGAATCAGTTAAGTGATTGACAGTTGTGGTGTCCTATCAGAGAAGAGTATGTGCTATTTAATGCTGGTTGGCTGTACCTTGAGCCACGTCACGTCTTGTCCCTCTTTGTGCGTCATCCACTAGCGCCTCAGGTATGTGTTGGTAGCGGTTGGGTTAAATTGTGTGTTTGGAACACTACTGATGTCTTGTCATCTCTTCAATTGTAGCGTGTTCATTAGTATTTTTCCGACGGTGCATTTCATCAGTTCAGAGTGAGAGTCTGCTCACCCTTCAGGTATGTGAACTGTACTTTGTATTGAGGGGCGGGTTATGATGGTGTGCGATTTATAGTGGGTCGCTAGGTTACTATTAATGTGTTGCTTCCTGTACCCCAGCTAATCTGCAGTTTTGATGATTGCTGTAAACAGTAGCTGGTGGGCATTAGATGTGAAGTGATATCCTCTGGTAAGTGTTACGTAAGTTCGCTGGAAAATTGTAGTGGAAAGAGCACTAGTAACATTTCGCTTCCTTTAAGGCGTTCGTGAGGCGCGGGTCTTCTCTCTCGTCCTCGGGACGGGTTTTCGGGTCTTCGCACAATCTCCCTCTTCGTTTCGGCAGCGATTGCGCTTTGTATGAACCTGAGTCCATCTCGAAGGGTGGTTACGCTGTCCCTTGTATCGCTGTGAGCGCGTCGTGGGCCGGCAAACACGTCAACAGGATTTGTATCGTCTACTTTCCTGTTAGACTGATAAGAAAAAGTATAGTCTGACTGTTAACGTTAGTGGTATGAGAACCTGTGTGTGTGTGTGTGTGTGCGTGCTACTTTAACTCTTTTGTTTTTGTTATTTTTTTCTTTAGCTTAGTGGTGTGTATTTTGGTTGGATTTTGCTTTTGGTATCTAAGTGTGGGTGTGTCGTCGCCGACCTGGATCATTGTCTATTTGTATTTTGGTTGTGATACTGTTGTTTTTTTATTATTTTGGGGGGTATTATTAAACTCCCTATTTATTAAAATCTGTTTATTTGTTTTTTTCCAGGAACTGAGGTGGCCAGGCGGAAGGACCTTCTCTTGCATTGTGGTTGTGGTGGTGCTGCAGTGGGTGACACTTTTTGGAGTGCTTGTGCGTGTGATCCAAGGGCACGGTGATGTGTGAGTGAGTAGGATTGCGCTTTTGGAAAAGCCATTAAGTGGTCCTTCCGCCGGTAGACTCAGCCTGGTCGGGTATATTTTCTCTTTTTTTTCCTCGTTTGGCCTGCGAGTGAGATTTAAAGGCAGATTTTTCATGAAGGTCCTCCTACCCTTGTGGGTAGAGGAATGTGTGGTGTTGCCATTTATTCTGTGATTACCTTTTCTGCTAATTGTCAGTATTTGTACATGTAGCGCTGAGCGCTCTTTTAAAAAAAGAGAACATTCCATTTTAACTATTTTTGTACGTCAATAAAGATTATTTGTAAATGAATTGTACTTGTGTCTCTGACCTTCCTGGCACACACAAACCTGTGGCCTAGTACAAATTGCTGGGTTTTTTGATATTCCCTGATTGATTCAGGGTGGTGTAGTCGACAATTGTCACCATAAGCTAAGTTGCTCAGTTTTCAAACTGTATTCTGGCTTTTTTATGGCAGTTTTGGAGCAATGGCTTCTTCCTGCTGAGCAGCCTTTCAGGTTATGTCGATATAGGACTCGTTTTTACTGTGGATATAGATACTTGTCTACCTGTTTCATCCAGCATATTCACAGGTCAACAATTGTTTTTTTTTTTTTTGGGGTGGGGGGGGGCTAATTTAGGCTAATTGCCTAAAGTCTTGACATTTTTCTGGAATATTCCAAGCTGCTTAAATACACGTTTTCTTAGTGCATGTAAACTTCTGACCAACTGGAATTATAGTCAATTAAAAGTGAAACAATTTGTCTGTAAACAATTGAGTCATGCACAAAGTATATGGCCTAAAGTACTTGCCAAAACTGTAGTTTGCTAATATGAAATCTGTGGAGTGGTTAAAAAATGTGTTTTAATGACTTCAACCTAAGTGCATGTAAATTCTGACTTCAACTGTAGCTGCACATCATCCCAAAGGCTAATTATAATCCCTTGTCATGATCTGGTCTCTTTTTCTGTGTCTGCATGAGTTGTTTCCCTCATGTGTTTCCTATTCCCACATGAGTGGCGCGATTGGCGTTTCTATGGGAACACTCATTCGCGCCGTTCACAAGCTGATTATTGCAACCTGCAGCATGTTAACCCTATCTATATATACCCTCATTTCTCGTGTATAACGCCAGATTGTCCATTTGTGTAGTGTCTCAGTCTCGCCAGTCTTGTCCTGTTTGCTCTTTGTTTGTTTTCTGCCAGTTTGTCCCAGTTTTCTGTTACCAGTTGGATCATTACTCTGTGGACTTTCTGGTGGATGTACTTACCTTGGATTACTTACTCTGAACACCCAGGCAGAGAGCAACTTGAGCTGAATATCTTCACTATTTTCATTCCCCTGTACTTTCAATACATTGTTATTAATTTCTCTGCATCCCTTGGTCCTTCATTCATTCTGTGACATCCGAAGTGATTGTCACCAAGCATTTTTTCCCACACTAAAATTACTAATGAAATAAGAAAGCCAAGGCACTACAGTCTGTTTTATTGGACTTAATTTCTTTACTCAAAATATGGACATAGCATGTTCTACTGCAAGCCTGGACGGGACAAATAAACAATCACACACTTTCACAAGATAACGTTGCTCCACGAATCACTTCCTAAATCACCCTTTTACAAGTGTTTATTCTCACACGGTACTCCTTTTTATTATTGAGGGAATCAGAGAAAGAGAGAGTTGCAGTTATTTGGAATGTCTGTCATTCCTCCACCATTCTCAATTGGCAAGTATGTCATACATAAGACAGGAGAGCAAAACAGTCAGCAAGTCAGAATTGTTTTTATTCTGTTAGTGTGGCGCTGGATTAAGTGTTGCTGATGAGGAACACAAACTTCCAATATGGATGCAAAAGTTCCAGTCAGTTAAACAAGACATGCACCAATTTATGGCAGTAACACAGATGCCAATCTCACCCTCCAAACAAAATAACAAAATATCATGCTAGACTGTGTTGAAAGTAGCACTTAGGTTAAGCAGAATTTGATCCACTGTATGCCCAGAATCAACAGACAGCCTTATGTCATTTGTGACTATAAGCAAACTAGACTTTTCTCTTAAAAAAATCTAAACTAGCTGCAAACTTTCTGCTCATTATTTTCACATGCAAATGAGCTTTGATTTGCTACAAATGTTTGCCAGAAGTTTGCAGCTCTTCGCCAGTAGTAGTGAACCACCTGCAAATCTTTGGCAACAATGGACAATTTGTCGCAAGTTTGCAGCAAATCACGAAAATTATCATTGGCGAATTTGTGGCAAATTACTCTCGGTTTTCGTAATGGATTGTGTTGTTGTAAGTTCTAAAAACTGACTGAAACTTATCCGCAACATCATTATCTAATAAAATAAAGGGGTAAGTTGAGACAGAACAATTTTTTGAGAACTTTCGATAAGAATGGAAGTTTTGATATAGGTTGGAAATTGTTTAAAACTGTTGGATCTAAATTTATTTATTTAATTAGAGGCTGAAAGAGAGGCATGAAGACATACTTAAAACAAGGACAATACTGTTTGTTAGACAGCTATTTATAATAGACTGAATGTCGGGGCCTACATTGTCTATCAGGTCTACCAGCAGCCATGAGGGAATGAGATCAAAAACATTAGTCATATGTTTCATAAGTGTGATTGTGTTTACTAGTTGTGGAAGAGAAACAGGTGCAAAGTTGTTAAAATCGTTAATTACACAGGATCATATATGAGACTTTTTTATGTTGTTCAAGAAAAATGGTAGAAAATCCTGACAGGTTTTTGAATTTACCTCAAAGGAGTTTGGAACTACTTCGTATAGCACTTTGTTTATACTATTAACATTAGGCCTTTGAGAACTGTTGTGAAAAATAGCTGCAAAAAATAGCTGAAATTTGGCAGACAATCCCTTCAAATTTCCTTTGAAATTTCTGCTCTGTCTTACGACATTCTTGCCTAAGGGCTCACATTTTACTATTCAACCAGGGCTGAGAGTGAGTTATCGGTAGCCTAAGCTTGGATGAAGCAGCTAGGTCTAAAATGTCTGAGCATGTCGAATTGAACCAATTGATAATTTCTTCTGTACTGAGGCCGGGAGGGAGGAGATTCTATAATAAGGGAGAATGACAAGGAAAGGAAAAGCCTCACAAAGCTCTCTGCTGTGGACTCTATGGACTGGAATTAACTAACTAAGTAATTATGATCTGATAGATGAATGTCGTCAATGACAACATTATTAATAGGAAAACCTAAGGACAGAACTATATCTAGGGTATCATAAGTCCATTAGTAGGCATAGATATAAACTGGATAAAGTCAATAAGTTCTAAGAATTCTATAACCAGTGGTTTGGATGGGCAACACACATACATATTAAAATCACTAAAAATAAGAAAATGATCAACAGTGGACAAAAAAAGATATAAAAATCTGAAAACTCTTGAATAAATCATTGATATATTTAGGAGGAATATAAATGAATGCACAAAGCACCACAGATGCATTCTCCAACTCAAAGCTGGTGGATTTTTCACCAGAGAGCTGCCATTTAAAATGGTTCTTAAAAAAACAGTTGCTTTACCCCCACCCCATCCGGAGAATCTAGGGGATTTAAAAAATGCACAGTCATTTGGAGAGAGTTCTGCAAGAGGACTTGAGACCGCAATATCCTTCCAAGTCACTGTCACAAATAAAAATCCAAATCATAAGATAAAAATTAATCATTAAGTATAAAAGTCTTCATCACCAGAGATCTTGTGTTCACTAGTGCCATCTTAACTGTTAACAGGTCTGCAGACTGAAGCGAATTCAACATCTTAGCATGTTCCAATGGTCTTAGTTTGTTATAATTACGCCCTCTGCTCCAGATACACAATCACACTCTCACGGTGGAATCATAAGAATTCATACGACTAAATTTGGCTATTTCATATGATATCGTATGGCTGCAATCTATCACTACAGCCAGTGATGTCGCTGTCCATCGTTTCCAATTCCTTGCTTCTGTCACAACAGAACACAACAACAGCTTCCTATCATGTTTACACACTCGACTGATCGGTTAGGTTTGATAAGGTGTTTGGGTAAGGGCATAATATTAATAAGCATGTTCTTAACAACTTGTGCACGGAACTCACGCTTACTTCTGCATCAGACATCTGGGCATGTGATAAAATTGTACGACAACAAATATCATATGAAATAGCCAACTCGTAAAATATGTAGGAATTTTTATGAGATTTTTCATGAGATTGGGTTGGATACGCAATCTCCTTGGGGCACACCGAAAAGTAGACGTTACCTGTGTACCAAATGACACATATACACTATGCACTCAGCCATGCACTGTGTAGTATCTTTCCAAATGGAACACTTAGCATTGTTTTAATACACGGAAGCAGCTGACGGAAGTGGCGTTTCAAGTGCATGTGATGTGTTGCTGCTAGCTTTAGCACGTTAGCCATCCTCAGTTCAACACTTGGATCTTAAACAATGTACATACCTGTATTCTCACAGCTTGGGGTGATGGTAAAGCATTCTACTCACATCTGCAAGGTTCTGTATTCATTGAAGTTTCGCTAGCTGATACATTCTTCATTATTAACTTGTGATTTGTCAGACCAGCAGCGCAGCCAGGTAACTCCGCCCCTTCTGTTATGTATGGCAAGCCACATGCGCTGAGTGCATTAAGTGTCCAACATTCCACACTCTGTTTTGACAGTTGAAAAAGTGCATCATCCAGGCACTTAAAGTCATCTTCTTTTTGCTGCATTTTCAGTGTTAACATACTACTTGCACTACATACCCTTCAAAATGGCGTAAAATAGTGCAGAAGTGTGCAGTTTGGTACGCAGCTTTTAGCTGGTCAGGAACAACAGTGAGCAGCCATGAGTGCCACATCGCTATGGTAACATAGCGCAGCACATGTTCAGACAAGAAGCTAAAGCGTTTGTATAGCTAGAGGAGGCTGTTCAGAAGGTCGACTCTCTCTTTGCCCTTAGTAATAAACCTCCTCACTTGCCCTGTTTTCTGAGACGCTTCAAAAAATAATTCTGCTTGTCATTTGTAATATATATGTTCAATATGATTCAATAAAAACTACTTACATTGGTCAAAAATACACCAGAAATCCACCCTGGCTAATTAATGAATGACAAAATATATGAATGATTTTTGTTTTATTATTTGATTAGTTTACTTGTAAAGACAGTAAAGACTGATCCAAGTGACAGACTCAACAGTTATATAAGAAATAGATGATATAGATCAGTGTTGCAATAGACACCGATCAATATTCAGTTTATTATTAAATCAGCACATTCCCCCAACTCCCAGAAAACGTCTTGTGTGTTCATAATCAAGGACAGACTTCCCATATACTTTAATTTAAATTGTATTAGAGGAGTCTATGTAGACAGTAGCAAAATGCACCCTTGGAACAGATGGTCCCTTCAAGTACTTGGCTATGTATACTTTAGAAGACCATAAGGAAGAGACTCTGCCATTTGTGATCTCTCTACCTCACACAGAGAACTCAGAGACAGTCCAGGGCCCTTTTTATCCAAAAAGCATTGTTGCTGTAAGAGTTTCAAAAGCTTATTTAGTAGAGAGTCACTGACATATTTTCCTGAACCATAGCAGATTTTCACCCTCATTTTAGACTGTAATCAACATAAGTAACGTGTTCTTAGATCGCAGGGAACGAGAGCAGTGGCGGAGCTAGGGGGTGGCTGTGGCCACCATGGACTGAAGCCTGGCCACCCCATTGGCCATCCCAACTCGCAATTGGTGTTTTAGTCATTTGTTGACACAATTTAGTTATTTAGAGGTGAAATCATCTCTGTACAAATGTACAAACTTAACATGTGCGCACACCCAATCACAGCATCTCTCTGTCCTGGGTGTCATTGTATCCACTCAACCCCCCCACAAAAAGGGTATTAAAGTATTAACCTGCAGATACCCTGAATAAATATAAAATTTTAAAAAATAGCAAAACGCTGTTCAAAATATTAAAAAGAGCATATCACACCACAGAACATTTCAACTTTCCAAACATTTCCAAACATCTTTACTATCTGCTATCCGTACACAAAATGTAAATGTTAAACGTTGTTTTAATTTTCCAGATGATAACTGTATGCTACTCATATGCAACAGGATGAGGTCACGTGACAATAATTGATTTGTTTTTAATAATTTAATAAGTCATACTGTTTAACTTACTATAAAAAAAAATAAAAATAGAAGGCAGTATTCAGTGTTTGACGCACAGTACCATTCAGTAGCAGGGCTAATTTTCCAATCTTTCCTCTGAATCCTTGACCTCCTGACGGCCCTTTTTTCTCATCATCACAGAGGTCTTCCGGCTTTTCTTCATTGCTGTTCTGTCAGTGTATTTGACAGTGGTGTGAGGGGAGCAGTGGTGTGTTTGATGTGTTCAGGACAGCATGTTATCTCCAGTACGATCCCTGGCACTGTCTTCTCCCTGGCATCAGGCAGCAGCTGCTGTGTAGGATATTACAGACAATCCTCTGGGAATTACATAACACTATTGTGAAGGTAGTCTTTCATCTGTAAAGGTCTGTACACATTGTCCTGTTGCGTTAAAACCAACTCCTGGTATATGAGCCAAGTTCTCTACAGTCAGGTGCACACAAAGTTTTTTTGCCATGTTTTGCCAACTGAGACAAATTTGGGGAATCACAAATTATCACTTTAGTAAATCAACAGTCTTTCATTGCTGAGTGTGACATGTTCATAGACTGTGGAGTAATTTCCTTTTAAATGAATCTTAACCTCAGATGACAGGAATTTTGTCCCGCAGTCATGCGGTGTGACAGCTCCTGTAACACTTTACCTTAATTTCCCTTTGTTAAAGGATTAGTTATCCCAAAAATGAAAATTCGGTCCTTGTTTACTCAATCCTGTGTTGTTATAACCCTATATGACTTACTTTCTTTATCTTAACACATTGTGAAATTGTGTAAAAAAAACTGGTGCTCAGTGACGTGATATAATGGCAGTTTATGGGGATTAACTCTTCAAACTTCAAAAGAATGCAAAAGTATAATTCAGAAGTCTAATCAATTATTTCATGAGAATCATGATTGGATAACAAACCCAATTCGAATGTATTATTTAGTGAAAATGTTCACTGACCGTTGATCTCCTGTGGGCATTCATGATAGGGCATGAGAGCAACAGTTCACGCATCCCCTTCGCAACATTGGTGCGTTCAAGCGAAAACTCATTCTGTTTATCTATAAACAGGTCTGCCACAGTGATAGTCACACAGAACACAACACAGCTGCACACAAAACAGAGAACAGAAATTACTAAACATGTCTGAAGAGTTTGTTTTCAAAGAATTTATTCATTTCTATGCCCAGCCATATTGCTTTCAATTGAGTATTCGGAAATCAAACAGAAATATAGAGGTGGCTACTGGCAGCCACAGTCACACCTTGTCCTAATCTGATGGCAAACGACACACAACATAACGTTTCCTTTCTATGTTAATCAGAGTTTTTTTCCCTAACCAGCAGTGATGAGCAACTGTACATTCTATCGATTGCTTTTTTTCTATTTTCGGCATCATGTGGGTAACTCTGTCCACTGGCACCAGTCCAAAAACCTTTTAAAATATTAGGCTGGGCATAGAAATGCATAATTTCTTCAACTAAAAACTCTTCAGAAATGTTTAGTAAGTTCAGTTCTCTGTTTTGTGTGCAGCTGTGTTGTGTTCTGATGTCACTATCACTGTGCAGGACCTGTTTTTAAATAAAAAAATAGTTTTTGCTTGAATGCCCCAGTGTCATGAGGGGGCTTTGCAAACTGTTGCTCTCGTGCCCTATCATGGTGATCAATGGTCAGAGATCAATGGTCAGAGATCAACGGTCAGTGAACATTTTCACTAAATAATACATCAGATTTGGGTTTGTTTCTCACAAAACCTTATTGTATGCTTTTATAACAATCATGAATCTCATGGAATTATTTATTAGACTTCTGAATTATACTTTTGTGTTCTTTTGATGCTTGAAGAGGTGATCACCATAAACTGCCATTGTATGACATTAACATTTTGTCACAATTTATGACTTTGTGTTAAGAAAAAGAAAGTCATATAGGGTTATAACAACACAGTGGTGAGTAAACAATGGCTGAATTTTCATTTTTGGGTGAACTATCCCTTTAAGGGTTTATAAAGGGGTTAATTAATGACTAATATTTCATTTTCATATGCATGTCGCTTTGTGTTTTTATACATTACAGGGTTTCCGTTAGCTTGTAAATACTGTTTGTGACAGTTAAAACAACCCAATGTCAAGTGAAAATATTAAAACGAAGCAGAGCTACATTGGATAGAGTGTTTTCAAATGATGCAATTGCACACAAAAATAAGGTTTCTAGAAGTACAAAATCCAGCACCAGACAATGACAGCAGAACGCTTTGGAAAAATCTTAGTTTTTTTTATTTTGAATAGTGTGGAAAAGAAACTATAATGAATAAACATTTATCTTTCATTTGATTTGATTGCATTGTCCGGCAAACGTTGTCATTCTTAGACACGTTGCCCAACATCAAATTTTCTTAGCGGAAACTCTGATACATTACTGTGATGTCTTTACTCACTGCATTGTCATTTTCCTTGTCACACTGATGTCAAAAGAATGGTGCTACTTTGAGTGCTGTCCCAAATAAACTAATCCTAGTCACCTAAAGTCCTTTAAAAAAAAAAAAAAAAACCTTTCAGGTCTTCATGCTCATTCACAGCATACATCATATAATAAATCCTGATGACCATGAAACCATACTGAACTTTATGTACACAGGTTTCTAATGTTGGCAACTCTTTAATAAATTCTTCACAGGTCCATTTTACATTAAGGTAATTTTTTGTGGGTTACTAATGTTAAAAAAGTGTTATGAAGCATGTATAACATGTGAGGTTAAATGGCTCACTATAAATTGTCAATATTTAACAATGATTTATAATGCCTTTATAAATTACTTATTTTTTCTATAATAAATCGACTGTTTTGTTGCCATAACACCACAGTTTGAATCATTATAAAAAGAATCACAAAGGGAAATATAATCTCTGTAAGACAACAAAGACAAATGTCTCATGTCTGGTCCGATTACTGCTTCTGTAAGCCTCAGATATAGCCAAAAAAATCTATTAGGTCTTAAAGTTGCTTGTTTCTTCAAAATGAACCATTTTCTACTTGTCTGTAAGCTTGCGTGGGTAAATAATCTAATGTAATATCTCAGATGTCAAGAACAAAATATGCTGTCTACCAGAATTAGCATGATAATGTAATGTTGAGGAAAGATGAGGCAAGAGAGCAGGATCTAAAAGCAGCTACTTTTAATGGAAAAAACAAATCAAGAACCAACTGAACAATAAACATACATAGTGACCCCTGGTGGTCGGCAGGGTAATCCTTACAGATAAACAAATTGTCAACTACTTTAAATATGTCCTCAATGACTGATGATGAAATATTATAAGACATTGCAAAGCTAAGGATCTCAGCTTTCCAAAAAACACAGACAACATTAAGCTTCTAGTCCACTCAGAGGCCGAGATACCTGAAAAAACTTTGTGAGTTGTGAATATCTGTTTCGAGTCTGAATGGAATGTTGGGGAGATAAAAAGACCATATGCCGCAAAATAATGGTAAGGAAAAATGTCTTTGACATGAGTTTGTGCTCGCGGGCGAAAAACAACAACTCACTAACATCCATCATGTGTATTCTGATTCACACAAAATACGATTATTTTTTAATTAAAACAGACACCGCGTCTAGTATAGTCAAAAATGACTCTCATGAAGTGGTCCCACTGACTAATTTTCCTTCTGCCAAGCTGTATTTAAAGATACATATTTGTAACAAGTTGTTTTTTGTAATAAATATTAATTTATAAAAAGCATTAAAATGTAACATTTCTCAGCAAATAATCAGAGTAATGGCCAGTAGCATGTAAACGGGATTGACGTGGTTGGCTCAAATAATTGAAACAGCTTTATCTAATTATTCCTTATAGTACTCTGATTATTGCAATAATTGCTGTACATGTAAACGTAGCCATTGTCCTGTTATGATTCTCTGTTGTTAGCCTTGTGTTTTACCACACTTCCCATTATTCCTTGCCCTGATCACTTACAGCTGTTCCCCATTGGTTTCACCTGTCTTTCATTAACTCATTACCCATTGTGTATTTAATGCCCTGTTTTCTGTTCACCTTCGTCGGTTGTTAATGTTTCTCCCCAGTTCATATGCCGGTTTCAGTCCTGTTTGGTTTGTTTCCTGTCTTACCCTGTTTCCATGTTCATCCTTTTTGTATTTTGTTTTATTCTTATTAAAATAGCTGCTCTATATATATATAGCTCAGATCACACTTAAAAAATGTGACAGGCGATGTCTGTATCTTAAAGGTGAATTGGCTCCTTTATTGGGTTGTCCAATTTCTCAGATTCCTAAAAAAAAAAAAAGAAAATTGTCTGTCTCAATTCATCTTAATTTGTATAAGGGTTTTTACAAGGTATCTTTACAGAAAATCATGCTTTAATGTCTTCAAGGCCCCAGCAAACAAACCAAAGGCGACCAAACCAAAATATTATTTATAATTTTTAAAAACTCAACACAAGATATTTAAGTTCTGTTTCAAAACTTAGTGAGATGCCTTGTTGCCTCCTGCCTACATAGGCAGCTTTCTTCTCATAAGAGAGCCATTGGGAACACTCTACAAAGGCAGCAACTCAGCATGACATTCAAATAGCGCTCCTGATGCGCACCGCACAGGAGACTCGACTCACAACTGATTTTAATACAGGTGAAGCGCAGGGAACAATGTGATACTCCAATAAGCATAAATGTACATATAGCACACACCCTTTTTGGGTAAAGTAGTATGTTTTTATCACATTAAACTAATTGTATTAATACTTTTCATTATTGAATTGATTGTAAGTGAATTTATAATCAAAATGCATTGTCCACCATCTTGGACTTATTTTTCCACCAAGCTCGACATGGTGCATTATGGGATCACCTATCAGGGGAAGGATACATATGATACTACCTTAGAATTTGGCATAAACAAGATATCTTCTGATGAGCATAATTAAGATACCTACCATTTGGAACAGCCTTTGAGTGTGGAATGCACATATGATGTCTTAAAAAGATGGACTCCGGAGGAAGCTCACTTGGTTTTGGAACAGACACTTTTTGTTAGTAGAAAGCTGAGGGAGCCAGTCCACCTCTGACATTCCCTTACAAAAATTGAGAGTTCTTAAAAAAAAATAAAATAAAATTGCCGCAAATTCGCCAGGGTTGGGGAGTAACGAAATACAAGTAACGGGAATACGTATTTAAAATACTAAATATAAGTAACAGTATTCCACTACAGTTACAAATTAAATCATTGGTATTTAGAATACAGTTATCTTTTCAAAAAATATTTTGATTACTGAAGAGATTACTTAGCATTTTATTGTCATTTATTTCATTTAATATTTAGTCTTACTGTACTGGCAGAGTTTTTATAGTCAAAACAAGTGAAAAATCTACTAGTGCTGAAGAAGTAATCCAAAATATTTAGAATATGTTACTGACATTGAGTAATCTAATGACATATGTTACAAATTACATTTTACAGCATATATTCTGTAATCTGAAGTGGCATAAATTTAAAAAGTAACCCTTCCAACCCTGGCTGCAGCAAACTCTCCATTGTTTGCCAGAGGTTCACCTCTACTGGCGAAGAGCTGCAGACTTCAAAAGCCAATTTGCATGTGAAAATAATGAGCGGCAAATTTGTGGCTAGTTTAGATTTATATGTACTGAGTGACTCCAGCCAGGTCTCCTAAGCAACCAAATTGGCCTGGTTGCTAGGGAGGTTAGAGTAACATGGGGCAACCTCCTTGTGGTCGTGATTAGTGGTTTTCACTCTCAATGGGATGTGTGGTAAGTTGTGTGTGGATCGTAGAGTGTAGCATGAGCCTCCACCTGCTGTGAGTCTCTGCGGTGTCATACACATCTATATATATATGTTTTTTTTGTTTTTTTTTTAAATAAGTGATTTACTACAGTAACTATAGTTTAACCATGGGATTTATTTAGACCATAGTTACCACACAATTAACCATGGCTACTACTTCAATATTACTGTAGTAAAACGTCATGGTTACTGTAGTAACCTCCGTTCCCCAGGGGAAGGAACGAGACGTTGTGTCGAATGAAGTGATACAAGGGGTCTTCCTGGGATGCCAAACGTACCTCTGAACCTGAAAAAAGGCCAATGTCAAGTCGGCAGAGAGAATTTGCATGCCCCGCCCTGGACATACGAGTATAAAGGGAAGCGGGGCAGCGAGTGTCAGTCAGGATTTTGCACTGAGGAGCCGAAAATAAGGTACGGCCATTTACAGTGGTAGGTCTATTGCTGAGGCAGGAGGGACACAACGTCTCGTTCCTTCCCTTGGGGAACAGCGGTTACGACAGTAACCATGACGCTCCTCTTCTGTCACTCACTTGACGTTGTGTCGAATGAAGTGACACAAGGTGTCCCATCTAAAAACAGCACGCACTGACCGTGTTACATGAACTGTCAAGACAGGTGCAAGCAGGCTACAGGCAACTGTGTCGGCTGCACGTAGCCCTAGATGTCAAATACTGACCTTAGGTTCCCCGCACCCCTGAGGGGGGGAACAGGTGCTGCATGACTAGCAGGGGAGCAAGCCCGGCAGCCGCTGCTTTCTCTCTCACTATGTCTCTCACATAGGATGTGAAGCGGCTGGGGCTATCTTAATGCTATGAAATGCGTCGGGGAAGGCAGTCTTTCCCAGTCCTATTCTTTCAGATGGAAAAGACCCTCCAGAGGCCACATCCTGCCCAGTCTAGGGGGAGGTAACATGTTGCAAATACACCACGAGGGTTGTGAAGCCGTACGTGGGAAATGGTGCAGTGGTAGGTCCAGCCTAATGAGGGCGGACTCTACAGCACGGCGAACGGGCAGCGGGGCTACCCAAGGGAAACGCAGCTCCGCTGACAGGCAGACCGTACTGCGGGAAATACATCACAGGGAGTTTGCCTGAGAAGGGAACTAAGCCCGTGGGGCCCAACCCCAGTACAGAGCACCTGTGAATCGTAGTGGGTCTGGCTGCAAATTGCTCCGCTGAATTCGCCGGCCAGAAGGCTAGGGAGGAGAACATCCAGGGAGCGACGCTTAGTGGCTAACCTGGGATAGAAGGTGCATTGGATCAACTTGGTGAAGGGTGCTGTGTGCAAGCGGAACAACCGGTCGGTTATGCCACATTAACAAGATCTACCGGCTCGGACCTGACAAAACACAGGACGAGATTGTAAAATCTGGCAAAGGTATTTGGTGTTGCCCAGCCCGCTGCTCTGCAGATGTCTGCTAAGGAGGTGCCATGGGCCAGTCCCACAAGGATGCCACACTTCTCAAGAGTGTGCTCGAACCCCCTAGGGGGTGGGCACGGCCTGGGTATGATAAGCTAAGGAAATAGCATCAACGATCCAGTGAGCTAACCTCTGTTTTGAGACAGCGTTCCGACTTGTCATCTACTGCGTCATAGTGGGCTGCGATAGCAGCTACATACACCTTCAAGGTGGAGGGGGACAGCCTCCCCTCCAGCCTCTCCTGCTGGTTGATCGTTCCTACGACTGCAGGTGGTAGATCCACTAGATGTGATAGAGGGCGCCCCATCCCTGAAAAAGAAGGTCTTTCCTCAGGGGAATTTTCCAGGGAGGTGCTGTCGCGATGAGTGTAAGATCCGAGAACCAGGTCCGGGTGGGCCAGAAGGGGCCACCAGGATGATCTGTTCCTCGTCCTCCCTGATCTTGCATAGCACCAGTGGAAATGCATACTTGTGCAACCCCCAGGGCCATCTGTGTGCCAATGCATCTGTCCCGAGAGGAGCTCCTGTCAGGGAGTCTCAGAGTGGGCAGTGGAAGTTGTCCTGGGAGGCAAAGAGATCTATCTGTGCCATGCCGAATCGGTCCCAGATCAGCTAGACCATCTGGGGGTGGAGCCTCCACTCTCCGCTGGGCGAAATCTGCCGCGACAGTGCGTCCACCGTCATGTTGCAGTTGCCTGGGATGTGAGTGCTGTGCAGCGACCTGACTCCAAAGGAGGAGATGGTGGGCGAGTTGTGACATATGATGAGAGCGCACGCCACCTTAGAGTTTTATGTACGCTACCATCGCGGTGCTGTCTGAACAGCTGTTGGTTCAAGACGTGCTTTCGCTGGAATAGTGGGAGAAACCTCTGTAGGGCAAGAGATACAGCCAGAAACTCTAGGCAGTTGATGTGCCAACGCAGCCGGGGTACATTCCCATTGCACACGGCTCCCCAACCCTGTTTTAGTATTTTATCCTTGAGAAGCAGAGTCGTTATCTCTGGCCAAAAAGTGCTGGCTTTTTCGCTGCTTATGGATGTGGAGCAAATACCACCGAAATGAGGCGGGAGCCGGGCGAATTGAGTCGCATAGCCGAGTCGGATGGTCCTGGCCAACCAGCGCAATGGGTTGTGCAGAGAAAGCCGTGCGTCCAAACTCTGCGCGAGGGGCACTAACGGGACGATCACTTTTGACGTACCGGGCGGGGTTTCCCGGCGGGGGGGAGCAGGTAATAGCGCGTCGGGAGGCAGAAGAGCATCGCGAGGCTTGGGTGCTGAGAAAAGTCACAAAGCACTTACCTACCTCCACGCACCTGGCAGGGGGCAGGTTAGAGAATGAAGAAGAGGTCCTAGAGAGGCGTCTTCGGAACTCGTCAGCACTGGTCTGCCGGAACTGAGCAGTCGTGGGTCTGGAGGCGAGAGATGCATCGAGAGATGGATTGTAGAGTTTGGGGCCGGGGTGCCGTGAGAATGGCGCATACTGGCTGGATGACCCAGGGTGTGAATGTGTGTGCCACAGCCCAAAGGCGGTTTTGCAAATGAAACAAGGATTGTTCTCCCGGCCCTCCACCGGGGGACGGAGTAGTCTTGGTACCAGCTCCGGAGCGAACGTCTGACTGCCTGGGTCGCTCATCTCAGGAGCGCTTCGGAGCTTTCCTGGTCCTAGAAGGGGTCCTGGTGACAGGGGGCATACGCTGTCGACGGAGGTTTCCAGTTCAGCCTCGCGCTCATGGGTCCCGGGCCCAGGAAAGCATAGCGGACATCTGCACGTCAGCCTCAGACTGGGTGAGCAGACCCAAAGGTGGCAGCCCAGACGAGTCATCAGCATCAGACGTAGCTGTGACGCTCTCCGATGCAGCTCACATCCCGCAAGCAAGCAAGCGTGCCGGGGGGCAGGTGGTTCGTGGGGATTTACCTGGTGAAAACGAGCCCATTGTCATCCCCAAATCGCCTTCATCGCCAGTCGTGTCATCCTCAATCCCGTGGAAAATAGGAATGACGAGGGGGGCGTCTGAAGTGGCTTTCTCTCATGAGAAAAGAAAGCAGCAACCGCAATGTTGCCATGGCTATGTTCTCGCACTGAACCATTCATAAAACGTTGCCTGCATGTGATTGCAGCCCAGGCACGCGAGGCAGTTTTTATGACCGTCAGAAGTGGAGAGAAATCAACCGCATCCAGGAACTACACAGAGGTGGAAAGACATCTTTAAAAAGACGCGTTCTGAAAAGGACGTTCAACGCCTGCTGTGTATTGCTTTTTTATGAGTGGGAACTCAAACTCTTTTAGAGAAAATAAACTCTTTTTAGGAGGAGAAACACTCTTTCAGGTAATGAAAGCGCTGTTTAAGCGCCCAGGGGCGTGGACTGCACAGTGTGCAGAGAGACAGAACGCCAGCTGGAAATGCGCCTTAGATCCAACAGCAGTGCTTCTTGCCAACAGAGGTGAGTGGAACAGAGGTGAACTCAGCTTTGCTGTTTCAAAAGCTGATCAATTCTGACTGACACTTGCTGCCCCGCTTCCCTTTCTACCCGTATGTCCGGGGCGGGGCATGCAAATTCTGTCTGCCAACTTGACACTGGCCTTTTCTCAGGTTCAGAGGTACGTTTGGCATATCAGGAAGACTCGTTGTGTCACTTCATTTGACACAAGGTTGAGTGAGTGACAGAAGGGGAACCATGGTTTCTGCACCCATATCATCACATATATGTATCATCACTTATTTCAGGTGGGCTTTCGCAAAATCCTAGGAAAAATAAGTAACTACACTACAATCCAGAAGCTGTTTCTCTGATTTTCTATCATTACCTCTACAAGGCACAAGAGCTTGTCTGCTTGATCTGTTAAAATGAGCAGAAGAAGAAAAAGTTCCCATCCTGCACAAGTATTTGCTAATATAGCCTAATCCTTTTTATTTCACTTTGAAGCATATGATCATTCTTCATGTTCATGGTAACCAAATAATAATATCCCCAGTTTAATTTGTTTTTATAAATTTTTTAGAATCAATATTTTTTTGTGGCGATCGATATTTTTGATACATCAGCATCGGAAGTATTGATACTTTAGGATCGATCCATTCATCCCTACTTTTTGAAAGTCTGAACTGGGGAAAACTGCATTCCCAACAAAAAATCTTTCCAGAGGGGGTCTAGAATAGTACAATTTTCAGATCTATGTTGGCATACTTACAAATGTTTCACCTCTTAAGGGCTTGTGGTTGCTGAACTTGCATTTATTTGCATTTTGTACAAGTCAGTTTCAGATGAAAGCTTTCTCATCAATGCCCTGTGGACGTCTATGACAGGTACATTTCTAAAGTCTAACTAGGTCAAACTTCTCACAGAACCTGAAAGACTTAACTTGTAGTGGAACAAAATGAAAAACAAACACAAAAAAATATAAAGTTTAAAATACCCAGGTATTTATTTTCATATCTACACATATTCAAAACAAAAACAGATTTTGAATATAAAGCGACCCCAAAGGATTTGTACAGAACTTAAAAATGTGAGATTGTAATTTCATAAGATTAACAGAATAAAAACATAAAAAAGAAAGTGACATCTACAAACAAATTATGCTTAAGCTTCTCTTATAACTAACTTTAATTTTTGACATTTTTATAACGGTTTTCAACAAACTGGTCCTAAAGTGATTTTCAGTGGAGAAAGCATTTTCTAAATGCATGTACTCTATGCATACAGTGTTTGAAATACATTATATAGCCATTTCTTTAGTAAGTCATTTTCAGATGTACTGCTCATTTATTGCCCTTTGAACTAAAGCTGTATAGAATGATGCTACATGTCTATTTCAGCTCTTAAATAATACAGTGCATAATTTTATTGCATTATCTGCTGACTGTAGTGATCAGATTTTATCTCAACAATAATTAACATTTAACATCTGTTTACACAGGTTGACTGCTCAGAGATAAGCCTGTAGCACTTCTGAAAGACTGCCAATGAATCATTGAAATACTGTAAATATAATTCTGGGGGGGAAAAAATTATTCTGAAATTCTGAATTGGGTAATGGCAGAAATAGAGCAGACATTATATTTTAAAGAAAAGAAGAACAGAACAAAAAACAGCTGAGAAGCTTCCACACTTTGTGTTTTAGAACAGTTTGAAATGCACTTACAAAAGAGACTTGAAGTGACTATGTTCTGACAATTTAGTTACATATGTTGATGATTATTAAATGAAGAAGTAGGTCAATGTGAAACAGCATTCACAACCCATTTTACTTCCATAATCTGTGAGAGGTTTACCGGTAGATGCCGTAACTACCAGTCCCTGTTTTATTGGAGGGCTCATGGACTTGAATAGATTTGAATTGTTCACTTAATTTATACTTTATACTGTATATTGTACCATAAAAAAACATTATTAATGTTGACTATGTATCATTTGAAATGTATAAGTTTTCAGCTTCAATACTTGATCACTGTTTTACGAATGGAATATCACACAGATAAATCCAATCCATCACACATGAGTAAACTTTTCATGGCAAGCATCCAGTGCATACCACCCAATTGTACTTCTAGTCTAAAAAGTGATGAAATGTCCATTGTTTTCAGAGGAGAGAATAGTTGTGCATAAACGTTCTCCAACATGTAATGCACCCGTTTCTGGTGTAAAATTCTATAGGCCTGTCTATTCACAGAGCAGTGGCACTCAACACATGGCCCTCGAACCACTGCGGCCAATGTTATGATTTCATCATCAATCATTTATTTATCAATAGCACTGCACTGCACTATCTTTCAAAGACACCCCATTTATTGGCATAACTTCTTCTAGTAAAGGGAACCCTAGCACTTGAATGGTCTCAATAACTTCAGGTGCAAGCCCAGTGTCCCTCAGTTGGTACCCTTCAGGGGCCAAACATGAAGGTTCCACAGCTTGGGCCGGGGATGAAATATTGTCACCTGCACCTGAGACAGAAGGTCCCTCCTGTCCGGAATCACCCAAGTCGAGCCGTCAAGGAGAGACATTTTCTCTGAGGACCATACCCTGTTCAGCCAACGCAGCGCTATAAGTAAGAGGCAAGACCCTTGCTGGCAAACTCTGGCCAAGACTTCCGAGAGCAGAGAAACCAGAGGAAATGCATGCAGGCGCATTCTGGGCCATGAATGTGCCATCGCATCCAGACCCAGGGGGGCTGGGTGACTCAGAGAGAATTAGAGGGGACATTGTGCTGTCTGTTGGGAGGCGAAGAGGTCCATTCTGCTCTGTAAAATCTCAACCAGATTTGTTCCACTTCCTCAGGGTGGAGTTTCCACTCCCCCATCTGTATTTTCTGTCTGGACAGTAAATCTGCTCCTATGTTCAGGGATATTAACTGCTCTGATTGACAGGAGCTTGCCCTGGGCCCAAAGGAGAATCTACCATGCCAGTCTGTTCAGCTGGCATGAACGTAGACCTCCTTGATGATTTATCTAAGAGACTACTGCTGTGTTGTCCACCCACACCAGGACATGGCAGCCTCTCAAATACTGGACGTTCCCAAAGTGCTAAATCAGTGAAGCATCAAAGTGTAGCTTTTTGAAAGGGAACAGAAGAAAAAAGACAGAGCAAGTTTCAGTTTCTTTGTTTAACATGAGCAGGAATATTCCAAAAAGATGAATACTATATGGAGCATTTAAACTTTTATAGTGCATTTAAACTTTTTTCGAAATAAAGTCGGAAGGTCGGCAACCTATGGCAGGTGTGCCAGCATTGGCATGCACAGGGCATGCCAGCAATAGCAAGAGATTAGTATCTAATGATTTTATCTAATACATTTTTTTTTATAAATTCTAAAATATACATTTTATTTTCTAAAAATTATAGAATTTTATTTTTCTCTATCACATTCTATCCAATATACAGATCTGAAATGTAGGTGGCTCTCTAATTAATTTTAGCCCTCAAAGATGTGCTCGTCCATAGACATTCAGTCTAATGACAGTTCAAGTACCACCGTTGTTGTTCCATTGAATATCTTAGCCTCTGAGTGGACTTGAAGCTCAATATAGGTGTCATTAGAAATCTCAGATCCCCCCCCTTTGCTATGATATAAAACACTTTATTATCAATGGTAGAAAACATATTTTGTGATGATCTGTTTGAATGTTTTTGCTTCTGGATTAACATTGGATTATTAAACCAAGGTAAAAGCAGATATACATTTTTTTTTAGCTATTCTGGGCTTACAGTAGCAATTATCAGAGCATATAAGAGATGTTTGTATTTTGATGACTTAAAGAATCACTTTGTGATTCTTTTGAAAATCTTTCAAACTGTGGTATTAGGGCAAGTACATTAAGTATACAGTCTCCAGAGCTTTCATTTGATATGTGATTTGTCTATTTAATGCTATTTGAAAGACTATTATTTTTATATAAATATTTCTACACCAGTGTTGTGGTTGTGTTTTCACTCTGCTCAAAAGTTTTGCCTGCATTTACGTTTGGAGACATTAACCGCATCATCCACCAACGGTTCAATGTAAACTCAACTAAGATTCCAAGTTGTTTTAGCATGAATAGGAAGGTAAATCTATAAAAAGAAATCATTACTGAGAGTTTGTGTGTGTTAAATCAGCAGGCACATATTTGTGTATTAAAGGAACTATCTACAAATCTGTCGCCATAAAGAGCAAAAAAGAAAAAAAAAAAGGGAACAGTTCACAAATCTGTGAATTGTACTTGGTGAAACTATACCTGATGGGGGTTGATGTGGGATACGAAGGAGTGGAGAGACCCATGTCCCACTCCATCTGACTTCTAACCCTGTCAAATACACTCTCGAGTCAGCTGTGATGTGTAATCATTCCATTGAAACCGTGACGGTACAGCTCAGATTTCAAAGCGTTTCATAATTCCACCTGTGAGCGACTGCTGTAAATCCTCATCTAGAAAATACTGTCCACAGAAAAAAGTAAATCCTCATTTAATAATGAGGCATTTAATTGCCTGAACCCACCGCAAGTTCAGCATCTTTTGGAAATTCATAGAAACACTTTTAGTTTGTGCAAATAGAAACACTCTACTGGTTATTACTGTTTTTTCCGATCGCCACCATAGTTTACCCAAATATGACAATTTACGCTTTGGGAACGTGGACATGTGAAAAGGGTCCTTTGTAATTTTGAAACACATGTATAAAATAATAAGCCAACACATGAGATGAAGACTCCAGACATATCGGTAACCTTATAAAAGCTGTTTTGTTCTACACAAATAGGGACTCTTCATGGGTGCTGCGCCATGTTAAGATCACATGACCAGCTGAATACTGCTTGCTTAATCTTGCTAAAGGAAGTGTATAAATATATATTTAATGAGGATCTTCAATGAGTTAATATTTTTTTAAAAAAGGAGCCACAGACAGAGCCTAGTAAAGTGAGGTTTGAAATTTGTGGAGCTTGCTTTTCCATCGCCCATGGAGGCCGCACCAACATAGTGCAGCATGTTCATACAAAAAAGCGTGTGGATGCTGCTAAAAGTAAGTGTGCCACACCAAGTGTTGGTGATTTTTTTTTTTGTGAAGCAAGGTTCAGAATCCGATGAGGTGCATGCAAGTGAAGGACTTTTTGCTTATCATTCTGTTGTGCACGGCCATAGCTTTGCACATTCATGACCTGAGAGAAGTGTTGCAGGCCAGGCTGGAGGAATCCTTCATATCCTCTGAAATTAAAACAGTTGGATGCCCTGGTTGAGGCTGGTGAGAAACTTTTATTCAGCATCAGTGGTTTACCTCCAAAATTGGAGCCGCTCATTGGAGAACACTGAGATCTTGAGAAGGCCCTACTGAGAGACACCCCAGAGTGGAAAGTCATTCAGAGCTGCCTCAAACACTTCTACTCCAGAATCCCCACTCTCAGTTTGATTGACCAAACCATGTGCTTTGATGAGTGGTCTTGCATGGAAAAACATCGTCACTTGTCGCATCACTGAGTAGAACATGAACAAGACGGCCATTTCTGAGAGATGGACAGATGTTTTTCGTGAACTGGAGAGCAAGACCATCAACTTTGGAGTTTTAGCCAAGGTCGTGTAGTTTGTTTTATGCCTGCCTAGGACATCTACATCTGTGGAGCGTATATTCTCATTAATGAACGCAGCATGGACACCGGATAAATCTTGACTCAGTGTAACAGTCATGAAAGCAATTCTTTTCACACGTCTTAATTTTGGACTGAACTGCTCTGCATTTTATGATAAACTCTTGAAAGACAAGCACACACTGAGAAAAATTGCTGCCAGCGAAATGTACAAGGTGACAACAGTTATAGATGCCGATGTACCCTCTACCTCACATTGATCTGCGCCTAGGTAAGGGTACGTAAATATTTGCTGGGAGGGGGCTGTCCCATTTTTCCACAAGCAGGAATCTGGTTACAAGAGTTAAAAACATTTATAAGGTGCTGTATTCACCATTAGCTACTTAGAATTATTTTGTCAGACCAGCAGCGCAGCCAGGTAACTCCACATGAGGGCATGAAGTGTCCAACATTCCATGCTCCGTTTTATCAGTTGAAGAAGTACATCATCTGGGTACTTGTAGTACACCACTTTTTGTTGCATTTTCAGTGTTAACACACTACTCGCACTACTTACACTACAAAATGGCATAGAATAGTAAACCTTCAGTTTCTTTCACCTATCTGCAAATGTACCTGGGATTTGATGTCAAAGGCACAGTGGTGGCGATTTTCAGGACATTAACATTTGCTGCATTGTAGTGTTTTTCTGGAATTTGGCAAGTTGGGTCTGAATATGGATGGCAAAACCTTCAGAACTAACAAACCGATTTCTTGTGACACGATGTTGCACAAAAACGTTAGTTGTAATATATTTTCAAAAACAATATATATACTGTTCAAACGTTAGACAAAAAGTGGTTACTCTGCTAGGACACTTTTTCATACATCCATTAAAAAATCTACTTGACACTAGTTGGTTAACAGTTATAATTGCAAAAATGGCTTAGAAAAAGAATTTCTTAAAAAAATACTAAATTATTTAACAAAAGCTAATTTGTTTGCAGATACCACTTGATTTTACATGTTTAATGTAATACAATTAAATTAAAACTTAAATGGTCTTTTAGAGTAAATTAAATGGATAGTTCACCTAAAAATTACAATTCTATAATTTACTCATCCTCATATTATTCCAAAACCCTTTAATAATAATAATATTAAAAAGTGTCCAAGTACACTAAATGAATACACCTAAAAACAACAGTAAAAAGTTCCATGAGAATTGTTTTTAAAAGCAAACACGCACACGCACACACACACACACACACACACACACACACACACACACACACACACACACACACACACACATACAGTATATACCATTGCAGTGAACTTAACATTAAACCTTGACCATTAAACTGGTGACACAGGATAAATAAAATGGCACTTGATGGCTTTTCTGCTGCCAATTAGAGCTGTGCCAGCTTTCTGGGCATTTTCGTTGAGGGCATCATATTCTATCGAAGTCCTTTCCCCTTTCATTCTTGATTTTTTTGATTTTCTTGACTTGAATTTGTCACCTGAGGCAAGCCAAGAGAAATGTCTCCAATTACCCAGAAAGAATCTCATTGAGGGGCAGGAAGACATGTGTCACAGCCTGTTGGGGGGATGTCAGGTGAGCCTGTGTCTGGGATTTTTCTGCTCTACATTGTTATAAAGGTTATTTTATTGCACATTCTGGCAAAAATGCAGATGAAAAGGCCAGCACAGAAGAATAGCAGCGGACAATCTGTCAAAGGCAGTGCTAGAGGTGGGCCCAAAATTTTGGCATAAATATTTCTGTAACTTAAAAAAAAAACATATAAATGACTTCAAAGTGGAAAACTGTGGACAACTGAAAAGCATTAGGTAAATTCTAGCTACATTATATTAATTGACTTGCAGAGTAAGGGAATGTTAATTTTAAATGCAACGTGTTATTGTTGCGGTACTGTTTATGAAAGTCGGATATAAACATACAACATTTGATTTGCCATCAAATTTGTTGTGTTCATTTTGTAATGGCAACACATATATCAAGTGTTTTGTTTCAGTACGTTAAAGCGTTGTCAAGATATAATTTCGTTAATGTGTTAGAAGAGAACAGTTTGGTCTATCTAAAAGCTTTCAAAATATTTGTATCTTCATGGTCTGTAGATGATCTGAACAAAATTTGGTGCAAATCTGATAATCTGGAGAAAAAATCTAATTGGCTGAATCTAGTTTAGATAGATAGATGGAATTTGTAACCATTATCATGTCCATTAAGTTGGCATGATCCATGGAATCAGAGGAAAAAAACATTGTTTCTACTGTAGGCCATTCAAATGTTAGAAGCATTAACTTAAATGCATATTTGAGCTGTTAACCTTAAGAGTTTGTGTATGGGACTCCAAATTGGCTACCAGGAATGTTTACACTCTCCTCTATCAGTGTGCCAAATTTCACAACTTTTTCCATACGAATCTATGGGCTGCCATAGACTCCCTGTCAGAGGAATAATAATAATAATAAGAGGAACACTAACAGAAACACTATGGGCAAGACAAAAATCAGACATAATTCCTGAGAAATATTTTGTGCAGTGTGAGGTCTGTTTTTAAAGAGGCTGAATGCGTTCGTTTGCTCACAGACCTCAGCTGTGCTTCATAATGAAGTGACACAGGGGAGAGAGAAACAGCCTTTCCACTCCGTTTGGCATCGAGTTTAGGTGGCAGCATAGGCAGATACAAATCATTTAATTATATAATTCAAGGTCAGATTAGTTTAAATAAACTTTAAACACAATTTCATGGTAGACTGTGTCCTCTGTATGCTCATCACAGATCCATTTTCCATCTACTGTCTTTTTTTCCCAGCCCATTATGTCATTTATTTATTTGGCTTCTAGCACTTGAGTGCTATGTCTTTAGTGCGTCACTATGCGATACGTCATAAACTGAAAAATTCAGTAGGCATGGCCATGAAGTTTTGGTATTTTCATTGGGGTTAAAGTTAGGTAAGTCTAGATGCAAGTGGGTTGGTGAAATTGCTTGCACAAAGCGCTAATATGCTCTGAGGTTTTTTTCTGGTTATTTCACCGTCTGCTTCCTATTATATATTCCCTTCCCTGTCAAGGAACGTCAATATGAATAAAGATAGCCCATTCATAAGTATTTGGTTGTTTAAATAAGCTGTATGTAGTTCATTAGAAGAATGAAGAATGTTCTTTTGTGCAATAACTATGTCCTTGCTGTGAATTCTCTCCAGTTTTGTCTGCCATGGTTCCAGTGCTTTTGTGTTTAACGGTGAAATACTGCAGAGGAAGTTTGTGTTTCCTCCTGTCTCCATACCCTGATGTATGTGTTTTCTATCGCCCTGTCTTTCCTGCTGTCTTGACAGTGTTACTGGTAATGTAGATTTGTTATATGTTTCTCTGTTTAATGTCCCTTACAATAAATCTAGAGTTTTGGCAAATTAGCCACAAACTTCTCATGAAAATGAGCTTGTGATTTGCCACAAATGTTTGCCAGAAGTTTGAGGCTCTTCACTGGTAGTGGTGAACCTGCAGCAAACCCTTGGCAAAACATTTACTATTTGCTGCAAGTTTGCCACAAAGCTCTTTTGTGAAGGTTGAGTTTGATGAATAGAGTAGAAAGGTAGCATTAATTGAGAGAAATTGCTAAATATTAAATATTTGGTCATTAAAACTATTTAGTAATTAATATATATATAATTTTTATTTTAGTTCAATAGTCGGAATTAGGACATTATTGTATGATTTTAAGTGTTGGATACAGCCTAGTGTGTATTACCATTTTTGTAGATTAACAGAATCCATGCCCATTCACTTTTATTGTATGGAATAAGCACTGTAGATATTCTGCTAAACTGCTCCTTTTGTGTTACATGCAGGCATTGACATAAATATTTTGGCTCATATATATATATATATATATATATATTGTTTGAACATTTTAATTGAAGTAGAATTATATGACTTTGACAGGACAGGTGTTTAATGATTAAAGTAATTTCTTGACTTTATATCTGAGGGCAAAAATGACCAGGTAGAACAGATAGACAAGGAGGAAAATGTTGTCAATAAATTAGCCATATTTTAATCCCCTTCATCAGGGGTTCACGCACAAGATGTAATTGCAGGGTTGCACTTGTATTATTATGGGGCCAATCATGGAATATATAATAGGTATCAGATGGTGTAACAACCAGAAAAATATATATTGTTGGCTGGCACAATGGCCTTCAAAGGAGAACCCAATTGTATTTGTACAGATTGTATTATTTTACTTCTTGTTATTTCTTTTTCTCTAAAAGTGTGTGGTTTTAGTCCTAGACTCTGTTTACACCTGGTCTCCTGTGAACACTTGTTTTTGGATTTAAGTTCAGTGGTTGACTGACAGGTGAGAGGTGAGTCTTCACTGCTGTATGGGATGCATTTCAGGACGGATTTGCAGATTTCACCTCAAATGCTATGTGGCGATATGCGTTTTATTGTTTCGACTTTTGAACCCCGTTTTCCCCTGTATTTAATACTGACCACTTGTGATCGGATCACCCGAAACCCATCTTAATACCCACACTGCCACCATCTTTGCTCTCTCACATCACCAAAATAAAGGTATTTTTAGGGTTGGGCTAAGAAAGTCGGCATCTTTGATTTGGTAACAGAAGTGCATAAATGACTGAGTTATGAAGACTGAAAACGACTCCGGTTAAACATGTAACCTCGGTTCCCTGAGATGAAGGGAACGCGACTTTGCGATAATGCTATTGGGAATTCATTCTCCGACAACCTATTTGAAGCCCTGTGATTGGCAATGGTGTTTGAGCCTTGCCCCTTTGGGCGCAAAGTTGGCATATATAAGCAGGTGTGAAATCACCATTTCGTCAGAATTTTCTGACTGAGGGAAAAGAGCGCATCGTTCATACCCCCAGACGTACCTACCAGAGGTATAAACACTTGAAAAAGAATATGTATAGGAAGTCACAGGCCTACAGGATGGTGACTTACAGTATTACAGACATGCTTTCAAGTGTGTATATTAATGAATGACCCCACATGGTGAAAACCAGATGGGAAGTTAATCTCAGTCTGGGAATCTAAATGAACCATATAAATACACAGTATAAATTTAACCAGAGGTTGGGAAAGAGGTTTAATTTCTTTAATGGAAGTGCTTGTGACTTCTAGGAGGGTTAATCAAAGCCAGAGACAGACTGAAGGGAATGACTTTGAAATTATACGCATTGCCCTTCGAACGCAAATCTCAAGAATAGCCTGTGATGCGGTACAATTTGTACATGAAGGTATGCATACTTCAGTTCTATATACGCAAACCAGTCCAGGGGGCAAATGTGCGATAAGATTATGAGTTATCCTTTTACATGGGCACTTTTCCAGCGCACGACTCCAGCGTCTCAGATCTAAAATGGGCCGAAGCCCACCGTCTTTTTTCTGAACAAGAAAATTGTGGCTGTAAAAACCTTTGTGGGTGTGGCATTTCGGAACAATCTCTATCATGTTCTTTCTGAGAAGATTGTAAATTTCTGCCCATAAACAGTGGCACATCTCATGATGGAACTGTAGAAGGCAGAACACCATTGAAGCAAGGCGGCCAGCATGCAAACTGGATCGTATAGTCTTGTTTGACTATTTTTAGCAAAAAGTGTATCTCAATGGCAAAGCAGAGAGGCCGTTAAGACGATAGATGAAGTCGCTGTCTTGAAGGAAGAAATGGCGAATTCGCACCCGCATACGTAGGCCAACTACGTGCCTAAAGAATATTTGCATTAATGTACAAGGGCTTCAGCTAGGTTGTCATAGAAGGAATTCCCTATAGCGTTATCGCAATGTTGAGTGAATCATAAATGAGAGGGAACTCTCTTGAACTGTGAATGATTAGGCCATTTTGACTGGATGTTTTATTATTATCCGGATAATGTTGTTGTTGTAATCAGGATGATCAATAAATGTCAGTGAATTTTTATGTTCATGGAGTATATATCTGATTTGAGTTTAATTTGTTAAATAAATATTTTGAGATGACATCGTCACAGCTTGAAACCATGCTTCATTCGCCCCGTACAGATGTGCATGTCAGATGGGAAACATATTAGATTCAACTTTCTTGTTATTGTGCAGAGTACAGTACAGAGACAATGAAATACAGAAACATCTAACCAGAAGTGCAAATACCTATATATATGTATAAATATACACTAGTGGCCAAATGTTTGAAATAATGGACAAATTTAGCTGTTTCGGAAGGAAATTGGTACTTTAATTCACCAAAGTGGCATTCAACTGATCACAAAGTATAGTCAGGACATTACTGATGTAAAAAACAACACCATCACTATTTGAAAAAATGTTAGATCAAATCTAGACAGGCCCCATTTCCAGCAACCATCACTCCAACACCTTATCCTTGAGTAATCATGCAGAATTGATAATTTGGTACAAGAAAATCACTTGACATTATATCAAACACAGCTGAAAGCTATTTGGTTTGTTAAATGAAGCTTAACATTGTCTTTGTGTTTGTTTTTGAGTTGCCACAGTATGCAATAGACTGGCATGTCTTAAGGTCAATATTAGGTAAAAAATTTAAAAATAAATAAATAATTAAAACACTTTCTCTAGAAACTCATCAGTCAATCCTTGTTTTGAGGAATATATAGGGCTATACTATGCTTGAAATTGCCATAAAACTGAATATTTCATATAAAGGTGTACACTACAGTCTTTAAAGACAAAGGACATCTGACTCTAACAAGGACAGAAAGAGATGTGGAAGACCCAGATACAACTAAACAAGAATATAATACATCAAAGTCCCTAGATTGAGAAATAGATGCTTCACATGTCCTCAGCTGACAGCTTTATTGAATTCTACCCGCTCAACACCAGTTTCATGTACAACAGTAAAGAGAAGACTCGTGCAGGCCTTATGGGAAAAATTGCAAAGAAAAAGACACTTTTGAAACAGAAAAAACAAAATAAAAGGTTAGAGTGGGCAAATAATCACAGTCATTGGACAACAGATAACTGGAAAAAAGTGTTATGGATCTCAACCCCATTGAGCTTTTGTAGGATCAGCTAGACTGTATGGTGTGTGAGAACTGCACAACAAGACATCTTTGGCAGGTGCTACAGGAAGTGTGGGGTGAAATGTCACCTGAGTATCTGTACAAACTGACAGCTAGAATGTCAAGAATCTGCAAAGCTGTCATTGCTTTTGATGAGTACTATTTGAAGAAGAAGAAGTACTGAACATTTTTGTTTTAAATTGTAATAGCAATTTTTCACGTTACTAATGTCCTGACTATACATAGTGATCAGTTGAATGCCACTTTGGTGAATAAAAGTACCAATTTCTTTCAATAAGAGCAAAATCTGTACATTTTTCCAAACATTTTGCGTCCAGTGTTTACTGGCCTGCACGGGTCTTCTCTTTACTGTGGTGTAGTGGTCTAAAGCACATAACTGGTAATCTGGTAATCAGAAGATCTCTGGTTCGATCCCCACAGCCACCACCATTGTGTCCTTGGGCAAGGCACTTAACTCCAGGTTGCTTTGGGGGGATTGTCCCTGTAATAAGGGCTCTGTAAGTCGCTTTGGATAAAAGCGTCTGCCAAATGCATAAATGTAAATGTAAATATATATATATATACAGCTCTGGAAAAAAATATGAGACCACTGCAAAATTATCAGTTTCTCTGGATTTACTATGATTGGACTTACTTTATGGATTTGAGTAAAATGAAAATTTTTGTTTTATTCTATAAAGTACTGACAACATTTCTCCCAAATTCCAAATAAAAATATGTCATTAAGCGCATTTATTTGCAGAAAATGACAACTGGTCAAAATAACAAAGAAGATGCAGTGTTTTCAGACCTCGATTAATGCAAGAAATTTTTCATATCAATTTTTAAAACAACACAATACTAATGTTTTAAAATTTGGTGGAATAACCCTGATTTTCAATCACAGCTTTCATGCATCTTGACATGCTCTCTACCAGTCTTTAATATTGCTTATTGATTGACTTAATGCCACTCCTGGTTCAAAAATTCGAGCAGTTTGGCTTTGTTTGATGGCTTCAGATCAGTTTTACTATCAGATATAACTAATAATTCATGTTTATTCATTATTAATTAATAATTTAATTAAATAATTTAATTTAACTCGTTAAATTTTATCCTCGGGGCACCACTCTTTGACAAGAGAAAAATTATAGTAAGTGACTGATCAAGTCTCATAAAATTCGAACCTGAAGGTTGAGTATTCTGATTAATAATCAAAATAATCAAAAAGGGAAGAAGCTAGTCAAATTATTGCCATACGAATCCAACAAAAACAATTTAACAATACTGAAGTAATAGGGGAGTTCTTGACGTGGCAGAGGCTGGATTCAACACAATATTCAAACAAACAACCAGGAGTACTGTGGCAGCGGGGGCGTGGTCAAGCGCCCATCCGGAGAGGGGGAGCGGTAAGGGCGCTTACGCCTGAGCTAAAATATGTCTAACACCTGTCTCTAATTTCAGTGAGCACGGGGAGAGCGGCATAAAAGAGCCACAGCACCGCCAATCAGGACGCCAGTCCAGTGTTGGCAGCCCAAGTGTATAGTTTGAGTTTATGGAAAGCTTTAGTTTTGTTATAAGAAGTTTATGTTTGAACCCCTGTAATTTTACGTTGAAGAATTAAAAACCCCTCACCTGTGTGCAGAAGCCTGTCCTCGTGTCCTCCTTTTCCCCGCCCTGTCAAGAGTCTTTGTTACACTGGTGCCGAAACCCTGGATATTAAAACATGGAAGGTCGTCCCGTAGAGTCCTCCCAGCTGGCCGAAGTCCTCCAGTCCCTCGCAGCATTACATCAGAGCCACCATCAGTCCCTGCTTGAGCTCCGAGAGGACCTTTGAGATCATGCGGGCTCAAGCACAGGACCGGCATGCCATCCGGAGCCTGCTCAGCCAGGAGGTCGCTCCCGCCACAGCCGCGACCCTGGACCATCGCTCCCCGTTGCCCCCGCCCACGTTACAGAAGATGGGGGTAACGGACGACCACGAAGCGTTTTTGGACCTTTTCGAGCGGACCGCTGAAATCTGGGGCTGGCAGCGCGATCAGTGGGCAGCCCGCCTTGTCCATCTTTTGTCCGGGGAAGCCCAACTCGCGGCTCAACAACTGTCTGCAACGAACCTCCTGGCCTATGCTGATCTGAGGAGAGCCATCATGCAACGGGTTGGTCGGAGTCCCGAAGAAAACCGCCAACTTTTCCGTGCCATGAAGTTGGAGAAAGCCGACCGCCCGTTCGCGTTTGCCCAGCGGCTCCGTGATGCCTGTCGCGACGTCGAGGGACTGATTGATCAGGTGGTGCTGGAGCAGTTCATTCAGTGTTTGCCCAGGAGAACGGCGGAGTGGGTCCAGTGCCACCGCCCGGCGTCGCTGGAGGCGGCTGTCCAGCTAGCGGAGGACCACATGGCGGCGATCCCAAGGGCGGATGAGCCCTCTCTCTCTCTCTCTCCCTCCCCTCCCCCTGTGTTTTTTTCTGCTCTTCCCCATCCCTCTCACTCTGTCTTCCCTCCAGGGTCCGTTCCTGCCCCCCGCAGGCGAGGAGCCTGGCAGAGACGCAACATTCAGCCGCTCTCCCCCTCAGGTGGGGGCGTCCGCCGACGCAGGTACGGGTGTGGCGCCTGGGCCAGCCTGTTGGAGGTGCGGGGACCCGGGCCACTTCCATGATCAGTGTCCGATGATGGAAGTGGGGACGGTGGTTCGGGTCTCCGATCCCCCGCATGCTGCCCCCGATCGGGCTGGAGCGTACAGGGGGATCCAGGGGGGTACACACCAAGCATTGCTGGATACCGGTTGCAATCAGACCACCATCCATCAACGCTTGGTTCAACCCGGGGCTTTGGGCACAGCTAGACGGGTGAGGGTGAGGTGTGTGCATGGGGATATTCACAAGTACCCGATGGTGACCTTGTTAGTGAAATTCCGGGGAAAAAAGCATAGAGTGGAGGCAGCGGTTAGTCCCCGCCTCACCCATCCTCTGATTTTGGGGACCGATTGGCCAGCGTTTAAAGATGTGCTAGGGGGAATTGTACGGATGGGTCCTGCACTAAAGTGGGGAGATGTGCGATGTGCGATGCGTTGACAGGGGAGGCAGAGCCGGGGCCGTCCTCGGCTGCTCCAAATCGGGATGACGAGGAGAGGGGCGAGGCTTCTGCCCCTCCTCTTCGCAGGGAATTCCCTGACGAGGATTTCCCTTTGGAGCAGTCGCGGGACGAAACCCTCAAGCATGCCTTTGATCCGGTGAAAATGATTGATGGTCAGCGTCTTCAGCCAGACATCGCTCTCGCATACCCCTATTTTACAATTATAAATGGCCGACTGTATAGAGTGACGCAGGACACTCAAACTAAAGAAAATATGACACAGCTTTTGATTCCACGGAGCCGCCGGGAAATGTTATTCCAGGCAGCTCATCATAATCCCATGGCGGGTCATCTAGGGGAAAGAAAAACACTTCTCCGACTAATAACCCGTTTTTATTGGCCGGGCATTAGCGGTGACGTCCGCAGGTGGTGTGCGGCGAATGCCAGCTGGTAAACACACCGGCCACCCCAAAAGCGCCATTGCGCCCTCTTCCGTTGATCGAGGTCCCCTTCGAGAGAATTGGAATGGACATCGTCGGGCCATTAGAGCGGACAGCACGGGGACATCGCTTTGTGTTAGTCCTAGTGGATTATGCAACGCGATATCCGGAAGCAGTGCCTCTAGGCAACATCTCAGCACGTAGTGTTGCTGGGGCGCTCTTCAAAATAATCTCCCGGGTGAGGATTCCAAAAGAAATCCTCACCGATCAAGGCACAACGTTTATGTCACGCACACTTCGTGAACTTTACGATCTATTGGGCATTAAATCGATTCGCACTAGCGTGTATCATCCGCAGACAGATGGCCTAGTGGAACGTTTTAACAAAACCTTCAAAAACATGATTCGTAAGTTCGTGCATGAGGATGCTAAAAACTGGGACAGATGGCTCGATCCCCTGTTGTTTGCAGTGCGAGAGGTCCCGCAAGCCTCAACCGGCTTCTCTCCATTTGAGCTGTTGTACGGGCGACGCCCGCGCAGCATCTTAGATGTCTTACGAGAAGGCTGGGAGGAAGGACCTACGAATAGCAAAAATGAAATTCAATACGTTCTTGACCTCAGAGCAAAGCTCCACACTTTGGGAAAACTAACACAGGAGAATTTGCTCCGGGCCCAAGAACGTCAATGCCGGCTGTACGACTGGGGAACGCGGCTGAGGGAATTTGCACCGGGAGATAAAGTTCTTGTATTGCTTCACGCATCGAGCTCCAAATTACTCGCCAAGTGGCAAGGGCCCTTCGAGGTCACACGACGAGTGGGGGATCTCGATTATGAGGTGAAGCGAACCGATAGGGGAAATGCGCGTCAAATTTACCACCTCAACCTCCTTAAATTATGGAGGGAGGCGGTCCCAGTATCGTTGGCTACGGTGGTCCCAGAGAGGGCGGAGCTCGGACCGGAGGTAAATCCAAAACCAGATCTCAATGCCCCGGTCATTTGTGGAGACCACCTCTCCCCGTGCCAGCGAGCAGAGGTTGCCAGGTTGCAGAAGGAGTTTGCGGACGTGTTTTCTCCCCTGCCGGGTCGCACGAACCTCATCCAGCACCATATCGAGACCGAGCCGGGGGCGGTCGTTCGTTGCCGCCCTTATCGCCTCCCCGAGCATAGAAAGAAAATTGTCCAGGACGAATTGGATGCCATGCTTGATATGGGGGTAATAGAAGAATCCCACAGCGACTGGTCCAGCCCGGTCGTTCTTGTTCCCAAGAGTGACGGGTCGGTGCGGTTCTATGTGGATTACAGAAAAGTCAACGCGGTGTCTAAATTTGACGCGTACCCAATGCCCCGCGTTGATGAACTGCTCGATCGGTTAGGTACTGCTCGTTTTTATTCGACATTGGATTTAACAAAGGGTTATTGGCAGATCCCCTTGACGCCAATCTCCCGAGAAAAAATGGCCTTCACCACGCCGTTCGGATTACACCAATTCGTGACACTTCCGTTCGGTTTGTTCGGGGCCCCAGCCACGTTCCAGCGTTTAATGGACCGTGTCCTCCGGCCGCACTCTGCTTACGCCGCTTCCTACATAGACGATATTATTATTTATAGTAATGACTGGCAGCGGCATATACAACATCTGAGGGCGGTCCTGAAGTTGCTGAGGCGGGCGGGGCTCACTGCAAACCCTAAGAAGTGCGCGATTGGGCGTGTGGAGGTGCGGTTTCTGGGGTTCCACTTGGGCCATGGCCAGGTGCGTCCCCAAATTGATAAAACCGTGGCGATTGTGACTTGCCCTAGGCCCAAGACCAAAAAGGGGGTGAGGCAGTTCCTGGGGCTGGCTGGCTACTACAGAAGGTTTGTACCTAATTATTCGGACGTCACCAGCCCACTGACTGACCTCACTAAAAAGGGGGCTCCAGATCCGGTCCAATGGTCGGAGCAGTGCCAGCAGGCGTTCACACAAATTAAAGCCGCACTCTGTGGGGCCGCTCTTGTATTCACCTAACTTCTCTCTCCCTTTCTTATTACAGACGGACGCTTCAGACAGGGGGCTGGGGGCCATACTCTCGCAGGTGGTGGAGGGGGAGGAGCGCCCGGTGCTATACATCAGTAGGAAGCTCTCCTTGAGGGAAACGAAGTATAGCACCGTGGAGAAGGAGTGTCTGGCCATCAAGTGGGTGGTCCTCACACTCCGCTACTACCTGCTGGGGCGGGCCTTCACCCTCTGCTCGGATCATGCCCCACTGCAGTGGCTCCACCGCATGAAGGATACTAACGCCCGGATCACCCGTTGGTATCTGGCTCTCCAGCCTTTTAAGTTCAAGGTGATCCACAGACCGGGGGTACAGATGGCTGTCGCCGACTTCCTTTCCAGAAATGGGGGGGGAGTGGTAGGCAGGCCGGATGGCGCCCCGGCCTGAGTCGGGCGGTGGGGGTATGTGGCAGTGGGGGCGTGGTCAAGTGCCCGTCCGGAGAGGGGGAGCGGTAAGGGTGCTTACACCTGAGCTAAAATGTGTCTAACACCTGTCTCTAATTTCAGTGAGCACGGGGAGAGCGGCATAAAAGAGCCACAGCACCGCCAGTCAGGACGCCAGTCCAGTGTTGGCAGCCCAAGTGTATAGTTTGAGTTTATGGAAAGCTTTAGTTTTGTTACAAGAAGTTTATGTTTGAACCCCTGTAATTTTACGTTGAAGAATTAAAAACCCCTCACCTGTGTGCAGAAGCCTGTCCTCGTGTCCTCCTTTTCCCCGCCCTGTCAAGAGTCTTTGTTACAAGTACTTATAATATAACAAGATTTATTATAATCAAACAGCAATGAACACCGCCAAATACTATATGAATATAAAACAAAAACATAAAATGGAAATCCTAACTAAATAGTGGCGCTATATGTGTATGTATGTGTATGGATGTATGTGTAGGTGTGTGTCTAGGTTCGGTAACAAAGGAAACAAAATGTGGATTAAACTCCACGTGGAGAACTAGTTTCAAAATGGAGGATTGGTTTCAACATTGAGAACTAGGTTCAAAATGGAAACTAGTTTCAAAATGGAGGATTAGAGCGAAAAGGGCAGAGCCAACGATTATTTGAATGTGGAGGGAAAGAAAGATGGCTGGATCAGATCCAGAGCAACTGAGCTAATAATACGTGTGGGTGGTCATGAGCAGACACACAAAGGAACTGAACAACACAGGCGGGAGAATTTGAAAACACCAGCCTGAGTCGGACATAAACCGCGGTGCTGCTCACTCTGTGAATTTCAGTGTGTAAGAGAGAGCGAACAAACGGGTGCATACAATTTACGGAGGATACACGCTGGTAACAGCCCGGTGGGTCAGGGCAGAGTGGAGAACTGTGGTGATGGCATCCTCTTTTGACCTGCTGTAGGCAAACTGATATGGGTCCAGTGTTGCGGGCAAGCAGGATTTCAGACAGGAGTGGACCAGCTTCCACTTGGACGGACGGAAGTCATTGAGGGCAACTGCAGAATAATTTTTCCGGCACTGGTACAATATTTAGTACTTATGAAGTGCTGAAAGTGAAATTAATATACTGTAGCTTAATTTGGTTAGGCGGCCCAACATATTCAATGCAAAAAAAAAACTTGAAAATGTCACCTACTAAAGTGGCTAGTAAGAGTGACAGAGTTATATGCCTCTGCCATGTTAAACCCACATTTGCCGAATGAGCAGGGCCCAGTTGCAAGAAACCCCTTCAGTTAAGAAAACCCTTAGTGACAATACCACTACAATTATAAACAAGGGTTTTCTTTACCTAAGGGGTTTCTTGCAACCTGGCACAGGTGTTCATTTCAAGCCCTGGTTACATGAAATAAAGAAAGTGATCACAAAATAGACTGTATGTCTATGGACAAGCACATGGCAAGTGCTTAGCTCCGTTAGAGAGCCACCTGCATGTTATATCTGTATATTGCGATGGAAGGTGAAAGAGTACTTGCTGCCATCTATTGAAATAAACTAACACTTTGTGCAGGGACACATAGTATTTCAAAGGCAGGAAAAAAAATAAATGAATAAATGTATGTTCATCATAAGATTGTAAATATATTCAATATTAATATTTGGGGGAAAAATATAATTTTGGGTTTGCACTTGGTCTACTGTATGTGTTTATCGTGAGCTTTTGGGTGTAAAAAAAAATGCAGATCTAAAGAGGTTGAAAAAAGGGCAGTTCTCAATGGATATATCTATTGTACATTACATAATCTCTGCATTGGTGTGACTTCAACATATTGAATACACAAATATATTCAGCATTACTGTCACTCTATATCTGTCTCGAGCTGTCTTGAAACTGTAACAATGACACAAAGGAATATTTCACCAAAAATACAGATTGTATCATAATTTACTCACTGTTCATGTCTTTCCAAACCTGCGTGACTTTCTTTTTTATGCAGAACACAAAAGGAAATGTCTCTCTCTCTCTCTTCAATTACAAGTTTTAAGAAAGAAAAGTCTGCAGCCCTCAATCGGCAATTTCACATAATTTCATGCTTGTTGTAGGGTGACTAGTACAGATAAGGAAAGTCTGATCAGCTGGACTTACGGCATTACTAGTGTTTTTAGTTCTGTACGAGCAATGCCAATGAGCTGTGTGTGGATTGATGTGGATTTACCCCATCAGTGGCAGGTGAACTCCACTCACTTTATACAAACAGATGAGGGCTCTCTCCATCCTTGAAGGTGTTTAGCACAGGTTATCAAATTGCATGTGAATGTGAGAGCTGAAGCAGGCAGAAACATCTGATTTTTTTATATATCGTGGACAACATTATTTCTGCATTGGAGTGACATACAGTGGGTATCCAACCAGAATGATGCTTACTATTCGAGGATTAACACCGGTAAAACTTTAAATTCTCAGACATGACAAACAAATGGTGTAGATTTGGCTTGAACATTGGGGGTATACAGTGTGAAGAATTTAATTTTACATTGATAATGGTGTAAATATTTGGTGGTTGTACTTGCTTGTTTTGATTATTGGGGGTTACCTCCCCCCTGGAATCTACGTCCCAATGAGAAACATTTGCAAAATCACTGTCAAGAGGCACAAAGGTGGATCATCGTGTGAAGAAAGTGAGTTATTAGGGTCCAATGGCAATTATTGTTTTCATGGGTTTTCTTATTAGGGGCCAAGCACCAAAGCTTGGGGGCATTTTTTTTAACTATTTGTCCTTGAGACATATTTTTTTTTGTCTGATTACTCTCCTCCTGATGATTCCAATGTACAGTACATTAAAACTCTAACACTAAAATGCTTATTAAATTGCTCGCCATCTTGGATTATAATTTTTACATTTAAAACCTTTCACATCCTTTAAACTTGGTCTCATTTTCCCAAACAATGGCTCAAAATAATCTCCAATTCTGACTTCACTTCATTTAAATTTTTTAAACTGTTTAAAGAGTTATGGCATCATGAAATTAACAAGGTTGACATGAAATAGGATTCAGGGCTAGATCTTTGCAACACTTTTCCTATCAAAACAAAACTTAGCATGCTTCATGAGGACCATAATCTGAGGGCACATGCCTCATGATGCGCATGATGTTTTTTCATTTTATACTTCTGTTGACCTCTGAGTCTTCATGATGTGCTTACTACTACGTAACCTGTACTACATGGCATAATTCCTGATTAAATTCAATTTCTAACAACTTTTTAATATCAATAGTTTTGTACTTGTAGCTTGGAATGTGTCTTTGGCAAAAGACCCCACGGAGACCACATCACACCCAAAAGGGGAGGTCAACATGTGGCAATACAACACATGGGCTCACCAGCTGCTTATGGATGAGGCACGGTGGTAGGTCCTGCCACGACATGGAGGAAATCTACAAACACAGCAACCGGGGGCAGAGAGAGCTCTGCCCAAGGGAGATGTGGGTCTGCTGACATTGAGACCGTACCACGGAAAATACATCACAGGGTTTTATCGAAGTAATCGGCACCTGTGGAGCACCTATCCGTTCACAGGGCTGGTTGCGAGTGCTTGGTTTCTGGCGGCCGTGAACACCGATTACATGACCCAAAGAGTGAGGAAACCACTCTTTTTTTTCAGCCCGTTTGGGGTGTGGCAAACACAACACAAAAGGAAACAAAAGATTTACCTTCCGGCCCTCCACCGGAGGATGGAGTGGTCTGGGTACCAGCTCCGTAGCAGACATCACTCTCACTGGGTCATCCATGTCACGGGCGCTTAGGAGCCTTCCGGGTCCTCGTGCCAGACCGTGAGGTGGGGGGCGTCCGCTTTCTGTGTTTATTTAGCTGCTGCAGGGGGACGCCCTCTCCGAGCAGACGGGGTATGGGATCTTGAGCAGCATAGGCCGATCTGGGAGATGGGTGGGTTGAGAAAGCAAAATTTGTCGGCGTCCCTCATCTCGACCAGATTCAGACACAGGTGGCACTCCTGGACCTTGCCTGCCCGAGTGCTTGCGCCATGACCTTCGTCGACTGGAGGGTGAGGTCAGTCACCGAGCGCAGCTCGTGCAGGATCAGGACTACCCATGTGCAGCTCTTTCAGTGCCTTGGACTGATGTACTTGCAGGAGGGCCATGGCATGCAGGGTGGAGGTGGCCTGACCAGCAACACAGTAGAATTTGGTTGCCAGAGACAATGTAGTCCAACAGGCCCTGGAGGGGAGTACGGGACCGTGTATCCGTGTGCCTCCCCGCTGTCGAGGGCAGTGAGAGCGGATGAACCTGGAAGTCGGTTTGGGGCAGCAAAAGGTGCCCTCCATGACTTTGTGAGTTTGTTGTGCACTTCCAGGAAGCAATTGTCTAGCCGCAAGGGCTCAGGGGAGGACAGAAGGTTCCAGTCCAACCCGATTCTCGCAGCGGCCCAGGCAAGCCTAGCGGTTAGCTCTGCGCTGGCCTCAGACTGGGTTGGCAGACCCAAAGATGGCAGCCCAGTCAAGTTCTCGGCATCTGATAACGCCAGTGCGCTCTCCGATGCAGTGATCGAGAACTCATCCTGTTTGCGAGCCCCGAAAGAGAAGTTAAGCTGGTCATGAGGCGAGCTAGTTTCATCTCAGAACTCATGAGCATGCTGGGGAACAGGATGTTTGTGGTGATTTACCCGGTGAGACCGCACCCATTGAACTCCCCAAATGGCCTCCCGCACCAGCCAGGCCGGTAGGTAGAAGGCGCACCGTGGGGGGTGGCTGGAGTGGCTTTCCCCTGGAAGAAGAATGTTGCCATGGTCATATTCTCGCAATGAGAACATGAACCATTCACAAATGCTGCCTCAGTGTGATCGCTGCCCAGACACGTGAGGCAGCACACGTAGCCATCAGAGGTGAAGAGATAACGGCCGCATCCAGGAGTCCCACAAATACAGAAAGGCATCTTTATAAAGACACATCTTTAAAAAGACGTTCACTTCAATATGTTTGCTCTTAAAGAGGAAATATACTCTTTAAGCAGAAATATACTCTCTTAGTAGCGTTGTCGAAGCACCCAGGAGCGTAATCTGCATAAGGCGTGCAGAAGGAGAGAAAGCCGCTGGAATGCGGCGTACAGTATATCCAACAGCATACGCTTCTTTGAGGTGAATGGAACAGCAGTAGTATTCAACTCACTGATCAACAACCACTCGGCTCTGAACAACAAATCTGAATGAGAGTGGGCATGCCTTCTCCTTTTATACCTGTATGTCCGGGGGAGTGGCATGCAAATTCCACTCGCCAATTCCCATTGGCTTTTTCTCAAAGATTTGAAGGTGTTTTGGGGCTCCCAAGAGTGACCCCTAGTGTCACTACAACGACACAATGTCGAGTGAGTGACAGAAGGGGAACTATTATTATTATATCATTATATCATTATATATCATTAATAAGTAATTCCAGTCAAAAATGACAGAAGACCATAGGAGCCTTAATAATATAATATAATATAATCGCTATTCAGGTTGGCTGTATTCCAAACAGAACCGTGTAAATGCAAAATGGACCAAGAATAAATTTGACCAAAAAGAGAACAGATATTTTAAAATATTGTTTTGAAATATATTTAATAATATTTATTTTCAATGTCATTCCTATGTTTTAAAAGCCTTAAAGAAAATCATGTAAAATTTAAATATGAATAAAGGACATCTTAATGTTTATGAAGCACACATACACCTAAGACATTGATACTTGAGGCAACTGAATAAGGATCTTGGATTAGAATAAAATGTGTCTGTCTCTATCATGTAGCACAGCAGGATTAATCTGTGTCAGTCTCTGACATAATAATCTCTGTTGATCTGTGTCAACTATTAAAGAGACATAATACATGCAAAGGCACAGATGGATTTCTGAGATTGCTTTAGTGCAATGGAATACTGACATCTCAGATGACTATTATTAAAGGTATACCTATACAACATGTCATTTCAGTACAATAAATATTATATTGACATTTTAATGTGACAAGTTTTTCTCTTTAGGTTGGGTGTACGGATCAAAAAATCAATCGGTCTCACTGAGTCTTGTATCAATTTGATATTGACCAGTAAACCTTGACTGCAGCGCTGAACTAGGAATAGGAAGTAAAGCTAATACAATGCCACCTTTCTGAAATGAGCAAGAAACAGCCTTCAAAATCATATTGTCTTAATTTTCATGTGAACAGATGACAATGAAGCACAAGCTAAATCGCAAGTGCGACGCAAACATTCACAAAAAGAACTTGCATAGTCTAGCACATTGGTGGCCTATGACTACTGGTGTTTGTATATGAGGTCATTTTGAAATGTTATGTTTTAAATTTTATTACTGTGAAACACTTTGTTCAACTCATATCTCCAGCGATCGATTCATTGATCGATTCGCTTTAGAAGACCAACGTAATGTCACCGTCGGAGATAGGATGGATTTCTTTTATGCTGACTATCCCATTCTAAGGACCTGCTAAGGCTGGATCTTTTCTACAAATCTTGAAAAGTGTTTTGCAGAAGAAAGAAAGTCAAGCATCACACAGCATGAGAATGTTTCACAAATTGAAAGATATTATGTTGTGTGAGAGATCGACTGTTGCTTTATACGGACGTTACTCTTGACAGGCTTGGGTTAAGATCAATGAAAATCATCGTACATCTTCTGGCATGTTTCTGTCAGAAGCAGGTTAATTTTGTCAAAAATATAGCATTTGAGTGCATGTTCATTTTTCCCCAACATTGTGATTGTAACCCTTGTGTTGTGTTCCGATCATTTTGACCCGGACTACATTATTAATTTTTTTATTTGTCCACATATATTATCAGAAAACACGCACACACACACACACACACACACACACACACACAAACACACACACACACACACACAATTTTATTTACATTTGTAACAAAAGCGTCTTGACTGGGCAGGGAAGAAGGACACGGCGACAGGCTTTCCAACGCAAAGGTATAGGTTTAATTTAATTCTCCAAAGTAAAGTCCACAGGTTTTTTCAGTATCAAACATAAACTTCTCCTCATAACAAACGTAAACTTCTTCTCATAACCAACGTAAACTACTTCTCATAACAAACATAAACTTCTCCTCAACTATCTTCGACTGCCAACACTGGACTGGCGTTTTTTCCCCCTCACTGGCGGTGCTGTGTCTCCTTTATGCCGCTCTCCCCGTGCTCACTGAAATTAGAGACAGGTGTTAGACATATTTTGGCTCAGGTGTAAGCGCCCTTACCGCTCCCCCTCTCCGGACGGGCGCTTGACCACGCCCCCGCTGCCACATACCCCCACCGCCCGACTCAGGCCGGGGCGCCATCCGGCCTGCCTACCACTCCCCCCCCATTTCTGGAAAGGAAGTCGGCGACAGCCATCCGCACCCCCGGTCTGTGGATCACCTCAAACTTAAAAGGCTGGAGAGCCAGATACCAACGGGTGATCCGGGCGTTAGTATCCTTCATGCGGTGGAGCCACTGCAGTGGGGCATGATCCGAGCAGAGGGTGAAGGCCCGCCCCAGTAGGTAGTAGCGGAGTGTGAGGACCGCCCACTTGATAGCTAGACACTCCTTCTCCACGGTGCTATACTTAGTCTCCCTCAATGAGAGCTTCCTACTGATGTATAGCACCGGGCGCTCCTCCCCCTCCACCACCTGCGAGAGTACGGCCCCCAGCCCTCTGTCTGAAGCGTCCGTCTGTAATAAGAAAGGGAGAGAGAAGTTAGGGGAATACAAGAGCGGCCCCCCACAGAGTGCGGCTTTAATTTGTGTGAACGCCTGCTGGCACTGTTCCGACCATTGGACCGGATCTGGAGCCCCCTTTTTAGTGAGGTCAGTCAGCGGGCTGGTGACGTCCGAATAATTAGGTACGAACCTTCTGTAGTAGCCAGCCAGCCCCAGGAACTGCCTCACCCCCTTTTTGGTCTTGGGCCTAGGGCAAGTCGCAATCGCCGCGGTTTTATCAATTTGGGGACGCACCTGGCCATGGCCCAAGTGGATCCCCAGATACCGCACCTCCACACGCCCAACCGCGCACTTCTTAGGGTTTGCAGTGAGCCCCGCCCGCCGCAGCGACTTCAGGACCGCCCTCAGATGTTGTATATGCCGCTGCCAGTCGTTACTATAAATAATAATATCGTCTATGTAGGCAGCGGCGTAAGCAGAGTGCGGCCGGAGGACACGGTCCATTAAACGCTGGAACGTGGCTGGGGCCCCGAACAAACCGAACGGAAGTGTCACGAATTGGTGTAATCCGAACGGCGTGGTGAAGGCCATTTTTTCTCGGGAGATTGGCGTCAAGGGGATCTGCCAATAACCCTTTGTTAAATCCAATGTCGAATAAAAACGAGCAGTACCTAACCGATCGAGCAGTTCATCAACGCGGGGCATCGGGTACGCGTCAAATTTAGACACCGCGTTGACTTTTCTGTAATCCACACAGAACCGCACCGACCCGTCACTCTTGGGAACAAGAACAACCGGGCTGGACCAGTCGCTGTGGGATTCTTCTATTACCCCCATATCAAGCATGGCATTCAATTCATCCCGAACAATTTTCTTTCTATGCTCGGGGAGGCGATAAGGGCGGCAACGAACGACCGCCCCCGGCTCGGTCTCGATATGGTGCTGGATGAGGTTCGTGCGACCTGGTAGGGGAGAAAACACGTCCGCAAACTCCTTCTGCAACCTGGCAACCTCTGCTCGCTGGCACGGGGAGAGGTGGTCTCCGCAAATGACCGGGGCATCGAGATCTGGGTTTGGATTCACCTCCGGTCCGAGCTCCGCCCTCTCTGGGACCACCGTAGCCAACGATACAGGGACCGCCTCCCTCCATAATTTAAGGAGGTTGAGGTGGTAAATTTGACGCGCATTCCCCCTATCGGTTCGCTTAACCTCATAATCGAGATCACCCACTCGTCGTGTGACCTCGAAGGGCCCTTGCCACTTGGCGAGTAATTTGGAGCTCGATGTGGGAAGCAATACAAGAACTTTATCTCCCGGTGCAAATTCCCTCAGCTGCGCTCCCCTGTCGTACAGCCGGCATTGACGTTCTTGAGCCCGGAGCAAATTCTCCTGTGTTAGTTTTCCCAAAGTGTGGAGCTTTGCTCTGAGGTCAAGAACGTATTGAATTTCATTTTTGCTATTTGTAGGTCCTTCCTCCCAGCCTTCTCGTAAAACATCTAAGATGCTGCGCGGGCATCGCCCGTACAACAGCTCAAATGGAGAGAAGCCGGTTGAGGCTTGTGGGACCTCTCGCACTGCAAACAACAGGGGATCGAGCCATCTGTCCCAGTTCTTAGCATCCTCGTGCACGAACTTACGAATCATGTTTTTGAGGGTTTTGTTAAAACGTTCCACTAGGCCATCTGTCTGCGGATGATACACGCTAGTGCGAATCGATTTAATGCCCAACAGATCGTAAAGTTCGCGAAGTGTGCGTGACATAAACGTTGTGCCTTGATTGGTGAGGATTTCTTTCGGAATCCCCACCCGGGAGATTATTTTGAAGAGCGCCCCAGCAACACTACGTGCTGAAATGTTGCTTAGGGGCACTGCTTCCGGATATCGCGTTGCGTAATCCACTAGGACTAACACAAAGCGATGTCCGCGTGCTGTCCGTTCTAATGGCCCGACGAGGTCCATTCCAATTCTCTCGAAGGGGACCTCGATCAACGGAAGAGGGCGCAATGGCGCTTTTGGGGTGGCCGGTGGGTTTACCAGCTGGCATTCGCGGCACGCCGCACACCACCTGCGGACGTCACCGCTAATGCCCGGCCAATAAAAACGGGCTATTAGTCGGAGAAGTGTTTTTCTTTCCCCTAGATGACCCGCCATGGGATTATAATGAGCCGCCTGGAATAACATTTCCCGGCGGCTCTGTGGAATCAAAAGCTGTGTCATATTTTCTTTCGTTCGAGTGTCCTGCGTCACTCTATATAGTCGGTCATTTATAATTGTAAAATAGGGGTGTGCGAGAGCGATGTCTGGCTGAAGACGCTGTCCATCGATCATTTTCACCTGGTCAAAGGCATGCTTGAGGGTTTCGTCCCGCGACTGCTCCAAAGGGAAATCCTCGTCAGGGAATTCCCTGCGGAGAGGAGGGGCGGAAGCCTCGCCCCTCTCCTCGTCATCCCGATTTGGAGCAGCCGAGGACGGCCCCGGCTCCGCTTCCCCTGTCAAAGCATCGCACATCGCACATCTCCCCACTTTAGTGCAGGACCCATCCGTATAAACTCCCCCTAACACATCTTTAAATGCTGGCCAATCGGTTCCCAAAATCAGAGGATGGGTGAGGCGGGGACTAACCGCTGCCTCTACTCTATGCTTTTTTCCCCGGAATTTCACTAACAAGGTCATCATCGGGTACTTGTGAATATCCCCATGCACACACCTCACCCTCACCCGTCTAGTTGTGCCCAAAGCCCCGGGTTGAACCAAGCATTGATGGATGGTGGTCTGATTGCAACCGGTATCCAGCAATGCTTGGTGTGTACCCCCCTGGATTCTTACCGGAATCCGGTACGCTCCAGCCCGATCGGGGGCAGCATGCGGGGGATCGGAGACCCGAACCACCATCCCCACTTCCATCATCGGACACTGATCACGGAAGTGGCCCGGGTCCCTGCACCTCCAACAGGCTGGCCCAGGCGCCACACCCGTACCTGCGTCGGCGGACGCCCCCACCTGAGGGGGAGAGCGGCTGAATGTGGCGGGGGGGTGTGCGTTGCCACCGTGGGTCTCTGCCAGGCTCCTCGCCTGCGGGGGGCAGGAACGGACCCTGGAGGGAAGACAGAGCGAGAAGGGGGAGGGGGAGGGGGAAGAGCGGAAAAAAACATAGGGGAAGGGGAGGGAGAGAGAGAGGGCTCGTCCGCCCTTGGGATCGCCGCCATGTGGTCCTCCGCGAGCTGAACGGCCGCCTCCAGCGACGCCAGGCGGTGGCACTGGACCCACTCCGCCGTTCTCTTGGGCAATCGCTGAGTGAACTGCTCCAGCACCACCTGATCGATTAGTCCCTCGACATCGCGGTCCCCCACTAGCAGCCATTTCCGGCAGGCATCACGGAGCCGCTGGGCAAACGCGAACGGGCGGTCGGTTTTCTCCAACTTCATGGCCCGGAACAGCTGGCTGTTCTCTTCGGGACTCCGACCTACCCGTTGTATGATCGCTCTTCTCAGATCCGTATAAGCCAGGAGGTTCGTTGCAGGCAGTTGCTGAGCCGCGAGTTGGGCTTCCCCGGACAAAAGAGGGACAAGGCGGGCTGCCCACTGGTCGTGCGGCCAGCCCCAGATTTCTGCGGTCCGCTCAAACAGATCCAGAAACGCTTCGGGGTCGTCCGTTGCCCCCATCTTCTGTAACGTGGGCGGGGGCAACGGGAAGCGATGGTCCGGGGTCGCGGCTGAGGCGGGAGCGACCTCCTGGCTGAGCAGGCTCCGGATGGCATGCCGGTCCTCTGCTTGAGCCCGCATGATCTCAAAAAAACGTCGATCTTGGTCCTCTCGGAGCTCAAGCAGGGACTGATGGTGGCTTTGATGTAACGCAGCGAGGGACTGGAGGACTTCGGTCAGCTGGGAGGACTCTACGGGACGACCTTCCATGCTTTTGGAAATCACAATCCCGGGTTTCGGCACCACTGTAACAAAAGCGTCTCGACTGGGCAGGGAAGAAGGACACGGCGACAGGCTTTCCAACGCAAAGGTATAGGTTTAATTTAATTCTCCAATGTAAAGTCCACAGGTTTTTTCAGTATCAAACATAAACTTCTCCTCATAACAAACGTAAACTTCTTCTCATAACCAACGTAAACTACTTCTCATAACAAACATAAACTTCTCCTCAACTATCTTCGACTGCCAACACTGGACTGGCGTTTTTTCCCCCTCACTGGCGGTGCTGTGTCTCCTTTATGCCGCTCTCCCCGTGCTCACTGAAATTAGAGACAGGTGTTAGACATATTTTGGCTCAGGTTTAAGCGCCCTTACCGCTCCCCCTCTCCGGACGGGCGCTTGACCACGCCCCCGCTGCCACAACATTATATTGGTTTTATTTTTAACACTTGTTGTGTTCCCAGTCAAAAATGACCAGCCATTGAAATTGAATGGATGATACAAAAAAAATACAGAAATATTTAGTGTTCAGGCGCATCCCAATCCTTTACATGAGCACATATTTGGCTGTGTATTTGCACATACAAAGTCCTCGGACATGTACACAAACACACACATACAAATATTTATCTCTTCTTCCTGCTCATTGTATTAAAGAGTTTAAAATTTTTATTGTAGTAGGGCCCGTTCACACTGAACATGTTTTTGCATCCGTCCATGCTAAACAAGCTCTAGATGGACCTCCTTAACCATTGCTCAGCATCTCACACAAGATCACCTGTATATTTTATGTACAAAGATGCAGATCCACCACTACCTAACGCAGATTACTTAGTCTGGGGACTGGGTAATAGTAAACCACTTTTTTTTACGTAGGACTATACCACTGACCGAGGGTATATGCACATTCTGACCCTTAGAAGTCATTATATGCAAACACCCCTAGGAATAAAATAAGCATACAGCATAAATGTGCGTATGGCCCCGTCTTTCCCACTGAATATCCCGTAGTTTGTTTCTGTGTTTCATTATTTACATTTTTATTTCTGGTTGCATCTGGCAACAAATGCATTATAGCTAATGGTATGCCATTAAACTTAAAATAAAAATAATACAATAGTATCCTATAGTCCCTCCATGTCCCATAGACATTGAAAGATCATGGTCAGTGATTTGGGACAGGCCAGATACGCAGCAGCCAGAGAGTGAAAACGGTCCTATGATTTCTTGCCTTTGGCAAAAGGCAGTTGTCTGCTCCTAAAATATCACCATTCTTCCTCCTGGACCAAGAATGCCATGTGAGTTCAGAGGCCTAGAGCTCTGTCATAAGGTGGGCCACCCTGTCTGGTCCACAGAACTGATGTTATGCCCTGCAGCTTCAAACCCATGCTTAGATTCCCCAATGTAGTCTCATGAGAATTTGTATGTATTCTTACTTAAAGTGTGGTTCTAGCAAACGTACATTTGCTTACATTTCCCTTTACAACAAAATGTAGATTATTGACGTATTGCCAACATCTAAAACTTAAAATTATTGTTACTGTACAATAATTTGCCCTAGACTGTAGGTCGCTTTGGATAAAAGCGTCTGCCAAATGCATAAATGTAAATGATGACTTGAATGAGCTGAGAAAATGCGATCTCCCCAACACAAACAGTTGTCACCATAGCGGTAACCAAAAGATTCATAAATGTACTACCAGTCATGACTTCAAATTTGGTCAACCTCTTGATAAAATGTGTGCTCTCAAACAATACACATATATATATATATATATATATATATATTTTTTTTTTTTTTTTTTTTTTCCTGTAAAGAGTCTTGACAGTCTGAAATTGGTCAATCAAGCTGCGAGTCAACCAATCACACGGCAGCTTTGTAAGACTTTTTTGACAGCATTTTTTATGCTTGTTACTGTCACCGTGTTTTCTCACAGTCTCTTTTTTTGAAATGGTTAGTTCCTGCAATGAACTCCGTTTTCCCCGCTATTTCTTTGATATAAACTTTTGTAATGTATCTCGGGAAATGTAATGCAAATTTTAAAATCAAAGGGAGTAAATTTTTACTGTCACCAATGGCGACCTTGACAGAAATTACACTCGCAAATAAATTTATTTGGTCATAAATGCACCATTTTTAGTCGCAGTTTGGAGCCCTGCACAAGGATGATGATTTATCGACTTTATAGACATTACATTTTTATCGTCTGTTAATGCTGAACTTCTGTAAAGCTGCTTTGAAACGATGTGTGTTGTGAAAGGCGCTATACAAATAAAATTGACTTGACTTGACTACAGATTCAAAAAACAAAAGTACAGGATTAAAGAACCCTAATGCTAGAACACACAGACTTATTCATTTAAAGAGCTTAAAAAACTGAAAGCTTCACTTGCAATTTAAATAAACTGGAATGAAGTTTCACACTTGATGAGAAGCTCAGGGCTTAACAGCTCATTTTGCAGCTATATCTTGGACTTCCTGTCAAGCAGACACCAGGTGGTTAGAATGGACAGCAACATCTCCTCATCACTGACCCTCAACACTGGAGTCCCGCAGGGCTGTGTTCTCAGCCCACTCCTGTATTCCCTGTACACACATGACTGTGTGGCAACACATAGCTCCAATGCCATCATTTTAAGTTTAAGTTTAAGTCTCATCATTAAGTTTGCTGATGATACGACGGTGGTATGTCTGATCACTGACAATGATGAAACAGCCTACAGAGAGGAGGTGCACACTCTCTCCCTCAATGTCAGTAAGACCATGGAGCTTGTAGTGGACTTCAGCAGGAAAGACAGAGAACACAGCCCCATCACCATTTATCGGGCGAGGAACCATATTTGGTAACTTAATCGCGCATTCAAACTGACCCCCCCCCCCCCCCTGCCTGTTTGCGTTGTCGTATGAGCACATATATTTCTCCTAGCCAATCGGCGAAGATCAGGCTACGTCACTGTTAGTCACACCATGGCATCTGACCAATCAGAAGTTGCACGGAGCATTTCAAACTTCAGTGTCGTTCCGGATTTTGGAAAGTGAGGTTATGCGCTACTACCTACTCCCACATCAGCGCTAATAACTTCAAAACAAAAAATGGTAAGTTGATGAATCTCACACATTCTATGGTTGAATAGTTGTGCAACATGTTGAGATAAGTGTTGTTTGCATAGAATTCTTGAAAGTAGTGACATTTGTGGCATGAAAAATGGTGAGACCATATTTGATCATACGCCCCGTTCACGTAAAATTAGCGCAAGTGATAGCAAGTCCATATTTAGATATACGCCCTATGCGTATAGAAAGCCGTACTAGGGTATTTTTTTCTACAAATAATGCATTATAACGTAGGACAATAGTATTTACTTGTGCATTGGATGTTATCACAGGTTTGCATAACATTATACAGTGATCCAGTGGGAAACGTAACACATTTATAGACATTTTCAAGCCATAGATATTGAAATATGTGTGGTTTTGGTCTGTTTTATGACCTTATAACAGTTAATACAGTGATTTAATACGTATAATGTTATTTTGCACTTCTTATTATACACTCACCTAAAGGATTATTAGGAACACCATACTAATACTCTGTTTGACCCCCTTTTGCCTTCAGAACTGCCTTAATTCTACGTGGCATTGATTCAACAAGGTGCTGAAAGCATTCTTTAGAAATGTTGGCCCATATTGATAGGATAGCATCTTGCAGTTGATGGAGATTTGTGGGATGCACATCCAGGGCACGAAGCTCCCGTTCCACCACATCCCAAAGATGATCTATTGGGTTGAGATCTGGTGACTGTGGGGGCCATTTTAGTACAGTTAACTCATTGTCATGTTCAAGAAACCAATTTGAAATGATTCAAGCTTTGTGACATGGTGCATTATCCTGCTGGAAGTAGCCATCAGAGGATGGGTACATGGTGGCTATAAAGGGATGGACATGGTCAGAAACAATGCTCAGGTAGGCCGTGGCATTTAAACGATGCCCAATTGGCACTAAGGGGCCTAAAGTGTGCCAAGAAAACATCCCCCACACCATTACACCACCACCACCAGCCTGCACAGTGGTAACAAGGCATGATGGATCCATGTTTTCATTCTGTTTACGCCAAATTCTGACTCTACCATCTGAATGTCTCAACAGAAATCGAGACTCATCAGACCAGGCAACATTTTTCCAGTCTTCAACTGTCCAATTTTGGTGAGCTCTTGCAAAATGTAGCCTCTTTTTCCTATTTGTAGTGGAGATGAGTGATACCCGGTGGGGTCTTCTGCTGTTGTAGCCCATCCGCCTCAAGGTTGTGCGTGTTGTGGCTTCACAAATGCTTTGCTGCATACCTCAGTTGTAACGAGTGGTTATTTCAGTCAAAGTTGCTCTTCTATCAGCTTGAATCAGTCGGCCCATTCTCCTCTGACCTCTAGCATCAATAAGGCATTTTCGCCCACAGGACTGCCGCATACTGGATGTTTTTCCCTTTTCACACCATTCTTTGTAAACCCTAGAAATGGTTGTGCGTGAAAATCCCAGTAACTGAGCAGATTGTGAAATACTCAGACCGGCCCGTCTGGCACCAACAACCATGCCACGCTCAAAATTGCTTAAATCACCTTTCTTTCCCATTCTGACATTCAGTTTGGAGTTCAGGAGATTGTCTTGACCAGGACCACACCCCTAAATGCATTGAAGCAACTGCCATGTTGGTTGATTGGATAATTGCATTAATGAGAAATTGAACAGGTGTTCCTAATAATCCTTTAGGTGAGTGTATATTTACACTTTATGTGTCAGTTTTATGCCCTTGAAACCGTTTTTATCATAGTTAAATGCCATGTATTGGTGTTTATTTTTACTGTGAGACTTATTACTGCTAAAATAAGTGGTACCACCTGTACTTGATCATACCAAATATCAGTAGTACAGATTGTGCATTTATAAAACATGAATCATATTAGATGTTCTTAGGAGCACAAACCATAAATGAATACCTTACTGTATATTGCACAGTGTACAAGATCTGCTATTTCATTAATTTGGTTTCAGATTATGTTAATGTATTAAAATACAATTTTTAAATAATTTGAGTAATATTTCAAAGGATTTATATGTTTAGCACTTAGTGTTATGGCAGACCAGTCCAATGTTACTCACTTATTTTTCTTTTTATTTATATTTCAGTAGATCTGCATTTCACTGTTACTTAACAAATAACTCAAACTGGGCTTGATATTGACTCAAAAATGTACTCTCTGTTCTTTGCAGATATCTACGCAAATCTTTTATGGCAAGAGGGAGACTGTTGTGCCAGCCCACCCTAGCATCAGTGATGATGAGGGCTCTGAGGAGGAAGATGATGATGTGGCAGACCCTGACTTCCTCCCACCCACCCACAACCTAGACACTCCAGGCCAGAGTGATATAGGCCCCTCTGCCAAGAGGAAGTGTGTGCAGCCTGCAGTTGAGGTACTTGAAGATGATGATGATGATGATGATGATGATGATGATGATGATGACGACGACGACGATGAAGAGCCAGCACCACAAGCAAAGAGGCCAACTAAGAAGGGGAAGCCAGCAGCCAGGCTAACCACCTGGAGGAAGGCTGACCTGGACAACCCCTCCCTGCCTGAGTACCAGCACTGTCCCCCAGACTTCATTGAGTCTCCATTTCAGTACTTCAGCAGGTACTTCAGCCCCCAAGTCATCAAGCACATAACTTACCAGACCAACTTGTATGCAACACCACCTTCACCACCACTGAAGACGAGATGATGAACTTTGTGGCTATCCTGATGTACATGGGGATTGCTGAGCTGCCTGCCGTTGAAGACTACTGGGCAATGGAGATCAGGGTCCCTCAAGTCGCAAACCTCATGTCATCGAAGAGGTTCAGGCTGATGAAGAGGCTTGTCCACTTCAATGACAACACCCAGATCACTGGCACCATCGACCGATTCTTTAAGGTGCGGCCACTGTTCAATCATCTGAATGCTGCCTTCAGGAGTGAGCCACAGACCCCCAAGCAGTCTGTGGATGAGGTCATGGTTGCCTACAAATGCAAGACAGCTGGCAACCTGAGGCAGTACATTAAGAACAAGCCAGACAAATGGGGATTCAAGTTGTTTGCTAGGGCTTCTGAGGATGGCTTCATCCATGACATGGTGCTGTATCAAGGTAAGAATATGCTGGAGGCCCACGGTGTTCCCCTGACACCTGAACAAACAGCCATGGGTGTCACCAGCCAGATAGTCTCTGTCCTAGCCAGCACCATGTCCTCCTCCACCACCACAGCCATCTTTGTGGACAACTTCTTTACCAGCCTGGAGATAGTGCGGTACCTGAAGGACAAGAACTGCAGGTACACAGGGACAGCCAGGGACAACAGAATAGGCAAGCCTCCACTCAAAATCATCAAGGAGATGGAGAATAAGGCTGTCCCTCGTGGTACGTATGACTACGTCACCAGTGACGATGGGATCCTGGCCCTCAGGTGGAAGGACAATAGGATCGCTCTGCTGTCAACAGACATGGGGGCAGAGCCCATTTCCTCAGTCTACAGGTACTGCAGTGAAACCAAGAGGAAGGAACAAGTGAGCTGCCCTGCTGTCATCAAAAGCTACAATGCCAACATGGGGGGCATTGACAAGAGTGACATGCTGGTCCATCTCTACCGCACCCCCATGAAATCAAAGAGGTGGTACATGCGCATGTTTGCCTACTCTGTGGATGTCAGCCTCACGAATGCCTGGGTTTTCTACAGGCGGGACTGCAAGGCTATTGGCTTTCTGGATGGCCTGTCTTTAAAAAAATTTAGAATCCAGGTGTTCAGGGAAGCTAGCAGCCAGAGGTCAGTCACATCACATCCCCGAAGGAGCTCAGCATCTCCAGGCAGCCTCAGCACTTCTGATGACATCCCCACACCTGTCCGGGGACACCGCAGCATAAATCCGGATAGTTATGTGCGGATTGACATGTCCCTTTTCCACGCCCCTGTCTACACTAACCGCCAGACCTGCAAGTACTGCAGCAGGAAGGGGAATATCATGAGGTCAAACGTGGTCTGCAGGGTCTGCAAGGTCCATCTGTGCCTCAATGCTGGCCGCAACTGCTTCATTAAGTACCACGAAGCAGTGGCCTAATTCGCTGGACTTGAAAAAAAGTGTTAGAATAATAATTTAAAATGTTCTTAATAATAATTTAAAATGTTCCTAATAATAATTTAAAATGTTCCTAAATAAATATTTTTATGTTTGTAACAAGTTTATGTGTTTTTATTATATTTTTATATATACACTTTTTAGGGAAAAAAATTACCCTAGACTGGCGAGGAACCATATATGGTAACTTCATTGCCCTTAATTTACAACCTTAAAAAATATTTTTTTTTAAAAACTCACAAATGTTTAGAAGTATTATAATATCCTCCAATAACACTCTATGGTTGAAATTTAGAATTTCCAAGTATTTCAATGAGTGCCCTATAAAGGGTTAATGGAGCACCAGTGGAGAGAGTCAGCAGTTTCAAGTTCTTCGGTGTTCACATCACTGAGGAACTCACATTGTCCGTCTACACTGAGGCCGTTGTGAAGAAGGCTCACCAGCGCCTCTTCTTCCTGAGACGGCTGAGGAAGTTTGGAATGAACCACCAGATCCTCATACGGTTCTACACCAGTACTGTAGAGAGCATCCTGACTGGCTGCATCACCGCCTGGTACGGCAACAACAATGCCTTCAACCGCAAAGACCTGCAAAGGGTGATGCGAACTGCCAGACACGTCATCGGAGGTGAGCTTACCTCCCTCCAGGATATATATAACAGACGGTGTGTGAAGAAAGCTCGGAGGTTCATCAGAGACTCCAGCCACCCGAGTCATGGTCTGCTCTCACTGCTACTATCAGGCAGGGGGTATCGCAGCATCAGGACCCGCACCAACCGACTACATGACAGCTTCTTCCCACAAGCAATAAGACTTTTGAACACATGATCTCTCACGATGATACACATATCAGCACTGCACTTTATTAGCCTCAGACTGCATTCAAATTTATACTTCTCTTAACAACACACTGGCAACAGACTATCAACCAACAGTCTGAATGTCAGTACAACACTATACAACCTACTGTATATTTTATATATACTATTTTTATTATATACTGTGTTTTCTATATTGTGTGTCCTGAATACTGTGCATTGTATATTATTATTTGTATATTTTGTTGAGTAATTATGTATATATTAGATGTGTAAATCTGATGTTTATTGTAGTTGTCTCATCACTGTAATGACTCCTATGTTGCTTGGAACTGCACACAAGACTTTCACCCACTGTTGCACTTGTGCATATGTTTCAGTGACAATAAAAGGATTTGATTTGATTGATTTGATTAATATAATTTACTACTATTACAAATTAATACAGGCTACTATTAAATGCATTAAAAGTAGCACTCTGAATACTGTATGCAATAATTATTATGGAATAAATAAACGTATTTGTTCTCTTTTTAAAAGATGAAGTTTAATATAAGCGGTACACAAATACAAGTGAAATCCATGAAAGAAATGTTTTGGGTGGGGATTCATCCCTTTCTATAGCCAACATGTGGTGTAATTAAGCTTTTAGAATATATCATAATTGGCAGGTATTATATTATTTCAACATTCAGGGCTCAACATGAAACATTGCCATGTGCTTGTCCTTCAGACATGTAAATTGGTCATTCGCTTGTCCAAGTAAAAAGCTACTTTTCTGTGGCAGCTGCCACCCTAAAAATGAGCTTTGCCACCCCATCTGCCACCAAATAGTGTCCAAATATGTATTAAATAGAAATGAAAGTATATTATAGTTGATGTTGACATTGTGTTGGGGATTATTCATGTTGATTGCCTAAACTCTCACAGAATGCACAAATGACTACAGACCCATAACATGATTATACATGTTCATGTTAACTCTTATTTTAAATAGTTAACTCTTGTTAACTCTTATTTTAAATTCTGTGTTTCCTGCTATTCAGTTATGTCTTGTTAGTCAATTAGCTTCACATGTATATAAGCCCTCTTGTCTGTTTCTCAAACTAGAGACTGTGGATGCATTCTATTCTGAAGGGCTCATCTCTATGCTCTAATCCCGTCAGAGAGTTTATCCTCCAGTGTGAGAGCTTCGGAGGTTTGAAGAGTGTAGGGCTCAAAAATATAAATAATTCAGAATGCACTTCAGCGTCATCTATCCAAGCCAAAGGAACCACTGCCATGCACAAAGGCTGACACTAATAAACATCATCAGCACCTAATCAGAAATATTTATAAAAATTGTGCCTCATTAACTGCTTTCAAAATGCAAACCAAAAAGGAATTATTTAAATCTTTATGATTTTATGAAGAAATTTAAGCTTCATGTTGAAAAAGTTGTTTATTTATTTTAATAAAAAAAATAAACCAATAAACAAATGTACAGGGCATTAAATGCCACTGTGTATAATTATTGTATTTAAACTGCTTTAGAATAGCAGATCCAGCGAAATTACAGAAAAACATAAGCATTGGCCAGTTTAAAAGATACAGTTATAATAATTAATAGACTATGAAGATGAAGGGGATGCCACATGTTTTTTGGTTTATAGAATCAGATTGTAGTTGCAGATTTACACTAAATTACACTTGACAAACCTCCAGATTTATGACGTTTGATCTGGTTCCGCTTGGCAGCAAAGTGTTCACCTGTTGAACCCTACGGAAATGCCTGTTTTGAAGGACCCTTCAAAGCAGCTATTTATGACCCCTTTGTTTTGAAGCAACCCTTCAACAAGGCAGCAACGATCGTTCCCCCTTCGAAGTGCCCTTCGGAGGCGGACTTATCCCATTTGGAATGCAGGGTCTAATGTACTCATCCTCTTGTTGCTATGCATCTGGGCAGTCCACTTCACTCTCTAGAAAAACATTTTTTAGAAAGTTTTTACAACCAAAAATAAATCTTTCTTGAGACCAAATTAGCACATTTAAATAATTCCTTAAGAATTACGTTACACATTACTTTCTTATTAGAATGGAATAACAACTGCAGAAAATGGGCTTTGGCATTACTGGTAAAATTTTTACATATAATATAATATATATATAAAAGAAAACAGTTATTTCTAACAGTAATAATTTTATATAAATAATCATTTAAATATGTCCACTTACACAAACTTGCATATTACTTCATAACTCCAAAGAGTATTGTATTTCAGGAGGAGGAGGGTGTCCCCGGGCCGCGAGGATGCACGCCTGGCACTGAGTTGCCCCAAGTGGCCACCGGGTGCAGGGGTTGTTTGTTAGGCTCCACACTTGCCCCTTTGTTTAACCTTTTTCTACAGTCATTTTTTATCTTATTTGGTATTTTTCAACAATTGCTCATGAACACTAAAGTAATCTTCAGACAAAGATGAAGATATTGCTGTTGGAGAGAGAGATAAGAAGTTTTATGGCATATGGCTGATTTGTTTTTGGTTCCTGGTAAGTCCATGTGGCTTTGGTGTCAGTGCAACAGGAAATAAAACACAAGAGTATAAATGTTGAATTCTTGCCCATGGTTGATAGCCAAGGATACCACATTATTTGTTCTACCTGCTGGAAAAACAATCATAATCAAGGAAAAGAAAGTCATCAGCATGTCAAAAGAAACAAATGGTATGTTCCAAAGGTTCTACTTATTATTCTTCTGCTCAGCAGTGACATACAAATGAATCCAGGACCATCAACAAACCAACATATAACTGAACCAGTAAGTAGATCGACTGAGTGTAATCCAGGCTGGAGTGTGAACTGTGGTTCAGAGTTCAGTGGACCATCAGGGTGTAAGCTGGGAGCTGTTGGGTGTTTGGTCAAAATCCCCTTGGATATCTTACAGGATGTGCCCATGCTTGAAACATCAGAGCTCTGTATTAGTCCTGTCCTTGATTCAGAGAGTTTTGGTGAGTGTAAACCATACCTTATCTGTGAACAATATAAAGTGTTGTCTGGAGTAAAGCAAACAAACAACAGGCACTTTATGACAACTCAAAGACAAAAGGAGCCTTCAATCACGCTGCACAGAAACAGAAACAGTTTAAATTATTTCAGACTTTAAACCATGCCAGAGTGATTTGGGATTCAAGACTCAAACCACAAGGTATTTTAAGGGGGCACCTGAATTTCTGAAGTATTATATCAAAGAGGGATAAAGTTGAGCATCTGCTTATGGGGGGGGGGGGGGTCATGATTTATATTAAGGATACTTTTAAATGTGCTGAAGAGAAACTAGATATTGCTGGATTAGAATGTTTGTGATTTTGTATAATCCACCCTTACACGATTCTTCCTTTTATTATAAATTAGAGGAATTGTTGAAGTTTTTAAATTGTCATACTGAAACTATTTTATTTTAACATAAATTGGGCAGACAAACGTAGTAAGCACAAATTTTAATCAATTACAGTCAAACATAAATTCAACCAGTTGATAAAATGTCAAACAAGGATAACAATAACAAGTAAAACTCTTATTGATCTTGCATTTACAAAAAAACTGAAAGAGTAATACAAATCTATAATCTGCTGACAGGTTTGTCCAATAATAACATGATCCTGTTTGTTAGAAAATTGACAAAGAAACAGTTGCAGAGTAATTTTTAAACCAGGAGTAGTAGGTATCCCCAAGAGTAAAGTTACAAAATTTGAAAATGATATAAAAAAAAATATGAATTGAATGATGCTTTACAAATTGGTGACCTGGACAAAAACTGTGAAATTGTGATGAAAGCCATTGAAAAGTATACACAACCGTTAAAATGTAGACAAAATAGTGTATCCTTACTATGGCTAAATCCGGATATCAATCAACTAATGAAAAAGAGATCTTGCTTTAAAAAAGTCTTTGCTTACAAAAACACAGACAGATATTCTAAGCTTTAAATCATTAAGAAATAAAGTAGTTAGTGAATTGAGAAAGGCGAAAACTGCATATTTTGAGCAATTGATTGCAGAATCAGGAGTTAATGGCTCATCTCTTTGGAAGAGCATTAACAAACTTTCTAAACGAGAAGGTGTACAAAGAAAACCATTGTTGGAGCTGTGGATAAATGGCAGATTTAGTATGATAGCACTGAAATTGCTAATGAATTTAATAGATATTTTATCCATTCTGTGGAAGAACTTGCTATATGTTTTGAACCTGTACAATTACCTCAATATGCAATAAAAGACACATCCTCATCCTTGTATATCTCTGAGGATGATGAAGATAAGACACTCAGAATTATTAATTTATTGAATAACTCAAGTGCTAAGGATTTATTTGCAATGGATACCGCATTTGTAAAAAAAATATAGTGCTTGTTTGCTAAAGCCCTTGTTAAATCTGATAAATGTATCTATTAGAGAAAGTAAATTCCCTTCAAATTGGAAAACTTCTATTATAACCCCAATTTTTAAGGCCGGATCAGTTGATGAAGTTCAGAATTATAGACCAATTTCTATACTCCCTGTAATTTCTAAAATTCTGTAAAAGTTGGTAGCTGAACAAATGATTAACTATCTAGAAAAAAATGATCTTCACTCAAAACAGTTTGGTTTTAGGCCTAAGTATTCAACAGAAATGGCAAACTGCTTTCTCACTGAATTTATTAAGGGAGCTTTAGATAATGGTAATGTGGTAGGTGCAGTATTTTTAGACCTAAAAAAGGCATTTGATACTGTGAATCATGCAATACTCCTGCATAAATTAAATCTGTTTAGTTTCTCCCAGCAGGCAATAGATAAGTTTAGATCATATTTAGAATCTTGAGATCAGTGTGTTAAAATAATAGTCATCTTTAAGAAACATTGAGATGGTTCTCCCTCAAGGGTCAATTTTAGGTCCACTGTTGTTTTCCTTATATGTCAATGATTTACCAAATTGTAAGGAAACTAAATGTCAGTTATATGCAGATGACACAGTCATTTATGTATAAGCTTGTATTAGTTGCAGATGTATTAACAAATGAAATGACTGGCGTGTCACGGTGGCTGCAAAACAACAGTTTGATCTTGAATTGTTCAAAAACTCTCTCAATGTATTTTTCAATTAGAAGGAAGGAAATTAACGGTTTTAAAATTAAGATCAATCAAAAGGCAATTTGAAATATTTAGGTGTTATTTTAGATTCTCAATTGAAATTTGATGTGCATGTAAAGAGGCTGTGTAGAACGATCAGAACAAACCTTAACTGTTTTTACTGCATATGATTAGACCGTATATATCCCTAAATGCAGCTAAGTTATACATGCATGCAATGGTCTTCTCACATTTATCTTTTTGTGTGACAGTCTGGAGTCAGGTTTCTCAACTGACCATCAAACCTGGTAGATCTCTATATAATCAAACACTTACATTTTTGGACAAGAAAACAATTAGATGGCATCATTGTAATATTTTACAAAAATATAGTTTGCTTAGCTTTGAACATTTTATACATTCGTCTCATTAAAATGGTTTTAAATGTGTAAATAACCCTGCTCCAGATATCATATGCCAATTAATATCAAAACAAGAGGTACAAAAGAGGAGATGTACACTGTTTTCAGTTCAAGGTACACTGCTTTGAAACAGCCTACCAGCAGAACTGAAAATGCAAAAAGGTTGAACATTTTTCAAATAAATCTTAAAAGTGGTTCAAACAAAAGCAGGTTTGTGAACACTGATGGTCGTGCACAGTCTCAGCTTTCTTTTATTTTTTTTATATTTTTTTTAACTTTTTGCTTATTTTTTTTTGTGTGATTATTGTTTTATTGTTGATAAAAATGCCTAACCAAGGACTGAGGCTGCAAATTAGCCTTTGGCTAGAAGCCTGTATGTGGAGCATCAGTTGCTTGAAATTGTAGCAATGTTTCTGCATTGTCCCTGTTAAATAAACTAATAAATAAATAAATCAGTGGGAGAGAGAGACAGACACATGGAGCTATGTTTGTGTGTGTCTGCGTGTTAGTGTTCTACCGTAAAGCAAAGTTTTATGTTGTGTTTAAGTTGAACAATAAAGTCTTTGTGTATTGTTCAAGCCGGTCCCACCTTCCTCCTTCCCACACCACAACAAACCTTGTTACATTGGTGGCAAAACCCAGGAAGTAGGAAGGATGTGCTGTCACGTAGTCCTCGCCACTGCCATCTGCCTGGAGGCGGAGGTGCCCGCTGCCGTCTATCAGAAGGCGGGAGGAAGTGCAGCTGGCTGAGGACCATGTGACAGCGTGTTCGGGGACTGGTGTACTGGAATGTTTTCATTTTTTTTCCCTCTCTCTCTCAGGGTCTCCCACACTCTTTCGCTCCCCCCATCTCCCTCCCCTCGACCAGCCAAAGTTGCAACTCCTCCCCCTCAGGAAGGGGGTGGTGGGAGTAGGTCAGGCCGGATGTTTCCCAGACCTTAACCGGGCATTGGGTGTATGTGATGAGGAGGAGGGCATGGCATGGCCGTGAGGGCGCACGCCTGGTGCTGAGTTGCCCCAGTCAGCGGAGAGGGGGATAAGGAGGAGCCAGGGATGACAGAGTGCGAGAGAGACACAATATCACAAATATAGCCAGTTATTATTTCATTATTTACATTTTAATCAGGCTACTTAAGGAAAAAATTAAAAATAAATATCCCGGAGCGTTAAATCAAATGAAAATATAATAATTAATTAATTAAAATTATATATATATATATATATATATATATATATATATATATATATATATGTTTGGTTGTTTGTTTTTTTTGGGGGGGGGGGGGGTAAAATATGTAAAATGCTTCACATAAAAGCTTCAGAGTATTATTGAAAAAATGAATGAAAAAAAATGACCTCACACACAAGGCTGCTGTGGCTGAATCACAACATGCTGATATTCAGTACACTTTTGTTATATTGCTTACAGATCATAATAATCCTAATACAACAATTGAATATTATATGACTGTTATTATGAGTATTATTGCTACTTTGGAATATATATATTTTTACACATTATATTTTTCTGTCTTCAAATTCACACTAAAGTTAAATAGAGCTTTCATTTTAGCAGGACTTTTATTTTGACAGATGTTTGAGTTCTAAAACTTCCATCATGACATGTGAGCTAAAATCTCCTAATCTGAATCGGATATTTGAGTGTTCATAACCATTTATACACTAAACACACTGCATGAAAATCAAGCACGAGCAGCGTGTGTTGCATTTGTGCGTATCTGTGTGTGTGTGTGTGTGTGTGTGTGTGTGTGTGTGTGTGTGTGTGTGTGTGTGTGTGTGTGTGTGTGTGTGTGTGTGTGTGTGTGTGTGTGAAGTAGATAGAGCAGAGCAGCACCCTTTCGTTCATTATGTAGTGCGCAGCAAATGGGACTTTATATTATTTAAATGACATCCTTCTGCCATTTCACACTTGGCCATGTCAAGATTTTATTTTCAAATTGTCAATGGTACCGAAATTAACAAGATGAAATCGTACCATTTAAAAAAAAAAATTTGTTATCACAATATTTTGTTAGTACAGCGCAATCCTATTAGCCACATAAACTGCTGTAGACCCCTGGAAGGCACCGTTAGTAAGACCCAATCTTCTTCCAACTCCTCTAACATTATATCCTTCCCCCTGGCAGGAAGGAGTAACATTTTGGGTCAGCTCATCACAAATTGTTGGTAGGCTTGAAAATATAATTTAACCTTATAATGTACCAATATTTTGCTGATGAATGAATTGAAGACCATTTGTATTTGAGTTAGCAGTAATCAGCTGTAGGCTGTGAATACCTGTGAATCGCTCTTGAGACGTGTAATTGATTTATAAGCAGGTGCTGTGCTACCTAGAAGCAAGATATTTACTTCACATACTTTAGAGTTTAAAAGGCGGTATAGGACTTTGTCAACAAACCTTTAGCTCATGGTTGCATTAAACTTCTGCCTCGCCTGCAATATCAGCAATATTTTTTGTTGAGAAGACAGACAGAGTGGCTTAATGCCATGACAATTAAGAATGGCATTAAGCCATTGGCTCTTAGGCCAGTCACTTTGTAACAACATATAAATACCAGTATTTTTTCAGAATGAGGTCTTAAGCCCTGTTCACACCCCCAGCAACATAAAGCGACAGGATACCATTCATTTTCCTTGTTTGTCTTGTCAATGATGCATTGAGTACTGCTACAGGTTACTTTAAAACACTCTCCCAGGTAGAATGTTATTTTTTTGAGGTATGAGAAGTGCTTCATTGTCAAATTAGCATGATATATTAGTTTTACCGGCAGTACTTATCATCTGTAATCAGATTTTCTAAAGCTATGGCCAGTTGTGCAGTCCATCAATAATGTTAAAGCAACAGAAGTAGAAACGCCCACTAGCAACTTCATAGTACAGAGACTATTACATGGTGTGAACAGGGCATTAGGAGGGCCTGCATCCTCATTACAAGCAGCGAGGTGATTGCTTTGTGTACTTTCACAATTACAAACAAGTAATATTCACAGACATTTAGCAAAGATAAGATCTTGCCTCATGCATATAAACAGCCAAACACTTATTAGATTGTATATACTGGCATCTGTTTCTACATCCAATCTATATCTGACCTACATCTACACACTTAAATATATATACATTTGGGATTTTTCCAAATTTTTTCTGAATGTTTTGGAATTCCGACATGTTAATTATGGAGAGAGTGAACGTGGTTAAGTATATTCATATATGTAATTATTTAGTTTATTACCTTTCAAAGTAACCTTTCCTTGTGGTAATAGTTTAGTTATGAGCTTCATGGGAAGGCAAACACTCCAAAAGAGGAATGAAACTGTTCTACTCAACTGATTTGAGTATATATTGAAAAATGCTGAATTTGTGATTAAAATTATTGTGAACTACTACAAGCTAGGGGCTCGTTTCCCAATAACGATTGATCTTAGCGGTTAAGAGCGTTTTCTACTAGTGATTTTACGAACATTCTTTATATTTTACGTGAGTTTCACAAAAGTGCACTTAACATGAACATGCAAGGATGCGCTTAAAGTGCTACTTAAGAGAGATGCTGTCCATAAACGTGAAGTGCTGAAATTTGTCCATATGGTGCTGCTCGTCACTGTAACTTCATTATATTTGTGCGTAACTTTAAAAATGTTTGTAGTTTAGCTCGCTGGAAATATTTTACAATAATTTCTTAAATGTACAACTTAATTCACCATATTGTAAAATATTTCCAGTGAGCTTAACTACAAAAAATGTTAAAGTTAAGCACAAATATAACAAAGTTACAATGATGAGCATCCTTGCACTTTCCGGGGCGGTAGTCAGGCAGAAGGATTATTAGACTAGTTGTCCTCTGGCCATGACATGATACACAGGGCGAAATACTCGATCAATTCACTGACTTATGTAGCCGAACTGCTCTGAGTTAAGAAAAGCTGACTCTAAACAATGGGAATGGGTGAAGAAAATGAGGTCAAAACACAAATAGACAACAGTGGGTTGTGACATCTCTCTAAGGAGCGGATTTTAGATGCTCCAGATGAGAGGCTAGGGGATGAGAGGAAGAGGGCAAAGACAGGGAGGCAGGGCCAAGATGGAGCCGGAGACCAGGGAGACCAGAGCAGTTCAGGCGGAAAGCCATGAGACTAAGGAGACCAGAGCAGATCGTGTGGTTGGCCAAAAGACCAAGGGAACCAGCAGATAAGGCAGACAGCCATGAGACTAGGGAGACCAGAGCAGATTGGGTGAACGGCTGATAGACCAAGGAGACCAGAACAGGTTAGGCAGACAGCCAGGAGACCAAAGCAGATCGGGTGGATGGCCAGGAGACCAAGGAGACCAGAGCAGATCAGGTGGATGGCCGGGAGACCCAGAAAACTAGAGCAGATCAGGTGGACAGCCAGGAGACTCAGAAGACCAGAGCAGATAAGTTGGAAGGCCAGGAGATTACCTCAGGGTAGGGACTGGATCAGGAGGCCTGGTTGATGGCCAAAAGTCTGAAATAGGGTTAGGAGGCCTGGGTGGTGGCCCTAGACTAGAGACTGGAGCCATGGAAGGCTCTGAGGGCAGAGCTGTGGTAGGTGGAGCTGTAGGAGGATTGAGAGGCGAAGCCATGGAAGGCTGAGCCGTGGATGGCAGAGCCGCAGAAGGTTCGAGAGGCGAAGCAATGAAAAGCAGAGCCGTGACAGGCTCGAGGAGCAAAATTGGAGTAGGCAGCGTCATGGCAGATTTGAATGGTGAAGCCGTGGAAGGCGGAGCCGTGGTAGGCTCGAGGAGCTAGAGTCCAGGATGACTGGGAAATGACCTCAATGGTCGTGAACATGAGCAGAGTCTCAGAAGTGACCTCTGTGGTCATGGGCATGGACAGAGACTCAGGAACAACCTCTGTGGTCGTGAGCATAGGCTGAGACTCTGAGATGACTTCTGTGGTTGTGAACACTAGGCAGAGACTCGGAACCTACCTCTGTGGTCGTGAATACTGGAAGAGACTAGGAAATGACCTCTGTGGTTGTGAACATTGGCAGAGACTAGGAAACGACCTCTGTGGTTGTGAACACTGGTAGAGACTTGGAAACGACCTCTGTGGAGGCCAAAGTTGCCAGCACAGGCTCTGGGACAGTTGAGGCTGGCAACAACGGCTCTGAGATAGACGAGGCAGACTGATGCATTGCTGAGGCATGGCTGTGACATGGTATGGAGCAGGCTGTGGCGTGAATGGAGCAGGCTGAGGCATGGCTGAGACATGGCATGGAGCAGACTCAGGCGTGGCTTTGACATGACGTGGAGCAGACTCAGGCGTGGCTGTGACATGACGTGGAGCTGACTCAGGTGTGGCTGTGACATGACATGGAGTAGACTCAGGTGTGGGAGGCTTGGAAACCAGGTTCAGCGTAGGGAGAGGAGGATCCTCTGAATCAAGTGTTTCTAGAGTTAAACTCAGGTATGCCTACCATCTATAGTCTCCTGTCGCCGGCAACTCCCTCCACTAGTGTGCGATGAGTCCGATAGAGTACATGGACTTCAGGGTTGAGTCGGAAATGTCTGTGTATTTGGCAAGGACAGAAAACAGATGGGAATATTCCAGGACGGGCAAGTTCACTCAGGTCAGCCGAATGAAGGGCGCTGCTAGCTCCATTTTAGTGGTCAGTTGTTCTGTTACAAGGAGGGAGTTCGCAGAATCTAAATGCTGCTTAAAAGTATTTAATAAAATAAACTAAGTACAGATTAACGGGGTAAACACAGGAACAAAGGAAACATCTACGATGGGAAAAAACACAGGAACAGAGAAAAAATGAACAATGGGAATGGGTCAAGAACAGGAGGTCAAAACTCATACAGACAACAGTGAATTGTGAAAGTACCTGTCCACTTTGCATTTCGTTATGACCTAAGTACCTCGAGGCATGCCATACATAACTGTATTACTGTATGCCTGCTTGAGATTTTTTGATCTAACGATTTGATTACGATTATTGTTAACTTTAAATTCCAATCACATTTTATTGTTCAAATAAAGGAATTTTAAGCAAATATCGAAATTCAATGACCTAGACTGCCTTGTGTAAAAATGTCCTGTCTTGCATTATCTGAGCACTCAAAATTAACCGCGGATCAGCCAGACTCCTGCAGCATCCTAAAAGTGTGTGAAGAGCTGTGATGCTTGCGCCATCTGCGAATGTTCATGCCAAACTCTTGTGAAAATAAAAGTGAATATTTTGATGGTGAACAAAGCGGTTCGCTTGACTTTATTTTAACATTCATGTAAAGGCACATGTTTTGGGTTCATTCATACATGTAGTGTTAATGAAACACAGAAGGAGACATCCACTTACTTTATTCCTGTGGAGAAAACATTTTCAAATAGCCTACATATAAAATCTCAAATGTTTTCCTTCATGCGAAATAAGGGTTTGTGGGTTTAATCAGAGAACCTTAACATAACATGTGAAAGTGAAGAATTTAGGACAGATATATATTACTATTGTATAATAGAATAGAACAAATTAGAATAGAACATCACTGGATGACTGGGCTATATTAAAAATTGTATAAATAAAAAGTTGACCAAAAAGTCAACTTTTCCAATAGTATTTATTTAGAAATATTTTAACATTTATAATATTATTTTTCACGTCATTCTATCCCTGTGCAATATAAAAAAGAATATGTATATATATATATATATATATATATATATATATATATATATATATATATATATATATATATATATATATATATAGGAAATCATATTGCCCTATGTTATTATGATTCCAAGTGAAATATTAATAAACTACTCATTCAGGTGTATGTGAATCAAGCACACACATACATCTTAAGAAGTATGACCATTTGAACAGTGGTAAATGGTGCTAAATCAATTTGCTAAGGCCAAAATAATGCTGAGTAAGCCAACAGTTTGCAAAGGAACAATGTTCAGAGGTTTCATAATAACAGTAAATAGCCTTTGCATAATTGATATGTAAAATATGTTTAGTTATCAACAAATATATCAAGCACTTCCACTGTAGTCATGTAATGCATAATACATGTTCTACTTTCATATTTGCTGGCAGTGCATGGTATGAGAAAAAGTAGCAATGTGATTGACTAAATGCATGATTTAAAAAAAAAAATCTTTCTTATGATGTGCATACAAAGTTTATCTTCCTCCATAAGTCTGCTTCAGTTCTTTAAGATTTTACATCTTCCTTAATCTTAAAGTACTGACAAATTCTAAACAGTTTTTCAATTATTATTTAAAAGATATGGGACAGTATAAAAGCAGTTCCCTTTACAAAAAGCTTCACTATGATGCTGCGCTTTGCTAAGCGCAATGGGAACAATCTTGCTTTGTGAGTAGCTGTGAATATGTGTGTAACACGTCAATGAAACATTGACCGGAAATTTATAGCCTCGGTTGGTGAGATCATTTGATGCACCTGTGACCAGGCTATAAATAGAGGCGTCACCAGCATGTTCGTCAGATCTTTTTTCTTCAGATCATACTGTGCTGTGTCTCACAAGCCTGCAAAAAAAAAAAACTTTCTTCCCTATGTTAGGAGTTAGAAATCGTTAGGCAGTGCGCAGAACTTTCTTTCTTTTCTATTCTCTCTGTTCTTTAAAAAAAAAGAGAAAATATATATATAAAAAGAGAGAAAATGTCGGAGAAGCAGAGCAAATGGTGCGTGTTTCCTTGTCAACGTTCCATGACTGACAGGGACATGCATGAGTTTTGCTTTGTTTGTTTGGGGGAAGATCACGCTGCTCTCGCGTTGGGGCAGGGCGGGTGTGCGCATTGTGACCTACTTTCGGTCGGGATGCTTCGCACTCGCCTTGCTTACTACTTCCGAGTGTCAGCACCCACACTTCATTCGTGGGGCTCTCGTATGGATCTGGCTGAGGGGCATGAGACGGGTTCGTCCCTTTCGCTTGCTCTCTCCCCAGATCCGGCTGGTTCTTTACGTGATCTTGAAGCACGCTCCGGCGCCTCTTCAGTTCGCGGGGAGGATCGCGTTTCTCTTGGGTCTGCAGATTCTGAGTTACCCACATCAGAGCACTCAAAGCATGATTCAAAATCCTTTGAAGAGTTACTCGATGTGGTTACTCGTGCAGTGGCCAGACTTCAATTAGACTGGCCACGCGACCAAGAAACCCCCAAACGCTCCAAATTAGAGGACAGATTTCTGTCTGGTGGCCAAGGGAAGGGAACGCCTCATCAGTCCCTTCCCTTCTTTGATGATCTCCACGATGAGCTTGCTCGTTCGTGGAGAAAGCCTTATACCTTGCGCGTTCACGTGCTCTCGACATCGTTATATTCGACTATCGTGGGTGCTGAGGCGCGAGGGTATTCAATGATGCCACCAGTCGAAGAGACACTTGCAGGTTATCTCTCGCCGGGTTTAGCATCATCATTAAAAAAAACCTGCTCTCCCCTCTAAGCCATGCAGAACTACCTCCATGCTAGTAGGGAAGGCTTATCAAGCGGCAGGTCAGGCTGGTGCGGCGCTGCACACCATGGCTGTTTTACAGGCTTACCAGGCTGACCTGCTAAAAGACCTGAGTGCGGGTGAAGCGCTTGACGAAGAAGCCTTTTTAGAACTTCGTCGGGATACAGATTTGTCTCTCCGTGCGACCAAACAGTCAGCCCGTGCCATTGGCCAGTCTATGTCCGCTCTGGTTAGTACGGAGAGGCATTTATGGCTTAACCTTTTGGGAATCAAGGATAAAGACAGAGTTTTCTTACTTGATGCCCCGGTTTCGCCTTCCGGTCTCTTCGGAGACGCCATGAATATGGTCATCTCCAGATTCCAGGAGGCTAAAAGCCACGAGGAGGCCTTTGGGCAGTTTCTTCCTCGCCGCACTCAGAGGGCGGGGCCGTCGGCCACCCAGTCTCACCCTGATTCTGCTAAAAGGGAGGCTCAAAAACAGAGCGTGGCGGGTCGTGCTCCCCCACGTAGGGACTGGGGACAGGCTCGTCGCCCTCAGCAGCTGCCCAAGCAAGACCTCAGAACTATAATTTCTAAGACAAAGAAGCCCTGACGGTCTTGTATCCAACCTTGTGGGGGTAGTTCCCCTCGGGACGGGGCACGTGTATCATTCACCTCGGCCCTCCCGATACCCTCATGAAACCTCTTCACTCCCGCCACCTTTGGTGTTTTGGGTGATAGAGGTTTCCAACAAAGAGTTGGGTGTACCGTTGCTTCCTGCCTCAAACCAGGACACGGAACACTCAACACCCCCTCAACAGGAAGTGTTGGAATTAGTACCCATCTCAGAGAACCTGGCAGCGTGGAAACTTCTGCCAGGTATTTCTATGTGGGTTCTAGAAACAGTAGAAAAAGGCTACAGAATTCAATTTGCTCACCGTCCTCCGTGTTTCAACGGCGTGGTTCCCACTACCGTGAAACCAGGACAGGCATGTTTACTGTGGAAAGAACTGCAAAATCTCTTGGTCAAAGGGGCCATAGAACATGTTCCCCTTCCAGAGAGAGAGTCAGGCTATTACAGCAGATACTTCCTGGTTCCCAAGAAGGCTGGGGGGTTGCGTCCGATTCTAGATCTTTGAGGCTTGAACCGCTCGGTCAGGGTGTTCAAGGTCAAGATATTAACTGTCAAGTGTCTCAGATCCAATGTTACGATTGGCTGGTCACGATCGACCTTATGGACACATATTTCCATATCGGAATTCTGCCGCAGCACAGAAAGTTCCTAAGGTTCTCTTTCGGGGGCGAAGCCTTCCAATATCGGGTTCTTCCATTCGGCCTATCCCTATCACCCCGCACATTCACAAAATGCATGGATGCGGCACTGGCTCCTTTGCGACTCCAGGGCATCCGCATTCTGAATTATTTAGACGACTGGCCGATATTAGCACAGTCTCAAGAACTAGCAGTTCAGCACAGAGATATCGTCTTAGCTCATCTGGGTTCTCTGGGTCTGAGACTCAACGCCAAGAAGAGTGTTCTCTCTCCGACCCAAGAAATTACCTATCTAGGGGTTATATGGAACTCGATCACGATGCAGGCACAATTGTCTCCCACTCGTATCATGTCCATCCAAAACTCCCTGAGCAATCTCAGGCTAGGTCAATGTTGCACTGTTTTCCAGTATCAACAAATACTAGGTCACATGGCGTCTTCGTCCACGGTGATTCCTTTGGGCCTTCTCCATATGAGACCGTTTCAGCTGTGGCTAAAAGCCAGGGGATTTCATCCAAGGGCCAGTCCCCTAAGGCAAATAAGTGTTACGCGTCAAGTGCTTCGTTCCCTTTCTATGTGGTTCAGACCCCGGTTTCTCACCTTGGGTCCCACTCTCGGTGCGTAATTTTGTCGCAGGATGCTAACGACAGACGCCTCTCTGATGGGTTGGGGTGCGGTCTTAAGTGGTTGTCCAGCCCAAGGGGAATGGGAGGGTCATCAGCTCGATTTGCACATCAACCGCCTCGAGCTGATGGCGGTATTTCTGGCCCTGAAATACTTCCTCCGACATCTGAGAGGCTGCCATGTCCTTGTGCGAACACAGCAGCAGTCTCTTACATAAATCATCAAGGAGGCCTACGTTCTCGCCACCTGAATTTGCTGACACGTTGGATCCTCCTTTGGGCCCAGGGCAAGCTCCTGTCACTCAGAGCGATTTATATCCCTGGACGCCTAAGTGTGGGAGCAGATTTTCTGTCCAGACAAGACTTACCGACGGGCGAGTGGAAACTCCACCCCGACGTAGTACAACAAATTTGGGAGAGATTTTACAGAGCGGAAGTGGACCTCTTCGCCTCTCAAGAGACTGCGCAATGTCCCCTCTTCTTCTCTCTGAGTCACCCAGCCCCCCTGGGTCTGGACACGATGGCGCATACATGGCCCCGACTGTGTCTGTATGCGTTTCCCCCGGTTTCTCTGCTCCCGGGAGTCTTGGCCAGAGTTCGCCAGCAAGGGCCTTGTCGAACAGGATTTGGTTCTCAGAGCTGATATCTCTCCTCGACGGCTCGCCTTGGGCGATTCCGGACAGGAGGGACCTTCTGTCTCAGGCACAGGGGCCGATATTTCACCCCCGGCCCGAATTGTGGAAACTTCATGTTTGGCCCCTGAAGGGTACCAACTGAGGGACACAGGGCTGTCGCCTGAGGTTATTGAGACCATTCTTAGTGCTAGGGCTCCCTCTACAAGAAGAATCTACGCCAATAAATGGGGTGTCTTCAAAAAGTGGTGCAGTTCACATGGTGCAGATCCAGTTAACTGCCAAGTTGTTTCAGTTCTGGACTTTCTGCAGGAAAGACTGTCAGCAGGCATTTGCCACGCTACTCTCAGGGTTTATGTGGCCACCATTTCGGCTTGCCACGCCTTGATCTGCGGGGTGCCTTTGGGGAAACATCCTCTACTCGCTTGCTTCATTCGTGGAGCCATGTGACTGAGGCCCCCTGTTAGGACCAGAACTCCTTCATGGGACTTAGCAATAGTCCTCGAGGGTCTGGTTGAGACCCCCTTTGAACCTCTAGAGTCAGCGTCTGACAGACTTCTGACTCTCAAGATGGTCTTTCTTATGGCAATTACCTCTCTTAAGAGGATTGGGGCTCTACAGGCTCTGTCTGTTTTGCCGGCCTGTTTAGAATTTGCCCCAGGTATGGCCAAAGTTATTCTGCATCCTCATCCTGACTACCTTCCTAAGGTGCCTTTTTCGACATTACATCCTGTCACTCTGGAAGCCTTTTGCTCCCCGCCGTTCCTAACGCCAGAGCAGGAAAGACTTCACCGACTCTGCCCAGTCCGTGCCCTTCAGACTTATGTCCACCGCACTAGCCAGTGGTGTAAGTCAGGGCAATTATTTGTCTGCTGTGGGGGCCGCAACAGGGGGGCGGCTGCTACCAAGCAGACTATGTCACACTGGGTGAGGGAAGCTATTGCCCTGTCCTATGAGGTGCGCGGTCAAGCTTCGCAGTAGGTGTCAGGGCTTACTCCACTAGAGGGGTCGCCTCCTCTAAAGCCTTGGCTAGAGGGGTCCCTCTGCAGCAAGTTTGTGATGCGGCAGGCTGGTCCTCTCCGCACACATTCATCAGATTTTATAGTTTGGATGTCCATGCTACTCCGGGCTCTTACGTCCTTGAGTCGACATCTCAAACTCATGCCTAAACAAGTTTGTGACGCGGCAGACTAGTCCTCTCCGCACACATTCATCAGATTTTATAGTTTAGATATGCCCTTGGGTCAACATCTAAGCTCATGTCTAAGCAAGTTTATGATGCGGCAGGTTGGTCCTCTCAGCACACATTCTCAGATCTTATGACTTGAATCTTTCATGACTGAACAAGTTTGTGATGCAGCGGGCTGGTCCTCTCCTCACACATTCTTCAGGCTTTATGGTTTGGATGTTCATGTTACTCCGGGCTCTTACGCCCCTGAGTCAACATCTGAAGATCATGTATAAGCGAGTCTGTGATGCGGCAGGCTGGTCCTCTCCGCACACATTCATCAATTTTTGGTTTAGATGTTCTTGCTACTCTGGGTTTTATGCCCTTGAGTCGACATCTCATGCTCATGTCTGAGACCTTTCGCGTTCTTGTGAGCACACTTCACAGCCGTGGGGTCTGGACAGCCCCAGTGTGCTTAGCAAAGCGCAGCATCATAGTGAAGCTTTAACGTCTCGGGTTACATGTGTAACCCTTGTTCCCTGAAAAAAGCGGAGAGAGATGCTGCGCTTCTTTGCCGCACTGGGACGTCCCAGGACTGCTCCTCAGAAAAAAAGTATTTGACGAACACGCTGGTGACGCCTCTATTTATAGCCTGGTCACAGGTGCATCAAATGATCTCACCAACCGAGGCTATACATGTTTCATTGACGTGTTATACACATATTCACAGCTACTCACAATGCAAGATTGTTCCCATAGTGCTTAGCAAAGCGCAGCATCTCGTTCCGCTTTTTTCAGGGAACAAGGGTTACACATGTAACCCGAGACGTATTCATTGCTTCTGAGCATCTTGTTAAACTTTTTTAAGATTAAATTAATAATTATTTTCAATCATATAGAGAGCCCTTTAAAAGGTTTCATGACTTTCCTTGATCTTTTGATATATATAAGAGGTCATTGTACTCCAAAAACATACTGTAAGTTACAGTTAAACTTACTCCCCAATGCAAAAATAGCATTTATTGAAACCAAGCTGCAAAAACAGCTCGATATTCCCTACTATGTGACCAACGCATACTTTTACATCACTGCCTCTTAGACCTGTCCACTGGCACTTTATTAGTTAACTGCTCAGGAGAAAGTAGGACCTGGACAGCTATTACTACAACTCAAAGGTACAATTACTGTAGTTGTTAACTAACAATATGATTGCAATGTCTGTGAAGACGAGGCAAAAACGTTGTGCTGTTCCTAGCTGTGTAAGAAATCAGCACCTCTGCATAGCCCTTCGAGGAGCCCAGACGTTAGAAAAAAGTGGCTGAAATGTATTATTAACAAAGCTCCTAATTGCGTCTATGCTTCATTATATGTTTGTGAACAAGTCAAAATATGATAAGAGCTTTGCAATAGTGATGGGAAGGTCAGATCATTTTACTGACTTGGATCTTTGAATCACGTTCAGCAAAATGAAAGAATCTTTATTCAAGTAATTTTGTTTATTTTTTTCCCATGTGATAACCCAATTGGCTATGTTCAGGAAACATAATTTATTAGTTACCCTCTTGAGTCTTCGTTTATGAGCATTTTCTTTGTTTGTCACATGACAGCCGCATAGGTACCCATAAGATCTTTACAGGAAACATCTTGACTCTGTCTTCAGGTATAACTTTTTAGTTCATTTAACATGTGATAACAGTATAGGCTTTTGTATATACAATTTCTCTGTAAAAATTAACATAGTTGGGAAAACGCTACCTTTTTCTTGCTCGTAGACACTTATCGGAAAGTGACCGGGAGTAAACAGTTATAGTGAAAAGGACCTAAATATTGATGTGTTTCTTCCCCAAATTTATTGTTTCACTTTAGAAGACATTCATTTAACTACAGGAGTCGTATGGATTACTTTTACTATGTGTGGCAGCGGGGGGCGTGGTCGAGCGCCCGTCTGGGGAGAGAAAGCGGAAAGGGCACTTGCACCTGAGCTAAATTATGTATAACACCTGTCTCTAATTTCAGTGAGCATGGGAAGAGCAGCATAAAAACGGCCACAGAACAGATGGGGAGAGAGTCAGAGACTGGGAGAGCCCTGCTGTTGTGAAGCCGAGTATAATTGTGAAGCTGAAAAGAGCTGAATTAAGTTATGAAGCTGTAAAGTGCTGAGTTGACAAATTAAAGAGTGTATCCTTTGTTTGGAGAAACCTGCCTCCCTTGTCCTCACTACGTAATCCTCCACACTATGATTGTCTTTTCTTTTTGGAGCTTTAAAGTGCTAATCAACATCAAATCTTTGTTTGTGTTCTGCTGAAGACAGAAAGTCATACACTTCTGGGATGGCATGAGGTCTAGTAAATCATAGAATTGTAATTTTTGGGTGAACTAACCCTTTAAAGTTTCTTGGGACATTAGTTATTTACCTGTTGATACGCGCGCCCTTTTTTGAGGAAAAACCATGAAAATGGCATATCTGAACTTAAATGGTTTACTGGACCCTTTGGAGTATGGACACAGTTGTAGTATCTTTTGAAAGAAGACACTTTGGGTTTTATTTCCTTAGTTTTTTTCCCTCAGAATTAAAATATGTTAAAGAAGCTGAAGTTTTTATTAATGGAAATATTTTGTGCTGAACATGTTTTTTTAATCAAAAATAAAAACAATAATAAAAGTGAACAACCCAGAAATACAATGTTCTCGCCACAATTCTAAAGAAGTTACGTTTCAAGATGATCTAACAAAAAATGAGGTTCCTGCAAGCTTATTTCTCTGTAAAATTCTGACCACACTGCTTGGCTATTTATTATGAATAATACTATGTTCCATTTTTAAAAATAGACCTTGGAGACAGACTCATTTTGTTTATGAGACTCCAATATATAAGATAATACACAGTTTTACAACATGAATGCTGCACAGATTGCATAGTTTGTTGAAGAACGATGATGAAGGGTAAATCTTTAAGGTGAGATCTCATTTAAACAATGGAGAATATATCAATATTTCTCAGACTTATCACTTTAATGGACAAAAAGTGCTATTGGATGTTTTTCAATGAACGCTTGTCATGGACAATTGACCCAAGTGTAGTGAACTGTATTCATCTGGTGATCGCGTTTTCATAACAAATGTATGAAGTCCTGTTTTGCTATTGCATGTTTTCATTTGTACTCCTGGCACAAATAACTCAATTGCTGTTTCTGGAGCATTGCTGTTGTGAAACAGAGATCGGAAATCAATGATGAACCCTTAGACCTTTGAAAAGATGTATAATTTGTTAACATTAATTTCATTTATAGACAGTAAACTATATTGTAAATGTAAGCAGAGTAACGTCACTACCGAGTGCGGTGAAATTGCGTAACAACAGGTTAATATTAAGAAGAGGTTCTGAGATTACAGGAAGATTCGCTCTTTCAGGAGCTTAGTAGGTATTGGGTCTAGCATAACGTTGTTGATTTTAATGTTGATTGTCAATTTAGCCACAGTACTGAATAATCAACTTGGTTTTAGGTTATTTTTTGTTTTTGCTAATATGCTGACCTGGCAGCCTATAGAGCCTGTCTGTAGCTAGAGACATTATCCTTCCATGCACCACGAAACACTTCTAATTTTAAACTCTTCCACTTAAACTTGATTTTTAGAGTTGCTCTTGAGAAATTGAGTGATCATTGTACTATGGTGTGGGGCTTTTCTCTTTAACTTTCTTTAATCGAAGGGGGGCAACACTATCTAGAGTGCTAGAGAAGACTGTGTCTATACTCTGTGTGACTATATGAGGTTCTTCAGAACTTTTTGGCTTACTGAATATTTGAGACAAATCTGGAAGATCATTAGTGATAATAAAACTATAAAAATAATATAATATAAAAATAAACAATGGTAAGCAGAAAATAGAAGAAATAACAATGCTACAGGCATTGGAAGCAACCAGGAGAGCACAAGATGCAAAATAAACAGCGCTACGAACCATGACCGTGCGCAACGTCTTATGCAATTTTTGCGAGAGCGCTAATTCTAAGTGCATTTTCATGCAAGAGCAAACCGCAAATGGGCTTAGGTGAGAGTGTTTGCGCTGCTGTGGGTGTAGGCATGTGAACTGTGGGTGTATTGTATGTAAATGAAATGGTGCAAAGTGCCATTTGCCATTTTCATAAGAATTTGTTCTTTGCACTTTCAAATCCACATCTTATTTCAGCACAAAGTTGAAATTAATTTCCTGCATTTGCAGGTTGGAGATTCCACCAGCAGGTGATAATAAAGTTAATGTCCAAATTCTTAAAATATAGTGGAACATTAAATTAAGTCACTGTCATAGTCATTTAGAGAAAAACTTATAATTATGAGATTGTGTTAAACTATCTAAAGGTCATTGCTTATTTTTCAATTATTATCATTATGTTTATATTTGCTATTGAATTTTATATATACAGTGAGGAAAATAAGTATTTGAACACCCTGCTATTTTGCAAGTTCTCCCACTTGGAAATCATGGAGGGGTCTGAAATTGTCATCGTAGGTGCATGTCCATTGTGAGAGACATAATCTAAAAAAAAAATATCCAGAAATCACAATGTATGATTTTTTAACTATTTATTTGTATGATACAGCTGCAAATAAGTATTTGAACACCTGTCTATCAGCTAGAATTCTGACCCTCAAAGACCTGTTAGTCTGCCTTTAAAATGTCCACCTCCACTCCATTTATTATCCTAAATTAGATGCACCTGTTTGAGGTTGTTAGCTGCATAAAGACACCTGTCCACCCCATACAATCAGTAAGAATCCAACTACTAACATGGCCAAGACCAAAGAGCTGTCCAAAGACACTAGAGACAAAATTGTACACCTCCACAAGGCTGGAAAGGGCTACGGGGAAATTGCCAAGCAGCTTGGTGAAAAAAGGTCCACTGTTGGAGCAATCATTAGAAAATGGAAGAAGCTAAACATGACTGTCAATCTCCCTCGGACTGGGGCTCCATGCAAGATCTCACCTCGTGGGGTCTCAATGATCCTAAGAAAGGTGAGAAATCAGCCCAGAACTACACAGGAGGAGCTGGTCAATGACCTGAAAAGAGCTGGGACCACCGTTTCCAAGGTTACTGTTGGTAATACACTAAGACGTCATGGTTTGAAATCATGCATGGCACGGAAGGTTCCCCTGCTTAAACCAGCACATGTCAAGGCCCGTCTTAAGTTTTCCAATGACCATTTGGATGATCCAGAGGAGTCATGGGAGAAAGTCATGTGGTCAGATGAGACCAAAATAGAACTTTTTGGTCATAATTCCACTAACCGTGTTTGGAGGACACCCCTCATGCTTTGGGGGTGTTTTTCTGCACATGGGACAGGGCGACTGCACTGTATTAAGGAGAGGATGACTGGGGCCATGTATTGCGAGATTTTGGGGAACAACCTCCTTCCCTCAGTTAGAGCATTGAAGATGGGTCGAGGCTGGGTCTTCCAACATGACAATGACCTGAAGCACACAGCCAGGATAACCAAGGAGTGGCTCTGTAAGAAGCATATCAAGGTTCTGGCGTGGCCTAGCCAGTCTCCAGACCTAAACCCAATAGAGAATCTTTGGAGGGAGCTCAAACTCTGTGTTTCTCAGCGACAGCCCAGAAACCTGACTGATCTAGAGAAGATCTGTGTGGAGGAGTCCCTCCTGCAGTGTGTGCAAACCTGGTGAAAAACTGTAATTGCAAACAAAGGCTACTGTACCAAATATTAACATTGATTTTCTCAGGTGTTCAAATACTTATTTGCAGCTGTATCATACAAATAAATAGTTAAAAAATCATACATTGTGATTTCTGGATTTTTTTTTTTTTAGATTATGTCTCTCACAGTGGACATGCACCTACGATGACAATTTCAGACCCCTCCATGATTTCTAAGTGGGAGAACTTGCAAAATAGCAGGGTGTTCAAATACTTATTTTCCTCACTGTATATATATATATATATATATATATATATATATATATATATATATATATGAAATTTTATATTTCCTTGATGAATGTCAGGCATATTTCTAATTAATAGCATACCATCCATTTAAACTTCTAACTTCTCATGTATGTGGTGGATTTTTTATATCGTTAGTGCTTGAGGGAATGGACTATACAATAGAACGCAGATCCTGAAATATCCAGAGAAGAACCTCAGAACTAAATTAAACTTGCTCTAGCCTCACATGATTTCGCCAAACCCACTTGTGTCTAGATTTAGTGCATGCTTGCATGAAAATACCAAAACATCATGGCCATGCCCATTGACTTTGCACTTATGTCTTAAGGTATTGCATTGCACATAACATTTGGGCTCTTAAAATATGGCCTTTTCTAAGTATATTTTCTGAAAAAAAAAAACATTTCAATCTAAAAAAATTTTGACTATTTTACCCATTGTGTGTGTGATATTTATGATTTATAGTCAAGTCAACCTTTATTTATAGAGCACATTTAAAAACAACAGAAGTTGACACAAAGTGCTTTACAGAAAAATAAATATTGACAGTGATATAAAAACAGATTGATATAAAGTTAAATATAAAACATTATAAAATAAATAAAAACCTTTAAAAACAGCATCATGTATTTATCAATTTCAAACTATTCAAGGATCTATTCAAAAGCTACAAAATAAAAATATGAAGATTTTAAAATGGCTAATGATGAAGCTGACCTCACATGGAAAGGGGGACTCTTCCATAGATTATGACCTATCACAGAAAAGTCACGGTCACTCCTAGATCTATAGTGGCAATGTGGAACCCTCAATAGAAGTTGATCAGAAGACCTGAGTGCTCTGATGGGGAAGTAAGGGAGGAGAAGGTCACTGATATACTGGGGGGGTGAGACCAGATCGTGCTTTGTAGACATAAATTATAATTATAAAATCGACCCTGAATTTCACAGGAAGCCAGTGTACAGATGCTAAAACAGTAAATGTGATCCCTCATTCTTGACCCTGTTAAAAGCCTAGCTGCCATGTTTTGAACCAACTGTAGGTGGGATAACGCAGTTTGGGGAAGCCTAATGCACAATGAGTTACAATAGAATAACTTGATATAATAAGTGAGTGGATCACAATTTCATCCATCACAAAGTCTTTATGTGAAATAAATTGTTTTATTTTAGTGATAGATCTCATGTGAAAAAAGCTACTCTTGACAACAGCACTGATCTGCTTATTATTATTGCTATCTTGATTTGATGACAGAGGACCTATCTGGGTAGCAAGGCTAGGTTAGGAGGACATGGATGAACATAAAATCAGAACTTCAGTTTTGCTTTCATTTAATTGTAAAAACTGTTTGCCAGCCAATATTTAATACTTTGAAGCATTTTAAGGCGGACTCAAATTAACAATTCTTTTCTACACTGACTGGGAAATAAAATTGTGAATAGTCAGCGTAACAGTGATAAGATATGCTGTACTTCTAAAAAATAAAGCTCAGAGGAAGCATATACAGGGAAAATAACAAGGGTACTAAAATCAACCCTTGAGGGATACCACACTGTAATTGAGCCGATGTAGAATAAAAATTACTTAGATTTACAGAGAACATTCTTTCTTTTAGATAGGAAAACCACTGGAGGGTCATACCCTGGATGCCAATGATACACTCAAGATGACTGAGAAGAATGTTATGGTTGATAGTGTCGAACATGGCACTGAGATCTAATAAAACTGAGATCTAATAAAACTAAGATGACAGATGAACCTGAATCAATGGAGAGAAAAATATAATTAGTGACCTTCAACAATACAGATTCAGTGCTATGCAAGGGTCTGAAACCAGATTTAAATGTATCTAAAATGTGAAATGTATTTAGTTGGGGGGAGGGGGAACGGGGGTTAGCTCAGTGAGAACTATGTAGTGGGAATTGTTCATTCCAAGTTCCAAGTAAAAAAAATGTATTTGTGTAGTGGGTTGTCAGTGTTTATATTTTTTTACTATTGGTGACTGACATCACGGCAGAATGCGTCGTGTCATTTCCGCCTGAGCGAGTTAAAGGGGGGCGTGGCACAATGGTGTGAGAGACACGCACATGTTTGTTTGGCTTGGCATTGATGCGAGCGTGAAGAGTTGCTGCACGCTGAGGATACCGCTTACCTGTTAATGTTGCCAATAATCCCCAGTAACAAACCTGGCATCACGGTCATTCATTTGGAGCTGTACGTATCATATCGTTCAGCTTCCCCTGTTCATGTTGCTGACAATTCCCGGTAACCTAACAAGCTTGGCATCGCGTTCGTGACTTGTGATATGACGTGTTCCATATAAGATAGGACACACTGTGGAGATTTATCTGGCAGCTGATGGTGCACTAGACCACTGTTTTTCCTAGTATTTATGGTTTATTTTCAACTGTGTTTGTTTGGATTCGTTTTGGTTGGTTTTGTTATGTGAATGTTATTGGTTATTTGTTTTCTTTTCCTGTAGGCGAGTTTTGTACGTTGTATTGTATAGTGTATTTTTGTTTTATTTTTGTTTGGCTGTTTAGGGGGCTTTGTACTGGACGTGACCATATCTCTCTTATTAGGAGGTGGTGTGATGCAGTGATAGCACTATCGTTTGATTGCTTTGATGGTTATATTACATTTGGCACGTGTGTTACAATTTTCCTGGGTTGCACTAAAATAGTGGAGACTGTTACTTCCAGTCCAAGGCTTTGTTTAGATAAATCAATCTGGCCCCCTTATTGCGGCCCCTTTATTTTGTTAGTGTTTGTGTATGGTTATTTTGTTTGGTATTGGTTGAATTAGTGTTTATATATGTTGTGGATTTCTTTTAAAGAAATAAAGAGACCGTGTACCCCACCAGAGCCCATACTTTCATTTAATTGAACAACTTGAGCGGGTCTACTTCCCCATTGATTATAGACGGTGGATGTTCACCCTGTTACATTTAGATAGGAGGAGAGCTGGGAATAAACAACTCCCTCCAAAATCTTGGAAATATAAGGCAGTTTGGAGATTGGTCTGTAATTGTTGTGTATTGCCAGATTTTTAACAAAGGATGTAGAATTGCATGTTTAAAAATACACTAGCACCTTTTAATCTGCTAAATTTTTTAAGTAAAGAAGTTTAAAAATGTTTCTGTTACAATTCCCCATTGTCTGCCTTGTGTTTTTCCCTCACCTTCACTCCTAACTACGTTTCCCACAATTCCCGGCCCTAATCACTCCCTCATTATCCCCACCTGCCTGTCATTCCCTCGTTCTGTTCTGTGTGTGTATATAAGCCCTGTTGTTTCTCCAGTCCTTTGTCAGTTGTTGAATGTCTTCTCTGTCCGTCACCGTGTTCCTGCCTCTACCCCTCGTGGTTATTTTTATAGCGTTTGCCTCAGTTTACCCATCGTGGATATTTCTTTGTTCCAGTGTTTTCCTTTAAGTTACTTTCAATAAAAAGCTGCATCTAGATCCTCACTCTTCGTCTCCTCATTCGTCACAGAACAACTGACCATCTATGGATCTAGCAGTTCAACAGGCCAACTACCAGCTCCTCTGCCTCAAACAAGAGGACCGGCCAGTGGAGGATCACATTAGAGAGTTTCTGGAACTGGCATACATCTCGGACTTCCCAGAGTTTCCCTTGGTGTCCTTCTTCAGAAGGAATCTCAACAGTTCACTGAGGGAGCTGCTGCCACCAGTGACTCCTAATTGGTCGCTCCAGGATTTTTTGGAGGAAACCCTTAGAGTTAGTGGCTCTCCGTTCACTGTAGGTATTGTTGAAGAGGGCTTTACATCTCCTCCCACAGTGGTCGCACCCCAGCCTTCCATGACTCGTCCCTCCACGCCTGCCTCGGCCAACAAGTCAACGCCTGCCACGGCCAACGAGCCAACACCCACGCCTGCCACGGCCAATGAGCTGACCGCCTCGTCCGTCCCAGAGCCAGCGTTGCCCGCCTCGTCCGTCCCAGAGCCAACGTTGCCAGCCTCGTCCGTCTCAGAGCCAGCGTGGTCAGCCTCGTCCGCATGGAGGAGGAGAAGAGGAAAGGCTTCCGCTCTCCAGTCTCCGCCTTCCACGGCTCCATCCTCAGAGCCAGAGCCAGCGCCTGTAGCCTCGACCGTCCCAGAGCCAGAGCCAGCACCTATAGCCTCGACCGTCCCAGAGCCAGAGCCAGCACCTGTAGCCTCGACCGTCCCAGAGCCAGAGCCAGCGCTTGTAGCCTCGACCATCCCAGAGCCAGCGCTTGTAGCCTCGACCGTCCCAGAGCCAGAGCCAGCGCCTGTAGCCTCGACCGTCCCAGAGCCAGAGCCAGCGCCTCCCGAGCTTCCCAGAGCCAGCGCCTCCCGAGCTTCCCAGAGCCAGCGCCTCCCGAGCCTCCCGAGCCAACCAGTGCTCCGCCTCTCGAGCCTCCAAGGGCTCCGCCCCTCGAGCTTCCCGGGTCTCCGCCCCTCGAGCCAACCACGGCTCCGCCTCTCGGGCCCTCCAGATCTCAGCCTCTTGAGCTTCCCAGAGCTCCGCCTCCTGGGCCTTCCTCTCCTCCGGAGCCTTCTTCGCCTCCAGTGCCCTCTGCGGCTCCACCCCTGGAGCCAACCATGGCTCCGCCTCTGAAGTCGGCTCCGCCCCCTGAACCCTCTATGGCTCCACCCACTATGGCTCTGCCTCCCAGGGCTCCGCCCCTCGATCCTTCAACGGCTCCGCCTTCCGGGCCTTCCACGTCACCAGAGCCTTCCACGATTCTGCCCCAGAAGTCCTCCACGGCTCTGCCCCACAAGTCCTCCACGGCTCCGCCTCCGATGGCTCCGCCTCCCAGGGCTCCGCCTCGAGCCTTCCACGGCTCCGCCTCCTATGGCTCTGCCTTCCCTGGCTCTGCCTCCTGAGCCTCTCCCTGTTCTGTGGCCTCCTTCCAGGCCTTCTGACTCCGCCCTGTGCCCTTCCCCTAGGCCTTCTGACCTTGTTCCTGTCCTGTGGCCTTCTCCCTGGCCTCCTGACCCTGTCCCTGTCCTTTGGCCTTCCCCTAGGCCCCCTGAACCTGTCCCTGTCCTGTGGCCTTCTCCCAGGCCTCCTGACCCTGTCCCTGTCCTTTGGCCCTCCCCTAGGCCTTCTGACCCTATCACTGTCCCGTGGCCTCCTCCCAGGCCTCCTGAGCCTTTCCTTGTCCTGTGGTTTCCTCCCAGGCCTCCTGAGCCTTTCCCTTGCCTGTGGCCACCTCCCAGATCCCCTGACCCTGTCCCTCCTGACCCATCCCCTGTCCTGTGGCCTTCTCCCAGGCCCCCTGTCCCGGTCCTGTGGCCTTCTCCCAGGCCCCCTGACCCTGTCCCTGTCCTGTGGCCTCCTCCCAGGCCTCCTGACGCTGTCCCTGTCCTGTGGCCTCCTCCCAGGCCTCCTGTCCCTGTCCTGTGGCCTCCTCCCAGGCCTCCTGACCCTGTCCATGTCCTGTGGCCTTCTCCCAGACCTCCTGACCCGTCACCTGTCCTGTGGCCACCCCCCAGATCCCCTGACCCTGTCCCTCCTGACCCATCCCCTGTCCTGTGACCTCCACCCTGGCCTTCTGACCCACTCTACCCACCCGATGTCCGCCCCCCCCCCCCGACCTCCTGACCCAGCCCCCACCTTGAGATCATCCCTTAGTCTCCCTGGCCCCCTTTGACTGTCCATGTGCCCCCCTGTACTGTCCGTTGGCCCCCTAGCCCCTCCTTCACACTTCCTTTTTTGTTTTGGGGTGTCTGGAATCCGCCCCTTTGAGGGGTGATTCTGTTACGATTCCCCATTGTCTGCCTTGTGTTTTTCCCTCACCTTCACTCCTAACTACGTTTCCCACAATTCCCGGCCCTAATCACTCCCTCATTATCCCCACCTGCCTGTCATTCCCTCGTTCTGTTCTGTATGTGTATATAAGCCCTGTTGTTTCTCCAGTCCTTTGTCAGTTGTTGAATGTCTTCTCTGTCCATCACCGTGTTCCTGCCTCTACCCCTCATGGTTATTTTTATAGTGTTTGCCTCAGTTTACCCATCGTGGATATTTCTTTGTTCCAGTGTTTTCCTTTAAGTTACTTTCAATAAAAAGCTGCATCTAGATCCTCACTTTTCGTCTCCTCATTCGTCACAGTTTCACAGGTCTCTTGGGTGGCATCCAGAAAAGCATTTTTAGTTGGGTTTAAAACAGAATCGATTGTTTTGAACAATACTTTATTATTAGAAATTAATTTAGAGAACAATTTAGCTTTCGCTTCCTTTACAGCTCTCTGATTGTTAGTAAAACTCACCTTTAAAATGTCATAAGACACCTGAAGCTTGTCTCGTTTCCACTTGCGCTCAGATTTTCTGCACTCTTGTCTGAGAGCGTGGGTGATGTCATTTAGCCAAGGCTGTGAAACACTCTTAACTCTCCTTTGCTTAAGTGGTGCGACATTGCCAAGTGTAAAAGTACAAGATTTACTAAAAGCTTCAACCAACGATTCAGTGTCGAGTCCAAGACATCAGCTGTGAAATGCATTAGAAAAAATTCTGGAAAAAGATTGGCAGTAGACAAATGAATGGACCAGGAGTGACATAAGGGCTGAGAAAAGGAAGGGAGAGGACAAGTAGAGACAGACTCAAACATTATTGAATAATCAGAATGTCAGAAATGGCAATATCTAAGACCACTAAGTTGAATACAGAAAGATCATAAGATAACACAAGATCTAATGTATGACCCATATTGTGAGTAGGACCAGTGACATGTCGAACAAAATTTAAAGACTCAGTGAGGGGGAGAAAATATTTACCAGAGGTTTTGATGGACAGCATACATGAATATTAAAATCTCCAATAATCACCACGAGACACCAGTCCAGAGAGAAAATCTGAAAGTTGTTGGATGAACCTTATTAAATCTGGGTCTGTATAAAAGTGCACAAAAAGCAAGACCCAAGATGTCAATCTTTAATAATTGGACTACATGTTCATAGGCAGCATTCTGCATTTAAAGTGTTTCTAAAAACAGTGGCAACACCACCTCCTTGCCCTGAAGTCCGTGGGGAATCTAAAAAGTCACAGCCTGGTGGTGCTATATCCCCCCAGGGCCATTTTTTGCATAAACTTTGAATAAAAAGTCCAGAGAACAAGATATAAAAAAGTAATTCAGAATAAAAGACTCGTTCAATTTTGATCGTACATTAATCAGGGCCATCTTAATAGTGGCAACATCTGTGTTTTGCGGTGAAATAAAAGATGCATATTTCAGCAAGCTGAGATTATCAGAATTGACACCCCACTTCACATCACTTTTACCAGTCAGAGGGTGACTGTGTGAAGACCAGATGGCCAATATGTGGTGGTTGTCAGAGGAAACAGACTTTTTCGAATTCATCCTAGGCCGTTTCACCGATTTGCATGAAACTTAAAATACATCATCTTCAGACCCCCCTGACCAACTCTGTGCACCACTCCCAAAATGAATGCGCTCCAGCTGACTTCCATCCCCCTAAGGATGACCATCCTTTAAGGATGACACCAGCCAGGACCCAACTCTTCATGAACCCATCCCCTACATAAATAACCGTTTCATCGCCCAGAGCAGAGAGCCTGGGGCAAAATGAAACCCGAGCAGCCAGCACATCACACATAAAATTCTGAATCCTCAAACCAAAATTGTTGAATCTTAAAATACCACCAAAAAACATGGTTTGTGTTCCCATCTTCTGATTGGCATCACCAGCAGGTGGTTGTGTCTTTGAGTAAAAGTCTATACAATCTAGAGGAGGTCCAATAGAATCGATGTAAAATCTTAAATTGCACCCTGGCATCTCTAGATGTAGATTTGATGGTTTTTAGAATCCTAGCCCACATTCCCTCCTCCAATACAAAGTTTAAATCTTTCTCCCATAATCTCTTGAGAGAAGCTCCATCCTCCTGTCTCTGAATCTGAATTAACCCTCTGGTGTCTGAGGGTGTTTTGGGCCCTGGAGTAGTTTTGACATGCCTTGACATTTGTGCTTTTTTCAGTTTCTTAAAAACATATGAATGGCTAAATTCTGATAACACTGTATTCAACACAAACTTGGCTACAATAATATGTGAGCAACATGTGTGAACATGTTTGTATTTTTGAGAAAATAACGTTATTTTTGAAAAAAATACAATTTTAAGTCATTGAAATAAGGCCATATAACGTCTCGGGTTACTTAACTTTAACCCTTGTTCCCTGAAAAAGCGGAATGAGATGCTGCGCTTGATTTAGCGCTTTGGGAACATATTTTAGGAGTGACAAGCTGTGAATATGTGTGCAACACGTCAATGAAATTGACTGGAATTTATAGCCTTTGCTGGTCACATCATCAGGATGCGTCGGTACCAGGGGCTATAAATAGATGCGCCACCGCAGGTGCAGGTGCATCGTCAGGTATTTTGTCTGAAGAGCAGTCCCAGGGCATCCTCAGTAAGGCAATGAAGCTCAGCATCTCTTTCCGCTTTTTCAGGGAACAAAGGTTACAGTTAAGTAACCCGAGATGTTCCCTGTCTAAAGCTACACTTTGATGTTGTGCTGATTTAGCACTTTGGGAATGAGAATACCCACGCCGCCGCACTGCAGATGTCTGGACCCCTTATGGTTGTGTAGTTTGTGCTCACAAGAACGCGAGAAGTATCAGACATGAGCTTGTGATGTTGACTCAATGATGTAAGAGCCCAGAGTTGCATGAACATCCAAAATATAAAATCTTATAAATGTATGCGGAGAGGACCAGCCTGCCGCATTACAAACATGCCGTAGAGGGACACCTCCAGACAAAGCTTTAGAGGAAGCGACCCCCCCCTGGTAGAATGAGTCCTGATACCTACTGGCTAAGCTTGACTGCGCGCCTCATAGGCCAGGGCAATAGCATCCCTCACCCAATGTGACATTGTTTGTTTGGTGGCGGCCGCCCCCGTTACAGCCCCCATGACAAATGAATAGTTGCTCTGACTTATGTCCATTGCACTAGCCAGTGGCATAAGTCTGAAGGGCACGGACTGGACAATGTCTGTGAAATTTCTCCTGATCCAGAAGGTCCCTCCTCTCCAAGGCAAGCCGTCGAGGAGAGACATTATCTCTGAGAACCATACCCTGTTCGGTCAACGCTGCGCTATCAGTAAGAGGCAGGACCGTTGCTGGTGAACTCTGGCCAGAACTTCCGGGAGCAGAGAAACTGGAGGATAAGAATACAGGCGCATTTTGGGCCATGTATGCGCCATCGCGTCCAGACCCAGGGCGGCTGGGTGACTCAGAGAGAAGTAGAGGGGACATTGCGCTGTCTGTTCGGAGGCGAAGAGGTCCACTTCTGCTCTGTAAAATCTCATCCAGATTTGTCTCACTACCTCAGGGTGGAGATTCCACTCCCCTGTCTGTATTTTCTGTCTGGACAGAAAATCCGTTCCCACATTCAGGCATCCAGGGATATAAAATGCTCTGATCGACAGGAGCTTCCCCTGGGCCTAAAGGAGAATCTGCTGTGCCAATTGGTTTAGCTGTCGTGACTGTAGACCTCCTTGATGGTTTATGTAAGAGGCTGCCGCTGTGTTGTCCACCTGCACCAGGACATGGCAGCCTCTCAGATACTGGAGGAAGTACTTCAGGGCCAGAAATACAGCCATCAACTCGAGACAGTTGATATGCCAATTGAGCTGATGACCCTCCCATACACCCTTGAGCTGGACAACCACTTGAGACTGCTCCTTATCCCGACAGGGAGGCGTCTCTCATTAGCAACTTTCGACAGCAAGATGCATCAAGAGTGGGACCCAAGGTGAGGAACTGGGGTCTGAACCACATTGAAAGTGTATGTAGCCCACAGCGTGTAACCCTTATCTGCCTTTGGGGACTGATCCTTGGATGAAATCCCCTGGCTTTGAGCCAGAGCTGAAATGGTCTCATGTGCAGAAGGCCCAAAGGAATCACAGAGGACACAGATGCCATGAGACCTAGTATTCGTTGATGCTGACAAACAGTGCAACCTTGACCTAGCCTGACTTTGCTCAGGGTATTCTGAATGGTCTCGATTCAAGCGGGAGACAATTGTGCCCGTATAATAATTGAATCACATACGATCCCCAGATACATAGTTCTCTGAGTGGGAGAGAGAACGTTTTTCTTGTCATTGAGTCTCAAACCCAGATAAACCAGATGAGCTAAGATGATATTCCTGTGCTGTAATGCCAGTTCTTGTGACTGTGCTAGTATCAGCTAGTCGTCTATATAATTCAGAATGTGGATGCCCTGAAGTTGCAGAGGAGCCAGTGCTGCATCCATACACTTCATGAATGTGCAGGGTGATAAGGCTAGGCCGAATGGAAGAACCCAATATTGGAAAGCTTCGCCCCAAAAGCGAACCTCAGGAACTTCCTGTGTTGTGGCAGTATTTCTATATGAAAATATGCGACTAACCAATGTGATATTGGATTTGAGACACGACCGTCTTGATGGCTATCATCTTGAATTTGAGTGCCTTGACTGAGCGATTCAAGCCTCGAAGGTCTAAAATCGGACGCAATCCCCCATCCTTCTTGGGAACCAGGAAGTATCTGCTGTAGTAACCTAACACTATCTCTCTGGAAAGGGAACATGTTCTATGGCACCTTTGACCAAGAGATTTTGAAATTCTTTCAACAGTAGGTGTGCTTGTTCCTGTTTCACAGTAGTGGGGACCATGCCATTGAAACGTGGAGGACGGCAAACAAATTTAATTCTGCAGACTTTTTCTACTGTCCATAGGACCCACATGGAAACACCTGGCAGTAGCTACCATGCTGCCAGGTTCTCTGAGATAGGTATCAATTTTGACACTTCCTGTTGAGGGGATGTCGAGTGTTCCGCGTCCTGGACTATGGCAGCAAGCAACGGAACACCCGACATTTAACTGGAAACCGCTAACTCCCGAAACACCAGAAGCGGAAGGGAGAGGTTTCGTGGGGGTATCGGGAAGGTGCAGGTGGGTGTTTCATGCGTCCTGACCGAAGGGGGGCCACACCCAAAAGGCTGTGTACAAGACCGTCAGGACTTTCTCTATCTGGCGATAATGGTCCTGAGGTCTTGCTTTGGAGGCAGCTGATGGTGATGAGCCGGTCCCCAGTCCTTCCGAGGGGGAGCGCGATCCGCCACACTTTGTTTCTGAGCCTCCCTTCTGGAAGGACCAGGGCATGGCTGGGTGGCCCCTCCCCCTGAATGCAGTGAGGAAGGAATTGCCCGAAGGCTTCCTCATGACTCTTCGCCTCCTAAAACCTGGTGATGACTGTGTTCATCGAGTCATCATACAGGCCAGAAGGTGAAACCGGGCATCAAGAAGGAACATTTTGTCCTTATCTCTGATGCCCGAAAGGTTCAACTATAAATGTCTCTCTGTGCTGCCCAAAGCAGCCATTGACCGGCCAATGGTGCAAGCGTCTGTTTGGTCGCACAGAGAGACAGATCTGTGGCTCGACGAAGCTCTGAAAAGTTCCTCTTCGTTGACAGTACTACCCGCACTGTGGTCCTTCAACAGGTCAGCCTGGTACGCCTGTAACATTGCCATGGTGTGTAGGGCAGCACCAGCCTGACCTGCTGCCTAATAAGCTTTACCCACAAGTGTAGAGGTGGTCCTGCGCGGCTTTGTGGGGAGAGTAGTTCTTTCTAAAGACGATGCTGAGCCAGGCGAGAGATAACCTGAGAGTGTCTCTTCTACCTGCTGCACCATCGAATGCCCCCATGCCTCAGCACCCACGATGGTCGACTATGTCGTCATCGAAGGCACAAAAATACGTGAAGTATAAGGTTAACTCCATGAATGAGAAAGCTCATCATGGAGGTCTTCAAAGAAGGGAAGGGACTGATTTTGTGTTCCCTTCCCTTGGCCTCCAGACAGAAATCTATCCTCTAGTATAGAGCGTTTGGGGTCTCTTGTTCATGTGGCCAGTCTAACTGTAGTCTGGCCACCGCATGAGTAACCACCTTGAGTAATTCATCAACTGCTTTATTATCATGTGAGGAATGCTCAGAGGTAGGTAGCTCAAACTCCGTGGACTCAAGAGAATCAACGTCCCCCTCATGAACCAAAAAGGCACCAGGGCGCGCTTCCAGATCATGAGAGGGACAGGTTGGATCTGGCGAGGGAGCGAGCGATAGGGACGGACCCGTCTCTCGCTCCTCAGCCAGATCCATACAAGAGCCCCACGATGGAAGTGTGGGTGCTGGCTCTCGGAAGTAAGTAAGTGAGATGAGTGCAAAGCATTTTCACTGTATACAACTTGCAATGCTCACACATGCCCCACCCCATCGCAAGAGCAGCATGCTCTTCCTCAAAACACACAAAACAAGACTGGTTTGCCTTGCTTATTGCTCATGTTAAGGAAGAAAGAAAGGTTTTCAGCACACTGCCTAACAAATCTAACTCCTATCAGAGGAAAGTAGAAAGTTTTGACAGGCTTGAGAAGCACAACACACAGAATGGTCTGAAGAGAAAAGACCTGACGATGCATCTGTTGTGTATCTATTTATAGCCCCTTATACTAGCAGATGCTATAAATTCCAGTCAATTTCATTGACATGTTGCACACATATTCACAGCTGGTCCCTCCTAAAAGACATTCCCAAAGCGCTAAATCAGCGCAGCATCAAAGTATAGCCTTTGATAGGGAACACATACTCAACATTTGTCCACAAGACTTTTGAGAACTGGATCTTGTAGCCTAGAGTTTTTGCTACAAAATGATGTGAAAACCATCCTGATTTTCTATTTGAATGTATTGTAAAATGCTATTTGTGATCAAAATTGAATTTTCAGCATCATTACTGCTGTCTTCAGTGTCACACGATCCTTCAGAAATCATTATAATATGCTGATTTTCTAATATGGGCACATTTATAGTGCATTTTAGTAGAGTATTTTATAGAGTATTTTATGTTGTTTCCGCTGTAATGATGAAAAAAATCCAGCAGGACACGCCGGCGCATCCATTGACCCCAGAGGGTTAACATGAAATAATACACTGATGTCTCATGACCTTTTCCAAAGGCAGTAATCACTACTTCCAGAGTATCTGTCGCTTTGGGGGGTGTATACTACTCCCAAAAACAGTACAGAGCAGAAGGCACAGCTGTAAATACCTAAAGAACTGACATCTGGGATTCCTAAAATGTTGAACCAAATTTTCAAAAGCTCTCAACTCTCCACTCTCATATAGGTCACCAAGCGTATTAACCTCCCTCACAATCCACTCTGACCATCAGAAAGTGGACTTATTAATATGAAATTTTGGGTTCAGCCATATGCTCAAGGCAGCATTTAAATAAATGTCCGAATTTAACACTCTGGACATTTTTGTCCGTACCGTTTGCAAATGCGAGATAACTGGGTGTGACTTAACTTCTCTGGTTAGTTTAATAGAAAGGCTTTGCAATGGCAAAATAGGGCAATAACTTCCTGTTCAATACAAAACCAGAGAGGGGCTGTCTCAGGTGGAAGAGACCAGTGAGCCAAATATCTGAGACCGAATACATAATAATAAAACAAAATCTTGGGTAGGCCTAGCCCACCTTTGTCAATTGGCCTATGTAATTTGTTGAAACGTAATCTGGGATGTTTATCATTCCAAATGAAGGACATTGCTATGCTATCAAATTGATTGAAATAAGATTGAATTTTGGAATACAATTAATTTTAATAACATTAATCTTCCAAATCATAGATAAATGTAATGAAGCCCACCTGTCTATAAAGTAATTTAATCCATCCAATAAAAGTGTACCCAAACCTGTATATTTCCAAAATCTTAAAAAGATAATCCCGGGCCTGGGTAGCTCAGCGATTAAAGATGCTGAATATCAACCCTGGAGTCATAAATTAAAATCCAGTGTGTGCTGAGTGACTCCGGCCAGGTCTCCTAAGCAACCAAAATGGCCCGGTTGCTAGAGAGGGTAGAGTCACATGGAGTAAACTCCTCATGGTCGCTATTGGCTTGTTGAGCGCTTTACCACAGAGATATAGCACGCGTGAAGGTTTCATGCCATTCACCACGGCATCCACACACAACTCACCATGCGCCCATTGAGAGCAAACCACATTATAGCGATCACAAGGAGGTTACCCTGTGTGACTCTACCCTCCCTAGCAACCTAGCCAATTTGGTTGCTTAGGAGACCTGGCTGGAGTCACTCAGCATGCCCTGGGATTCTACCTAGCGAACTCCAGGGGTGGTAGCAAGCGTCTTTACCATAAATGCCATACAATAAATTTCACCAGATTTCACTGAGGGAATGGTAGAAAAAGACTCTCTCTGCCTTATATATCTAGCCAAAAGCCCAGCCTTGTCCCCAGACCCAAAGTATGACTGTCTTGCACCGAACAACCAAAACTCCACCCAAAACTCCATCTGTATACTGTATTTCAATCGGGTCAACTCTCTGAGGCCACCAAACGACACTCTGTGCCTCAGCTCCGCCTTGGCACCTCCAACATTCCCCTCCAGCTTCACGAGCTTTCGCACCCCGGACCTTCCAGTGAACAAGGCACACTGCATGATCCAACCCCCAAGAACTACCCCACAGAGGATACCGAAGACCAGTTGGTCTCCACATAAACATTGATTTCAGCCTTTGCTGGAAATCAGGATTCCGCAAAAGGGATACATTAAAGCACCAACCACATTACCTCCCCCTCTCCACATGCGGCAACACCTCCAAGCTCACCAAGGCACGATCTGAGACCAAAATGTTTCCAATCGAGCAACAAACAACAGATGAAATGAGGGACCTAGACATTCTTGAACAAAAAATCTATTCTTTAACACATCCCACAGACCGACAAAAAAAATGTGCAGTACCCACCAGATGGGCCCAAAAGTATCCAACCATCTGCACGACCAAGACACCCACACATCCCAAGAAGTGCCACTGCTGCTCCAAGGGGCCCACACACCCCTGCTTCACCATGATCAACGACTGAATCCATCAAAAGACCAAAGTCTCCTCCCAATATTTTATCATGAGGGGTGCCAGCGGCCTGCAACATCCCTTCAAGATCTATAAAAAAGCTCTGATCATCAGTGTTAGCTGCATAAATATTAGCCAAAATCAACATTTACCCCTGAATTTCTGCTAAAACATGATTCTTCTTAATTTATCTTTAATCTGTTTGAGACATTTGAATTGTAGATGTTTACTCATCAATGTAATGACTCCCCTGCTCTTACCTTCACTAAAGAAAACATATCCACTCCATATCTTCCCAAATATTTCAGTTTCCTGTGGGGAAAGATGCATTTCTTGAAGAAACACTATATTAAATGTCTTTCATTTAAGAAAATCAATAACCTTCCTTCTTTTTTATGGTGTGCCCCAACCCATTCACATTCCACTTGAAGAGAGACAATCCACTCATATTAATATTTAACATTTTGACATATTAGAAAAAATAGATTGTCTGTCAAAAATAAAACTATAAAAACCACATTCCAACACCAGTGCAACAGTCAAACCCCAAAATTACCCCAAACCAAACAAACAGAAAAAATAAAAATGTGCGCATTAGCCCCACGCACGACAGCGGCAACTGGAGTCCGTACCTCTAAACTCAAACAGTCCATGTACGCCTAGGAGAGGCCCCGTGGCAACTCTGCCGTCGGATTGATCAAGTCCGGTGTTTCTATACAAATTTTGTGAGACAGAATTACATAACAGAAAATACAGAATAAATACAGAATACAGAATAAACACAAAGAACGTGTAGATTCATACACAAAACTGTCCCGAAAGTGTGTTTGTCCACAAAACAAGTTCCAGCCACTAGTAGCAGCAGCACAACAACAAAAAAAAACACTGTTCAGTTTCTTCGGACAGTCAAACAAATGCTCAGTGAGCCAGCTGTTCATGGGTGCAGCAGATGACCAAATCATTCCAATGTGCTGCATAAAATACTCCTCAAAACAAACTCCAGCCAATAGGTGGCATAACCACAAGGAATGTGCAGATTTACCGATGCTGGATGTTATACAAGTTTTTTCCACCAGAGGGATCAGCTGGAAAAGAAATCCTTCCAATTCCCTGCTTCAACATGTGGTCTGTTTACATCATTTAGCTCATGCTAAAGTTCTGGTTTATTTGTTAAGGTAACGTATATTTTTCTTAATCTGGTGCTTCTGTGTGTGAGTAATAATAATCACTGTTTTAAAAGCATTTAAGAGAGCGTTAATTGATATTACCTCATATATTTTTCCATGTAAATAAGTAATACTTGTAATGCTCATTGACTCGACTGATTTCTCAGCTATTTATCATCAAAGGTGTTTATTCATCTTCACAAGTTTATTATTTGTTATCTGTAAACAAAAAGCTTGGCTAGCTCTTCAGTATTATAATGAGCGCACCTGCAGAGTGGGAGCCTGTAATCAGACACCACATGTCAACGAGACTCGCTCGATTTAATATGACTCAATTTTGCGCTTATATAATGTAATGTCTTTGTGTTAGCCTGCATGTGATGACTTTTGACCATAAGTTACTCATGCTCAAAATGAAAGCATCACAGTTAAAACATTTATTTGTCAAATTCACATCAACACAGCATAATGGAGCATTTGCTGACATGAACAAAATGTGCCATAAATGTTCCTTTGTAAGTACATTCAGTCGTAACCATGGGGTTCATGCGTTCATTGAAAATTATCCGTCATTTACCGATTTTTTTGAAAGATTGACGGAAAATTTCAAACGCTTCAGTCATTTTGACAGATTAAAAAAATAAGTAAACATATTCAACTCTTGCATCAGCTTTAAGTCACTGTCTCTCTCACACACATTCCCTGTGTGCGCGCGCGCGCCCTTATCGGAATAACTGACTGCACTCAGTAATAGGCCTATGTTAGTGTATTACTTGATAATCAGTGTCACTTTATTAATAAAGCACAAAAAGTTTTAACAAGATGAAAGCACAAAAAAGCGGCACAATGTTTCAGCCAATTAACTGCATTTAATCTAAGTGCACACATTAGACTATGTTTAGAGCAGAATTGTCAGTTATGTTAGAGGAGTACCTGCATTAGAGCTTCATATGTGACTTTATTGTTATAGGCTATCAGCTATATTGAAGTAGTTCTGTGAACCTGTGCATTTTTTCGATCTGACTTTTAATTCATTTAAAAGCTGCATGTACCGGTAAAGTTTAAAAATCTTGTTTTAGCACAGTGGTTGATTGACAGGTAGCTACTTTCACCCAAGAATTCCTTGGTTTCACCAGACTTGCACTTGGACTTGCACTAGCCTGTCCACTGTCATGTATATGCTACTACAATGGATGCTACCACCCTGAATGTAGTACTTAAAACATACCTGTCAACACTCCCGTTTTTCCCAGGAGTCTCCTGTATTTCACACTCATCTCCCACCCCCCTCCCGTTTTGTTATTTCTCCCAGGATTTCTACCAATTTGTTTGATCCAAACCTCATTATATGAATAAACATCAACATATATTTCCAAGGTTGTCTAGTTACAAGATCTTGTATGAAACGCATCCTACACACAGAACTGACACATCATACAAATTTCAAAAATTTTTGACCTCAACCCGGAAACCTACAACCCATTTGCGCTGTTGATATCTGTGCAGGTAGTAGATGCAGGAAGTTTAATCAAGCATCACTGGTTAGGGATGGCCGATACCACTTATTTTCTTTTCGATCCGATACCAATATTTTCAAGTCCAATATCGTCGATACCGATACTATGAAATTATTAAAGTAATTATTAGGGGCCAAGCACCGAAGGTGCGGAGGCACCTATTGTGTCTGTTCCGGTTCTTATTATTCTTCTTCTTCCGACTGGGCGTCTATGGCAGCCCATAGAAGCGTATGCGGGAAAGTTGTAACGGTTTGACATTCTGATAGAGGACAGTCCCAACATCAAATAGACCAATTTTGGTGTCTCTAACTCATTCCCTCTAGCGCCACCACCTGTCCAAAGTTTCAAAAATATTATGCTAATAACTTTTGAACCGTAAGGCCTATCAACAAAATTCTTTTTCCATTGTATTCAGACCAAACTTGGTACAAGTCATCACAAGCATGACCTGAGGCTACATGCTGCGTTTCGGAGCAGCGCCACCTACTGGTCCGGAGATACAAAAAATAGCTATTTTTGTTTATAACTTCTGAACGGTTTGTCCAAAAATCATAAAAGTGGTCTTGTTACATTCAGGGCATCATGCCGAGTCGACTGATATCCAATTTTCTCAGATCGGCCATTTTGGCTGTCGGCCAATTTGAATTAAGTGCTAAAATGTTGTCTTTTTTGAACGCATGAATGAATTGTTACAAAACTCGGTATGGGTCATCAGTACGATGCCCTGGAGGAGCCAGAGAAGTTTCGAAACAGCGCCTCCTAGTGGTAAAATTACATTTTCAAATGCTTATAACTCTGGCTGGGGTTGACTTATTTTCACGGGAGTCATATTATTAGATTCCTGAATCCTTGCCGGGTCCAACGATTCCAGACTTGCCAGGTTTCGGCATATGGTTTGTGCAGCGTTGTAATTTAGCGCTTAAAAAACATTTGCGGATATCTTCGAAACCGCTAGTCCGATCGAGACGAAACCACCATCAGAAGTTTGGAAACAGGTCGCTGGCAACATGCCAATGCCCAAATCTCAAAATATTGATAGTAAGGGGTAGTAAAATCCAATGAAATCACGTGTCAGTTATTTTTGACCTGTTTTTTCACATAAATGTCTATAACTCCGAAGCAAATTGAGATATTTTCACCAAAATTGACGCACACATGTATGGGCTCACTCAGAGGACACATATGGAAATTGTGGTATTGTGCCACTTGGTGGCGCTATAAAAGAACAAAACATGAAATTACCATTGACTTAAATACGGTATTGTGATAGAAATGCTATACTTAACGAATGCATTGGTGTAACATTACGAAACTCAGAATGTGCCATCAGCAGCATGTCCTGAAGGTACTCAAAATATTTTGAGACAGCGCCACCTTTTGGTCAAAAGTTATAACTAAATTTCCCAAAATGCTAATAACATTTGTATAAATTTACCTATTGTAATCACACTGTTCTCAATTGATTCTTTGGGTTTTGCCAAAAACATAGATAACATTTTTCCCATAATCAGCCAAACTTCCTGTCCGCCATCTTGATTTTCCTTCAATGCCTACTTTTTCAAACTCCTCCTAGACCGTTAGGGTTATGGTTTTCACCAAAAATCGAATCGAATCATCTCCAGACCATGCCAACTACAATTTATGGATTTTGTGACGATAGACAAAACTGTTTTTGTAAACTGCCAGATCAAAGCCTACGCATGCTGCCAAAATTACCATTCAGGCTTTATCTCTGCAATGACTTGACATTTTGACACCAAACTTTATATGTCTCATTGTCACCTCACTCTGACCACACCACATACATTTCATAACTGCACCACCTATTTGTCGAAAGTGATAAAAAATTAAATCATATTTTTAGTTAATGTATATGATTTTTCATCCATTTGCCTAAATTCATCTTTACATGTCTTTAATTGCTACTTGCTGCAGTTGGTCTGACCATTCCAGCCATGTTGGCATGTCTTGTCATCATCTTTGCGCTTGGCCCCGGTAATGGCTGCTTGCAGCTATATTTATTATTATTCTTCTTCCGACTGGGCGTCTTTGGCAGCCCATATTATCCTCTGATTAAATATTTAGTACATTTTAGATCAATAAAATACAGTCAAAATATCAACTGAAATGGAAAAGTACAAGAAAACCCATGTTTAATCCACTGTCTGTTCATTCTCGGAGTGGCAATTACAAGAAATGTCCAATAGAGGGCATCCAAGCCTCATTGTTCAATGATTTACAACAGGTCTGAGTCCAGAATGGGCAGGGACTGAGTTCAACAGTTGGTTGAGCTCTTTTGCAGTCGAATCCAGAAAATGGCAAACAATGTGTCCCCACTCACTATATACATCAACTGAGTGGCGGATACAATTTTTAACAACCTTTAACTTTCTTGGTTAAATACTTATTCAAAAGGTCATTTGACTGCAGTTTAACTACTTTTAATGAGCTTGTAACTTAGCCAAAACTGATCTACATACTGCTTGTACTGAAGTGTATAAATTTTGACAGGGAAAGAAGAACTGGACACAAGTGATGAGATTTAGACAGCTGAGGCATATAGCGGACAGGAGAATCTCATTTAAGAGTTATGTGCAGCCATCTGACCTGACATCGACAGCTAGTCCTGAAAACTCAATGGAATGCTTGACTGCTCTTGATCTCCCATGAGCCTTGGCTACCTTCACATGTGGGCCTTCATGTATGGAGTGATTGACAGCAGGAACAGGAGGCACATTTCAATCAAAGCTCCACATTCTCCCCATTTCTGTTTACCAAAGCCAACTGGACTGTCAGGCCTGACTTAGCTGAGCATCTTTTGTAGGTTTGTAACATCTAAAACACAAAAAAAGCCAAGTGCTATTTAAACAACAATCCAAATTAGGAAGCTTATTTTCTTTGTTTGTCTTATGAATGGAATCAATAAAAATTGTTAATAACAAACACAACATAAAATATGGAATCAATTATATCGATACGTAATGGCGGCGCGAGCACAACGCAAGGCTCAGAGTCTCTCCAGTTTTTGCTAATTATTTATTATTTACCTAGTTATTTTCAGCTCAGTTGTTCGTCACAACTCTGCACTAACTTCATACAGCCACCACACACTATTGGACATCTAACTTCACTGCACAAACACCGCAGTGGATACAAATTCAGACCTCCATCTGCTACCTCCAGAGTTACTCCGGTCCCTGGACTCGAGTGAGTCAGCCAGTCCGACAGGAAATGCCCGTCGCCGGGAGCGTAAACAAAGACGGGGTAAGCAGGGCGGCCTGTGGTCTAAGCTAAAGCTAAACCCACATCACCCAGCGCTACCGAGCATCTTTCTCGCTAATGTACGGTCTCTGGCAAATAAGATCGACGAACTACGGCTTCGGATTACTCGGTGAATGTTTTTGGACTGCAATGTTATGGTTTTCATGGAAACTTGGCTCAATAGTACCATTCCAACCAGCGCGATTGAGCTAGAGGGGAGCAGTATCCATAATAATAATAATAATAATAATAATAATAATATAATAATAATAATAATGTTTATTTTTTATAGCGCCTTTCAAGAACCCAAGGTCGCGTTACAAAATAATACAAACAGTTGACAGACAAAGAGACAAGTAATCTGCTAGTTATAACAATTAAACAAGCAGAAAAGCAGATGGAGACAACAATAACTATGAATAATTAACATGAGGAAAAAGACATACATTTTGATAAAGAAAACATGTAACATAAAATAATGAAAAAGTGGAGGACAGAGAAATAGAATGGAAAATAATTATTTACTGAGCAAGGTGAATATGAGTTTTAAGTTGAGATTTGAAGGTCTGTAGGTTAGGGGTGGCACGAAGATCAGACGGCAGCTTATTCCACAGCTTAGGGCCGACGACACTAAATGCCCTACCACCCACAGTAGAGAGTTTATACCTGGGTATGACAAGCAAATTATCATTGCTAGATCTGAGCGTCCGAGCAGGAACATATGGTTGCACTAACTCAGCGAGGTATTTAGGTGCGGGGCCATGACAGGCTTTATAAACGAAGACAGTTTAAACTGGATGCGATTGACCACAGGAAGCCAGTGAAGTTGGGAAAGGATAGGAGTGATATGTGCAGATTTATTGTTAAATGTAAGGGCTCGAGCAGCAGAGTTTTGTACCATTCGAAGGAGATGTATAGCATTGGTGGGTAGGCCGCTATATAGGGAGTTACAGTAGTCCAATCTGGAGGTTATAAAAGCATGTATAACAGTTTCCGCATCTCCAAAGTTAAGAGAGGGGCGTATGCGAACAATATTCCGCAAGTGAAAGAAGCATGATTTAACAACCTGACTGATGTGTGAGTGAAAACATAACGAGGGATCGAACAAAACTCCCAGATTCCGCACAGTTTCTGAAGGCCTAATCTGGACACCATCAATATCAATAAAAAAGTCATGCCCAGGTAAGCGCCGTGATTTAGGGCCAATCAACAGGATTTCAGTTTTCCCAGCATTAAGCTGTAGGAAGTTATCAGACAACCTTTAAGTTCCTGAAGGCAGGAGACAACAGACGTGGGTGGACAAAGTGGGTTGGGTTTAACTGTGAAATAAATTTGAATATCATCAGCGTAACTATGAAAGTTGAGACCATGCCGTCTGATGATCTGACCTAGTGGCAGCACATAAATGAGAAATAATAGAGGACCAAGTACAGAACCTTGAGGTACACCATGAGAAATATTGACGGTACGGGATCGATTCTCACCTATCTTAACAAATTGCTGTCTATCCGATAGATATGAAGTTAACCACTGAAGAGCCGCACCAGTGATATCAATTGCAGAGAGTCTAGAAAGAGTGTAGAGTGGCATACAGTGTCAAATGCTGCACTGAGATCAAGAAGAACCAGGATACTATGGGCACCAGAATCAGAAGCCAGAAGGAGATCATTTACCACTTTTAAAAGTGCTGTTTCTGTGCTATGATATGGACAAAAACCAGATTGAAGCGGTTCAAAGAGATTATGTTTTTCTAAATGTGACTGCAGTTGTGCCACCACTACCTTCTCAAGTAGCTTGCCAACAAAAGGGAGGTTCGATATTGGTCTATAATTGTTCTGAATGGCGTTGTCGAGGCCGGATTTCTTTAGAATTGGAGTGATGGCCGCTACTTTCAGATCATGCGGAACATAGGCAGTGGCAAGAGATGTTTATAATATGGGTAATAGGTTGAATAAGTGATGGCAAAAGAGTTTTTAGAAGGTATGTTGGAATAGGATCAAGTGTACAGGAGGAAGAATTTGATTTGATGATCAGTTTTTCAACCACAGATGTATTTGTGAGTAAAAAGGAGTCTAGCGGACAGCCTATCAAAGATGGAGTGGAATGCGAAGTTGCAGTTGGAGAAAAAGATTGATAAATGTTATCAATTTTTTGTAAGAAAAAGGACTGAAAACTATCACAGAGATCAACAGAGCCAGTAATAGGATGGTTTGACCAGTTTGTTTATCTCTGAGAAAAGAGTTTTAGGTTTGCACTTGGCTTTGTTGATAACAGTAGAAAGATAGTCAGAGCGTGCAATGTTAAGTGCTTCTTTATATTTGACTACTGAATCTGAAAAGGCCATGGCATGGACAAGAAGGGAAGATTTTTTTTGTAAAGTCTTTCAAGATGCTCTAAACTTAGGGGTAAACCAAGGAGAGGAATGGGTAGATGGGACCGTTCTCGTTATTAATGGGGCAAGCTCATTCAAAACATTACAAATAGATTCATCATAGGTTGAAACTATCTCATCAGGACTCAGAAGATTGAGCGAGGAAGGAAGAGCAGACACAGCAATAGCAGCAGAGAAATTGTCAACAGTTACAGATCTCAGGTTACGGTAAGATATGGTAGTTTTTGTTTTTACAAGGGGAAGTGAGAAGTCGAAGACAATTAATTTATGATCAGAGATGCCCAAGTCATGACCCTGAGCATGCACATTTTCAATACCAACAGTACAAAGCAAATCGAGATTATGACAGTGAGAATGTGTGGGAAAATCAATATGCTGAGATACTTCAAAATAGTCCAGAACAGACATAAAATCTTTTGCAGCAGTACAATCAGAATCAACATGTATATTAAAGTCACCCAGCATCATGATTCTATCATGCCGGGCACAGGCGAGAGTGAGAATTTCAGTCAGTTCAGAGTAAAAGTTTGTATTATATCTGGGGGGGGTCTACAAATCAACAAAATCAGAAGTGGAGCGGGACCAGCAAGTTTAAGTGATAGACATTCAAAACTAGAAACATCAAGAACGTCATATAATTGTTCTTAAAGATCACTGCCAGACCACCACCTCTGCCACTAAGTCGAGGTTTTGTCAGATAACTACATCCAGGAGGAGTTAGGAGGTTTAGTTCAATGAAATCATCAGGCGTTTGCCAGGTTTCAGTCAGAAAAAGTAAATCCAGGTTTCTCTCAGTTATAATTTCATGCAACAGTGTACCCTTGCCAGTCAGGGAACGAGTGTTCAGAAGAGCGCAATTGTGTCGATGGAGACCATGTGTGGACGAGTAGACCGCATCTCTGGTTAGTGGTATGAGAGTCCTGGCACGATGAAGAGCCACATCGTTACCATGGTAACGTTTCGGTCTTGGCGACCAGATCACAGGTATTGATAGAGAGGAGTTGCAGTCATAAAACCATCGACGTTTAGCAGATCGTTGGATATAACGTGCACAACGTGCAATTCCGAGGGTAGTACACCAATCAAATGTAGAAGTTTCCAGTCGAGAGGGACGATTTAGATTATGCAATTGCAATGAAGTATAATTGAAATCCATACCGTCAATGAGAAGAAAAACAAGCCCAACAAAGCCCAGGGCCAGCGATCTCAATGCCGAAGAGTTATTAATAGCAGAAGGCATCTCTTTGCACAATTTAAGAAAGCACTCACAGAAAGCCGAATGGCCACCCACGTTACAACAACACCATGTTAGCCAAACCCAGCTGATGTTAAGTGTGATCCACAAAACTAAACAAAACAGCTCACCAAACAAGTGGAAACTTGCTTACCGGTTGCGTCGGATGTTGTGGGACTCACGAAATGCAGCGGCAGAGGGCTCGCGGGAAAAGTAAAGTGAGGCCACAACACTCCACGTTAGCCAAACTAGAAAAGACAGAACCACAAAGAAACACTACTCAATGAACAAGAGGAAACTTACCCATCGAGTGTGCAGAGTGGTAAAGCCGAGACAGTGAGAGGAACAGAAGTTTGCAAAAATTGTCCAGGGAATGTCAGAGGGACTTCAGAAGATGTAATGCTTATGTCCCAATATCACATAACAGTTCAAGATGCTTCACACAAACATCCAACACTGTTCCATTTGGTCCAGATTTTATGTCCCAAGAAAGCACATCCAGAAGCCCTATTCCAATAACAGGCTATCGCAGTTGATGAAGAAGCGTAACAAACAAACGATTAACAAAACAAAATAAAACAACGAGTAAAGTATAACGAATGACGATTAACGATGAGAAGCGGCAGCCATTTTCGCGCACAGCGTACTCTCCGCGTCATCCATAGAGATGACGGAGCGGCTGTGGAGTCCGGTAAAAGCAAAGATGGGGGTGTTTGCATCTATGTAAACAGAACTTGGTGCTGTTATTACCAAATCCCACTATTCTGGTGATATTGAGTACCTCTTTATCAAGTGCAGACCCTTTTACCTGCCCCGTGAATTCACATCTACCATAATCGCTGCAGTATATGTACCCCCGGATGCTATTGCTAAGCTAGCCATGAACTCTCTTCTGTTGTTAGTAAACTGCAAACACTGGTGCACCACAGGGCTGTGTGCTGAGTCCAATCCTCTACTCCCTCTTCACCCTCGACTGCATAGCTGAGCATGGCTTCAACTCCATAATCAAGTTTGCAGATGACACCACGGTGGTAGGCCTGATCAGCGGCGACGATGAGATGGCCTACAGGGAAGAGGTACAGCACCTGGTATTGTGGTGTGCCAACAACAATCTCACACTCAACACCCAGAAGACCAAGGAACTGATTGTGGTTATTGACGGACTAGGAAAGGACACACACACCATCTACATTGAAGGGGATGAAGTGGCACGTGTGATGAGCTTCAAGTTCCTGGATGTCCATATCTCTGAGGATCTTTCCTGGACCTACAACACCTCCACTCTGATCAAAAAGGCGCAACAGCGCCTTTACTTAGGAAGCTAAGGAAAGCTCACCTGTCCCCCCACATCCTGCTGAACTTTTACTGCTGCACTAAAGTGTCTTAACAAACTGCATCACAGTGTGGTATGCTAACTGCACTGTCTCAGATCAGAAGGCACTCCAGCGGGTGGTGAAAACTGCCCGATATATCACTGGTGTCCAGCTACCCTCCATCAAAGACATTCGTAATAAACACTGCCTAAGGAGGGTGAGAAGCATTATCAAAGACACCTCACCCCAACCACGGTCTGTTTACTCCTCTCCCATCTGGGAGACGCAATAGGAGTCGCTGTCGCACCAGCAGACTCTGGAACAGTTTCTTTCCCTCAGCTGTCAGCCTACTGAACTCTAATCTCAGGCGTTGATCACTACATCCCACCTGAACTACATATTTGTATTTTTTTTATTTGTATTATTTATTTATTTTATTTTTTTCACACATTCCCTTGCACATTTCTTGCACATAACTCCTACCTCCTGATGCCTCTTGCACTGTTATGGCCACCGGCCATATACATGTATTTACACATTTACATATTTATTCCTCATTCTGTAAAATGCACCTTTAGTTTATGCTTCTTCATTTGCACCTTGTACTGTATTATAGACATTTGCATTGTTTACTACCATATTATTGATCATACGTCAATCATTGGCATACAGTTCACAGCAATCCATTTCACAAGTGAATTTGCCAATCAGTTGGAGATTTATTATGAGGGCTTGTTTAAGGGCCTGTCAGTTTACACCTACGTCAGACGTCTCGGGTGTGTTGCATCATTAACATAAAATGTTTAGGTCACTGTGTCAAGTTAAATATAGTTTAATACTCAATCTTGAAACACATCTTGAGATTCCTTAGATCGCAATTGTGCTCCTTTGAGTGTTTTGAATGCAAGAATGTAACGCATGTTTGTGGATGGAGTAGTAACACTGCCTACTAAATTGTTTTCTTCACTGTATAAACTGCACATTGCACATACAGCTGAAATTTCACTTACTGCCCTCTGGAGTAAACAGGTGGTACTGCAAGCTTGCATTTCTCAGTAACTTCCTTATTATGGTCCATGGGCATGTGATTAATGCGTTAATTTTTTTTAACACATAATTTTTTGTAAAATTAATCGTACTGAATTAACTTGTTAAATCGACAGGCCTAATATATATATATATATATATATATATATATATATATATATATATATATACAGTGAGGAAAATAAGTATTTGAACACCCTGCTATTTTGCAAGTACTCCCACTTAGAAATCATGGAGGGGTCTGAAATTTTCATCGTAGGTGCATGTCCACTGTGAGAGACATAATCTAAAAAAAAAAATCCCGAAATCACAATGTATGATTTTTTTAACTATTTATTTGTATGATACAGCTGCAAATAAGTATTTGAACACCTGTCTATCAGCTAGAATTCTGACCCTCAAAGACCTGTTAGTCTGCCTTTAAAATGTCCACCTCCACTCCATTTATTATCCTAAATTAGATGCACCTGTTTGAGGTCATTAGCTGCATAAAGACACCTGTCCACCCCATACAATCAGTAAGAATCCAACTACTAACATGGCCAAGACCAAAAAGCTGTCCAAAGACACTAGAGACAAAATTGTACACCTCCACAAGGCTGGAAAGGGCTACGGGGAAATTGGCAAGCAGCTTGGTGAAAAAAGGAAGGTCCACTGTTGGAGCAATCATTAGAAAATGGAAGAAGCTAAACATGACTGTCAATCTCCCTCGGACTGGGGCTCCATGCAAGATCTCACCTTGTGGGGTCTCAATGATCCTAAGAAAGGTGAGAAATCAGCCCAGAACTACACGGGAGGAGCTGGTCAATGACCTGAAAAGAGCTGGGACCACCGTTTCCAAGGTTACTGTTGGTAATACACTAAGACGTCATGGTTTGAAATCATGCATGGCACGGAAGGTTCCCCTGCTTAAACCAGCACATGTCAAGGCCCGTCTTAAGTTTGCCAATGACCATTTGGATGATCCAGAGGAGTCATGGGAGAAAGTCATGTGGTCAGATGAGACCAAAATAGAACTTTTTGGTCATAATTCCACTAACCGTGTTTGGAGGAAGAAGAATGATGAGTACCATCCCAAGAACACCATCCCTACTGTGAAGCATGGGGGTGGTAGCATCATGCTTTGGGGGTGTTTTTCTGCACATGGGACAGGGCGACTGCACTGTATTAAGGAGAGGATGACCGGGGCCATGTATTGCGAGATTTTGGGGAACAACCTCCTTCCCTCAGTTAGAGCATTGAAGATGGGTCGAGGCTGGGTCTTCCAACATGACAATGACCCGAAGCACACAGCCAGGATAACCAAGGAGTGGCTCTGTAAGAAGCATATCAAGGTTCTGGCGTGGCCTAGCCAGTCTCCAGACCTAAACCCAATAGAGAATCTTTGGATGGAGCTCAAACTCCGTGTTTCTCAGCGACAGCCCAGAAGCCTGACTGATCTAGAGAAGATCTGTGTGGAGGAGTGGGCCAAAATCCCTCCTGCAGTGTGAAACGTTTGACCTCTGTAATTGCAAACAAAGGCTACTGTACCAAATATTAACATTGATTTTCTCAGGTGTTCAAATACTTATTTGCAGCTGTATCATACAAATAAATAGTTAAAAAATCATACATTGTGATTTCTGGATTTTTTTTTTTTAGATTATGTCTCTCCCAGTGGACATGCACCTACGATGACAATCGTACTTGCAAAATAGCAGGGTGTTCAAATAATTATTTTCCTCACTGTATATATATTGCTAACTGCATTTCATTGGCTCTGTACTTGTATTTTGCACAATGACAATAAAGTTGAATCTAATCTAAAAATATACATTAAACCCCTCGCCCCGAACATGCCCCCACCCCACATCTGACACAAACACGCAAAACAGTGGTCATGAACAATTAGAAAATAACAATAAAAAAATTATAAATTGTTAAAAATAGTATACTTTCAAAAAACAACAATAATGCACATACACATCACATACACATCTAAGAAATCCCTCTCCACTACCCATCTAAAAAAGCCAAACATCCATCCCACTTCCTATCAAACAAATCCTATTTTCCCAACCTTCTAAAAATCACCTCCTCGAATGCCACCAACTCGCCCATCTCCCCGCACCACTCCCGAAACGAGGGTGCCCCAGCCGAAATCCATCCCCTGAGGATGAATCATCTGCCAATAACTCCAGCTAGGACCCAACTTTTTAAGTTACTATCCCAAATATTAATGTCCCTCATCACCTAAGATGCAGATTCTGGGGCAAAATTTAAATTCTGTGTCTAATACGTCACTCATAAAGCTCTGAACCCTTATCCAAAATTCTTGGATCTTAAACCATCCGCAAAAAACATGGATTGTGTCCCTCTGCATGAGTGTTTGTAGCCTGCTTAACATTGCTAATTCTTATTCTCATATGTTCGTCTTTTTATCCTTTGTAATTTTAAAGCGTTTCGGGTTTTCCCACTTTTTACTGTTTCATCCGTGTGTATTTAACCCGTTGCTGCTGGCACCTAACTCAAGTCTGTGTTTGTAGCCTACTAGCGTTTTTATCATTGCTTGTATATCTGTTTTCAGCCTTAATCCTTAATGCCATTTTTAACATCTGCCATTTTTCGGTGGGCATCAGGTTTTCCCCCACATTATTCTCTTATCGTGATTCAACTGTGTGTGTTTTCCATGTGCATCCACTTTCTATTTTTATTTTATGTATATTTTACAGCGCACACCCATTTTTCTCCTCTGAGATTGATGCAATAAACTGTGCATTTGGGTGATGTCTCAATGGCATGCTTGCTCAGCAAAGCAACACCACTCTCACATTCCTGTTAGAGTTTCCATTTGATTCTCCCCACTCAGTGATGCACCCACTGAGAATCATGTTGAAAGAGCCCTTGTTATCAGTGATTCTATTGTAAGGAACGTGTAAATAGAGACTCCAGCCACTATTTTTCAATGCATTTCTGGTGCCACACCATCTGACATCAAATCAAATTTACAAGTGCTGGCTAATGCTAAACATAGATATTCTAAAATTGTTAATCATGTCAGCACTAATGATGTCAGGCTTCGCCAGTCAGAAATCACTAGAGATAATGTTAAAGAGGTGTGTGAATTTGCAAAACAATTACAGATTTTTACAGATCATAGTTTGGATGTGCTGTTTGACTGAAACATGGCTTAAACCGGATGAATATATTAGTTTAAATGAATCTACTCCTCCAGGTTATTGTTTCAAACATGAGCCTCGTCTGAAGGGTCGAGGAGGAGGAGTTGCTACAAATTACAGTGAAGTTTTTGGTGTTACTCTTGAGGACAGGATATACATTTAAAAGTGTTTTGAACTATTAATATTTCATATGACACTGTCAGATATAAATACAAAAACATCTTTTACCCATGCTAACGTGTATAGATCACCCGAGCCTTATTCTGATTTCCTTGGTGAATTGTAAACATTTTTATCAGTTATTTTAGTTACTGTAGATAGAGCTTTAATTGTTGGTGACTTCTACATTCACATAGATGATGCAAATAACACATTGGGATTAGCATTTATCGATATTCTCAATTCTTTTGGAGTCAGACAAAATGTAACAGGACCAAGTCATCGCCAATCATACGCTAGGTTTAATTCTGTCATATGGAGTTGATGTTGATACTATAGAAATTCTGCAGCAGAGCGATTACATCTCAGATCATTACCTCATCTCTTGTATGTTGCGATCAGCTAATGTTACTCAATCTACATCAAGCTATCATTCAGGTAGAACTATTCTTTCGACCACTAAATATAGCTTCACTAATAATCTTCCAGATCTATCTCATACACTCAGTAAATCCCAAAGCCCAGAAGAACTTGATGTAATAACAGAAAATATAAATACAGTAATCTCTATCAATATAGATAGTGTTTACCCCCTTCAATTTAAGAAAACTAAAGAAAAAGCCCTGCACAATGGTACAATGATCACACTCTTGCTCTCAAGAGAGCAGCTCAGAAAATGGAGCGCAAGTGGAAGAATACAAAATTAGAGCTATTTCACAGTGCATGGAAGGATAATGTCTAGCTACCAGGTCAGCATATTTGAGCAAACTTATAGAAAATAACCACAAACATCCTAGGTGTTTATTCAGTACTGTGGCTAAATTGGTTAGGAATAAAGCCTCAACTGAACCAGATATTACGTCACAGCACAAGAGAATTGACTTCATGAATTTCTTTACTGATAAAATAATCCAAAATAAAATTGGAATTATGCAATCATCTGTCATAGCACCTTAGAAAACAGTGTCTCATAATTTTCCTCACGTGCAAATTCAATTCCTCACTGTCATAGGTCAAGAAGAGCTAACAAAACTTATTGAAACATCAAAAGCCACAACATGTTTGTTAGATTCAATACCAACTAAGCTCTTAAAAGTTGTATTCTCTGTAATCTCAGAACCTCCTCTTAATATTATTAACTCCTTGCTATCCTTAGGACATGTCCCAAAAGCCTACGGCTTGCTCACTGGGGTTATAAATACAATTATTATATAATTCATTATTTTTAAACACAATCGTATTTTATCAAGATACACAATGATTACTCTTAAGACATTATATATATTACAGTTTTATCTTCTTTTAATGCCTGATCTGTAAAGCTTCTTTGAAACAATGTGTGTTGTGAAAGGCACAATACAAATAAAAATGACTTGAATTCTGGAATACATTTAATTTTAATAACATTAACCTTGCCAATCATAGATAAATGAAATGAAGCCCACCTGCCTACATCTTTCAAAAACCTTTTAATTAAGGGTCAAAATTAACTAAATCAAACAAATATGCTAGGAATAAAATGCCCAAATACTCAATGCCCTGTTTGGACCACTGGAAGGCGCCTGGCTGAAAAGCTGTTACTGGGCAGTACGCTGTAAGAGCCAATGATTCATATTTAGACCAATTAACTCTGTATCCTGAAAATGTAAAAATAAATTAATAATTCTTTGGAGGCAAGGCATAGATATAGTGGGGTCGGAGACTAATTATAAAATATCATCTGCACAAAGAAAAAGCTTATGCACCATAACCCCCACCACCACCCCTGGAAAATCATCTTCCTTTCTTATCGCAGCTTCTAATGGTTCCAGAGCAAGATAGCACAATAATGGGGAAAAAGGGCAACCCTGTCGGGTGCCCCTATACAGAGTAAAATAATCTGAAATTAATCAATATATTTTTACCGCCACTACTCTTTTTCTATAAATAACTTAATCCATCCAATAAAAATATTCCTGAAAGCGTATATTTCCAAAACCTTAAAGAGATAATCCCATTTTAACATATCAAACGCCTTTTCTGCGTCAAGTTAGATGGCATCGACCAGAGTCTGATCATTCGCCACTGACCACATAATATTGATAAAATGGTGAATGTTATTAGAAGAACTGAAGCCCCGAATAAACCCCACCTTATCTATATGTAGAAGAGATTTCATAACTTTAGTTAATCGGTTAGTTACAATTTTTGACAATATTTTTACATCTAACTGGATCAGGGAAATTGCATGGTAACTCTTACACTCGCTTGGATCTTTGTCCTTTTTAAAAATCAGACTGATCTGGGCTCCTGTCTTGTTTGGTGGAAACTTTCCATTCTTTAATGATTCCTTATTAACTTCTAACAAAAGTGGAGCCATTTCTGTTGCATAAGATCTAAAAAATTCTGTGGCAAAGCCATCTGGCCCTGGAGCCTTGCCTTTAGGCAAGTCCTTAATTATCTCGCCAAGCTCCTCCAAGGTTACCTCAAAATCAAGAGAATTTTTGCTCAGTCGACAGTTTAGGGAGTTATAATGGTTCCACAAAGTTTCTAATATCTTCATCAGTAGACAAAGACGTGGAACTATAGAGATCAGATATAATTTTTTCAAAGCATTATTAATATCAGTGGTCGAGGTAAATATTTCACCACCAGCAGATTTCACTGAGGGAATGGTAGAAAAAGACTCTATCTGCTCTAGATATCCCTGCCTTTTCACCTGACTCAAAGTATCTGTCTTGCCCTGAATAGCAGAACTCCACCTTCCGTGACAAAATAGTATTATATCTGTATTTCAATCTGGTCAATTCTCTGAGGCCATCAGATGACATTCTGCACTTCAACTCTGTCTTAGCACTTTTAATATTCCCTTTCAAATCCATGAGTTCTCGTGCTTTGGATTTTTTGGTGAATGAGGCATACTGTATGATCTGACCCCTAAGAACTGCCTTAAGTGCCTCCCAAGAAGTGGCGTAGCTAGGGGGAGGCCAGGTCACTCGCAGTTGCTGTTTTAGTAATTGTTTTGGTAATTATTTGGCTCAATTTAGTTCTTTGGAGGTGAAATCATCTCTGTACAAATGTACAAACTTAACATGTGTGCACACCAATGTCGCCAAACCTCTCTATACCGGGTGTCATTGTATCCACTCATATATATAAAAAAAATCTATTCTAGAATAAATGGACTGATGAAATGTAAAAATTAAATGAAATGAAAATGTAAAAAAATGTATAGTCCTTACCAGATAGGTTCAAAAGTTTTCAAATATCTGTAAGACCAAGATATTTACACATCCTGTGAAGCATCAGTGTTGCTCTAGGGGGCTTACACACCTTTTGCTTCTGTATGATCAAGGAGTCCATTAAAAAATTAATGTCTCGTCCCAATATTATATCACGAGGGGTGCCAACAGCTTGCAACATCCATTCATCATAAATAAAAAAGCCCTTATCATCAGTTTTAGGTACGTAAATATTAGCCAAAATCAACCTTTGCCCCTGAATTTCTGTTAAAACAATAATGACTCTTCCTAATTTATCTTTTATCTGTTTGAGACATTTGAATTGTAGATGTTTACTTATCAATGTAATGACTCCTCTGCTCTTAATTGAGCCAGCATTAAATAAAAATGTTCAGCTTCCTGCAGGGAAAGATGAATTTCTTGAAGAAACACTATATCAGATTTCTTACATTTAAGAAAATAAATAACCGTCCTTCCTTTTATGCGGTGCCCCAACTATTAACATTCCACGTGAAGACAGTCCACTCATATTAACATTTGACATTTGTCCATATTAGAAAAAATAGACAGTTTTAAAAACAAAATAATAAAGACCACATTCCAACATTAGAGCAACAACCCTGAACTTCCCCCAGAACAAAAAAAAAAACAAAACATGCGCATTAACAGCATCACTGCAACCCATTGAATTTATACACTTGTTTAAATAGGGCTCATATAACTTTTATTGCCTGAATGACCTTGAGCAATGCTGTTGGTTTTTCTACTATTGTGTCCCTGTTGAATGAAAGCATGTCTGCGCAGTGAAGGATGGCAGCTGTCTAGATGCAGATGTTGATCAATGTAATGGAATTATGGTGAAGCCAAACATGAGTACAATTTTAGAGTCATGAAGTCTGTCATAAATCATAATTTTGTGGTTTAATAAATTCAAATATAGCAACATTAAATCAAATTATTACTAGCCATGTTTACTGGAGTGTAGGCAAAGGGCCAATGCTTCTTTATTGTAAGCAAATGTGGCTCACAGAAAACATATTTAGTCATGTTCCTGTTGAGAGCAAAAAGGTGTCTAGCCCCAGCCCTAATGTCTGCATGTGATCTGCCTTCTAATCCTGCCCCTTACCAACGACTGACCCATTGCATTGAATACCAACAAGCCCTGACAGTCAAATATCTGCTGCTGAATATGCAAGAGATTTTTTTTTATTATTATTATTATTCCCTGTCAACACCCAGTGAACCAAAAATCTTGCAAGCAGAATAATAATCACACAAGGTCACAGACATTTTTGGATAATTTACTAAAGTGCTGTTGTAAAAGGGGTGTGGGATACTGTTTAACATGGCTGAGTTATACTATTTTTAGACAGGAGTGAGAGCTGGAAATCGCTTGTGGATATTATCAAATCAGATGTGCTAGCATGGCTTGTATTTATGGATAGGATTGGTAATACAGTTTGAACTATGTCACCCTCTCTCTCTCTCTCTCTGAAGTGTTCAGTTGTTGGGGTCATGCTGTCTTTTAAAGTTTGCTTTCAGGTTTGACAAATTGTGGATGTGTGTTTAACATAATACAAATGTATATTTTGCCTATCAAATAGATAATGCCACTTGTGTTGAATAGCAATTAGTTATTTAGCATATGCTTTTATCCAAAGTACATCTATTGCATGGTGCGGGATTGGAAATTTAAGTGTAACTATAAGATCCGGCGGTCTACTGTCTTTCATATAACATCACATGAAAAACTAAAGCGATGCACATTGTATTGAGCATTCAAGGTAACTAAGGCTCTGTGGCTCTTGGTGCCCTAGCCCCATTCTATGAATTGGTGGCCATTGTTCATGATTAAATCAATGTCTGAATCAAATGTAAATGCATTGCCATAGGTGTGGACCCTTCCTTATTTCTATGAAAATTATGTCATCAGAGTGATATAGTTAGGGCTAAATGTTTGAGTGTAGAGCGTTTGAATTAGGGCTGGAGAAACCCCAGTCTGTGGCGGGTTCAACTGCATTCTTTGTTTATGGTTCACCTGAATACTTTGTTACCACCCGGAAGGAATACCAACTGAATGCCTATAAAATACAGTTTATGCCTCCCTAAGTTAAACTTGATGACTGCAGCACAAGACAGCGTACTGACGTGTAGACGGATGCTCCTGATCTTCTACAATAAAGAATCCTGCTGAAGCATTACCTCAGTCTCCTGGTATTCTCAGAGTTTCCAACAATAGACAGCCCACCTTGAGCAACCCAAGGTTAAGTGCCTTGATCATGGTAATAGTTGAATCCTTAAATCCCCTTAATGTGCATGCACAAAATCACTGTTCCATGTATGAGCTGAAATGCAATTGTCCATGTTTTGTAGCTGGAAAGCAAATCAGAATAAACTTTGCTTTGAAGGAATGTAAATGTATCTTTAACAACGCTATCCAAGTGAATAACAGGCACAATAACACAGCTACAATGTGGGCCGCTATATTGATTATTTTGGGTTGAATCGATCACTTCACTATCACATGACAACTAAGGTTGTAACAGTATGAGATTTTCACGGAATGATAACCATCTCAGAAAATATCACAGTATACGTTATTGCACAATTATTATTAGCAGTTACAATGACATTTAAAGGAGTGAAAACAGAAAGGTTTTTTTTTTTTTTGGTTGAACAAACACTTTTATAATTGAAACTTTAAACCATTTTTTAATGTAAGTATGTGTTAAAAAAAGTCTCCCTTTTGAAAATAAATAGAATAAGAAAGCTAACAAAATTATAATGTACTGATATAATATACTGAATATAATAAACTGAATTATAAACATTATAAAAAATAGCATGTAACTGTAACCTGTTAAATAACTAAAGCATGTTAGTTTACATGTTAGCATAGCATGTTAAATTAACTACTAAATTAAAAATAACATCATCTTAAAAGTAATGTCCTATGATTATTAATAATTAACACATACTGCTCCTGTCTGTAAATTTAACTCAGCGTTTCTCAACTGGTTTTGCTTCAGGACAGATTTTACATTGGAAATCAAGTGGCGACCTACCATAGTACAAACGTAACCTGAATTTAATGTATCTGGGTCTCATTTCCTTTTATGTTGCATAGTTTTGTTCATGGTTTTCAAGTACACGGACATGCATCAAGTGATATTTTGTTATTGACATCAAGTTTTCTCGTCCCTGTTTAAAAATTGAAGAGCATATTTTGTTTTATAATTATAAACATAATTCAAACAGAACAAATTAACAAATTTATAACAATAACAAATTACATTCTGAAAAAATAAGTACTTGCTGAAACTCATCTTGAAACTGTTGATATAAAATGAGGTCAAATAGATTCTACATTTAAGATTATTTCATATGAAACTATTAAATTTTGTCAAAATATAACAGTTACTTTTACTCATGTAAAAACGTATAACAATTTTGTAAAGGTGATGATATGTAATGATTTCATTTTTTAGCGCATAACACAGTGTTGCTCTTTTCCTCAGTGCTGTTTGGCATATCAGGACTGCTTTCTGTTTGAGACGTTAGACAGTAATGCTTTAAACTAGAAAAGTCTCACTAGAATTTAAATTGGTCACATCAGATTTGAGGTCTGAGCTCCGCATGCCTGGTCATTGCATGCACGCGCCAGAAAGAAGAGCAGATCATGATCGCGAGCTGCTTCTGTTACACTCGTGCGAGTGCAGATGAGAAGCCTTTAGCTGATTGCGAGATTATCATTAATTCTCCTCGGCAGTCCTAAATAGGCTATTACTTGGATGGCTGCCAAAATATCTTTAATGTGAGAACCACGTCATTTTACTTTCCCTGCTGTCCGTAACAATCCGAATAGAACTGCGACCCACTTTTGGGTGCGACCCACCAGTTTAGAAACACTGCTTTAGCATGCACGCGCACACACACACACTCACTGTCACACCCCATCGCCTCACTTGTCTCTGACATATTCTCCACTGCGCGTGTGTGGCTTAAGTTGACGAGTCTGACAGACAGTCGAGGAGGAAAGGAGATGCGCAGGTGAGATTCTCCGTCCGGTTGCATTTTTTTTCTCAATACCACAGATAAGCAAATGTACATGGTATGATAACTGTCAATTTTCACACCGGGGTATACCGTGAAACCGCTTTACCGCTGCAACCCTAATGACAACAAATACCTCATAATTTTCAGAGATCTCCATCTTCCACACTACAACGCAAAGACATCGTTTTCAAAAAGCTCAGTTTTTGCTGTCAAATACGCTGTCTCAGTGTGGACAGAAGGCCAGAACAAATAAAGGTCAAATAAAAACATATAATTGTGGACATGGCCTGACATGTACCATTAAACGCAAGGCTACACCTACCCTCCCCTACTCAAATGGAACATTAATCTTCAACACTGCCATGAGTATCACATGATATCTTGGTACATAAAATCTTATAATAATGAAGAATGTCAGTTTACCTGAAAGACATTAAAACAGCTAAGCGTTAAGTGAGTTGTTATGCAACTGCTATTATATTCCTCTATACTGTGCAAAAATGTTTGACTTGTATACATGAGGGAAAGCATTAAACATTTATCTATTTTGGAAAATGTTTTTTGTTTTTATTATTATTGTTATTATTATTATTACTATTTTGTGCCTTTTTGTCTATAATATGGAAATTCTGGGAAATAGGATTAGGAAAATGTCTCAAGTTGGATTCAAACTTGCCTTGCTTGTGCAAAATGGCTTGGCCGCCGCTATTTGATATTTTGTTTTGTTGATCCAGTCAATGAAAGTGATTTGTTCTTTTTACTGGAATAAAACATATGTTGAAAGCATCTTTCCTCTTCCAAATCTGTGAAAACCAGCAGTGTTTTTGTACTGGGTTAAATCCAGGTCATATTGTCAGTGTTTTGGCAATTAAAAAGACTTCACAGCACCTGACGTATACAGCAAATTAATTTGTTTGCACACCAAACCCATCTCTCAATCTTCCCTGTGTACTTGTCTACAGCAGTAGATGCTCTTTAATCATACTTGGAAATAAGTTGAAAGGCGTTTGGTTGTGGGAGACTTCAGAGGAATGTCATGAAAGAGAGAGGGCACCATAGGACACACAGGAGCACATGGCCTGGTCTGCTGCCAAATGAAAGCTCAAAATCTACAAGACACTGTGACATCAGCAGCAGCTCCATCTAGCAGATGGGTCTATCTGTCAAGTGAGTATGCGTGTGTGTGTCAGATTGGGTAAATGTGTACAGGAGTGAGTGGGGTTGTTTTTGTTCCATGTAGGAGATTAAAGTTAGGTGAGAGCTGAGAGCTTCCACAACAAACGGTCAGCAAGAAGTTGCTCTGAGAGAAGATAGATAGCCTTATTTATGTCTCTTGCCAGTGGCAGGTAGCAGTAGCTCCGGGGACATCAGTGTTATCTGATGGTGCCAAAGAGTGCAAATATACCTAGAGAGCTATCCATTCGCATTCCCATTCTCAATGGCAGTTGCTCAGCTCGGCTGTGTCTAGAAAGTAACCTTCTGGCTGGGAAAGTCTCGCAAGAGTTTAATTTTCTGTTACTTAGATGAGGAACAGATTTATGGCTAGGGGTAGGTGTTGTGGTTTTGTGGGACTCCAAATAAACACAAGAAACAGTGTATGAATGTTACATACAAATATTGTGAGGCTTACCCCAATGTATGATTACCTTCTAGACACAATCACCATACTATTATTTGAGTCAATCACTTGAGCCGTAAATTTTATTGTGACCGATCACTTTAAAATGGCCCCTTTTTTACAGACTGTGATGGCTAATTTCCAACTTAATTTAGCAGCTTCAATCTTGCAAACTTTTAAATATTTAATGTAATTTTCTTTGTGTTTGTTATGACCTTTTTGTCTAGGGGGTAATCGGTGTATAACATTAAATAAAATATGGAAACTATTATATGTTACGGGAGGCAACAACCAAGATAATGGTGCAAAAACAAGAATACTAATTAAATACACAGCTGTTTAAAGTGAGAGAGTGCAAATTATTGGGTTTGAAAATATTTATAATATATACAGTCACATGAACAGAGGGAAAAAGCCTGTGGGTGGTGCCAAAGGAAATAAATAATCAAAACAAAACAGTCTGGCTAAATTTATTCCTCTGATCTATCTATTACCAGTACAAGGAGAAAAGAATAATAATAAAAAAGTTTCTTCAGTGTCAAACGATGCCCTTCTTAAACTGCGCTAACGAATATTATATTATTAGTATAATATAATAGTGTTCCCTGTCTGCCACTCACTCAACATTGTGTCAGTGTAGTGACAGTAGGGGTTCGCTCTTGAGAGCCCCAAGCACATTTGCTTTATTCAGAAAAGGCCAATGAAAATTGGCGAGTGGAATTTGCATGCAGTTCTCCGCCCCGGACATACGGATATAAAAGGAAATGGCATGCATCACTCATTCAGAATTGTTCTTCGGAGCCTAGCGCATGTGTGTGTTCGTCCCATCACCTTGATATCTGCTGCTGGAATTACGGCGCATATCAGCGGTCATCCTCACACGGTCGAGTGTTGTTCTTCCCCTGGGAATTTCGCTGACTGAATCCACAGGTGTAAATTAGTATATTATAAAAGAGTATATATTCTCTAAAAGATCTCGCACAAACGATTGGCATCTTTTAAAAAGATGTCGTTTTGCCTTTGTGCTTTCGCCTTTGTGCCGTTATATCTCCCCACCAGATTGCCACGAAATCTGGAACACTGTGTCGAGTGCTTGGGCTGCCAGCATGCCAAGTCAGCTTTTGTTTAGGGTCGTGTTCTCATTGTGAGAACACACCCATGAGCAGAAAGTCACCGCAGCTGCTTCCCGACCTAGTCCGTCCTGGGTTGAAACTTAGGCGGCTGGGTCGGCGAGCATCACGGGCAATCTGGATGTGGATATGGGAGCGTTTCTGCAGGCTCAGTCCCTGCGGTCCTTCCACCCTCCAGCACGCTCGTTCTGCCTGGTAGAGTTCACGAGCGATGCAGGCGGTCCGCCTCCAGGGGCGGATTTATTGTCTTGTTCGGGCCTCGCGACGAGGATGAGTTATCAGTTGCAGCATCGGAGGATGGACTTCTGTGTTCAGAAGTGGACGAATCTTCTGAGCTCACGCTCTCGGGCAGTAGAGCTCAGGATTAGGCGGATGCTGAGTTGGCAGCCGTGCTTGCCCGGGTGGCTGCAAACATCAGACTTGAGTGGAACCCTCCGCCTTGCCCTGAGCGTTCATGGCTGCATGATTGGTTTCTGGCTCGGAGCGTGACTCACGGCCACACCTGGCCCCAGTGCACTTCGGTTTGCCTTCAATGACCTGATGCTCCTGGCAGTAGCCCTTCCCTGGTGCATTCCCCTGAGGCAGAGAATGAGAGTGTAAAGTGCTTTGAATACTGCTAAGGTTAAAAAGGCGTTTTATAAGTACAGAACTTTTACAAACATCTTGGTTACTGCTGCGGGTCTGAACCGACCGCTGACATGTCCGGGACTCTCTCTCGGCTCCTTAGTGCATCCGTTAGTGCACCGTTGCCCTCCACTGTGAGAGCTTCAGATGGCTGAAAGAAAATAATTTAAGCGATTCTTATTGGAAATTTGTTTGGAACAACCCTACAGCTTGGATAGTCCTCCCTTCGAAGTGCAGTTAGAACAGAGCCAGGCACGCTGAACAGATGTAGGGGGAGGGAGGTTTTAGTTAAAGAAAGTATTTGATTGGACAAGGTTTCTGAACCTCTATGTAACATCATGTGTGTTCCGGAGTCTTTTTAGCCGGAAGAGAGACTGCAGATTTTAAATGCGTATATCTTCTGAAAAAATAGTTTTTCAATGATTAATTGTACACTAGCATATAGTTGACCTTAAAGGTAATAGATATGGGCTACAAGTATGATATCAAAATGCCATAAAAAATTTTAATGTTAAAAAATAGTAATCATGAATCCAAAAGCGCAGATAAAAAAAATTATAATCGCAAAAATAAATAAAAAGCACAGATTAAAATGGTAATTAGAGCAGATCAAAAAATAACAAGCATGTATCAAAAATATAAATATAATTAAAATATCAACCGAAAACTTTAAGCAAAGTCATCAGAATTTCAAACAAAATCATGTGTTTCTTGGTTATATTACTGTTTTTTGTACGCTTACGTTGTATTTTTCTTTGCTTTTGTTTCCAAGTTCTGCACTTGGTTTTCCAAAACATGCGAGTAGCATTTAATGTAAATCAGGGGGCATTTTGCATCCCCATTGGTCCACTAGTTCTTGATTGACAGCTCCTCCTCTAGCTCTGGTTGTGTCTTTTGAGTATTTTCTGCCAGCTCTAGGAAACAATGTGTTGTGCGAGTAAGCCATTATCATATTCCATTAACACATGTATCGAGTCAGCTGAATTTAGTTAGCAGAGTCTTTAGTTTAGGCATTAATTAAGGCTTCCTTGTTTGTGGGTTATTGGCTGCATATCTAAAAAAAATAAAAAAATAAACAAGGCTGGATTGGTGTGGATGTTTGATGCATGTTTTTACTAGCTGTACAAATATAGTGTCGAGTTCAGAACCCAACTTGATGTGCATTTCGATGTTGCTGAATGTGCTATTATGTACTGATCCTAAGTTGAAACTGTGTTGGCACAGCTACATGTTGTTTCTTTTTCCACAACACTGCAGCGAAATCAGAAACAAGTTACTAAGTGTCCCCACGACAATAAATAATGCAATAAAGCTGGCTTGATGTTGGACGTTCTTTATTCACAAATTGTCACAAAAGTAATTCACAGGACTCCAGTTGATCAATTAATTACATTTCAATAGTCTTATGAAGCAAATCAATAGATTGGTGTAAGAAAAAAATCTATAAAAAACGTTTGATTTTTATATGGGCACTATAATTTAGGTTTCATAATTTAGTATAGGCATTGGTAAATCTTGTTAATTTGATAATGTATGGTCAATGCTGATGCTGATACATCCATAAATTAACATATCGTTGGCAGATGTGTACACAGTACAACGAGGAAACAAAAGAAAAAGGACACTGTCATATATCTTGAAAATCTGTAATATCTTACAGCGTTTCGGTCAAGGATATTCTTCAGGCATCTCATTAATTCCTCTGAAGATTCTTCCAGTTTCAAGTATATCACTGTTGCCATCATGATTTACCAGAGAAGTTTCACAAATGATGCTGTCGATGCACTGCTCACCTGAACCAGATAAGGTATTAACCTTAGGTGGTGGCCGTCCCCCTCCAGGTGTGAATGTCAAACCATTTTTATTGACTTCTTAAACAAAAGAGTGTCATATGACAGCAAAAACATGTGACAACAGTAACTCACTTTCTTTGAGATGCTATTGTTCTTGCTAAATCAAAATATTACAATGAGAATGCACTTCATTCATAAAAATGATTTCATTACTGCTCTGCATAGATGTGAAAAGCATTTATTAATGAGTCTGGGGCATTCCATATATGGCGATTTCATGGGCGTGGATTATGATAATTGTGAATGTGTACACACCCCTCTTTACGAATGTTTGGAATTCACTAACATTTCACTAACAAATCTGTGGAGTTTGAAATGTTTGTGAATCCAGCAGAACATTTTCAGGAAGGTCCGTTTTACACGCAAATGTCTCCAAATAGAAAGTTTCGTGAATGAGGCCCATTACCTTGGAGCACTCACAACAGAGGTGTGTGATTTATTTGGAAAAATTTGACATACAAAATCTTTGTCTTAAGACTACACTATAACATCTGACAACAAAGTGGTGTATCATCAAACTTTAAAAACTTGGCCGGTCTGAGTATTTCACAATCTGCTCAGTTACTGGGATTTTCACGCACAACTATTTCTAGTGTTTACAAAGAATGGTGTGAAAAGGTAAAAACATCCAGTATGCAGCAGTCCTATGGGCGAAAATGCCTTGTTGATGCTAGAGGTCAGAGGAGAATGGGCCGACTGATTCAAGCTGACAGAAGAGCAACTTTGACTGAAATAACCACTCGTTACAACCGAGGTATGCAGCAAAGCATTTGTGAAGCCACAACACGCACAACCTTGAGGCGGATGGGCTACAACAGCAGAAGACCCCACCGAGTACCACTCATCTCCACTACAAATAGGAACAAGAGGGTACAATTTGCAAGAGCTCACCAAAATTGGACAGTTGAAGACTGTAAAAATTTTGCCTGGTCTGATGAGTCTCGATTTCTGTTGAGACATTCAGATGGTAGAGTCATAATTTGGCATAAACAGAATGAGAACATGGATCCATCATGCCTTGTTACCACTGTGCAGGCTGGTGGTGGTGGTGTAATGATGTGGGGGATGTTTTCTTGGCACACTTTAGGCCCCTTAGTGCCAATTGGGCATCGTTTAAATGCCACGGCCTACCTGAGCATTGTTTCTGACCATGTTCATCCCTTTATGGCCACCATGTGCCCATCCTCTGATGGCTACTTCCAGCAGGATAATGCACCATGTCACAAAGCTCGAATCATTTCAAATTGGTTTCTTGAACATGACAATGAGTTCACTGTACTAAAATGGCCCCCACAGTCACCAGATCTCAACCCAATAGAGCATCTTTGGGATGTGGTGAAACGGGAGCTTCGTGCCCTGGATGTGCATCCCACAAATCTCCATCAACTGCAAGATGCTATCCTATCAATATGGGCCAACATTTCTAAAGAATGCTTTCAGCACCTTGTTGAATCAATGCCACATAGAATTAAGGCAGTTCTGAAGGCGAAAGGGGGTCACAGTATTAGTATGGTGTTCATAATAATCCTTTAGGTGAGTGTATGTCTATAACATTTAGCAAACATTTATATATTTTTGAGTCAATTCTATTAGGACAAATATGGTAAATGCTCCCTCTTTTTAAATGGAATCAGGTGTGCTATTGTTAACTGGACACTGATGTAAATCCAAAAGGTTTTGTCTTTGCACTGAGCACTTTTGCACTTTTTGGCCTCTCAAACTAAAAAATGTAAGACTTTTTTTTTTTAGTTTTACTCTCTTTTGCACAATAGGATACTGAAATAAAAATATGTTTGTGTCTAGAGTTCAGTGTAAATGAGAAGATTTGGCATTGTTGTTCTTACATGCACAAGAGCGATTATAGCTGGTGTAAACGCACCCATGCCATTTCGTAAACTACAACCACCAGGCCCAGCTCAACAATGAATGACTTCTTAGACCTGTTTTTGCCAGTAAATGTAAGGTATTTTTGGAGAACAGTGTTGAACACAAATTCATTAAATTACTTTATGGGACTTGGTGTGAAGATTATCTGTGCCAATTTCAGACAAGATGGAGCAAAAATTGACTTTGTCATTTCAGGCCATCTGCATCAGTGCCTTTTAACCAAATTATGCAGACGAGACACTTGGATCACCATTATCAAATGAACCCCCATGAGACTAATCAAGCTTGACATTTGGAGAGTTTTGTCCAATGGTTGTAGCTCATTTGCTTCATAATACTTTTGCAGTGTGAAATATTACACATTACATCTTACAACACATTGTGCATGCCATTGCCTTTTACAAATGATCAACTTTATGTCAGGAGAATATAAATATATACTTCATATTTTCTTACCCCATCGGCTTATTTCGTTTTTCTTGTTTTAAGCAGAAACTTCATACAATTTTGATAAGATTTCTCTGACAACAATACTTGATTTATATATTTTTATTTGACTATTATTTGAATTATTATTTATTACTAATATAGAGTTATCTATATTAGTAATCTTTATCTTTATTTGGGGTCCTTTATCAGTAAATATTGATATAAGTGCATAGTTGTGATTTAAGTTGTTTAAATTATTGTTATGTCAAGTAATTAAGTATATTTAAAAAATTTAATTGATTGACAGTATTGATTTATGCAGTATACTCATACGTATATCACATTTTGATCCTACTGCCTACCCCTAATTCTTGTGTTTCATCCATGTGCATGATCAGTATTTGAAGCTGAGAGTTCAAAACCAAAAATATGCCCAGCATAAAATGAGATACTGCTTCAAAAGGACAGCTGGTCTGTGGAAATATATCCCTGACCACTTCAGGATAATAACACAATTCACATGTGCTCCAAGTCACATAGAAATTGCTACAAATTGTCCCCTATGTTGTACAATATGAAATTCTTTCCTTACTCTTCCAAAGTCAATTTACCTTTGGAGATGAAACAAGATGGAATGATCTGTTAAAGCTATATAGATATATCTGTGTGTGCGTATCAAATGGTCTCACAGTGAAATCAGAAACAGTAGATTGACTTTTCTTTAGCTAAAATCGGTCTGGGCTTACTGAAATTCAAACATTGCCCCAGTGACCAAAGTTACAAGTGTTGTTTGGTGAATGGGTCACGTGAGCTACTTTTCCTGGGTGAAATTTCAACTGAGCAGTGCAAAAAATGTATTGTAAAGCAAGTTTTCAGCTGTTGGCTACAGAATGTAATACAACAGCGGTCACCAATTAACGGACAGCAATCCACCATGACAACGGTTGCCCCATCTCAACGTTTCTACACTTTTAAGTGTGCAGACCAAAAAAACAATGGAGCTGGGCATAGATAGCACTGATCTTTCAGCAATGTATCCTTTTTCTAGCACAAAACATGCTTCATTTATGCCTTTTTTCTCATTTCAGAAAATGAGAAGCAAAGTAAAACAGTCTTTGTGTTTGATATGACTCTGGCAGTACAGCTAAGCCAAATTTGTGACCAGTCAAAGTTCCAGAGTGCCTTTTAGAATTATTATTTTTTTTCCAGTCTAAAATTAGCTTTATTAATCTAGATGTTTCGATCCTTTTGATAATATACAAAGAGGTGTTTTTTTTAAATATTTTTTTTATATTAATCAGAATTAGAAATGTCATCATCTCTGGCATGGATGGCAAGGAAAAAATGAAAATTCTCTCATTATTCACTAACCCTGATGTTATTCTAGATGTCTTTCGTCAGCAGAACAGAGATTACAAATTTTAGAAGATAGAGCTCTGTCAGGTCCTTATAGTGGAAGTACATGGGTGCCATTGGTCCGAAAAAGTGCTGGCACCCATGTACTGTAGGATCTGACTATCTTCTGCTGAAGAAAGACAGTCATGCACATATGGGATGGCACCAGGGTAAGTGAATAATGAAAGAATTTACATTTTTGGGTGAACTTATCCTTTAACTATAGCAAACAGTATTTTTAAGTATTTTTTTAGTATTTGTATTTGTATCTAATGTGTGTCTTTGCGTGTTATTCTTGATAAGTGTTCATTTAATTTACAAAATTATTGCTATTCACATTTAAATGCTGTGTTGAATTAATGTGTGCAGTTTTATGGCCTTTATAAATGCAAATGTATACACTTCCCTGTAAGGCTCAGAGGCATGTCTTTAACTGGACATTTTAGTTTGTTATTTTTTTGAGCCTTGTAGCGGTTAGATTTTTTTATCTGATATACAGCATACCTGAGATCGCCAATTGCTGTTTGTTTTGCTGACCTTGGGGCATCAGTGTATAAATACCCACTGTAGCTGGCTTGTCTACATAGACAGGTTTTTTTTTTTTTTTCTCCCCTTTTCCTCATAGTGGTGTAGTGACTCAATCCGGTTGGCGAAGGACGAATCTCAGTTGCCTCCATGTCTGAGACAGTCAATCCGTGCATCTTATCACGTGGCTTGTTGAGCACATTACCATAGAGACATACCATAGGCTTCATGCTATTCTCCACGGCATCCACGCATAACTCGACACACGCCCCACCAAGAGGGAGAATCACATTATAGCAACCACGAGGAGGTTACCCCATGTGATTCTACCCTCCCTAGTAAACAGGCCAATTTGGTTGCATAGGAGACCTGGCTGGAGTCATTCAGCATGCCTTTGATTTGAACTCGCAACTCCAGGGGGTGGTAATCAGCATCTTTACTCGCTGAGATACCCAGGCCGCCGTCAGCTACTCTGTCTCCAGACAGAGAGGAGGGAAGTGATATACTTAAACACTGTTTTTGCTTCTTAAAAAAAAAAACCCTGCACATTGGTTAGTATATTCACAGGCTGAAAACATCATATTGTATTGTACTTTTTAGTTTATAGTTTGTTTATGATGGCTTCAGAATTGGATGTTTTCTTCAAAGCCCCCTCTGAAGAAGTGCTTAATGAGCTTTCCAAAGAAGAGCTATTGGAGGTGGCAGCACACTATGATATAGGCCTCACCTCTATTGATACAAGATTGAATGAAAGCATTCGTGTAGTTATAAAGTCAACCCTCATGGATAAGGGCATACTTTTAAAAAAACATACTAGTCCGGTTACCCCTAGCTCTTTAGATGGTGGTATGACATTTGAACAACAAAAATTGGTAAATGTAAAATAGGTCAGCAAACTGAATAGTTGAGAGAAGAAAATAAGAGGTAGAGCAGCATCGTTTAGAGTTAATCAAAGAGGAAAGGTTACTAGAAACATGTGCTGCCCCTAGAAACAAAGTAGAGTGGGAAGTGCCAACCTCCAAATTTAATGTTGTGGACAATTAAGGTTAATGCCCAAATTAGTGAAGGAGATGTGGATGAACGGGTAGCTGACCCTCAAGGCTGGCCAGATGAGGATTCAGTGTGTAATTTAAGGCAGGGCCCAGCAGGTTTTCTCTGCTCAGTGCAGATGACTGTTAGGACTACGGAAAGGTAAAAATTGCCATCCTAAAAGCATATGAGCTAGTGCTGGAGGCATATCCCCAGAAGTTAGTTTGAAGAACTGTTCAGGTCTGTCTCTTGGAGATCTGGTCAGGGAGTTAAACATTTATGTACATGCTGGTGCACTGCATCAGGCATCAGTATTTTTTATCAACTCTTCAACTTAACTGTACTTTAAACAGTTCAAGAATGTTTTACTTCAATTCATTGCCGTGAATTTAAATGAGCGTAACATTAGTTCTGATTTGGATGTTGCAGAGCTAGTGCGCGCTCAACCTGACCTTATTCAGAGATGTCACACATCCCTCAGTCCCTCATCTGTGGTCTATGGAAAACTATCCCCATATATCAGATCCTGTCCTTGTTTGCCATTATTGTTTAGGGCGAGTTCATTGGAAAGGTGAATGCCCACTTCGAAAAGGGAAACTGAAACCCCATGGTACACCTCTAAAAATGGCAGCCCTTGCAGCTCCGGTGCCAGTGTGTAATTTAGCAATGCCTGATCAAATAAAGTCAGATGATGCTTTGTTGTCATTGCAAAGCTCTAAATTCTCAAACTTTATTTCTGTTGGGTGTGTCACTAATAGGTATTAATGAGACCTCACAGTCGTTTGTGCTAGAAACCGTGTTACCTTTTTCACCTGAGTCATTCACTGGAGAGTCTCTTCTGGTCCAGGGTATTGGATTATATACGCTGTCAGTTCCTGTGCACAAAATTATGTTTTCCTCAAATTTGGTCTAGGGTGAAGTACAAATAGAAGTATGCCCTAAGCTACCTACAGTATAGAGGGAGTCTCAGTCATCCTTGGCATAACCTTGCTGGTGGTTAGGTATGGCATGACTTGAGGCCATCACTCATAGTTACTACTACTCATCTCTATCAGGAAAGACTGATGAGTGCATAAAACAACTACCAGAGTTTGGCAGGGTGAGGGCGGGGCCGGGTCGTGATGCTACACACCCGGCTCCTAAATAGGCTAATAAGCCCTTGAGAGGGATAAGGGCTGAAGATGGCAGTGCAACAGAGAGAGATTTACGGACACCTGTCTGACACCTTTGTGTGTTTGTCTTTTTGTTTAATTTTTAGAATTAAAATATTATTTATATTGTCAAGCCGGTTCTCGCCACCACCTTTCCATCAATCCCCTTTACACTGGTGCTGAAATCCGGGAAGGAGGAGGGATGCGCCGTAGTGGAGTCCTTGCCACTGTCATCCACCCCAGTGGAGCAGCCATGGCGACAGAGGAGCCCGGCCACCTGAGAGCAGGTGGTCCTAACCGACCGCCTGGAGAGGTCAGGGCTGCTGCCAGGGGTGGAGGAGACTCCTACCAGCCGCTGGAACGCGGTGGGGTCTGAGACCGCCGACCACGAGCGGGGAGGGGCTGCTGGCCCACCACCTGGAGTGGGAGAATTGCTACCAGGGGCAGGTGAGACCCCTTCTGTTTCCCGTGAGCATGACTGGGCGTTCCATCTGCCTGGAGCTGGAAGACTTCCTCCGATCCACCCAGGGAGGTGTGGATCAGAGGCAACTGGAGTGGCGAGGACCAAGCTGCGGTGTATCGGAGAACCAGCAATTAAGTGTTTGTTTTTTTTCCTCTCTCCCACTGCTGCTCTGCTTTGGCATTTTTCATCTCATCAAATTTTACATATGGCCGCCTGAACAACGAGTAGTCTTTTGACCCTGCAATTTTTCAACCTACTAACGTGAAGCCGCAGAACTGTTGCGTGTATTGAGTTTTTTTTTAACTGTACAGAGATTCTCTCTAAATGCGCACAGAGCTGTGGGAGAGCAACTGATGGCACGTGCAAGATAGACAGTCCGACTAAGCTAATCCACCAATCAAAACGTTCATTTCAGACGTAATTGAATATTTGCAAACCAATCATGTTTTCCATTTAAATTTAACTTTTGCAATTAAGCTTTTTATAAATACTGCATGTTATTGCACCACTGCTAGTTTTTGATGCACTTCGCAGATGATGGGCAACTGTGTCCTATAATTATAAACAGTCAAATGTATTTTCTTTTTTCTTTCTTTTTATTGTTTTGTCTTTTATTGCCGTCAGTGGTGCCTTTTTCTCATGATATCAAATAATTTCTATTTATATTTCTAAGTAGGAAAACAATTTCACTATACACAGAAAAGCATCCAAGAGTGGTGAAAGAATAAAGAAATTATATCAAGAAACACTGTGTAGGCCGGTGGGGATGCATCTTTAGAGGGATGAAAAAGCCAACCACAAGTCATTCTAGTGTCTGACACACTAAACTGAACAAATTGCTCTCCATTTTATGCCAAACTAACATCAGTCGAGCTGTTTGAACCACGTTTTGAACAGTTTTTTCTAGATTTTAGTGTACATTTTTATCATCAATGTGCTGTCAAGGAGAGCATGCATGTGTGCTGTCTTGATTCTTGATTAGCACTAATAGGAAATTCATTTGTTACTGTATAAGTGTTTTCTAGCATTGTTTAAATATTCAGTGTTATATAGTGTTACATTGTGGAAAAAAATGCATACATCCAATGGTTTTGGACTGTGTTGCTTTTATTTTGTGATAGCATAATTACTTTTCACCTCAATGCTTCAATTAGGCCTTCCACATGGTCCAACTAGACAAGAAGACAAGAAAATATCCAACTGGAAAATTGTCCCAAATATGCTAGTCTTGCGTTAAAGCTGCTGATCACAGGCAAAGTGCTTGTATTTACACATTAAAAAGTTGTGCAAGACTTTAAACTTAGTGTATCCCATATATATTTGGACACACAGGCCACACATTAATATTATTAATGTCTTTGCATTAGATAATAAAATATAAAATATAGTTGCATTTATTTTAGTGATACAACTTTTTAAGCAAAGCATTTAAAAAAAGGAAGACATTGTTTGGGAGTTCAAATAGAAAAATTGTAGGGCTGTCAATCATTACATGGCATGTCCCATTCAGCTCATGAAAACACACTGCGTGATCATGAGGAAGGATTACATCTAGATGTAGATGAGAATGCAGGTGCGGAATTGATATAAATAAAATAGTCTTCTCTTCTCTTCTCTCGCCATTGCTGGTGTGCCACCCAGTGGTTGCTGACCCCTGGCTTAGGCTGATGTTTTCGTTTGCCATGTGCTCTCCCAACTCCATTCCCTCTGGCCTCACCCCTAGTTTAGTCCTCGTTAGGTTGATTGTCTGCACCTGTTCCTAATGTGTGTTCCTCTATTAATTGTGCCCTCTTTCCTCTTGTGGTTGTAGAATCACTTTGTGTGATTTGTTAGCGTTCCCGTTCGGTCCTAGTAATTTGTTTATATTCTGGTTTATGTTTCATTCCCAGTTATTTGTTTATATTCTAGTTTATGTTTCATTAAATATTTCTCTCCCTTGTGAGTTTTGTGTTCTCTGTTTTTTTTCTGTTGTTTAATAAAAGTATTTAATTTGACTTTTTTCTGATTCTCTGGTTTGCCAAAGAGCTGCCAAAACTGAAAAGCTCTTTGTTCTCTGTCAGGGGAACCAGCCAGTGAGGGAGTTTCTAGCGTTGACCTCGGGTTTGGGCTTCAACCAGGAATGCCTCACTGATCTCTTTGTGGCAGGCTTGGTTGAGCCCATCAAGTCTTGTATTCCTGTTGGGGGTGAAGAGGGGAGTCTTACAGAGACCATACAATTGGTTTAAAGTGGGATTATTTTATCTCAGCCTCTGTCTTGGAAGGCTATAACTCTTCATCCCAGCCTGAGGACAGTAATGCCCCCTCACTGACAGTGGGTGCTGCAGCCCTTCTTCCCAGCACTTGTAGGTGAAGGAAGAGGTGGAGCTACTCACCTGAGTCCATGGCTAACCACCATGAGGCGGCGGCTATTCCAACTGCAGTGCTTCGATTGTCCGGAGGAGAAGGTAGCAGAGTAAGGTGCCCGATCCCCACTTGCTGCCAGAACTCACAGCCATGGAGGCCTTACCCCTGTCACTCCCAAGGTTCTTGGGCACTGAGTCCGTTACCCAGTCGCTGCCAGCGCTTCTGTCCATGGAGGCCATTCCCCAGTCGCTGCCAGCCCTCCTGGCCATGGAGGCCGTTACCCAAACGATGCCAGTGCTCTCAACCACGGAGGTCACCAGACAGCCTGTCCAGTTTCCCGTAGTCATAAAGTTTATCCAGTTTCCTGAGGCTATTGAAGAGATTGTCCTGTTCCCTGTGGCCATCGACGAGCTTATCCATTTCTCTGTGGTCATCGAGTCTTCCCAGCTCCCTGAAGCCGTTGACGAGCCTGTCCTGTTTTCTGTGGCCATCGATGAGCCTGTCCAGTTTCTTGTATTCATTGAGTCTCTCCAGTTCCCTGATTTCATTATTTGTTTGGTGTTCTGTGTTCGTTTCAGTTGTTTAATAAAAGTATTTTATTTTACTCATTCCTGCATTTGGGAATCCTTTCTACTTACGTTCCCTGACAATATCATTAAACAAGCCTACAGTTTACAGCAACCTGTTCTGCATTGAGTTCGTTAATGTGTCCAGTTCTCGGTACACATTCTTGCGTTCTGTCAGCGCTATTTTTAATTGTTGCTCTATTTACAAGTGAGTACCTCAGGCGGACATGTTTGTAGCATCTCGCTGGTATTCAGCATCATAAACGCTGTGTTTTTAGGATGCTTTGTTAAGTTAAAAGTAGTAGAAACTTTCAAAATCCAGTCTCAAGATTCCTGTATTCTGTTGTGTTTCACCCACCTGTTGTACTCACTCAGAGAATGTTTCTCACTCGGTGGCTGTGCTGTTTGTGACGTTGTTGAGGTGTGCTGCCCAACTATTTATGTGGCTCGTAAAAACAGATATACTTGAGAAAACTTGAAAAAGATACTCTTTTCAAGTATCTGCACTTGAGAGTAATTTAATATTTATGAAACTTTTGTTGATAGGCTTCAGAGCTTTTACTCCGCTTCTCTATCATTTACAAATACTCAACAAAGTAACTAAAATGCTTGTGTGATATTTGATAAGTTGGGAAGAACAATATTGCCTTGCTGAAATTTTTTCCGTCATTTTTAATGATGTGTTAGTACAGAACAATTTTTTTTTTATGCATGACTGGAAGTTACACATATCCCACATTGTCCACAAGGCATCATGGAAATATTGTTGATAGGGTTGCCCACTGCACTTGAGCGCCAAAGAGGAATTGTTCTGTACGAGTTGATCACCCCTTTCTTAAAATATTTTATCGAAGCACTGGAAACAAAAAATTATAGTGTAATTTTGAAATGTCTTCTTGCCATGCCTGCCTAGCTACCACATGATATTACCTGTTAAAGATCTGGTCGTCAATCTTAATTTTTAATATTATATTAATACAACTGCCATAAAAGTACTTGCAAGATAGAAGTAGGCATATAAATGTACTCTTGCCAATGCAGATTAGTTTGCAGGGTAATATAGGACATACAGTATATAGAGAGCTATAAATGTATGAAGCACAGAGAACGGTTGATTAGGCCTATTTCATTTAATAAGGAAATATGCTAATCTCTGTGTCATGAATGATCAAATCAAAAAATGAATAGCTAGGCTAAAAGATGATGCCAGATTGCTTGCTTGCAATATATATTCTAGCATCTTCTGCTATTACAACAGTTCAGTTAATTGAACACATGATTGTATATTGTCAAACTATTTGGGGTAAGTTGTCACAATGGGATCCTGCAATTACACAGCCTATAATCAGGAAATTTAAACACCAAAACAAGAAGCACAAAATTATTTATAAAATCGCAAACATTTACTAATTGTTAGTTAACAAAAATATCAAACCTTTGTTTGGCCAACAGATATCTTAACAAATACATTTTGGAAATTCATTGTTATTTGCCAAAAAAGTTTGAATTGATTCATAGCAATTAAACAATTCATATTCAGGTCAGGACTACATTAGAGACCATCTGGGGGAAGAGATGGCCTGGTCATAAGTGATACCTCCAACACTTCAGATAAAGAATACTATGAAACAGACATTCAGGAATGTGCCAGGCAATTGGAGTGACACTTTGCTAAGTTGATCATAAGGAAATATTAAAGTCCTTTCCAAGCATTGTGTAAATGATATCAAACCTGTTCAGTTGCCGGGGAGAGGCTGTTTATCACAGCTGGAATTATTCTCTATTTCAAAATGATTGTAAATATGATTTACCCACTCAGTAGTTGCAGATGAACAACTCCTCATAGTAATGAGTTGGAATTATGACCAGGAAACTTGGAGAATTTTAATACTCAAGTTTCTGAGTTGGGAAGAGATGTAAACTTCTAACATGACGATGGAGAGTACATTTTCTGTAGTGAATCACTGGATTTATTCATTTTTCTAAATACAAATTATTATTAGCACTTGCCATTTCAGTCATATTAATTTATGTATAGCATCAACCATTTAAAGCATGTAGTACATTTTTAAACTATGGAAATAGCATGTATTAGACCAAAATTATTTTGTAATTTTTTGTATGGTGTCAGCATAAAAGTTCTTCAAGAAATATATATGAATGACACACACACATGTATGCATGCACTCACATGCGCACAAACACACACAAACTTGTTTTTATATAATTGTGGGGGACTCTCCATAGACTTGCATGCATTTTATGGATTTTATACAGATCTAACAATAATTCCTATACCCTACCCCTAAAACGTCTCAGGTTACTTAACTGTAACCCCTGTTCCCTTAAAAAGTGGAACAAGATGCAGCGCTGATTTAACGCTTTGGGAACGTCTTTAGGAGTGACCAGCTGTGACTATGTGTGCAACACGTCAATGAAATTTACTAGAATGTATAGCCTCCACCGGTGATATCATCAGGATGCGCCAGTACAAGGGCTATAAATAGATGCGCCACAGGGGCATCGTCAAGTATTTTGTCTGAAGAGCAGTCCTGGGGCAGCCTCAGTGTGGCAATGAAGCACAGCATCTTGTTCCGCTTTTCAGGGAACAGGGGTCACAGTTAAGTAACCCGAGAAGTTCCCTATCAAAAGCTACACTTAATGCCACGCTGATTTAGCGCTTTGGGAAAGAAAATACCCACACCGCTGCACTGAGGATGTCTGGACCCCTTACGGTTGTGTAGTTGTACTCACAAGAGCACGAGAGGTCTCATACATGAGCTTGTGATGTTGACTCTGTGATCTGATGTGATCTGGACATAAGAGCCCAGAGTGGCATGAACATCCAACTATAAAATCTTATGACTGTGCGGAGAGGACCAGCCTGCCACATTACAAACATGTTGCAGAGGGACACCTCTAGCCAAGGCTTTAGAGGAGGCGACCCCTTTGGTAGGGTGAGCCCTGATCCCTACTGGTGAAGCTTGACTGTGCGCCTCGTAGGCCAGGGCATTAGCATCCCTCACCCAATGCGACATTGCCTGCTTGGTGGCAGCCGCCCCCTTGTTTCGGCCCCCATGACAAACGAATAGTTGCCCTGACTTACGGCACTGGCTAGTGCGATGGATGTAAGGCTGAAGGGCACAGACTGGACACAGTCCGTGAAGTCTTTCCTTATCCGGCATTGTAAAATGCGGGGTAAAGAAGGCTTTAAGAGTGACCGGATGTACAACCGAGAAAGGAACCTTAGGCAGGTAGTCAGGATGAGGGTGCAATATTGATTTAGCCATTCCTGGGGCAAAATCTAAGCAGGATGGCAAGACAGACAGAGTCTGCAAATCCCCAATTCTTTTTAGAGAAGTAATCGCCATAAGAAAAAACATCTTGAGAGTCAGAAGTTTATCAGATGCTAACTCTAGAGGTTCAAAGTGGGTCTCAACCAGACCCTCAAGGACTATTGCTAACTCCCATGAAGGGATCCTGGTCTTAGCAGGAGGTCTTAATCGCATGGCTCCACGAAGGAAGCGAGGGAGCAGAGGATGTTTCCCCAGTGGCATCCCGTCAATCAAGGCGTGGCAAGCCGACAGAGCAGCCACATAAACCTTGAGAGTGGCGGGGCATGTGCCTGCTGATAATTTTTCATGCAGAAAGTCCAGAACTGAAGCAGTCTGGCAGTTAACTGGATCGGCATTATGTGCACTGCACCATCTTTCAAAGACACCGCATTTATTGGCATAACTTCTTCTAGTAGAGGGAGGCCTAGCACTTAGAATGGTCTCAATAACTTCAATGAAAGCCCAGTGTCCCTTCAGGGGCCAAACATGAAGGTTCCACAACTCGGGCCGGGGATGAAATATTGTCCCCTGGGCCTGAGACAGAAGGTCCCTTCTGTCCGCAATGCCCAAGGCGAGCCGTCGACGAGAGACATTATCTCCGAGAACAATACCCTGTTCAGCCAATGCGGTGCATTAGTAAGAGGCCGGAACCTTACTGGCGAACTCTGGCCAAGACTCCCAGTAGCAGAGAAACGGGAGGAAACGCATACAGGCGCATTCTGGGCCATGTATGTGCCATCGCGTCCAGACCCAGGGGGGCTGGGTGACTCCGAGAGATGTAGAGGGGACATTGCGCTGTTTGTTGGGAGGCGAAGAGGTCCACTTCTGCTCTGTAAAATCTCAACCAGATTTGTCTGGACATTAAATCTGCTCCCACATTCAGGCATCCAGGGATATAAAATACTCTGATTGACAGTAGCTTGCCCTGGGTCGAAAGGAGAATCTGCCATGCCAGTCTGTTCAGCTGGCGTGACCGTAGACCTCCTTGATGGTTTATGTAAGAGACTACGGTGTTGTCCACCCGCACCAAGACATGGCAGCCTCTCAGGGACTGGCCCTTGGATGAAATTCCCTGGCTTTGAGCCACAACTGAAACGGTCTCATGTGCAAAAGGCTCAAGGGGACCACCCGAGGATGCAGATGCCATGAGACCTAGTATTTGTTGATACTGACAAACAGTGCAACCTTGGCCTAGCCTGACTTTGCTGAGGGTGTTCTGAATGGACTCAATTCGAGTGAGAGACAATTGTGCCCGAATTATGATCGAATTCCATATGATCCCCAGATAGGTGGGAGAGAGGATGCTTTTCTTGATGTTGAGCCTCAAACCCAGAGAAACCAGATGAGCTAAGACGATATCACTGTGCTGTAATGCCAGTTCATGTGACAGTGCTAGTATCAGCCAGTCATCTATTTAATTCAGAATGTGGATGCCCCGGAGTCGCAAAGGAGCCAGTGCTGCATCCATGCACTTCATGAATGTGCGGGGTGATAAGGCTAGGCCGAATGGAAGAACCCGATATTGGAAAGCATCGCCTCCGAAAACGAACCTCAGGAACTTCCTGTGTTGTGGCAGAATTTCTATATGAAAATTTGTGTCCATGAGATCAATCATGACCAACCAGTCGTGATGTTGGATTTGAGACACGACCATCTTGAACGGTTAGCATCTAGAACTTGAATGCCTGACTGAGCGATTCAAGCCTCGAATGTCTAAAATTGGATGGAACCAGGAATTATCTGTTGTAGTAACCTGACTCTCTCCTGGAAGGGGAACATGTTCTATGGCCCCTTTGACCAAGAGATTTTGCAGTTCTTTCCACAGTAGACAAGCTTGTTCTGGTTTCACGGTAGTGGGAACCACACCTTTGAAATGTGGAGGACGGCAAACTGAGTTCTGTAGTCTTTTCCTACTGTTCTCAGGACCCACATGGAAACACCCGGCAGTAGCTTCCACGCTGCCAGCTTCTCTGAGATGGGTATCAATTTTGACACTTCCTGTTGAGGGGATGTTGACACCCAACATTTCACTGGAAACCGCTAACTCCCAAAACACCAGAGGTGGCGGGAATGGAGAGGTTTCGTGGGGGTATCAGAAAGGTGCATGTGAATTTGTCATGCGATCCGTCCCAAGGGGGGTCTACCCCCACAAGGCTGGTTGCAAGCCCGTTAGGACTTTCTCTTCCTGGAGATAATGGTCCTGGGGGGTCTTGCTTTGGGGGCCTGCTGAGGGCGACGAGCTGGTCCCCAGTTTCTACGAGGGGGAGCTCGATTCACCACGCTCTGTTTTTGAGCCTCCCTTCTAGAAGGACCGGGACGGGGCTGGGTGGCTGGCGGCCCCTCCCCCTGAGTGTGGCGAGGATGGAATTGCTTGAAGGCTTCTTCATGACTTTTTGCCTCCTGGAACCTGGTGATGACCATGTTCACATAGTCACCAAACATGACCGAAGGTGAAATCGGGGCATCAAGAAGGAAGACTTTGTCCTTGTCTATGATGCCCGACAGGTTCAGCCATAAGTGCCTCTCCGTGCTGACCAAAGCAGCCATAGACCGGCCAATGGCGCGAGCCGTCTATTTGGTCACCCGGAGAGACCGATCCATGGCTCGACGGAGCTCTGAAAAGGCCTCCTCGTCGACCGTACTGCCGCACTCAGGTTCTTCAACAGGTCAACCTGGTATGCCTGCAACACTGCCATAGTGTGCAGGTCAGCACCAGCCTGACCTGCTGCCTGATAAGTTTTCCCCACAAGCGTAGAGGTGGTCCTGCATTGCTTTGTGGTGAGAGTGGGTCACTTTAGAGATAATGCCGAGCCAGGCGAGAGAACCCGCAAGTGTCTCTTCTACCCACGGCATCATGGAATACCCCCATGCCTCAGCACCCATGATAGTCGAATATATTGACACCGAGGGCACGAAGACATGGGAAGTATAAGGTGTCCTCCATAAACGAGAAAGCTTGTCATGGAGGTCATCAAAGAAATTAAGGGACTGATGTAGCATTCCCTTCCTTTCGCCACCAGACAGAATTCTGTCTTCCACTGGGGTCTCTTGTTCACGTGGCCAGTCTAGCTGTAATCTGGCCACCACCCGAGTAACCACTGCGAGCAATTCCTCAGCTGCTTTATTATCATGCAAGGAATGCTCAGAGGTGGATAGCTTAAAGTTTGCAGACTCAAGAGATTCGGCGTCCCCCTCATGAACCGAAGAGGCGCCAGAGAACGCTTCAAAATCACGGCCAGATCCATATGAGAGCCCCACGATGAAAGAGTGGGCGCTGACTCTCGGAAGTAAGCAAGATGAGTGCGAAACATTTTGACTGAAAGCAGATCGCAATGCTCGCACCAGCCCTGCCCCAATGCAAGAGCAGCATGCTCTTCCCCCAAACACACAAAACAAAACTGGTGTGTCCGCTTGCTTTGTTTATCAGTCTTTTTTTTTTTTTGAAAGAGAAAGGTTTCTGCGCACTGCCTAACAAATTCTAACTCCTAACAGAGGAAAATAGAACGTTTTTGACAGGGTTGAGAAGCACAACACACACAGAATGTTCTGAAGACAAAAGACCTGATGATGCACCTGTGATGCATCTATTTATAGCCCCTGTACCGGTGCATCCTGATGATGTCACCGGTGGAGGCTATAAATTCTAGTCAATTTCATTGACGTGTTGCACACATATTCACAGTTGGTCACTCCTAAAGACGTTCCCAAAGCGCTAAATCAGTGCAGCATCAGAGTGTAGCTTTTGATAGGGAATTAACCCTCACAGAAACCTTATTGCATTTAACAATTTTCAAAAAAACATTGTTTAGTATGCTTAATAATCCATTTCCCTCACGTGGCCCGCTGGCTGGGCCCCACAATGTAGTATAAACACACACACATTTATTGTGTATGGCAGTTTTTCTTAATAAAAGGCTCTGAACTATTTGTGTTTCTATGATATTAAACCACTCTCTCCTTTATATACTGTTTTTATGGGCAAGATAATACAGCATATTAAATTGAAAATAGTCCTAATAAACCAGTACTCTTTACGTTTGAAACTTAACTACATTTAAAATCAAGTATTTTTGTACTTTTACTGAAGTGGAAATTTAAATGGAGTAATTTTATTTTTACTGGAGTAATATCAATTTCAGGATTAGTATACTTCGGCCACCACTGGATAAACTACACCTTTGTACACTTCCAAAGGTTAAATATAATTTTACATTATCATTAATATTGTAATATCCCTGATGCACAAAATGAAAATATGTAGTTGCCAGTTATGATGTTGATTCATCAAAAACAATACCAGGCCAAATGAGCTGTGAAACTCTCAATTAGAACAGACTAATGCTGCTAATTTGTCACAATGTGTGTCCATCATGTTTCCAAGGGCTCTTATTTTGATGTGGTTTCACAAATGCATTTGTCTTAAGATGGTTATTTATATATTGAGCTTCACTGTGTCAATAGGAAATACAAATCTCAGACTCCCAAACATTAATTTTGCAAAAATAAACTATTAGAATAGAAGAACAGGGAGCCCTGCTACAGATGTCATGACCCCCACAAAGCCCCCCAATGAACAATGTGTCAGTCTGAGATCACATTAAGAAACGGAAGCAATTGAGAGAGCCTAAATAGATAGAAGAATTGTGGTGAATTCTCCAAGATGCTTGAACATCCTATCTGCTAACAACCAAGTGTACGTAGGAGAATTAGTTTTGAAGGCAAAAGTGTTCACACCAAATATTGATTTAGCTTTTTTATGTTTACTGGACTTGACATTAATGACGTTAAGTGATAAATAAAAACTGTTATGTCATTATATTTGAAGACATCCTCACAATGCAACATTTTTCACAAGTGCCTAAAAAGTTTGCACAGTATTGTGCATATATATATATATATATATATATATATATATATATATATATATATATATATATATATATATGTGTGTGTGTGTGTGTGTGTGTGTGTGTGTGTGTGTGTGTGTGTGTGTGTGTGTGTGTGTGTGTGTATGTATATACTGCATGTATATACAGTTCTGGAAAAAATTAAGAGACCACTCCAAATGATTCTTAAATCAGCATCACTGCGTGTATGGCAGCTAGGGATTGGTAATACCACTGTGGCAGCCAGGCATGGTCAAGCGTCCGTCAGGAGAGAGATAAAGTGTTAAGGGTGCTCGAGATTATGTCTAACACCTGTCTCTAATTCCAGTGAGCATGGGGAGAGCGACATATAAGCAGCCACGCCACCAGCAGAGAGAGAGAGAGATAGCTTGGCACAAGGAAGTCCATGGTGTCTGTGACGCTAATGAGTTTATGAGTGTTTGTAACTATGAAGCAAATTAGTTTGTGAAACTACATACCTGTGAAGCTAACTAGTTTTGTGAAACTGTAAGCGTTGAAGTTGCCAATTAAGCACATTTCCCTGTGTCCTCCTTTCCTTCTGCTGTGGACACTTTTACAAGCACCTATTTTTTTCCATCTGATACAAAGTATTTTAGGCCAATATCGCAGATACCAATACCGCTAATAAATAGAAATTTTACGAATTCTTTGGAGGAAATTAGTAACTTAAATTATTAAAGGTTTGTATATATTTATAGTCCTAAGCAGAAAATTATTAAGCTGCTTTGTTTACCCTTTAAAAATTAGTAAGTATAAGCCACATAAAAAAAACACAAAATTAACCATAGATATTATTATATGGTTAGTATTACTAAAACCATGTTACCATATGGATACCACAGTAATGTTGTAGTAAAACCATGGTTAAATATAAAAATCGTGGTTATTGCCAAAAAAAATACAAAAAATAAATAAATAATAAACATGGTTACTACAGTCATGGTTAATACAATATTACTACAGTAAATCCAAGGGTAGTTTACATAAGAGTATCATTTATTAATGAGGATTACAAATCATTATCAATGTTTTAACAAATCTGAATTTAAATAAACCTCTAAAAATTGTCACACAAGTCCATTACAATAAATGTCACATCTAGGTTTGTCACGACTTGCTGCGAATAACTCCAGATGCTGTTTTTCTGTCATTACCTCAGGAAAGTACTGCTCCCTATTTGAACGAGTGCTATGACTGAAAGGGTGAGCGCTGTCTGTGACTACTAGAGTATTTTAGCATTTTTGTCACGTCAAGATGAGCGGAAGAAGAAATAGAAATAACAGCAACTGTATGCAACTGTTCACTAATATAATTCTATTTTTCCACTTCAAAGCTTATGAAATGCATTCATATTCATGTTATCTAAATAATAAGATCACTATTTAAGAAAAAATTTAAAATCAATATTTTTGTGAGGATCGATATTCATGATACCACATCAGTATTGGAAGAATCGATACTTCAGTATCGATCTGCCCATCCCTAATGGCAGCCATTATAGTCCAGTGTCTGTTGAAATTCCTGCTTGAATTTTTGAGCCAGGAGTGGCATAAAATCACCCAACATCAGTGTGAAAGACAGCTGGAAAGCATGCAAAAACACATGAAAGCGGTGATTGAAAATCAAGATTATTCCACCAAATATTGATTTCTGAACTCGTTCTAAGTTAAAACATTAGTATTGTGTTGTTTAAAAATGAGTATGAATTTGTTGTCTGCATCATTCAAGGTCTGAAATCACGGCATCCATTTTGATATTTTGACCAGTTGTCATTTTATATATTTATATATATATATATATATATATATATATATATATATATATATATATATATATATATATATATATATATATATATTTATTTGTACGATTTGAGTGGTTACCTGAGTTGCCATAGCCTCTCTGTCAGCTCAAACCACTCTGGCCATTCTCTGTTGACCTCTCTCATCAACAAGGCATTTCTATCCACAGAACTGCCGCACAACGGATGTTTTTTGTTTTTGGCACCATTCTGAGTAAACTCTAGAGACTGTTGTGTATGAAAATCTCAGGAGATCAGCAGTTACAGAAATACTCAAACCAGCCAGTCTGGCACCAACAAGCAGTACTTTAGTAGGAACACCTGTACACCTACTTATTCATGCAATTATCTAATCAGCCAATTGTGTGGCAGCAGTGCAATGCAGAAAATTATGCGGATATGGGTCATGAGCATTTAATGTTCAGATCAACCATCAGAATGGGGAAACAAAATGTGATGTCAATTATTTATACTGTGGCTTAAATGGTTGGTGCCAGACAGACTGGTTTGAATGTATCTGTTACTAAATAAAAACAGTCAGTGAGCGGCAGTTCTGTGGACAGAAATGCCTTGTTGATGAGAGTGGTCAACGGAGAATGGCCAAACAGGTTCGAGCTGACAGAAAGGCTATGGTAACTCAAATAACCACTTTGTAAATTCTAGTGAGCAGAATAGCATCTCAGAATGCACAACAAGTCAAACCTTGAGGCGAATGGCTAAAATGACCAATTATCTCATATTATTGAATTACAAATGGTGGAATTTAAATTTTTTCATTTTCAAATTTCATTATGTTTATCATTTTATTTTAAAATACTAACTCAAAATTTTTTCCTGGTTATTTCCATAACCTCCGTTCGCTAATGGAGGGAATGAGACAATGTGTCAATGTAGTGACAATAGGGGTCACTCTTGAGAGCCTGAGACACCTCTGATCTTTGATAAAAGGCCAATGGGAATTGGCGAGTGGTATTTGCATGCCCCTCCCCTGGACATACTGGTATAAAAGGAGGGGACGTGCATATCGCTCATTAGGTTTTTTTGCTGAGGAGCCAAGAATGAGGTCCCGGCCATTTCAGCGGGTAGTTCAGCGTTGTGGCATGAGGGACACAAAGTCTTGTTCCCTCCATCTGGGAACAGAGGTTATGGAAATAACCAGGACGTTCCCTATCTGTCACTCACTCTAAGTTGTCTCGATGTAGTGACACAGGGGTCCCCTACAAAAATGCCATGACTAGCTGAACTGGGTTACGTCCTATTGGGGACGAATCGACTACCCAAAGGATAGGGACAGGCTTGTCCTAGTCCTGCCTCTCTCCTCCCTTTTTTTATTTTCTCTCCACAGAAAAAGAGGGAATTCGCTTACCGACCAGGACGCCAGTGTCCACGTTGTGCAAGTAGGCTCACTGGGGGGAACGCATACTTGCAAAGTCCAGGCGACCAGCTGTGTTCCAACACATCTATGCCAAGGGGGGCCTTGGTCAGGGCATACCAGTGTGGGCAATGGGAGGATTCCGGGGAGGCGAACAGGTTTACTTGTGCCTGCCTATATCAACTCCAAATTTGCTGAACCACCTGAGGGTGGAGTCTCTATTCTCCTTTGCGGGTGACCTGTCGTGACAGCGCGTCGACTGTGGTGTTGAAGTTGCCGGGGATTTGAGTGGCTTGCAGCAACTTGAGGTGCTGCTGTCTCCAGAGGAGGAGATAGCGTGCGAGTTGTCACATGCGAGGGGAGATTAACCCGACTTGACGGTTGATATATGCCACCACTGGCGTGTTGTCTGTTCGAACCAACATGTGCTTGCCCTGGATCAATGACCACCGCTGAGGATGCCATATGCACTGACTGGGCACACTAGTTTGTGAGGCGCGCCATCATCGAGCCTGAGCACAACTCCAGCCCTGCCCGGTTTTCATTCATTCACAGCTTGTAGCCAACTCAACAAAAGGGTTCTTTGTGTTGCTTTATTTTTCTCTTGCTCATCCCTGGAGTTCTCTTTCCACTCTGACACTCTGGTGTGACTTTTCAGGTCTCCCTCTGCCATCATTATAATCAGAGACATGTGAAGTAATCTTAACCCAGGTGATGATCCTTACCACTCTCCCTCTCCCGCAGACCGACACATGACCATGCCCCCCATGCCACAGAGACATTATTCAATGATATATGGATTGTGTGGATCTCATCTTTGGATGTAATTTCACAGAATGAATCAAACCAAACTTTTACTCTCAACACACAGTGAGACGACTCTGTGCTAAACTTCTTCACCACTATACTACTCAAACACTGGTGAGTGAAATCTGAAAGTTTACCACCCAGTGGCTAATCGCAGACATTTTACCTGCATGGAGTGAATTTTGGTAGCATATGTTAGGGGTTTAGCCTACTCACTTTGTAAAGAGTTGCTGCATAGTGTAAAAGATTGATGGTGGGATGTGCTCAGCCCTAATCACTATAATTATTTTTTTTAGTCACGTACCCCAAGTTGGGAATTACTGTGCTTGGACACCTGTGCGAACTTGAGTGGAGCTGACTTGACATAGAAATTACCTTGGGACCAGTTGGTTAAAGGTCTTTGCCAAACAGCATAAAATGGTCTCTTTTTTCTTTCTTTTCTTTCTAGGATTCTCCTGCATGTTTTAGAAAAGACAGTTTCTTCCTAAACTCTATTAAAATACCTATTGTTTGCTGTGAACCCTATAAAAATCAAGAGTTCATAGCAAACTTGCGGCAAATTGTCCATTGTTGCCAAAGGTTTGCTGCAGGTTCACCACTACTGTTGAAGAGCTGCAAACTAGTGGCAAACATTTGCAGCAAATCACAAGCTCATTTGCATTTAGAAATAGTGAGTGGCAAATTTGCCAGAACTCTATAATTTTACATTCCTTTACAAAAAATCTAAAGTGCACTGGCTGCCAGTATGTCATCCCGATGTGCTTCACTTCAGTGGTGTTGGTCACGCATAACAGTTAGAGCACTTTACGCCAGGGAATGAACCACATAACAATCCATCCTCACTTTGATGGAGGGCAATGGGCAGCTCCGCAACCTGGTTCTCCTAGCTCTCACTGAGTTAGGCTGCTGACTGTGGCCTGATGCCTGGCCATCACATTTCTGCAGTAAAAGCTTCAGTAATAAGGAAAAAACACTAAGTGACTGACCTTCACAAAGTGAATCACACCGATAGTGGCGATGTATCACTTGTGTGTGGTTACTGAGGTGGATTAGTAATGATGTCAGTCGTTTGCATTTAAAGCCATGTAGGTACTGAGTAGCCAACACAAATATAGTGCCAAAAACACAGATGATCTCATCCCAGCTAAAAAGACCAGTTTAGACCAGAACAAATTACCATGCTGACCAGCATTTAAAACACAACATGTGCTAGTGACAAGAAATGCTTATCTTTTCAGCTGAATAGAAATGTGAATTTTTACCTATCTCTATATATGACTTATGCTAACTTAAGCAACATCTGCCAGCATAGTGGAAGTGCTTATAGGAGGTGACAGAACATTTAAATTACATACATGTCAGTCACATAATAACAAAAGAATCCAGAGAGGATGGATTTCAACACTATAAATTTATAGTGAAGCAATCTATACTATAAACTCAGCTCTTCTCCAAAGCATGAAATATACAGTATATTGGGTTTGCTCAACAGTGATTAAAGGAATAGTTCACCCAAAAATGAAAATTCTCTCATCCTTTACTCACCCTCATGTCATAGTAGATCTGTATGACTTTCTTTCTTCTGCAGAACACATCCAAATATATTTAGAAGAATATCTTATCTCTGTAAGTCTATACTGTACAATGCAAGTGAATGTAACCAAAACTTTTATGCAGCCTTTATGTTCTTTTTGGAGCTTTAAAGTAATCCATAAGTCTCCAGTGGTTTAATCCATGTCTTCTGAAGCGATCCAACTGGTTTTGGGTGAAAATAGACCAAAGTGTAACCCCTTTTTTTTTTTTTTTACTATAAATCTTGTCATCAGTAGTCTCCTTGGTGATTATGATTTTGATTATTCTGATTAGTGTTTGACGCATGCACAGAGCACTAGATGGTGCTAGAAAGTGTATTCAAGCTTGAAATCATGATAGCCAGGGAGACTGCTAGAGACTGCAATGGCATTATGTACAGTGAAAATTAGTTACATTTTTTGTTCTCACCCAATTAGACTGCTCAAAACAAGGCATCAAGAGTGTAATTGTTATGTATATTTAAAGGGATAATTCACCTAAACAAGAAAATTCTGTCATCATTTACTCACTCTTATGATTATGATTTATGATGGTGATTTATATTGTCAAGTTCTAAAAAAGTAAAATTAATGTATAGCCTATTCTACATGTGCTCTATATTCCAAGTCCTCCAAAGGTGACATTTTTTTTTAAATTAACAGAAATTAAAAGATATCCTAAATTTTAGTCTGTTCCTCACACAAAGCAATTATATGGAATCAGAAGACCTGGAATACAGCGCAAAAGTAATATGGTCTTATGATTCTTTAAATTGTATGTGTGTTTTCTTTGTTTTCTTTTAGGAATTTGACAGCTCCTGGGCTGTGTTCCACTGCAAATTTTTATGCCCTTTCCTTGCTAACTTCCCTCCATCTCATGGACTCGGATTAGTTTACGTTTCGTGAGTCCCCACTCCTTTGCTGTTGTTCTGGGATTGATTTGCACTTTTTGCACCAAACTACATTCATCTCTAGGAGACAGAATGCGTCTCCTTCCTGAGTGGTATGATGGCTGTGTGGTCCCGTGGTGTTTATACTTGTGTTCTATTGTTTGTACAGATGAACATGGTACATTCAGGCATTTGAAATTGCTCCAAAGGATGAATCAGACTTTTGGAGGTCCACAATTTGTTTTTCTGAGGTCTTGGCTGATTTCTTTTGATTTTCCCATGATGTCAAGCTAAGAAGCACTGAGTTTGAAGGTAGGCCTTAAAATACATCCACATACAACTCCAATTGACTCCACTTAGCCTATCAGAAGCTTATTACCTAAAGGCTTGACATTCTTTTCTGGAATTTTCAAAGCTGCTTAAAGGCACAGTTAACTTCGTGTATGTAGTCAAGTCAAGTGGTTTTTGTTGTCGTTCAACCATATGCAGTTAGTACAGTACACAGTGAAACGAGACAACGTTCCTCCAGGACCATGTAAACTTCTGACCCACTGGAACTGTGATATTGTCAATTAAAAATAAAACAATGTGTCTGTAAACAATTGTTTGAAACATTACTTGTGTCATGTACAAAGTAGAAGTCCTAAATTACTTGTCAAAACTATAGTTTCCTAACATGAAATCATGTTTAAAAAATGTATATGTTTAAGTGTATGTAAACTTCTGACTTCCTCTGTATTGCACTGACACTTATGCAGAGTGTACACGATTTTAAGCCCCTCAACATTATAAAACAAAACTGCAGGGTTTACACAAAATGCACATCCCACACATTGTATCCAAATATTTTACACTGTTCATCTCAAAACAACTATTAACACTACAAGTCCAAGTGTTTTTAACTGCCACATTCTTCAATAACAGTTCCTTTGTAAAGCTTGAATCATATTATGACTGGTTCACGAACAGTCCACACAGACATGAGCTGAAATAAATGCTGTAGGAGCAATGAGGTCATCGAAATGTTCAAAGATGTCCATATAGGTCAAGTTTACATAATGATTGTTGTTTAACAAAAATGATTTTAAATACAAGTATTTTTGTCTTGTTTTCCTGTAAAATTATCTTACCATTCTTAAAATTTGGTTTATTTACTTGAGGAAAATGGGATAAGATATTCATATAGTTTTTCTAAACTGCTTAATTGAACTAACTTCACTTCTATCATACTTTAGAGTTGTGTGGGGTGGGTTCAGTTAAGCATCAGTTTAAGCAGTGATGTCTCAATCGAGTAAGTAGTAAACTATTTGAGGGATGAGGGTCTGTCAGCAGAAACTTCTCACCCACTTAACAGACTTCCAAAATGGTGGTGGGGATTCCCCAGGGGGGAAGTGTATAGGGAAGTTAGCGAGTAGATGTTTAAAGTGAAATGTAACGCTGCACCGGTCCCCATTATCTTTCACTGTATGGAAAAGATCACATTTAAGATTCTGCTAAGCTTCTTTTTTTTTTGGGAGGGGTGCCAAAAATTAAGAAAGCCATACAGGTTTGGAAAGACATAAGGGTGAGTCAGTGATGACACAATTTTTGGGCAAACAGTTACTTTAAAACCATTTCGATTAACATTTTGGAGTGGTTTCAGAATTAAGGGAATGTGTCAGCCTTGTTTAAATGGCACAGTTTTAGGTGCCTGGCTCAATATACACCCATATAATTTTACCCAAGCTAAGAATACAACTGTTAATTAAACACATAAGGAAGAAGCATAGCCTATATTTATGTTAGAGAAACTCGTTGGGAGCCACATGAGGTAGATTTAGTGTTTGAAAAAACTGCTTTAGAGAAACAAGACGGAAGAAATTATGTAAAATACATTTTTAGTGTTCCTGTGTCATATTTATACACTACCAGTCAAAACTTCTGAAACACTTGACTTAAATGTTTCTCATGATCTTAAATATCTTTTGATCTGAAGGCGTATGGTGAAATGCTTGAAATTAGTTTTGTAGACAAAACTATCATTGTTTAGTTGTACATCTGACCTTCCACATCTCTTTCTGTCCTTGTTGGAGTCAATTGTCCTTTGTCTTTGAAGACTGTAGTGTACAACTTTATATGAAATCTTTTTTTTTTTTGGCAATTCCAAGTATTGTATAGCTTTCATTCCTCAAATGACACAATGACTGACTGATGAGTTTCTAGAGAAAGCCGTTTCGTTTTTGCCTTTTTTTTATTTAATATTGACCTAAAGACATGCCAGTCTATTGCATACACTGTAAAAAAAAAAATCGTAAAAAAACGGTAAAAAACTGGCAGCTACGGCTGCCAAACAAAAACCGTAAAATTAAAGTAAAATATCTTAAATCCAGTAAAGTGCAAAAACTTTAATTTTACGGTTTTTATTTGGCAGCCGTAGCTGCCAGTGATTTGACCGTTTTTTTACGATTTTTTTTTTTACAGGGTAAAACTGTTATTTTACAAATTTTTCCTTGTTTGAATTAAGATATTTTACTTTAATTTTACGGTTTTTGTTTGGCAGCCGTAGCTGCCAGTGATTTGACCGTTTTTTTACGATTTTTTTTTTACAGGGTAAATCTGTTATTTTACAAATTTTTCCTTGTTTGAATTAAGATATTTTACTTTAATTTTACGGTTTTTGTTTGGCAGCCGTAGCTGCCAGTGATTTGACCGTTTTTTTACTATTTTTTTTTTACAGGGTAAATCTGTTATTTTACAAATTTTTCCTTGTTTGAATTAAGATATTTTACTTTAATTTTACGGTTTTTGTTTGGCAGCCGTAGCTGCCAGTGATTTGACCGTTTTTTTACGATTTTTTTTTACAGGGTAAAACTGTTATTTTATGGATTTTTCCTAGATTATAATGACCAAATACCTTCAATAAAGTGACGGCACTAAAAGTTCTACTGAGAAACACTGTTATTTTACAGGTATTTCCTAAATTATTACAATCAAATACCTTCAATAAAGTGACAGCACTAAAAGTTCTACTGAGAAACACTGTTATTTTACAGGTATTTCCTAAATTATTACAATCAAACACATTAAATAAATTGTCAAGACGTGCTCAAGATTGTAAATTAACAGTTTATTTTGGAAGACAAAAGTAAAAACTGTATAAAAGGGATTAAAATCCTCTCCCTAAACATGTAATCTAAATAAAATGGAATGATTCAGTTGATAAATTACAGTATAATATATATATATACACACACACTATATATATATATATATATATATATATATATATATATATATATATATATCTTAAATACAACATTTGAACTTGTAGTTATCAGTAGAGCAGTTTCATCAAATTCTCAAACTTTAAGATTAAAGTGAAATTTTCTAAACATAACATTTCTGAAAACAAAACTGATACATTTACAAGATTTCACACCACTATTGATTCTAAACATTAAACAATTTAAATGTAAAGGAACACTCCACTTTTTTGGGTCATAGGCTCATTTAACAACTCCCCTAGAGTTAAACAGTAGAGTTTTACCGTTTTCTAATCCATTCAGCCGATCTCCAGATCTGGCAGGAGCACTTTTAGCATATCTTAGCATAGATCATTGAATCTGATTAGACCGTTAGCATCTCTCTCAAAAAAACGACCAAAGAGTTTCAGTATTTTTCCTATTTATAACTTGACTCTTCTGTAGTTACATTGTGAATTAAGATCTACGGAAAATGAAAAGTTGTGATTTTAGGTGGATATGGCTAGGAACTATACTCTCATTCCTGCGTAAGTTATTCCTGAAAACTTTATGCTGGTCATGTTGGAAGTTACCTAGCTGGGGACTATTTTCAGGTACTGCGTAATATTATTGCATCACCCATGTACCGCAGCAAAGTTCCTTGATTATTATGCAGGTATGAGAGTATAGTTACTTGTCAAATCGGGCTAGAAAATCGCAACTTTTCATTTTCCGTAGATCTTAGTTCACGATGTAACTACAGTTTACAAGTTTTAAATAGTAAAAATATAGAAACTCTTTGGTCATTTTTTTGAGAGAGATGCTAACGGTCTAATCAGATTCAATGATCTATGCTAAGCTATCCTAAAAGTGCTACCGCCAGACCCGGAGATCGGCTGAATGGATTCGAAAACGGTAAAACTCAACTGTTTAACTCTGGTAAATGAGCCTATTTCCAAAGAAAGTGGAGTGTTTCTTTACATTTTTAGTATTCAGATGTAAATTAACATTATAAACCAATTCTTCTCAAACAGCTCTTCAGAGCCCCCAGGAGGAACTGAAAAACTAAAATATGATTTTTCAAGTGTCTTGTCAGTTAGGGTTACTATCATGATGGGGTCATGATTTCACATTTTAATGTTTTTTTTTTTTTTTTAATTGTGCTGTTTTTGGCTTGTATTTTCCAAACCGGTTTTATATATTGTTTTCCACAATATTCTCCTGACCCCTGGGGACCCGCATAGTTCTGATAAGAAATATAATACTGTCTTTTAGTTCAGAACCCTAACTATATAAGTGTATTAATAAGTTAAATCAAAACATACAACAGAAAAGTGTACCAGATGTGACAGATACAGCAAATAAAGAACACCCCTGCAACTCCCAGTAATCAGCTGGATCCTTGATGCATCTGGGAAGAAAAAAAGGACACACTATTATTCTCTCAAAAAGGATGATTTAAATGATTTTTGTTTCCTTTAAACAAGTTTAATAAATTGTATTTAAATTGCCTGTTTGGCTTCTGTTTTGTCTGGTATCTAAAACTTTTGTCTGATGTGGCAAAAAATGTGCATCACCAAAAGAAGGAACATGTAGATTCACAACAATGGGCATTCTTTTCCAGAGGTTTCATTGCAAGGTAAACACCTAAAAATGCTTTGTTCTCCTTGTGTGCGATTATTAAAGTACTGGAGATAGTTCACCCAGAAATGAATATTCTGTCATCATTTACTCACCATCATGTCTTTTCAAACCTGAAATTTCTCTCTTTTGTCAAGCATTAAAATTAGATATTTTTGAAGAATGTTGGCAACCAAAATGCATAAATGTTTGGAACAACATGAGGGTGAGTAAATTATTTGGGAGAATGTTCATGTTTGCCTGACTGTGAACTATCCCTTCAATTCATGTGTGCCAAACTCCTGGAGAGACAGTGTCCGCAGGGTGTAGCTCCAAACACCTGGCTGGATGTTTCTGGTAATCCTGAGGATCTTGATTAGTTCAGGTGAATGTAATTTGGGTTTGAGCTCAATTCTGCATTACAGTGGGCAAATTCCAATCAAAAGTTAGCATCCGTATGCCCTGGGTTTGTAAAGGGGCCGTTTACACGACTCAGTTTTCAACTAAAATCGTCTCAGTCTAAACTGCAAAAAAGTGAATCTGTGAAAACGTTGACAGCATCATTTGCGTATTATGTGTTCAGTCTAGGGATGCATGTGTGAATGCGAATGTGCGCAGGCGTGTAGTCTTTCTTTACACAGTGACATCACCAGTTACTTTGTGGCAGCATAAAACAGTGATTTAGTCGTTTTCATGGATCTGTGCAAATAGGAATCGTTTTGATAATGTTGTCATCTATACAAAGAAAAAACATTTTGTTTTTTTGTTGTGTAAAAGTACATTTTGGTTGCGGTTGAAGTTCATTGTTTGGAGAAAAACCCTGAAATGTTTTCTTAAAAAAAACTTTTACACTGAAGAAAGAAAGACATGAACTTCTTGGATGGCATTGGGGTGAGTAAATTTTCAGGAAATTTTCATTTTGAGGTGAACTAATTCTTTAAGTGTTATATAAATCTGGAGAACCCTTGCTAAAATTAACCATGGTTTAGCTACACTAACCAAATGGTAATACATTATTGTAATCAATCCACCATAAAAACATGATTTCTACACTTTTGCTATAATAAAAACCATGGTTAAAGGGTTACTTCAGGATTTAGCATTAAGCTTTGTATCAGTAGAAAACCAGTAGTATTTTCTAATTACCGAGCTCCCCCCCCCTCATATCCCCCTGAGAAAAGAGATTTATTTATTTTTAGTCTGGAAAAAATCCTCCGATGACGCAAAAATCGTCATTTTGCGTCATCGGAGGATTTTTGGTCCAGAGGCTTAAAACTACAGCCAGTCTTCTGAGTGTTTTCACCACGCCCATATGGGGCGGGATCTCACTCACAGAATGTGAAGACAGTGTCAGCCATTTTCTGTAGAAGCTAAGAAAACAGGCTCTTGCTCTGTGTAGAAAGTTTGTATACAAGTAGACTAATCACGATGGCTGAAGGTAGTTTTGAAGTTGAAATGGCAGAAGGGGATTTCGAAGATCTGTTGCGAGAATCTGATGCTCGCGCTACCCGTACGAGCCGCAATACAGCGATGAACAGAGGCTGTAGCAGCTGCTGTAGCAGGGGAGCAAAACTTGCTTGGCAGGCAAGAGGAAGAGAGTGTTAAATTATATTCAGACTTGAGTTGGGGCGGACTGGTGGTGTCAGTGCTCTCGCTGTGCTCCTATGGAAACAGATAGAGAGTCATTGCTGTCGCGAATTTCAGCGATACTGGACGAGATCGCTGAATCCGCTGATGAAACTGCACCTTTAACATGAGCACCCAAGTTTTGTATCACACACGAAGCAGGGACAAACGGACGGATCAGTGAGTATTTTGTTTGATTTCTTTTTTGTTACTAAGACATCATGTACAGAGTTTGGACACATGGAATTATCATAATGTTCTTCCCGTGTAGTCAGTCAATTTATCAACTAACTCACGATTTATAGAGTCACGATGTAGCATAGTTGTATCATATGCATTGCGTTCATATTCTGGGCTCGTCTTATTTTTTTATACATAGTATGGTTTATTAATATGATGTGTACTGAGTTTGGTCTTTTAATATCACTGTCTTAGTACAGTAAGCCACGTTAAGCGTTTTTCACGGCGTTTTAGAATGTCCTTATATTTTCAGATACTGGCGCCTGTAACCGGTAGGCGTTGTTTGGGAGTGGCCTCGTAAGGGCAGCAAAGCAAGTGCATTCTGGGAGTTGTTGTCTTTCAGCCACATGTGTAAAAAATACATTTTCTGCCTTTTCTCTGTCTAGAATGCTTCAAATTCAAAAATAATTTCACATTTATACTATATAAATGACCAATTTTAAATACACATTCATCTTCCCAGAGGTGAAGTATCCCTTTAATTTAGCAAAGGACCGTTGGAACATGTCCTTAAAACAGCTCATCCAAAAAATAGTTCTCTCATGATTTTCTCACCCTCAAGTTGTTCCAAAACTGTATTTATTTCTTATGTAGAACCTTAATTAAGATATCTTGAGAAATGCCTTCATTGTTTTGTGTTTTTTTTCTCTCCATATAATGGGTTCCAATGTTGTTTTATTGCCAACGTTCTTGTGTTTCACAGAAGTCATACAGGTTTGAAAATAATTTTGAAAGGACATTTATTTTGGGTCAGTTAGACCTGGTTTGAATCAGTGTGCCTTTCACCAGAGTTTACATGTTCTGCCTCTATTTCATGTGTATTTTACTACGGCAATACTCACGCATATGAAGATCGTGTGGCTGGATAATATTTGTTCCCAAAATTCCTGGATCATGAGGGAAACACACACATACACAGGAATATTAGCGATTTGTTTTTACTTACTAACAGAGACATTTACAAAAGCTTCCAAAATTTTACTCACCAGCTCCAAAACATTATGATGACTGATCATTTTGACTGATCGGTAAGACAGGCCAATATCCCGCGATCAACAGTAGATTCAAACATTCTTCTAGAGCCAAGTGTGGTTCGTGTTCCTCTCTGTCTAACAAGACAATGTTCTCATTTCAGTCATTGCAACGTTAAAGCTCATATGCTGAGTATCAAAATCTAAATTAGCTGACAATATTTACACATGTTAGCAACACATAACATTAGCCCAATACATTGAAATATGTAATTGCGTTTAGATTCTCAATTTAACACACTATATTTTGATGTAACTTTAGCAGATTTTTTTCATAAAATAAAAAGTTATTTACCTTCCGCAGATTGCATTATGTCCGTTACACGTTGTTAAAATTCGTTGTCCATATTCCGTATTTGTTCCTCATTTACATCCCGCAACTCGATCAAAATAAAAATGTAGCAGTCCGATGTAAAACAATCCATGTTTAAAGAATATAAAAGCCACAGAAGAACCGAAGTACGTTAGAACTGAAGATCAGCAGCGCGCGCACCCACTCACTCCAACTGACGTATATTCAAACTGGAACTGTAAAGGCGCGCATAGTTTTCATTGGCCAGATTCCTGGATGACACTCAGAATAACCAATCATGCTCCAAAAACACTCGGAGAGACAGCCAATAGTGTGATAACATTGCATTTACAGGAAAAGAAGTCATGCTTTAAAATAAAGAATTGAAAAAAATATACACGTGCTATTTATCTAGTTGTATTTAGGCTGGCTTTTATATTTAATCAATTGGTTAAATTGTGTTTTAATTTAAGTGCATGATTAAAAATTAAACTTATGGTAACATACCATAGGCTTTATAACACAATATATTTACCACTACTTTGCTAAACAGCAATTTAACAGAGCAAACAGATAGTATATATTAAACAGAGAAAACACTGCATATATTATTTATATATATATATATATATATATATATATATATATATATATATATATATATATATATATATATATATATATATATATATATATATATATGATGTATGTAGACCTATATGAAAATCTAATGGATTGGTATCATAGTGACATTAGTTACATTCATGCGACCCACATGACCCTTTTGCACTTCAATTCTTGACCTTTCCGATAAGAAACACTCTTATGCCTGCCTAATAATGCCAACTTTCTTTTTCACCCTGTGTACTGTTACATAACCTATTGGTTTATGGTTAATCCTCTGTCCAATGCAACACTTGTTTGCTAACATTGGTATAATTATATACAAGTTACAACATATCAGATTTCACAGGCAAGGCTTAAGCCTGTAGTCCTAGACTAAAATGCATCTTTGAGCTGTTTTACCGGAAAGCAACTTGCACTGACATATCTTAAAATATTTCAGTGCCATTGTTTTGTCTCAAGATGCACACATAATGTTTCTTTTTTTCTTCTAAGGCACATTTTAAAAAGCTAATAACATGCCTTAATTGAACTAAGGCCTAATCCTGGCTTAATCTAAATCTTAAGGGTTTAATGTTAACCCTAACCCTATCCCTTGTCCACAGACTTTTATTTAACAGCATGGATACTCCAAGGTGTTGACTGCAGTGGTTATGCTTTTAGCGTTGATACAGGACAAAGATCTTCTCACTATGACAGTTTACAATGTATTTTAGCAAATGGTGTATGGATTGTCCCTAAAATAGAGCTATTGGTGCGTTCAAGTCATGTCATAAAGATTGTATTTACGAGTTGAACACACATGAATGCCACCACAATGATGAAAATATGAGTAGGAAGCTGAGTATTTTCTTTAAGCCCCAATCTTTAAGAGTTATGAGTGTGTCAGTGAGAAACATTGTGGAACTTATAGGTATTTAGCAGTGACATTATCAGGCTTTTCTACTAACAATAAAGCAAGCTAATACCTGCACATAATATGATAGCATTATAATATAACAATATAATATGTAATGATAAAGTTTACAGTGGCTTCATAAATTAATTTAAAACATAAAAAATAAATAGTAAAACCTCATGAATACAAACTTCCCAGGAGGACTTAAATGCACCATATGTTCCATCACGAACCCTGCTGGCCTGCTGTCTTACCAGCATGGTCAATTTAACAATATGTAATTGTGCAGTTTGCTTGCATTATTGCATTTCAATGTAGTAATGGTACTTAAATGGCACATGTAGCACTTTAGCATTTTAGCACTTCTAGTTCCATCGTCCCGAAGTCAATGGGTTTTTGTAATGGGTTTTTGGTTAAGTGTATGCAATGACATGGTGAACACAAGCTCAATTCACTTTCACGTTATAGGCTAAACCAGTATTACCCTACTCTTGATTTTCTGAAGCTGTGATGTGTCTTGAAAAAGGCTAACAAGTGGCTAAATGGGACTACTGAGGCAGTCGGGGACATTAATGTCTTTAACAACCAAGCTTACACCCTGGTCCTTTACAGGTGTTGTTTACATACCCTTATGTTTCTTCCATGAACTCTGATTTCAATAGTAGCCTAAAGACTACAAATTGTTTAATGCAATGATAAAAGTTAGCTAAAATTATATATCAACAATTACAGAGTTTATATGTAAAAATACAATTAAATGTTAACTTATAATATTTACTTTAAAATGACAAGGAAATATGTTAGATTGTAAGTATGGATATAAACCTTTTATATAATGAGCTTCATATTTAATTACACATTATTGTAATTTTACACTACTTTATTATTTATACAGTATTTTTCTGTTTTCTTAAATTACATACACAGTAAATGTCCTGTATAAAAAAAATAAGCATTACTGTAATTTGGCATTAATGATATAATCCTTAACTTAACAGTCAATTAATTAATTTACAGATATTTTTGTAATTTTACAGAGTTTTGAATATAATTTTAAATAACAGAAAAATACTCTAAAATTTTTAGAGTTATTTTCTGTAAAATTAGGATTTTTTTTTTACAGTGCATGTAATTTAAAAAAACAGAAAAATACTGTATAAATAATACAGTAAATGTCCTGTATAAAAAATAAGCATTACTGTAATTTGGCATTAATGATATAATCCTTAAATTAACAGTCAATTAATTAATTTACAGATATTGTTTGTAATTTTACAGAGTTTTGAATATAATTTTAAATAACAGAAAAATACTCTAAAATTTTTAGAGTTATTTTCTGTAAAATTAGGATTTTTTTTTTACAGTGCATGTAATTTAAAAAAACAGAAAAATACTGTATAAATAATACAGTAAATGTCCTGTATAAAAAATAAGCATTACTGTAATTTGGCATTAATGATATAATCCTTAAATTAACAGTCAATTAATTAATTTACAGATATTGTTTGTAATTTTACAGAGTTTTGAATATAATTTTAAATAACAGAAAAATACTCTAAAATTTTTAGAGTTATTTTCTGTAAAATTAGGATTTTTTTTTTACAGTGCATGTAATTTAAAAAAACAGAAAAATACTGTATAAATAATACAGTAAATGTCCTGTATAAAAAATAAGCATTACTGTAATTTGGCATTAATGATATAATCCTTAAATTAACAGTCAATTAATTAATTTACAGATATTGTTTGTAATTTTACAGAGTTTTGAATATAATTTTAAATAACAGAAAAATACTGTATAAATAATACAGTAAATGTCCTGTATAAAAAATAAGCATTACTGTAATTTGGCATTAATGATATAATCCTTAAATTAACAGTCAATTAATTAATTTACAGATATTGTTTGTAATTTTACAGAGTTTTGAATATAATTTTAAATAACAGAAAAATACTCTAAAATTTTTAGAGTTATTTTCTGTAAAATTAGGATTTTTTTTTACAGTGTACTATGGAAACAGTAGACTCAAAAACAAACACAATGACAATGTTAAGATTCATTTAATTAACCAAATAGCTTCCAACTGTGTTTGATATAATGTCAAGTGATTTTCTAGTATCAAATGGTCAATTTAGCATGATTACACAAGGATAAGGTGTTGGAGTGATGGCTGCTAGATATGGAGCATGTCTAGATTTGATTAAAAATGACTTTCTCAAATAGTAATGGAGCTGTTTGTTTTACATTGGAAGCCTTTATTTTGTTACATATTATACATTTAGCATATATAGTGAAATTCTTTTTTTCCACATTACATTACATCAGTAATGTCCTGACTATTCTTTGAGATCAGTTGAATGCCACTTTGGTGAATTAAAGTACCAATTTCCTTCTGAAACAGCAAAATCTAAAATCAAATATAGGCTATATGGAACATTTACATGCATCTAAGGGCACTGTAGCCCTGTGATTTTTGCATGAGTTTGTTTTAAATTTGATTCTAAATTTACATAAATTCTATGAGTGAACATATTGATGAATAAACTTATTGATTAAAAGTTCACACACAAGTTTGCACAAATTAATGCACACTCACGGTTACCTATGATGTGTAGGCTACTGTAACGACAGGATCTATGTGCAGCTTTTTATTAAATTCAAAAACAAGCAAACTTGGGACAACAAAAACCACGGAGAACTAGGCGCAAAACAAAACATGAAATAACTAACACTGGACACAGGGAAACCAAGGACTTAAATACATAAAGGAACTAACAAGGGAATGAGGAACACCTGGGTAAACAATCAAGGAATGAGAACTAATCAGGGGAAAACAAGGAATGAGAACTAATCAGGGGAAAACCAATCATAAAATAAAACTACAAAGGACTACAAGAAACAAACAGGAACTAAACTAAACTTCAACATAAAAGCACAAAAACAAAAGACAACAGAGAACATGACAGCTACATTGTTTTTTTCCCCAGCATTTTAGTTAATTACTTAGCTGAACCTATAATTTCACTGCAAATGTTTTTTTCTTAATTTGTATTTTGGATAGTTTTCTAGTAAGAATATCTTAACATTCTTAAAACAAGATAAATGTGCTTGATAAGCAAAATGGCATAAGATAGTATGTCTTGTACTCAGATAAATGTAACTAAATTTAGTGAGGTTAATGCTTGCTTAAAAGAAGAACAAACTATTTGCCAATAGGTTAAGAAACTTTAAACTTAATTGATAGGGAAATTTTTTATTTTTTTCTTCATGTTTAAGCTATTTTGCCATTTATCTGATGCCATTTTGTTTGTCAAGTAAATATAGCTTGTGTAACCATGTGAGTAAATAAGAATGGGATATATAGGGCAGGGCGAATGTATTTGTTTTTCACTATTAATAGCCCATGGTCGGATAGTATGCGTAACTTCCTGACTCCTCCCTTTCCTTCCAGTGTTATTACCTGACGCGCAGGAGGGATGTAATTCTTTGGTGCAAGAGTGTGTGCATGAGCTGTTAAAATGACTAACTTCGGAGGATGTCATGTTCAGCCTAATAGCAGTGTAGCACGTGGAGTTGTTTACATTTCTCCTTTGTATTACGGCAGAGGATTGGGTATTTTAAATGCTTACGATGCCCGTGATGTGTTGATGTCAACGTGCAAAGTGACGAGAGTCTGCTTCATTGTATATGTTTCTGTGAGGAGTACAGTACATATGGAAGTTTCATGTCTAGGACTTGTTGTTTTGCTTATTGTATATTTTTGTATTTTGTTTAGTTTTCTATTTAATTTTGTTGGTTTTGTGTTGGAATAGTGTCTTTGTAATCAGGTTAAGTGTTTGTCTGCGATCATTTAAAGGGGAGTTTTTGACTTTCTTTTTCTGTGTTGCAGGAGCTAGCCTGTGTGGAGTGTCTGTCCTTTGGGGGTCATCTCTGTCTTCCCCCTTTCTTCACTGCATGGTGGCATGAGGTTTTCTTCACTGCATGGATGTTGAGATGAGGGTGTAGAGTGACTTGCAGGGTGCACCAGGCTAAAGCTATTTGTTTGTGATTTAGATATCAGTGCAAATGTGGTTTGTTAATGATTGTGGGTATGTGGTCCAGTGACCCTTTACTACCTTTACTTCCCACAGGCTTGGTTTACCCTGCATTAATTACTTCATTAATTAAGGGGTGGGTTGTGCCTTTATTTAGTGCTAGAGTTTTTTAACATTAAATTCAAATCAGATTATTTAATGGCATTTATTTGTTATTGATGGTCGTTAATAACACATATTTTGTACTTGAAGGTCACGTCTCTGTTCTCTCATTACTGGCTGTTGAACTTGTGCTGCTGCAAGGGGTTACAACTAGTTCCGTGGCAATAGTCCCTGGTGGCGTAGTCGGGAATTAAGTGTGACCATCTGCATCGCTCGGTTACACTTGTTTTAAGAATATTTAGACCTTTTTGTAAAAAAATGTTGTACAGTGTTTTCGTTTCATTTTCAAGGTTTTCTATAGTCAGTGTTTATTCTGTCATTTTTCAACAGACCTCTGAGGAAAAGCAGCTATTAGCTAGAATAATACGATTTTGGACACCAAAACAGTTTTTGAACAGTTTCTCATGCTTCTCTTAACCCCCAAAAACTCTACATAACTCTCAGGGGTGAAGTCACTAAACAGTTGAGGCACATTTGTGCCTGTTATTTTGTAGTTAGTGTTTTATTCACTAACCACCCACAATATAGTTTAAGCAGGCACAATCATGAAATTGTGCTGCGTCTTGAGTATTTAAATTCAGTCAGTGTTATTCCTTTCCTTGCAAACACCTTCTTTCCTATGTAAATTGGTCTTGTTATAGATTTAGATGAAAGTGGGCAGTAAAATGTATTTCATTTAAAAGAGATATTCATTTTATATTAAGTCAGCAGTAATTCATCAAATAATGATAAAATTAATGAAAAAAGTATTATTACCTGGCATCCAGATGCCCAATGTAGTCAAATGCACTTTCAGAATGTTAAAGAGAGGATTTACATTTAGTCTTAGCAGACACTTTTATCCAAATTTACTTACAAATGAGGAACATACAAAAGTGTCTCAAACTCAAAAGTATCTGCAGTATTGCAATTCCGAGTTCTCAGAGTAGCTGGATTAGTGTAGATGCTAGAGCAGAAGAGGAAGACAAAAAAACAAGTTTTCTTCTTTTTTCATTTTTTATTATTGTTTTTAATAAGTACAAATGGATAAGTTTATGTGCTTGTTGAACATATGTGTTTTCAGCTGGTTCTTGAATGTTAAGATGGTTTCAGCAGATTGTGTGGAGGTTGAAATCTCATTCCACCAGAGAGGAACAGATAAAGTGAATTATCGTGACATGGACTTTGTCCCTTTACCAGATGCCGCTAGTTTATTAACCACAGAAAGCGAGTGGGGACATAGACCTGGAGGAGTGAATTAAAAAAGAGGGTGCTGTTCCACTGGTTCAAAGCCTTGAATTTGATGCGGACAGCTATAGGTAGTCAGTGAATTGAAATCAACAGGGTTCATTAGACCTCTTTGTTTGGTTGAAGGTCACATGCGCTGCTGCATTCTGGACCATCTGCAGCAGCTTAAGTGTGAGTGTTACAGTAGTCCAGTCTTAAAATGAACATAGCTTGGTCCAAGAGCTGCGCAGCATATTTAGACAGGAAAGGTGTGATTTTCCTGATGTTGCAAACCCCAAAGCTGTAAGATGGGGCAATTGAAGACTGGCCGGTGCATATCCAAGCGCAGTTCCTGTGATGCCCAGGTCAGAGTGGGTGGATTGGAGGATCTGGTAGTTCACTGTCAAAAGCAGCAGACAGGTCAAGGAGGATGAGGAGAGATGACATGGAGTTAGCTCTCCCCAGTCGAAGGGTTTCAGTTACGGACAATAGGGAAGTCTTTTTTAATCCTTTTTTAATCTAGACTGATGTCTGTTGAGTAGGTTGTTCTGTTAAAGAAAAGCAGACTACTGGTTGAATACTTCCCTGGGATATGGGAAGAGTGCAGATGTGGGTTTGTGGTTTAGAGAACTGCCTGCTGATGCTCACTACACTGACGTCTGATGACTTTGCCACCTTAATTATTGACAGAGAATGAATAGGAGGAGGTGGAGGAGGATAGAAAAAAGAAGAGAAGGTTGAAAACAGTGAGAATCTGAAGTGTTGCTGATCTTATTCTGGGAATAGTCAACATTAGCAGCAGAACACTAGAGGAGAAAGAAGAGAGAAGAGAATGATACTTGCTCAGGTCCAAAAGATTTTTGACTTGCGCAACTTCCTCTCCCCAGCTCTGAGTGTAGTACAGTCAGGGGGACAGACACAATCAAGGCAAGAAGTTAATGTTGATCAAAGAGCATTTGTAGCTTAATTTACATCAGAAGTAGTTAGTGAAGGGATACAGTGATCATAGAAGAGATCATAGAAGTGAGTGGGGGGAGAGAGAGAGCGCGAGAGCAGAGATTATGGTGGAAGGAGACCATAGATGGAGATAGGGGTAAGGAAGAAGAGAGAGTGACAGAGAACTGGAGGAAGGAATGGTCAGAGAGAAGTAGAGGAGTAACAAGAGGATTATTAGAGATACAATTAAATGTAAGGATGAGATCTAGTTGTTTTCCTGCTATGTTTGTTGGAGGGGTGCACATTCTTGTAAGGTCAAATGAGGTCAGAAGTAGTTTGTCCAGGTCAGCCGCTTAAGCATTGTCCAGGTGAATGTGGATGCAGGGCGCCATCCTCAGGGAATGAGGACAGCAACATGTCTAGCACATCAACAAAGTTGCCTATTTGCCTTAGTGGCAGTCATGGCATGATATTCAAAAGATGTGTTATTGCAGAGATTTTAGAGAGGAGTCAATTTCCATGAGTTGGAAATGATCAAACCAGTTCCCACACCCCACCTAGTCATACGAGGGGTGTGGGTGAAAATGAAGTTTGTAGAGAGAGCTGAGGGGTATGTTGTGTTGTCTGTGCAGATCCATGTCTCACTCAGAGCCAAAATATTGAGTTTTGAATGAATGGCAATGGTCGGGATGAAGTCAGATGATGGCTGTTCCACAGTCTAGCAGAGCCTTAGGTGCGAATTTAGGTGTACGGAATATGCGTGTGGATTTTCGCATAGAGTATACAACTGGAATGTACTGAAAGCACATTTAACAAGTTGTAAAGGTAAATGGGAAAGGAGGATGTGAGAACCGGCTTGACGATATAAATAATAATTGAATATAAAACTGAACCAAAATGACAAACACACAAACGGGTGTCGGACAGCTGTCCGTAAATCTCTCTCTCTGTCAGACCTTTATACCGGCCCCACCCTCCGCCCTGCCACATAAACATAACAAGGAAATAGAAGTAGCATAGCAAAAAGATAAAAGGGGGAAAGAAGGTGGCATGCAGTGGAATTTAGACCCTCCTCATGAAAAGGTTAAATGAGCTGCAGAATTTTGTTAATCTGTACATAGTGTCAGTGCTAGCATAAATAAACTGGTTATTACATTCTTTTGCCCATAAGACTAACTTTTGTAATTAACATTAAGAGATAAGTATTTCTGATGATTACATAATGATTAGCCTACATGATAATTACATGTCTCATTTTATGTTGTTCTGTGCAAAAATCTACCTGGCAGGAAGTGATCAAAATGTTTTGTTCACAGTTTTTAGAAGCTGGTCATAAAATATAATAGGTAATGTCTGAATGTACATGAATTACATAACTTCACAGTGGCCAATTAAAATCAAAAGAAAGAAATAAGAAATTATGTTTAACGTCAATACATTTTGTATGTAATAATATCTGACCTTATTTTCATGACAATTAAACAGAAACCGCTTTTTTTGTAGCCAAGACTAAGTTCCCTTTCTATGGAGTTATAATACTGCCATAAGTTCATTCAAGTACAAAATAGATGCATTGAATGCACTGTAAATCACTTTGGATAAAAGCATTTAATGCAAGTGAGCACCTCCATGTAATGTGAAAGTTGAAGTCTCTCCGCTAACACGCAGATTTCCTTCGCTCTCACACAAAACTGGACGCATACTCTCAAATAAACTCTGCACTCTTGTGAAGTCTCCCAGCTCGCACTCAGAAAGTGAGTGTGTGTGTGTGTGTGTGTGTGCTAAAAATATGTCCTGTGCACTCACAAATCTCTCTATGCTCTCAGATTCCCTCTGCTCTCGCAGTGTGTGCGCACTCAAAATGTGTCCTGTGACGCCTCAGGGCGAGCAGGGAGATATCACAAGAGATCAGCACGTATTTTGGATTGTTGTAATTCCCTTTTATTTGGTCTACCACAAAAACTTCAGTATAAATTACAGCTGGTACAAAACTCAGGTGCACGGATTATTTCACAAACTTCTCACTCTGTCCATAAAACTCCTATTCTTCTTCACAAGATTATGTTACTGACATTCAAGACTCTTCATAGCCTAGCACCTTCCTATCTTTTAGATTTTTTTAATATATATTCTCCTACCCATACTTCTACATCCTGCTCCTCTCTCTCTCTCTCTCTCTCTCTCTCTCTCTCTCTCTCTCTCTGGTGATACATTCGGTTTGTCTGACTTCTGTGGGGTCCAGATCCTTTAGCAGTGCTGCTCCACGACTCTTTGCCGCCAGATATCCATAATTGTAATTTTCTTTCCACATTCAGGTCTCTTCTCAAAACCCACCTAATTAAATTGGCTTACTAAAAATAACCTTTATTTATGAATGTATTAATTTTTATGATTATGCATATATTTATTTGTGATTTTAGATTTGTATTTCTTATGTTTTTATTGTAAACTTGATTATGTATGTAAAGTGTCCTTGAGAGTCTTGAAAGGTGCTTATAAATAAAATGTATTATTATTATTTGAGAAAGCGCATCCAGTTTTGTGCAAGAGCAAAGGAAATCCGCGTGCAGGTGGAGAGATTTGCCCTCGTGCATTACATGGAAGTGTTCTCACATTAAATGCATGCACTGTCAACATTTGGCAGTATTAATACTCCATACCTTTCAGTTCAGACACTTCAACACTGTGGCAGTAGCTGGCGCAATGGGAACTCTTCCCAGGAGTGATGATCTCTGTTCACCATGCTGGCGTACCTCTGAGATTCACCGACATGTGTCTTTAAAACACTTTGTTTTAAAGCAGCTGGACAAGAAATTATGCTATAACAGAAAATTAAGCTGTAATATTTGTAATGTCTTAGCATCATCAATGTGTAGTTTGATAAACACATTATTGTAAATCATGTCTTAAAAAAAAAAAATAAGTAAATAATATTTGTATTTAAACCCCCAGTGAGCAAGCTAAAGGTGACTGTGGCAAGGAACACAAAACTCCAGGTTAGGTTAATGGAGAAAAATAACCTTGGGGGAAAACAGGATCACTTTGGGGGCCAGTTCCCTTTGACTAAACAGAATGAATATAATACCAATGTTAGTTATTATTTTGTAGTACAGGTCATGGTTTACATGAGTAAACTAAGTAAATGTTAGGGGCCAAATTTTAAACAAAAAGTTTTTGTATGGACTATAAGAATAATGACTGAAGTATTTGCAGTCCATCCTGAGTTAACTGCAGAAGTGCACACAGATGCATTGTCTTTTGTTATTTGCTGATAAAGGCATTAGTTAGCAATTCATTTATTGTCTGTGAATTCCATTTTGAATGTGAAGTCCATCCTTTGACCAAAGTGATGCAGTCAGAGGTCATTGAGGTGCATCTGTTGCACGCCCTATTTATTGGGCCGGGCTGACAGATGAGAATAAACCTGTTAAAACAGGACAAAATAAAGAGACGGGAGAAACAGGTCTGCGCTGCACATAATCCCCAGCAGTTATATTTATTTAACTGTTTTATTTCACATTGTTTTAAACAATAAACAATAAAGGGATCTTCTTTTCTTTTGTTACTTCAAAACCAAGTTATGTCATTTGTTTTTTTCACAATCAATATACATCTCCTTTTTCACTTATGTTCTTGTTCACAGAATTGACATTGGGTATTCAAATAAACCTATAAACCAAAATGTATTTACACACACATATAAAAGTTTTACAGGAATTAACTTGTAAGGCAATTATTACTTGAGAATATATGCATATTCTCCTTTACATAACAGGAAATAATGTAATATTACATTTGTGCACAGTGAAATTATTACTTGTACCATGTGACAGGGAAAGTGCATTAACTTAGTACATATATGAACTTTCATGGAACCAAACACAGATATTATGTGTAAAAAATACTAATGAACACACTAAGATGTAACTGGAGCCTTTTTGAGGTAAATTAATTACATTAATTGAACGCACCACACCGGAGTATGTAAAATGGTGGACCATCGTCAAATTTGACATCTTTTCACAAATCAGAGCATTTACACTTATGACAACACAAGCATATACGTGTTCTATACAACCTGATATATTTTGTGTTATTTTGCCACAGTCATACCTGTTAAAACAGGACAAAATGAAGATACGGGAGAAGCAGGTCTGCGCTGCACGTAATGCCCAGCAGTTATGAGGTGCGCAGGCGCAATATCGCTATTTTCACCTGCGATCTCCCAAACTCCCCTTTCAAAGCCACAGTCCACTTTCAAAATATGAGTCCCATTCGCATTCAATAGAAAACTGCGGTTTCAATGTAGTCAATTGTCCATAAGAAGTAACAGCAATAAAGCATCACATTTCTGTTGAGATATTCTTATATCTACTGAACAATACAAACATTATCCAAATGTGTACATACTTTTGGTGTGTCACACATCACAATGAGGCGCCTCCCTTCATGTCGCATAGCAGCCCTCTCGCTTTATCTGCTGTTGCGAGACTTTACAGATTTTGCAGTGTGACGCTGGTCACTTCATTGCCTGTCTTGCTGTTGTTAGTGATGTGCCATGCTGGAACACTTCTTAAGACGTACAAGGCATTTTTTTCCTGAACCTCCCTTGACAGAAAAAACACCTGTGTCCCCACTACAGCCCTCTCGCTTTCCTTGCTGTTGCAAGTCGGGAATGTGTTGGCAGCATGACGCAGGATACTTTTAAGTGCCTGCTTTACTATTGTTGGCGACATGTCAACAACTGCGTCACAACATGGGAATTTGAGGCATACACAGTGCTTGCTTCGGAATTCTCTGAATTGGTTACAAGACTCGGGGACTTTGAGAAATGGATCGATTATCTGGAGTCATCAGCGAGGGAATTCGGTTGGTTCCACCTAGCACCTGGAGTTTGTTTCGTGTAGAAACACTCCTTCAAAAAAAAAATGTCTATATTTTTTCAGATTTTTTTTTGTTGTTTTGATGGAAGTTCGGGATTTGATTGTTGCGCTAATGGGGAATGTGGTCTTTATAATTTTATTTTTGACACACAGTCTATATTTGCTTACATGTCAAAATGTCATGTTAATATAAGTAAATTGTCTCTCTCCACGTGGAATGTGAATGGGTTGGGGAACCCCATAAAAGAAGGAAGGTTATTTCTTTTCTTAAAAGTAAGAAATATGATATAGTGTTTCTTCAAGAAACTCACCTTTCCCCACAGGAAGCTGAAAAAGATATGGGGTGGACACGTTTTCTTTAGTGATATATAAATTAAGAAGAGTCATTATTGTTTTAGAAGAAATTCAGGGGCAAAGATTGATTTTTGCACCTAACACTGATGATCAGGGCTTTTTTATAGATTTTGAAGGGATGTTGCAAGTCGCTGGCACCCTTCATGATATAATATTGAGAGGAGACTTTAATCAATTGATGGATTTAGTTCCTGATCATAGTGAAGCAAAAGTGTGTAAGCCCCCTAGAGCAACATTGACGCTTCACAGGTTGTGTAAAAATCTTGGTCTTACAGATATTTGGAGACTTTTAAACCCATCTGGGAGGGACTATCAATTATTTTTTTAAGTCCATAGATTTATTCTAGAATAGCTTTTTTTATATTCATCATCTCATCTGTCATTGATTGCTCAATTTTAAACATCTTGGTCTCAGATTCTTAGCCCTGGTGAGTTTAGAGGTGGTTCCACATACTGACAAAAATAAATAATATTGTATACCTTTTGCAAAATCCTGATTTCCAACAAATTTTAAAGGCTGAAATCAATGTTCATGTGGAGACCAACTGGTCCTCAGTATCCTCTGTAGGTGTGGCTTGGGAGGCACTAAAGATGGTTCTTAGGGGCCAGATCATACAGTATGCCTCATTCATCAAAAAATATAAAGCACAAGAACTATTGGAGTTGGAAGGGAATATTAAAAGTGCAGAGACAGAGCTGAAGCACCGAATGTCATCTGATGGCCTCAGATAATTGACCCGTCTGAAAAAAATATATAATACAAAATTTTCATGGAAGGTGGAGTTTTGACTATTCAGGGCAAGACAGTCATACTTTGAGTCAGGGTATAAAGCAGGGAAGCTTTTGGCTAGATATATAAACCAGAGAGAGTCATTTTCTACCAATACCTCAGTGAAATCGGTGTTGGTGGTGAAATATTTACCTCAGCTTTTGATATTAATAATGCTTTTAATGAATTCTATTTTGATATTTATAGTTCCACATCTTCGTCTACTGAGTAATACATTCTCTTGATTCTGAGATAACCTTGGAGGAGCTTGACAAGGTAATTAAGGCCTTGCCTACAGGCAAGGCTCCGGGGCCAGATGGCTTTGCTGCTTAATTCTTTAGATCTTATGCTACAGAACTTGCCCCACTTTTGTTAAAAGTTTATACGGAATCATTAAAGAATGAAAAGCTTCTGCCAACATGACACAAGCCCAGATTTGTCTGATTCTTAAAAAGGACAAAGATCCAAGTGAGTGTAAGAGTTACCGTCCAATTTCCTTGATCCAGCTGGACATTAAAATATTGTCAAAAATCCTGTCTAACCGATTGATTTATGACAACTCTTATACATATTGATCAGGTTTCATTCGGTAAAATACTATCTTCTGATAGTATTAGTCGTTTCATCAATATCAAATGATCAGACTCCGGTCACAGCCTTCTCACTTGATATGGTAGAATGGGATTATCTTTTTAAGATTTTGGCAACAGTTCACTACTTCTAACCTGTACAAATAAGGATTTTGCTAACTCAGACAGATGAGGAAAGAGGATCTAACTGCAGCTTTTAATGAAAAAACAAAAGATGACAAGGTAACTCAGAATATAACGAAAAAACAAAAACACAGGAAACCAAGAACAGGGCTTGGAACAAGATATGAATACATTTAACAACTAACCAAGACTGAACAGAAACCTGGGCTTTATATACACAAAAATACTAATGAGAAAATTAAACACAGGTGAGGAACAATGGGGAACAGCTGGAGGTGATCAGAGCAGGGGATGATGGGAAGTGTAGTCCATGGGGAAGAGATGACAGAGGCAAAACACAGGGCAGACAACAGTGAATCGTGACAGCATCTCAGAGTTATCGGTGAAAACGAGAGGTGGTGGAACATGCTTTTACATCAATGCAAGTTGGTGCACAGGTGTAACAGCATTGAAGAAGTTGTGGTGCCCTAGATTGGAAGTGCTCTGTATGCCTTTCTACTCACGATGGGAGTTTTCCTTGTTTATTCTAGTGAGTGTTTACAGTACTTTACTGCAGAGTGTAAAAGCCAAGTCTCACACCCCACACCTGCTCTGACCTTCAATTCAAACATACACCAACACCTCCTGCAACCCCCCTTCCTGCAATTCAAACTGCACTTAAGATCAGTGAAGAGGATGTGTGCCGGGTCTTCCAGAAACGAAAGACAAGGAAAGCACAGAGCCCAGATGCGGTTTCAACCACTTGTCTAAAAGCCTGTGCTAACCAGCTGGCCCCCATATTCCATATTTGGTTCAGCTACCAAGTCAGACACCAGAAGACTTCAAAGGATAGTCTGGTCTGCTGAGCGGATTATTGGGTCTCACCTTCGCACCCTCCAAGAACTGTACACATCCAGAATGAGCAAAAGGGCTCCAAAAATTGTTTTGGACCCCATTCACCCAGCACATTACCTTTTGAACTGTGCCCTCTGGATGGCGATACAGAGCTCTGAGCATAAGAACAGTCTCTTCCCTCAGGCCATTCACCTCATGAACAGTTAAAACTGCCCCTAATACTCTCCATTGTGGCAATACAATAATGTGCATATTCAAATATTCATTGATATTTAAATTCCATTTATATTTATTTGGCATATCCTACCTCTTCTGCACAATACATTTAATCACCTTGCACATTACTGTATATCTTTATTTAACATATTTGAACAACATTATTGCCATACTGTATTTCCTTTGTATATTTATCTGTTTTATCTTATTTTTTTATTCTTATTTCACTGTTTAGGTATAAACGTTTATATGTATATTTCAAATGTTTGTATGTACACTGGTGGTCAAAAGTTTGGAATAATGTACAGATTTTGCTCTTATGGAAAGAAATTGTTACTTTTATTCACCAAAGTGACAATCAACTAATCACAATGTATAGTCGGGACATTACTAACGTAAAAATTACCATTACAATTTCTATTGCATTACATTCTAGCTGTCAGTTTGTCTAGATACTCAGTGATATTTCACCCCATGCTTCCTATAGCACTTGCCATAGATATGACTGGCTTGTCGGGCACTTCTCACGCACTTTACTGTCTAGCTGATCCCACAAATGCTCAATGGGGGTTAAGATCCATAACACTCTTTTCCAATTATCTGTTGTCCAATGTCTGTGTTTCTTTGCCCACTCTAACCTTTTCTTTTTGTTTTTCTGTTTCAAAAGTGGCTTTTTCTTGGCAATTCTTCCCATAAGGCCTGCACTCCTGAGTCTTCTCTACACTGTTGTACATGAAACTGGTGTTGAGTTGGTAGAATACAATGAAGCTGTCAGCGGAGAACATGTGAGGTGTCTCTATCAAACTATAGACTCTGATGTACTTAGCCTCTTGTTTAGTTGTACATTTGGCTTTCCACATCTCTTTCTGTCATTTATAAAGCCAGTTGTCCTTTGTCTTTGAAGACTGTAGTGTACACCTTTGTATGAAATCTTCAGGGTTTTTTTGGAGCAATTTCAATCATCGTATAGCCTCCATTCCTCAAAACAATGATTGACAGATATGCTTCTAGATATGCTGTTTCTTTTTTGCCATTTTTGACCTAATATTGACCTTAAGACAAGCCACTCTTTTGCATACAGTCGCAACTCAAAAACAAACACAAAGACAATGTTAAGCTTAATTTAACTAACCAAATAGCTTTCAGACATTATTTGATATAATGGCAAGTGATTTTCTAGTAACAAATTAGCAATTTATTTTGATTACTCAAGGATACGTTGTTGGAGTGATGGCTGCTGGAAATGTGGCCTGTCTAGATTTGATCAAAAATTACTTTCTTCAAATAGTGATGGTGCTGTTTTTTACATCAGTAATGTCCTGACTATATAATATCTAGACTAAAGACTTATCTATATAGCCAGGCATACACATCCTTCAATTCACAATGAGGCTGCATTAGTAAGGTCTGCCGGAACCAGAAACCAGAAACATTGATCATGATCTATAACTCTCCAATAAATTGAATGGCATCTATTCTAATATTATTCTATTTTTATCCCTGTCTCAACCTCGGGATTCATATCCTGAGGTCACCAGAAAAAGCTGGATCAAGCTCCATTCCTGCTTTGTATTGGACTCCAATGCTATGTGTGATGATGACTAAATGCATCCGGTGCCAGCCAACATCACTTAAGTCTATTACTTCAGAGAATGAACTAATGCCAACTCCAACCGTAAGACATGGGATACATTATATGCCATGCAGATTTTTAGAATTGACAGATTTCTCTAAACCAATATGATTTGATAAAATACACAGTCAAATTCTCTTTGAATACAAACAAGACTTTATTAACTAATCTACAACATACAACTAAACTAACAGACAATTAAACTAACACACAGACAACCATAAATATTGGATGGTAAGTGAGCTTTGACAGAAGATAGGAAATAATCTGTAACAGAAAAATTAACTTTATAAAGTCTACAGACCATGCCTTGAGAACCAACATTACTTAATTTAGTATGCCTCGATTTGCAATCAGGTAATAAATTATGTATAAAACCCCAGCAATTTCAGCGAAAGTTTGGAGGTCCATCATGGATGCAGGATTGGTGATGGAATGACCATATAAAGCCCCGGAAGTAAGAGTTCCCACAAGGGAGACTCTGGATTCCCCTTCGTGTGTGAGCAAGTAGAATGAAGAACAGAGCGCGTTCGTCCTAGGTGGGGAGGTTTTGTTGAGTTGAGGTTGGCCACACCCCAAAGGTGTCTTAAGCCAATCATAAGTGTCTTTTTCTAGGTCGCATGGTAATTTATGTCTTCCCCTTAAGATAACTAATTTACAACCTATTGTTCTAAGGTTTGTGAGTTTCCAGCTATTAATCATGAATTGCATAAGAGAACTATAACTGCAAATAACCCAAAAATACTTCACACCATCACATCAAAATATCCTATTATTTAATTTGTTAGATTTAAACATGGATAATACATTACACATTATGAGTAACATAATAGTCAGGGTTATCATCTGCATATGATGCATTTGTCAATTTTTTAAGTATAATCCTACACATGGCTGTGTATTTTGATAGTAGTAAAATAAGTCAAGTCCATGTCAAATGTTCATGAATTAAGCTTCATGTGAGCTGGTGAGCCGGAAACATGCCTCATGATTAGTATGATTAGTATGAATATGTCTGCATGTAATTGTTCAATTTATCTTAGTTTTCTTCTGTGACAATTCACTACACCCTCTGGGCTTATTACATATGAGGCCTCTCCAATGTTGGGTCAAATCGGAAGTCCCTCATCTCATGTGGGGACATATGTAGTTTCTTACATCTTCCGGTGATGTGCTATTGTTAGTTATGCTAGCTATGTGGAGAATGCCCACATTCTATCAGAAGGCGGTTGTGCTTGGCCAAGTGGCCAGAGGCAAAGTTTTCATGGGGGATGCATCCGACATAGCCCTGTGGGATGCATCCAACGATGTTAAGCCCTGTGTGACAGTTGTCCAGTCTATGTACAGGTCCTCCTCCGTTTAAATCAGACAAGGCTCGGAAACTGCACATGCTATGTCCCGTGATAGCATCACATATTTACATTAACCGTACGAGTCAATTCAGGCTCAGTTCTTTGTCTGCTTTGGAGACCATTTTAAAGATTTGGCCATCTGCAAGCAAAGGCTTTCTCACTGGGTTATTGATGTCATTGAGGCTTGCAGTGTCCCATGGCTGTTAAGGCCCACTCTACCAGGAACATGGCCTCCTCCTGGGCTTGAGTGAAGGGTGTGTCCTTGGAGGACATTTGGAACGACAAGAATGACAAGGTTATTACTGTAACCTTGGTTTCCTGAAAGGAGGGAACGTGACATTGTGTACACTCATCACACTACTGATTTATTGCTGTTAAGGGACTGAGAAATGCACTCTCTTCATGTCTGTTGAATAATCCTGATGAAATGGAGATGTGCTCCAGTTTCAATTCCCACAATGGTGCGTGCATCAGGGGGCGGAGCATCAAGTGCCATCTGCCAATAGATTAGTGTGATTTTAAAGGGCATCAGCAATGCAAAAAAAAAACAAGACAATTATATTTGTCTTTTCAGCCAATTTTTTATTATATTTTTTCCAGTAAAAAATATCTTCTTAAAACATAATTTATTTATTGACAAGCAAACTGGCATGAGATCAATTCAAATCAAATTTAGTTAGATTTATGTTTAAAACAAGAAAAAACTGTTTGCCAATTGGTTAAAAAAAATAAAGTTAATTCAAAGGGAAAACAAGTTTAATTTGCATACCCCATTGGCAGATTTTTTTCTTGTTTTAAGTCTAAAGTTCACTACATTTTATCAGATTTATATTAAAATAAGACTTAAAATATTATCAAATGTTGCTTGTCAAGTAAATAAATCACATTTTAAGAATGTCAAGATAAATTTACAGGAAAACAAGACAAAAATACTTATGTTTTGCAGTGAGTGATCATCACTCCTGGGAGGAGTTCCCATAGCATCAGCTACAATCACATTGGTAATGCATCAGTTTATGCAAGGATATGTTATATGTGATAAAACTTTTAACTAATATGTTATCTGTTGTTTTTAAAGGTGTGTTTAGTAGATCCATGTGTAATTTGTCGACTCAAGTCATTTTTATTAGATAAGATAAGATAGGATATACTTTATTGTCCCCGAAGGGAAATTTGTTTTGGACACTGTCCATTCCGTAGCTTTACAGAGACAACACAAAGACAGTTCACAACATTTCCTTAGCACATCCTGTCCCGAACGTTCTCTCATATACATTTAAATAGGTACGTATGTGTAGTAGTAGACACATTAACGCCTTCTAGTATAGTGCCTTTCACAACACACATTGTTTCAAAGCAGCTTTACAGAAGATCAGGTGATTTTTGAATCCCAATTAACACTAATACATCTGGGATTATTTCTCTTTCACTGTAAAAGAGTCTTGGTGCATTGGTTATGGAGTGTGGTGCTGTAATCACATTGTAGATATATTAAAGAGCACTTAATTTCTTGAGAAAATGTGAGCGAGAAAATATGAGCTTCCATTAGGTGAGACTGCCCATACAGAATAAACAAAGCACTGCAACAGGCAAATGGCAGAGCAGACACATTGAAATGAGCAAAATGAGGACATATTTTCAGTTGAGGGTTTGAAGAGATGAATACATACTGACCTGAATATTTCAATAACATTTCTGTTCCTGTGTGATAGAATGGAAAGGCTTCCTGAAGGGGTTTATGTTTGTTTACAGTGGAGTGCTGACTGGGCACACTCTTAAACTGAGCTAACTGTTGGGTCATGAATCCCTATAGATACAAAAAAAGTTTATGTACAGTATCAATTAATTCTTTTTGGATCATGTTCAAAGGCATCCTTTAGCCTACAATATCACACCTGTCAACACCATCAAATACAAAAACCTGTACTGCCATGTTAAATATTTATTATAAATATTAATAAATCTAACATTTATATTGATGAATAATGATCAGACATTATGGTTTCAAAATAATTTTTATCACCAACTATTGAATTGTCACCATTGTCAAGAAAAAAACATCTGATAGTGTTGATAAAATTACCACATATCAAACATGTATTAAATGCAGTAGTCATTTTGTTTTTCTGGCACTGCCTGCTGGACTGGTACAACTTTACATTATTCATTATATTACTATCTATACATGTTCACTTTGTAAAGATTCATTAATGACAAATAATTAATTTACAAATGCATTATAAATCACAGATATGTGGTTATAAAAACATGCATAAAATGGTGACTTGTGTGCAATACCTGTTAAATGGTGAGCAATTTTACCTCATATGTTATAAATGCATAATAACACTTATTTAACAGCATTTACCAATGCACTTAAAAGTTCTGTATGGTTATACATACAGCATGATTATAAGAGCATGAAGACCTGAAAAATGTTTTCAAGAGGACTTGTCACTTGGTAATGTGACAAGGAAAGTGTCAACACAAGTGAGTCAAGATGATAGTGAATATAAACAAGCGGACTGTAGCAATTTTTGCTGCATTGTGACATAAATCATGAATTGGGGCATTTCATGCTTATTGTTATTATTATTGTTATTAATATAAATATAAATAATAGTATTTATTAATCATTTATAACATATAAATCCCCAAAATTGAAAAGCTTGACTTCAGTTATTTGTTCATACAGCTATATTTGAGCCACCACTGTGAGCTGCTGCATGAACAGGACGACTCAAGAGTCACACCTGTTAGTAAATACAGTTGTCAATCATATACACTGACTGTGTGACACAGCTTAGGATTACATTTGTATTCTGCCACTGTTTCCTGCTTTAAAACGCTCATAAAGAAAAAGTGACGCCTGTCTATAAAAGAACTAAAGTCATGCAATGAAATCCAGTAGAATATAAATATCCTGGTGTGTCATCCTCCAGTTTCATTCTGTTCATACTGATGCATCAGGAATAAATGATGGGAGCTGTTTATGTGCACTGCGGTCTCATAAATTTTGCTTGTTTGTTGGCAAAGTTTTTTGTGGTGCTTGGAGAAGTTTACAAAGAAATCAAAGGAGGATGCTTTAGATAGATGAGAGTTGCTTGTGTTTGGTTGGGAGGGGGAGTAGAAAGAGGTAGTGATATCTGTCTCTGCCATCAGTGTTTGTGACTGACAAACATCACGTGGCTAGAGCATAACACTAGACCCTTATGTAAGTGTTGAGTGAGGAACCACTGGGCAGCAAATAGTCTGTTAAAAGCTGTTTGAGAAACAAATATGTGTTCCTGACAAGCCAGATTTTTTTTTGCAACCTGATCTCATAGAATCAAATTACTATCCCTACATTTTTGCAAAATGATCTTTACGTGGCTTGTTGTACATATTGTAGCAGTTTTCTGGTGAAATAAACACTGGAGGCACTACAACAACAATGACTTTTATTCACTTTCACACAAATCATGTGTAAAATGGCAGATTTTATGTTCATAAACTCTTACTTTTCTCCCTGTTCCTCTCACAATACTATCTTGTAACATCTAAACAGTTTTACGCTATTGCATGGCTTGTAAGGTAATTCATTTTACTGTTTGCATAAAATAATTACTACATTTACAAGCTTGTTCGTGTGCTATCAAATTGCACGGTAGCTCAAATGATAGAGTGTTGTACTTGTGAATGCAATGGACCGGAGTCCAAAAGAGAACGTGAGTTCTAACGTGAGCCGAGAAATAAGCACCATAAAAGACGTTGCTAAAGCAATTGTGTTTATTTCACATTTGCTTATATGACACAATTCCCAGCAAAGGATCGGACAATAACTTACATGGTGTTAGTAGTCAGTATAGCTATGAAATTACATAAGGAATGCTCATTTTATTCATTGCAACTTTCCAAGTGGGCAGTAATAGTACTTTGTAAAAGAAGAAGAAGAAAAAACATCAAAGCCAAAACAGTCTCTTTAAAACTGGGCAAGGATTAGGACATTGGGGCTCCAGAGGCAAAGCTAAAATATAAAGTCAATGTAGTGGGTTTTGGGGAATATTCAAGGTTTCAGCAATCGAGAGCGCTCTGTTATAAATATTAAAAGATAAAATCAACTGTTCATTTTGAAGCTGAATGATGACAATCCAGCATTTTGTTTGAATATTTGTAAATACCCAAGGGGCATATGAGGCCTTGTGACTATTAAGGAAATATATTGTTTGGGGGTTCAAGTGTATCCCCTGAGAGAACATTTTGAAAATGTAAAAGTCTGAATGGACCATCTACCAACAACAAACAATGTATAGCACAATACTGAAGCTTAAAAATACCATTAGCTAAAGTTAAGTAGGCCTATAAATGGTCAGACTATCAAATAATGGAAATGTTCTCATGAGAACTCCACTATGCTACTAGTAAAATCAAATTTTTGGTTGTTTTTCCTTGCCATATATGCAAGAGATGATCTTTGATTAATTTTCACAAAAATATCTAAACATACTCAAAACATGCTAAATAATAAAACTAATTTTAGATGGGGAAAAAACATTATAGTTTAAAGGCCCTTTGGAAGCACATTGTCCTGTCACAAACCTAGTTTAGCTGAACGGTCAGATTAATTCAGACACATGAAATGATATTGACTTGGCTTCATTCTCGTTTTCTGCAGTGTGTTTTACGAAAGATGCCAGTATCCATCTATATTGCTGCTCACTGTATTTCTCTGTTATGGTCTACTGTCATTAAAATAACCGCATCCGAAACTTTGCGCACAGCACGTGAAAGGGTATAAATGAAGCATGTTCTGTAAAAGAGAAAAGTATTCGAGGATGCAGCACTGAAAGATCAGTGCTATCTGCGCCCGAGTGCTTAAGCTGTACACAGCTCCGTTGTTTTGTCATGCTGATCACTTGAAGTATAGAAACGGTGAGATGGTGCAGCAAATATCAAGATGTCTCATGGTCTGGATGGAACCAAGCCGAGGTCTGGACCTGGACTCGGTCTGCTAATTGGTGACCGCTGCTATAGAGCATTAACCTTAAAAACCTGGGTCCTTATTCACAAAGGTTTTTAGAGGGAATATTATATATAATTTGATAGATTATTCTGCTGATGGATGGCAGAAATTCACAATTCATACGAGCTTAACAGTTTTATTTTGATGTGGCCAGTGAGTGCAGGGTTGTCAAAACCTTTATCTCTGGTGCAATTAGGCTGTTTTGGTTTGTGGTAGAGGTAACTCCCACAAAGTTTACAATAAATAATTGTAAACTTAACAAAAGTTAAGTTTACAATAATAAAAAAACACCCTCGCGATTCAGAAAATACAGTTTTAAAGGTATATAATGTAATATTAATATTTGTACTATTGCAATATAATACAATTAAAATAGATCGACTCGATTGTGATTCAGGCAATGCCTTTTTAATCAGTCAATGGCATAATAATATTCAAATATATTGGATTGACAACAGGAGCTATGCTTCTGATCGTTTGTGAGTGACTCTAAGGGAGTTAGAAGTCCTCAGGAGGACTTCTAAGCTGTCATGGGTTTAGGAGCTGCTTTTGGTGTTAAAATGCTTCATGAATTGAATAACATTAAAAACATTTTTGTCCTTAAATTAGGAGTGACACACCCCTAATTTTTGAGTTGTTCAGCGTTAGGAACTACTTTTAGCCTTATGATTATTTGTGACTATGTGCCCAGATCTGTTTAAGAGAACATTTAACTCGCGTTAAGAACCACTCAGTCAAAATCAGAAACATTGTGTTTGTTTGAGCAGCCTGTCCAGCCCAACACAGCAACTCATCCAATGGCATGCATTTGTGTGGAGACTATCTGTTTGTTTGATCAACGGCAGGAGCAAATTTTCGAGAAACTAGTTTGAAAACAAGTGATGTTTGAAGAAAACTGAAAAATCATGGTAAATATTACTGGCAGTCATTTCCACATTTTTTTGTAAAAAATAAATAATAAGGCTGTCGATTTAACGCGGTAATTCGGTGCGATTAATTTGATTAAATTTGATTTGCGCAAAAATTTCAAAAAAATTTACGCAATTAATCGCAATGCCCCCCGGACTAGTAGTACTGCCTGTTTACTCCAGAGGGCAGTAAGTGAAACTTCAGCTGTATGAGCAACGCGCATTTTATACAGTGAAGAAAACAACCATCCAGCAGACACACAACACAAACATGCGTTACGTTCTTGCGTTTAAAACACTTAGAGTGCAAATTTGAACTTTAAGGGATCTCAAGATGTGTTCTAAGTATTAAACTGTATTTAACTTGACACAGTGACCTAAAAATGTTATGTTTATGATGCAACGCACCCGAGACGCTACACAAGCATGTCTGACACAGGTGTAAATTAACATGTCCTTAAACAAGCCCTCATAATAAATCTCCAACTGATTGACAAATTCACTTGTGAAATGGATTGCTGTGAACTGTATGCCAATGATTGACTTATGTTCAGTAATATGGTAGTAAGCAATACATTGTATTCTAAAGCCGCTTTTTGTATTGTCTTATCAATGATTAACTCTTCTGCCACAAGAATGTAATGCATTTTAATTATCTGAATATTTTTTATTTATATATATACATTTTTAAATATTTAAAGATAACTATGTATAATTTCATCATTATATATTTAATTATTGTTATATGAGGGGCTTTCTCAGCAAATACTTGTATATGCGATTAAATGCGATTAATCTCAATTAATTAATCGGGACACCATTTAATTAATTCTATTAAAATTTGTAATCGATTGACAACTCTAATAAATATATAAATATGTAATTAAATACATATTATTTAATTGTGTCAATTTAGGATACATAAAATGTCAGTTATTAAATTAGACTCTGCAAGACAAAGGAGCTAGCCATTTTATTTCATTTCCACCACAGAACACAATACAGAATTTGAGATGTGCTGGAAATTGGTGGGCATTTCCATAACTTTTTGAAAACAAATGACATCAATCTCATGTGATGCACACAGACACTGTTGGACATTGTTGGTAGACATATTTATTTATTTTTTAAATATTGAGAATGTATAAATGTTTTAACAAGATATTACTTTCTAGAATCCACGGTGCTAAAAGGCCCAACGTTGAAGAAATACCTGTTTATTTTTCCAATTCTCTCTGGTGGTGTTAATGGCAGAGAATTTACATTCTTCAGCTTTAAATAGCTTGTTAACTTTTAGTTAAACTAACTACTTTTTCAAATGGTCAGTTTGACTGTTGTTCAACTTGTTAGTACCTTTGCAAACTGCACTTTCTAAGTAGCTTCCTGAACACTGATGCTGAGGCAGAGCCTTAGAAACAAATCTGCTACATCGTATCGCCATCCTGGGAGGCGATACGCCGCCAGGGGAGGAGTTGAGACTGTTGCTCAAGCAACCATTGCCAATTACAAGTGAGTTGCATCTATGCTGCTATGAGAAAGTTAAATGCTCTGGGAGGCTAATAAAACCTTGAATTATATCTGACTAAGCATGCTGCATTGTCTTTGTACTTTACATTTAGACCATACAATTCATAATACTTTCCTTCATAACTCATTGGTCTGTGGGAGCAGTCATGACACAGAAGTGCTGTGTTCCCCTGGGCACACATTAAAGCTGTGTAGGACATAAAGGTAGGTCATCGTTAACTGTGTGAGAGGATAGCAGGACAGCTCTCTACTGGATATTCAAGGCTAGACATGATAAACAAGCATCATTATTGCCACCAACACTTTCTCGTGGCATGAAAAGAACTCAGGATATTAGCCAACGCTCTGGCTGTCTAGACTGGCTTGAGTTTCACTGGATACTTTTTTTAACTAATTTCTCCAACTAGTGGAATATCATCAGATGTTGTAGAAAGCAGGGAATGTGTTTGATCTGCACCTACTGAAGCCACAGCAACTATTGAATGAAATACTAGATGACTTTATTAAGGAACAATTCAAGTTCCTTAATAATCAATACTGTTCCCCGTCTGTCACTCACTTCGAAGTTGTGTCGAAGAAGCGACACTAGGGGTCTCTCTTGAGCGCCGAATATGTCTCTGATCTATGAAAAAAGGCCAATGAGAAGTTGGCAGACAGTATTTGCATACTCCGCCCCCGGACATATGGGTACAAAGGCAGGGAAATACGTCTGTTTCTTTCAGAAATTTTCTTCGGAGCCGATGGTCGTGTATGCAGTCAGACACCTGTTCCTGCCTTTGTTCCTCTGATGCTCTGCCTGCTGTTGGATCTACGGTGCACTTCAGCGGCTTTTCTCCTTCTCTGCACGGCAGTGCAGATTGCCCCTGGCACTTCGACAGCGCAGAAAGCTAAAATAGTAGATGTGATTTTCTCTATAAAAGAGTATTTTCCTCTAAAAGAGCGGCATTGAACGTCCTTCTCAGGACGAGTCTTTATAAAGATGCCATTCCGCCCCTGTGTAGTTCCTGGATGCGGTAGAGTGCTCTCCGCTTCAGACGGCCACAGGCGTTGTCTTGTGTGTCTGGGCAGCGATCACACCGAGGCAGCATTTAAATTTTTGGTTAATGTTCTCACTGCGAGAGCATGACCATGGCAACGTTGCGGTCACGGCTCGCTTTCAATAGAAAGCTTGCAACTCCAGCCGCCCCCCGCATTGCTCCTTCTTCCCAAGGGATTGAGGACGATGCGGCTGGCGATGGGGACAGCAGCGGGTGCAGCTCCGCCAGGTATGCCCCCTCGGAACACCCACCCCCCAGCACGCTCGTTGACTACCGTCCGTGCTCGAGGCAACGGCGGCTCACCTCAGGGCCACCCCGCTTATCCTCTAGAGCTTGAGGTGGATGAGTTCTCCGCTGCATTGGAGAGTGCGGCGTCTGACGCATGATGACTCCCCTGGGCTGCCGCCTTTGGGCCAGCATGCCCAGGCTGAGCCTGACGCGCAGATGACCGACATGCTTTCCCGGGCCGCCACCAGCATGGGGCTGGACTCGAACCCTCCGTCCTCCCCACAGCCATCGCAGTTGGATGACTGGTTCCTGGGGTCTACGCGCCGCTCACAGCCTCGCCTCCCCCGGTTCCGTTTTTCCCGGAAGTGCATGATGAGCTGTCTTCTTTGTGGAGGGCACCCCTCTCCACTCGTCACAAAGCCACTCGCTACCCTCGACAGCGGAGAGCCCACGGGTACACGGCGATTCCCCAGGTGGACAGGGCTGTTGCACTCCACCTGTGCCCTGGAAACCCTACTACCTGGCGGGGTCGCCCTGTGCTCCCATCCAAGGCCTGTAGGACGACGTCTTTATTGACCGCAAAAGCCTACAGCGCCACCGGACATGCCGCTTCCGCCCTGCATGCCAAGATATTAAAGATCTCCATAGGGGTAGCCCTGATCCTGTTGTGTTGCAAGAACTGCGCTCAGCGACAACCTCACCCTGAAGGTCACAGCGCAGTCACTCGTGCAGGCGATGGCCACGCTCGTGGTCCAGGAATGTCATCTGTGGCTTAACTTGGTCGAGATGCGTGAGACCGACAAAGCTTGCTTTTTTAACATCCCTGTCTCCCAGTTCGGCCTCTTCGGCGACACCATCGAGGACTTCGCTCAGCAGTTCTCCATGGTGAAGAAGCAGACAGAGGCCATCTCACACATCCTGCCCCACCGCAAGCCTGCCGCCATGGGCCATGCCCCGTCTGCTCGTTGAGGGTATCCTCCTGCGGCTAAGAAACACCCTGCTCCGCCTCAACCTGGGCCCAGCTCTCAGCCCCAGCATCGAGCAAACCACAGGAAGCAGACGCCCCCTGCCTCACAGACCACTCGAGGACCCGGAAGGCTCCCAGGTGCTCCTGAGATGCTCTATCCAGAGGCCAAGACGTTAGCTCCGGAGCTGTTAAGTAGACCACTCCTACACGCCTACATCGTACCTCCTCCTCAGTCACTAACCCGCCCCCTGCCGGGTGTGCGGAGCAAGGTAAATGCTTCGAGTCTTTTCTCAGCACTAAAGCCTTGGGACGCGTCTTCGATTCCTGATGCCGTACTACCTGCTCCGCCCCTCTGCCCTGCCCCGCCAGGTACATAAAAATAACCGTCCCCTTGGTGCCTCTAGCACGGAGTTTGGATGCGTGACTTTCACTTCCCAACCCATCACGCTGGCTGGCCCTGACTACCCGACTCGGTTACGCAATTAAGTTTTCCAGGCCCCCGCCCCCCTTTGCGGGTGTCTGCTTTACCGCAGTACACGGCAAGCATGCCAAATCTCTGCACGCGGAAATCGCTACACTTTTTCTAAACAAAGATGCGATAGAGCCTGACCCTCCAACCGAAATGAAGAAGGGTCTCTACAGCCCTTAATTCATTGTACCCAAGAAAGGTGGTGGCTTACGACCGATCTTGGAATTGCGAGTTCTCAACCGGGCTCTGTTCAAACTCCTGTACAGAATACTCACCAAAACATATCTTAACTTGCGTCCGGCACCTAGATTGGTCCGCAGCGGCAGACCTGAAGGACGCTTACCTTCACATCTTAATTCTGCCTCGTCACCGACCCTTCCTACGGCTCGTGTTTGTTTGTATCAGTACAAAGTCCCCCTGTGGCAGGGTGGAGGGTGGGGCTGGGTTGTGACGATTCACACCCGGTCCCGTATCAGGCTAATCAAGCCTCTGAGAGGGATAAAGGCCGATGGCAGATGGTGGTGCGACGAGAGAGAGATCGTTTACGGACATGTCCATCATGAGTGTGTTTTGTGTCTTATAAGTTTGTCATTAAAATATGATTTACATTGTCCAGCCGGTTCTCACCTCCTCCTTGCCTGTCTAAACGTTACACCCCCCCTTTGGCAGGTCTCTGTCCCCTCGTGGCTTCACGAAAGTTGAAGCTGATTTGGGAATGGTTCGGCAAGGCCCAGGTAGACCTGTTTGCCTCCCAAGAGACCTCCCACTGCCCGCCCTGGTATGCCCGAACAGAGGCTCCCCTCGGGGCAGACGCACTGGCACACAGATGGCCTGCGGGGCTGCGCAAGTACGCATTCCCCCCAGTGAGCCTTTTTGCATAGGTGCTGTGCAAGCTCAGGGAGGACGAGGAACAATTCACCCTAGTGGCTCCCTATTGGCCCACCCGGGCCTGGTTCTCTGACCTCGTACCCCTCGCTACAGCTCCTCCCTGGCGAATTCCCCTGAGGAAAGGACCTGTTCCCTGTTAGCGACACTTGCCTGGAGTTTGGTCCGGCAGACACATATGTGATCCTAAGACCGCGACCGGGCTACATGCCCAAGGTTCCTACTACGCCCTTTAGAGACCAGGTAGTGAATCTGCAAGCGAAGCTGCCCCAGGAGGAGGCAGGCCCAGCCCTTTCGTTGCTATGTTCGGTACGTGCTTTGCATAGCTACTTGGACCACACGCAGAGCTCTAGATTTTCTGAGCAGCTCTTTGTCTGCCTTGGTGGATAGCGGATAGGGAACGCTGTCTCCAAACAGAGGCCTTCCCACTGGGTAATTGACACCAGTATATTGGCTTATCACACCCAGGCTGTGCCCCTCCCCTTACTGGTCCGAGCATGCTCGAAAAGAAGTGTTGCGTCCTCTTGGGCACTGGCAGACATATGCAGAGTAGCGGGTTGGGCAACACCTAACACCCTTTCGAGATCTTACAATCTCAGGGTAGAGTCAGTTTTGTCCCATGTTTTCTCAGGTACGAGCTGGTAGAACTCGGTAACACGCTGGCAGATTTATCGGGTGGACCGCTTGCACTTAGCGCCCTTTCCCTCAGCCGAGGTAAAATTGTGCGCTTTGTCTCCAAGGAGATCCCACACATTCGGATCCCTGGATGATTCATCTCTAGCCCTGTGTGTCCACATTTCAGCAGAGGAACTCGCCGACCCAATTCACTGTGGGTTCTTAATCTACCCTGTACTGGAATTGGTGCTCCACAGGTCAGGCCTCCTACGTGGACTCCCCCTGTGTGTATCGTCCGCGGTACGGTCCCCTTACGAAGTGGACCCGCGTCTCCCTCAGGTAGTTCCAGCTGCCCTCCGGTCGCCATGTTGTAGCAACTCCTTGAGGCTACCACTGCGCCACGTTCCACATGCCGCCTAAAAACCCATGTGATGTATTCGCCACCTTTACCTCCCCCTTTTGGGCAGGTGTGGCCTCCGCAGGGTCTTTTCCCCTTGAAAGAATAGGAAACCCGTTCCCAGGTTGGCAAGTGTCGCCTTGTTCCCCTGTCTAGGGTAAACAGAAGGATTCCGACGACTTTTTTGGGGGGCATTGGGGAAGGGTATGTGCAGTCTGACACAGCTGGTCCCCTTTGCACGTAAAATACCTGCCGCTCCTGTGTCAGTAGTACACGTACATGGCTCAGCGCATGGCGTGATTTAAATTGGACCCCTAGTGTCGCTTCTTCGACACAATGTCGAAATTAGCGACAGACGGTGAACGTCTAGGTTACGTATGTAACCTCCATTCCCTGATGGAGGGAACGAGACGTTGTGTCCTCCCGGCCACGTTGCTGACCATTTCCGGCTCCTAAGAAAAATCCTGAATGAAACAGACGTTTTTCCCCACCTTTGTACCTGTATGTCCAGGGGCGGGGTATGCAAATACTGTCTACCAACTTCTCATTGGCTTTTTTTCATAGATCAGAGGCATATTCGGCACTCAAGAGAGACCCCTGGTGTCGCTTCTTCGACACGTCTTGTTCCCTCCATCAGGGAACGGACGATACATATGTAACCTAGATGGTTTTTATACCAAAAGGAATAGTTCACCCAAAAGTAAAAATACTGAATGACTTACTCTTGCCCTTTTCTTACAATGAAAGAATATATTGATCAGGGGCTTTCAAGCTCTAAAAGTCTAATAAAAGTATAAAACTCAATATAGGATATTTGAAAACACACAAACAATAAGCTTTGAGGGCCACTTACAGTTGAACAGTATTGGAAGATAATCAGGTAATTTTGTTCCTTACTAAAATTATTTTTTTTTTTTTACCATTTTTCTAGAGCAACCATAGTTTAACCACAGTGTTTTTGGGGAAACCATAGGAACCACAAAATTATCTCTGGTTACTACAGTCATAAAAATCTTAACTATTAAACCTATGATTAATTTTATATAAAACCATGGTTTACACCCAAATAAAAAATAAATAAAATAAAATGTTAAATACTGTTACTACAGTCATATATGAATACTACAATATTTCTATAGTACAATAATGGCTAAGTTCGAAGGGGTCTTACATTTCTACCTTTAATTTCAACATGTTCCTCACACAAACATATTGTATGGCTTCAGAAGACTTGGAATGTAGTGTACGAGTCTTAAGGCTACATTTATGATAGCTTTATGTATTTATATATTGTCCTTCCTGTAGCTTGGTAGCTTGTATTCACTGTTTAATGGAGAAAATTTTGTCACAGGTTTTGAACAATATGAAGGTAATTATGTGATGCTCGAATTGTCAATTTGGGGTGAATTAACCTTTTCAATCATTTGTTTAATAATATGGTAGTTTACAAAAAGGTTGAACGAGTTTGCTGTTTTTATAAAATCAACAGGTTGGTGTTATTTGGTCTTTGCAAATCAGGTTGATGATCCCAAATGTAGATCTTTAATGAAAATAATCCACAGTGAAGCACAGAATATCGCAATACCCCCCAAAGGGCAACTTGTGATGCCCAAACGACAATTTTTTAAATAATGGAATCAGGAGCAGGCAAAAAGCAGGCGACATGGGAGTGCTGGAGACCACGGTGGAGGTGGCAAACAACCAGAGGACACAGCGGATGACCAGGGGATCTTTTGGGACCCGCCAGATGACCAGGGAATCACCGGGATCCAGGAGATGACCAGGGGACCACTGGTATCAAGCAGACAACCAGGGGACCACTGGGGATCCGGTTGACAACCAGGGCACTCTTGGCCCAGGCAAGGTTGAGGCTTAGTTTAAAGTGAGTTTCTTGCTGAAGAACCCATATCTCTGTTGTTGGCTTCACACTGAAATCTGGTGTTTTTCTTGGTTTTAATTTAGATCTAGCCTTCTATAATGTAGTTGACACAAGTCAGAAGTTGATGAACCAAAATGCAGAAATGCAGAATCTACAATAAAGCACAGAAGAACAAGAAAACAGAAGAACTCACTACAGGACACAAATTAAAGTCAAACAAAGCTAGACAAATGACATGAGCAAACACTGGGGTTTATCTGCACACTGACTAACAGAGAAACAAGACACAACTGGAAAAAATCAGGATGGGAAATGGAAAGGGAGACAGCACAAGATTTTAGATTAAGAGTCCCTGAACTTCAAGTGCCCTCTAGTGGCTGCCAGGGGAAAATTCAATGCTTATAGTTGTCCTTTGACAATCTCTGTGTTCCAAATTGGAAACACCCTCCGAAGTGCATTTTGACGATAAAAAAATCATGATAGTCAAGCTGTAAGATCGCTTCTAACTGAATTTCCAATAAAAATTACTTATTAAGATCACTTCTGAATGGAATTCACCCCTTGGGTCTGTTCCAAACTTAGTGAGCTGCCTCGATGTCTCCTGCCTACATAGGCAGCTGTCTTCTGTGGCACAGTCCTAACCCTAACTGAAATGGAACCTCATAAGAGAGCCACCTGAAACGCTCTACAAAAGCAACTCCATGTGCCATTAAAATAGCGCCGCACAGGACACAGGAGACTAGAAAAGGAACACGGAAGGGTATGACACAATACTCTAAAGAGCATAATATACATAACACACACATTTTGGGTAAAATATTGAGTTTTCTATCATATTAATACATTTTTTTATCTATACTTTTTAGTATTCAATATATTTAGCTCATCACTGTGCATTCTGGGATCGCCTACCTGGGGAAGGGTACATATGATGCTACCTTATAATTTGGCTAAAACTAGATATCTTATCAGACAGCATAATTAAGATACCTACCTTTTGGAAAAGCCCTTGCATCCGGAGTGCGCTTATGAAAACGTCACCACTGGAGGAAGCTCACTAGGTTTTTGAAGAGATCCTATGCCATCTGATCATAGAACTAGTTGTTTTGGGGTTCATTAAAAAATACTTACCAAAACCAATTTGACAAACTAAATTCAGCAGGACCTGTATACAGCCATGTAGAGAGTGCAGATTTCTGTCAGGAACATTCTCAGAAGTTGGCAGCTTTGAAAATATATCAATTGCTAGATTTCTTCTGCTTTCCACAAAAGAGTCTGATCATGCTATCTTGCCAAAACTTTTTTTCTTTCTATTGCCTTTCAGATGACTGAATGAGGTTGAGAGTGAGCTGTTGTCGCCTGTGTACTGTGTTCAAAAGACAAATGCCCAAAGTTTCAGGCAAGTGTTCCAGACAAAGCATTTTAAATAAGATGTTTGGATTCTGAATTATAGAGAGAACAATATATATATATATATATATATATATATATATATATATATATATATATATATATATATATATATTATATATATATAAGTAGTAGTTGAAATTGGTTTAGTGGCTCAAAATGTTTACATGCACAACATGTTTTGATTAAGATTCATATTCTGGTTAAAGCTGCACAATGTAACTTTGTGCTCTCTAGCTTCATCTGTGGTTGAAACATACAATTGCAAGCCATTTGCAGAAGAACACTTCACGTCAGTCGTGTTTCAGCACTGCTCTTCAGGCAGATGAATCTCATGATTTGAGATTTGCATGTGTGTGATCATGACGGGGAGATATTCAGAGCTGGAGTCACTTCTTGCTAATTTCATGTTGATATTATGTTAGACGATTAAACATTTAAAACTTAAATATTACTTGCTTTGATGTTAAAAAATCACTCTTTCACTCAAAGCGCTTTTACGTAGATAAGAGTGGACTCTCCTCAAACACCACCATTTACCAGTATATTTTAAAATGATTATTCAAGTGTTTTATCTACTGTTAATATTTGTATTGTATTAAACTTACCAATTTAAGAGCTGCAACTGGTAGAATCCTTTATTTTGGTCACACATTATACACACAGTTTTTTTTGCATACATACAGTGAAATTTATTAGTTTTCACATATACCAGCTAAGCTGGGGTCAGAGTGCAGGGTCAGCCATGATACAGCACTCCTGGAGCAGATAGGGTCAAGGGCCTTGCTCAAGGCCCCAACAGTGGCATCTTGGTGGAGCTTGAACCCCCGACCTTCTGGTCAGTAATTCTGAGCCTCAACCACTGAGCCACCACTGCCAATATATATTATATTGAACTGTAATACTACAATAGTATGACTATACAGTGCACAAAATAAACAAAAAACATAAAAACGAGGATTGTATAATGGTGGAGACAAAATATGCTTTATTAAACATGAAAAAAAATGCATTTATGCAATATAACAATTACAAAGAGTAAATTTCAGAAGTCATAAATATTACATACTGTATTAGTAAACATTAGTAGTAGTCACAGTAACCCCATCAACATTGATAAATCAAGACCGGTTAACACTTGAGTAGCCAAATGTTCGATTCAGAAAAGCATGACAACCAATATAAGCTTCAACAACCCTACCAGAAAACATATCCAGCATTATAACAGATAAACAACTTCCCCAAACAGATAACAGATAAAACAGCGATGCTGTCCTAAACTGTGTGAATGTGACTGACTGAACTAAACAGCATCCCTTCCCAGCCAGAACACAAGACAGCCAGTACTTCTTTCCTGTGTTTACAGACATGACGTAATGCCAGTGATTTTGCGCCAAATCCGACCCGACAACTCACAATGCAAATAATTTTTATAGGCTTAACATAGTGAATCGGGGTAAGTTAAGGACATTGTTTTGAACACTGATTGTAAGAAAAATCTTACATAGTGCAGCTTTGAAGCTGAAGTGTGTAATTTCCAGCAACAAGTGCCACCAAACAGAATTGCTAAAATAAACATTGTTTTCAAACAGCCTTCTGAATACACCTCTGTTTTCTGTTGATCGAACAAACAGATAGTCCCGCCTTAAACTCCGTTGGTTGAGTCAATGTTGTGATGTTGGACTGGATGGGCCTCTCAATACAAACAGAGATATATTTATAGTGCCACAGAAACAGTGTTTACAGTTGTTGAGAAAATAACCAATGTCTGGCTTATTTATAGTGGTCTCTACATATTAAGCTGAAATCAGGGTCCCCTCTGTTTTCAAGACACACTTTTCCAGGAGATTACCAGGACATTGTATGTACCCAACGGCTTTAATATTTAAGTAGAAACAAAACACATGAGAGGTCATGATGTTGTATTTATTGGATTATTATTTTTTTTTTATTCCATATTTGACAGTTTAGGAACATTTTATTATGAAAATGGTGTCCAATCAATTTAATTGAAACTTTAATCAAATTAAAATATAATTATTAATAGAATGTTTCAACTTAAAAGTGCATTTTTTTAAATCAAATGAAGTTCTTTTATACTAAATCTGAAATTTTTTTTTAAAAATACTGGAAATAGTTTTGTCAAACAAAGTGCTGCACAGCAGAACATCACAGAGACATTTCTTTAATGCATTATTATTATTATTATTATTATTATTATTATTATTATTTAATTTTAGTTAACATTACATTACTATACAGTAGTAATATATTTTTGTCAAAGTCATTATTGTTTGTATAGTGCTTTTCGCAACACACATCGTTTCAAAGCATTTTTACAGGAAATCATGGATTAACAAAAAATAAATTGTGATATCTATAAAGTCTTAGAGTGATCATTGTGTAGTTTTGATTAAATATGATTGTAAATTGTGTATTAAATTTTTTAATCTATATAGTCTATATATTCAGTTTCTTGTAATACATTTTTTTTCTTAAATATTATAATAACAAAAAGCAAAACGCACACACACACATATATATATATATATATATATATATATATATATATATATATATATATATATATATATATATATATATATACACACAGTATCTCACAAAAGTGAGTACACCCCTCACATTTTTGTAAATATTTGATATCTTTTCATGTGACAACACTGAAGAAATGACACTTTGCTACAATGTAAAGTAGTGAGTGTACAGCTTGTATAACAGTGTAAATTTACTGTTCCCAAATTGGGCCCAAAGTGTCAATATTTTGTGTGGCCACCATTTTTTTCTGGCACTGCTTTAACCCTCTTGGGCATGGAGTTCACCAGAGCTTCAAAGGTTGCCACTGGAGTCCTCTTCCACTCCTCCATGATGACATCACAGAGCTGGTGGATATTAGAGACCTTGTGCTCCTCCACCTTCCATTTGTGGATGCCCCACAGATGCTCAATAGGGTTTAGGTCTGGAGACATGCTTGGCCAGTCCATCACCTTCACCCTCAGCTTCTTTAGCAAGTCAGTGGTCGTCTTGGAGGTGTGTTTTGGGTCGTTATCATGCTGGAATACTGCCCTGCGGCCCAGTATCCAAAGGGAAGGGATCATGCTCTGCATCAGTATGTCACAGTACATGTTGGCATTCATGGTTCCCTCAATGAACTGTAGCTCACCAGTGCCGGCAGCACTCATGCAGCCCCAGACCATGACACTCCCACCACCATGCTTGACTGTAGGCAAGACACACAAGGGCTTTCTTGTGCATCAGCTTTAGAAGAGGCTTCCTTCTGGGATGACAGCCATGCAGACCAATTTGATGCAGTGTGTGGCATATGGTCTTAGCACTGACACCCCCCTCCCCCCTCCCCCAAGAGTGGCAGCACTCATACGTCTATTTCCCAAAGACAACCTCTGGATATGACACTGAGCATGTGCACTCAACTTCTTTGGTTGACCATGGCGAGGCCTGTTCTTGCCTAGGCCATCTTTATGTAGAGCAACAATTCTTTTTTTCAGATCCTCAGAGAGTTCTTTGTCATGAGGTGCCATGTTGAAATCGAGACACGTTTGAGAGGGAGTGTGAGAGCGATGACACCAAATTTAACACACCTGCTCCCCATTCACACCTGAGACCATTTAACACTAACGTGTCACATGACACCTGGGAGGGAAAATGGCTAATTGGGCCCAATTTGGACATTTTCACTTAGAGGTGTACTAACTTTTGTTGCCAGCGGTTTAGACATTAATGGCTGTGTGTTGTTATTTTGAGGGGACAGCAAATTTGCACTGTTATAGAAGCTGTACACTCACTACTTTATATTGTAGCAAAGTGTCATTTCTTCAGTGTTGTCACATGAAAAAATATAATCAAATATTTACAAAAATGTGAGGGGTGTACTAACTTTTGTGAGATACTGTATATATATACACAGTGCAACCGGAAAGTATTCACAGCACTTCACTTTTTCCATATTTTTTATGTTACAGCCTTATTTCCAAATGGATTAAATGTATTATTTTCCTCAAAATTCTACAAAAAAAATACCCCATAATGATATCGTGAAAGAAGTTATAGTACTTATGTACATGTGATTTATTTTTATAAATTTGCAAAGATTTCAAACAATCTTCTTTCAGAATTTTGAGGAAAATAATGAATTTAATCAATTTTGGAAAAAGGATGTAACATAAGAAAATGTGGAAAAAGAGAAGCGCTATGAATACTTTCCTTATATATATATTTAGATACATAATCATACTCACTTAAAACTATTCTACAGTACTCTCTCCACACCACACCCGAGAGCCCCCCAAAAATTACAAATACCTGCCCCATTTCCGAACAAACAAATCTACAATTTTTAAATGATCTCAACACTCCACTCTCATACAGGACACCAAGTGTAGCAACCTCCCTCACAATCCATTCTATCCAGCAGAAAGGGGGCTTGCCAATACACAATCTTGGGTTCTGTAATATGCTTGAGGCAACATTTAAATAAGCGTCCGATTTAAACAATCTGGACACTTTAGTCCATAACGAGTGCAAATGCAAAAAAATGGGGTGTAACTTAACTTCTCTGATAAATAAGTATGATAGAGATGCTTTTTAATGGTGAAATAGGGGCAAGAACTGCCTGTTCAATAACAAACCAGGGAGGGGCTCTCTCAGGTAGAAGTGACCAATGAGCCAAATGTCTGAGTCTGAAGGCATTGTAATAAAACAAAATCTTGGGTAGGCCTAGCCCACCTTTGTCTGTTGGACTATGTAACTTATTAAAATGCAATTTGGGACGTTTACTATTCCAAATGAATGACTTCGTTATGCTATCATATTGCTTGAAATTAGAGAGGGGGACAGTGGCAGGGCGGAGGTCGGGGCCGGGTCGTGTTTCCGTTCACCCGGCCACAATCAGGCTAATCAAGCCTCAGAGAGGGATAAAGGCTTGGACTGGAAGCTGCAGTGAGAAGAGAGAGAGAGAGAGAGAGAGAGATTTACAGACAGCTGTCCGAAATTTTTGAGTGTTTGTCTTTTTGTTTCAAACTTATATAAAATTATTATTTATACTGTCAAGCCGGTTCTTGCCTCCTCCTTTCCTTTAATCCCTTTACACTGGTGCTGAACTCAGGGAAGGAGGAGGGATGCGCCGCAGTAGAGTCCTCGCCACTACCATTCACACCAACGGAGCAGCCGCGGCCATCCGCCGGAGGAGTCCAGCCACCTGGAAGCGAAGAAACATCCGCCGACCGCGAAGGGAGGAGGAGCTCCCAATCAACTGCCTGGAGCGGTTACTGCTGCAAGAGGTGGGGGAGACCCCTATCATCCACCAAAAACACGCCGGGGTGTTTCGTCCACCAGGGGCCGGAGGTCTGCCTCTGTTCCGTCTGGGGAGGCAAGGCTGTTGTCCATACTGCTAACAGTAAATCGGAGGAGTGGCCAAGGACCAAGCTATGGCATATCGTTGAATTGTCGAATAAGTGTTTTTTTTTCTGTCTCTCTCTTCAAATGCCGCTCTGTGTTGGCTTTTCCCTCCCTTTTTAAAATGTTTTGTTAATTTAGAACGATCACGTTATGCCGTGTAGGCGCCACACTTTTTTTTTGATTTCCCTCCCCTTGTCCCCTCCCTCATATATATCTCCCTAATTTATCATTAATCTGTTTGAGACATTTGAATTGTAGATGTTTATTTACCAATATAATCACTCCCTTGCTCTTTCTTGAGCCAGCACTGAAGAAAACACGTCCACCCCATATCTTCCCAAATTTTCCAGCTTCCTGCTGGGAAAGTTGCTTTTCTTGAAGAAACACTATATCATATTTCTTATGATTAATAAGAGAAATAACCTCAAATCACTCAGAGGCCGCATAAAAGTATATACCATGTCTTATACATTCCGTAAACTTTATAAAAGACATCCTTTGTGTGGGCATATAGATATTGTGTAGAACCAACGCAAAACAAAACAAAAATGGTGCCCAGCTTCCTTCGAAAGCCAGATTAAGCACAGCGAGTCGATCCATTTACAAGAGAAACACCCTCTAGATTACTCACCTATTGATTCGATAGAAGACATTGCCTGATTGGGACATGTAAACACTTGCCATCCTTGGTGTTTATTCTCAGTCTGGCCGGAAACATCAGTGCAAAAGCGATCTGGAAACAAGAAAATATTGTGATTCTTCCAAGAAAGCTTTCCTTTGCTCCTTGACTGGCGCAACACAAGATCTTTATCGGATGATCTCAGAAATTTGACCAGGATTGATCGTGGTTTGTCTCCCTCCGGAGATCTGAGAAACGGGACTCTGTGAGCTCGTTCGATTTCTAACTTATTGCCTATTATGTCGAGCAAACTCGGGAAGAGCTTGTTCAGAAATTTCACCATATCTCTGCCTTCTTCGTGCTCAGGAATTCCAATAATCCACAAATTATTCCTTCGGCTTCGCTTTTCCAAATATTTAATTTTTTCCCAAACATTTTCCAAGAAGCAGCCAGATTAGCGGATAATTCCCTTTCCGATGACTCCAGATAATCAATTTATTTCTCAGCATCTGCCACCCTTAAGACTAACTCAGAGAATTTTTTTTCCTTCACCATAATCGCTTGACATATTACAGCGAGGTCCTCCAAATCAGCAACTACCTTTGTCAGCAACACCGACATGTTGGACAGTTGACATTGGATTTCCTTTCCCACGGCACCACCCAAATTGAGTCACTGGTCCACAGGCCTGTCTGGGCTTTCATCTTGAACACGTAAGTGTCTTTGAATGTCTCCAGAGCCTGAGGAATTTTAATTCTTTGCCACGATTACCTCAAACAGCAAATGTGAATCTAGATGTATCAAATTTCACCAGATTATATCATGAACATAATTAAAAATATTAGCAAAGTGCACAGAGCTGTCTCTCACATGTCTGCCCTTCGCATGGCATCATGTGGGACCCCTATGTATTCAATTTCAAGAATGTAGTCCATCATTCAAAGTTCCAGCAGTGGCATATGAAGTATCTGATGTCAGTTGTCATCAGTTCATCCTTTGAAGTCAAAAGACTGAAGTTATGTCTGGCTAGCACTGATTGTAGTTTGTCGTCATCCTTCAGCAACACATAGCAGTGGAGTCCGACACCAAGCAGGAATGGAACTGGATCTGGCCTGCTCTGATAAACTCAGGATATGAATCCCGAGTTTAAGACATGGAAACAAATGGAATAATATTAGCGTAGATGCCATTAAATTTTATGTAGATTTATAGATGGATGTTTCTGGTTCCAGCAGATAACTAACTAAAGCAGCCTAATTGTGAGTTGATGGATAAATTAGGTGTATACCTGGTTAAATAGATGAGTCTTTAGTCTAGACTTAAACTGAATGAGTGTGAACAGTGTTAGGGGAGACTATTCCATAGTTTAGGAGCCAAACATGAAAAGGATCCTCCTCATTTTGTGGTGCCATGCCATGATTTTGTGATCATATTAAATGTGTCGGAAAGCATGTCAGAAAGTCACTTAAGTACTGTGGAATTACACCATTCAAATCTTTGTATGTAGTTTAACAGAATTTAAAAATTTATACAAAATTTAACTGGTAGCCAATGTAACAATGATACAATTCGGCTAATATCATATTTCCTGGTTGTAGCCAGCACTCTGGCAGCTTTTGAATCAATTGAAGTTTATTCATTGAACTTGGACACCTTGGACATTGGACATCCTCCCAATGCATTACAATAATTTTGTATTGAGTTCATGAACACATACATTTTTTAAAAATGTATAAATTTTTCGGCATCAGCAACAGAGTGCATGTCTCGTAACTTAGCGATATTTTTGAGGTAGAAGAATGCTGTTCTACAAAAATTGGAAATTAGTTTTTCATATGACAGATTGGCATAAAATATAGCACCTAAGTTCTTTGCTGTTGAAGACATCGTAACAGTACATCCATTGAGAGTCAAATTATATTTTATCAGCTTATTTTTAGAGGTTTTTGGTCCAATAATTAGTACCTCTGTTTTGGGTTCTTTTATCCCCTTTTCTCCCAATTTGGAATGCCCAATTCCCACTACTTAGTAGGTCCTCGTGGTGGCGAAGGACAAGTCTCAGTTGCATCTGCTTCTGAGACTGCCAATCTGTGCATCTTATCACATGGCTCATTTTGCATGACACCACGGAGACTCCACAAGTGGCGGTTCATGCTACTCTCTGCAATCAATGCACAACTCATCACGCGCCCATTTAGAGCAAGAACCACTAATCGCGACCACAAGGAAATTACCCCATGGGACTCTACCCTCTCTAGCAACCGGGCCAATTTGTTTGCTTAGGATTCTTGGCTGGAGTCATTCAGCACACCCTGGATTCGAACTTAAGACTTCAGGGTTGATAGTCAGCGTCAATACTTGCTAAGCTTCCCAGGCCCCAATACCTCTGTTTTGTCGGAATTGAGTAGAAGGATATTTCTGGCCATCCAATTTTTAATCTTACTGATACACTTGGCTAATTTGGAGAATTGTGAATTTTAATTGGGTTTAGAAGAAATATAAAGTTTGGTATCATCAGCATAACAGTGGAAACTTATTCTGTGATTCCTGATAATATCTCCCAGGGGAAGCATGTATAAGGATAAAAGCAGAGGCCCTACAACTGATCCCTGTGGCAATCCATAATTAACTTGTTTGATTTGACAATTCCTTGTTTACACATAGAAAGTGGTAGCGGTCTGATAAATAGGATTTAAACCATGCTAATGCAAGTCCACTAATACCAACATAATTATCCAGCCTATACAAGAGAATGTCATGATATATCATGTTGAAGGCAGCACTAAGATCTAAAAGCACTAAATCAAATCAAATCAAATCAAATCACTTTATTGTCAAACTACTGTATACACGAGTGCAACAGTAGGTGAAATTCTTGTGTGCAGTTCCGAGCAACATTGCAGTAATGACAGTGACGAGACATAAACCACTTTACAATAACAACATATTTACACAACACAATTTACATAACAAATGTACACATACTTACACAACAATTTACATATCAAATGTACACAATACACACAATGTGGAATACACATACACTAGATAAGGGTATAAATATATATATACACTAACTGAATTGGGAGCGAGAATATATTGACAGAATGAAGATTAATAAAGTCCAGTGCTGATTGTTGATCGTGAGAGATCATGTGTTCAAAAGTCTTATTGCTTGTGGGAAGAAGCTGTCATGTAGTCGGGTGGTGCGGGTCCTGATGCTGCGATACCGCCTGCCTGGTGGAAGCAGTGAGAGCAGCCCATGACTCGGGTGGCTGGAGTCTTTGATAATCCTCCGAGCTTTATTCACACACCGTCTGTTATATATATCCTGGAGGGAGGGAAGCTCACCTCCGATGATGTTTCTGGCCGTTCGCACCACCCTTTGCAGGTCTTTGCGGTTGTGGGCGGTGCTATTGCCGTACCAGGCGGTGATGCAGCCAGTCAGGATGCTCTCTACAGTGCTGGTGTAGAACCGTGTGAGGATGTGTTGGTTCATTCCAAACTTCCTCAGCCGTCTCAGGAAGAAGAGGCGCTGGTGAGCCTTCTTCACAACGGCCTCAGTGTGGACGGACCATGTGAGTTCCTCAGTAATGTGGACACCGAGGAACTTGAAGCTGCTGACTCTCTCCACCGGTGCTCCATTAATGGTGATGGGGCTGTGTTCTCTGTCTTTCTTCCTGAAGTCCACCACAAGCTCCTTGGTTTTACTGACGTTGAGGGAGAGGTTGTGCTCCTGACACCAGCCTGTCAGAGTGTGCACCTCCTCTCTGTAGGCTGTTTCATCATTGTCAGTGATCAGACCTACAACCGTCGTATCGTCAGCAAACTTAATGATGGCATTGGAGCTATGTGTCGCCACACAGTCATGTGTGTAAAGGGAATACAGGAGTGGGCTGAGAACACAGCCCTGTGGTGCTCCAGTGTTGAGGGTCAGTGATGAGGAGAAGTTGCTGCCCATTCTAACCACCTGACGTCTGCCTGACAGGAAATCCAGGATCCAGCTGCACAGCGAGCTGTTTAAGCCCAGAGCCCGGAGTTTCTCATCAAGCTTGGAGGGCATTAGGGTGTTAAATGCTGAGCTGTAGTCTACAAACAGCATTCTCACATACGTGTTCCTTTTTTCCAGGTGGGATAGAGCAGTGTGTATTGTAGATGCAATAGCATCATCAGTGGAGCGGTTGTTACGGTAGGCAAACTGCAATGGGTCCAAAGAGGTGGGCAGAACAGAGCAGATGTGATCTCTGATCAACCTCTCAAAGCATTTGCTGATGATGGGGGTGAGGACGCCAGTCATTTAAGCAAGTGATTTTTGATTGCTTCGGTACAGGCACAATGGTTGATGTTTTGAAGCATGTGGGGACTACAGACAGGGAGAGGGACAGATTGAAAATGTCCGTAAAAACACCAGCCAGTTGGTTCGCGCATGCTCTGATGACGCGGCCCGGAATGCCGTCTGGACCCGCGGCTTTGCGAATGTTCACCCGTCGAAAGGATCGGGTTACATCCGCAACAGAGACGGAGAGTGAACCATCATCTGTAGTATCGGCCGCGAGTGCTCTCTCCGCGAGGGCGGTGTTGTTGTTGTCCTCGAAACGAGCATAAAAAGTATTAAGCTCGTCCAGGAGAGAGGCAATGGTGTTCATGGCGGAGTTTTTATTCTGTTTATAGTCCGTGATGGTGTTAATTCCCTGCCACATACTTCTGGAGTCAGTGGTGTTGAACTGTCCTTCAATTTTGTGCCTGTACTGGCGTTTGGCTGCACTGATGGAGTTACGGAGGGCATAACTGGCTTGTATACGCTCCTCCGCGTTCCCGGAATTAAAAGCGGTGGTCCGCGCAGTAAGTGCTGCGCGAACATCGCTGTTAACCCATGGTTTCTGGTTGGGGTAGATCCGTATAGTTTTTGTCGGAACAACGTCCTCTACGCACTTCCTGATGAAACACGTTACGCTATCAGCGTAAACCTTGATGTCGTCATCGGAGGCAGACCGGAACATCTCCCAGTCCGCGTGATCAAAACAGTCCTGTACATTGTGTACATTCCTCTGATCACACCATGATTTGTTGATCATAAAACATACACCTCCACCTCTGCTTTTACCTGAGAGGTCTTTCGCTCTGTCCGCTCGGTGCACGGAGAAACCCGTGGGTTCGATGGCCGAGTCTGGAATCTCCGTGGACATCCAGGTTTCCGTAAGACAGATAACGCAGCATTCTCTCGTCTCTCGTTGGAAGGAGATCCGCGCTCTCAGCTCGCAGAGCTTGTTGTCCAGAGACTGAACATTTGCCAGTAGTATACTGGGTAGCGGGGGTCGTTTTGCGCGACGTCTTAATCTGATGAGAACGCTGGCTCTTTTTCCTCTTTTCCTTCTGCGTTTCCGCGGCCGGGCAGCCCAAACAAAGGGCTCCGCTGGCGTGTTTGTAAACCGCGGGTCTGCATTGAGGAATGTGAAGTCCGGTTTTCGGTCTGTGATTGCCGAACCAATGTCCAAAAGTGTTTGTCTGTCGTACACAATAAGGCAGACAACATCCAAGACAAAAAAAACACAGAACTGTAAACAAAACAAACAATAAACTGCAGTGTTTTGACGGAGCTCGCGACGCAGCAGCCATACTCGGCGCCATCTTGAGAAAATCTAGAAGACAAGTGCAGCCACAATCAGATGATATAAGCAAGTCATTTGCAACTCTGATAAGTGCAGTCTCTGTACTGTGATGGGGTCTAAATCCTGACTGAAATTGTTCATATGTACCATTTATCTGTAGAAATTATTATAGTTGGGAGGAGACTAACTTTCTAGTATTTTCTACATAAATGGTAGATTTGAAAGCAGTCTGTTATTAGCCTATTCATCTAGATCAAGATGTGGCTTCTTAATAAGCAGTTTGATATCTGCCATTTTAAAGTTTCTTGGGACATGTCCCAAGGATAGCAAGGAGTTAATAATATTAAGGAAATGTTCTGAAACTACAGGGAATACCTCTTTCAAGAGCCTAATTGGCATTGGATCTAACATCCATGTTTTGGCTTTTGATTTTTTTATGAGTCTTGTTAGCTCTTCATGAACTACGACTGCGAAGGATTGAAGTTGCTCTTGAGGAAAATTATGAGACACTGCTTTCTTAGGTGCTTTGACAGTTGACTGGATAGTTCCAATTTTATTTTTGATTATTTACATTTTATCAGTAAAGACATTCATGAAGTCATTACTATTGTGCTGCGACAGAATATCTGGTTCAGTCAATGATTTATTCCTAACCAATTTGGCCACACTTCTGAATAAACAGCTAGGATTGTTGGGGTTATTTTCTATGAGTTTGCGGCAGCTTTTAGTGCCTGTCTTTAGCTACAGACACTTCCATGCACAGCGAAATACCTCTAATTTTGCATTCTTCCACTTGCACTCCATTTTCCATGCTGCTCTCTAGAGAGAATGAGTGTGATCATTGTACCATGGTGCAGGGCTTTTTTCTTTAATTTTCATTAATCAAAGGGGGGCGACACTATCAAAAGTGCTAGAGAAGACTGTATTAATAGTTTCTGTTATTACATTAAGTTCTTCTAGACTTTTTGGCTTATTGAGTATGTGAGACATTTCTGGAATATTGTTAGTGAAGCTTTCTTTAGTGGTCGAAAGAATAGTTCTACCTGAACCATAGCATAGTGCAAATTGAGTGACATTAGCTGATCGCACCAAACAAGAGATGAGGTAATGATCTGAGATGTCATTGCTTTGCTGTAGAATTTCCATATTATCAACATCAAATCCATATTATTATGGCAATGCGTTGGTCCTGTCACATTTTATCTGACTCCAAGAGTGTTGAGAATATTGATAAATGCTAATCCCAATGTGTAATTTTCATTATCTATGTGAATGTTCAAGTCACCAGCAATTAAAGCTCTATCAACTATGTCTGATAAAAAATGTGCAGATTCACCAAGAAAACCAGAGTATGGCCCAGGTGATCTATATATTGTAGCAAGAGCAAAATACGACAGAGATTTTTTTATTTATCTGATGGTGTCATATTAAGCATTATTAGTCCAAAAGACTTAAACTTATATTCTGTCCTCTGAGTAACACCAAAATCTTCACTGTAAATTGTAGCAACACCTCCCCGACCCTTCTGGTGAGGCTCAAGTTTATAACAATAACCTGGGGGAGTAGATTCATTTAAACTAATATATTCATCTTGTTTAAGGCAGGTTTCAGTCAAACAGGGCACATCCAAACTATGATCTGTAATTATTTAATTTACAATTAGTGCTTTGGTAGAAAGAGATCTAATGTTTGGTAGCCCTACTTTTATATGATGTTTATTTTCATATTTATTTTTTCAAAGTAACTTAATCAACATTTTTCTAAATTATTTAGTGAGATTATTGTGTTTGGTATTTCAGGGAATAGACACAGACTCTTTATGACATCTAGGTGATACAGTCAATGTGTTGTAGTTTATGTGACCTGTGTGACATCTCAAGGCAGCTAGCAGATGTTCAGTTCAACCAGTTTGTCTGCTTCCTGACCTGAGCCCCAGTTAATCAAATACTATCACTATTAAGACAATGAGGCACATTTTTTTAGAGGAGAGAGGCACCTTCCCTGGAGGGATGGAGACCGATGCCCTTTAGCAGGTCAGGTCTACCGTAAAAGCTCTTCCAATTGTCAATAAATCAAGCTTTTCGTTTTGTTATTGTCGATAGTTTCTCACCTCCGGAAAAGCAGTTCGCTACATGGCACAGTGTGATATTAAACCCCAAAAGCTGTGATTTATAGTATAGGCTGTATGTGCTGTGCACTTCAGAGCACTCTGCTCTCTGTCATCTAATGCACACACTCACAGAGCATGCGTGATGACCATGATGAGGTGTTTTTAGTGTATGAGCTGTTGGCTTCACACATTAATTTTGAAGCAAGCAGATTAATATATTTATTTGATTAAATCACACTCTTTTGCAGTTTAATTATTACACTTGGGCATATTGCAATTTTAATTTTATTAATTGTGCATTCAAACATAAATTTTCCTCCCAATTATTTCAAATATGTGACATTCTGCAGACTGGATTCAGTGATGTAGTCCATGTTTTCCGGATAGCGGAAATCATAGGGCCCTAAATGTGGCAAATGCAGAATAAACGGTCTCCAATCATTTAATTTTTAGAAATGTATTAACATCCTGAGGTGTAAAGGGCACATCACCATACTACCACCTCAGGGTGTGAATTTATTTCCCAAAAAATCAGCAGTCCAACCGTCGTTATTGTTTAAAGTTTAACTTAAATGTTTTGGTAAACACAACTGCAATGTTGGAATGAAAAACAAAATCAAGATTTGCACTATATCAATATTTTGTCGAAGAAAGTAGAGATTGCAGAAGATGAGCTGAGAATGGACGTGGCAGGGCTTCGTTCATGACAGTCAACTGTTTATGTTGTTTTACGATGCCGCCAGCATTGAAAAAACAATATTAATTTGTGTATTTGACACCTCTCCCGAGTCCTGATCATTACTAAATCCTGATTACTGATACATAACTAAATCCTTGTTAGCAACAGTCAAACTGTTTTACTATTAATACATTATTTTCCAGGACAAATCATTCCCTTACGAAACTCTAAACCAGTTGTAAATTTGCCGCTTGTTATTTTCACATGCAAATGAGCTTTTGATTCACCGCAAATGTTTGCCAGAAGTTTGCATCACTTCACCGGTAGTGGTGAACCTCCGGCAAACCTTTGGCAACAATGGGAAATTTCCCACGACTTTCGTGAGGGTTATTTTCCAGGATATTTAGGTATTTTTTTATTTTTCATAACTGGAAAACTGCATTGCAAAATTCCAGGTTCTCCAGGATGCGTAGGAACCCTGGAAATAGTGTTGAACCTGCAGCAAACTTTTGATGACAATGAAGAGTTTGCTGCAAAGCTCATTTGTGTTTGAAAATAATGTATGGTGAATTGACAGCACATTTGATCCCATTTTGCCAGAAGAGCTGCAAACTTCTGGCAAACATTATTGAAATCATTACCACTGTTAAGAGGTACAGTTAAAAAGGAGTTACATTTTGGTCTGTCCTCACCTAAAAACAACTGGATCGCTTAAGACATTGATTAAACCATTGGAGTCTTATTGATTATGCTTATGCTGACTTAATCATCTTTTTGAAGCATTCGCTTGTATTGTATGGACCTACAGGGCTGAGATATTCTTCTAAAAATCTTTGAGTGTGTTCTTCATTGAAACAAAGTCACACACATCTTATATGGCATGAGGGTGAGTAAATGATGAGAGATGTTTAATTTTTGGGTGGACTAACCCTTTAAAGCCCTTGCTCTTAAAGCCCTTGTACTTGCTCTTATATTCACAGTGTTATGCCATAAGCACAGGTAAGACCATGGATGGCTCCTCATTACCATCTAGCTAGTCTTTCTAAAATAAATTCATTATAGATGATAAAATAGTAGCCTAAAAACATTTAGAAACTTTAACTACAGCAGATTGTAGATTGTACCTAACTACAACTGACTGCATATTGTACCTAATAGATTTAATATGAAACTAACTTTTTTTGTCAAAATGACAAAGTTACAGTTACTACTGTAAAATCAATTTCTTTTAAGAGTGATGATTTTGGGGCATGGGACAGTGTTGTCTCTTTTTCCCTTCTTTGCTGTATATAATGTCGGGACTGTCTACTGTTAACTTGGGTCCCATGAGTTTTGTGGTCTGCTCCACAAATTTGAGACACTCATCTCGATCCAGAGATATAGTAGTTTAGAGAAGAGAAGAGCGTTCGTGCAAGTGGTTCTGTGATGGCTCAATTTAAAACCAGGCTTCAAGTCCACCGCGTTTCAGATAACTAGCATATTTAAGTGTATAAAACACCAGAAGCAATATTAATTTAATTCAGTTTGCCACAGTGGCCCAAAATTTTGCCAATGGAGTATTAGTGTCTTAATTTTCATGTCACTATGCTCTACTAGGCTTGGACGTCACATGGCAAAGAGGGCTGCAGAATTGGGCTCTATGTTTCCGCAAGTCCAGATCACTAACATCATAGTGGAATTAGTGTTAAGAGAAACCTTTTGAAGTTGAAATTGAAGATTTCTCTGCCCTTTTTTTGCTCTCCACAAGACAGCTAAGACCATCACATGCATGGAAGAGAAGAATCATCAATGCTCTTTTTTTTTTATTCACCAAACCTGTCTCATGACAGATTGTTATAGTAGTACAAGATGGAAAAATCTTAAAAAATCATACGTGTTTTACTGGAAAAATTGAAAAATAAAAGAACCAACGAACAATGTTATTACTCTTTGCCCAAAGTTTAACCCATAACCCAAATCTAAACCTATCCAGAAATGTAACCCCTCAACCAAACTCGAAATATCTTTAGTGTACCATGGAAGAAAGAAATCACAGGGATTTGAAATAAGACGAGAAGTGTATTAATGGGATATCACACAAGCAAGAGTTTTGTATGTCCAGATATCAGTATAGCTGTGATCTTTCCATAGACACAAGGCCACAGGATTGTTGCTAGTATGAAAGATGCGACTTAGCCTCTGTTAGCAGATCTGTATACAGATTCTTGTATATTTCTTGAGGACCTCTTATTTTGACACCAACACAGAAGTGTTCTCTCATCCGCAATGTTGAAAGTTTTTGTCTTATTCTTCCAACTCTAAACGTTTGGGCATCAGGTAGATGCCCTGAGAATGTTTCATTATTCTGTCTTTCATGATTCTCAGCTGTAATCGGCAGTGATGCTGAAGCTGTTGATAACTTAATTTCTCAGCTATAGTACAGTAGTACTCTGAGTGATAATGGAGTGAAAGACAATTCCAGAGGACTTTAAAAGAAACTCAATACAGTTTGTCAACTTAACTTATTCACAGCACACATTAGACAGTCTTTTGTCACCACCTGCTGGCTCATATCTTTAATGTCACTGTGCTTAGTGAATTCCAACAACGTCTCATGACAACTCCTGTATGAGTAACCTGTATGAGATGGGGAAATTATAAGAAACCATGTGAACTGGCTCGTACACAAAAGTACATCTTTTAAACCAACCAATCAACAAACAAAATTACAGGGGCCTGGGTTGCTACGCGAGTATTGACACTGACTACCACCCCTGGAGTTGCGAGTTCGAATCCAGGGCATGCTGAGTGACACCAGCCAGATCTCAAAACCAAATTGGCATAGTTGCTAGGGAGGGTAGAGTCACGTTGGGTAACCTCCTTGTGGTAATGATTAGGGGTTCTCGCTCTCAACGGGGCACATGGTAAGGTGTGCATGGATCGTGGAAATTAGCATGAGCCTCCCGTGCAGTGAGCACTCCATGGTGTCATGCACAACGAGCCACGTGATGAGATGCGCGGATTGACTGTCTCAGAAGCGGAGGCATCTGAGGCTTGTCTTCTGCCACTCGGATTAAGGTGAGTAACCGTGCCACCACAAGGACCTACTAAGTAGTGAGAATTGGGCATTCCAAATTGGGAGAAAAGGGGATAAACAAACTAACAAACAAAATTACAAATTAATACAATATAGACATCAAACTATCCCATTTTCTCCCAATTTAACATTTAGTGTTTCTGTTAAAATCATGTTTAGGCTTAGGGTTTGGGTCAGGGGTTACACTTACGGTTCAGTTTAGGCAAAGTATCTTTCAAGGCAAATCAGTCCAATCAGCAGCCATTTTAGGAATGCTCCCAGGAAGATATGTCCTATGGATACAAGCAGCAAAAAATTAAAGCTCCTATCTACTTGAATATGGAAAAAAGTTAGTCTAAAACTAAATATAGGGGTAAATGAGGCTAAATAGTCTCTGGCTTAGGTTTGGGTTAAACTTCGGACAAATCATAATAACATTGTTCATTGGTTTGTTTATTTTTCTCTATGGTCCATAATACACCATTATGGACGTTGATTTGTGCACAGGGGCATTGTCTTGGTCGAATATTCTGCTCGATTCTGCTGAAAAAGAAATTCTAAAGGGATCTTATGACTATGCTTGACTTTATGCACCGTTAGTGATGAGTGTATTTAATATTTTCAAACCTACTGATTCAAAGGCGTGCCCACATACTATATTTTTGGTATGTGTTGATAAGGAAATTATACTCCTAAACTTTAACCCTGAGAACTCATTAATAATGTGGCAAAATCATAATAAAATGAGACCAGTTCAATTTTCCATTACACATGTGGATATTTGGTGCTTTTCATCGACAGGTTGAGCCAAAAAGCAGAGACTGAATTAGAGCTGATAATTTCAGATTAGGTTCTTAAAGTCAGTTCTCCAGCTACCGCCACACTGGAATCACTGTTGTATGCCAAAATGCTTGAATGATTTATTAGAAGTGACATGTAACAGGTAAGAGGGAATACAATATTAGATTGCACATTCAGAACAGGTGAGCAAGGAATCTAGAAGAGGAAAATATCAATTATGAGAGGGGGAAATAACAGATACATGGAGAAAGCAGAAGGACAAACTTTATAATGCAAAAGAACATTTTTTAATTACAGTGAGGAAAGTAAACTATTTTATTTATTTATTTATTTTTTTTCTGAATAAATAATATTTAAAAAAGATTTTGTAATTCATATAAGTCGTTCCAGAAGTCTCTCGTAATCTATGGTTATGTCTCAGGGTACCCAAAGCAACTAAGGGTTAGTTAGTTTTGTAAGTTGGAATGTACAGGGTCTGAATAGCCCATTAAAAAGGTGGAAAGTATTTGCAAACCTAAAAAACATTTAAAGCATATTTTTATTTTCTCCAGGAGACACATTTGAGATGAACAGCACAGAGATGCCTTTGGCCTGGTTGGGCCTCTTATGTATATCAGTCAAATTTTCTGCAAAATCTAGAGGAGTTGCTATCCTTATAAGGAAGAATTTCTCTTTCATACATAAGCAAACTATTGCAGATCAAAACGGTAGATACTTTGTGGTCTGTGGGATGATCAATCAGACTCTAGTCACGTTAGTCAATATATATGGCCCAAAGTTCAATGATCCCTCGTTTTTTACTAAAGAAATTTAAACTCTTCCTAACCTGCAAGACTCAAATGTCATAATCAATGGAGACTTTAATTGTGTCTTAGATCCAGCTCTTGACAAACAACTCAGTTAATTGTGTCAAAGTCTTGTAAAACTATTAATAATTTAATTGTGTCTTAGATCCAGCTCTTGACAAACAACTCAGTTAATTGTGTCAAAGTCTTATAAAACTATTAATAATTATATTCATATTATATAATTCATTCCTCTGATAGAGATTATTCTTTTTTCTCTTCTGTGCATAAATCTTACTCGAGAATTGATTATTTTCTAATTGATTCCAAATTAATATATATGTCAACTGCCTCAAAATATCATAATGTGTTAATATCAGACCATTCCCCACATTCATTGGATTTGAAATTAGGTGTAGTTAAAGGAGAATATACATGGCGAATTAATAACAGTCTATTAAAGGACATGAAGTTCTGTTATTATCTCAGGGAGAAAATAGAATTCTTCATAACTACAAATGACAAAGGAGACATTCATGATTCAACTCTTTGGGAATATTTGAAAGCTGTTTTAAGAGGAAATATAATATTATATGAGCCTGTGGAAAGAAAACAAGAAAAAGGAAAATTGACAGAAATTGGGGACATGCTAATGCAGTTGGAGACAGATTATAGAGCCACTCAGAGTGCTGAAACATTGAATAAAATAATACAATTAAAATATGAATATAATGCATCCATGTCTAATAATGTATTAAAAATACTCAACTAAGTTAAGCAGTAATATTTTGAACTAGGAGATAAACTGCAAAAACAACTTGCTCGCCAGTTGACACATGCCCAAAAATCTTGAGCTATATGATCAATAAGCAATACGGATAGTGACAAACACTTAAATGATCCTATTGATATAAATAGATGTTTTGCTAAATTGTATGAAGATGTATATCTGTCCCAGGAGAATACAACTCCAAACACACAATTAATTTCCTAACCAATTTGAATCTTCCAAAATTAAATGAAGATGCAGTAAAACATTTAGATGCTGATATAAGCCTTAAAGAGATATATAAAGCAATTTTTTTATTTTCCCAAAAAACAAATCCCCTGACCCAGATGTGGTTACCACTGAATTCTTCAAGAAATGTAGTGATCTTTAGTGATTCTTGTATGCATGTATAGACATAGTGGCAATGCCTCTGAGCTGACTCCTACTTTATATAGGTCCAATATAACTTTGATTCCCAAACCAGTATGTGATCCCTTATTGGTCCCATCTTATCGTCTTATTTTGCTGATCCCAATAGAAACAAAACTTATTGGGAAAATACTGGCAAATCATCTGTGAAGCCACATTTACACAGTTACCAAAACGGCTTTATGCCTGCCGGACACCTGTTTTTTAATTTGCGTCATCTTTTTATTATTTTATTTGCCATTAACATTATACAGACACAGCTATCATTTCTCATTTCCCCACCATATCTCATTATACGTAGATTACATTTTATTATATATTTCCAACCCTCAAAAGTCTGTCCCTTCAGTTTCGTCTTTGATCAAAATATTTGGAACCTTTTCCGGCTTTATAATTAACTGGGAGAAGAGCGAATCAATGCCCATTACAAGAATCAACCCACAATTCTTGAATTCTACCCCTTTAAAAAATCACACTGTAACGCGGGGTTCGGATGGGCAAGGAGGAGGCGAGAACCGGCTTGTCAATATAAATAATATTTTAATGAAAACTTAAAAGCACAAACAAACACACAACGGACATATTCGTGATTGAGCTCTCTCTCTCGAACCGTCATCACCGGCCGCCTTTATCCCTTGCGCGCCCCATCAGGCCGATTGGGGACCGGGCATGCGACATTCCAGCCCGGCCCCGCCCCCCTCCACTCCACACTCCTCCCGGCGTTACCTCAGGCCGGGGGCCACAGGCATGACGTACACCCACCCCCCACCCCCCTCTTTCCCTGGGGAGGGCCGTGTTTTAAGATCTGTCTGCCGGCTGGTTATCCCCGCCTTACTCGACCTGGGAGGAGACAGGAGGGGAAAACAACAACAAAAAAAAATAGGCGAGGGAAAAGGCCAACATGGCACGAAAGAGCGAGAGAGAGAGGAGAGAGAGAAAAGGCACACTCACCGGTTCTATGATGAACCATCGCTTGGTCCTCGAACACTCCTCCATACTCTCCGGCGGACGACAACTGCTCCTCTCCGGGCGAACCGGAGTCAAACTCCGACCCCCAGCGGACAGAACACCCCTCCACTTTCCTGGCGATGCGTGGAGACATTCCTCCGCCCCTGGCAGCGGCCCTACTGCTCCGGGTGGTCGGGGTGTTACTTCCCTCCTCCCCTCGTGGACGGCGGTCTTCCCTCGACCCCTCAGCGTCTCTGGGGACGGCAGGGCACTCCTCTGCCCCCGGCAGTGGCTCCTTCGTTCCAGGCAGTCGGGGAATCCAGTCCCCACTCGCCCCGCGGACAGCGGCCGTTCCCCGCATCCGGGCGGTCAGGCTACTCCGTCACCCGGCAAAAGGCAGCGGCGCTCCCCGGGGTGGACGGCAGTGTCGAGGACTCTGCGATGGGCATCCCTCCTCCTTCCCGGGTTTCGGCACCAATGTAACACGGGGTTCGGATGGGCAAGGAGGAGGCGAGAACCGGCTTGTCAATATAAATAATATTTTAATGAAAACTTAAACAAAAGCACAAACAAACACACAACGGACATGTCCGTGATTGAGCTCTCTCTCTCGAACCATCGTCACCGGCCGCCTTTATCCCTTGTGCGCCCCATCAGGCCGAGTGGACCCCCTCCACTCCACACACACAATTATTTTGTGTATCTCGGGGTTACAGTTACTAAAGAACCCAACGATCTACTTAGATTACTCATTAGATCAGTTAAAGCGAAATATTGAATTTTGGAGGACGCTGCCTATGTCAATAGAAGGTAGGATTAACTCGATCAAGATGGTGGTACTCCCATGTTTTTTGTAAAATTTTCAGCAAATTCCCTGTTTTATCCCACAAAGTTTTTTTTAAACAACTAGTTGCTGTAATTGTGCCTTATTTGTGGGATTATAAGAGTGTGAGAATATCTAAGAAGCATCTATGTAAAGCTAAGAAGGATAAAGGGTTTAGCCTACCACAGTTCAAATATTATTACTGGGCAGATAATCTAAGCATTTTCTCCTGGTGGAAAAAACAGCTCATTAATGTACATGGAGATCCCTCCTGGTTTAGGATTGAGCAAACATTTTGCAATAAGACATCTCTTGCTTCTCTTCTCAATAGTCCTAAAAAAAATTATAAAGACTTATATCATAATCACTTTGTTATAAATAATGCTCTAAAATATGGAAGCAAATTAAAACTTACATAAAAGCTCCTGACATGTACCTAGATAGCCCTATATGTCATAACCATTCCTTTCCTCCTGGTTTGCTTGACCTATGTTTTACACAATGGGAGAAGGACAGCATTCAAAAAATAAAGGATCTGTATATAGATGGGAAATTTGCCTCATTCGAGCAATTAAGAAGGGCCTTTAATATCAATACCTCTAGTTTCTTTAGATACTTACAAGTTAGGGACTTTGTGAAGAAACAGCTTTCAAATTTTTGTGTGATGAATCAATAAATTCAATCCTTTAAATCGAGGAGGAGTGTCATTGTATTTACAGCATTATGTTAAAGCAAGATGTCACAAATACAACTGTGGCTAAACAGGCATGGTAAACAGAACTGGGTTTAGAGATTAATTCAGATAGTTGGGAAGAATGCCTTGGGAACATTCACGCTTGTTCATTTAATGTAAGGCATAATTTGATTCAGTTAAAAATTTTGTACAGAATATAGTTATCTAAAGTGAAGCTACATAGCTTATTCCAAAAGGTTTCTCCACTCTGCAGCAGAGGGATCTCTGACTCACACACTATGGCTGTGCCCTAAACTACAGGAATATTGGAAGTATATTTGACGTTTTTTCTAAATCATTCAAAAAGTATATTGAACCTTGTCCACGCATAGCAATTCTTGATATACCTAGTAATCTAAAGATGATAGACATACAGGAAAGACAAGCTATATAATATGTAATGATAATTGCTAAGAGGTTGATTTTGCAGCTGTGGAAATCTGATTTAGTGCCTATGTTTGAAATGTGGGCTAACGATCTTGAAAATATGCTTGCACTGGAAAGGTTGAAATACGTTAATAATGACTGATTTAAAGTATTTGACAAAATCTGGGGATAGGTATTTGATCATCTTTAGATAACTAAAGCAATGCTTTCTTAGCCCTCTAACCCCTGTTACTGCCTAACTTATTAGTAATTGATGACTGATGACGTTAATCACTGATAATATAATTAACACTGTGCCTAAAGTATTAGACAGCTGACAACACTCAGGATAATGCACTTAGTTATTTATTTAATTTATTATTACTGTGTATATTTTTTTCTTTTTGTATTTGTGATTATTATTTTGTTAATGGTTGTACAAATTATATTACTATTTTAGTTTATAATTCTTTGAATCAATGATCCAAACATTTACATGCTTGCATTTTGTAGCATTATCTGTCCAATGTTAATTTGTCTTTGTATGCATTTGTCCCTCAATTGTTCTGTGGTTTTGTTGCAGTAGTTCTTAGTTTTGTTTTTGTTTGTTCTAACCTAACCTAACCCAACCCTTACCCCAAAACCTAACTCTAACCCCTAATCCTAACCCTACCCTTACCTGTCCTAATCCTAAACCTACCTGTACCTCAGTAGCAGCAAATGTGGGCATTTTGCAGAACAACATGTAGATACTCAGTAAATATGTAGTCTTGTATATATTTAATGTTAGTACATAGTTGTTAAGGTCATATAATATAAAGTATGACAAAAAATATCTATGCTTCCATCTACTCACACAAACAGATGATGGAACAATTTATGCAGTCTTGATCTATGTCAATGTATTACAATATAAACACAATAAAGTAAATATTATCATATAATAAATATGAGCAGTAATTCATCAACTGTAGATCATCAGCCAGACTGATCTCACAGTGAAATCGGAAACTGTAGGTTTACTTTTCTTTAGGTAAAATTTGTGTGTGCTTACCGAAATTTAAAAAACTGCCCCCACTGGCCAACGCAGTAAAGGAGTTGTTGGAAGTATGGGCATTTGTGAGCTCCATTTTCCAGATGTAATGTCCATGAGCTGGTGCCAAAAGCGAGTTGTGAAGAGAGTTGTTTTATAGCTGTACAGGATGTAATACAGTGAAGAGGAATGCATATTTTATAAACTGTACCCCAAACCCAGTGAAGTAAAACTTTTATTTTTGGGAGGGGGAAATGCAACCTCTGAATTACACTCGTCATTGATTATGCAAAAGAGATTACTTCCTGTTTTCAGTGCAGGATCCCAACCCAGGTCTCCCATACTGATGACAAAACATTCTTGGAATTGTACCATAAGGGAAAGTAAATATACTTAGGGTACTGGAACTCTGGCAGACTTCCTGTGTGATCATATTGCATTAGTGATTGCTTGTCATAAATATTTTGTTAATCCAGTTTTATTACAACAGACTTTTTTCATTTTCTCCAGAGACAACATCAGTCAAAATCAACATTAACTATGGTCTATGGTCAATTATGGTTATATAAATAAACATTCAATATGTTTTTCAATAAAATGTCATTCTTTGTATGTCTTTTCTATAAAATTATGTATTAATATTTGTCCATTAGACCATAAGCAATGATGAAAATTTAGCTCCTTAACAATACCTGACAAAGATCAAGCTTCTTCTCTAGTGCTAGAAGCATCTCCTGTCAGGACGTCCTGGTCACTTGAACAGCAGCTTAGACTTGCCCTTACTTAGGGGATCAGCCTAGGAATGGAGACTTCACCCTCAGACTGTTATCAGGATTTGGGAGGTATTCTGGGAAGCTGAGGTGGATCTGTTTGCCTCCCAAAAAACATATATTTTAGTCTCCGGTACTCTATGACTGGGCTTGGATTCCCTAGCTCACAAATGGCTAGAAAAACACATGTATGCCTTCCCTCCAGATTGTTTGCTACACCAAATGTGCAAAATTCAGGTGGACATTTATTAATTTACATTTACATTTATTCATTTGGTAGATGCATTTATCCAAAGTGACTTACAAGAGAGGAATACATTATAAGTGAATCATCTTATGGAGACAGTGGTACAAAAAGTGCCGTATTACAAACTTTTACTAGCATCAGAATAGTAGTATTTAAGACAGATTATAGTGCAATAATATGAAGCCGAATGTCTGGGAAAGTGTTTTGGTGCCTCTTTGTGTTGGTACAACAAGGCAACGTTCCTTAGCCGATTGCAGGCTTCTGGTGGGAACGTAGCTCTGCAGAAATTATTTTAGGTATGCTGGAGCAGACCCAGTGACTGTTGTGTATACCACACAATTTGATCCTTGCAGCAACTGGCAGCCAGTGAAGTGATACAAAGAGTGGTGTAACATTCGTTCTCTTTGGTTCATTAAAGACCAGACGTGCTGCTGCTTTCTGGATCATTTGCAGGGGTCTAACTATGCATGCAGGGAGGCCTGCAATGAAAGTGTTACAGTAGTCCATTCTATTCATGACAAGTGACTGAACAAGAAGATGTGGGAATCTCTTATAGAACAAGTTGTTCAGAGAGGAAAGGTCCTATCTTCCTGATATTGAAGAGTGTAAATCTACTTGATGGTGCTGTCTTTGATATGTGGTCCGTGAAATTTAGTTGGTTATCGATGGTTACCCTTATATTTCTGACCGTTTTGGAAGTCGTTACAGTAGTTGAACCCAGCTGCACGGTGATGTTGTGTTCAACATCAGGGTTGGCTGGAAAGACAAGGAGTTTGGTCTTGGCTGGGTAAATTCCAGGTGGAGTTCCTTCATCCAGGCTGAGATGTCTTCCAAACAGGCAGAGATTCGAGGAGTCACTTTGGTGTTGTTGGGCTGGACAGACATGTAGAGCTGTGTGTCATTGGCGTAGCAATGGTAAGAAAAAACATGTGCCTGAATGATGTGTGTATATAGAGAAGAGAAGTGGTCCAAGCACTGAACCATGAGGTACCCCAGTAAGTAGCTGATGTGACTTGGACACCTCAGCTCTCCAGGCTACCTCGAAGGACCTACCTAAGAGATGGGAATGAAACTAGTCAAGTACAGTTCCTGTGATGTCCAGAGAAGAGAGGGTGGAGAGTATGGTCTGATGGTTGACTGCGTCAAAGGCTGCAGAAAGGTCCAGCCGAATCAGGAAGGATGATCTGGATCCAGATTTTGCCTGTCTCAGCGACTCAGTAACAGACAGCAGGGCAGTCTCTGTGGTGTGACCACTTTTGCAGCCTGACTGATTGTCATCCAGCAGCTTGTTCTGTGAGAGATAGTCAGACATTTGATTGAAAACTGCCCTTTCAAATGTTTTCGCCATTAATGGGATGAGAGAGAGTTGTCTGTAGTGTTCTACTTGTGTGGGGTCAAGTGCAGGTTTTTTCAGCAGCGGTATTACTCAAACCTGCTTAAATGTAGTGGGAAAAGCGCCTGTAAGTAGAGATGTGTTAATTGTATGCAAGTGCAGGTAGGATGGGCGGAGAGATGACTTGGAGAAGGTGGGAAGGAATGGGGTCAAGGGAACAGGTGGTGGGGTGGTTGGAGAGGCTGAGTTTAAAGACCTCAGTGTCCGTCAGAGGAGAGAACATAGAGACAGAAGAGCTGTATACAGGAGGTGGGTGTTTAACAGGGTGTGGTGCTGAGAATGTATTGCTGATGGCTTTAACCTTCTTAATAAAAAATGTGACGAAGACATCTGCTGTCAGTGATATGTCAGGTGGTGGAGGGGGAGGACAGAGAAGCATGTTGAATGCTCTAAATATGCTGTGAGTCTCTGTGGTGCTGTTGATCTTGTTCTGGTAATAGGAAGTTTTTGCAGATTTAACATTATCTGAAAAAGTTGCAAGCAGAGACTAATACTTATCCAGATCTGCTGGATCTTTAGATTTCTGCCATCTCCTCTCAGCTACCCTGAGGTCAGTCCAATGTTCATTAAGGATGTCAGAGAGCCAGGGGCTGGGTGGTGTAATACGTGCTGGCCTAGGAGAGAGAGGGCAAATGCTGTCTAGACAGGTTGTTAAAGTCGAGCTTATTGTGTCTGCAGCAGTGTTTACATCCAGGGGGGAAAATGTGTTTTGTGTGGGAAGAGAGTTAGAGACAGCAGTGGAAAAGCACGGGGGTGAAAGAGAACGGAGGTTATGGCGAAAGGAAACCAAAGCCAGAGTTATTTTAGTATAGATGGGAGAGTCATGTTGAACTGAACAAAGTAGTGATCAGAGACATATAAAGGAGTAACAAGAATAATTGAGTTAGTAAAGTTACATGTAAAAATTAGGTCCAGCTGGTTGCCCAATCTGTGAGTTGCTGTAGTGCTTAGTCTTTCCAAGTCATATGAGTCCAGAAGGGCATGAATTTCCATGGCCTGGGGCTTGTTTTGATGCATGTTGAAATCTCTAAGTACCACAAGTGACCTACAATCCTCTGGGAAGGAGGAGAGCAGGACATACAAATCCTTGAGAATGTTTGCCAGCTAACCTGGACGGCGATAGATGACAACATGAATTTTTGTGGGTTGCATTATTGTAATAGCATGGACTAAAAAAAATAAGTATTGTTGCATAGAGAAGAGTGTGGTGAAAATGTCCAGTTGTTTGGAATGAGCAAACCTGTTCCCCCACCCATACCAGTGTGAGAGAAGGAGAAGTTGTGAGGGAGCAGCAGGTGTTGCTGTATCATCTGGACATTTCCAAGATTCTGTTTCTGAGTGGCACAAGCGCTGAAGTGCAAAGTGGCTGTAGGTTGTGTGGGTTGCGTTGTGTCTTGCGTCTATATTGGGTAAACTATCTGTAACAGATAACAAGGATGTGCTTGAGGGCATATGCTATTGGTGAAATATTAGTATGTAGAAGGAAAATATAAGAAAATAGATACAATTAAAATATACATCAGTGCAATGGTGAGTGGTGCCTTGTCTGCGTCTTTGCTCGGTGGACTCGCACAGGTAGACTCACTGATATTTACACAAGTAGGTCTTCACACGATGAGGGCTTTCCACGAGGGCTACCACTTCCACTGCCGCATCAGCATTTAATTCAAATATATACATGCTGCTAACGAGCCATTAAGTTAAAAAAGATGGACATGCCTTAATGCTACTTAGCCCAACAAAACTAGCGACTTCAGTACACTGCAAACAAACTATGCTAAACTTTAGAAATAAATAATAGTATAAAAGAACTGTTTATAGACACATTAAACAATGATAGTTTATGTTACACTTAGCTCGTTTCAAGCCGTAACATAAAAGAGGGATCAGACAACAAGTCTAATCAATTAAAAAATGGTTTTATTGTAATTAAACTAATACCACCACAACCAATAAATAGTAAACACGAGTCTAGGGATAATGAAGGAAAACACAAAGAGTTAGCAAATAATATAACTATAACAAAGTCTTTATGATACACAATATAAGAAAAGAAAAACAAGAAGCGTCAATGAGGTCTTACATACTGGACCAGCCACTCCTAAGAAATAAAACTATCCCAGCGAGCCTGTTCCCCAAATAACCCACAACATTCTTATACTTTTACTAATTGATAATTAGCATGGGGAAAACCAATCAAAACCCCCCCATGCTCTGCTCCAACTCAATCACGAGAAGATTCAAGGTCATCACAGTTTCACACACACTTGACAAACAAATCTAAATCTAGCCATGAATATCCTGGAATAAGTCAAAACAATGTAGCACACACACCAACACAAGTTTAAGCGACACAAGTTCAACACAGTAAACAAAGAGCACACATCTAGCAATGAATACTGCTCTACAACAAAGTAAAAACAATGAAATAAACACACTTACATGCAACTGCAAACTCCTGTAGATAGATTGCTTCTCTTTACTTTGAAGGAGAGCTTATTCCTCAATGTTCACTACCTTACTAGCTAGTGTCATTGTATTCTGACAATCAGAATTGGGCCACTGCCCCTCAAAATATCTGTGCAAGGCCCTGACCTTATTGATATTTCTCATACATTCTGGGTAATGATGAAAGTTACGGCATCATTGTCATATTTGCATAATGGGTTGTGACTGGTTACTTCCTTGATTATACAATATTTAACAATTTATAGAGGTCTTAACACTGCACAGTGACTATGTGCAGCATGTTATTTACAAATAATCAAAACCTTAAACCTATACTTACCTTACACATTAAAACTACTATTTTGCGTAATTGCATGCACTGCTATTTCCTTCCGGAAATGGAAATCATTTTTAGTTAGAATTTTCTACAATGTTACCTATTTTTTAATTAAGGATTCTGTGTACTCAGAAAAAAAAATACTTTTGTTTGAAGATATTATCTCAAAAATTAATCAAACTGATGAGTCAGTTAAGTTTGTCTACATATCAAATTAATGACACTAGAGGAAAAAGATTTAAACACAGGGACTTTAGTCTACTTCACAAATCATTTGCCTTGTGAGGTAACAATCTCCTATTAAATTTGTTTATGTGTGGGTATATGGTTTTATTTATATGAAAGTCCAGTGAAACGTCTGTTTTCTACATGAATTAAAGTCTTTGATTATGCAGTTGCTCATTATTAATTAATGGAATATTTTAATGTCAAAAGATACAGTGTAGTGTCATAAAATATTAAGTGAGCTCTTGGGTGACTATGCCTTCATCTCAAGAAGATCAAAAGAGAGAGAGAGAGAGAGAGAGAGAGAGAGAGAGAGAGAGAAAGAGAAAAAAAGAAAAGAAAGCCATGTCTCACATGCAGGGAACACAAGTGACCCTTCTTTGTGAGTACGAGTGATAGAATGCCTTTCTCTGAAGATCTGACTATATCCTTCAATGGAAATAGGTGTCATGTCAGTAAACAGAACTCGTGTTTACCCGTGTGACACGGGCGCTACAGCTGGCGGGAACACATCACCTCACATAATTGTGAGAACCGGGCACTCTATTAAAATGAAATATTGCCACTTGAAAAGTGATATTGATGCAGTATAAGGGATATGATGAACAGAGATTTGAGAACATTGATAGTAGAATGTCTAGAACCCCAACAACCAACAGTTACATGTATTGACGACTGTTACCCCAAAAGAAGAATAGGCTGAGAACTTGGCATATTTTCCTGATGGACACCAGCTGAGGTGAGGAGCATGAACATATTGGTGAGTAGACCACAATGTGTAATCCAACATGAAGTGACTGTTGCTTGAAAAAACAAGGCATAACATGTGATATGATTGTGTGTTTCACTCATATGCGAGTAAAAACAACAAGGCATTTCGAGCAATGAAAGGTAGCTATGTAAGCTATAAAACAGAGGCTGTGTTGTGATTGGATGAGATGCCTGATTGAATCCTGAGTCTTCCTGCTAGAACTACAATTATGCTTCCATTTCCAGAAGCATTAGATGATACTCAGAGTCAGGTGTAATCTGATGTCTTACTGTAACCTAAATTTTTTTCTAAGAAAAATAGGGATGAGTCAAAATAAATTTGTGTTGTTGTTGAAATTATGTCACAAATGCTTTTGATTTAGCTTAACTTGTATTGAATTAGGAATATTACTTTAACAGTGTTGGGCCTTGTACTCAGATAGGAGACAAAGTCAGGCCTTCATACAGACATAAAGCCGTACATGAACCCTAGAAGCCTAATAACACAAACATCACCAAAATCAAAAAAGGGAGTCCAAAACAGACTACAGATCCCATCAAGCCTTGCTCACTTTACACATAGGTGTGACATTCTGAAGTATCAAACTCTCAACTCCTATTGAATGAAATACAAGACAGAACGTGTCCCTCAACCATGACATCATCGAGATTAAAAAAACCTTGGAGATCCTTCTAAGCTTTGCTTCCAGCGACAGTATGGGCCTTATCTAGTTGCAGCCCTGCTTATCCCTGGTGCCTCATTGCCCAAATAATTATAATATGTACCAGAACTTTGGCCATAGAATCTCCTTCTCGCTGGACGAGCCATGATTTCTCCATGTTCCATTGAGCACGCTAATGGATCTGAAGGAGACCTCTGAGCAATCCGCATCTCACCCTTTTGCCTGCAGAAGATTTCTCTTCCTTCTTCAACCAAATTCACTTTGCTGATTTCTCCACCATCCTGCTGAGAATCAGCTGCTGTACCGCCACCTACAGAGCGAGGAAATGGCCTCACATCATCACCTGAGCTTCGAGGAATCGAGTCCAAGTCAAACGATGGAAGAATCCATCTAAAGCTCTGTGTATGGTCCACATAGGTACGCAAAGCACGTACCGGACACAGCAATGAAAAGGCTAGGTCTGCCTCCTCCCAGGGCAGTGCTTGAAGGTTCACTACTTGGTCCCTGAAGGGGGTCATAGGAACCTTGGGCACGTAGCCCAGTCGCGGTCTTAGGACGACATGGGTGTCTGCCGGACTGAACACCAGGCAGGTGTCGCTGACAGAGAACGCTTGTGGGTCCCCAACCCTCTTGATGGAAGCGCGATCAGGAGGGCCGTCTTCAAGAGTAGAGCTTTGGCTTTTGTGCCTGTCTTGAATAAGGTGAGGCATTTCAGCACCGACTGAGCGCACTGTTGGTGAGGCGTGCTGTCATTGAGACTGAGTCTAACTCCATGACGAGAAAAGAGAAGCTCTGAAACGGGGTGAGCTTGCTCTTTTCCCAGTTGACCTGAAGCCCTAGACAGCTGAGGTGCCTGAGCACCTGGTCCCTGTGAGCACACAGTGACTCTCGAGCAAGGATCATTCAAGACTTGTCAATTTGCCAACAGATGCTTCAGCAAATAATACAGCACTTTTTGATCAATGTTCCTCAAAGACAAATTGGAAGGATTTTGGGCATTTCATCCTTTACAGTGCACAATATAGTTACAAGTTTCAAAGATTCTAGTCAAATCTTGATGCGTAAAGGACAAGATGAAAACCACTTCTGGATGCGCATGATCTCCATTCCCTCAGACGTCACTGTCTTCAAAAATGTCATTCATCTGTAATGGATATCATGAACATGGGCTTGGAATAACTTTAGTAAATCTTCTCTTCTCTGAAGATCGGTCTCATCTTAGATGAAAAGTTGAACAGTGGAACTGTGTTTTTTGGTCTTCAAAAAGTTTTTGAAAAACACAGCTGTCATGTTATCCAGACCAAAGAGGAAAAGGCCCATCCAAGCTTTTATTAGCATCAGGTCCAAAAGCCAGTGTCTCTATGGGCCAGGGGTGTGTTAGTGCCCATGGCATGGGTAACTCGCTCATCTGTCAGTACACCATGAATGCAGACAGATATGTACAAATTTTGGAGCAAAATATACTACCATCCAGCACCACATTTTCCAGTGACGTCCCTGCATTTTCCAGCAGGACAACTTCAAACCACATACTGCTCAGATTTCAAGTGCATGACTGTGTAAGCAGAGAGTGTGGGTTCTGTGAAATGTTTTATCAAGTTAAATATAGATTAATGAAGTGTAATCAAATGTAAATATAGCCATTTATATCTATTTTAAATATTGTAAAATAATAAAGTGGCTCACGGGCAAGGAAGAGGCGAGAAACCGGCTTAACGTAATTTAATGGTTTAATGGTAAACTGAAAAGACAAACACACAAGATGATGGACATGTCCATAAGGAACTCTCTCTGCCACACCACCCTCTGCGATCGGCCTTTATCCTCTCAGCGGCTTGATTAGCCTGATACGGGATCGGGTGTGTCGAGTAACGAGCCGGCCCCGCCCTCCGCCCTGCCACATTCCTCCCCCGTTCTTTCAGGCTGGGGAGCTCCCGGCCTGACGTACACCCCCCATCTCTCTGTCCCTGGAGGGGGGGGGGGGGGCTTCTGCGTGGTCTGCCGGCAGGCCATCCTCATCAACCTGGACGAGGGAGGGGGCAAGGGGAGGGAAACAAAGAATAATTTAAATGTGTGGGGGTGTACTCTTGTAACAGTCCCCCCCAAAACCACTACAATTTAAAAAGGAGAGGGGGAAAAGCCAACGCAGAGCGGCAATGAGAGAGAGAGTAGAGAGAGATAAAAAAAAAAACGTACTCGCCGGTTCTCCGATACGCTGTAGCTTGTTCCTCGCACCCCTCCGGATGGATCCATGGTAGCTCTCCAGCCCCTGGCGGATGGAACGCCCCGCTGTGTTTTCGGGGACTCGGAAGGGGTCTCCCCCGCCCCTGGCAGCGATTTCCTCGCTCCAGGCGGTCGGACTCAGAGCCCCTCCCCACTCACGGTCAGCGGTCTCTTACCCCGCCGCATTTCAGCGTCTAGAAGGGGTCTCCTCCGCCACTGGCAGTGGCATTTCCTCGCTCCAGGAGCCCCTTCTCCCCTCGCGGTCGGCGGTCATTGCTCAGCTTCCAGGCGGCTGGGCTCCTCGTCCCCAGGCAGCTGGGGCTACTTCGTTGGGGTGGGCGGAAGAGGTGAGAAACTGGCTTAACGTATTTATAATGGTTTAATGGTTAACTCAAAAGACAAACACACAAGACGACGGACATGTCCGTAAGGATCTCTCTCTGCCGCACCACCCTCTGCGATCGGCCTTTATCCCTGTCAGCAGCTTGATTAGCCTGATACGGGACCGGGTGTGTCGAGTCACGAGCCGGCCCCGCCCTCCGCCCTGCCACAAATATATAATGGTTTCTGTTGGTCATATGTGTTTTTTGTGTATGTGAGTGGTTCAGCATAAAGGTCTGGGAATGTAATGTCGGAGGTACATGAACACACACATAAATGACTTGCAGATGTTTCCTATTTACTTATTTTAAAGCTAAAGAAAATATATGATGAGGCCCCCTCTTAGTAGAGTGTTTTTACATAGTGTGAAAATGACAGGATGTAACTGAAGCCTTCTGGTTTTGAAGATAAAGATGATGTATTGGGAAGGTCTCAAACATGTTTTTCTGCTCAAAACACAATAGTAACAGGAAATGAAATGTTTTTAGTCACGCCTTGGAAGACCTATATAAGCACGCGAAAACGCAAGACACGGGAGTTGCTCTGCAGACTGACTCGGCTTTGTTATTGCTAATAATAAAGTCTAATTTTCTGGCATCAAAACCTAAGAATTTGAGAGTGATTCTTCACAGACAGGGGCAGAAACCACAACAAATGGCGACCCAGATGGGACGGAACAGGCCAGAGGAGTGACCACAGCTCAAGCTGACTGAACAGGCAACTCAAACAGGTGGCAACCTAAAAGGTAAGCATTTTGCTTATATAAAAGTTTGTGTTGCTTTCCAGTTTACCTGTGGTGGTAAGAACACTCTAAAAAGCTCTTCCAAATTTATATAAATAAATAAATATATAAAAGGGTTTTGATTCCAGAAGAAATAATTGCATGCAATGATCTGTTTTTCACTGTTGAGAGGGCTTTGATGGAAATCAATAGATAAAAACAGATAAAGTAGCCTAAGCATATCCCTCATGTGTTGCAGAATTAAAAATATTCCTCATGTGTTGCAGAAATAAAAACATTCCTCATATGTTGAGGAATTAAATAGTACAGAGATTTTTGACCAGGAATGCAAAACTTTTTGTAAGTGTATCTGTAAATATTCTGCAGGTCACTCAAGAGGAGTGGTAGAATAGTTGTGTTCTAGAATTAGTTTGTGTTATTGTGAGCTCTGTGTTTATAAAGGCCTTGTGTGTGTAATAAGTGTGACATTTCTGTGGTTGTGAATGTATTTTGTCTGTGTTTGAAAGTGTCTGTATGGAAAAGTATGACTGAGTGCAAATTTAAGCCCAGTACAGGGATTGGAATGTATGATGAGTCCTTAACAATAAAAGGAACACAGAGTGTAAGTTATATGAGCCCTGTAAATAAGGGGACAAGTGTGAATATAAGCCCTAAAAATTAAAAAACGGACAGGATGAATGGAGTAAATGTTGTCTAATAAAGAAGATTTGTCTTTTATATGTTGAATGGATGTTGGGAATGAAAGCCTGTCTCATGAAACTTTGGATAGGTATTTCCTTGGTTAACAGAAATCTTGGCTTTATGGGTTGTTTGGCAAATTTACAAAATTGCAACAATTGTAATCCAGATAGAAAAACTCAGTCTTTAATGCGTAACTAACGAAGAGAATATATGCAATTTATAGCAAAGAAAATCTATTCAAACCTATTTTCAAACTTCCATCAATATATGAGGCAAAAGAGTAATACAGTATAAATTAACAATAGGGAAAATAATAAAAATTATGAGCCAACACAGCTGTAAAACAAAATGTGCATGAAAAAAAAATAAAAAAAATTTGGCTGGCAGAACAAAATTTAGTCAAGGGAACACAGGAAGCCTGGTGTAAAATTAGCTAAACTGAGAAAAAGCAGCTGTTGACTGGTCATAACTCGACTCAAAGACAAGTATTTAACTTCATACAAGATAATTTATACTGTTAAGTGATATAACTGTGTTTATAAGTTCATTTCATAATGACAAGTAAGAATATTAAAATAATACAAAACTTTAAAGTACTTGAATTGCATTGGGAAATCACATTATCTGAGAAAAACTTTGACTCCAGTGTTTTGCATTAAACTAAATTCAACTAAGTAATTGGACTTTAAACAAAGGTTGTATTAAAGGTAAGTGTTGTCATAATACATACGGTATAATTATGGCAGCCACTCCTGTGGACATATTAGGATTAAAATATCCATTGTGTAAAGAACATATAGATAAACTCTCAAACAAATGGCAAAAAATAACCAAAGATTTGATGACAAAATGGCCAAAGGAAGGACATTTGATGTATATTTGTGTAAGGAAATGGAAACGTTGATAAAAAAATTACAAAACTAAAGATAGGACTAAAAAAATAAAAACAGAGAAGCAAAAAGAAAAATGGAGAGAGAAGTGCTAGCATTGTTCAAAACAGAAGGAGAAAACTCTCTGAAAAATATAAGACAGGCTAGAAAAATATTGAAGGATGCAGAAAAAGAGATGAGTAAAAAAGGAGAAGAGGCACTTGTCAAACCACCTCCATATGTGCCCTCAGAAGGTCAGTTCTCAATACTCAAGGGAACTGTAGAGGTTCTAGGAGAAATGCAGATGGAGGGACATTTGGAGTTAGAAAAAGAAAGACAAACAAGACTGGGAGTCAGACCGAAGGAAAAAAGTGAGTTCAGAAAAAGTGAGAAAAAAACTTGCCATTAGATTGTTATGAACAAGCACTGGCAGCTTTAGAAAAAATAAAATTTTAATATGATGAATATACTGTATGTGAAAAAGAACCATTAGGACAAGTGAGAACAGAAGAAGAGGAGGTTGAAGCAGAAGTGCAAGTAATAGAAGCACAAATACATAAAAGTTAATACGAGACACAGATAAATTGGTGAGAAATAGAAGTAGACTATTAGATAGTAGGGATATAGAAAGTGAAGAGGAGACATCATTTGATGGAGGAAGGTGGGCACAGGGGAGAGAACGAGGAAGGCTTAGACCACTGGCACAGCAACTCCCCATTTTAATTAAAGGTACATAGGGACATTATGTGCCTTGGGCTACACAGGACCTTGAGGGGCTGGTCACTCGACTCCCTAACATCCATGAGGGGGCTGGGAAGTGGATTAGAGTGTTTGAAGAACAAACAATGGGCAAAATGCGTGCTGAGTATCCAACCAGAGTGGACCCTAAGGCATTAAAAGGGGAACAACTGGGGTAAACAGAAAACCCAATCACATATGTCCAGAGAAAACTAAATAAATGGAAGCAAGAGACTGAAGGGAATCCAGAAAGAGACTCATTAATAGCTACATTGTTTAGAAAAACAGCCCTTTTGGGGTCCATCTCAAGGTCCAGTAAACCCTTGGGGAGGTCCAAATCAAGGATATTAGGGATGCCTAGAGAATCCTACAGGGGAGAGTCAGCTTCCAATTTTAACAACCAGTGCTGATCAAGAACCTATGCAGCAGGTTAAAATAGAGGGAAAAACCATACCCATGCTAGTAGACACAGGAGAGTGATTCTATAATTTAGGGTACACTGCATGTCCACTGATGTTAAATATACTTATACAATCAAATTTCCTCAAACAAATTGCTTTTTATGTGTAAACTTGCTTCATGAAATAACATCACACAGACAATATGTGCAATATATTCTTTATTTTGCTTAAAATGTGTCATTATGGCCCTAAATGTACAGTTTTGTCCATGTCCGATTTCAATGTGAGAAAGTTGAGGGTCCAAAAATATCCATTAAAATCATTAAAATAAATCAATTCTTTTTGCAATCTTTTACAAAAGTCTTAATATTAAAGGAAAATAATAGTTTCAAATATAAGTTATTTTTTTAAATACTTAAAATATATTAATTTATTCGTGTCCACAAAATGTTGGTCAACTATGTTACAAACAAAACCTCCCCCAGCAACTCAAAAATGGTTTGTCCCAAGACCATGTAACCAGCACCATGTGATGTCATTTTCCTCTGTGGAGGCAATTTCAAACACACCATGGTGAGTCTCCTCTCAGTTTTTTCAATATTTGATGTAGAAAAGAATTTTGCCAACGGCCGTATTATTAACCATCAACTATGTTATGTACATTGTCATGGCTAAACATTTGTATTTATTGTAATGAAATTTTGTGTTGATTTCTTACATTAACCTGCTCAAAAAAATGACATGTGGTTAGCTAGGCTAGGTCCACCATTTCTGTTATGGGGAAGAAATATGGAAATTGTCAACTAAGTTACGGTCAACTATCTGTCAACTAAGTTACATCAGTGCTCTATAGCATATCATGATCATTAATTGTTTCTATGTTATTTATATGGACTGAACATGTGTGTGTGTATATATATATTATATATATATATATACACTCACCTAAAGGATTATTAGGAACACCTGTTCAATTTCTCATTAATGCAATTATCTAATCAACCAATCACATGGCAGTTGCTTCAATGCATTTAGGGGTGTGGTCCTGGTCAAGACAATCTCCTGAACTCCAAACTGAATGTCAGAATGGGAAAGAAAGGTGATTTAAGCAATTTTGAGCGTGGCATGGTTGTTGGTGCCAGACGGGCCGGTCTGAGTATTTCACAATCTGCTCAGTTACTGGGATTTTCACGCACAACCATTTCTAGGGTTTACAAAGAATGGTGTGAAAAGGGAAAAACATCCAGTATGCGGCAGTCCTGTGGGCGAAAATGCCTTGTTGATGCTAGAGGTCAGAGGAGAATGGGCCGACTGATTCAAGCTGATAGAAGAGCAACTTTGACTGAAATAACCACGTTACAACCAAGGTATGCAGCAAAGAATTTGTGAAGCCACAACACGCACAACCTTGAGGCGGATGGGCTACAACAGCAGAAGACCCCACCAGGTACCACTCATCTCCACTACAAATAGGAAAAAGAGGCTACAATTTGCTAGAGCTCACCAAAATTGGACAGTTGAAGACTGGAAAAATGTTGCCTGGTCTGATGAGTCTCGATTTCTGTTGAGACATTCAGATGGTAGAGTCAAAATTTGGCGTAAACAGAATGAGAACATGGATCCATCATGCCTTGTTACCACTGTGCAGGCTGGTGGTGGTGGTGTAATGGTGTGGGGGATGTTTTCTTGGCACACTTTAGGCCCCTTAGTGCCAATTGGGCATCGTTTAAATGCCATGGCCTACCTAAGCATTGTTTCTGACCATGTCCATCCCTTTATGGCCACCATGTACCCATCCTCTGATGGCTACTTCCAGCAGGATAATGCACCATGTCACAAAGCTCGAATCATTTCAAATTGGTTTCTTGAACATGACAATGAGTTCACTGTACTAAAATGGCCCCCACAGTCACCAGATCTCAACCCAATAGAGCAACTTTGGGATGTGGTGGAACGGGAGCTTCGTGCCCTGGATGTGCATCCCACAAATCTCCATCAACTGCAAGATGCTATCCTATCAATATGGGCCAACATTTCTAAAGAATGCTTTCAGCACCTTGTTGAATCAATGCCACGTAGAATTAAGGCAGTTCTGAAGGCGAAAGGGGGTCAAACACAGTATTAGTATGGTGTTCCTAATAATCCTTTAGGTGAGTGTATATATATATATATATATATATATATATATATATATATATATATATATATATATATATATATATTATGTATGTAGATATATTATTTTACTTTTAAAAAAGATCAATTTAAATACGTCTCTGCAGTTGAGAGACAGCGTAGATACAGGGCTCGTCGTGATGCAGATCCTGAAAGAAGGGCAGCATGTTTGTTGAAGCAGAGAGAGGCATGGCACAGGCTCAGGTCACAAGGAAAGGTGAAGACAGTGGCAGATATGAGTGAGAGAGAGAAAAGAAGAAAGAGGGCCTACTGGAAGAAAGCAAAACAGAATAGCAGAGAGAGAAAGAGCAGGCTTGAGCAACTTTGCTAATTCAATTCTGTCTCCTGAATAAAATGTTGTCCATTGTTAACAATATGTCCAGTCAACTAGGTTACTTGTGTCAACCGTGTGATTTTCATTGTCACCTAGGTTAAACTTAGATTTTTGAAGTTAAAATAGCCAATATTGATGTTTCTGACATTTTTAAGCATTCTACTTATTTGCATAGGTTGGAGTTTACTATAACATCTTTTTTGATTATCAAAAATAACTTTAATGGAGATTTATGATGAAAAACATCCTTGTCCATAAGGACAGTTATAAATGCATTGCATGTTCATCTTTAAAAAAAGGTTAATTATGAAAATAATTTTAAATAACAATTGTATGTGTGGCAGAAATGGACTCAAGAGCCTTCTAAATTGCATTTAATTTCAAGTGCAAGACTGAATTGAATGGTTTGTATAACACCCTGTTTGTCCGTAACATAGTTGACAAACTCTGAAGTAAAAACATGTTTTTAATTTTAAAAAATATAAAAACAGTTAATATTTAAGCTCTGCAGATAACAGATATGTAACACTGAATTAATATACTATATTGAGACACTTAATGTTCCACTGAGAAAGGACAGTGCTCTTGTGCTTTTTTGCTGACATGAAATGTACCCTAAATTAGAGAATGTGACAGGAGCGGTTTACACTTGTGTAAATTCAAATTATGCCTCACATCTTCCCTTGTCTGGAAAATTTGCAAAGACAATAGGATTCTCGGGACAAATGCAGCTAATTCCAATGGCCGCTCCAGTTTGTCCACAAACTAAAAACAAAACTGCAACCATACCTATCCTGGTGTCAAATCAGACTCCTGTTAATTTGTTAGGAAGAGATGCATTGTGTAAATTGGAACTACAAATTTGTTGTTCTCCAGAGGGAGTGTATATAGACTTACAGGGAATAAGAACTCAAATGATGATTTCTGAGCGAAGAGCAAATGTGTACTGGATAGGACAGATAGAAAACAACGTGAAACGAACAATAAATAAATGGGGAACATTTATTGAAGCACAGATTCCTGAAGCACAGTTGCCAAAATCAGAATTTCACTGTACAATGATATATGATCCTGAAAGAGATGCAGAAATAGAAAAGAAATGGCAAGAAGGAACTAATGGACAAAAAATCAAAATGACCTCACAATACATCATAATAGGTAAACAGCGAGCAGCTTTGAGTATAACTGAGAGTGAATTTGTAAAAAATTGGTTTAATGTAGTAGATTCTGCTCCACATGTATCCTTATATGTAGGGAAAAATTAGGATGCAAAAGAACCAATTTTTCCATCATTGGCCCCAAGCCAATAATGAAAAAAGCTAAACAGTGCCAATGAGAAACAAGAGTAAATATATTGATTTTCCATTCTGCTGACAAAAATTACAGTCCAAAAAGAATACAACTTAAGCCAGATGCACGTCTGCCAAGAAAATCGCAGTGTCCTTTGCGGCCTGAGGCTGAAACAGGCATAAAAGACACTATAGATGGTCTAGTAAAAGCAGGAGTATTAGTGGAAACAAACTCCAGTAATACTCCAATTTTGCCTGTGATCAAGGCAAATAAATCTAAATGGCACCTTGTTCATGACCTGCAAGCAATCAATGATATAGTAGAAAATGGTCGGCTGATGTTCCAAATCCGCACACGCTGCTGACAAATGTCCCTCCTGATGCCAAATACTTTACTGTAATTGATTTATGCTCCGCCTTTTACAGTATTCCAGTGGCAGAGGAAAGTAGACACTTATTTGCATTCACATATGCTGGTAACCAGTATACCTATAAAAGAATGCCACAAGGATTTAAACACTCACCACATATATTCAATCAGGTTCTCAAAGCTGATTTAGAAGACCTAATGATAGACAGTACTCTGCTGCAGTATGTAGATGATTTGATGATCTGTGCCACATCATTGGAACAGTGTTATAGAGATTCTATTAAAGTACTAACTAAATTAGCACAAGGAGGTCACAAGGTATCCAAAAGAAAACTACAGTATTGTCAGCCACAGGTTGAATATTTAGGACGATTAATCTCATATGGCACAAAATCTATAGCCCCAGATCACTTAGAAGGCATAAGTAAAATACCATTGCCACAAACAGTAGGACAGATGATGACTTTCCTAGGGATGACAGGCTTCAGCTCTGATTGGATAGAGGGATGTGCAGTGAAAACAGCTCCACTAAGAGAAATCATGAAACAAGCAGGATTACAAAATTTAAATACTCCACTAAAATGGAATTCAGATGCGATGACATCATTTGAATCTATAAAGAAAGAACTACAACGGGCACCTGCCCTCTGTAATCCTGACTACACTATACCTGTATGTGGCAAACAGAACTGATGACTATGCATCAGCTGTTTTGATGCAAGAAACGTGCAGTGGCAGGAAAAAACAAGGCCTTGCAGCAGTATATTATGCATATGAAAAAGCATCTACATTAACCATGGGATACCCAGTAACCATTTATACACATTAAAAAATTGTGGAGTTAATAGAACAAGGAAAATTTGTTCTGATTCAAGCCCGCATTCTAGCATATTCATCACTACTTATGTATCCAGATGTTACAATAAAGCGATGCAATACAGTCAATCCAGCTAAAATCATTCCATTGGCTTATGAAGGTGAGCCACATGACTGTGTGGCTAACTCATTGGCATTTACTAGGTTACGACCAGATCTTGAGTCTACGCCAATCTATGATGCAGAAGTCACTTACTTTGTGGATGGTTCTAGTTTTAGAGATTATATGGGAACTCATACAGGATATTCAGTAATAAAGAAAAACATGGATGAATTTGTACCTGTAATCTCCCAGCATTGTGTACAACCTTGCTCTGCTCAATTAGCAGAATTGAAAGTTCTCACAACTGCATGTCAATTAGCAAAGGGACAAACAGCAAATATGTTTACTGATTCAGCTTATGCTCACGGTGTATGTCATCTGTTTGAAGCAGTATGGAAACAGAGAGGTTTCAAAAAGAGTGATGGAACTCCCATTCAACATACTGAACAGATAGGTCAATTAGTTTCTTCTAAGATGCTACCAAAACGATTGGCTGTTATCAAATGTCAAGCTCATAAAGAAATGACTTTGTCATTAAAGGTAACAACATAGCAGATTTTGAAGCTAAGAAGGCATCAGGTTGTCAAGTAGCAGTATTAGCTTTAGTTGTTTTGATAGTAACCACAACCTCAGTTGGATGATGTTATTCGAATTCAACAACAAGCAGATCCATATGAACAATCCATGTGGAACCAAAGAGGAGCTAAGAAAGACACAAAACATATTTGGCGTTCACATGAAGGACAGATTGTCGCACCAACCACACTTTTAAACATCCTTATTCCAGATTCACATGGTTTTGACCATTGCTCTAGGGGAAAAGTGATAAGGAAAATTAAACAGCAAGGATATTGGTCTCCATACTTACATGCAATGGTAGACGAATGTCTGTCCACATGTGAAGTTTGTGCCAAAAACAATGTTAGGAATGGAACAGCAACACCAATAGGCCACATACCAATACCATAAGGACCATTCAAGCACCTGGTGATGGATTATGTGGACATGATAAAGCAAGTACAAGGAAAAAGGTATATGCTTGTGGTAATAGACAGATTTAGCAGATGGGTAGAAGTAATACCATCAGCAGATGAGGAAGCAGGAACCGTAATAAAATTTCTAACAAGAGAAGTAATCCCCAGATTTGGAATACCATCAGAAATAAGCTCAAATAATGGGTCAGCATTCATTCAAAAAACTGTAAAACAAGTATTGCAACAATTGAGAATAAAACAGAGGCTAGGGTGTGTTTATCACCCACAATCCCAATGGATGGTTGAAAGGGTAAATGGTACCCTCAAGGCCAAACTTAACAAAATATGTGAAAGTACTAAACTTAACTGGATTGATGCTTTACCTCTTGCGCTAATGAGCTATTGCATGCAAACTAACAGAAGTACGCACTTAACACTGCATGAGATGCTTACGGGTCGACCCATGCCTGTGCTATATTGTAGAGGTCCCTACAAAGGACCCCCTATGGAGCAAATGCAAATGGAACTCAGATCTTACATGAAGAAACTAACTGCAATACATAAAGCTATCTATGTACAGGAAAAGAGAAAAGAGCCTGAAGAAGAGACAGAGACATCTTGTCCAGTCTTTCCAGGTGACCAAGTCTATTTGAGAATATTCAGAAGAAAGTGTAATGAGCCCAGGAGAGAGGGACCTTACAAAGTGGTGACAGCTACTCTAACACCAGACCAATTGGAAGAAAGTACCACCTGGTATCATCTGAACCACTGTACATGGGTACCCAGAGTAAGTAAGGAAGGAGAAGGAGAGAAACTTGAACCAGACGATACGAAAGAAAGTGTGGTAAGACCAGAGACGCAGGATGAAAAAGTACAGAATGCCAAAAGCTCAGAAAGAAATGCACAGGGAGTGGAGCAAAGCAGAGAAGATCAAGAAAGTTGTAGGAATGAGTCCAATAGCATGTGTGATGATCATCACATACCTATTGTATCTGGCAATGCAAGCTCAAGCTACAGCCAACACCACTACTAAAGGAAGTCAACCAGACTTCCCTACAATTGATTTTTCATCCCTCAATTATATCCAGTAGCAACGCAATAATAACTCAAATAAAATAAATCAAATAAAAAGAATCAAATAAAAAACAAAAGATATCAAAACAATGTAGAAACATTGAAAATAATATCAAAAGTAATGGAAAAATTAGGAAATTAGATAGGTTATGGGAAATGGCTCAAAATAATGAATGGTATGAATGGGCAACTTTTACAGCAAAAGAGATAATTGACTACTGTGCTCCAAGTCACCTCTAAATAAGGTAACGGTAATTCCAAATCAACATGACTATCAAAAATGTGCCAACTTTAATAGAAACTTTTGTCATTTAAAAAAGCATCTTAGACCATACTGCTCAGCTGAATGTTTGGCATTTTTGGGAAATTCCATTCTTAAGGATCAATTCAATAAACCACATTGGGGAGATTGGTGTACATATGGGGATATAAAAGAGAACATTAAAATAAAAAAAGGAAAGGTAGAAATCCCAAAATGGTATGAAATAGATTATAGCCAAGAGTATGAGTGTTATAGTAAACCTGAAGGAATTCATGATTTGGGAGAATTTATGGGAAGATATGTGAGCTCAGCGTAGTTCTAGCGGGAAGACTAGCAGCTGTACATCATCACACTATTAGCTGGGTAATTCCTAGCCAATTGCATGTAAGCCATTGCTTTATAAGTCTGCTCACAATCTATCACATTGCTGTTTCAGTGCGCTAACACGGCAACCTCCACCACCCCACCACCACCAGTTGAGCCCCATCCCGCACGGGGGTAGGCTCCTCGCCCCTGCCTCCTATCTCTGGCAGGATATGATGGTCTCGAGTACAACTCCCTCGGACAGCCAGACGGGGCCTACGCCAAAGAGAGACATTAATTTTCTGTTCTACATTCATCAAATAAATGGCATCTTAAACCTTACTCAAGCCTGCGTGTCTTCCCGATAGAAGTGTTACTACTTGGAACTTAGACAAAACAAATGCTTGGCACTCAGATGTACCTGTAAGAGCCCCAGTACTTCAAGCACAAGGATTAAGAAAGGGAATAAAAATATATCAAGAAGAGTGTCAAAATCAAACTATAGCATTACCATCAATAGAGTTATGAAGATCAAACAATAGTGGTGGAGAGGACTTCCGGCTGAGTGATAGATGGAGTAAGACGCAACTTTCGGGGCTTCTGCAACAACCTTTAATATTATGTTATAAAGGCACTTTTTTTGTGGAGTGCTTTTGGTGTAAGTCGTGTCCAATACATTAATCTTTACTTTTTGATGTCCAAAATGCCAGCAAAATCCAAAGGCCAGAGCGTTTCGTCTGCTCCGCTTCAGCGGCCTGCTCCACATGCAGAATCCTCGTCTCGCAGTGATCCCCCCTCCCCCGGCAGGGGAGTTGTTATGCCCGCTGTCCCTCCCGATTTCAAGGAGGACCTCCTCTCTTCACTCCGACACGAGATGGCGGCTATTTTTAAAACTGAGCTCCAGGCGGCCTTCGGCGAAAACTTCACTCTATCAAGGAAGAGCTACAGACCGTAAAGTCAGAATTCACAGTCAGTATTACGAATATCCGGTCAGATGTGAGCATTTTCAAAAGATTTAAATCTAAACTGTCCCCTTTACTGCATTCTGTATATAAGGAATCTCTGCAGGATGGCTCTCTTCCTCCTACTTTACGACAAGCTTCTATAAATCTGCTTTTAAAGACAGACAAAGGTCTGAATCTCTGCCCCTCTCCTTGATAAATGTGGATGCTAAAATTCTTGCTAAGGCTTTGGCGAGTTGCTTGGAAAGAATTCTTCCTATCATAGTTTCAGAAGAACAAACAGGATTTATAAATGGGCGTCAGCTATTTTACAATGTCCGCACCCTTTTAAACATTATCTACTCCAAAACCTCTACAACCCCTGAAGTATTGATCTTGGTCGACGCTGAAAAAGCGTTCGACAGGGTTGAATGGGACTACCTGCTTACTGTATTACATAAATTTGGTTTGGGTGATACATTTATTGCTTGGATATGCCTTCTGTACACATCCCCGCAAGCTAGTGTCTCCACCAATGGTATACAAACATCATATTTTACTTTATCCCACGGCACTCGACAGGGTTGTCCCTTGTCTCCTTTACTTTTTGCATTAGCTATAGAGCCCTTGTCAATCTATCTGAGGTCCTCCCCCTCTTTCATTGGGATATCACATTTGGGAATGGAATTTAAACTATCTCTTTATGCGGAGGATTTATTACTGTATGTTTCCAGCCCAAGTAGTTCTTTACTAGGAATACTCTCCTTTCTTCAGAGATTTGGTTCATTTTCAGGTTCTAAAGTTAATATTTCCAAGAGTGAGTGCTATCCGGTTAATACTTTAGCATCACAATTAAATCAATCTGATATCCCCTTCAGACTGAGCCCCTCTGGCATTAAGTATTTAGGAATTAATATAACCAGAAATCTAACTTCACTTTGTTCTGCTAACTTTGTAACACTCCCCTATTTATTAAAATAGGAAGTATTAACACAATCAAAGGGATCGGTGCTGCTCTTAAGTGATTCGTAATACGGAGGAAGAATCTCACTCAAACACAGATGTTTAAACAGTAAACCCAAGTGTATTTATGAGATCACAGATAAATACAAACATATAATGGAACAATGCTGACAAGACAGTGATATGTATATATATACAAATATATATATGGATGTGGGAAATGTCAGGTAGGTATATAAAAAGTCTTGTTATCCAGAGTGCACGCACAAACAAACAATGTTAGATCGGTCTCACCGGTGTATGTTCAAGCCGTGAGCAGGATCAGTGCGGTAAAGTGACTGTTATAAGTCCAGAGAGTTGAGTAATCCAAACAAGCGTTATCTGGTAGTACTCTTCCAAGGAACGGCATATCATGCTCCAAAAAACAGCCAGCAAAAAAGATATTCCACGCGGATACAAGGTGTCGTTGAGAGTGAGGAGCAGCTCTCTCGATGACCGGCATATCGGTCTCTTTTATTCAAAATACTAGTATCCTGTTTACATGTTGCATCATCCCGTGACGAGATCTCACGGGAAGTGATCGCGAGAACATGTATAGGGGCGTCAATATAACATTAGTCAGGGTAAAATACAGCTTACCGGGCAAAGCAATAGAATAATTGACAACCAACAATTTAGTCAATTAGCATTATTATAGGAGGTGCTTTGCCTTATGTGGCAACGTTACATAAATCCCCCCCCCCCCCCCCCCCCAGCCTTCGGCATAGGAGGAGATCGTCCGTACCAACGTTTCAGATTCACCACATTTATAATGTCTGTTTTATATGGGTCACCCCAACCAACTGTGTAATTTATTGGCCCTATTTTCCTTATTATTTCAGCCGGTCCCTCCCACTTGGGCGCTAGCTTGGCAGAGTATTTATTGGAAGAAGATGAGAGAGGGTGAGTTTTTATCCATACTACATCTCCCGGCTGGAATTGTACATCCTTCCGTCGGGCATTGTAGTATCTAGCTTGTCTAGCGTGTTGCACTCCTACTCGCAGCTTTACTTCCTCCGCCATGATCTTTTGTCGTTCAATCTGGTTATACGATGTTTGGTCCGGTGTGGGGGGTTTGAGGATCAACCTCTCTAGTGGACCCTGCAGCTGTCTGCCCATCATTAACTCAGCAGGTGCTCTACCGGTAGTTTCTTGATATGCTGTGTTGATAGCAAATCTTAACTCAGGTAACCACTGGTCCCATTTCTCGTGATGGTGTCCCACATATGACGCAATCATCGTTTTTAATGTCCTGTTAATTCTTTCAGTCAGGTTGGTCTGCGGGTGATAGCTGGTAGTAAGTTTTTGGACACTTCCCCAGGTTTTGCAGAGCTCTGACAACATATTGGAAGTGAATTGGGCTCCCCGGTCAGATATGATGTACTTCGGCACCCCCCATCGTGTAAAGATCTCTTCTCTGAGAATTTTGACGATCTTAGGGGTCTTACTGTCTCTAAGGGGGAACAACTCTACCCATTTGGTGTAATAATCCACTAGCACCAGTAGGTAAGTGTTTTGTTTCTTACTGACCGGGAAAGGTCCCATGAAATCCATCCCCCAAGTGTGACCTGGTTCTGCCACTTATATATGCTGTAAGAATCCGCTGGGTTTTGTATTGTCATGTTTGTATTTCTGACAGGTAGAGCATCCTTTGATGTATTGCCAGACGTCTTTATGTACCGTGGGCCACCACGCCACCTCCAAGAGCCTCAGTAAGGTTTTCATTTGTCCCAGATGTCCTCCCAGAGGGTTATCGTGTACGTAGTGTAAGAATCCAGGTATTAATGCCTGAGGAACAACCAGTTGGAATTTATCTCCGTTATTCTTGACAGGCACCCGGCGATATACCACCCCCTGGTGGACCTCAAAGGTAATTTGGTGATCTTGAACCTTTCTGGCTTTTTGTGACATTTGTAGGAGAGACACCGCATTGTCACTACTTTGTGCTTGAGCGATTTCGTCTAATGTGTTAGGTATGTCAGACGCACATTTTGTCGTTGTTGTTATGGCCATACAGTGCACCCTTTCTCTCTCCTCAGATTCACAAACTCGTGACAAGGCGTCTGGCCCCAGGTTTAGACATCCTCTCCTGTGATGGACTTTGAAGCTGAACTGCTGCAGCCAAAGGGTCCATCGGGTCAGCCGAGAGGAGGTTTTAGGGCTATTGAAGGCCCAGGTTAAGGCAGCATGATCGCTATAAATGTCAAACTGTCTCCCTTCAAGGTAATGCCTCCATTTTTCCACCGCCCAGACTACAGCCAGACACTCCTTTTCAGACGTTGAATAGTTTAACTCTGGTCCACGTAAAGTTTGTGACGCGTAAGCTATCACTCTTTCCTCCTCAGGGGTTAGTTGGGTAATGATAGCTCCTAAGCCCACATCACTGGCATCAGTGTGTACCTGCAAAGGTTGTTTGAGGTCAGGTTGCATCAATACAGGTGGGTCTTGTAATATTGTCTTGATGTTTTCAAAACCTGTCTGGCACTCAGGAGTCCAATCCCATTTTACTCCTTTCTTTTTTAAGTTGTTTAACGGAGCTGTGATGTCGGCAAAGTGGGGAATGAACTTGTGGTACCATCCTGCTAATCCCAAGAAGCGTTGGAGGGCTTTAATATCTTTGGGCTGAGGATATTCAGCTATCGCCCGGGTCTTTTCCTGATCGACCTCCACTCCTCTCTCTGAGACTATGAGTCCCAGGAACTTTAACTGTTTTTTAAAGAAGTGACACTTGTTCATGTTCAGGGTAAGCGATGCTTGGCAAAGGCGTTGCAGAATGGTGTTCAGATGTTGGACGTGTTCCGTTAAAGTTTGTGAATAGATTATTATGTCATCAATGTAAACAAAACAAAACTTCCCTCTCAGTTCTGCTAGGACCTTCTCCATCAGCCTCTGGAAGGTGGCTGCCGCATTCCGTAATCCATATGGCATGGAGCGGAATTGGAATAGTCCTTGGGAGGTGATGAAAGCGGTTTTGTTTTTACTCCTTTCCTCCATTTCGACCTGCCAGTATCCAGACTGCAAATCTAATGTACTGAACCAGGAGGTGCCTTCCATGGATTCCAAGATGTCATGGATGATAGGCATTGGATATGCGTCAGGTATGGTCATACTATTAAGCTTCCTATAGTCCACACAGAACCTGTAAGAACCATCAGGTTTGGGGACCAGGACTACCGGTGATGACCATGGAGAGACAGAAGGTTCGATGATGTTGTCTCTTAGCATTTGTTCCACTTGATCATCAATAATCTTCTTCTTGAAAGGTGAAACCCTATAAGCTCTGGATCTCATAGGCATTTCGTCAGATAGTAAGATTTTGTGTTGTTCCACAGATGTTTTGCCTAGGACTTTGGAGGTAGTATGAGGCCAATTATCCATCAGCCTCCGTAATTCCTCCTGATTGTCGGAGTCCCAGATGGGAGCAACTTGTGTGTGTACGTCGTAGATTGGGGGATCCCAGGTTGGCGGTAAGGCGTAATAGAGACTCACAGCAGCAGGGGAGCATACTCTTTCACCCATCGTATTAGTAGACAGCACAGGATTTATAAGTGCAGTTAGGAAAGGATGATAAATATATCCTTTGCCCATTTTCAGTCCATATCTCCCTTGTCCTACATCCACTATGGCTTCAGCGGCTCTTAGGAAATCCAGACCAGCTATAAGGTGAAAGGCCAGGTGAGCATCCTTCATTATATAGGAACCCAGCCTGCATACCTTGTCATGCCACTCATAACAGACTGTTTTCTTACTAATCGCCTGGTGCATTTTTCCATCAGCCATAATGAACCGTTGAAGAGGGACTGGGGGGTCAGGTGTCGCTTCCCCTCCTAACTGTCTCCACAGGTTTTCCTGAATAAGGGTGTAAGTGCTCCCAGTATCCAGCACTGCCTTCACCTCTTGTCCTTTTATCGTTAGTGGCACTACTAGAAGGGATGTTATAGGATGGGGTTGTGCAATGGATAATCCTGCTAGACTTTTAGAGGTATTCCGTTCAGGAGGTCTTTTAGTCGCCTTTTCTTTACTGTTCAAATTGCCCACTTTCTGCCAGTAATCTTTTGCTCCCATCCAGTCTTTCTCTACCATCGATCCTACCTTCACCAGTTGTTCCACAGACTTCACTGTCCCTCTCAGACAGCCCGCAACCCTTGGGTTGATGTTATTAAGGATTCGGCTCACCATTTCCTCTTCAGTGATAGCTGGCTTCCATTTTAGGCAGAGGGCTTGGTAATCGTAGGCGAAATCTCTCAACCGCTGACAGGGTTGTTGAACCAAGGCTCTTAACTTATCCTCCACTTCGGTAAGGTAATCCTCTGGGAGAAAAGCAGACATAAAAGCATCCTTGAAAGATTTCCAATCAGTTACCTTTGCCTTTTCAGCCTTCCACCAGCTCTGTGCAGGTCCTTTGAGTACTGTACTCAGAGTTCCGACGAGCTCCACGCTAGGAAGAGGCCTGATGTCCAGGAAGTTTTCACATTGTTCAATGAACTGGAGCACATCAGATGTCTCACATGATTCCCCAAAGGAAGGAAATTCCAGTCGTATTGGGGGTCTCCCACAGAAAGACGAGATACTGGACATAAGTGAGGGGTGAGCCATGTTCGTTAGTGGAGCTCCAGAAGTGACATCATAGGTAGCGTTGACCCTAGTGGCAGGTGGGGTTTTAACTCTCGCAGCTGGAATGGGAGTTCTCACCTCTTTAACAGTAGATAAGGAAGGAACAGGGTTAAAAGTCTGTATTTGAGAACGAGATGGGGTACTGGTGAATCTTGACTTTTTCATTTGACTTTCCCATCTTGCATCTCTCCTCAGAAAACAGTCAACCACGGCTCTCTCCAATTTCTCTATAGACCCTTGGAAATGATCTTCTAAATCTGCCAAGCTAGCGTTCACTGCCTCCCGGAAACTGGTTTCTCTATTAAGAGAACTATCTACGGACTGTATTACCTCCTGTTCGTTATTTTGTACTTTTGCACTAAGAGCCAATAAATCCACCTTTAGTTTATCAATCTCAGTTTGCATTGTTTGTACAACATTTACATTCAATACCTCTTTTTCATCATCCTCATCATCAGTTTTTTCATCATCAGAAATATACACGGAACTCAGCATAGATGTTATTTCAGCAGCAGGGTTATGTCTGGTAACAAATGGGCCTGCTGTGAAATCAGCCACTAGTGCTTCATCAGTGCTACCTCTTAAATTAGTCACATCCATATGCATGATATCAGCATGTATATTTTGATCTCTTCCTCTATTTATATATGCTTCTTCCTCCATTTTATAAACACCAGAATCACTATATAACAAAACAGAAACAGCACGTTTCCCCGTACGGGCCACCACTATGTAACACTACCCTATTTATTAAAATAGGAAGTATTAACACAATCAAAGGGATCGGTGCTGCTCTTAAGTGATTCGTAATACGGAGGAAGAATCTCACTCAAACACAGATGTTTAAACAGTAAACCCAAGTGTATTTATGAGATCACAGATAAATACAAACATATAATGGAACAATGCTGACAAGACAGTGATATGTATATATATACAAATATATATATGGATGTGGGAAATGTCAGGTAGGTATATAAAAAGTCTTGTTATCCAGAGTGCACGCACAAACAAACAATGTTAGATCGGTCTCACCGGTGTATGTTCAAGCCGTGAGCAGGATCAGTGCGGTAAAGTGACTGTTATAAGTCCAGAGAGTTGAGTAATCCAAACAAGCGTTATCTGGTAGTACTCTTCCAAGGAACGGCATATCATGCTCCAAAAAACAGCCAGCAAAAAAGATATTCCACACGGATACAAGGTGTCGTTGAGAGTGAGGAGCAGCTCTCTCGATGACCGGCATATCGGTCTCTTTTATTCAAAATACTAGTATCCTGTTTACATGTTGCATCATCCCGTGACGAGATCTCACGGGAAGTGATCGCGAGAACATATATAGGGGCGTCAATATAACATTAGTCAGGGTAAAATACAGCTTACCGGGCAAAGCAATAGAATAATTGACAACCAACAATTTAGTCAATTAGCATTATTATAGGAGGTGCTTTGCCTTATGTGGCAACGTTACAACTTTTCCCCGTTAATATCTAAAATCAAAACTGACCTTCAGCGATGGAGGTCTTTACCTCTATCGCTTATAGGAAGAATTAACACGGTAAAAATGAATATCCTGCCTAAGTTCCTCTTTTTATTCCTATGTCTCCCTCTATTCTTATCTAAATGTTTTTGTAGGACTATTGATCGGGACAGAATAAGTAAGCCAATGCTTCAGAGATCTTTAAATCAATGCTGGCCTTTCTCTCCCAAATTTCCAGCTGTATTACTGGGCATCACAGATTCATAAAATCTTATTTTGGTTGAGACCAGCGCATTCCCCATGGGTACATTCATGTAGCTCATCCTCTTCAATGGCTCTGCTTACCACCAACTTCTCCGGCTTTACAGATAACCCAGTTGTTAGATCAACTCTAAAATCTGGTACCAGTTCAGGAAGAATTTTAAATTTGATTCCGCGTCTACCTTAGCTCCATTACTGAAAAATCACTCATTCCAACCTGCAATATCTGACCCCACATTTGCTATCTGGCATGAAAAAGGTCTTAAAAGCTTCAAAGATCTCTATAGGGACGGTGTTTTTCGTAACTTTGCAGATTTGTCGAGTGAATTTCAGCTTCCACCGTCCCATCTTTTTCGCTATTTTCAAGTTAGACACTGCGCAAAATCATTGTTTCCTACTTTTCCCTCCTCACCCCCAAATCAATTATGGGATGATTTTCTCTCTTCTGACCCTCTTCAGAAATCTCTTATTTCAAGAATTTATAATAAACTTTTATCTTACGATAGCTCGCTTTTTACAAAAGTTAAGGTTGCTTAGGAGGGCGAACTGGGGTTGACCCTACATGAAACCTGGTGGGACGTTGCCCTTAACAAGATCCACACAAGTTAATTTTGTGCTCGTCTCTCTTTGATACAGTTCAAGGTAGTGCACAGGATTCATTTCTCCAAGACACGTCTGTCACAGATTTATCCCACTGTCATTGACAGATGTGATAAATGTTATGCCTCTCCCACCAACCTAACCCACATGTTCTATTCCTGTCCATTATTATTCTCCTTTTGGCAGACGTATTTTGATAGCATCTCAAAAATACTGTCTATTACCGTTAAACCCTCGCCCTCTTAGTTTCTTAGCTTCATCAAGTCTCTGCCATTTTTGTCTTCAGATTGAGGGAACCCCCCCACCCCCCCCATATTCTATTTATTACAATTTTTATTTAGTTTATTAATTTATTTTAATTGTTATTTATTTATTCCTTTGTATTATTATTATAGTTATTATTAAATTAATATTTATTTATTTTGGTTTGTTTTTGTTAGCTATTGATATTTTTGAGTATGTATGAATATGTGTGTTCTAATCTGTACACAAAACAAGTATGGCTCTCATTTTGTTGATTCACTAAGACATACGAAATAATGTCTGTAACATTGTGCCATAGCTTTTAATAAAAATATTGAAAAAAACAACAACAACAAAAAAAACAATAGTGGTGGCAGATTTTCTTTTGGGTCTGTGGAAAAGAACAACTTATGGCCTCCTTACCACTAGGATGGAAAGGGATATGTGTCAGAGTACGATTGATTCAGGAAATTACTATGGCACAGTGGGAAGCAGGACAATTCATAAAGGAAGATAGGAATAGAATGAAGAGAGCATATAAAACAGACCCTAATGTGTTTTTAGACTCAATCGGTCAACCTAGGGGGTATACCTTATGAATTTAAGGCTAGAAATGAAGTCTAAGCAGGGATAGAATCAATATTCATTTGGATTACACAAAATAAAAACATAGAGTGGATCAATTATATTTACTATAATCAACAGAGATTTATTAATTACACTGATGATACTTTATCTGCTTTAGGAGAACAAGTACATGAAACAAGTAGAATGACATGGCAAAATAGACAGGCTCTTAATTGGTTACTGGCAAACAAAGGGGGTGTATGTGTTATGTTTGGAGATCAGTGTTGTACTTTTATACCAAATAATATCACTCCGGGAGGAACATTTATTGAAGTCATGGTTAAATTAAAAAACTTAAGAACCGAAGTTAAATCAAATGCTGGAAGAGATAATCAAATGTAGGATTGGTTTGATTTAAAGTTAGGAGCATGGTTTGTTAAATTGGGAATGTTTTGGGGAATTGCAATAGTGATAGGAGTGTTAGTATTCTGTTGTATGCTTTATTAAGGTCACTAGTCATCAAAGCCATGGTTAAACAAATGGAAATGCTAAGATATCAAGATAATGGGAAAGTGAATTTAGAGGGTAACCAAAGTATATATTACCAGGATTGGCTTCAAAACTAAATTGGGATTCACAAACACTGGATGAGGATTCAAGTATCTCAAATCAGGATGAAGAAGATGAATAAAGATGAACCACACCCTGGGTGTAAATGCGCAAAGTATCTGGGTAAAAGACATAAAAAAAGAACTCTTGATATTATAATGAATATTTTGTTTTATATTTGATATTGTCTACATAACTATGATATCCACATGCAAGGCTGAACCAGTTGCATGCTCATGCTTAAAACAATTTTGTATGTTTTATTTTTTGAATGAATATGGGGACAGAATCTTTTACTCTATTCTTAATTAAAGTTGAGTAGAGATGTTTGCTTCTGTGATCTCCAACGGAGTGCGGTGGCATAATTTGGTCATTGGAAGTGAAGCTGTGTGACTTAATTTAGTCACTAGTTGGCATAACTAAGGTGACTGAATTGTGAAACTGCACTCTGAGGAAAAAAAAGAGAAAGTCACAGAGGGGGGATATGTGGAATATTTTTATCAAGTTAAATATAAATTAATGAAGTGTAATCAAAAATAAATATAGCCATTTATATCTATTTTAAATATATAATTGTTTCTGTTGGTCATATGTGTATTTTGTGTATGTGAGTGTTCAGCATAAAGGTCTGGGAATGGAATGTCGGACCACTCACACATAAATGACTTGCAGATGTTTCCTTTTTACTTCTTTTAAAGCTAAAGAAAATATATGATGAGGCCCCCTCTTAGTAGAGTGTTTTTACATAGTGTGAAAATTGCTGTCAGGGTGTAACTGAAATGGGAAGGTCCCAAATATGTTTTTCTGCTCAAAACACAATAGAAACAGGATATGAAATGTTTTTAATCACCCCTTGGAGGACCTATATAAGCACGTGAAAACTCAAGACACGGGAGTTGCTCTGCAGACTGACTCTGCTTTGTTATTGCTAATAATAAAGTCTAATTTTATGGCATCAAAACCTAAGAATTTGAGAGTGATTATTCACAGACAGGGGCAGAAACCACAACAGTTCTAGATTGGCCTGCCAGCAGTCCTGACCTGTGTCCAATTGAGAATGTGTGGTATATTATTAAGCACACCATCCGGCAATGGAGACCCCATACAGTTACAGTCAAGACCTACATAATGGATGAATGGGGAAAATTCCACTTTCTAAACTTAAACTTTTTTCTTCAGTACCCAAATGCCAAATAATTGTTATTAGAAGAAATGGTGATGTTTTACATTGGTAAACACTCAACTGTCCCAATTGTTTTGAGCATGTTGCAATCATCTGATTTTAATTGACTGTACATTTAAAAAACAAAACAAAAAAAAATGAAATTCAAAGGGTAAAACATCATATAATGTGTAGTTGTAGAACTTTCAATATAGCAAAGGGTGAAAGAGTAATTTACAAATCACCCATTTTGTTTTATTAACATTTTTCAGAATGTCCCATTTTGAGTGAAAATGTGGATATGACCCCTTTCGAAAATCAAGAGTTCATGGCAAACAAACTTATAATTTTCACATGCAAATAAGCTTTGCGACAAACTGGTGGCAAATTGTCCATTGTTGCCAAAGGTTCACCACTACATTAATGAGCTGTAAACTTCTGGCAAACATGTGTGGCAAATCAAAAGCTAATTGCATATGAAAATATCAAGCGCACATTAGCTGCAAATTTGCGGCAAGTTTGTGGCTAGTTTAGATTATTTGCAAGGGACATCATTAAGGAACATTCCTTTTGGGAGCTAAATTTAGAGAATCCACACATGAAAAAGATATAATTATGTACACTATGTAGGGTTTTGAAGTAAGTTTGGAGCAACAGAAATAGTTATCCTTGTGTAAATTGTCATGTGAACATTTAAAGGTGCTGTAAATGATTTTTTTCATGGAAAGGTATGCAAAAAATTGTCCCTGAAAGATATCAATGAAAAAATATGTCTCATGAGACATCTCACCAGTCTCTGTGACAGCTCTAGACTCTGTAAACAGCAAACAAAAATGTGTCCGCAAACCACAGGCAATTACACTTTCTGCCTGTCAATCACTTTGTGCATTTTTGTAGTATTGTAATTGCAGCGAATTATTGATGTATAATGAATTTTTATGCCTTGTTGCTCATAACAGTTGTCAGTTGAGTGTGCTATTTTGCTGCTGTTGCTATTAGCTTCACTACACATCTTTGTAGCGATGTGGTAGCTTCGATCGTTTTTTAATCAAATAGTTTTTCGGTAGGGAAGCTATATTTTTATTAGATAGCACGTACATTTGACAAAAGCTACAACTCTACATCATACAGGTGTTTACTATCACCAGTTTTGAATCAGAACTAAAGATGTCTGACTCACAAATGAATCGCTCATCTGAGTCAGTTCTTTGCAATGAATTGTTCACATGTTATAGTAAAGTGGTCCGAGTCAGTTTGCGATTCAGTCTGTATGACATAGAAAGCTCATGCACATGCTGCTGAATCATTTAGTGCATGTGCTCATTTGCTTCAAATGTGCCCTATCGTTCGTCAGTGATGAAAAAGGTCTTTATAAAGACATGTACAGCTTACCATGAAAAGAGTATCAAAAGACTATCAATAATGTAAATGGCATTACCATGTTTTTTTGGACATGTACATTACCTGGGAATACCATGTTAATACGGTGGTATACGATTAAGTTTGTCATAATGAAATACCATGGTATTCTTTGAAATACCTTGACGCACCATGTACATACAATTGTATATGAATGTGTTAATCATATATAAAATTACAATGGTAGCTCTTAAATATTTTGATTCACTTTGTTTGAAGATTCGCTTATGTTTTCCTCGAAGTCCAAGTGTCTGCCAAATGAATAAATGTGGTAATGGTCTCAAAGTGCCATGGTATTAGCATCGGATAACATCAGAAGACATTAAATTGTTACTGCCCAGATGTGCTCACACAAAAGAAATTTGGACTCTAATCAGAAGCTTCCGGTACATACAGTACAGCAAGACACAGAATTACTGTTTTTAAATAGGAATGTGCAAAATTAAATTGTGTTGAAATTGGTATGGTTTTGTAGAGGTAGTAGTATATAGATGTTACATAAAATGTAAACATTTTGAACACATGGGTTTGTATAGGTAGCATGCATTGTGAATTTACATGTTTTTTTTTGTTGTTTTTTTTTTACATGTGACTTTTATACTGTATTGTACTATGCTAATACCATGGCTTTGTTAAACTTTATAAATAACTCTTAGATGCTTTGTCAATTACAATATTATCCTTGCATCTGGTTGAAAAAAAACAAAAACAATATGAAGTTTCTTAAAAGTAGCAAGCGTCTTTTGGCATTTTGCTTGTAATGTAACTTGCTACTGTCGTGGCTTCTGCTGCCTCTTTGAAAAAAAAAAGAAAATATATATATATATATATATATATATATATATAAAAAGAATCACTCAATGTCTTGGGGTTTTGATGACAGAAGATATACTTTATGAAAAAAGCAGAGTCGTCTGTAGAGAAAATGGAGCATCTATTTGTAATGAGATGCTGACTCAGAAGCTTGAGATGAACCCAGATGCGGGAGTTTATTTCACAGGACACTGGAAAAGTACGCAAGCAAGGTAATTGTTCAGGTGTGGTACACAGTTCTTAGAGACTGGCTATATTCAATCAGAGAGCCAAGGCAGAAGACACAAATCCATATGTGGTAAGTTTCCAGATCAACATGTGCAGGTAACTTAAACGTCAGATGGGAATCACAAACGAGTCATGTGCAAGAACAGAGGAGCAGGTTAGTATATCAAAACTAAAAAAAAAAAAAGTTTTCAAAGTCATGTTTCCAGAGCATTCAGAGAGTCTTGTGGTATAACAGGGAAGTTTCAGTGCAGTAAACTTGGATTTCACAAAGTCACTTATCTCACACATCTGGAGCAGATCATGGACAAACAGGAAGGATGAGCACAGGTGAGTAGAAATGCCATATTCTTAGAGTTACTGGTTATGTATATACAGAAAAGCTGGTAGACAAACTGGAGAAGTTAACACAGGGGAGTAGATATGCCATAATCACAGAATAACTTATCTTGTATCTCCAAAACAGGTAGCTGGAAAATTTAACAAAGAGGGGACCAAGAGGGGAGTCCAAGTTACCTTACAATATGGTAGACACTGACGGAGTGTGAGAGTGAGGTTTAAGTGCATGTCCAAATGAGTTGATGATGAGCTGTAGGTGTGCGTGATTAGAACTCAGGTGAGTGAGAGTGAGTGACATATGGTGAGGGAGTCCGGTGGATATGTGACAATGGGTTTATACCCACTTATATACATATGATCTAACAAGGCGTGAATAATACATTCCATACATGTCACTGTTATTTATCAATTTGTTCTGTGATTCCAGTCTGTTGTTTTTTAAGAAGTGGACAGGAAACCTCTGTGAAAGGGCCTCACCATATATTTTCTTTAGTGTCAAAACAGAAAACTCAGTTTACCTTATGTGAACACATTCCATTCCTACACAGGCCTTCACAGAGATACACAGTAAGATTAATGCTTGACCATCAGAAATTATTTTAGAATAAAATGGCTATATTTACATTGATTATACTTGATTAATTTATATTCAATTTTTTAAAAATATTCTACTCTACATTCTCTGAAGTGTTGCTTTTAGAGTAAACATTCAGATACAAATACAGATCTAAACCAAAACCAACTAAACTTTTGTACACGTTGCTCCTACTCAGTTGTAAACAGCTCCACGCGTCTTTCCTCATGTGAACATGCCAATGCAATTACGTCACATGGGCATACTACTGCTGACTGGAAGCAATGATTTATAGTTAAGAAGTACTTAATTATTTATATTTTTCACAGCTTAAGTGACTTTCACTTTAGCAGACATTAATTTAACCAGCAGAGTTGTATGGATGACCTTTATGCTGACTGTCTGTTCTTGGAGCTTCAAAGGTCGGATCACCATCCACTTGCATTTTACTGAGCTATTTTTGAATTTTTCTTCAGATGTGTTCTGCACACCTGGGATGGCATGAGGGTGAGTAAATGAAGAGAGCATTTTCATTTTTGGGTGAACTATCCCTTTAACTAGTTTAGAATCAAAACAAGTGAAAAAAAGCTGAGCTAAAGAAGTAATCAAAAGTATTTAAATGACATTGCTAACCTTGAGTTACTCAACGGATTATGTTAAAATTACATTTTACAGCATATATTATGTAGTATGTAGTGGACTACATTTTAAAAGTAACCCTCCCTACACTATACATGCAGGATAGAAATGTACTAGTCCAGCTGACATACAACTTTTTAATGGCTCAATTAAAATTGTTCTTTAACAGTTCTTGCAAATTTTATTTAGCCTAAACATATAATTTGTCAATGTGGACATGAAGCTGTTAAAATTGTGCTGCTCTGCACAGGCCCAGACTGCTTATACTGTATATTCTGTACAGATCAAGAGGCACAAATAAACACCTTATTTGTATTATGTTTTATCATAATCCACGTATGGGCCAAGTGATATCTATTTCAACAAGTCATTGTGGACCTTTGAAAGCTAGTGATTTATAATTGTAAGTTTACACAGTGCAATTATTTTAAATAAACTTTTCTGTTTTCACCTGATAAATGGAATAACAATACTGCTTCTCTGGTAATAATGAACAGTCATTGCTGTACAAGCCACTAGAGAGATTAACAGCCTGAAATTTTAAATCTTTTATTTTTATTTTTATTAATCAGCAGTTTGTTAAACAATTTGAAGAATGTTTAAGATAAGTGGATAAGTCAGAATGACAGATGGGTGATATAGAAATAACAACAACATTTTAACCTCTTTATAAACCAATGCTGTGAAAGAAGATTTTATAAAAATGAAAATAAAAAAATGGGGCTTTGGAAAGGATAAGTAAAGCATATACTGCAAAAAAAAAAAAACTGACTGAGTGATCAGAACCCTGATGTGAACCGAATGAGTCTTGTCGCTAAAGGGTTTTATTTAGTAAAAATCATGCCATGCATTATATAACTACTTATTGGTCATTATAAAAAATATTTTACAACAGAGACATCTTGTGTTCAACACGTCAATGAAATTTGACTGGAATTTATAGCCTCTGCTGGTGACATCATGAGGATGTGATGGTACCAGGGGCTATAAATAGATGCGCCACAGGTGCATCCTCAGTGCGGCAATGAAGAGCAGCATCTTGTTACGCTTTTTCAGGGAACAAGGGTTACAGTTAAGTAACCTGAGGCGTTTCGTTGTAAAAAGCTACACTTTCATGCTGCGCTTGATTTAGTGCTTTGGGAATGAGAATACTCACGCTGCAGCACTGCGGATGTCTGGCATGAACATCCAAACTATAAAATCTTATGAATGTATGCGGAGAGGACCAGCCTGCCACATTACCAATATGCTGTAGAGGGACACCTCCGGTCAAAGCTTTAGAGGAAGCGACCTCCCTGGTAGAATGAGCCCTGATACCTACTGGCAAAGCTTGACCACCCGACTCATAGGCCAGGGCAATAGCATCCCTCACCCAATGTGACATTGTTTGTTTGGTGGCGACGGCCCCCATGACAAACGAATAGTTGCCCTGACTTATGCCACTGGCTAGTACGGAAGACGTAAGACTGAAGGGCACGGACTGGACACACTCTGTGAAATTTCTCCTGATGAAATGTACGGTCAAGAAAGGAACCTTAGGCAGGTAGTAAGAATGAAGATGCAATATCGTTTTCGCCATTCTTGGGGCAAGGTCTATGCAGGATGGTAAGATGGACAGAGCCTGCAAATTAAAATAATAGCCATAAGAATACCATCTTAGAGTCAGAAGCTTGTAAAACGCTGACTCTAGAGGTTCAAAGGGTGTCTCAAACAGACCCTCAAGGACTATAGCTAAATCCTATAAAGGGATCCTGGTTCTAAAGGGAGGTCTGCAATGTGAAACGCAGTTCAACCTGGCTAGTAATTTCGGTGAGGTTCGATGTGGTCCATCCTAAATCCAAGATTCATACAATGGCATATGAAGTATCCCATGTCTTATGGTTGGAGATGACATCAGTTCATCCTCTGATGTCCATCATAATATACTGAAGTGATGTTTGGCTGGCACCGGCTGTATTTAGTCATCATCATTCAGCAACACGTAGCAGTGGAGTCCAACACGAAGCAGGAATGGTGCTGGATCCAGCCGGTTCTGGTGACCTCAGAATAGGAGTCCCAAGGTTGAGACATGAAAACAAATACAATAATATTAGCATAGGTGCTATTCAATTTATCGCAGAGTTATAAATCATGATCAATGTTACTGGTTTCTGGTTCCGGCAGACCCAACTAAAGCAGCCTAATTGTGGGTTGGAGGATAAATTAGGTGTATGACTGGCTAAAAAGAGTCTTTAGTCTAGACTTAAACTGAGGGAGTGTGTCTGTATCTCGAACAGTATTAGGGAGACTATTCCATAGTTTAGGAGCCAAATATGAAGAGGATATACCTCCTTTTGTGGATTTTGTTATTCTAGGAACTATTAACAGGCCAGAATTTTGCGATCGTTTGTGATTTTCCTAGTGGAAGGAGCCCTAGCACTGAGAATGGTCTCGATAAGTTCCGGTGAAAACCCAGTGTCCCTCAGTTGGTACCCTTCAGGAGCCAAATCTGAAGGTTCCACAACTCGGGCCGGGGATGAAATATTGTCCCCTGCGCCTGAGACAGAAGGTCCCTCCTTACTGGAATCGCCCAAGTCAAGCTGTCGAGGAGAGATATTATCTCCAAAAACCATACCCTGTTCGGCCAACACGGCACCATCAGTAAGAGGCAAGCCCTTGCAGGTGAACTCTGGCCAGAACTCCCGGAGCAGAGAAACCAGAGAAAACACATACAGGCGCATTTTGGGCCATGTATGTGCCATCACGTCCAGACCCAGGGGGCTTGGTGACTCAAGGAGATATAGCGGGTACATTGCGCTGTCTGTTGGGAGGCGAAGAGGTCCACTTCTGCCTTGTAAAATCTTAACCAGATTTGTCTCACTACCTCGGGGTGGAGTTTCCACTTCCCCGTTGGTATTTTCTGTCAGGACAGTAAATCCTCTCCCACATTCAGGCATCCAGGGATATAAACTGCTCTGATTGACAGGAGCTTGTCCTGGGCCCAAAGGAGAATCTGCCGTGCCAGTCTGTTAAGCTGGCATGACCGTAGACCTCCTTAATGGTTTATGTAAGAGACTGCTGCTGTGTTGTCCACCTGCATCAGGACATGGCAGCATTTCTAATGCTGCAGGAAGTATTTCAGGGCCAGAAATACAGCCATCAACTCAAGACAGTTGATGTGCCAATCGAGCTGATGACCCTCCCATTCCCTTTGAGCTGGACGATAACTTAACACTGCTCCCAAGCCCAACAGGGAGGCGTCTGTCGTTAACAATCTGCGACAGAAGGCACACCTAGAGTGGGACCCAAGGTAATGAACCGGGGTCTGAACCACATAGAGAAGGTACGTAGCCCTTGGCGCGTAACCATTATCTGCCTTGGGGGACTGGCCCTTGGATGAAATCCCCTGGCTTAGAGCCACAACTGAAATGGTCTCATGTGCAGAAGGCCCAAATCAATCACCGAGGATGCAGATGCCATGAGACCAAGTATTCTTTGATACTGAAGAACAGTGCAACCTTGGCCTAGCCTGACTTTGCTCAGGGTGTTCTGAATGGTCTCGATTCGAGCGGGAGACAATTGTGCCCGTATCATGATCGAATTCCATACATTCCCAGATACGTAGTTCTCTGAGTAGAGAGAATCTATTAACAACAAACAAACAATTTACATAACAACAGTGAAGCATTAAAATACTGTTTGCATAATAGGTGTAAACAGTCTTTTTTACAAATTTAGAACAAAAATCTGTTTGTTTATTATGAAAGGCTCATAACACATGCTGATTAATAAAGCTAAATTTAGACAGGGAAAATAACTTAATTGTGGGGATGATGTAAGTCGTGGAGGTCAACACGAGTGTTTCATACAGCCTGCCCCTCCCAAGGAATATACAGACTGTTACATTTTCTATGATCTTGAAACATGTTGTGATAATGGAATGCATGTTGCTAATTATGTTTGCGCCATGACTTTTGATGGTGAGACATTTGAATTTGGAGGTCAGTGTTGTGTGAGACAACTCGTTTGTATATTTAGACAACCGAGATACAAAAATTACACATGGACCGCACACAATGCAAGCGGATTCGACAACTTTTTAATACTGGAGTATTTTTTCAATGCAGGGATCAAACTTAACATAGTAATGCAAGGATGTAGAACCATTTGTATGTATGATGAGATTTTTAGGCATCGTTTTATTGATTCTTACTCCTTCCTCCACATGGCTCTGTCTAAGACACATTCTGCATTAAATTTGCAAAATAAAGAACAAGGATTCTTTCCTCACTATTTCAACAGACAGGAAAATCAGACTTATAATAGGTCCATACCCTGCGAAAAACTACTACGGTTACAACACCATGATGGATAGTACCAGGGCAAAATTTGATCGGTGGTATGCAACAGTTGATGGTAAATTCTTTGATTTCAGAAAAAAGATTGGCATCTATTGCATGAACGATGTTGTTTTATTACGTGAAGCATGTATTACATTTAGAGAAGAGTTCCTGCGATGCACACAGGTATATCCTTTCAGCTATGTGACTCTTGCTAGTTGTTATATGGGGACTTTCAAGACACAATTTCTCTCTAGAAATACACTGGCTCTGACACATAATAATGCATATGTCAATCAGTATAAGACATACTCTAACATCTCTATTGAATGGCTTGAGTATGTGAAAACAACCTGCGACGTAGACATCCACCATGCCCTAAATCACGGTGAAGTGAAATTTGGAGGCTACTTTGTTGATGAAATTACGAAAAAGATGGTGTACGAAGAGCTCTAGAATTTGCCGGCTGTTTTCACCATGGTCACGAGTGTCGTTACAGACCTGACTATGCAAATCCCCTGTCAAAAATTCCTTTTGGAGTGCTCAGGAGAAAGTTTAATGAAAAGATTTATGTTTTGCAGAACGCATACTGTTTAGACGTTGAGGTGATGTATGAGTATGTATGGAAAAATCTTAAGCAAACTGACCCTCATGTAATTGCGTTTATGACCACTTATTCGGCACCTGAGAGACTGAAACCGTGTGATGCACTCTTTGGTGTGCGTACAAACGCTTACAAGTTGTACCACAAAACTGAAGATCAGATATGTTGATTTCACGAGTCTTTATACTTACTGTCAGGCTCAAAAAATTACCCTGTTGGACATCCTGAAATAATCTTCAAGGATTTTGAACCCCTTGAAAATTATTACGGACTTATTAAGGCCACAAAGCTACCCCCCGAAATCTGCTTCACCCTGTGCTCCCTTACAGATGCGCCGGGAAACTCATGTTTCCTCTATGCAGATCATGCGCTGAGAAACAAATCAATGTTAGATTGCATACAGATGAGGAGAGATCTGTCTCAGGCTGCTGGGTGAGCACTGAATTGTTAAAGGCGATTGAGAAGGGGTATGTTGTAATGGAAGTCTCAGAGGTGTGACACTTTGCAGAGAAAACGGAAACACTGTTTTCCGATTATGTAAAGACCTTTCTAAAGTTTAAACAGGAGGCCTCAGACTATCCCTCTCACATACTCACCAAGTCAGACAAAAAAGTCTATATCGATGATTACTTTAAAAAATAAGGGGTTAAACTCGATCCTGCAAAGATCTGTCACAACCCTGCACAGAGGTCTATCAACAAATTGTTGCTGAATAGTCTGTGGGGGCGTTTTTCAATGAGGGAAAATCTGTCAGTATGATGTTAAATATTTCAAAAAAAAATTCTGATGAAATTGCGCTGGTACAGCATCGTCACGGCCTCTTCGGTCGCATGTGGGATAGAATGGCGGGGTGGTAGATCCAGCCTCAAGGAGGGGGGAGTTGCTACAACACGGTGACCGGAGGGCAGCGAAAACTGCCTAAGGGAGACGCGGGTCAGCTCGTAAGGTGACCATACCGCGGAAACACACACAGGAGGAGTCCGCGTAGGAGGCCTGACCTGTGGAGCACCTATTCCAGTACAGGGTAGCCTAGGGTACCCATAGTGGACTGGGTCGGCAAGTTCCTCCATGGAACTGCAGACCCAAAAGGGCTAGGGAGGAATCGACCAGGGACCTGGGTGGGAAGGCACACTGTTTTACCTTGGTCAAGGGAAATGGCGCTGGATGCAAGCAATACATCCAGTCAGACCGTCAGCGTATACCGAGTTCTACCGGCTTGGGACGAGACTGACTTAACATGGGACGAGACTGACTCAACCCTGAGATTGTAAAATCTCGCAAAGGTATTAGATGTTGCCCAACTTGCTGCCCCACAAATGTCTGCTAGGGAGGTTCCCCTAGCCAGTGCCCACAAGGATGCAACACTCCTTGTAGAGTGTGCTTGAACCTGCAAGGGGGGTGGCATGGCCTGGGTGCGATAAGCCAGAAGGATGGCATCCACCACCCAGTGGGAAAGCCTCTGTTTGGAGACAGCTTTCCGCTGTCCCCCAAAGCAGACAAAGAGCTGCTCAGAGCATCTAAAGCTCTGAGTGCAGTCCAGGTAGGCACACAAGGCACGTACCGGACACAGCAATGAAGGGGCTGGGTCTGCCTCCTCCCAGGGCAGCGCTGGCAGGTTCACTACCTGGTCTCTGAAGGGCATGATAGGAACCTTGGGCATGTAGCCCAGTCGGGGTCTTAGGATCACATATGTGTCTGCCGGACCGAACTCCAGGCAGGTGTCGCTAACAGAGAACGCTTGCAGGTCCCTGACCCTCTTGATGGAGGCGAGCGCGATCAGTAGGGTTGTCTTTAGGGAGAGGGCCCTGAGTCCAGCTGATTCTAGCAGCTCGAAGGGGGATCTCTGAAGGCCGGCGAGGACCAACGAGAGATCCCAGGAGGGGAACAGGCTTGGCCGGAAGGGATTTAACCTCCGGGCGCCTCTTAGGAACCTGATAATTAAGTCATGCTTACCCAGAGACTTGCAGTCTACTGGGTCGTGGTATTCTGCAATAGCGGCAACATACACCTTCAAGGTGGAAGGGGGCAGCCTCCCTTCCAACTTCTCCTGTAGGAACAAGAGCACTGACCTAACTGCGCACCTCTGTGGGTCTTCTGCCCGGGAAGAACGCCAATTCACGAACAGATGCCATTTCAGGGCGTAAAGTTGCCAGGTAAAGGGGGCTCTGGCTTGGTTGATCGTGGCTATGACTGTGGGTGGTAGACCAGCTAGATTTTCCACGTCCCGTCCAGGGGAGAGACGTGGAGGTTCCAAAGGTCTGGGTGTGGATGCTAGAGAGTGCCCCGTCCCTGAGAAAGAAGGTCCTTCCTCAGGGGAATTCACCAGGGAGGGGCTGTCGCGAGGAGTACGAGGTCCGAGAATAAGGAGCCACAAGAGTGATTGTTCCTCCTCCTCCCTTACCTTGCACAGCACCTGTGCAAGAAGGCTCACTGCGGTAAATGCGTACTTGCGCAGCCCCACCGGCCAGCTGTGTGCCAGTGCGTCTGCCCCAAGGGGAGCCTCTGAACGGGCGTACCAGAGTGGGCAGTGGGAGGTCTCTCAGGAGGCGTACAGGTCTACCTGTGCCTTGCCGAACAGTTCCCAAATCAGCTGCACCGACTGGGGGTGAAGCCTCCACTCTCCGCCAGGCAAGCATTGTCGAGACAGAGCGTCCGCTATCACATTGAGGTTGCCGGGGATGTGAGTGGCATGCAGCGACTTGAGTCTGGCTCCAAAGGAGGAGACGACAGGCGAGTCATGACATGTGGCGGGAGCATACGCTGCCTTGGCGATTTATGTATGCTATCGCAGTGGTGCTGTCTGACCTGACCAGGACATGTTTGTCTCGAACTAACGGGAGAAACTTCCGCAGGGCGGAAGACAGTCAACAACTCCAGGCAGTTGATGTGCCACGCAATGGGGCCCCTTTCCAACGGCCTGGTACTGCGTGCCCATTGCACACGGTGCCCCAACCCGAACTGGAGGCTTCGGTCGTGACGAGGACCTGGTGTAAGGGTACTCCTGCCCGTAGAAAACAGAGGTCTGTCCAGGGTTTGAGTGTTCGGTGGCAGGCGGGGGTTATCGTCACACGGTGCGTGCCACGACCGTTGTGCCTGGCCTGAAAGTGGTGAGGCACCTCAACACTGACTGCGCACGCTCGTTGGTGAGACATGCTGACATTGAGACCTAGTATAACTCCATGCCGAGAAAAGAGATGCCTGAGTGAGACCGGAGTGAGCTTGCTCTTTTCCCAGTTGACCTGAAGCCCCAAACGGCTGAGGTGCCTGAGCACCTGGTCTTTGTGAGTGCATAGCAACTCTCGCGAGTGGGCCAGGATGAGCCAGTCGTCGAGGTAATTGAGTATGCGGATGCCGGCTTCTCGGAGCGGGGAAAGAGCTGCCTCTGTGCCTTTCGTGAAGATGCGAGGGGACGGAGACATGCTGAAGGGGAGGACTTTGTACTGATATGCCTGGCCATCGAATGCGAACCGCAGAAAGGGGCGGTGTCGAGGCAAGATTGAGACATGGAAGTATGCGTCCTTCAGGTCTACCGCTGTGAACCAATCTAGATGTCGAACGCAGGTTAAGATGTGTTTCTGCATGAGCATTTTGAACGGAGGTTTGTGCAACACTTGGTTGAAACTCGCAAGTCCAAGATTAGTCGTATGCCACCGCCTTTCTTGGGTATGATGAGGTAAGGGCTGTAGAAACCCTTCTTCATCTCGGTTGGAGGGACAAGCTCTATCGCGTCTTTGAGTAAAAGAGTGGCGATTTCCGCACAGGAACTGGGCATGTTCGCCATGTACTGCGGAAAAGCGGACGCCCGTGAAGGGGGGCGGAGGCCTGGCAAACTGTATTGCGTAACCGAGTCGGATGGTCCGGGCCAGCCAGCAAGACGGGTTGGGAAGTGAGAGCCATGCATCCAAACTCCGTACTAGGGGCACCAAAGGGATGATTATTTTTCACATACCCAGCGGGGCAAAGTAGGTAAGGCAGCGTCGGGAGGCGATGATGCGTCCCGAGGCTTTGGTGCTGAGAAAAGACTCAAAGCACTTACCTTGATCCGCACACCCGGCAGGGGGCGGGTTAGCGACTGAGGAGGAGGTCCAGGGTAGGCGTCCTCTAGACTCGTCGGAACCGGCTGGCCGGGGAACAGTCATGGGGCTGAAGACGGGTGGTCCGTGTCCAGGAGGCTGGGACTGTTGAAATCTGTCAGTAGAGTGCCGTGAGAATGGCATTTGCGGGCCAGGTGACCCAGAGGCAAAGGAAATAGCTCTTTTATTGAGAATGTGGGTACGGCAAATGAAAATTTAACAAAAGATTCTCCTCCAGGCCATCCACCGGGGGGACGGAGTGGTCTTACCATCTCCGGAGCTAACATCTCGGGGGGCGTCTGCTTCCTGCGGTGAGCTCGATGCTGGGCCCGGGTTGAGGCGGAGCAGGGTGTTTCTTGGCCACAGGAGGACGCCCTCGGTGAGTAGATGGGGAGGGCCCGTGGCAGCAGGTTTGCGGCTGGGCAGGATATGAGAGATGGCCTCCATCTGCTTCTTCACCGCGGAGAACTGCTGGGCGAAGTCCTCGACGGTGTCGCCGAAGAGGCCAAACTGGGAGAGGGGGGCATTGAGGAAGTGAGCTTTGTCAGCCTCACGCATCTCGACCAAGTTCAGCCATAGATGACTACCCTCGTGCAGATCCCTGAGTGCCTTGGCCTGGTGAACTTGCAGGATGGCCATGGCGTGCAAGGCGGAAGCAGCCTGTCTCGCGGCGCTGTAGGCTTTGGTGGTAAACGAGGCTGTCGTCCTACAGGCCTTGGAAGGAAGTAAGGAAGGGAAGTACAGGGCAACCCCGCCAGGTGGTAGGGTTCATAGATGGAGCATAGATGGAGCGCAACAGCCCTATCCACCTGGGGAATCGCCATATACCAGTGGGCCGCTCCGCTGTCGAAGGTAGCGAGAGCGGATGAGCAGGGCTTGTGGAGAGGGGGGCTGTGACAGACCCCAGGAACCAGTCATCCAACCGCGATGGGTTTGGGGAGGATGGAGGGTTCCAGTCCAACCCCACACTGACGGCGGCCCGGGCAAGCATGTCGGACATCTGCTCATCAGCCTCAGCCTGGGCGTGCTGGCCCGAATGCGGCAGCCTAGGGGAGGTATCAGCGTCAGACGCCGCGCTCTCCGATGCAGCGGTGAGCTCATCCATCTTAAGCTCCAGAGGATAGGCAGACTGGCCATGAGGCGAGTCGCTGTTACCTTGAGCACAGACGAGAGTCAACGAGCGTGCCGGGGGGCGGGTGGTGTGCCCGGCAGAGCTGCCCTCCCCAAATCGCCTCCATCGCCAGCTGCATCATCCACAATCCTGTGGGAAGACGGAGCGACACGGTGGGGTGGCTGGAGTGGCATGCTTTCTGTTGAAAACAAGCCACGACCGCAACTTTGGCATGGTCATGCCCTCGCAGTGAGAGCATGAACCATCCACAAACGCTGCCTCGGTGTGATCGCTGCCCAGACACACGAGACAACGCCTGTGGCCTTCTGAAGCGGAGAGCACTCTACCGCATCCAGGAACTACACAGGGGCGGAATGGCATCTTTAAAAAGACGCGTCCTGAAAAGGACGTTTAATGCCGCTGTGTATTGCTCTTTTAGAGAAATAAACTGTTTTATAGAGAAAATTACTCTTTTACAACTCTTTCAAATACTCTGCGCTGTCGAAGCACCCTGGGGCAAACTGCACTGACATGCAGAGAAGGTGAAAGCCGCTGAAGTGCGCCGTAGATCCAACAGCAGACAGAGCGTCGGAGGAACAGAAGCAGGATTCTGGTGTGTCACTCGCAGCTGGCTGCATACACGACCATCGGCTCCGAAGAAAATTTCTGAATGAACTTGACGTTTTTCTCCGCTTTTATACTCGTATATCTGGGGCGGGGTATGCAAATACTGTCTGCCAACTTCTCATTGGCCTTTTTTCACTCAAGAGAGACCCCTAGTGTCGCTTCTTCGACACAAAGTCGAAGTGAGCGACAGACGGGAACTGTTGATAATTGATGACATGATGAAGGAGTCGAGTGGAAACTCTGAAGTGGAGAAGTTATTCACGCAATACGTAGAAACCTCAGCGCTATTTATATTGTGCAGAATTTATTTTTCCAAGGTAAATCCAGCAGAACCATCAGTTTGAATACAAATGATTGAATATTGTTTAATGATAACATGATAACAATCAGATAAATGTGTTGGGAAAACAAATGTACCCCGGAAATACAAAATATTTTATGGAATGCTATCAAGATGCTACCAACCAGCCTTTTGGAAACCTCATGATAGACTATAAAGCAAAAACCCCTGTACATTTTCGTCTCAGAACGGGGCTACTTTCAAACAAACCAGTAGTTTATATTAAAAAAAGAAAACAGTGAGTTTGTTAAATTGTCTGCTAGACTATATAGAAACCTCCCCCTGTTAAAATTTTTATTTAAAGCGACCCCGATGCTAAGGCGTCTTATTATGCAATCAGCATCTGATGAGCTCATTTTAACATTGTGTGAGGTCACGCTTAATGTTCTCTATGGCACAATCCCGCTAACAACCCAGCAACACCACCGGTTGAAGAGGAGAAGGACTGAATTAAATACATAGCCAATAAAAAGATTGGTGTGTCCAGAAAAAAATGCATGATCAACCAGAACAGAGGATTTCTTCTTCCGCTCTTGAGCATAGCAGTCCCCTTTATATCCAGTCTGTTAAAGTCTAAACAAGGTTGAAAATGGAGTATGCTGAGAAGCTGTTTTTAGTTCCTCAAAATCAAATAGATAAACCGAGAATCTATTCAACAAACCATGGAAGACGATCTGAATGTTGCTATAAGAAATATTTTGTATAAAGACAATTTGGATACTCATGAGAAGGCCAAGCTTTACACAGCAGTTTTACAAAGATTTTTAACAGTAGTTAAACAGGGTGATCGAGACAGTAACACCTTAACGCTTGCATTACCAGGACCCGATGCGTCTCGCAAAGAGCCATCTGTTACCTCTGTTGAAGATGGTGGGGTCAGTTATGTTGTTGCGTATGTGTTGAAAAATGTACCATTGAGAAGTGTGAAAAATGCAAGATACATCATGGAAAAAATGTCTAAAACTGAAGAAGTTTCATTTTGGATTGATTCGGGGGAGTTTGTATTTAAAGGTATTACTATACAGGGATCACACGTGCTGGATCTTATGAAGAGTGTTACAGCCCCACATAATATTAGGGGTGACCGTAGACCTCTTGGATGGACTGAGTTTTTGCAGGCAATTGCTACTTTAAACATCCCCTATTCAACAGTGCCAAACCATACGGTTAGACATGTAATAAGTTCATTTAACACCAAAACGTCTACATCATCATCTATGGTACAAAGAATGTATTTAAGTACACCTTCTTCTAAGGATTCAGAGGCATCAGCGTTTAAATCACCGACTCTTGATCAAAAAGTATGGTTGCCATTTTGATCTTGAATAATTTTTATGTTAATATTTTTGTACAAATTAATCATGTGATATTCAATAAAGCTATGACATTGGTACATTTAGCATTGAGCTCTTTTTATTTATTTATTATAAACATCCATTTTACAATCATGGATTTAACATAAACGTTTCACCCATTTGCACACAATGGATACACTTAAATGCAGCACTAAGTTATCCTTAGTTTTTTCACAAAACGCGATACAAATTCATAATTTTTAATGAAATCATCACTATAAAGCATCATAACATCATCATAATCATGATCTCGAATCATATTATATAGGAAAAAAACACAATGATGACCACATGTGACAGACATAAAATGCTGAACTTGTTTAGCTGAATATTGAATGCGCGTTGAATTCATTTTTAGAAAGTCAATGATTGATACAGGAAAACAAATAAAATCAGGACTATTACCGAAACTGTACCATCCTTATTTGTGTAAATAGCCAGCCAGTGTTCACCGGGGAGGTGTAAAGGATGTGTGTTGGTTATGCCTGACGTTGGTAGTGTTCTTAATGGATCCTTTGGTAAATGATCACATGGTAGTACACCAAGAAAATGTGTGTTTTGTGTGATTCTGTCTATAGCTGCGGTAAGTTGAATGGTGTTCATGTTTTCAATTAATAGTAGTTAACAAGCACCTGCCTTTGGTTAGAAACTTCAATGATGTTGTCAAAAACAGCGTAAACAATCAGATTAATGGTTGTCTGAACTGCACTTCTAGTCTGATATTCCCAGACTTAACAAGCAATATGTGTTGGCCGTAATCTTTGTCTGAAGTGAGGTTAAAACCATAAAGGGTATAACCCTGCAGAAAATCTTCTCGGTCGATTACCAACGCTTGGTTTTTTAGATGTCTTCCAGACGAAAGCACAAGCTGGTAAAATTCTCTCATAGTGGTGCCTGCTCCAAAGTCAGGTTGTAATGGTTTGGCTGGGTGTTGCTGCCCATCCACATAAACAGCTAGAAACTCCAGATCATAATGCTTAAATGCAAAAGGGTTTTTATCACATGCCCCTGTAAAAGCATCATTATCGACCATACCCAATATGATAGATTTGGGAGCGTTCCTAAGAATAGGTTTTCCTGGTTTGATACACGTCCTCCAGCTGGCATGGAGACATTTTTCAGGCAGACCCTATCAATGGGGTATTTGGCTGTGGTTGAGAGTAGTGCTTGAGCGTGTCCCAGTCTCACTCCTGGTGATATAGATACTTTTTTGACAAACAGGGATACTGACAATGATTTCAATGTATGTGTTATTTTCAATAGCCGTCTGCGTAATCTGTACTTAATTTAATACACTCTTCAGACATGGTATGCAGCATAGCCATGGTTTAGAATATAGTTTTAACAGATCTCTTAGCCGATCCAGATGAGTCATGCTTCCCAGCTCTCTTTCGCTTTTGTTGCCTAACTGCGGTTTTCTTAGGCCATTCCTTTACCATTTGACCACTCCTCCCCCTCCTCACTCCAGGTGGTTTTGACCTCCGTTTACGTAACATAACCATTAAACCTGAACCATCTTGAGATTTATTGTTATTTAAGGAATGTGTCATAGCATTGGTGACAACGTCGCTAACTATGTTTTTAGCAGCATTTTTAAGGTGTGGTCTGGCTATGCTGAAACCTCTTTTTAACAACAGAAGAGCCATTCGAAACAAACCCCTGAAAAGACCTCCGAGGCCTGCCCCATACATAACACCTCCGCCCGCATACCCCGGCATTCCTCCGCCTGCTTGATTTTTATAATAGTTTACATAATGAGTAGGATCCATTTGATATGGATTATAATACACCATTTTTAAAGGATCGGTTGTTCACAGGTCTGAAGTGTAGTTTAACGACAACTTTACCGTAAGAAAACGGCACTTCCCTGTTTCTGTCATCTTTGAGTTCAATACAAATCTCTCCAATAGAATTTTTATTCACTGACAAGTAGTGCACTCCGTCATATGCAACAATGACCATTTCACGATCCGATCCGGTTATATGTACACATCTCAAAAGCGGAGCGTGTGCATCCCCCACAGATTGGTATTCGATGACATCTGTGTACAGGTACATGGTGTAAAATCCTCTGTTTATGTCGACTTGGTGTGGTGCGTACACTGGTGTAAAATTGGTTTCATTGCATTCATTTCCAGTATGCTCATTTGCAGATTCCAAGGGTTTCTCCGGTATTACACCCAAAATAATGGCTAGTTTACCGTGGAATGTTAAAGATCTTCCTGGTGGCACTGTCATGTACACTTTATTTTTCACATTATCGTAATCGAGACGTAGATGTTGAGGTAGCAAAGCATTTATCTCCCTAATTACAAACAAAACTTCATCCTAATATCCGCTTTTCAGATTCATGATCTCAAAATATATTTTTCTGTCGTTTCTAACCTCTCTGAAGTGGAATTTTGCATCATCATCAGTAATAGTGTACCATGATCTAGGGTATTAAATTTCTGTTAGACCCACCTCCCACTTGCCTTTTAAGTTTATAGGTCTGGCTAATCTTGTTCTGTAATTTGAAATTCGGTTTTGAAACCCTGCTTGATCCATGGCCGTTTACTGCAGAAATGAACTCAGGTGACAAATGTATATTTTTATATGCTTTAAGAGTTTTGTAGATCTACAACATCTTTTTCATTAACCCAACTGTCAAACTTCGGAGGCCATCCCACCCACCGTACGAGCACCATGGTTCTTTTACCATGCTTCTTCTTGTCTAATATCTTTTCTACTTTAAAAGCTTTGTCCTTGTCCACAATAATTTTTTGTAGCTCCTCTTCATAAAATGATCCATCGATAACGTCACCATCATAATCAGATAGTTTGTAGACTGGTGGTTGACGTGGTATACATTCGGTTATAGTGAAGAACTCATCTGTGTAGTTTTGTTTATACCCCTTGGTAAAAGGCCCCCTCATCTTTGATATTCTAACCATGTCGCCGATTTTGTATTTAAATACAGGTGTCTTCTTACACACATTACCATACAAATTGTCATAGACGATCGGTTTATTTATTTTTTTGTTGACATCTACAGGCCTCATTTGAATACTTCTGTTATAACTACTGTTGTATCCTTGAATAATGTCTTGTAAAACATTTATGTAGCGTTTAGAGTTTATAGCTGTTAAATACCACCACATCCGTCCTTTTAATGTTCTATTAAAGTGTTCAATAATGCTTGCCTTCAATTCACTCCCTGGGCTGAAATGGTAAATGTTGTGCTTTTTAGTTAGTTATTGGAAATGCTTGTTAAAAAATTCCTTCCCCTTGTCAGTCTGAATTTTCTGAGGAACTCTTCCCTCTTGTAGTATTGAATTAAATGCATTGGCCACCGCCATTCCAGTCTTGTTCTTTATACAATGTACCCATGCATATTTGCTAAACACGTCTATACATGTAAGCAGAAATTTAGTATTGTCATTTTCCATAGAATATATTGACATATCTACCAGGTCCATTTGAAACCGTTTATCAATACCATAAACAATGACCCTATTCCTTTTAAAATTATGGCGTAGAGGTCTGTGGAGCGTATAAGCATCTTGACTGGCTAACCAGTCTGAAACTTAGCAAATAACCGCTTTCCTCTAATACACCACGTTTTAATCTATTCAAACCCCCTAAAGAGCCGGGGTTTGATGGCGTGTAGTACACCTTATGCAGTTGCTCAGTCATGTTATCAGATCAGACACCACGTAAATAATGAAACAGTGATTCTATAAATACACCCTTTTATTTTAAATCAGGGTTAATCACACAGCACAATGCATGCTTAAATAGTTCAAATAGAACCGTCATCATCCCCCATCAGGCCGTTTAGGGACCGGGCGTGCGACATTCAAGCCCGATTGGGGACCGGGCGTGCGATATTCCAGCCCGGCCCGGCCCCGCCCCCCTCCACTCCACAAATACTATTTACACCTATTATGCAAACAGTATTTTAATGCTTCACTGTTGTTATGTAAATTGTTTGTTTGTTGTTAACAGATTCTCACTTTAAGGAAAATATAAAAATGGTCCATTCAGACTTTCAAATTTTTATAAATGTTATATGAGGACATATCCCTAATATGCCTTAGGTTGAAGTCATTAAAACAAAATTTTTAAGCACTCCACAGATTTCATATTAGCAAGCTATAGTTTTGGCAGATGTGAATGATTTATTTTCTTCTGCAGAACACAAATTAAGATTTTAGAAGAATATCTCAGCTCTGTAGGTTCATACAATGCAAGCGAATGGGTGACTCCAGTGGTTAACTCCATGCCTTCAAAAGTAATATGATAGTTTTGGGTGAGATATAGATCAATATTTAAGTACATTTTTGCTAGAAATTCTTCTCACTGCCCAGTAGAGGGGATATGCATGAAGAATGTGAATCACCAAAAACAAAAGAAGAAGAATGTGAAAGTTAAAGTGGAGATCGACTGAGCAGGGAGGAGAATTTATAGTAAAAAATGACTTTTCATTTTTGGTTAAATATTCCTTTAATGAAAATATGAATTTTACATAAAATAAATATTCATTTTTATTATATACAGATGGAGCAGTACAAATTGCAAGGAAAGAAATTAAAGAATAAAAATATTTTTTATAAAAAATCATCTAGATATAAAAGTTGCAAGGAGGGCAAATATATCAAATATTTATAATGCATTTGTAAATGATTGTTAGTAATTAATTAACCCTTTTATAAAGACTTAACAAAAGGACCATACATGTAAAGTGTTCCCCATTCCATAATAACCAATTAACAAATATATTTCAGGTAAAAATTTGGGATTATTAAATATGTATATATCTCACCAGGTTTCAGAGGAATGGAGAATCAAAGCTGACCAGCAAAATCTTTTAAAAAATAACCAATAAATGCATAACCAATAAATACATAAATGACAACATAGCAGTATACTGGATGTTTGTAATGAGAAGTTTAAATGTTAGAGAGTAAGGATGATTTGTCCTCTGCATGATCTGGGAACACTGAAACCAGCAATGCTAGTTCAAATCTGCATTATAATGCACTAATGTATATGACAGCTCCCCTACGGACATGGCAAGGCTGTTGTATTAGTTGTTCTAAACAGGTGATGAGTTGACTTCTTTATTTGGCTCTAGCTATGGGGGCCTCTCATCACCTGAGATCTAATAGATTTATGTTGAAGTGAAGGACAAAAGCGTCCCCAGGTCCCTGTGTATAATAGTAGTGACGTTCTGATTACGTGTATTCAGAGATCTCAAAATAGAGGATGACAGTATTGTGGCCTGGCCACAGAAATATAAAAGATTATATTTGAGATTATATTAGTTTTGCAAGCTTTTTGAAGTTCAGATAAAAGGTAAAGGTAAAAGGAGGTTATGGTAGAAGGCAAGATAATTTTTTTTTAAATAAATAAGGATACAAAATACACTCTTCTTGGAGATAAATGATAGTATTGACTTGTATAATTGAATAAAAAGATAGATTTAAGACTATTTGAATTGATTGGCTAAATCAACTATATCATTGCAAAAAAATAAAGGTAATTATAAGAAAAGAAGCTATTTACTTGAACAACAGGGTAATGGAAAACAAATCATCTTACAAGCTTGCATAGGCAAGGTTTTAAAGGGATCATAGAGTTTTATGAGGAATCAAATAATTTTTATATATTTTTTTAGATGAGTGAGAGTTTTGTGGACTTATCAAAACGTATGTTTTACTTCCTGAACTCAAAATGATCATCCATGTTTAAACATAAATTAATCCAATGTAACGTCAGAGTGAGGTAATATGGAGAGAGTAAGATACTAGAAATTATGATAATGATAAGAGTAAAATGTTGGGGTGTTATGACCTTTAAACAATAATAGAATCAATAATAAATAAAAATTGAAAATTTAATTTGCAAAACAGTTAACAATATTAATATGAGATGGAGGGAACGAGACGTTGTGTCCCTCCTGCCACAACACTGAATTACCCGCTGAAATGACCGGGACCTTGTCTCGGCTCCTCAGCACAAAACCTGAATGAGTGGCTGCACACCAGCTCCTTTTATACCCGTATGTCCGGGGGAGTGGCATGCAAATTCCATTCGCCAATTCCCATTGGCCTTTTCTCAAACATCAGAGGTGTTTGGGGCTCCCAAGTGTGACACCTAGTGTAACTACATTGACACAATTCTCATTGCCTCCATCAAGGAATGGAGGTTACGAAAGTAACCAGGACGTATTTTTGAACCAGGACGTTCATATATTCTGAGGACTTCTTAACTGATATTTGCTTTTCACCAGGCTCTTATTTATTAAAATAACTTTTTCCTTCATGTAAAGTTCATTAGAATTTAACAGATTTTCAATGGAGAAAGAAATTCTCCTTTGTACTTGCACTTCTAAAAAATTACCATAGATTTTGCATAGTATCCAGAGTTTAACTGTGCTATTAGTAATGTACCACAATTATCATGCTAATCACAGTAAAACCATGCTCCTCATTACCACTATTATTCAGCTAATATACAATATTTCATATCATTATAATAATTTATAATAATTCTAAATTTTATATAAATATAAAATAATTATAAAAATATATTTATTATAAAGTTATTTCCGGTCATCCAATCTGATTGGAGGAGAGACGTTCCAAGAGTGCTAATATCTCAGAACAGCAGCCCTCTGACGCTTTACTGTTTGTATCACTCCTTTTGTGTTCATGCCATTCTAAACGAAAGTGTAAGTCCAGCGCAGATATGAAAAACCATTTCAAGCCATTTGAGTTGATTCTTGTTGGTTGAGTCAGCGCTGTCAGTCACCAAATGTATTCTTGGATGTCATTGTAATTGTCTGTCACTCCATAGAATTACTTCTATACTACAGCCAGGCCTGGTTCCAACTCAAAATCACTGAGGGTGCTTCTGAAAATAGAGGGGGTATCGTATTACAATTTTTTAAAAAGACGAAATCATTTAAATGCTACTAATCAATGTAAAGAAAAGATTTTTACATGTACAAACATTTATTGCTTTGTTTATTCTATGCATGATCTGTCGCTGAAAATGACAGCAAAATGCTGCGCCTGCAAATTAGTAAATACTGATTTGCAAAATCATGGCTTTGCCAATATACAGGCATACATAGCCTATTCAACAGAGCGGGGGTGTGCATTTATTTTTGCCTTGTTTTCCATTTAACATGGTCTAAAAATCCTTAAAACTAGATACCTTTACCTGAGAAGCAACATATAAGATATTTAGACTTGCTTTAAGAGAATGTATCTTAAATATACAGTAAATTTATTTTGATAAGTGTATTTTTTCACTTGTTCATACTTCTGCGAGTACAGTAAAGAAACAAAATATATATTCGTATTCAAGATATTTGCTCTAAAAGCGAGTCTAAATGTCTTATATGTTGCTTCTCAGGTAAATGTATTTTGTTTTAAGGATTTTCCATATTTCAAAATATATAATTAATATTAATTAAATATTGTATTAAAAATTCTCTGATAAAAATTGTTTCTTCTGCAGAATAGCTGCTAAAGTAAATGAACAGGAGTTCATCTCCATCTTTAAACTCACAAAAAACAAACTCTTTCTTCTTTATAGAGCTGAGTATCGCAAATTTTCTTCACCATAAGGTACATACCGTGACACTCATATTATAATTCACTATGTTGCAAGCAATCACTATAAACAAAATCTAGCTGCAGCAAGCATGCGCCAGAGATGAGCGTCTCATGTGAGACAGAGTATCAGCCGGTAGAAGTTTGGAACTCGCTCTGTTTTTCACGTGACTCATATAAGTGACTCTGACCGCACAGACAAATGCCAGATTCTGAGTTTGTGCTTATCTATACAGCCTGCTTCCTTATTGTTTGAACTTTAATAAAGGATGCATTAAATACAGTATATAAAGGCACAGTGTTTCCTTTTTAGACGCTCTGACAGGCAAGTTTAGCTAAAGCGGAACACCAGGTCTGGCTCCGCTTTATTTCATGATGACACTGCTCTGTATTTACTTATTTTGCATTTATGTATTATAATACTCTGCAATCCTATTCACCTTAATCTGTTTGGAAAGTTCGGAGTATGTCTGGACTGTGAAAAGATCTGATGTGTTAAATGAAATCAGAAAACTTGTCGACGTTGTCAATTTATGTTGACTAATCGTTTCAGCCCTAATACAGTGTATGAAGTGTATATAGTACGTTTTTCTCTACAAATAACACTTTTCTATCATGTTTTAGAAAAACTGAATAAAACTGGGGTACAATTAATCATTGTTAATTTTCCATCTATAGGCTATTCTTCAATGCATTGTTAATTTGTTATTCAATTTAACACTCTCAACATCAGGGTTTGCTTTTAATTTAAAATAAAATATTCTGAAATGATAGATTCTAAAAGCTTCTTTTCATGTTTGATGCAAAAGCAAAATTGTTTTAATCTCAAAACATTACCTACCCATTTATGCGTTCAGTGGGTCATGATGCAGATCTCATCAATGGTTTGTACCCAAATGGTTTGGCATCCAATTCAGCACACAACAGAATATAACAGGCTGCATGACTATGATAAATGATTACAGCCAGAGTAACATTCACATATAGGTGTGAGAGACTTCAACATTTTAATAATTTGACACTAATAAAAAACATATTCCTCTCTTGCTTGCGTGTCATTGATTTCCCCTCCGCGTGCAAATGAACGAATGAATTTTTTAGAAGAGAAGAGAGGGCGTGCAACCGCATGCATGGTTGCAAGATTACACTAATAAAGTATAACATTAGGCAGAATATTTCCAATTTGTGCAAGTATAAATCACTGATTGGGGGGTTGCATCTATTATCTGGCAACCCTGAGCATATTAAACGCTTGTGGAGGCGTGTTAGATCCCAGAGATCTAATTAAAAAAAATGATCAGGATAAATTTGCCCTGGTCTGCAATTGACGGTGCTCCCTCAAGCACCACTGTAGAACCGGGCATGACTACAGCTGGGAAATATAATTAAACTAACAGCTTCAGCACAACATGGATGAAATAATGACACATACTCAAGGTGCTTACCTCCCAGAGTTCCACGTGGGGAGATGTAAACATTCAACATGGCGATGGAGAGAATGAACCGGCCTACCCAAAATACTCAGGGAGAACCCCACTTAGATGGCTATTCTTACACAGAGAAAATAGGTTGTATTTGACCAAAATTCTATTGTCTTGGATAACACTACACTACAGTTGAGGAGAGTTATACAGCTTCAGCTTCACTGTTCTTCTCTGCTTAGGCTTACGTCAGACGCAGGTAATCGCACAAGCTCAATCGCGCTCTCTCTCTCTCTCTCTCTCTCTCTCTCTCAAACACACACACACACACACACACACACACACACATCCTTGTTTCTCCAGTAACTTGTATAGAACAGCCCAAGCCATCGCTGCTTGTTCTAAGGTGACGTTTTTTAATTAGTAACAGAGGCTTTGGAGCATCTTTTAAACTTGCAAATGCAGATCCGGGTCAGTGGCTTAAGAAATTTGTTCTATGAACAAGTCCGTTTCTTTTGACAGTCCCTTGTTTTTTCTCATTTATTAATATGCGTGTTCATTGAACTGTTATATAAAAGCAATACCACACACAAACTTGCTGTTCCTATATCAGCACAGCTGTAATTACCTGCATCCAAATCACAGCTTTGCTTACATAGGGCCACTCTTGTGTGTGTGATATAACTTTTTTCTCTCCCCTTTTCTCCCCAATTTGGAATGCCCAATTCCCAATGTGCTCTAAGTCCTCCTGGTGGCATAGTGACTCGCTGCAATCCGGGTGGCAGAGGAAGAATCTCCGTGTCAATCCATGCATCTTATCAGATGGCATGTTGAGTGCATTACTGCGGAGACATAGCGCATGTGGAGGACAAAGCTATTCTCCGCGGGCATCCACGTGCCCCACCGAGAGCAAGAACCACATTATAGTGACCACAAGGAGGTTACCCCATGTAACTCTACCTTCCTTAGCAACTGGGCCAATTGGTTGCTTAGGACACCTGGCTAGAGTCACTCAGCATGCCCTGGATTCGAACTCGTGACTCCAGGGGTGACTCAGCATCTTTACTCACTGAGCCACCCTGGTCCCTCAAATCTGATTGGACGAGAGACATTCCATGAGTACTGATGTTCACTGTGTATCACTCCGCTTGTTTGCATGCCATTCTAAACTAAAGTGTAAGAGCAGTGCAGATGTGTTAAGAGACATATTTTAGTCAGCAGGTGGTGTACATTTTTGTGTGTAATATGAGTCAGTTGGTGACGTGAATTAAGTCTGCAGCAGTCAGTGTTTATGTTCAACAGCACTCTGTTATCAGTCGTATTACTACTACACTACTAAAGCTAGGACATAGCTATAAATGGCTTTAAATTAACAACTTCAGAATTAAGGTTCATCACAGCTAAGAGACACAACAGACTGGTTAATTACACAAACTCAAGACACTTACATCTTACCGGAGTTTCCACATTGGAAAAGATGTACTGTTCAAAATGGCACATTGGACATTGTGGTTTCTACAGTGAATGACTCTTGCGCACCAGCTACCACGAAATAGGGAGCAATACCACCGTTTGGATGGCTATTTTTCCACTCTGAAAATAGGATGAATTTCACCAAAATTAAATTATCTTCAGAAAGCTGACTAACAGACTACAGCATCATCAACAGATGATCACATTTGCTCCATCTCTCTCTCTCTCTCTCTCTCTCTCTCTCTCTCTCTCTCTCTCTCACACACACACACACACATATCCTTGTTTAACATAGAATCCAGGGTCAAGTTTTAAATGGGTAAATGTCACTGCACTGCAGCCGGTGGATGCATTGTGAGGTTTAAACGATCAGCGCCTTTTTGTCAAACTTTTGGAGTATTTGACTGTTGGTGTTTCCCATGTGCAGCAGTAAATGGCAGCCCTTGATTGTTTCGCTGATTAGCCCACTACTCGACCGAGCAGCCAACTAATTAACCCACCTGTTAAAAGGTCATATGGGATACTTTTATGGTGCTTCTTGGAGCTTAACAGCCCCCATATGCTTAAGAGAAATTCTTGCAAATGTATCCATTTGTATTTCACTGAATGACAGGAGAGTGTGTAAATTATTATAACTGAATTTTACATTGGGTGTTTGTAAATATCTGAGGGAGAATGTTTGTCTTTGTGTGGCAGTACTGAGTGGCTTAATTGACAACTGCAGATGATATCAACAATAAAACAATATTGTTGGTCTGTTCCACGCTGACTAAACTGGACAAGCCAAGACACGGAGTGGGGCTGGACAGTAAAATGGGGAATATGCTGATCGAAACTGCCCCACAGGTTAAATCAACATGCCTTCTTTGATGCATTGAAAATGTGTTCATAAGAAGAGAAAGTGAAGTGAGATCACAAAATTGTATTCACTTTTCTGCCCTTCTCCTTGGCATGACAGGCAGATAAGGCACATTCAGCAAAGCTATAATTAATTAAATGGTTAACGTTAAAGGTTATCGAAAAGGATGCACACAATAGGAACTCTGTCAAACAATACTGCAAGATTCTTGTGAGATTTGTGCATTAAGTTCAGTTGAAATTGATCAGGATAGAACTAGGATAGAAGCAGTGTTTTTTTTGTTTGCAAAGCAGTAGTTTTTATTAAATAAATTTGGCCTTTATGTTTTCACTTGCATGAACTATAAAGCATATAGTCCCATGGTCCTTTCACTGTCTGATGCATATTACACAGAAAAAATGGCAAGAAATGGCTGAAGTCACTAGTCCCAATCTGATTTGTCTTACATGACTTCAAGAAGTAATGGTTCACAGTTTTTGTTTATTCATATTTTTATCCTGCTTACCTGGAAACAAAGTTGTGTTGACAAGGTACCGGTTTGATACAATGAGCGCTTTTGAGAAAGAAAAAAAAATCACTGGATTTGCCAAGGTTTGCCAGGTTAGTGGCATAAAATCTTTGAAAGATATTCAGTTTTGTTTGAGGCACTTTGTAGCAATTTTACTTGATATCTATGAACAGATATGTATATGTATGAGAGTGTCTGTGTGTATATGTGTGTGTATATATATATCTCCATCCATCCATCGTCAACCGCTTATCCTGTGTACAGGGTCACAGGAGCCTATCCCAGCTAACATTGGGCGAAAGGCAGGGTACACCCTGGACAGGTCAGCAGTTCATCGCAGGGCAACACATAGACAGACACACACTCACATCTAGGGCAATTTTTGGAGACACCAATTAACCTGGTGTCTTTGGATGGTGGGAGGAAGCCAGAGCACCCAGAGAGAACCTACACAGACACGGGGAGAACATGCAAATTCCACACAGAAAGGCCAGGGCAACCAGGGTTTGAACCCATGACCTTCTTGCTGTGAGGCGACAGTGCTAACCGCTGCACCACCGTGCCACCATAGATAGATAGATCGATAGATCGATCGATCGATAGATAGATCGATCTATTTATTTATTTATTAGGGTTGTCGATTTAATAATATATTAAAAATAATGTGTTAAAAAAATGAACTGAGGAATACAAGCTTGTAGTACCACCTGCTTACACCAGAGGGCAGTAAGTGAAACTTAAGCTGCATGTCAACGCGCAGTTTATACAATGAAGAAAACAACCAGACAGCACAAAACAGACATTTGTTACGTTCTTGCGTTCAAAACATTTCATGGAGCGCAAATTTGAACTAAGGGATCTCAAGATGTGTTCTAAGTATTAAACTATATTCAACATAACTAAAAATTTTATGTTTATGATGCAACGTACCCGAGACGCTACACAAGCATGAATGACGCTTGTTGAAATTGACGGGTCCTTAAACAAGCCCTCATCATATATCTCCATCTGACTGACAAATTCACTTGTGAAATGGATTGCTGTGAACTGTATGCAGATGATTGACTTATGATAATTAATATGGTAGTAAATTGTATTCTAAAGCCTCTTTTTGTATTGTCTTATAAATGATTAACTCTTCTGCCACAAGAATGTAATGCATTTTAAATTATCTGACTATATATATATATATTTCTTCTTCATCTTCAAAACTTGAAGCTGTATTTTTTAAAACGGAATATTTACAGTGTAAGAATTCAGAACCAAAAATTTGCTGTTTGAAAATACATATTTATAAAATTGTGCCATAAAAAAAAAAAAACAATTTAATTTGGTTAAATATTAAATGTCCAGGATTGGAGTTTAAAAAAATCAAATTCAAACTTTAAATTTAAAATACAACGTAATATTGAATTTGGCAAAATCCCACTTATAATTCAAATTCCAAAGTCTATAATTCAAATTTACACAATTCTAATTCAAATAGTTTTGTCATATTTCTGGCTCCATAAACACACAGTCTTGGGGATAGTGAAATAGAATAGTTAACACCTCACAGACTTTAGACAAGTGAGGTCAAAAGTAATATCTGCTGTTCAATTGGAAAAAGACTTCAAAGCTCTTTAAAGTTAAGAGCGTTCATTAGAGAAGTGTACCATCAGAGAATCGGCAGTCATCCATCATACTTTACTGGTGGCCCAACTTCTTAGAAAGATGCTTCATCTGCCTTAGAAATCACATTTACAGAATACCAGAGCAGGTAAGCCATCTCTCTTATAATAATAACAATAATAATAATAAGGAAAATTGTATACAGGGCCGGCGAAATCATGGTCGTAGATTTAAAGTAGGTAGGGATGGTTGGGACATGTCCCTATCAACTTTTAGGAAATCTAAAGTGTTCCGACAAACATACTTAAAAAACAAAAACATTTTAGTATTCAGTAAATTTTGTCTTTATGTCATCTTGGACTTACACTGACACCTAGCGGCTTGGATGGTAAATGGTCTGCACTGATATAGAGCTTTTTTTAACCTTAGAGTTTACCAAAGCGCTTTACACTGTGTCCCAATCACCCATTCACACACACATTCACACTGATACACCAATGGCAGTAGAGCTGCCATGCAAGGCGCTGGCTGCCATTGGGAGCAACTTGGGGTTCAGTGTCTTGCTCAAGGACACTTCGGCATGTGGAGTCGTGTGGGCCAGGAATCAACCCGCTCTACCTCCTGAACAGCCGCTCATGCAGCATCATTTAAAATCAATAGTTTTCAGTTTCAGATGTCATTGTAGAAATGTAGTATTCACAGTCAGCCATGATTACTTTAATCAATGAGTGAAAGTGTCAAATAACAGGACAGTTACTGAGATTAAGCAAGTAGTATTCGGCTGGTCATGGGATTTAAATATGGCAGCCCCCATGTGTGGACCCTCTCAATGTAGAATAAAACAGCTTTAATAAGATTACTGATATGACTGGAGTCTTCATTTTAATGTGAGTGATCATGAGTTTCTATATACAGTACTGTGCAAAAGTTGTAGGAACTTGTGAAAAATGTTGCATAGTGAGGATGTTTTAAAAAATACAAACATAATAGTATAATAGTGATAGTTTTAATTTATCACTTAATGTCATACAAAGTCCAGTAAACATAAACAAGCTAAATCAATATTCGGTGTGACCACCTTTGCTTTTAAAACATTACCAATTCTTGTAGGTACACCTGGGCACAGTTTTTCTTGGTTGTTGGCAGATAGGATGTTCCAAGCTTCTTGGAGAATTCACCACAATTCGCCACAATCCGCGGTGTTTCTTCATCGCAGAGAACTGCTGGGTAAAGTCCTCGACGGTGTCGCCGAAAAGGCCAAACTGGGAGACAGGGGCATCGAGAAAGGGAGTCTTGTCGGTTTCACACATCTCGACCAATTTCAGCCATTGATGACGTTCCTGGACCACGAGCATGGCCATCGCCTGCCCGAGTGACTGCGCTGTGACCTTCGTAGGTCGGTCGCTGAGCGCAGTTCCTGCAGCACATCGAGATCAGGGCTACCCACGTGTTAGTATTTAAGAGCCTTGGCCTGTTGGACTTGCAGGAGGGCCATGGCGTGCAGAGCGGAAATGCCGCGTACCCGTGGGCCTCTCTGCCGTCGAGGGTAGTGAGAGCGGATGAGCAGATGGCATGACGAGTGGAGAGGAGCGCCCTCCACGTAGACGTCAGCTCATCATACACTTCCGGGAAAAATGGGACCAGGGGTGTGCGCGGCTGTGAGCGACGCGGTGTTCCCAGGAACCAATCATCCAGCCACGATGGCTGTGGGGAGGACAGAGGGTTCCAGTCCAGCCCCACGCTAGCGGCAGCCCGGGCAAGCATATCAGACATCTGCGCGTTCGCATCATCCTGGGTGTACTGGCCCGAAGGCGGCAGCCCAGGGGAGTCGACTGCGTCAGACGGCACACTCTCCGATGCAGCGGCGAGCTCATCCACTTCTAGCTCTAGAGGATTGGCAGGCTGGCCGTGAGGCGAGCCGCTGTTGCCTCGAGCACAGACGGGAGTCAACGGGGGGGGGGGGGGCGGCTGGAGTGGCGTGCTTTCTGTTCAAAGCAAGCCACGACCGCAACGTTGCCATGGTCATGCTCTCGCAGTGAGAGCATGAACCATCCACAAACGCTGCCTCGATGTGATTGCAACCCAGACACATGAGACAACGCCTGTGGCCGTCTGAAACGGAGAGCACTCTACCGCATCCAGGAACTACACAGGGGCGGAATGGCATCTTTATAAAGACGCGTCCTGAAAAGGACATTCAACACCGCTGTGTATTGCTCTTTTAGAGGAAAATACTCTTTTACAGAGAAAAATCACTCTTTTAAGAATTAAGTATGATGTATATGGCGCCGCAGATGGCTGCCTCGGTGTGGAGCTCTCCAATTCTTTTGTTGTTTTTGTTTGTTTGTCCTGTGTTTAGTAATATTTTACCAGTCAGGTTTACCAGGGACGAACTGTTGAACATTCGGCAGCACATACCAGATAATCTTTTCCCGTTTTTTGAATATTCGGACGTTTTGCTGGACATTTTAGTCGGAGGCGCAGCTGTGTTGTTTAAACACGCTACGAGACGCAGGCGAGGGGAAACGAGCCAGCGCGCTGGTTAAACTCCGTCAGCGCGGCGTTCGAACAGCACTGCCGAGCATTCTTCTCGCGAATCTCTGCTCTCTTTCCAACAAAACTGACGAACTACATCTCCTCACACATACAAATAAGGACTTTTCAAACTCTGCTGTACTGTGCTTCACTGAAACCTGGCTGAGTGAAGCCATTCCGGACAGCGCATTACATCTGCCGGGCTTCCATCTGTTCAGAGCGATTGCATCGCGAAGTTAACGGGGAAAACGAGAGGCGGTGGACATTTTAGTCGGAGGCGCAGCTGTGTTGTTTAAACACGCTACGAGACGCAGGCGAGGGAAACGAGCCGGCGCGCTGGTTAAACTCTGTCAGCACGGCGTTCGAACAGCACCGCCGAGCATTCATGTCGCGAATCTCCGCTCTCTTCCCAACAACACTGACGAACTACATCTCCTCACACATACAAATAAGGACTATTCAAACTCTGCTGCACTGTGCTTCACTGAAACCTAGCTGAGTGAAGCCATTCCGGACAGCGCATTACATCTGCCGGGCTTCCAGCTGTTCAGAGCGGATCGCATCTCTGAGTTAACGGGGAAAACGAGAGGCGGTGGAACATGCTTTTACATCAACGAAAGTTGGTGTACAGATGTAACAACGTTAAAGAGGATGTGCTGTCCTAACCTGGAAGTGCTCTTTATTAACTGTAAGCCGTTCTACTCGCCGTGGGAGTTTTCTTCGTTTATTCAGGTGAGTGTTTACATTCCTCCAAACGCGTCTGTGAACATAGCGCTGCAACAGCTGGCTGATCAAATCTCAGACACAGAACAACAATACCCGGACTCAGTTATTATTATTCTTGGGGACTTTAACAAAGCAAATCTCACACGTGAACTGCCCAAATACAAACAACACATCACATGCCCCACCAGAGACAGGAATATATTGGATCACTGCTATACAACATTAAAGGATGCATATCGCTCTGTCCCACGTGCAGCTTTGGGACTCTCTGATCACTGTCTGGTTCATCTTCTTCCGACCTACAGGCAGAAATTAAAATCATCAAAGCCAGTTGTAAGGACTGTAAGGAGATGGACTAATGAAGCAGAGCTGGAACTACAAGCCTGGTTTGACTGCACTGATTGGAGTGTTTTTGAAGCTGCAGCTACAGACCTGGACGAGCTCACAGATACTGTGACATCAGTTTCTGTGAGGACATGTGCATCCATACTAGGACATTTTTATCATTCAACAATAATAAACCATGGTTCACAGGAAAACTCAGACAGCTTCGTCATGCCAAAGAGGATGCTTGCAGGGGTGGGGATAGAGTCTTGTATAATCAGGCCAGGAACACACTGAATAAGGAAATCAGTGTGGCTAAAAGAAGCTACTCTGAGAAGCTGAAAAACAAGTTTTCAGCTAACGACCCTGCATCAGTGTGGAGTGGCCTGAAACAACTTACTAACTACAGGACTCCTACCCCCAACCCTGTGGTTGACCAGCGACTGGCTGACGACCTGAATGTGTTCTATTGCAGATTCGAACGGCCCAATTTCACACCCCACATGCACTCAGACCTTCATTTCACACAAACATTAACACCTCCTGCAACCCCCCTCCTCCTACACAACCTGCGCTCAAGATCTGTGAAGACGATGTGTGCCGTGTCTTTCAGAAGCAAAGGTCAAGGAAGGCTCCAGGCCAACTGGTCCCCATCTTCACACAGATCTTCAATAGATCACTGGAGCAGTGTGAAGTCCCATGCTGCTTCAAACGCTCAGTTATAATCCCTGTCCCTAAGAAACCTAAAATCACAGGACTTAATGACTACAGACCTGTCGCCCTGACATCTGTTGTCATGAAGTCGTTTGAGAGACTGGTGTTGGCCCACCCGAAGAACATCACTGGACCCTTTCTGGATCCCCTTCAATTTGCTTATCGAGCAAACAGGTCTGTGGATGATGCAGTCAACATGGGATTGCATCACGTCCTGCAACATCTGGACAGACCGGGGACATATGCAAGGATCCTTTTTGTGGACTTCAGCTCGGCTTTCAACACAATCATCCCAGCCATTCTCCGGACTAAGTTAAACCAACTCCCTGTTCCCACCTCTACCTGTCAGTGGATTACCAGCTTTCTGACGGACAGGCAGCAGCTTGTGAGGCAGGGAAAATTCACTTCCACAGGGATGTGCTCTCCCCACTTCTCTTCTCGCTCTACACAAATGACTGCACCACCAAGGATCCCTCTGTCAAGCTCCTGAAATTTGCAGATGACACCACTGTCATCGGCCTCATCCGGGATGATGATGAGTCTGCATATAGAAAGGAGGTTGAGCGGCTGGCTGTCTGGTGCAGTCATAACAATCTGGAGCTGAACGCACTCAAAACAGTGGAGATGATTGTGGACTTTAGGAGGAACACCCCAACATTGTCCCCCCTCACCATTCTAAACAGCACTGTGGCAGCAGTGGAGTCATTCAGGTTCCTGGGCACTACCATCTCACAGGACCTGAAGTGGGAGATACACATCGACTCCATTGTGAAAAAGGCCCAGCAGAGGTTGTACTTCCTTCGCCAGCTGAGGAAGTTCAACCTGCCACAGGTGCTGCTGAAACAGTTCTACTCAGCAGTCATTGAGTCTGTCCTCTGCACTTCAATAACTGTCTGGTTTGGTGCAGCTACAAAATCAGACATCAGAATACTACAGAGGACAGTCTGGACTGCTGAGCAGATTATTGGTTGCCCCCTGCCCCCCCTTCAAGAACTATACACTTCCAGAGTGAAGAAAAAGGCTGGTAAAATCACTCTGGACCCCGCTCACCCTCCCCACTACCTTTTTAAGCTGTTGCCTTCTGGCCGGCGCTTCAGAGCTCTGAGCACCAGAACTGTCAGACACAGGAACAGTTTTTTCCCCTCAGGCTATCCATCTCATGAACAATTAAATTGCCCCATTGAGCAATAATTATGTGCAATACACAGTTTAAGTCTATTTATATTATCCAACATATCCACATCTGCCATTACTTACATTGCTCTGTACATAATATACTGTATTTTGTTCTTTATAATCAGATTGTAACAGATTTGCACTATGTGTGTGTGTGTGTATGTGGGTATGTATGATGGTGAGTGTATGTACGTATAATTATTTATTTTTAGTCTTTTTTTGTTTCTAATTACCTATGTCTTCCTGCTGTTTTTTTGGTATTGTTTGTATTGTTGTGCACTGGAAGCTCCTGTCACCAAGACAAATTCTTTGTATGTGTAAGCATACTTGGCAATAAAGCCGATTCTGAATCAGGATAAGGGTGCGAATGTAACGGGGCGTTAGGGGGAAAGCAGGATAAAAATCGAATAGCGGACTACGCCACCCTGTTAAATAGGGAAATATTAATATTTAGTTAAATAACCCATAAAAGGGCACACAGGTTCACTTGTTTCACAAAAAGACCAAAGACGTGGATACCAAAAATACAAAAAGCTTTATTTACTACAGTTATCAAGCACGCACGCACGCACGCACGCACGCACGCACGCACGCACTTAAGGATTACAACCCAGTGCACGAATCTCACCACGCACACAGCACATCAATGAAGTCAAACGTGAACACACGTCAAAAAGTGACAGAAGTCCCTCCACCACACGTCCAGCTAGCTAGCTGCCTGCCCGCCCTGGGTCTCAGTTCCTGTAAACAGAAACAAAAGTTAACCAAAAATAATCAAATCATGAAAACCCACACTTCAACAGCACAAAAGTGTAGACAGTTGTTTAGATGAGGAAATGACGACATGAAACATCGGTTTGTATGTTAACTAACTACCTAGGAGCCGGTCAACACAATAGATTAACCTCACAGGCCCATAAATGTAACACATGAATGGCGGCGATTCACATACTCATGCACCCGGAATCAGCGAAGAAGTTAGATTAAACAAAACACTAATCAAAATAGCTTAAGGCTAAACATAATGCAACCAAATAAATAAGACAAAAAGAAAACATCTACAAACACAGCAGACAAAGCAGAGTAACAAATATCTACAAACACAGCAAACAAAGCATAACAACAAAGCAGCAGCGTCAGAATGTCGCGCCGCAGGCCAAATCAGCTGAGAGGTTTCCTAATACCCCCGAATATTCTGCAGGGAATGTTGCCCCGCCAGATCAAGCAGCAAGAGGTTTCCTAACACCCCAATTGTTCTTCCTACAAATGTAAACAAAGAATTTGTTTACAATGCAACACAAAATTACGCTTTAGTAGCGATAGTGCAACATACGTTATGCTGTAGCTCCAGATGTAGGTACAAATCACACACTCACGCGAATATCAGAAAAAGGCATCAATGCACTAACAAAACTCAGTAGCGGAAGATTAAGGTTGAAAGGAGAATGTTGAGGGGTGATCACTTAGGGAATGACAGCTAAATCGACACAGTAAGCAAACCGGTTACCTCAAAGCATATTAAGAGTTAGCTAGTTAGCCAAACAAACATACCTCCAAAGCAGAAGGGATCAACACCAAAGCGGGCGGTCCTCAGGCAATGACGAACCAGCAGTGCTCTACACACAAGCAGTGCCCTACAGTCCCATTTTATAGTATCCCTAAAGGCCTATAATTGGCCAACCATGATTGGAGGTGTGGTACAATAATTACAAAAAAAATTACCTGTACAATGCTCACCGCTTGTCCTACTACACAAACTAAATATCTTAAATGTAAATATAATGTTTTCTCATTGTGTGCCTACTTGACTCCTAATGTTGACTTTGTGTTTAGCAGATAGAGTATTCAGATGTGGTTACTGCAGCACAGAGCCTCATCTCTGTGCTTACACAGACTTTTAATCAGAGTCCTGTACTACCACGTCCACAAGTCCAGGTGCATCAGATGCAGTGTCAGGGACAGCAGTACAGGAACATAGACAGACACATTCCAGGCCAGGTGCATATAGGATGCCCAATTAGGAGGTCGACCTGCATTGACTTAGTATGTAATTGCGCCACACGAAACGCTTGCTTCGCGTTGTATGTAAACACACCATAACACGATTATTTCAAATTTCATTTAAAATCAGATTTCGTGCCTATTTTAAATAAGCTGATTTGAGAGAGTAACCAGCATATTGGTGTGCATGTAAATGGGCTCAATACCAATATTATATAAATATGCTCCCTGAGGTTTTGCTTTTGCTCGGCTGTTCACTTGCATCAGAAGACTAAGCGCTGGCAAATTACTTTCTATAGTTTTATTTTTTATAAATATAAAGTTTCCCAGACTTTTCTCAGTTCGGACAAAATGTACTTCTGTCCAAACTTCTTCATTTTCTGACATTATTATGGAAGTAAACAAAAAAAAAAAAAAAAAAAACTTAAGTGGATGTTAAAATATATACGTCTGAAATATACATTTTATATTAATGGGCACATTGTTATATAATACATTGTGTTCATGTGAATATGACAATAAAATAAAATAATAAATATTGACAGTAGTGATGAAGCATACAGTAGCTATGTGGCTTTGTAAGGCAGTGTTTTTTTACTGCTGAACAACAAACACATTTGACCTGTACTTTTTTAATTAATATTTCTATTAATTTTAGATGGCAAAGGCTTTAAAGAAGATACCAGTGTGGGACAAATGGGTAAAGAATTGCCATTGAAAGTGATAGTTAATAAATTACATTGGGCCTCATTCATGGTACAGGAGCAGAACAAATTTTTGTGTAAATCGTTCTGAAGTAAACGATCAAATTAATGAAATGTTGTGTATTTTCAAAATGTTTGTCAGTGCGAACAAAATTTACACCTGCTCCCGACCATGTGTAAATCATGCGTAAGACATCCGAACGTGTTGTGCTCTTTCAGACAAAGATTAGATAAGTTATGGAAAATGTACTAAGAATTAATTGAGTAATATTAACCTTAAAAAATAACATTAATAATAATAATAAAGATTTGTTTTCTTTTTAAACCATATCATATAATTATTTAGAAACGTTTCTTTGCTGCTTGCATTTAGTTTCTCAAAGTCCCAACTCTACTTATCGTTATTCCAGCAGAAGTGCTTGGCATGGGGTGAAATGTTCTAACATGACTGGTTGGATTTATTATTTTTTATTTGATATGATTTGGTTTCATAATTTAATATAGGCATCACTAAATCGTGTTCATTTGATGTATGGTCAATGATATAATGCTGTTAAACCCATAAATATCAAGGGCAGGTGCATACACAATACAAGGGGGAAAAAAGAAAAAGCCTGCATATTAAAAGAGCTTGCAAATTGAGTTTCAGTCAAAGATCTTCATGCATTCTATCAATTTCTTTAATGATTTTTCCTTTTGCAAGGGAAGTATATCACTGTACATTCTTGGAATTACTCAAAATGTTTCACCAATGACGCTTGCAAAGAGCTCAACTGAACCAGAGTTATGGAGTAATGGTGGTGGACATCCAAAATTAAACACTATTACACTAAAGCTTCATGTCAAACCATTTTTACTGAACCTTTGGAACTTTAATTCACAAAAGAACATCCTATGACAGCAAAAGCATGCGATGACTGTAAGTTTCTCACTTTCTTTTTAGAATGAACATGCGAGTGTTTGCTAAATCAATATTTTGCAAAGTGAATGCACTCCATTTAAAAAAACTGTTTCTCATGTTAAAAGCTTCCTATTCTCATTTACAAGCTTTCCTTGTATGGCATTTTTTTGTGTCTTCGTTGTAAAATGACATTGTCCTACTCTAGCCTATACCTTAAAAAATACACTGTTAAACTCTAGAACAGTGTTTCTCAATGCCTTCTTGGACTACCACTAACACTACACATGTTGGATGTCTCCTTTATCTAACACATGTGATTCTACTGATTAGCTAATTAGTACAGTGCTCCATGATCTGAATTGTGTGTTTCCAATAAGGGAGACATTTTGTCATGGTGTTTTATTTGTCTAAAATTCACTATGTTCTATGAGACAAGCTTTTGAGTTATGACAAGGGTTTTGTTAATTACATTGTTCTTGTTCTGTCGAGTGTCTGTCTGTGTTGATTGAAGTTGTGGATAAATTATTACTGGAGTACCAGAGACAAGATTTGAAATCACTGAATAGATCAGCTTGCACCTGAGTCTACTACCATCTTATTCTAAGTTTAATCCTACAGAAGGTTTGTAATCTCTTTTTGATTAAATTTAGCCAATTTCATCATCTTCAGCTGATGTTTGACTTCACTGAAAGACTTTCTTGTGACGCTCCACACTACACCTCAGTAGGTGGCGGTAATGCACCATAAGATGGATTGCCAGCACCAATAAACCTCACAAGAAGAAGAAACACTTTCTTGCTTGTGACAGCGCTTTGGATCATGAAAAAACATTTAACAAAATAGTACATAAATAAACAGCAATGGTGTTGATGTCTGAGTTATTGTTGTGCTCAGTCAATAATATTGTCAGTGCTGTCTTTTTCTGTACACAACGTTATTAAATTATCCGGATAGCTAGCTGCTAGCTAGTGGCTACTGAGCCTTATTTCCAGTTAGCAGCACCTGCTAATACTTCAAAACCGGATGATTTCATGACAGTAATTCAGTTAGCTCAGGGGTATCAAAACTTTTTCTGGGGCTAAATGCAGAAAAAAACAAGGTGCCACGGGCCACATCACTGTAATAATTTAAAATTGGCTAGAAGCTGCTAGATTGCTATGCATAATCTTTATATTGTATGCCTAATATGGAATGCTTGTGTAGGCTCTATATTTAAATAAAGGATATGGCATTTCACTCGCTAATAAATATACAAAATATTATACAAATTTATACACTTTTTTTATGTAAATTCAGTGGCAATGCAAAAAACATATAGATCTGCTACTGAGTGTTGGGTGTGACCCATCACGATAATCAGAATCAGATTTTATCACTTTATGAAGGAATTACTCTTTAATTTTCAAGGAATTACATTTTATAGCTATACAATTCTAACTTCTGTTGTTACTTGTGTTACAAATACGATTTTAATTTGATCAAAATTATCGTGCTTCATTTTCTTTTGTAGACGTCCATGTGCAAGCTGAGGGTACACATCATGCACAGATATGCACATGTTTTAAGCGCTCTCTCCTACAGTGTGTCCTCACTCAAATAGTGCTGGGAAGCCAGTGAATAATTTTTCTTGTTTTGACGAAATATCAGAACGAACCAATTAATTACAGTATATTTACCAGTGCTACAGAGGATGTTCTGGAAGAGTATGTTAGGTTCACATGTCTCTGTGCACGCTCAATAAACTCTGTTCAGCCGCTCACACAACAATAGCTTTACTCAGTTGTGTGATGTGAGGTATCGGGACATTTTAACAAGAACAAACTTACATGAGTAAAGTATCTAACCTGATGTCAATCCTTTAGTAAATGCATCATTCTTTCTGAGGGACACTTCATCCTTGAAAATATGGAGTATTCCAAACTCCTGTTGAACTCTGCCAGTGGATGAAGCTGGTGATGACACAGAACACACTAGAAGAGACGATGCGCTGTGAATAGCAGCTGCACGTGATAGTGACATCCAGTGTCCATCCAGAATACAAATTTGATATAATTTCTCCATAGCGGGCCAAATTCTGTTCTATTTCTAAAGTCTCTCACAGGCCACATCGGAGCAGTCGGAAGGCCACAGATGGCCCGTGTGTCGGACTTTGGACACCCCAGAGTTAGCTTGTTTGTCGAACTGCTTGCATTTTCAGTGAGATGTACCTAATTCGATTGTAGATGTAGAACATAGGATAAACATTAAAAATTGCTCAAAAGTTTATTGTTGATATCGAATATATTTTTTTTTCTCAATAAATAACGATATTGTTTTAGTACCCAACCCTACAGGTAACTAAACAGTTTTGATAACATAATAAGCATTCTTTCTTACTGTACAACATACAAGTAATACCTATAAGTTCACATATCACACTGAGCATAAGTAATTCTAGGCCTTCCTGATCAACTTGTGGTTGGCATCCACTTTCACAATGTACAGATGTGCCTGGACTGAATATGATCTTCTCACTACACATCCATGTTGTGAAATTCTAGTAAGGACTCCAGCTGAATCTACTCTATTCATAGAGTTTCAAACTTTAGACCACTTCACTCGATAACAAAGCACTTTCAAGAGGCCTCTCATCATTCTGAACCCCCCGAGTGTGATGTTGTTTTGATTGTTGCCACAAGATTGTCCAACTCCTCGTCTGTCATGTTCCCACCACTGTAATACCAAAGTCTTGCATTCTCTTTTGCATAGTTCGTGTTGACATGCCAAGCAGTATTGCAACACATACTGCCAGTCCCATTGCAATCAATCGTCTACGTTGCTGCTCAGATCCAGTGTGTTTGGGGCATCCCATTTGTTCACTCATTTCATTTTCAACAATTGATGAGGCATGTCTTGTCTCCAGTCAGTTACACGGTTACAGTGAACATGTTTGAAACACAATGCATTACCTCTCGAGGCATATGCACAGTATTTGCATGTGAACTAATCAATATCATGCCATTTGTCCAGATAAAATATAAATAATTCAAGTCTAGAGGCAATCACTGCATTGCTTCCTGCAATTGTAATAGGAGCTCTCTAAAATAAATCTTAGCACTGTTTGTGAATATATACTGTATATACAAAATGTTAATTGAAATCATCTGAAAAAACTAAAGTGATCAATTAATTCCTCATTACAGTAGCTCTTTACTGTGGTAATGGACAGCATGCTACAGATGCTGTTGATAGAGCATAACTTGTTTTGAATAGTTTAATACTGGATATTCTTTTAAAAGCTTTAATTAAGTAAAACCTGTTCCCTGTCTGTTGCTCACGTCGACGTTGTGTCGAAGAAGCGACACTAGGGGTCTCTCTTGAGCACCGAATATGCCTCTGATCTATGAAAAAAGGCCAATGAGAAATTGTCAGACAGTATTTGCATACCCCGCCCCCGGATATACGGGTATAAAAGCGGGGAAATATGTCGAGTTCATTCAGAATTTATTTTTGGAGCCGATGGTTGTATTTGCAGCGAGCAGCGAGTCACACACTCGTTCCTGTTCCTCTGACGTTCTCTGCTGTTGGATCTACGGCACACTAGAGTGGCTTTCTCCTTCACTGCACGCAGTGCAGCTTGCCCTGGGCGCATCGACAGCACAAGAGCATAAAAGAGTATTAAAAGAGTGATATTTGTGTAGTTCCTGGATGCGGTAGAGTGCTCTCTGCTTCAGACGGCCACAGGCGTTGTCTCGTGTGTCTGGGCAGCGATCACACCGAGGCAGCGTTTGTGGATGGTTCATGCTCTCACTGCGAGGGCATGACCATGTTGTGGTCGCGGCTCGCTTTCAATAGAAAGCATGCCACTCCAGCCCCCCCCCCCCACCGCATTGCTCCTTCTTCCCACAGGATTGAGGACAATGCGGTGATGGAGACGATCTGGGGATGGCAGCGTGTGCAGCTCCGCCGGGTACACCCCCTCAGACCACCCGCCCACCAGCACGCTCGTTGACTCCCATCCATGCTCGAGTCAACAGCGGCTCGCCTCACAGCCAGCCTGCTTATCCTCTAGATCTCGAGGTGGATGAGCTTGCCGCTGCATCGGAGAGTGCAGCGTCTGTCGCGGATGACTCCCCTGGGCTGCCAACTTCGGGCCAGCACGCCCAGGCTGAGGCTGACGCCCAGATGGCCGACATGCTTTCCTGGGCCGTCGCCAGCGTGGGCTTGGACTGGAACCCTCTGTCCTCCCCACAGCCATCGCGGTTGGATGACTGGTTCCTGGGGTCTGGGCACCGCTCACATCCTCAAAAAAAAGTCACAAAGCCACTCGCTCATCCGCTCTCGCTACCCTCGACAGCGGAGCGGCCCACGGGTACACGGCGATTCCCCAGGTGGATAGGGCTGTTGCGCTCCACCTGTGTCCCAGAAACCTTACCACCTGGCGGGGTCACCCTGTACTCCCCTCCAAGGCCTGTAGGACAACATCCTCGCTGCCCGTGAAAGCCTACAGTGCTGCCGTACATGCCGTTTCTGCCCTGCACGCCATGGCCCTCCTGCAAGTCCACCAGGCCAAGGCGCTCAAAGATCTGCATGGGGGTAGCCCTGATCCCGATGTGCTGCAGGAACTGCACTCAGCGACCGAGCTCACCCTCAGAGCCACGAAGGTCACAGAGCAGTCAATCGGGCAGGCGATGGCCACGCTCGTGGTCCAGGAACATCATGGCTGAACTTGGTCGAGATGCATGAGACCGAGAAAGCTCGCATCCTCAACGCCCCGTCTCCCAGTTTGGCCTCTTCGACGACACCGTCGAGGACTTCGCCCAGCAGTTCTCCGCGGTGAAGAAGCAGACGGAGGCCATCTCTCACATCCTGCCCCTCCGCAAGCCTATGAAGCCCCGCCGCGTACGTCAAAAATATTCGTCCACTTGGTACCCCTAGCATGGAGCTTGGATGCATGACTTTCACTTCCCAACCCCTTACGCTGGCTGGCCCGGTCCATCTGACTCAGTTACGCAATTCAGTTTGCCAGGCCCCCACCCCCCATCGCGGGCGTCCGCTTTACCGCAGCACACGGAAAGCATGCCAAATACCTGCGCGCAGAAATCACTACTCTTTTACTAAACAAAGACGCGATAGAGCCTGTCCCTCCAACCGAAATGAAGAAGGATCCTTACAACCCTTACTTCATTGTACCAAAGAAAGGCGGCGGCTTACGACCGATCTTGGACTTGCGAGTTCTCAACCGGGCTCTGTTCAAACTCCTGTTCAAAATGCTCACGCAAAAACATGTCTTAATTTGCGTACAGTATCCAGATTGGTTCGCAACGGCAGACCTGAAGGACGCATACTTTCACGTCCCAATTCTGCCTCGACACGACCCTTCCTATGGCTCATGTTCGACAGCCAGGCATATCAGTACAAAGTCCCCCCATTCCCTGTCCCCTAGCGTCTTCACGAAAGTCGCAGAGGCTGCCCATGCCCCACTCCGAGAAGCCAGCATTCGCATACCCAATTACCTCAACGACTGGCTTATCTTGGGTCACTCCCGAGAGTTATTATGTGCTCACAGAGACTAGGTGCTCAGGCACCTCAGCCGTTTAGGGCTTCAGGTCTACTGAGAAAAGAGCTAGCTCGCCCCGGTTCAGAGCATCTCTTCTCTTTGGATGGAGTTAGACTCAGTCTCAATGTCAGCACGTCTCACCAGCGAACGTGCACAGTCAGTGATAAAATGCCTCGGCTGGGCACGGCGGTCCCTCTAAAACCTTTCCAGAAGCTCCTGGGGCATATGCCATCCTCCACGGCGGCCGCGCTGCTGGGGTTGATGCATATGAGACCGCTTCAGCACTGGCCCCAGACTTGAGTGACGAAACGAGCATGGCGGCGCGGCACGCACTGTGCAACTATCACCCCCGCCTGTCACTAAATATCAAAACCCTGGACAGACCTCAGGTGTCCTGAAGCATCCTGGCCACGACCGATCCCTCCAAACTGGGTTCAGGCACCGTGTGCAATGGGCACGCAGCCGCAGGCTGTTGGAAAAGGGCCCGCTGTGCTGGCATATCAATTGCCTAGAGCTGCTGACTGTTTTCTTTGCCCTGCGGAAGTTCCTCCCATTAGTTCGGGAAAAACATGTCCTAGTCATACACAACGTCATTAGGACCCATCATCCAGTCACATGGTTTCTCTTACCACTGCTACGCTGATGACACGCAACTTTACTTGTCTTTCCAGCCCAACGACACCACAGTGACCGCTCGAATCGCTGCCTGTCTGGCTGACATCTCAGCCTGGATGAAGGAACACCACCTGCAACTCAACCCAGCCAAGACTGAACTCCTTGTCTTTCCAGCAAACCCTGATGTTGAACACAACATCACTGTACAGCTGGGTCCAACTACAGTGTTGCCTTCCAAAACGGTCATAAATCTAGGGGTAACCATTGATGACAAGCTAAATTTCACAGACCACATCTCAAAGACTGCAAGATCATGTAGATTTACACTCTACAATATCAGGAAGATAAGACCTTTCCTCTCTGAACATGCCACACAACTGCTTGTTCAGTCACTTGTCATAACTAGACTGAACTACTGTAACGCTTTCTTTGCAGGCCTTCCTGCATATGCTATTAGACCTCTTCAAATGATCCAGAATGCAGCAGCACGTCTGGTCTTTAATGAACCAAATAGAGCACATGTTACACCACTCTTTGTCTCTCTCCACTGGCTGCCGGTTCATGCACGTATTAAATTCAAGGCCCTGATGCTGACATACAGAACAGTCACTGGGTCTGCTCCAGCATACCTAAAAACATTTATGCTGAACTACGTTCCCACCAGAAGCCTGCGGTCGGCTAAGGAACGTCGCCTTGTCGCACCAAAACAAAGAGGCACCAAAACACTTTTCCGGACTTTCAGTTATATCATACCACGTTGGTGGAATGACCTCCCCAACTCAATCTTTGAAGCTGACTCACTCTCTATCTTCTAAAAACACATCTTTTCCAAGAGTATTTAACCAGTCACTAAAAAAAAAATACAAAATTCTTGTTGCACTTAAATCGGTTTTGTATACTATTCTGATGATAGTGAAAGTTTGTGAAACTACTTTTCATACCACTGTCTCCTTAAGATGATTCGCTTATGTTTTTCCTCTTTTGTAAGTCGCTTTGGATAAAAGCGTCTGCCAAATGAATAAATGTAAATGTAAATGTAGTCAGGTCAGACAGTACCACAGTGGTAGCGTACATAAATCGCCAAGGCGGCGTACGCTCCCATCACATGTCACGATTCGCCCGTTGTCTCCTCCCTTGGATCCAGCAGCGACTCTGGTCGTTGCATGCCACTCACATCCCCGGCAGCCTCAATGTGGTAGAGGACGCGCTGTCACGACAACACTTGCCCAGCGGAGATTGGAGGCTTCACCCCAGTCGGTCCAGCTGATGTGGGAACGATTCTGCAATGCCCAGTTAGACCTGTTTGCCTCCCTCTGGGCAGATGCACTGGCACACAGCTGGCCTGCGGGGCTGCGCAAGTACGCATTTTACCCAGTGAGCCTTCTTGCACAGGTGCTGTGCAAGGTCAGGGAGGACGAGGAACAAGTTACCCTGGTGTCCTTATTGGCCTACTCGGGCCTGGTTCTCGGACCTCGTACTCCTTGCGACAGCCCCTCCCTGGCGAATTCCCCTGAAGAAGGACCTTCTTTCTCAGGGACAGGGCACGCTCTGGCATCCACACCCAGACATTTGGAACCTCCACGTCTGGCCCCTAGACGGGACGCAGAAGATCTAGCTGGTCTACCACCTGCCGTCGTAAACACAATCAACCAAGCCAGAGCCCCTTCTACCAGGTATCTTAACGCCCTGAAGTGGCGCTTGTTCGCAAATTGAGGTTCTTCCCGTGCTGAAGACCCACAGAGGTGCGCAGTTATGTCAGTGCTCTTATTTCTGCAAGAGAGGCTAGAGGGCCTCTGTTCCCTGATGGAGGGAATGAGATGTTGTGTCCTCTCGGCCACGTCGCTGAGCTGAGCCACTGTAGTGGCCGGACCATTTCCGGCTCCTCAGAAAAATCCTGAATGAACTCAACATATTTCCCCGCTTTTATACCCGTATGTCCCTGGGCGGGGTATGCAAATACTGTCTGCCAACTTCTCATTGGCCTTTTTTCATAGATCAGAGGCATATTTGGCGTTCAAGAGAGACCCCTAGTGTCCCTTCTTTGACACAACGTCTTGTTCCCTCCATCAGGGAATGGAGGTTACATACATAAACTAGACGTTCACTTTAAAGTTCATAGATCAAATTTATGAAATTCAAAAATATGTTGTAATAGAGGTGAAACAGCTCTGTAAACCATGTCGACACATTTTGTAAACACAAAACTCTGTTTGCTCATACACTGTTTGTTAAGACACCAAAGTCTGTGCAGAGTTTAAGATTAATAAATGTAAGCTCGTTGTGAATTCTGGGAGCTGTTTTTGTAGAGCTAAGAGTAAAGTGGTCCCTGACAACCCAGTATAAATGACTCGACTTCAAACACCCTCACATCTCTTCTGTCCCCCTGGATTTGAAGGAGAAGCATTGGAGGTTGTTCATTAACTGCTTGGATGTACGCTTTCTGCACTTTCTTTTTGCTTCAAAGGTATTCTGAATGCTGGTCAGGGAGAATAAAAATATGAGGAAAGAAAAACAGCTCTTCCTGACTAAAAAAATTATCGCAATATGTTTCAAATATACTGCAGTGCAATTAATAGTCTAAGGAGCAGACCTCCACTTTTCCCATGGTGTATTATCAAAACCCATTTAAAATGTAATGCTTGGCATGGAATGTTCTTTCTTCATGGGTATTTCTCAATGCTAAGAACACAAAGATTAAACTTGAACTCTTATGAAGACTAATTTTGCCAAGCTACAGTACCATGGAGGAATTAACTTGGAAGGACAGGAGCATGTAAAACACATCTATTGTGAGCTTTGAGATGAACAGCAATCTTCCCATTGCACAATTGCCCATCCCAGCACATTTGTAGCCAGTGAAAGAACATCCTGGTTACTTTCGTAAACTCCATTCTCTGATGGAGGGAATGAGACATTGTGTTGATGTAGTGACACCTCTGGTGTCACTCCAATTTGAATTGGCGAGTGGAATTTGCATGACCCTCCCCAGTGCATACAAGGAGCTGGCTCGCAAACACTCATTCAGGTTTTGTGCTGAGGATACAAGACAAGGTTTCGGCCATTTCAGCAGGTAGTTCAGTGTTGTGGCAGGAGGGACACAATGTCTCGTTCCTTCCATCAATGGAGGTTACGAAGGTAACCAGGACATTCCCTATCTGTAGCTCACTCGACGTTGTGTCGATGTAGTGACACTAGGGGTCTCTATTAGAAATGCCACAACTAGCTGAACTATGTTACGTGGTCTGGCGGTGTGAGAAGTGCAAACTTTTGCATGCCTCATAGCCAGTGTACCCAGCCATCACGTAACCTCCCCCAACGCTCCTATGAGTGTTGTACGGTCTCCTGCATCTTGCGGACAGGCTGCCCCAGCCGTGGCCTCTTTTCGTCTTTTTTCTCCCTTTTATAGGCTCTACCAAGAGAGTATGGAGCTCTACAAATGGCAACTGGTGGCAGAGGGGACTCTACCAATGAAGACACAGGTTTACCAATGGGATAACTGTTTTCTGGAAGATATATCACACGGGGTTACATACAGGCAACCAGCACATGTGGAGCATCTACACCAGTATAGAGCCTATTAGCACACGTATTGGGTTTCTCTGCAAACTCGCCTGACACAGGGCTAAGGAGGAAGGACATCCAGGGTCCACAACTTCGTGGACATGGCTGTCTGCCACTCACTCCCGCAGTTCTCCCATTCTCCAGCATGCTCATTCTGCCCGGTAGAATTCACGAGCGATGCAGGCAGTCCGCCTTAGGGTGGATTTAATGTCTTTTTCGGGGCTCACGACAAGGATGAGTTATCGGTCACAGCATCGGTGGGTGGGCTAGTAATTTCGGAAGCGGATGAGTCTTCTGAGCTCCCGCTCTTGGGTGGTGGAGCTCTTGACGAAGCGGACGTCGAGTTGGCAGCCATGCTTGGCCAGGCGGCTGCGAACATCGGGCTTGAGTGAACCCTCCTTCCTGCCCTGAGCGTTCGCGGCTGGATTGGTTTCTGGACTCGGAGCATGACTGGTGCCTTTCTTCCCTGAAGTGCACGAAGCTTGCAAAGTCATGGAAGGCGCCTTTCTCCACCCGAACATGCTTCGCGGGCTCATCCACCCTGACTACCCTTGGCGGTAGAGATGCCAAGGGATATGTCGAGCTTCCCCAGTTCGAGCGCTCTGTGGAAGTGCACCTCTGCCCGCAGGGCGCAGCCAACCTGGAGGAACCGCACAAGGCTCCCTGCCAAGGCATGAAAGTTTCCTTCATCATTAATGGCGTAGGCTTACAATGCCGTGGGTAAGGCCACCTCCACCCTGCATGCTATGGCCATCCTCAAGGTCCACCAGGCCAAGGTGCTTAAAGATCTGCACAAGGGTAGGACCCAGTGCTCATGCAGGAATCTATGGGTGAGAAAACTCACACCACATGCCCTGGGCTGGACATTGTCCACCTTGGTGGTCCAAGAGTAGAAGGTTCACTTTCTCGATGCACCCATCTCCCAAAGGGGGTTCTTTGGGGACACTGTCTAGGACATCGGCTATTGGTTCTTGATGGTGAAGAAGCAGATAGAGGCCATTAAACACATCCTGCCTTGGCATGACTCAGCCACCTACAGGCCTCCGAAGTCCCACACTCTTTCTGCCTCTCGCCATGGCCGTCCTCCGGCTCCCCATCATCGAGCCCGCACACTGGCCTCTGAGAAGAAGATCCTACCGTAGGAGCTTTGAAGCAGCCTCACCACAAACCTCCCACCCTGGGCATGATAAAATCAATCATCCCCCTGGTGACATTAGTGCAGAGGCAGGGAGCCTGGTTAGCGCTTTCCAGCCCGTCATAATTGATCATCAGGATGATCGGTCTCAGCTATGTGATCCTGTTTGCCAGACAGCCGCTCAGGTTCAGTGGTATCCTTTCCACCATGGTGCAGGGCAAGAATGCCTTGGTCCTTCGGCGGAGGTCACCACCCTTCTAGCGAAGGGAGCGATAGAGCCTGTCCCATACACATACGTCACATAATATCGCAGATCGATCATTCCTTGACACAGACCCTTTCTTCGGTTTGCTATCAAGGGATGACCATACCAGTACAAGGTTTTCGGTCTGTCCCTGTCTCCTTGCATATTTACCAAAGATGCTGAGGCTGCCCTAGCCCCACTAAGAGAGAAGGGCATTCTCATTCTCAATTATCTTGACGACTGGCTGATCCTAGCTCACTCGCAAGATCTATTGTGTGTGCACAGGGACCTTGAGCTTCAGCGCCTCGACCGACTGGGGATTCAGGTCAACTGGAAAAAGATCAAGCTATCCCCTAAGCAGAGCATCTCTTTTCTCAGTATGGAGTTGTACTCACCATGATGGCACAAACAAGTGTGCACAATCGTTGCTGGCCTGCCTGAAGTCCTTAAGGCGTAGACTAGCATTGCCGTTGAAACAATTTCAGAGGCTCCTGGGGCATATGGCATCCTCGGCGGCAGTACTCCCCCTCGGGTTGATGCATATGAGACCGCTTGAGCACTGACTACTGACTCGAGTCCCGAGGTGTGCAGGGCGCCACGGCACCCAGCGTGTGACTATCACGTCACTGTGCCACCATACTTTAAGCCCATGGTCAGATCTGGCATTTTTACGGCCATGAGTTCCCTTAGAGCTGGTCTCGAGGCGCATCTTGGTCATGATGGATGCCTCAAATTTGGGCTGGGGCCCCGTGTGCAATGGGCAGGCAGAATCGGGGCTCTGGACAGGGCCCTGCCTGCAATGGCACATCAACTACCTAGAGTTGGTGGCAGTATCGCTGGCCAACAGGGCAGTATACGTTCACTCGCATGTTGCAACTTACCCGCCGCCTCCTCCTTTGTAGTCAGCGGACATTGAAGTCTCTGTGAGCCACTCACCTCCCGGGCATCCTCAATCATGCATCGGATGCACTCTCACCACAGGTAATGCTCCATGGAGAGTGGAGACTCAACCCCCACACAGTCCAGCTGATTTAGGAGATATTCGGGGAGGCGTAGGTGGACCGGTTTTCCTCCTGAGTGTTCTTTCATTGCCCCCTTTGGTACTCCCTGTCCGAGGCTCCCCTAGGCACGGATTCCTTGGCGCACAGCTGGCTGCATAAGTACATGTTTCCCCTAGTTGTGAGCCTCGTTGCACAGACATTGCGCAAAGTCAGGAGGATGGGAAGCAAGAACTGATGGTTGCGCCGTACTGGCCCAACCGGACTTGATACTCAGACCTAATGCTTTTGGCAGTAGCCCCTCCCTGGCAAATTCCCCTGAGGCAAGACCTCTGGAACATCCAGGTCTGGCTACTGGACAGGATGTGGAAGACCAAACAGGCCTTCACCCAGTGGTGATAGACACGATCACTCAAGCCAGAGCCCCCTCTATGAGGAGGCTGTACTCTCTGAAGTAGCGTCTCTTTGCAAATTGGTGTTCTTTCTGTGGGGAAGATCCACAGATTTCTATCTGGACCACACGCAGAGCTTTAGATGCTCGGAGCAGCTCTTTATCTATTTTGGAGGACAGCTGAAGGGGAAAGACTCTCTCTCGTGGAGCATGCCATCTCCTTTTATACTTGTATGTCTGTGGCAGAGAGTGGCATGCAAATTCCATTTGACAATTTTCATTGGCCTTTTTTGAATAAAGCAAAGGTGATTGGGGCTCTCAAGAGCGAACCCCTAGTGCCACAGCATCGACACAACGTCTCATTGCCTTCATCAGGGAACAGAGGTTACATCGGTAACCTAGACCTATGTTATATACTATACCAGTGTTTTCCTGGGTCAAAGTGACTGACGTACAGTATACAGTCATGTACTGTACATTCTCGCAGTTGGTTCATTACATAAATGCATTTAGTTAACATATAACATAATTACATTTCATGCTTACATTGGATATATCTGGTAAGAGCTAATTCCAAATCTTGACTGGCGAGAGTTAACTCCAAATCCTCATCCTACTTGAACCACAAGATCCTGCTGTCCACACTCTATGATCTGGGAACAGGAACTGCACTTGGATGGTTTGAGTCATGAACTTCCAACCTCCACACGATCTACTGTTACCTTCTCAACATATATAAGAACCAGCTGAAAAAACATCTGTTCCACAAGCACTTAACCAACCCACACTAACTGCACTTACTACTGCAATTATCCTGTACTTAATGTACAAAAAAAACAAAAAACATGTCTTTCTCTTTCTTCTGTGCTAGCATCTTTACTACTACAGCCACTGTGAGAACTTGGCAGTCATATATTGCTTATGTTGTTAAACTTTGTATGACAAATTGCTTGATATGTGTCGCTTTGGATAAAAGTATCTGCTAAATGACTAAATGTAAATTAAAGTTATTTTTAACCACTGACGTATATGGAACCTTTTGAATACAACTCACAACGTTTTACTTTAAAGTGCTATGTGAAATCAAACACAATTAACACGTTGCTTCTATTTATTTTTTTAAATTAACAATTTTATTGATTCATAAATATATAGCAAAATTAAAAAAAAAACACATCATATATACACTGAATCAACATTTAACTTTTAATCCCCCCCCCCCCCCCCCCCACACCCCAAATTCTACTCCCCCTCCCCAATCAACAAACCCACACACAATATAATTAAAACAAAACATATCTCTCCCCAGCCCCTCCCCGAGAGTCCCCCCAAAACATAATTACCCCACTTCTGAATCCCCAGCCTGGATTCCCTGCTTGCCATCCCTTCAAAAGCTCTCCCCATCTCCACACACCACTCTGGAAATGAGGGCACCCTATCGGACTTCTATCCCCTTAAAATAATTCTGGTCAGAACCCAGTTTTTTATGTGTTTATCCAGAAAATGTATGACCACCCCATTGCCCAAAATACAGAGTCTGGGGCAGAGTGAAATTCGAGTGCCTAAAATGTCACACAAAAAACTTTCAACTTTCAACCAAAATTCCTGGATCATAACACACCCTCAAAAAGCATGGGTTGAGTCTCCATCTTCTGACTGGCATCGCCAGCAGGTAGGTGTGCTTTTAAGACCAAGCCTATACAATCTATAGGGTGTCCAATAGAATCTATGTAAAATCTTAAATTGCATAAGGTGCACCCTTGCATCTCTAGATGCAGACTTTAAATTTTTTAGAATCCTAGCCCACACTCCCTCCTCCAAAATCTAATTTAAATCCTTCTCCCATAATCCCTTGAGAGAAGTTGAAGCTCCGTCCCCTAGACTCTGAATTAGCAAGGATTAATACACAGATGCCCCATTTCCTTTTCCAAAAGCCGTAATCACCTCTCCTGCTTGGGGCGGGGATGCCACTCCCTTAAACAATACAGATCAGGTGGCACAGCTGTAAATACCTATAGAACTGAGATCCGGGAATCCTAAAATGTTGAACCAAATTTTCAAAAGATCTCAACACTCCACTCTCATATAGGTCATCGAGTGTAGTAACCCCCCTCACAATCCAGTCTGACCAGCAGAAAGGGGACTTATTAATGCGTGATTTTGGGTTCAGCCATATGCTCGAGGTAACATTTAAAAAAAAAAAATTATATTTAAACACTCTTGACACTTTTGTCCATACTGAGTGCAAATGTGAAATAACGGGGTGCAATTTTACTTTTCTGACTAGTTTGATAGACAGGCTTTGCAATGGCAAAATAGGGGCAAGAACTTCCTGTTCAAAACAAAAACTACGGAGGGGCTCTCTCAGGTGGAAGTGACCAGTGAGCCAAATGTCTGAGACCGAATGCATAATAATAAAACAAAATCTGTGGCCTAGCCCACATTGGTAAATCGGTCTATGTAATTTATTAAAATGTAATCTAGGATGCTTACCATTCCAAATGAAGGATTTCTCTATGCTATCAAATTGCTTGAAGAGACGGGGTACATCTATAGGGAGAGATTGTAACAGCTAGTTACATTTTGGAAAACAATTAATTTTAATAGGCGAGAACCGGCTTGACAATATAAATAATAGTTGTAAAATAAAACTGAAACAAAAAGACAAACACACTAAGGTGTCAGACAGCTGTCTGTAAATCTCTCTCTCTGTGCCACTGCAATCTCCAGTCAGCCTTTATCCCTCTCTGAGGCTTGATTAGCCTGATTAGGTGTGGAATCATGACCCGGCCCGCCCTCCGCCATGTCACATTAACATTAACCTTCCCAATCACAGATAAATGTAATGAAGCCCACCTACCCACATCGCTCGAAAAACTTTTTATTAAGGGGTCAAAATTAAAACTAAATTAGACACATTTTCTAGGAATAAAATGCCCAAATACTTAATGCCCTGTTTGGGCCACTGGAGGTGCCTGACTGGAAAGCTGTTACTGGGCAGTACACTGTCAGAGCCAAAGCTTCAGATTTGACCAATTGACTCTGTATTCTGAGAACTTAGAAAAGGAATAATAATAATTCTGTGGAGGTAAGGCATAGATCTAAAAGGTCGGAGATGAATAATAAAATATCATCTGCGTAAAGCAAAAGCTTATGTGCCACACCTCCCACCACCACCCCTGGAAAATCATCCTCCTTTCTTATCGTGGCTGCTAATGTTTCCAGGGCAAAACAGAACAATAATGAGCAATCTGAAATTAATCAATTTGTTTGAACCACCACTACTGGGTGTCTATAAAGTAACTTGATCCATCCAATAAAAATATTCCAGAACCTGTATATTTCCAAAATCTTAAAAAGATAATCCCATTCTACTATATCAAATGCCTTTTCGTTGTCAAGTTAGATGGCAGCAACCGAAGTCTGATCATTTGCCACTGACCACATGATATTGATGAAATATCTAATGTTATCAGAAGAACTGCAGCCCGACCTGATCTATATGTATAAGAGATGTCATAACTTTAATTAATCGGTTAGCCAAAATTTTGGACAATATTTTTACATCCAGCTGGATCAGGGAAATTGGACGGTAACTCTTACACTAGGTTGGATCGGTAAGAATCAGACTGATCCGGGCTTGTGTCATGGTTGGTGGAAGCTTTCCATTCTTTAATGATTACATGTAAACTTATAACAAAATTGGAGCCAGTTATGTAGCATAAGATCTAAAAAATTCAGCAGCAAAACCATCTGGCTGCTCCAAGTTTATCTCAGAATCAAGCGAATGTTTTTGCTCAGTCGTCAGTTTAGGGAATTCTAATGGTTCCACAAAGTTTCTAATATCTTCTTCGGTAGATGAAGATGTGGAACTTTAAAGATCAAGATAGAATTCTTTAAAAGCATTATTAATATCAAAGGCTGAGGTAAATATTTCACCACCAGCAGATTTCACTGAGGGAATAGTTGAAAAAGAATCTGCTTTATATATCTCCAGAAGATTCCCTTCTTTGTCCCATGACTCAAAGTATGACTGTATTGCCCTGAATATCCAAAACTCCACCTTCCACAACAAAATAGTATTATATTTATATATCAATGGAATCAATTCTCTGAGGCCATCAGATGACATTACGGAACTTCAGCTCTGCCTCTGCACTTTTAATATATCCTTTCAACTTCACTAGTTCTCGTGCTTTGGATTTTTTGATGCATGAGACGTACTGCATGATTCGACCCCTAAGAACCACCTTAAGTGCATTCCAAGCTACATCCACAGAGGAAACTGAGGACCAGTTGTCTCCACATAAACATTGATTTCAGCCTTTAACCTTTGTTAAAAATCAGGATTTTGTACAAGGGATACATTAAAGTGCCAACTATATGATTTATTTTTCTCCGTATGTGGCAACACCTCTAAACTCACCAGGGCATGATCTCAGACTAAGATTTTTCCAATTGAACAATTAACAACAGATTAAATGAGGGACTATTTTCTATTCTAGAATAAATGTACTTATGTACTGATGAAAAAAATGTGTAGTCCCTACCAGAGGGGTTCAAAAGTCTCTGTAAATATCTGATTGTTACACATACTGTGAAGTGTCAATGTTGCTCTAGGGGGCTTACACATTTTTGCTTCACTATGATTAAGGACTGAATCCATCAAACCATTAATGTCTCCTCCCAATATTATATAATGAGGGGTGCCAGCAGCTTGCAACATCCCTTCGATATCTATAAAAAAGCCCTGATAATCAGCATTAGGTGTGTATATATTAGCCAAAATCAACCTTTGCCCTTGAATTTCTGCTAAAACCATAATGGCTCTTCCTAATTAATCTTTAATCTGTTTGAGACATTTGAATTGTAGATGCTTACTTATCAATGTAATGAATCCCCTGCTCTTACTTGATCTAGCACTAAAGAAAACAAGTTCACCCCATATATTCCCAAATTTTTCAACCTTCTTGATGAGACACTATATCATTTTGTTTTTTACGTTTAAGGAAAGAAATAACCTTCCTTCTATTTATGGGGTGCCCCAACCCATTCCACGTGGAGAGAGATAATCCACTCATATTAACAATTGACATTTTGACCTGTTAGAAAAAATGTATTTGTAAAAAATACAATTATAAAGACCACGTTCCCCATTAGTGCAACAATCAAACCCCAAACTACCCCATGAACCAAACAAACAGAAAAAATAAAAATGTGCACATTAACTCCACACATGACAGCGCAACCGGCGTCCATCACTCTAAACTCAAACAGTCCATATATGCCTACGAAAGTCATCGCGACAACTTTGCCATCAGATTGCTCAAGATGCTTCTATAAAAATTTTGTGAGACGGAATTACATAACATTGTAAAACAGTTCACGTTCATGGGCAAGGAAGAGGCATGTACAAATGATAGTTTTAATGGAAAACTCAAAAGACCAACACATAAGACGACGGACATGTCCGTAATGATCTCTCTCTCACGCACGTCCTCCGCGGTCGGCCTTTAACCCTCTCAGAGGCTTGATTAGCCTAATACGGGACGGGCATGTTGATGCCCTCCACCGTGCCACAAACATAAAATAATCTATAAAACAAACTCCAGCCATTAGTCAGAATAAACACAAAGAACATGTAGATTAATTTAAAAAACTGTATCGAAGATGTGTTCCTCCACAAAACTAACTCCAGCCTCTAACAGTTCAGAAGGCAGTTCAGTTTCCTCGTGCAGTCAAACGAATGTTCAGTGAACCGGCTGTTCATGAATGCAGCAGATGACCTAATCCTTCAAATGTCCTGCAAAAAATACTCAAAAATCCAGCCAATAGGAGACATAAACACAAGGAACATGCAGATTCATCCATAACTTTCCCAAAGGAGTGTTATTTCACAAAATGAACTCCAGCCACTAGGCTGAACCAGCAAAAAAAGAAACAAAATGGCGCCCAGCTTCCTCAGACAGTTAAGAGTATATTCAGTGAGTTAAGTTCACTTGGGGGCCACATGAGAAACACCAAATGACCTACTCACCCCTATGTCTCCACGAAAGACAATGCTCACTGTGGGCATGCAAATATCCTGTGGCCATCCTCAGTATCTATTCTCAATTTGGCCAGAAACATCAGTGCAAAAGTGATCTTTCGTTGATGTAAGAGATTCTTGCATTCCTTGAATCAATTATGTTTCTCTATTGTCAAATTTGCAAAGTCTAGGAACAAGAAAATATTGTGGTTCTTCCAAGAAAGCCTTCCGTTACTCCTCACCTCGTACAACATGAAACTTTATTTCACCATATCTCTGCTTTCCTTATGCTCAGAAATTTCAACAATTCAGACATTGTTTCGTAGATTACGATTCTCCAAATGCTCCAGTTTTCCTCAAACACTTTCCAAATCCACCTTGGTCGCTGTTGGATTAGCAGCTAATTCCCTCAATGATGACTCCAGATAATCGATCCGTCTCTTGACGTCTGACAATATTGTACTCAACTAAAGTGTATTTCATCTCCATGTAAGTAATCGATGGACGTATTACAGCAAGATTCTCCAAATCTGCAATGACTTTCGTCAGCATTGCCAACACATTTATCAATTTACGCCACATTTCTTTCAGTTCACCATCCGAATTGCATCCGGGGCTTTCGGTCTGTTTCTCTGGGGAATCAGCCTGATCACGTACGTGTCTTTTAATATCTCCAGAGCCTGAGGATTTCGATTTTTTTTTTTACATATTGTCTTCCTACAAGTACATAAAGTGATTTGAAATCTGGAACTCCAAGACTTATTGACAAACTTATGAAAAAGTTTTCCTTTTGTCTAATGTATGTTTTGTTCGAATTATGATTGATATTAGGAAATAAACTGGTCTTGTGTGCCTTCATATATTTCTAATGTGGGTTTGGCGATATGACAATATATATTGTGGTGACTATATAAAGTGTCAATCGCTAGAATTTTTGCTGTGCCGCGTCATCAGAGCGTGCGCGAACCAACTGGCTGGTGTTTTTACGGATATTTTCAACCAGTCCCTCACCCTGTCTGTAGTCCCCACAGGCTTCAAAACGTCAACCATTGTGCCTGTACCGAAGGAAGCCAAAATCACTTGCCTAAATGACTGGTGGCCTGTTGCTCTGACCCCCATCATTAGCAAATGCTTTGAGAAGTTAATCAGAGATCACATCTGCTCTGTTCTGCCCACCTCTTTGGACCCATTGCAGTTTGCCTACCGCAACAACCGCTCCACTGATGATCCCATTGCATCTACAATGCACACTGCTCTCTCCCACCTGGAAAAAAGGAACAAATATGTGAGAATGCTGTTTGTAGACTACAGCTCAGCATTCAACACCATAGTGCCCTCCAAACCTGATGAGAAACTCCAGGCTCTGGGCTTAAACAGCTCGCTGTGCAGCTGGATCCTGGATTTCCTTTCAGGCAGACGTCAGGTGGTTAGAAGGGTTCTTCCTGAGCTGGTAAGGTGGTTCTTCCTGAGACGGCGAACTGCCAGAAACATCATCGGAGGTGAGCTTCCCTCCCTCCAGGACATATATAACAGGCGGTGTGTGAAAAAAGCTCAGAGGATCATCAGAGACTCCAGCCACCCGAGTCATGGTCTGCTCTCACTGCTTCCATCAGGCAGGGGGTATCGCAGCATCAGGACCCACAACAGCCAACTACATGTCAGATTCCTCCCCCAAGCATATGACTTTTAAACACTTTAAACACAACAATCGGCACTGTACTTTATTAATCTATTATCTCACACTGGACTGTCATAATTATATTCTCCACAATATAACAACTGCATATATATTTTTATATACTCTAAAATTGTGTGTATTGTTTACTGTACATTGTATATTAGTATTGTGTTATGTAAGTATATGTACATTTGCACATATGTAAATTGTGTTGTGTAAATGTTGTTTATTGTAATTGGTATATGTCTCGTCATTGTCATGACTGCTATGTTGCTCTTAACTGCACACAAGACTTTCACCTACTGTTGTACTTGTGTACATGGTAGTGTGACAATAAAGTGATTTGATTAGATTTTTTTGATAATACATATTACTCAGTAGGTTTGCTGATGATTATGACATTTTGGTCTAATACAAGCTATTTTCACTGTGTAAAAATTTACAACATGCATCAAATGGTTGCTGATATACATAAATACCCTTACATAAATCTAGAGTTCTTACAAACTTGCTGCACATTTCCCACTCATTATTATCAAATGCAAATGAGCTTGTTATTTTCTGCAAATGTTTACCAGACGTTTGCAGCAATACACCGGTAGTGGTGCACCTGTAGCAAACATTTGGCAACTATGGACAATTTGCCGCAAGTTTGCCACAAACTCTCGATTTTTGTAAAGGCAGGTATGAAAATTATCCCAGTTGTAATTACAAATTGAGGGGTCTTTCAAGTGCAACTTTAGAGAGGGAAACTCGTATTTACATAAATTACAATTGCAAGTGAAGGCAGCATTATTATTAACTTGTTTGTTTAATTAAGTACATTGTTTGTAGGCAACAGTTCTTTTACAATTTAACAGTTTTTTATTTAGTTTTTTATTTTGTGGTCATAGTTGTGAGAAATGTGGAATAGCTTTCAGGAATTGTGTCTTAACAATTGTGCTACTGTTGATGCTTTTGAACTTAACATCAAACTCAAATCAAGATCAAAAGTGAGTGGGGGAGCATCCTGAGTGGTTACGGGAGGGAAGCAGATTTGATTACATGGAAAATGTAGCTGTGAAAGCAAATGGATTATAAGCAAAACAACAAATGATCCAACTTCAAATAAAAATAACTTAGTTAGAGCTGTATAACTCAGTTAGTAATAACTAAGTTAAAGCTGTCTGTGCATTTGTGCATGTAGGGGGCATGCATTAAACCAATTTACCAAGAGAGGTGGTGAGTTTATGAGAAAAATGCAATAATTCACTGTCCAGAAAGATATTATTTTTGTCAATCTAGACAGCGGAATATTTGAATTATGGTGTTCTGAGCACCGTTTTGTTTTTGTTTTTTATTATTCAGGCCAAACTAGCTATGCAGATTCAAGCATATTGGGCACATGTTTGCCTGCCGTGAAATACCCAAGTGTTTCCGATAAACCTTTGATCATCTCGGAGTAGACGGGGCAGTGGAAAATGCTGCACATGAATTATGGATGCAGCCTGTTGTATCCATAATATTCCTCTTGTGATCTCAGGACAAACACAGAACAGGAAGTGAATGTAGGGATGCATATAGGAGTAAAATACAAAGAGCCTTTGCTGTAAATGAATATTCCACTGTGTCCTTATGAATTAAATAATCAATAGAACCAAGGTTAATTAGTTCAGTGCCTCTGGCTAAATATGGATTTATTGACAAAAACTGTTTAAAAAAACAAACAAAACTACAACTTAATTAGAAAAAGTGCATAAAAACATTCCAAGGTGTGAACAGGTAAAAAGTTTATGAATTTGAACCTTATTTTCAACTTGATTTCTTAATATGGATCATTTTTGTTGCAGCATTTTTTAAATTCTGGTCAAGCTCATGCACAAAAACTTAATTAATTCTAAAAATGTAAAGTTGTGCTATGTAAGACTGTTTTGGTTACAATTAACAAAAATTACTTATTGAGTGGGTACATAAAGAAAATCCATGTTCAAAACCTTGTCCTTGTCTATCCCCGATTCTCTATTGTAAGCCTACAATAATGATCTTTATTTGGAGCTGTAGGGTCAGAGTTGTCAAGAAATAGCAGGCTTACATAATTTGTCCTTCGTGTTTTAGTCAAGTACATAAATTAAAAAGAAAGAAGGACTGTCTGTGTAGTGTTTGTTTTGGCTGGGGAGGCAATGGCGGTTCAGTCACACACTATTCAGGACAGTCGGTGTGTGCTGCTATTTTCTTATTTCTTTTACCCCAGTCACAATAATTAAGAGTTGTTTCACTTTTCTTTGCCCTTTTAACAGAGTGGACAATTTCAAATTGTATCTAATAGCCACTATATACAGTATACAAGGTTGTTCCACATGAATGTATGCTCATCTCAAGTTCTTTATATTGTACTGCTTTTATAGCTCAGGAATGTCCATATCAAGGTTCCCGCAGATGCTTAAAGTCTTAATTTGTCTTAAATTCAGTTTCCCAAAACTGAAGGTAATAAAAATGCCTTAAATATAGTAAATGATACAACAAAAGTCTTCAGTTTTATTAAAGAGGTCTTAGATTTGGGGCAGAAAGACAGGAACTGTGATATGACCTAACAAAAGAATATGATTCAATTCAATAAATTCATGCGCTATGTCCTTCAGAGTGAAAATGCGGCACTGTTGTATTTTCTCCAAGCATGCGGGGCTTGTGAGTGTATTCAGAAATATATGACAAGCTATCACTAAAGATCAACTGTTGATGATGATGATGTAGTGTTGATGAAATATGACAATGTTTACTTTTAACTGTTTCTATTGTAATATGTTGTAGATTATTGTAGAAGTGCACAATTTATTGTATTTAGCTCCTAGGACATTGAGTGATTTATAAATTAGTAATAGTACATTCTAAATGTTACTGGAAGCAGGTGTAAAGACCTGAGGACTGGAGTTTTATTGGTTCTGGTGAGAATCCTGGCAGCAGCATTTTGAATGAGCTACAGCTGTCTAATGTTCTTTTTTGGGAAGGCCGTGTGTGGAGCCAATAAAAGTAATCCACCCAGCTGGTGATTAATGCATGAACAAGTCTTGACTGGATACAAAACATCTAATTGTTGCAATATTTTTTTAGATGATAGTAGGATGATTTAGTTATTACTTTGATGTGACTACTGGAATGAATGACACCAAGATTCCTTGATTTTTTGTGTTTAGACCCCTTGAGTCAAGGTATGTGATTGTTTATGTGTAGTGAATGGATAATCATATTGAAATGTGTAGAGTGTTGTTTGTCTTTCTCAAAGCAAGTAATATCTCTGTTATAAATTTTTAAACAAGTAATAAAATATCATGAAAAAGTCATGATGACTCTGGCTCTGCAGGTGAAGATCTCTGAGTGATCACAGGCAAAGCAGGCAACCTCAAACCGACTGATTAATAGTAACATTTTCCTCCCCAAATTGCTTGCAATTTTAGGTTTGTACTGTACAGATGTACACACATGTTGCTCTTGAGCCCAAAGTTCTGTAGTACTGCTTTAGCAGGATAGAAATAAAGAGTTCTAGTTAGTTCTAGTTAGCCACAGAATTTGTTTCGTGAGGTGTCAATTTGAACTTAATTTCATTATTTATTTATTTGTTTACAATTTTGTAAAATGTGTATACTTATTCCAGTAATTTCATGAAAAGGGGAAATTTTAAGAGAGAGACTACCTAAACAAATTATGAAACATCACATAATTAATCGAATCCTTTGTAAATACTTTTAGACCAAAAATTACATCATTTCCTGGTTAATGATGCAATTAAATAACTTGATTGTTATATTGCAAATTAATAATGTATAACGTGTCTTTACGTAACGTGAAAAAGTGTCATACAGCAAAAACCCACTTGAGATCTGATCAAAGCGGTCAGACTGGAAAGGATTTCCAGATTTAAATAGTATTTCAAACCACATGTAAATATAGCTTGAAATGAATTTGTAAAACTTTCTTGGCATTTTTGACTTGCTAAATATGATTGTATTTCAAATGAACATGCTCAAAAAACAGATTAGGACTGACAGTCTGACAGATACAAGTGCTTGGCCCCTAATGATTTCCATCTTTACAACTTTTGAGTTTAATATTATGCCATATGGCGACATGAAAATGTACTGCATAACTTTGTGTATGCTTTTATGTGTGTGAAACTATTCTAAAAGCTTCTAGCCTCTAAATGTAATTTATGTCTCAGGTATGAGGGATGTGTTGTAACAAATGCATCTTCAATATTCATTATGTTTTTAGAGACAGTAAATTATATTACATTCTGTGCATTGCTTTGCTTTTGCTCCACATTACCATCAACATTAGGCTACTGGAAGTGCACTTTAAAAGTTCAGTTAGATATCCATCACCCATCTTCCAACGCCAAGTCTCAGTGCATTCCAATGTGATCTCATTAGTATTCACAGATATATGTACATAAAGTATGTAACAGTGTTACAACATCCTTGTAAAGGTTCCAGGAATTTCAGTTTTAAAAATTATTTTTTTTAACATCTCTAAAGTTTAAATATTAAAATGCTCTCATTATGTTGATATTGTATGTTTTAAATACAAATATCTATGTGTTCTTATGAGATCACCTTGTGCTTGTGGGCTTCTACGGTCATCTGGATTTACATCTCTGAATTTCTCCTCTTGACTAACCATCAAGATAGCTTCCAGTCAGTCAATAATGAATAAAGCAATTAGCTCAAATTATTAAGTGCTTTGTGAAGCCCCCCTTGCCAATTCATCACAAGTGCAAGTTTGATCATGGTCTCTCTAGTAACTGAGTGTAAGAAAATTCATATTATCACCACATGTTCAAGCTCTGTCCAAACACACTGGTCAAGGAAAACTGAGGGAACTGTACCCTTGCTAGTGCCAAAAGTAATGGTGGTTCTCAGTAATAGGGGCCATCACTGGCAGGGACCCACAGAAAGGGTATTTTTTTTATAATCCATGATAGTTTTATAGTAACATATAGTAATAAAATACTATGTAGGCATATTTTATTAGTCATCAACTTATAGTATTTTATTACTGCCCACTCCTCGTCTTAATTTTACATTGTAAAACTTTATATATAAATGAAAATGTAACAAAATGACAAAGAAATGGTGCAAAATTGTCACCTTTTATATGTTGGCCTTTATTTTATAGGACAGTTAAGAGATACAGCAAGTTGGATCAGGCCATGACCCAGGCAGGATTCAAACCTGGGTTCCCATCAGCCAATGGTTCTAGCTCTACCCTCAGTGCCATGGCTCTGACAAAGCTTTACAACTTTGAATGTGTTTAAGTGTTCATGCTGATTCCTATTGTTTTTTTAGGCTGAAGAAGTAATATGTATAAAACAAGCCAGCAATCCCAATAAAGTTTGGCTGCACATCTTCACAGATGATGTGTCCTCCAAGGCTCACCATCCAGTGATTTAAGCAGAGCCCTGGCATTACTGGATCTTAAATGACTGCATAGATAAGATTATTGTGTAATCATTGTTTCCCTTCTGTCACTCACTCAATGTTGTGTCGAATGAAGTGACACAAAGGGTCTTCCTGGGACGCAAAACGTACCTCTGAACCTGAGAAAAGGCAAATGTCAAGTTGGCAGACAGAATCACACTGAGGTGGCATTTGTGTATGGCTCATATACTCATTGCAATAACACGACCATGGCAGCATTGCGGTCGCAGCTCTCATTCCTCAAGGTGAATGCCACTTCAGCTGCCCCCCCGCATGACTTCCCATGGGATTGAGGATGACCCGGCAGGCGATGAAGGCAATATGAGGATAACGACGGGTTTAGTTTCGCCGGGTAAATCCCCATGAACCACCCGCCCCCCCGACACGCCTGCTCGCTTCCGTCCGAGCTCGGGATGAGTGTGGCTCGCCTCACAGCCAGCCAGCATTCTCCCTTGAGCCCCTGGACTTGGCCGATGACATCGCCGCTGCATCGGAGAGCATCCAGGCGTCTGACGCGGAAGACTCGACTGGGCTGCCACCTTCGGCGCTGTTCACAGCCATGCCCCCCCCCCCCCACCCCGGTACCGTTCTCGGAAGTGCATGATGAGCTGACGCGGTCGTGGAGGGCACCACGTGGGACAGTCCACGTGGATAGGGCGTTTGCGATCCACCTGTGTCCCGAGAATGACCGCCCATTACTCCCCTCCACAGCCTGTAGGATGACGTCATCATTGGCGTCCAATGCCTACAGCGCCATCGGACAGGCCGCCTCCGCCCTGCATGCCATGGCTCTCCTTGAGGTCCATCAAGCCAAGGCACTTAAAGATCTGCACCTGTGTAGTCCCGACCCTGATGTGCTGCAGGAACTACACTTTGCCACCGACCTCGCTCTCAGAGCCACGAAGGTCACAGCACAGGCACTCGGGCGGGCGATGGCCAAAACTCGTTGTCCAGGAGCGCAACCTCTGGCTGAACATGGTCGAGATGCTCAACGTTTTCACGATTTGAAATTTAAGTTCAGCAGAAGAAAGAAAGTCATACACATCTAGGGTTGCATGAGGGTGAGTAAATAATGCTAATTGTAATTTTTGGGTGAACTATTTAAGGGCTCTTGTCAGATCTAGATGAATTTGTCAATAAGAAGAGAGGTTTGGAAACATTTTTTAGTAATTATTACAGTGAAAACGTGTAAATGTCCAAGGACATTATATATAATGCTGAAATATACTGCTTTCTTTTGCTATTTCATAGCTTTTAATGTCCTGTGTGGATTCTTATTTCAGTCTAGCTACAGTTTTCAGTGTCGTAAGTATTTAGATCGTTAGTTCTGTACAGCAGTACCGCCGCTCTCTAAATGCAGAGCACGCAGCCTACGTAGGGCACCAACCCTGATCGTGGAACACCCACTGTGTCTGAAACCACCCCCTATCGACTATATAGTGCACTATTTCGAGTTTTCGCTATTTTGTTGGAGTGTCTGAATTCTGACTGAGCCACTCGTTCCCTACTTTTGTTCACTCGTTCTTACCAACAATGCACTCTAATTTCAAGTGTACATTTCAAGTACACTTGATGACAGTTAATTTCCTACAATCCACCACGGGGAAGACATACAAGCTGGGAGTTTACTGCTTACTTCACTCCTGAAATATTTTATTTCATGCTGAATGTAGTAAATTACTTTTTGTCAAATCACTACTGGATTAAAATAACATATAGAGAGAAAAAAACATACAGATACATTTTAAATGTACTCTTTGTTTGATCAAATGTGTTTACTCTTTATATTAACACACAGTATATATTAAAAATGATAAACAGAATGAAGATTTATTGTATTAATATATTATTTAATAAGAATAACAAATAAGGCCCAAGTCTTTTAAAATTTCATATGTGACGTTTCTGCACAGCCCCAGAGCACCAACACACATCCAAATTCACTCATTTTGTTCACTTACTGCTGAGATATAATGCACTAACTGCCATTCACTATATAGGAAATAGTGAATGAGTGAATGATTGCGGACACAGTCACTCTCGTTGCGACGACTGCCTTGTGCACATCACACTGCCCACGGGAGAAATGCAGTCTGTTCACGCTCCAGTTGTCGATCACGCGAATGGCAGTAATTTACACTTAACTTGGCTGTTTACATGAATTTATGGAGTTAATATGCCTGAAGTAGCTGTGATAGTATCCAGTACCCCCGCTAGGGCTTGGAGTAAATGCATAAATACTGCTTATGACATGCGGGACAAAGCACACTGATATATTGCTGCTCTGATTTAAAAATGTTCACTTAAAAACTGATGTCATAAGAGCACAGTCACAGAATCACCCTGAAAATGGCCATCTCATTACACTGAAAAGAACACATTAGAATTAGAGCCTAAATTTACCTCAGCGTGCTGCCCTGAAGTTGGAGCTGTGACTTTAATCTTGAAATATCAGCTTGTCTTAGTGTTAAAAGAAGCCATTGCATGATGGAACTATTCTTTTTTTTTCACTGTGTGCAGCGAAGAAAGTGTTTCACTTTGAAGAGTTTGATGCTGCTGCACTGATGACTTGAGTGACAGTGTCATCACTCAAGTGGGAGCGTCTCATCGCGCAGCTGTGAACTTCCGCTCTTGTAAAAGTCCCGTTCAATAATCTCTCAATAAATTACACATTAATTCAAATTAAATCCAGTAATGTAACGACAGTAACACCACACATTGTAAAAACATTTATAAAAAATCATTAGAAATTGACTTGAGTGAGAGTAAAATGTACCCACTTTTAAACCTACTCTAAAAGTAACATTTTCAACAAAATATTACTCAAGTAAATGTAACGGAGTAAATGTAACGAGTTACTACCCACCTCTGAATGGTACTATGAAATATGGTTGATTGGTAAGAAAGTAGGTGAAATTAGGTAAAGTACCACTCTTGAATAGTTTAGGTCACATACTGTATTCTTCATCATGCATTTACTGAACTAAATTGAGAGCTTGTGGTTCTTTTAGAACCCAAGTGGGCAGTGTGAGAAATATAGATTTGCTTTCAGTTTCAGGCCTACTTTTTCATTTTGGGCCTCCATTGTCATTAGTCTTTACTGACACGTAGCACTTGTTTTTCTGTTTCTTCTGCTCTCCTTATCTGAAGCTGAAGGATTTCTTAAGATCATCTTCAAGTAAAAACTGGTATAATCTGGTATTCTGTTAGCAGAGAGCACTGCTTAGACTGGTACACACATAGAGATGTCTGTTATTGATGCAAAATGATTTTCCTTGACACACTTTTCTGGTATAAATATGTTTGATTGTCAATAAATCTTTGAAGATGCTTTGATATAAATTTTGTGTCAGTGTCTCTTCCCTTGCAAGCATATTCCTGAGCGAGAGGACAATGGAGAGTGCTGGGAGTGAAAACCACGAACTACATAGATTAGAGGAGAAATAATCTAACATAAACGAATAAAGAAAAAAACTATTTGTTTTTTGTTTTTCCGATTTTAAATTCCTAATTGAATATGAAATGAACGAAAGATACACAGATTGCATTGCACCACTTACTGGTGAGAACGAATAGCACCAGGTTGAGATTGTGCATCAGTACTCTGCAACTTTCCTGCAGTTCCTAGATGTAGAAGGTTGAATTTCCAACTGAATTTAAATCACTGAATTTGAGGGATTGAATTTTACCTGTTGAAAAATCTAGATTGTATTTTCTAGGAAACAAACTTTGGATATTTATTGTTTAATTTTTAATAATGCAATTAGTTGTGAAATGTTTCCAAATGAAATCTTCAATGATTAAAAATACAACCATGTTAATTTCAGCCTCCCACATGCAAGCTCTGTAAATTCAACGCATTTAAATGCAAGCACTGATAATACAATGCATCTATTTTTTTAGATTAGAGCAATTCAACATGCATTTATGCCTCTAAGACTTTTGTTATGAATTTAGCTCCATAGATGAACAACATACAGCAGTAATTGTGTGCCAAATCCGCCCTGACATCTCAAAATACAAATAATTTTTATAGGCTTACCATAGTGAATCAGGGAAAAGTAACAACATTGTTTTGAACACTGATTGTTTATGTACTCAATCAATAATGACAATTTGTTTATTTTTAACCAAACAAATCTTGCATAGTGCAGCTTTAAGTGACAAAAAACACCTCAAAAGTATTTCTTACTGTTCTGCATACAGTATAGTCCTGGAAATCAACTCAACAAATAGTTTTATGGTGTTTTCTATCAGGCAATAAACCAGAGATGAAGAAATATTGGAGAATTATTTTTTTTAAACACAACATATTGGAAGAAGGATAATAAACAAGTTACACAAATGAAAAATCCCTCATTATCCCTCTCCCTTCCAGCCTCGTTCACACTGAAGTCAAATTAATGGCATCTACACTGACTATGGTCCATGGCTAACGGTCAGGTGCATAGCAATCATTTCAAAAGTGAGGGGGACAGAATGATTAGTGCAAGATGAACATAAATATATAAGATATATTTTTAAGCTCAATCGATTATATTTGTTTTATTTAATTAATTACATGATTGACATTAATTACATTTAATTTTAACATTTGTATTTACACATTTGCTGTATTAAAGACAACATAAATAAGTTTGCCCTGTGAAAAAGTTTTAAGCCTACAACTTTCATGATGAAAATTCTAGAATGAATGATGTTTCTGAAAGGTTAGTTTTGGATATTTCAAATGCAATCTCATGAGTTAATCTGCAAATAGGCATTAAAAAATATGTAACACTTGATAACAGAGGCTAATGAGATTAATAATGTGCCCACCCAACTTTTCAAATGGTTCCTACATCACTCCACACAATAAGGATTTTAAAAGCTGGAGTAGCTATACCTTTTGTAGCAACTAAGTTTTGTTGTCTTTTAAATGTGTGTTAGTTGCAAGCACTGTACATTAAGCGAATTCAGAGGCAACAGCTGTCTTCGCAGGAGTTAAACTGTTGAAAAGATAAAACCACAAAACATAAACAATCATTTCTGATTTAGGCCAAGATGGGGTCCTTACAGGAAGACAGAAGACAAGAGCAGGGGAATCAAACATCTCTATGGGCCTAAATTAAGTTTTACAAAGCTTACCTCCCACCTGGAAAAAAGGAACACATATGTGAGAATGCTGTTTGTAGACTACAGCTCAGCATTCAACACCATAATGCCCTCCAAGCTTGATGTGATACTCCAGGCTCTGGGCTTAAACAGCTCGCTGTGCAGCTGGATCCTGGATTTCCTGTCAGGCAGATGTAAGGTGGTTAGAATGGGCAGCAACATCTCCTCATCACTGACCCTCAACACTGGAGCCCCGCAGGGCTGTGTTCTCAGCCCACTCCTATATTCCCTATAGACACATGACTGTGTGGCAACACATAGTTCCAATGCCATCAATAAGTTTGCTGATGATACGACGGTGGTAGGCACGATCACTGACAATGATGAAACAGCCTACAGAGAGGAGGTGCACACTCTGACACGCTGGTGTCAGGAGCACAACCTCTCCCTCAACGTCAGTAAGACCAAGGAGCTTGTAGTGGACTTCAGGAAGAAAGACAGAGAACACAGCCCCATCACCATTAATGGAGCACCGGTGGAGAGAGTCAGCAGCTTCAAGTTCCTTGGTGTCCACATTACTGAGGAACTCACATGGTCCGTCCACACTGAGGCCGTTGTGAAGAAGGCTCACCAGCGCCTCTTCTTCCTGAGATGGCTGAGGAAGTTTGGAATGAACCACTACATCCTCACACGGTTCTACACCAGCACTGTAGAGAGCATCCTGACTCACCGCCTGGTACGGCAATAGCACCGCCCACAACTGCAAAGCACTGCAAAGGGTGGTGTGAACTGCCAGAAACATCATCGGAGGTGAGCTTCCCTCCCTCCAGGATATATATAACAGACGGTGTGTGAATAAAGCTCGGAGGATTATCAAAGACTCCAGCCACCCGAGTCATGGGCTGCTCTCACTGCTACCATCAGGCAGGCGGTATCGCAGCATCAGGACCCGCACCAGCCGACTTCACGATAGCTTCTTCCCCCAAGCGATCAGACTTCTGAACACATGATCTCTCACGATCAATATACATCAGCACTGCACTTTATGAATCTTATTATCTCACACTGGACTGTCATAAATTATATTCTCTTCACAATACAACTACTGTATACATATTTTTATATTATTATTATAATTTTTTCATTATTGAAGGTGCATTCTATATTATGTGTATTGTTTACTGTACATTGTATATTATTATTTTGTTGTGTAAGTATGTGTACATTTGATATGTAAATTGTGTTGTGTAAATATGTTGTTTAATGTAATTGGTATATGTCTCATCACTGTCATGACTGCTATGTTGCTCGGAACTGCACCCAAGACTTTCACCCACTGTTGCACTTGTGCATATGGTCGTGTGACAATAAAGTGATTTGATTTTGATTTGATTTGATACAAATATGTAGTTTATGTTGGATTTTACTGTATGTATGAAATGTATAGAAAAGACAAAAGGGGAAATCATTAAGAATGAACTGCAGCCACTGATAATTTTATTTAATTGAATTATGCTAAAATATCCATCTTAAAAAAAATAAAAAAATATTTACCACCTGCTTTCCCAGCTACTTTTTCATTATGCCATTTTGCACCTTTCTCTGTAAAAAACAAAACAAAAAACAAAACAAAACAAAAAAAAAAACACAATGCTAATGGAAAAATTGTCAATACTGTTCCAATTTTTTCCACTTTTGCCTCATTGCCATTAATACATTATTAAATTAAATATTAATTCATGCTGTAAAAGAATAAGAAAAAAAGAAAAAGTTCATGATACTTTATGCATTTACTAATGTTAACAAATAGAACATTTTTGTTAATTGTTACCAGATTATGTATAAATGTTAGGTTAAGCATGAACAACTGGATATACTTTAGCATATATAAAATGGATTACTTTGATCAGGAACTTTTGAATTTTAGAGATAAAGGTCAATTATCTAACAGAATGCTAAATTAGTTTTATGATCAGTATGGTTATGACTGACTTTAAATTTCAATGACCTATGTAATTCTTTAAATCGTCACTTTATTGTTTGAATATAAATGCTCTGTTGTTTTTTTTTTCATCTCGGTTAGTATGCTTAGCTGTAATCATGAGCTAAGTAATGTATTCATTAATAATGTAACCTATAGCATAATGATGATGATGATGAAAAATATTTGCATATATAGATTGGCTTGCCTTTATTACTGTTGCATTATTGCATTCATTAATGATTCGTGATGTTTAAGTGAAGATGCCTGTATTCAGTACCAGTAGTAGGTTTATGCTGAATGTTATTACAGGAGAATACATATGCCTCAGATTGTAAAGTTCTGGTAGTTGAGTCAAGTTGATGTCAGGAGACAAAAGGATAAGACACACAGTTGTCTCCAAGATTCATCTTATCATATTCATAATACGTTTGGCCATTCTTACTGAGATAATTTCATAACACTGAAAGAAAGTTTTTTTTAAATATAGTGATTGGATATATTTAGCCATGTTAACCCCTTTTTACTTAAAAACATGTTTATTGAAGAACAGTTGTATTGCTTCACTCTGTAACAGAATTTTCAGGTTAAAGGTCGATGTGCAAAATCACACATTTTCATAACTGACTAGTCTGTGCATTGCTAAACTATTAGTCGACTGGTCTGTGTGAAGGAACCCATGTATAATCAGACTGCATTTTGTCCATGTGATTCATAGGGATGGGATATTAATAAATAATCTTGCTGTTAGATTAGAAATATTCATGGCACAACATGTACTTCATGGCATCCAACAGTTTGATGATCTTTCTGCACCTACTTATTAAGGCCAATTTGAGTCAGACCAAATCTTCAGAATGACTCCTGCAAAAACATTCTCCACAACACTTCACAAATACCCTGTGGATTATACACTGATCAAGCACAACATTAAAACCACCTGCCTAATATTGTGTAGGTCCCCCTCGTGCAGAGGTGGGTAGAGTAGCCAAAAACTGTACTCAAGTAAAAGTACAATTACTTTAAAAAAAACTACTCAAGTAGATGTAAAATTGCTACCATAATTAATTACTTGAGTAAGAGTAAGAAAGTATCCAATTGAAAGAGAACTCAAGTAGTAACTACTTTCTCAAATTACATAATGGACATTCACTTCCCTATAATAATCCATTACTTAATACATATTTAACATTTATTACATTATTATTATTATTAATGGAAATTTTGTCATCATTCACCATCACGAGGTTCCAAACCCATATGACTTTTTTCCATGCAACACAATAAGGAGATTTTAGACAGAATTTTAGCCTTGGTCACCATTTATTTATTGCAGTGAATTTTGAAAGTAAATGGTGACCGAGACTGTGTCTATAACATTCTGTCTTAAATATTTTGTGTTAAACAGAATACAAAGTGTCACGCGGTTTGGAACAACATGAGGGTAGAGAAATGATGACAGAATATTAAATTATGGGCGAGCCATTGCTTTAAAGGGGTAGTTCACCCAAAAATATAAATTATCTTATCATTTACTCATCCTCATGCCATCCCAGATGTGTATGACTTTCTTTCTTCTGCAGAACACAAAATATGATTTTTAGAAGAACATTTCAGCTTTGTAGGCCAGTACAATGCATGTGAATGGGTGCCAAAATTTGATGCTTCGAAAAGCAAATACAGGAACCATAAAAGTAATCCATACGACTCCAGTAGTTAAATCCATAACTTTTTTTTTTTTTTACAAGTGATATGATAGGTGTGGGTGAGAAACAGATCAATATTTAAGTAATTTTTCCCCATCCCAGCAGGGAGCAGTATACAGAGAAGAATGTGAATCACCAATGTACAAGAAGAAGAATGTGAATGTGATCTTTTTCTCATCCACACCTATTACATCGCATCTGAAGATACTGATTTAACCTCTGAAGTCTTATGGATTAATTTTATGCTGACTTATGTGATTGTTTTTTAGCTTTAAAAAGTTGGCACCTATTCACATGTATTTTATGGACCAAAGGAGAAATTCTTCTAAAAATCTTCATTTGTGTTCAGCAGATGAAAGTCATACACATCTGGGATGGCATGATGGTGAGTAAATGATGAGAACATTTTAATTTTAAGGGTGAACTATATTTGTCAATAAGAAGATAGGTTTGGAAAACTTTCTAGAAATTATTATGGTGTAAACGTGGACAATGTCCCACAGGAACATTACATATAATGCTGAAATATAAACCAAATCAAGATCATGTTTTATTAATGCCTGCTTTTGCTATTTCATAGCTTTTTTTTCATAGCGTTCAGTGTAGTTACAGTTTTCAGTGTCAAAAGAATTTAGATCATTAGTTCTGTACAGCAGTACTGCCGTCCCTAAACGTAAAGTATGCAGCTTGCAGAAAGGCACCATGTACAAAATGAAGTCTGTTCGTGCTCCAGTTGTCAATTACATGTTCAGCAGAGCAAAAGACATTAACACTTAATGTTGATGTTAACATAGATTTATACTGTTATTCAGCCCAAAGTAGCTGTGATAGTTTCCAGAACCCCTACGAGGGCGCAGGGTAAACTTGTAAATACTGCTCATGACATGTGGGACAAAGCGCACTGATATATTGCTGCACTGATTTAAAAATGTACACTAAAAACTGTCATAAGAGCACAGTTACAGACTCACCCTGAAAATGACCATAACCATGTCACAGAAAAGCCAGCATTATCATTAAAGCCACAACTTACCTCAGTGTACTGCCTTAAATTGGAGCTTCAATTTTAATCTTGAAATATCCGCTTGACTTGGTGTAAAATGATGTTGCATGATGAAAATATAATTTTTTCACTGTGCAGAACGAAGTAGGTGTTTCACTTAGAAGAGCTCGATGCTGCAGCAGTGATGGACACACCATAGATCTCATTTATAAAACAGATAGATCCAGCTCTAAATTCTGACTGGATTTTTGGATGTAACCCTCACAAAAAGTCAGGGGAACACTAAGAATTAATTGTGGGGGAGAGTCGTGTGGCGCCATGCAAGGTTCAGACGTGTGAACAGCAAGCTCTACACACTTTGCTAGTTTTAACACTTATTGTATCATAATCTGGTAAGATTCGATACACTCAGTTTCAATTAGCGACCAAGGCAGACGTGGAGTGCATTTGGGAAAAGTTGGAAGACCTCGAGAAACGTAATAGGTGAGCTGCTCTGAACTGTTGAAATTCCTGAGAACCCAGAAGGCCAAGATATGGTGAAATTCCGAGACAGGCTCTGCCCGAGTCTGCTCGAACTAACAGGCCAAATTTCTGAGATCATCTGATAAACATTTCTTTTTACGTGAGGCGAGGAGTAAAAGAAGGCTTTCTTGGACAAACCACAACATTTTCTTGTTCACAGACAAGAGAAACGTGATCAATTTAAGGAATGCAAGAAACTCTTACATCAATGGAAGGTCGCTTTTGCACTGATGTTCTCGGACAAACTGAGAATAGATACTATGGATGGCCACAAAATATTTAAATGCCAAGAGCAAGCTGTTACAGATACGCTCAGACACAGGAGTAGTGTTAAACCCGGAGGTGTGTTTATTCAAATAAGAGTGTTAAGGGAAGGAGATGAATATCATAAGTGGGTGGAGCTTGGGCTGACTTCACTGGAGTGAATGCGCGTGGAGCTGGAGAATGAGCGTAGAGCTTGAGCGTGGAACTTAGGCTGACGTCACTGGAGTGAATGAGCATGGAGTTGGAGAATGAGCGCGGAGCTTGGCGTGACGTCACTGGAGTGAATGAGCGCGGAGCTTGGACGAGCATGGAGCTTAGGCTGACGTCACTGGAGTGAATGAGCGTGGAACTGGAGAGCGAGCGCAGAGCTTGGACGAGTGTGGAGCTTAGGTTGACGGCACTGGAATGAATGAGAGTGGAACTGGAGAATGAGCGCGGAGCTTGGCGTTACGTCACTGGAGTGAATGAGCGCGGAGCTTGGGCAAGCGTGGAGCTTGGGAGATCGTTGAGCTTCCGAGATCGTTGAGCTTCCGAGATCGTTGGGCTTCCGAGATCTCCGCTGGAGTAAAGGAGTGAAGAGCTTGGGTTGTAAGCACAGGAACGTGGAGATGGGAGGATCGACTAAGGAGCGTGGAGACAGGAAGATAACAGGAACGAAGGAGCGTGGAGACAGGAAGATCACAGGAACGAAGGAGCGTGGAGATAGGAGGATCGACAAAGGAGCGTGGAGACAGGAAAATCACAGGAACGAAGGAGTGAGTCTGTATACGATAAAATATTAACGATAAACGCTTAACGTTTAACGAGACCAGACACCGAGTGAAGGGAGAACAGAGTATTTAATGAATGGAACGGAAACAAGAGACAGGTGCAGGTGATTAGTGATTATTGAACAGGGAGAGTGAAGCATAAAAGCAAGGAAAGACAGGGAGATCTGTGACATTACCCCCCCCCCCCCCCCCCCCCCTTTTAAATGGGTGACTCCTGGCACCCAAAGAAAAGAAAGGGAGGAAAACAGAGAAGGAAAGACCCCAAGAGAAAAGGTTAGAGAAAGAGGCGGGTTTAAGGGCAGGGAAAGGTTCAGGAGGCCTGGGAGGTGGCTGCAGGACAGGGTCAGGAGGCCAGGGAGGCGGCCTAAGGGCAGAGAAGGAATCAGGAGGCCTGGGAGGTGGCCTAAGGGCAGAGAAGGAATCAGGAGGCCTGAGAAGTGGCCGCAGGACAGGGTCAGGAGGCCAGGGAGGCGGCCTAAGGGCAGAGAAGGAATCAGGAGGCCTGGGAGGCGGCCTAAGGGCAGAGAAGGAATCAGGAGGCCTGGGAGGTGGCCTTAGGACAGGGATCGGGTCAGATGGCCAGGGAGGTGTTGTGGAAGGCGGAGCCAAGGAGGACCCTGTGGGCGTAGTCGTGGAAGGCGGAGCCAAAAAAGGTTCCAGGGGTGGAGCCATGGAGAACTCTGGGGATGGAGCCGGAGAAGGTGGAGCCATGGAAGGGTCTGGAGGCGGTGCCGTGAAAGGGTCTGGAGGCGGAGTAGGCGCAGGCAGAGCCGTGGGAGGCGGAGTAGGCGCAGGCAGAGCCGTGGGAGGGTCTGAAGGCGGAGCAGGCGCAGGCAGAGCCGTGGGAGGCGGAGCCAAGGCAGTCTTCAGAGGCGTGGAAGTCTCTGGTGACCGAGGCGTGGAAGGCTCTGGGGACCGAGGCGTGGAAGGCTCGGGTGACAGAGGCGACTGTGGTCTCAGTGGCTTGGAGACTGTGGTCTCAGTGGCTTGAGAGGCGGAGCGCTGTGTGCTCGGGAGGCGGAGCCATGGGAAGCTCGGGAGGCGGAGCCATGGGAGTCTCGTGAGGCAGAGCTGTGGAAAGCTCTGGAGGCGGAGCTGTGGAAAGCTCTGGAGGCGAGGAAGGCTCAGGAGGGAGTTGGGAGGAAGATGTCCGCTTCCTTCGTTTTCTCTTTCCAACAGGGGTTGAGGCTACAGGCGTTGGCTCTGGGACGGTCGAGGCTACAGGCGCTGGCTCTGGGATGGTCGAGTCTACAGGCGCTGGCTCTGGCTCTTGGACGGTCGAGGCTACAGGCGCTGGCTCTGGCTCTTGGACGGTCGAGGCTACAGGCGCTGGCTCTGGCTCTTGGACGGTTGAGGCTACAGGCGCTGGCTCTGGCTCTTGGACAGTCGAGGCTACAGGCTCTGGCTCGCTGACCATGGCAGGCATGGGCTCTGGCTCGCTGACCGTGGCAGGCATGGGCTCTGGCTCGCTGACCGTGGCAGGCATGGGCTCTGGCTCGCTGACCGTGGTCGCTACTGAGGACTGCAGTAATGAAACTACCATGGGTAACAGGATAGGGAGAGCCTCACTCAAAAAATTATTAAGGGCATTAGAAGGCCTGGAGCATCCGCTAATACCCTCTAGGAGCGGAGCGAAGACTGGTAACTTAACCATGTCCGGGAAAAAGGGCAGAGAGGGTAAATGGAGGATAAGGGTGGTAGCAACATATTCAACCAAGGAGAGGTTCCCTACCTCAGGAAGCATCATGGGCCGATGGAAATTTAACCCCATACCGAAGATGGGTTTGAGGCGGAAATCAGAAAATCCAGTGATGGCTGCGAGGCGAAGGAATTTGGTTGAATACTCCAGAATGGGCAGATCCTGTCTGAAGAGCTCAATGAATGAATTGGTTGGGTCCATATTCAAAGTTTTTGTATTTGGTCTGGTCTTCTGTTACAGATACGCTCAGACACAGGAGTAGTGTTAAACCCGGAGGTGTGTTTATTCAAATAAGAGTGTTAAGGGAAGGAGATGAATATCATAAGTAGGTGGAGCTTGGGCTGACTTCACTGGAGTGAATGCGCGTGGAGCTGGAGAATGAGCGTAGAGCTTGAGCGTGGAACTTAGGCTGACGTCACTGGAGTGAATGAGCATGGAGTTGGAGAATGAGCGCGGAGCTTGGCGTGACGTCACTGGAGTGAATGAGCATGGAGCTTGGACGAGCATGGAGCTTAGGCTGACGTCACTGGAGTGAATGAGCGCGGAACTGGAGAGCGAGCGCAGAGCTTGGACGAGTGTGGAGCTTAGGTTGACATCACTGGAATGAATGAGAGTGGAACTGGAGAATGAGCGCGGAGCTTGGCGTTAGGTTACTGGAGTGAATGAGCGTGGAGCTTGGGCAAGCGTGGAGCTTGGGAGATCGTTGAGCTTCCGAGATCATTGAGCTTCCGAGATCGTTGGGCTTCCGAGATCTCCGCTGGAGTAAAGGAGTGAAGAGCTTGGGTTGTAAGCACAGGAACGTAGAGATGGGAGGATCGACTAAGGAGCGTGGAGACAGGAAGATAACAGGAACGAAGGAGCGTGGAGACAGGAAGATCACAGGAACGAAGGAGCGTGGAGATAGGAGGATCAACAAAGGAGCGTGGAGACAGGAAAATCACAGGAACGAAGGAGTGAGTCTGTATACGATAAAATATTAACGATAAACGCTTAACGTTTAACGAGACCAGACACCGAGTGAAGGGAGAACAGAGTATTTAACGAATGGAACGGAAACAAGAGACAGGTGCAGGTTATTAGTGATTATTGAACAGGGAGAGTGAAGCATAATAGCAAGGAAAGACAGGGAGATCTGTGACACAAGCGATGTCCTATATAAAGTCAATGGAGTGAGTAAGTCATTGTGTGATGCTCTCGATGCAGCTGAGTGGGCCTGAATCACTGAACATTCACTTGACTGTCTGAGGAAACTGAGTGCCTATTTTCTATTATTTTGTTTTGTGCTGGTTCCGCTAGCGGCTGGAGTTTGTTTTGTGGAGGAACACACCTTCTGGATAGATATGAGGATGAATCTACACATTCTTTGTGCTTATTCCGCCTATTTGAGGGAAAATTTTTTATAGATAATTTTCTGTTGTGTAATTCTGTTTCACAAAATTTGTATAGAAACGCCGGCCTTAGCAATCCAATGGCACAGTTGTTGCGGGGACTCTCAAAGTGTACATGGACTGTTTGAATTTGTAGGGATGGATGCCGGTTGGCACTGTCGTGCGCAGGGTTAATGCACACTTTTTCTTTTTTCTGTTTGTCTGGCTCTGGGGGAAGTTCGATGTTTGATTGTTGCATTAATGTGGAATGTGTTCTTTATAATTATATTTTTGACACACAATACATTTTTTCTAATATGTCAAAATGTCAAATGTGTAGCATATTTAGGGGTTTCAATTCAATTCAAAGTTCGCTAACTGGTTAGTGTGGCGGTGTTGTGTTATGCTATTAGCTTAGTTGTACTGTGTTTACAATATGGCGTCAGCAGGTTGTGCATGACCGGTGGATTGCCCCGGGAGAGTCTCTTTAGGACTTCCCGTGAACTTCCATCACCATAGCAGCCAACACCAGTGATTTGTTATCTGGGTCCACACTAACGAAATCAGTTTCATCGATGCATATGAACGTCAACCGTTCCACATTGCACAAATAAACAGTAATCAGTGTGAAAGAGTGTCGGGTACGTTACCATTGTTTGTAAGGGAAACTGCAAGAAAGGAAGATGATTTACAGGGGTGGTGGCAGGAGTTATGGCACATAAGCTTTTTCTTTACGCAGATGATATTTTATTATTCATCTCCGACCCCACTATATCTATGCCTTGCCTCTGCAGAATTATTTATTTATTTTCTAAGTTCTCAGGATACAGAGTTATTTAGTCTAAATCCAAAGCTTTGGCTTTGACAGCATACTGCTCGGTAACAGCTTTCCAGCTGGGCGCCTTCCAGTGGCCCAAAGAGGGCATTAAGTATTTGGGTATTTTATTCCCATTTGTATGGTTTAGTCAGAATTAATTTTGACCCTTTAATAAAAAGGCTTTCGAGTGATGTGGACTGATGGGCTTCACTATATTTATCTATGACTGGGGTAAACATTCTTGGATGCATTTTAGTAAGATACACAAGCCAATTGACAATGGTGGGTTAGGTCTCCCCAAGATTCTTTTTAACTATTATGCTTTTGCTCCGAAAATATTATTTTTAAAAATGGCACTGTTTTATTCTAATACATTAATACTTTTAAAGCTACTCAAGTTAATCGGCCAAAAGTAGTGAGTGGTTTTCTTGTTTCCTTGATAATGTTGTTTGATTAATAGCCTTTTTATGACAAAGCCCACTAGACAGTGGTCTATTTGGTTACATGTACATTTCAAGTCCAACATTTTGATGCGAATACGCTTTTCATCCCACTGTTGAAATTCACTTTAGACATAAATGATTGTGTTTACATTAATGCCTCATCAAGATGGGCATTGGCAGAATTATAATGTGTATTTGACCATTTAGGCGCAAACCCACATTAACACTCAAACATTAGCCGCCTGTCAATCAAACAGCACGCAGCTACAGATATCAGAAAATTTAAAAGTCAAACTTTTATATTTCATCTAGATCAACCAACCAGTGCTCTTGCTATCGCGATTGTTGTAATGAACACCCCTGTTCTAGATGTAGAACATTGGCTAAATATAGAAAATTACTCAAAAGTTTTATTGAGGACATGTATTTTTTCAGATAAAAATCTAGATAATTTTATTGCCCAGCCCTATTGATAGCATTGCATTAATCTCTCACATCAACCCAATAATCTCAGTGATAGATAATTTATTTACAGGCTACATTATACACACACAAAATCTAAGTAAGCAGAAATATTAAATTTACCTTGATATGTTTCTTCAAATTAGAGACAGGATTAATGCCGATATCTGGCTTGAACAAGTTGACATGATCAAGCAAACTGCAAAAAGCCCTTTCAGGTGATGTAAACTGTACTTGAGGCATTCTCCAAAGTTGGCGCAGCTGCTGTTCAAGTTTCTTACGTGTGATTTGATTTGATGGGAGTCACAAGACTCTCCCTAGCCAATCATGCTGATAGATAAAAATAAAATCAGGTGCGAAAGCAACTGGGGAAAGAGTGCACGTCTTCGCCTCAAGGGAGGGGAAAGGCGCTATGCACAAGCAATACACCTGGCCAGCTGACCCAAACTTACCTGTTTGTGTCACCTGATAACACACAGGACAAAATTGGCACAAACCTGAGGTTATAGAACCTTGCAAAGGTGTTAGGTGTTGCCCAGCCCGTGGCTCTACAAATGTCTGCTAGAGAGGCACCATGGGACAACGCCCAAGAAGCCAGAACACCCTTGGTAGAATAGGCTTGTAGGCCAGCAGGGGGGCGGCAGGTGCTGGGCATTGTATGCCATAGTGATGGCATAGACGACCCAGTGGGCAATCCTCTGCTTGGGGACAGCGCTTCCCTTCCGCTGTCCACCGAAGCAGACAAAGAGCTGCTCAGAGCTTCTAAAGCTCTGCGTGTGATCCAAGTAGATGCGAAGAGCACGCACAGGACACAGCAATGCCAAGACTGGGTCTGCCTCCTCCTGGGGCAGTGCTTGCAGGTTCACCAACTGATACCTGAAAAAGGTCGTGGGAACCTTGGGCACATAGCCCGGTCAGGGTCTCAGGATAACGTGAGAGTAAGCCGGAGCGAACTCTAGGCACAGTTCGCTGACAGAGAGTGCCGTCATGAGGGCGGTCTTCAGAGAGAGCGCCTTTAGCTCTGCTGACTCAAGGGGCTTGAAGGGAGCTCCCCAAAGGCCCAGAAGGACCACGGAGAGGTCCCACGAGGGAACGGGGCGTGGCCTGGGGGGGTTTAACCTCCTCATGCCTCTCAAGAACCTGATGATCAAATCGTGTTTCCCTAATACTTACCGTCCACTGCATCGTGATGCTCTGATATAGCAGCTACATACACTTTCATGGTGGAGGTGGACAGCCATCCCTCCAACTTTTCCTGCAAAAAGGAAAGCACTGACCCTACTGCGCCTCTCTAGGGGTCTTCACCTCGGGAAGAACACCACTGAGTGAACAGATGCCACTTCAGGCCAAAAGGGTGGCATGTTGAGGGGGCCCTGGCCTGAGTGATCATGTCTACCACCATGTGTGGTAGACCAATTAAGTCTTCCGCGTCCCGTCCAAGGGCCAGACATGGAGATTCCAGAGGTCCAGTTACGGGTGCCAGATGGTACCCCGTTTCTGAGGAAGAAGGTCCTTCCTTTTGGGGAATTCGCCAGGGCGGGCTGTCGTGAGGAGCATAATGTCCGAGATCCAAATCCGGGAGGGCCAATAAGGGGCCACTAAGAGGATCAGCTCCTTGTCCTCCCTGACCTTGCACAACGTCTGTGCAAGTAAGCTCACTGGAGGGAACGCATACTTGCACAGCCCCAGGGGCCAGCTTTGTGCCAGGGCATTGGTGCCGAGGGGAGCCTCGGTCAGAGAGTACCAAAGTGGGCGGTGGGAGGATTCTGGGCAAGGACTGCCTTTGTGACTTTCATAAAGGTGCGTGGGGACAAGGACAGGCCAAAGGAGGGGACTTTGTACTATTATGCTGACCCTCGAAGGCAAACCGGAAAAAGGGTCTGTGTTGAGGAAGAATCAGACATGGAAGTACGCCTCAAATCTACCGCCGCAAACCAATCCTGAAGGACCACACTGGGCGAAATCCTCTACGGTGTCACTGAATAGGCCAAACTGGTTCGACCATCATCACTTGGAGGACAAGACCAGTCACTGAGCGCAGCTCCTGCATAAATCTCGGGTCAGAACTACCCTCGTGCAGTTCTTTGAGCACCACGGCTTGGTGCACTTGCAGGAGAGCTGTGGTGTGCTGGGAGGTGGCGGCCTGTCCAGTGACACTGTATGCTCAGTCGTGAGTGACGACGTAAACCCACGGTCCCTGGACAGGAGACTTGGATGGCTCTGCCAGTTGGAGGCGTTCTGCGGGCACAAGCACACTGCGATCGACTTACCAACCTGGGGAGTCACCGAGCACCCCCTGGCAGCCCCACCATCGAGGGTAGTGAGAGAGGATGAGCCCACGAACTGTGAGATCATCATGCACTTCCAGGAGGAAAGGTATGGGGACGGGGCGTGGCCGTAAGATGGTTCAGGGGGGAGCGGAGGAAGTTTATATATAAACTAAGTTGTTCACTCTGTAGTTTTCTGCTGCTGAAGTGTCCAGGGGTAATTGCTAAGCACAACCGTGGTGTGCGAGGGGGAGGACCGCTAGAATGCACCATAGATCCAACAGTAGTAGAGAGATGAATGGAGGCGGCAGAGGAATTCAGCTCTGTGAACTTGCTCGCTCTGTGAACTTGCTTGCTCAGCTCCAATGAAGATATCTGATGTGTGTTTGCAGCGTCATTCCTTTTATACCATATGTCTGGGGGAGTGGCATGCAAATTCCACATGCCAATTTCCATTGAATTTTCTCAAGATCAGAGATGTCTGGGCACTGCAGAAGCGATAGGGAACAAGTGTTCAGCTGTTTCTATCTCTGACCTGTATATATGACACAGATTTGAGTCCCAAACATGTGGTTTTGTAATGTTAAAATGTCCTAGTCCCCTACTTTATTTTTATTTTTGTTTATTTTACTTATTTACTTATTTTTTTGTCATTTATTGTTTGGTATGTTGTGGAGAATGTGATGTGTAAATTGAATTTTAATCTCAGTCTTTGTTTGTTACTCTTTCAGGTATGACTGACTTTCTGTTGATGTTCATACAAGAATTAAAACAAAATTGTAATAAAAAACAGACTTAGTAACCAATGACATTTTAGTTTACAATCTAAAGCGCAAAGCCCACCCCACGACTGCCAAAAATAAAAGTGTTTGAGTAAGATAAAGCAGCAGAGCTTAGATTAGATTCGATAGAGTGGGAGACTTTGGGGAATTGTTTTGTGCTTGCTGTCAGGCATGTCCTTGCGTGCAAGATGTTGTATTGTGCATGCAGGGTGCAGGGTCTTCCTGTTTCCTCGTGTTGCAATTTACTACTTTGCACAATAATGCACGTGAGGGTTTAAAATGCGCGTGCAAGTTCTTCCTTTTTCCTTGCGTGGCTTTAATTGTCGCGTGTGCGAGAGTCAATAACTTATGCTGATTAATGGCGTTGAAATGCCTTCATAAGAAAAATGGCTGTAAGTAGAGATGTGTTAAATATGTGTGTGAGTGCAGGTAGGATGGATGGACAGATGGCTTGGAGAAGGTGGGAAGGAATGGGGTCAAGGGTACAGGTGGTTGGAGAGGAGTTGTTTAGAGATCTCTGTGTCCGTAGTGTCTGCTCTAATAAGACCCTTTTGCCCCGCAGCTGCTATTGGTAGATTTAACATTTTAACAAATCCAAAATGTTTTAATTTTCAAAGTGCAACCGCTGAAACCAAATAAGATCTAACGATGACCTTACATGAACAAGATCACAAGCCTACCTTGACTTATTTGAGAAGATGGCCGAGGTGTGGACATAGCTACCCGACCAGTTGGCAGCCTGGCTGTTACCTCTGCTTTCCAGGGAAGCACAGCTAGCAGCCCAGCAACTTCCTGCAGAAAGTGATCATGCAATGGGTTGGCCGTAGTCAAGAGCAGAACCGCCAGCACTTCAGTACCCTGGAGTTTGGGAAACACGGCCGCCCGTTTGCTTTCGAGCTACAGCTCCTGGATGCCTGTTGAATATGGCAGCTGGCTGAGGGAACCTATGGCGCTGTGGATATCGTCGACCTGGTGACACTGGAGCAGTTCATCTCTCAACACACTTGGGGGACTGACGAGTGGGTCCAGTCCCACCACCTGGTGTCACTGGAAGAGGCCATTCAGCTGGCAGAAGTCTACATGACGGCACTTCCTGGAGGCAGCGAACCAGAGGCTCTTTCTTCTCTCTCTCCTCTCTCTTTCTCTCCAACCTCTCCTCACCCTTCCCCTGTCTCCCTCCGCTCCCCCCCTCCAGGTTCCTTATGTTCAGATCGCCTTCCTGAACATATGTAAAGGGTTGTTCAGGAAGAATGAGAGGCAATGCTCGAGATGGGCGTAATAGAGGAATCGTAGTGATTTGGCCAGCCCGGTGGTTCTTGTACCTATGAGCGACAGGACGGTCCGGTTCTGTGTAGACTATCGCAAAGTGAACACAATGTCCAAATTTGATGCGTACCCAATGCCTTGGATTGAAGAGATGCTTGATCGTTAGGTGCGGCTCAATTTTATTCAACACTGTACTTAATAAAGTGTTTTAGCAGATCCCTTTAACTCCAATCTCCCGAGAAAAAAACTACTTTATCCACACCTTTAAGCTTCCACCAATTTGTGACTCTTCCATTTGCTTTGTCCGGGCCCTGGCCACATTACAGCATCTCATGGACAAAATTCTCAGACCACATACAGTACGCCATATGCTGCTACATATTTAGATTATATATATTTATAATAATGACTGGCAGTGGTACATGAAACATCTGAGAGCCGTCTAGAGGTCGCTGTGACGGGTGGGACTCACGGCCAACCCAAAGAAGTGCGCAGTTGGTTGGGTGGAAGTTTGATATCAGGGTTTTTACATCATGGGCAGGTGTGACTCCAGGTTAACAAAACTGCAGCAATCACGGCCAGCTCGAGGCCCAAAACCAAAAAGGAGATAAGACAGTTTCTGGGGCTGGCTAGCTACTACCAAAGGTATGTGCCTAGTTGCTCTGATGTCACAGCCCGTTGACTGATCTTACTAGAAAGAGGGCCCCCGATCCGGTCCAGTGGATTGAGTCGTGCCAACAGGCTTTCCTAAAAATAAACACTGCACTTTGTGGGGGGCCGCATTTACATAATCTTAACTTCTCTCTCCCCTTCATTTTGCAGATGGATGCATCCGACAGGGGGCTGGTGGAGGTGGAGGAACGGAGGGAAATTGGTAAGGCTGGACACCTGGTTATCATTAACACCAGTCTCTCATTATAGTGATGGTGGAGGAAGTCCTGAAAAGGCTAAAAAGCATATCAGTCAGCAGGAGGAGAGACCAGAGAGAGAATCAGCTTTGTGTGTGCTTTCTAAGTTTATAAGGAACGCCCCTCCGCGTTTTGGTGGCCGGTAGGGAACTCCTTCACAACTGGCAGCAGCTCCACCTCTCCAGGTGGCCGGCAGGGAGCCCCTCCTCTCCTCACAGACTGAGCCCATCCTCCACGTCCAGGCGGCCAGCAGCAACTCCTCCATCACCCAGCGGATGGCCATGGCTGCTCCTTTGGGTGGATGGCAGTGGTGAGGACTCCAAGACAGTGCATCCCTCCTCATTCCCGATGCACCGATGTAACAAGGTTAAGGTTGGGAAAGGAGGAGGCGGGAACTGTCTGGTCACGTCCCGGCCCCGCCCTCTTCCTCTTCACATCAGCATAACCAGCATTCCATGGATACTGGTAATGTCTCCCAGGGGAAGCATATATGAGGAGAAAAGGAAAGGCCCTAAAACTGATCCCTGTGGCACTCCATACTTAACTTTAGTTTTATCTGAAAATTCATAATTTACACAGTCAAAGTAGATAAATATGACCTAACCCAAGCTAATGCCTGTCCAAAAATGCCAACAAAATTCTCAAGCCTATCCAAGGGAATATCATGATATATGGTGTCGAAGGCATCACTAAGATCTAAAAGCACTAGAAGAGAAATGCAGCCATGATCAGATGATAAGAGCAAGTAATTTGTAACTATGATAAGTGCAGTCTCTGTACTATGATGGTGCCTAAATCCTGACTGAAATTCTTAATATATATATATATTTTTGTAAAAATGAACATAGTTGAGAGGACACTACCTTTTCTAGTATTTTCAACATAAATGGGAGATTATGTTTATCAGACTATAATTATCAGACTCTTCAGGATCAAGCTGTGGTTTCATAATAAGCAGTTTAATATCTGCTATTTAAAATGTTCTTGGGACAAGCCCGGAAGATAATGAAGAGTTAATAATATTGTTAATAATAATACTTAGTATTTGAAACAAATCTGGAAGGCTATTAATGAAGCTATCTTTAGTTGTCAAAAGAATAGATCTATACAATCGATACACCAACCTTATACTAAAGGGGTGTGGTAAAATAAACACTATGGGAAAACAATTCAGGGAGAAAATGGTCTTTCCCACCACACTAAGAAAATAAATGCATTTTGTCAGTAAAATAAGTACTGTATATGGTGTCAAATATCAGTATTTTCTATGTTAAATGAAATGTTAAATGACTGCCAGCCCTATCTGTAATACATTTTAAGACCACACTTTTTCCCCTTAAACTACACAATAAATGTCAGACTTTCTTTTGGTATTCAACACATGAAAGGACAGGTCCCAGTCCATGCACTCATTAGTAAATCACTGACCTGAAACAACGTATGCATATTTAATCCAACTGATAACATTAAAATGCCCAAAAAGATTTAATTGTGTGTACCATCTATGAAAGTGGTTCTCATAGTGTGAGATTCGTAAATCTCATTCACTTTCACAAATTCAAAATAATTGGAAAAAAACGCAACAACCTTTTTACTCCTTAAGCTTTTTTTATATTTTCTTCTGGCACTGCAGCACATATGTCCTGCACATAGCTCACGGTGTTTATATGTATGTGCTGTCTGGTGCTCTTAATGCACTGCACTAATGTAAACAAAGATGTATTGTGAGCATGCCAGATTCGATTAGGTGGTAAATTAACATTTAAATTTCTGTCTGTTCCTCACACAACACTATCATATGGCATGAGATATGGCATATAAGTGATATGGGCAACTTCTATGGTGCTTTTATTTGCTTTTGAGGTTGACAGTCACACTCACGATCCTCTCATTTCTTCATTCTTTTGTTTTACAAATTAAAATAGTCATAATTGTTTTGATCGAGGGGGTGAGTAAATTATGGAAGATATTAAAATATTTGGCTATTATATATTATTGTAGCAGGCAATGTCTCTTGCTTAAGGGAAAGGAGGAGGAAGGAACTGGATTAACAATCAAAGACTTTTAATACAACATAATAACGGACACACACATACACATGCGTCTCTATCTCGAACTGGTGTCTCCGGCTCCTCTTTATTCCTCTCCTGGCTGATTGGGATCATTCAGCACTGGGCATCCATCCTTATGGCCCAGCCACGCCATCCTCCTCATCATATACCCCAAAAGCTCAATTCAGGCCAGGGAACCAACTGGCCTGCCTTACTCCCCCCTCACTTCCTGGAGGGGAGAAAAATGGATGCACACACAGCCTCATGCATGTCTCTCTCTCACTCACCCTCCTCCTCATCACAAATATATTAACATTGCTCATGCAGCAGTATAACTTACTTTTTATTCTATTTTTGGATGTTTTACAATTATAAAGGCATTAATACAATATTTTAAGTATTTATGTAACACAGAAAGTATACAGAAAATGCCAGAAACATTTTGTCCTGTGACAAAAGGAGATAAAAAAAATTTAGAACCACGGATTTATGGAAAGTCAAAGCTGAAGAGCACCCCCTGCTGGTGAGATCTACATGCAGCAACATCTTGTCGGCACAATCATCCCCAGCATAAGGGGAGCTTTCCTGCTCTGTGTAATCAATATCTGGTCAGAAACAACCAAAGCGTGCTAGAGAGGGGGAAGGTATCTGGGTAATCCCCGGGACTGTGTGTGGTTCTCTATATCACTGCCCTCCTGATGAATGAGTATGTGCACCGACCTGATGGACAAAAGTGGGCCATTGAGATTAATCCAGCAATAAAAAAGCCATTAATTTCTATTCATCTGTTTTGGGTTCATTCCTCAGGGCAAGTGGGCACTTTAACTTAAGGTCTAGCTGGCAATTAGGGCTCTTGGTGCTATGCATCATAATCAGTCTGGCTTGAGCAGGCATAGCTGGCACAAGTGATGGAGTCCTCAACTCAGGTCGTCTAAAATAGCTTGATAAGAGGGTTAATTACAGAATAAGAACACCGTGAAAACAGTTTGGCCATCAGAACATCTTTACTGACAATGAGTCTCATTCACTAACTGTGCATTTGTAAGTGTTGGGGAATTACTAACTAAAAGTAATGATGTGACAAACTACATTTTTCAATGGCATGGCAGTAGCTCAGCTATTTTCAAATTAGATTACTGAGATGTCACACCACAGACAACCGCGCTTGTGGGTTCCTGTATGATCTAGTTGTTCAAGTAACAGGTTGATGAATACACACTCTTACACATTTAACACACTTCTAAAGTGTGTAAAGAAATATGGCATATCAAAATCAAAACTATCATCAGACATGCAATTTGCATCTTTACTGCTGAATTATTGGTTCACAATAATCATCTGCATCATCATTCAATATTCAATTTAATGGCAGGCAGTTCGATTTCAAAGTTTCTTACTGCATGCAAAATAAATGCAAAAGACACAATTTGGAAGCATTACGTTAACATTATGAACTCATCATCGGTAGAGGCTCATCCCATTAAATCTTACATTGTGGTAAAAAATCATTAGATATTATTTGGCCTCATATAGACAGCACCTGCGGGGCAAATGTTTATCATTAAAGCAGACACAATAAAAATGATGGTGATCCTTGAAATGTCAGTTTCATGAAGCTGTGGCAGGGTGCTCAAGATACAGGCACACTAGGTGTTACGTCAAGCCTTTGAGAGGCATTTATTTGAAATAATAATAAACATATAATGTCCAAAAGGAAAGTTTCCAAAATAAAGGGGAATTTGGTGTCCTCATGGTGAGACAGGGTTTTGTGTAGAAGTATTGAGTATTGACATGGTCCAGGAGGTGGGCAGGGTCCAACGGCTACATGCGCTCCCCTCCATGGGCAGAGGCTTCTGTGGTGGCCTGTCTACACAGAGGCTGCAGCGAGTCCCCTCACAATCGCATCTAATTCATACTGGGGGTGCGGGTCCGGTGCACATCTAATTAATCTTTTGAAAATGGGGTGTTTCAACCCCACAAACAGCCCTTTTTGGGCATTTTCATCTCAATTTGAATGAAGCACCCATCAGCCGCATTTCCAAATGAGGGAGTGCTAGTGCGTGCCAGGGCTAGTTGCATTCCCCCTGTCACTTCCCTCAGGGGAACGGCCAATCGTGCCACACTTGCACCATCGGCGGGCCAATAGCCTTTGGCATGCTGATTACCCTTGGGCAAACTTGCCAGGTTCTGTATCAAGCAAATTATGGTACAGGTTCAGGAAAAATAAAGAAATTGTGGTGTATAGTACAATTCTGTTAAAACGCACAATGAGCAAATCAGTTCCCAATGAAAGAACTTTCCATGGTTTGAGATCATGAATAGTGTGCTGGGACATTGTGCCACTGTTAGTGGAGAGACCACTCAGGACACCATGGCATATACAGTCGGTCAGTTGCTAGCTAGCAAGGCCATTGGCCCCAGCTGGCCAGTTGATAGCCCTGACCTGAAAGTGGAAAAGCAGATATTGACAGGAGTTATTTTTTGGCGTGCCAAACAAAGTGCCGTCACTGAGATTTTGTTTATAAATAGTAACTAAATCTATACATCATCATAAATTAACTAGTTTTTAAAAAAAGAGCAGCTGGACTGTAATGTAGCTACTGTTTCAATGTAGCTTCCCTTACACTGTACACTCGTTTTTGTATGTAAAACCTTTATGGAAATGTTTTTACGCACAAATCATGATTAGTTAAAAATGTTTTACCTTTTTTTTTCTTAATTTAGTTTAAAATGATCATATTATTTCTGGAATTGTTATAACTGTAATGAGCTTGGCACATATTCTATTCTCATTCTTTGCACTGATATAGGTCTTGGATGGTCAGGGATAGACAGATCTCCACAGCTAAATTGTCACTTTGCCTGCCCTGCAAAGGCCAGCTTGTCAGATCTTAGAGGATTGATGCAGGCATCTACTCCCTTGATTTTTTCATTGTTTATTTCCCTCTCCACATACCACATGCTCAATTCCCACCCAAATGTCACGTGTGCTTAGAATGTATAATGCAAAGTTCATGTGTCACCTTGATTGTTAATACTTCTATATGAAAGTATATCAGTAGCAAAACTCGAGAGTTTGCATATTTGGATTTGAGAACTTGTAAAATACATATTTGTACTCATACGTTGTAATTTACACTCACAGCACCGATGTGGAAACTTGTAAAATACAAATTTGAAGTTGAATGTTGCGATCTGCACTCACAGACAATAAATCAAAGCTTGTGTTCTGAATTTACAATTGCAGAATAGTCACAAATGTGTAAAACGACATTCACATAAATATAACTACAGACCCAAACTTGAATACCTGGTTAAACTTTACATTGTCGAGTGGAAAGTAGTCTTCAGCAATAATTCACGTTAGTAGGGAAACATGGTGATAAGTGTGGGAGTTTTACAAAACTTTTTTTTATACTAATTAATTATTTTAAAAAAAAACTTCCCCCCCCCCCCCATTGCGATAACTGGCTCTCCTTTGACATTACAAAATCTTTATTTATTGAAGAAAAAAGATTACAATAAAAAAGTGCAATAAAGGAGAATCGATGTAGACTTGCATATTTGTAGCAAAAAATATCACTTGTACACAAAAAGTAAAGGAAAAATAGGAAATAAAAAGGAGAAGTAAAAAATAACTTAAGGAAAAGATCTAATCATAACAAGCAAGAAAAGAAATAAATTTTTTATCACTAACATATCTCCTAACATTTATTAAGCACTTGATTTCCAGCATTAATTCTGCAAATATAGGTCATTTTTTAATACATTTCTGTTTGTGTAAATAACATTTTGCAACCAGAATAATAATAAAAAAATGCCAATGTTTGAAAGAGATCTGTTTTAGTTTTCAAAATAAAATATGTCTTTGACATAAAAAAATCACATTTTAATGGTGACTCATGCCAAAAAGCAGTTAGATAACAAAAGGAAAAACATAAGATCAAGACTTTCACTGTTATTCCCACAAAAGGTACATGAGTTATTTACATCAGAATATTGAGATACAAGTAGGTTCACTGCAAAAAAATGATTTTTCATTTTTTCATTTTTCATTTTTTCAAACGATTTCATTCATTTTCAATTCGGTTTGCTGGTTCATCGGGCCGAGGTGTGTGCAGGAAGGCTGGTGTAGTAGGTTGTGGTGTTGTGTTCATGAATGATGGTGGGCGCCCTTGGAATTGACCACTGGTGCTGTGGGGGGGTGTAAATTGCCGTTGGAATAACAATTCCCTCATGAAGGAAAAACCCTCCTGAATGGTGCTGGTAATGTTAGCAATGTTTGTATTTATCTGCAGCATGTTGTCGGAGTTGCGTCTAGAAGAGTCCTCCATCAACTCCAACATCCTCCTCTTTATTTTAAGGTCCTCCTCTGCCGGATCGGTGGGAACCTTCCTCTTCAGCCTGTCTCCTCTATGGCTGTTCAACTTTGCCTTAAATATAGCAGAGAAAATTTGCATTATTACAACGCAAAATAAGTTCAGAAAGCTATGTCAATAATGCACTAAACCAACACACCTACACAAAGAACATGCATCCATCCTAACTACACTGAAAAAAATTTATTGAATTTACTAAATGTTATGTTGTGTTCCACACAATTGATTTTAGCTACATTTAAACAAATGCATTAAATTGAACTAAAATTAAAGGAATAGTTCACCTCAAAGTTGAAAATTGTGTCATCATTTACTCACCCTCAATTTGAGTAATCAAAACAATCAAAACATATTTTAGCAAATTAAATGAATCTTTTTTTTTCAGTGTATGCCCACATCAAACAATACTGTATCATATGTAAATGGACTGCATTTATACAGCGCTTTCAACAGACCCATGGCTAGCAAAGTGCTTTACATATTGCCTCACACATTCATACTCGCTAAGCTTGAAATCATAAACCTGGAGCAATTTTTACCTGGAGCAAATCCCGGCGCTGCTTTACAACCGCAGATGGAAGACAGTCGAGGGATTCAGTGGAGTTTGGAGAATCGGAAGGCAGCTCCACTGTCGATGTAGACGACTCTTCCAGGTCACCAGTTCCGGAGCGTGTAGTAGGCGAACCACCCCAGATCTCCTCGCAAAGCTCATAAAATATGAGTACTACCCATCCTTGACCACTTCGACGCCCTGTGTCCACCGCATGCCTGTATTTGCTGCGTATATTTTTCATCTTTGCGGTGACTTGGACTTTTGAGACCATGCTTGCATCGTGAGGGAAATCCTTCTCGGTTAGCTCCCTCGGATACTGTGCCTGAAACGCGTCCGTTATATCACAATATTTGGAGTGACACGACTCCCAGTCAACGTTTTCTTGCAGCTTAGTGGACTTGTAGTCGAGTGTGACTCTAAGTAGTAGTTCGACTTCATCGTCAGTCCATACGAAAGACTCCACTCTTGCTCTTGAAGTTCTTGCGTTCGCCATCTTCGTCTTCTTCTTGGTTCGTATACAGCGCGCAAGGTTATGCGCATGCTCAAAGTCTTCTTCTCCGTGTATAGTGTATCTCTGTGGCAGAATTACAGCGCCCCATACTGGTCTGGCATATATACTACACCGTTTTCAGTCGGTTTCAGTGGTTTCGTGTGTACGCAGATATTTCTTGAGACGACGCCGTGTTTACGGAATTTTTTTTTAGAACGAGGAAAAAAAAAAATCGGATAGGGAACGCACCGGCTTCGTGTGGACGTGGCCTTAGACAAGTATTTTTGTCTTGTTTTCCTGTCAAATTATCTAAACTTTCTTAAAACATGATTTATTTACTTGTCAAGCAAAATGGGATAAGATATTAATTTATATTAATATTAATTATTAATGTTAATTAAGACTAAATTTAGTGAACTTTAGACTCAAACAAGAAAAAAAAAATCTGTCAATGGGGTAAGCAAAATAAACTTGTTTTCTCTTTAAATTAATATGTCAATGGCAGAAATAGTATAAGTAGTATGCTAGTACGCCATTCCGAACTTAGCCCTTCACTTTGCTATTGCGCGGACTGGCGCATCATCGCGTTCAAAAACCTCCCATCTCATTGATTAGGCATCAACCAATGAAACAACTTAATTGCCCTGGTCTTGCTCTAAAGCACAAGTGAGTTTTGCTACGGTTTTTCACAAAAGTAGTTGCAGAAGTCAAGGCATGAAGATTTAAAATTGCAGTGCTAGATCTGAGAGGTTGTAAGTACTGATTTGTGGTTGTTTTGTGAAAATGATTTAAATGACAAAAGCTAATGTATAATACAGGTTTGTGCCTGTAGTTGTATTTATGTAAATGTCATTTTACACATTCGTTACTATTTTTCTGCAATAATTCAGAACACAAGCTTTGAATTATTGTCTATGAGTGCAGATTGCAACATTCAACTTTTTTTGAATACGAAAAGTTTTCATATCAGTGCTGTGTGTAAATTTCAACTTACAAGTACAAATATTTATTGTACAAGTTCTCAAATCCAAATATGCAAGCTCTCACGTTTTGCTACTGATTTACCTTCATACTTGCAGTAATGTTCTTTGGTTGCAGACACCTGCATTGTCTACATTTAAAGTGCTAAAAGGATAATTTTTTGGTTCTTTTTGGAGCTTGACAATCGTGGTCACTATGAAAAGAGCTGTGTGAAGATCTTTAGTTACATACGCTTTTGTAGAAATTCACTATTCTCAGGCAGCCATGATTAATTTAATGTATCAGTTGGTTACAAGGTTGCTACCGGCAATGCTGCACAAGTCCGTGTTTGTTTGTAGCTTGCTAGCATGCCTAGTATTGCTTATTCCTCTACGTTCATAATTTTATCCTTTGCCATTTTACAGCATGCTTCATTTTTTTCTGCTTTTCAACTGTTTCAACTGTGTGTATATTGCCGAGCACACCCAATATTTTCTTTTCTTTTTTTCCCAAATTAATGCATCTCACATTTCTACTGTGTGCATCCATTTCCTCTGTGTTTTACACTGATTATAGAATAAATCTCAAATCTCTGCTGATTAGGAACAGCAAACAATTGTGTGAGGATTCAAATCGATCTCAAACCCTCGCCGCTCAAGCGGCTCAAACAACCATAACAAAAAACAACAACAAACAATTGCGGTAAGTCATGGCATCCGCTCATGTTATTGATTGCTGCCTTGCATGCCAAATGTTTACTATAGCTTCTTCCATCAGCAGTGAGGGATTCACATGTTATAAATGTAAGGAATTAGTCTGGCTGACAGAGAAGTTTAATGAGTTATAAACATGCATCTGAACGCTAATGGAGGTCAGTGAGAGAGAAGCCGGTAGATACTGTTCTGGATGCGGGAAGAACAGCGAGGAACACTGAAATTTTCATTCTTGCTGTAGAGGCCCTGCAGCAGGGCATTTAGGTGATGTCTCAGCAGCATTCTTGCTCTTCAAAGTGACACCACTCTACCATTCCTGTTAGGATTTCCAATCTATTCTTCCCACTCAGTGATGCAGCCACTGAGATTCATGCTGAAAGTGCCCTTGTTTTAACAGAATCTATTGTATGGAATGTGGAAATAGAGACTACAGCCACTATTGTTAAATGCATTTCGGGGGCTCTAACATCAGATCAGATTTACAAGTGCTGGCTAATGCTAAATGTAGATTTTCTAAAATTGTTATTCATGTCGGCTAACGATGTCTGGCTTTGCCAGTTAGAGATCACTAGAGATAATATTAAAGAGGTGTGTGAACTTGCAAAAATGATGTCAGACACTGTAATATGCACTGGCCCCCTCCCTGCTCATCGTGGTGAATTGTGTTTAAAAATAAGTAATTAAATAATAATTGTATTTAGAAACACAGTGAGAAAGCCGAAGGCAACTGTGTCAAGGAACACAAAACTCCATAAGATGTTGGCTGGCACCGGCTGCATTCTGTCGTTATCACGAAGCAGGACTCCAACATAAAGCAGGAATGGAGCTGGATCCAGCTGGTTCTGGTGATCTCAGGATAGGAGTCCAGAAGTTTAGACAGGGATACAAACAGAATAATATTAGCATAGATGCCATTACATTTATTGCAGAGTTATTGATCGCGATCAATGTTTCTGGTTTCTGGTTTCAGCAGACCTAACTAAAGCAGCCTTATTGTGAGTTGAAGGATAAATTAACTGTATGCCTGGTTAAATAGATAAGTCTTTAGTCTAGACTTAAACTCAGTGAGTGTGCCTGTGTCCTGAACAGTGTTAGGGAGAATATTCCATATGTAACCCATATAGAATATGCTGTCACTAAAGGGTTAACTAGTCGAGCCCCAAATTACATAATGCCAGTAGAGGGCGCACTAGCACTATTTTTACATTCGTCATTGGGGAATTCTCCGTTGTGTCAAGCGGCAGAAGGAAAAAAGCTCTAGTTCACGTTGTGAAAATAGATCGGGAAAACAGTAACATTTAGTCAATTCTAATCAGGAGTTGTACAGATAAGATAATCTTTAATTAGTAAACCGAGGACTGCATTGTGGAAGACATTTTTCTGTTGTTTTTCACTGTGTTTTCTTCCAAAACTTCCGGTGAGTTTTCTGTTGTCTCAATGTGCTCATTAACTTGCCATATTGCTAGCTAACAAGAGGTGATGTTATCAGTGAACAATATTAGGTTTTAAGATCTCATGCTATTATAATAAAACCAATCGGAGTGACATGAGATTCAAGAGTATTGTAAGATGTTTATGTTGCACTTAGCTCATAAAGTGTGAATTTTGTGTTTTGTTAAATTTAGCATTCAGCTAAGTACTGGGTTCTAAATGTATTTAACTGAGGTAAAGGGACTGGTGAGGAAATAATGCATTAATTTCAGGGTGTTTAATAGCATACAGTTCATTATATGTTATAATTGGAAAATGCATTAATCCTGTAAGGAACATTTAGGTAGGAAAATAAATGCTATTGTTTAATTTTGTATGTTTTGGCTTTGCCAATGCGAACTATGGTTTTTAGTCAAACAGACTTGTATGAAGCAAAGTCGTAGAGTGATTTGAACAGTTCTCTTATAATCATAGTTAATGGTTTTAAATGTGTAGCTGGTTTATTAAGAAAAAAAGTAAATTAGTAAATTACCATATATGGAAAGGAGATATAAAGAATTATAATTGTTTTATCTATTCTGTACTGCTATGTACAGATTGGTTTTTATCCTGGATTCAGTTTGGTTCCAAACCATACCGACTTCGATGGCGAGCCTGTCCCAGTGAGTGAAATTCTACAGAAGGAACGTTCGGACGCAGTGTGGCCAGCTGTGTCGGCTTCTCTTCTGCAGAGTGACTGAACTGATTCGTATCCAGACCTCGGATACTGGATTCCATGGATTTCAGATAAGGAAACTTGAATATGTTTCAGTTTACTACCCGGGTAGAGTGACTTTCTAATTTTCCAAGGACACTTTTATTTTGTTTTCTTATTTTTTCTAAATATAAGAGCTCTATTTTATTTTGGGGTATTTTCTAATGTAAGAGAGCATAAGTTTGTGAATAGTGTGTTGTGCAGTGATTGTGAAATAAACCTGCCAGCTGTTCTGTTAAAACAAGTTAAGTCTCCTTGTGAGTCTTGTCAATTACTGCTCAGAGCCTAGGTAATAGATATATAGCTATCATTCTAATTCAGGTTAGAGGTGCTACATAAAGCTTGGCGAGCCAGCCAGGAGCAGTTTGTGGTTATATCTATACTTATACAGAACAGCTTTGGCATATTTGTTCACAATTCATCATAATCTCGCAGACTGTAAATTGATGTGTTTTAATTTTTGGGGTTGTTTTGCAATTTCACTTACTGAAACATGGATGTTATTCAGTCTAAGAATATTAAGGTGCCCAATTCAGTCCTAGTCAGTGGGTTTTTCTGGTACTGATGTAGATGATGAGGTGGTCGACTTTTTGGAGAAATATGGGCCCATTGATAGAGTAGTTAAAATAGAAAGTTCTGATCCTGATTTCAAGAACACAGCTGTTGTTGAGTTTCAATTCGGCTCAGCTATTCAAACACTTCAGAGTGACTTACCAAGCCACAGACCCTCTTCCGATCCTAACATTATTCATCACATCCAGCTTTTGTCTAGCATTTACGCGGCTAATGTAGGATCAAGCTTAACCCAGTCCTACCTTTCTGAGTTAAAAGATGTAGCAAAAATGAGTGGTACAAATTTTGAGAAAGTACTGCTAGAGGAGTTGGCTAGAATTCAACACTCTGCAAAGCAGGACCGTCCATTTGAGCATGAAGACCCCTTGGTCGACATATCCCCTCTGTATACCCCTGACACAAATACGGTGGCAGCACCGGTAACTGACCAGACCCCAACTGAGCCAACTACTCAGTCCAAAGTGACAATGAATATGGATAGCACTCCGTTTCCACTCAAACAGGCTTACGAGGTTCCACGTAGTGGTAGTAGAGCAACCTATCAGCTAACACCTGAACAACTTACTACACCTGAATTCCAAAGAGTGGTGGTAGAACATATCGTAAAGAGTAATGATATGTTGTCAACACCTTACGGTTTTCCCAAGTGGAGGCCTTTCTCTGGAAAAACCCCATGTCCAAGCCTAGAAGTAGATTATGACACCTGGCGTAGCAATGTAGAGTTTTACCTCACAGATACCACAGTTCCTGACAAACAAGTGGTCAGAAAGATTTCAGAAAGCTTGCTTCCTCCAGCTTCCAATGTTGTGAAACATCTAGTGCCTCAGTCCAGTTCCCGTGAATATCTGAGTGTTCTTGACTCAGCTTATGGTACCGTGGATGATGGTGATGAACTTTTTGCAGCATTCCTAAACACTAACCAAAACGCAGGTGAAAAACCTTCTGCTTACTTACATAGACTACAGGCTACATTGAGCAATGTAGTGAAAAGAAATGGCATTGCCGCTGGAGACTCAGACCGCCAACTGCTGAAACAGTTTTGCAGGGGATGCTGGAACAATAGCTTCATCACAAATCTTCAGCTGGAACAAAGAAAGAATAATCCACCCTCGTTTCCTGAGTTGTTGCTCTTAATACGAACTGAAGAGGACAAGCAAACTGCCAAGTCCTGCCGCATGAAGCAGCATCTTGGATGTCCCAAAACTAAAGTCCAGTCTGACTCACTGAATGTGTATGATTTTGACACTGATGAGAAAGACATAGCAGCAGCTGCTGCTGCAGAAGAAATTCCTGATGCAGGTACAAAGAAAATGAAAAAACAAATAGCACATCTTCAAGCCCAGTTGGCAACTCTGAAAGCATCAATGGATGAGTCCTCAGCAAAGACTACCTCCAAGACATTCAAGTCAAAGAAATCTAAGCCGAAAGAGCCTGCAGAGAAATCATCACAGTACAATGGGGGAAAATCCAGCAAGAAACCTCGGCCATGGTACTGCTTTAACTGTGGTGAAGATGGACATATAGCCCCATCCTGCAGCAATGAACCCAACCCAGTCATTGTTGAGGCTAAGCGAAAAGAACTTCGAGAGAAGCAGCGGTTGTGGGAAGCCCAAACACAACCAGAGTTAAACTAGGTTATGTTCCTGTTGAGGGGCAAACAGGAACAAAGACTAACCACCCTTGTCCCAAACCAAATGTTAAACAGAATACCTCAAGTTATTCTCTGAGCACAAAGCACCTGTCTAAAATACCAAAAGGTTTAATAGGGGAGAAATGCACAAGCAATGTTACTGTGTCAGGAGTAAACTGTAACTGTCTCCTTGACACTGGATCTCAGGTGACCACAGTATCAACTGCATTCTACAAAGAACACTTATCAAAGCAGCCAATCCAGCCTTTTGATCTACTTGATGTTGAGGGTGCTAATGGTCAGTTTGTTCCATATTTAGGGTACGTAGAAGTCAACATTGGTTTCCCAAAAGACTTTATTGACACTGCACCTGAAGTATCCACATTAGCATTAGTTGTCCCTGATCGACGCTCCAACAGAGACTTACCTATTCTGATAGGGACTAACTTACTTGATGTGCTATATGATGAACACTGCCAGAACAACACTCATAAAAACACTTCAACTGTCTATGGTTATAGACAAATCCTCAGGGCACTTGAGCTCCGAAAAAGGCTGAACGCCACTGGAGAAATTGGCATCATGACACTAAAAGGAAAAACACAGCAAGTCATTCCTGCACAGGAGAAAGTTGCTGTGGAATGTTATGTCAACGTCAGTTATGCTAATACTGAGAAATGGGCAGTCTTGGAGCAACCAACAACCACTGCTTTACCTGGTGGGATTTTCATTGATTGTTGTCTCATCACTCTGCCACAGCAACACAAACAAAAGTTGCCTGTTTGGATAAGGAATGAAACCAACCATGATATTACAATCCCCACAAACTGTGTTATTGCAGAATTACATGCTTCCGAACAGATCCTTGAAAACGTTCACTTACCTGACAAAAACTCTGCTACAGTGGACTGTTGTAGTGCCACTGTTTCTCCATCGTGTCAAACCACCCAAAGCAACTTGACATTTGACTTTGGCCAGTCCCCTCTGCCAGAGGAGTGGAAAAGCAGAATCACTGAGAAGCTCAACGGTTATGTTGACGTTTTCGCACATAATGACCTTGATTTTGGCCATGACACCAAAGTCAAACACCATATCAAATTAAAAGATGAGACTCCTTTCAAGCAACGAGCACGGCCCATCCATCCTAATGATTATGAAGCTGTGAGGAAACACTTGAAATCATTGCTGGACGCTGGTGTGATACAGGAGTCGGAGTCCCCTTACTCCTCACCCATTGTTGTTGTAAGGAAGAAGAATGGTGATGTCCGCCTTTGTGTCGATTACCGTAAGCTTAACCTGCAGACCATAAAGGATGCTTATGCATTACCAAATCTGGAAGAAACATTCTCCGCCCTTACCGGGTCAAAATGGTTTTCGGTGATGGACCTCAAGTCAGGTTACTACCAAATCGACATGGAGGAGTGTGACAAAGCCAAGACTGCTTTTGTGTGCCCCCTGGGTTTTTGGGAATTCAATCGAATGCCACAGGGAATAACCAATGCACCTAGCACCTTCCAGCGGTTAATGGAGAAATGTATGGGTCACATTAACTTGAGGGAGGTGCTGGTGTTCCTTGATGATATAATTGTGTTCTCAGACTCCCTGGAGGAACACGAAACCAGACTTTTAAACGTATTGCAACGACTAAGAGAAAATGGTCTCAAACTGTCTCCCGAGAAATGCAAATTTTTTCAAACCTTTGTGCATTACCTCGGACATGTTGTTTCAAGAAATGGTGTGGAGACTGACCCTGGGAAAGTCAGTGCACTGAAAACTTGGCCAAAGCCCCAGACACTTAAAGAACTGAAGTCCTTTTTAGGATTTTCCGGTTATTATCGGCGTTTTGTGAAGGACTATTCCAAAATAGTTAAGCCCCTAAACGATCTCACCTCCGGATACCCACCTCTAAAAAAAAGTCAGAAGATGACGACATGTAAAGGGAAGTATTACAACCCAAAAGAGCCATTTGGAGAAAGGTGGACACCTGCTTGTCACGAAGCTTTTGAGTGCATAAAAGAAAAGCTGACCTCCTCTCCAATCCTGGGGTTTGCAAATCCAAAGCTACCATATACTTTGCACACAGATGCTAGCACTACTGGTTTAGGGGCTGTGTTATATCAGGAGCAGGACGGACAAACTCGGGTCAAGTATAGGGCTGGAAAGAATAATCAGGATGCCGACGGCCTCTCTAGGCGACCTCATGGTATGTTGGTTGATGATGACGTTGAACTGGAAGAAAAAGAAAGGATAAAACAGTTCACATCACATCATTTGGCATCATCAGCTGACCATCTAAACTTACCTGCAGATGTGGTTACAGCTGTATGTCACAGAAGTCTTCTAAGAGAGCCAGAAAACTACTTACCTTCCCTTACGTTGGTTGAATCTTTGGCTCTCAAAGCCGAGGCTGTACCAGACATCTATGGTGAAGAGGACTTGATAGGACATGTAACTGTACCCATCTTTACTGAAGTGGAACTCAGAGATCGACAGGAAGCTGACCCCACCTTCAAGCATGTCATTAACTGGTTAAAAGCTGGAGACAAAATACCCAGTGACATCAGTACTGACTCCCTTGAACTCAAGCTGGTGCTTAAAGAGTGGAAGCGTCTTGAAATGCGATATGGTCTTCTGTACAGGAAACGTCAGTGTGAAGAAAAAACATCCTATCAGCTCGTACTTCCAGAGTCACTCAGGGCAATTGTACTCACTTTTCTTCATGACGACATGGGGCATATGGGGATAGAGCGTACAACTGACTTAGTAAGGTCAAGATTTTATTGGCCACGGATGGCTGCAGACATCGAGCACAAGGTCAAAACATGTGGACGATGTGTTAGAAGAAAGGCTCTGCCTGAAAGAGCAGCACTTCTTGTCAGTATCCAGACATCTAGGCCAATGCAATTGGTGTGCATGGACTTCTTATCGCTTGAGCCTGACACCCATAACACTAAAGACATCCTGGTCATCACAGACCACTTTACAAAGTACGCAGTAGCCATACCTACTAAAGACCAAAAGGCTATTACTGTTGCAAAGTGCCTGTGGGAGCAATTCCTAGTGCATTATGGGTTTCCTGAACGCCTGCATAGTGATCAGGGCAGGGACTTTGAGTCTCGTACTATTAAAGAGCTCTGTGCCATAGCTGGTATCAAGAAAGTGCGGACAAGTCCCTATCACCCGCGAGGAAATCCGGTTGAGCGGTTCAATCACACTCTTCTTGGCATGTTGGGTACCCTAAAGGATAAGGAGAAGAGTCACTGGAGGGACTTTGTAAAACCACTCACACATGCCTACAACTGTACCAGAAATGAGGTTACAGGGTTTAGCCCCTATGAGCTGATGTTTGGGAGACAACCCAGGTTGCCTATAGATATTGCATTCAGTTTACCTGTCAGAGAGGGAAAACAAACATATCACTCACAATATGTGCGGAATCTCAAGTCTAGGCTAGAGGAGAGTTATCAAACAGCCATTGAAAACTCACATAAAGTTGCTGACCGAAACAAACGCCGTTTTGATAAGAGGGTCCAAGAATCTACCCTTGAAGTGGGGGATAGAGTCCTGGTGAGGAACGTAAGGCTGCGGAACAAGCACAAACTTGCTGACAAGTGGGAGTCTGCTGTGTACTGTGTCCTAAAACAAATGGGAGATTTACCTGTTTACATGGTTCAGCCAGTAAATCAAGATGGTCCAATCCGCACTCTGCACAGGGATCTTCTGTTACCATGTGGGCAGTTGTATGAAGCTGAAGAAGATGAACCAGATCAGCCAATGGCCACACATCGCCCCAGGACACGACAAAATTCTCCTCAGCAGCAAGAAGAGGAAGATTGTGAGTCTGGAGATGACTACACCGGTTTTCCTGTGAAATCCTCAGTCTTTACAGAGGAAAGGTTCACAAATGTATACGACATTCAAAGAAAGCTGGATACATCTGTCCATTTTCCTGGGGAGAGTGATTTGAGCAAGACATTACCACCCCAGTCTCCAGGGGAGTTCGTGGCAGGTAAAGAGATGGCATTGCCGGCAAAGGAAGCTGAGGCATGTCTTGAAGAGGCTAGAGAATCCCAGCCAGAGACTACAGTTGAACAACCTCCTACTGAGGACGTGGAGATCTTGCCTGAGTCAGTCAATGTGATGCCACCTATCACTCTGGAAGATGATGATGTTCCCTTGTTGGATCTTGTTGATCCAGAAGATGGAAATAACAGAGGAGTACAAAAAACGGACATTGAAATCTCTGACGGTTGTGATCAACAAAATGAGGAAGTAATTGAAGTTGTGGAAGACGCGTCTGTACGTCGATCTGAAAGGTCAAGGAGAGTACCTGGCCGATTCCATTACCCACAGTTGGGAAAACCCCTCATCTCATTTGCTCAAAACCTTTTAGACAGTTTCAACCATACACTTAGTATATTTAGTGAATATGAAAATAAAGAACTTGTAAATGTGTGAGCCAGAATATTTTAGCTCATGAAGGGACTCATGCAGATTTAGGAGGGGAGTGTGTAACCCATATAGAATATGCTGTCACTAAAGGGTTAACTAGTCGAGCGCCAAATTACATAATGCCAGTAGAGGGCGCACTAGCACTATTTTTACATTCGTCAATGGGGAATTCTCCGTTGTGTCAAGCGGCAGAAGGAAAAAAGCTTTAGTTCACGTTGTGAAAATAGATCGGGAAAACAGTAACATTTAGTCAATTCTAATCAGGAGTTGTACAGATAAGATAATCTTTAATTAGTAAACCGAGGACTGCATTGTGGAAGACATTTTTCTGTTGTTTTTCACTGTGTTTTCTTCCAAAACTTCCGGTGAGTTTTCTGTTGTCTCAATGTGCTCATTAACTTGCCATATTGCTAGCTAACAAGAGGTGATGTTATCAGTGAACAATATTAGGTTTTAAGATCTCATGCTATTATAATAAAACCAATCGGAGTGACATGAGATTCAAGAGTATTATAAGATGTTTATATTGCACTTAGCTCATAAAGTGTGAATTTTGTGTTTTGTTAAATTTAGCATTCAGCTAAGTACTGGGTTCTAAATGTATTTAACTGAGGTAAAGTGACTGGTGAGGAAATAATGCATTAATTTCAGGGTGTTTAATAGCATACAGTTCATTATATGTTATAATTGGAAAATGCATTAATCCTGTAAGGAACATTTAGGTAGGAAAATAAATGCTATTGTTTAATTTTGTATGTTTTGGCTTTGCCAATGCGAACTATGGTTTTTAGTCAAACAGACTTGTATGAAGCAAAGTCGTAGAGTGATTTGAACAGTTCTCTTATAATCATAGTTAATGGTTTTAAATGTGTAGCTGGTTTATTAAGAAAAAAAGTAAATTAGTAAATTACCATATATGGAAAGGAGATATAAAGAATTATAATTGTTTTATCTATTCTGTACTGCTATGTACAGATTGGTTTTTATCCTGGATTCAGTTTGGTTCCAAACCATACCGACTTCGATGGCGAGCCTGTCCCAGTGAGTGAAATTCTACAGAAGGAACGTTCGGACGCAGTGTGGCCAGCTGTGTCGGCTTCTCTTCTGCAGAGTGACTGAACTGATTCGTATCCAGACCTCGGATACTGGATTCCATGGATTTCAGATAAGGAAACTTGAATATGTTTCAGTTTACTACCCGGGTAGAGTGACTTTCTAATTTTCCAAGGACACTTTTATTTTGTTTTCTTATTTTTTCTAAATATAAGAGCTCTATTTTATTTTGGGGTATTTTCTAATGTAAGAGAGCATAAGTTTGTGAATAGTGTGTTGTGCAGTGATTGTGAAATAAACCTGCCAGCTGTTCTGTTAAAACAAGTTAAGTCTCCTTGTGAGTCTTGTCAATTACTGCTCAGAGCCTAGGTAATAGATATATAGCTATCATTCTAATTCAGGTTAGAGGTGCTACACATAGTTTAGGAGACAAATATGAAAAGGATCTATCTCTTTTTGTTGATTTTGATATTCTAGGAACTATTAACAGGCCAGAATTTTGTGATCATAATAAACATGATGGAAAATAGCATGGTAGAAGGTCACTTAAGTACAGAGTTTGAACATAGTTAACAGAATTCACAAAATTATAAAAAATTTAACAGGTAGCCAATGCAACAACGGTAAAATGGGGCTAATATGATCATATTTCTTGGTTCTAGTCAGAACTTGTGCTGCTGCATTTTGAACCAATTTAAGTTTATTTATTGATCTTGCTGGACATCCTCCCTGTAATGCATTACAATAATCTAGTCATGAACACATCAATTTGTTTTTCAGCATCAGAGAGCAGGTGTCGAAATTTAGCAATATTTCTTAGGTGGAAGAATGCTGTTCTACAAATATTGGTAATTTGATTTTCAAAGAACAGATTGCTATATAATATAACACCTAAGTTCTCGCTGTTGAAGACAATGCAACAGTACATCCATCAGGAGTCAAATTATATATTAGCAGATAATTTTTAGAGGTTTTTGGTCCAATAATTAGTACCTCTGTTTTTTCGGAATTGAGTAGAAGGAAATTTCTGGCCATCCAATCTTTGATTTCATTGATTGATTCATTGGAGAATTGTGAAATTTCGTCAAGTTTTGAAGAAATATAAAGTTGGGTATCATAGGACATTGGAAATGTAGTCCACGATTCCTGATAATATCTCTCAGGGGAAGCATATACAAGGAGAAAATAAGAGGCCCTAAAACTGATCCCTATGGCACTCCATACTTAACTTTTGTTTAGTTTGGCAATTACTCATTTACATAGACAAAGTGGTAGCGGTCTGCTAAATAGGACCTAAACCATGCTAATGCAAGTCCACAAATGCCAACATAATTCTCTAGCCTATTCTAGAGAATGTCATGATATATTGTGTCAAAGGCAGCACTAAGATCTAAAAGCACTAGAAGTGAAATGCAGCCGCGATCAGATGATAAGAACAAGTAATTTTTTAACTCTGATAAGTGCAGTCTCTGTACTGTGATGGGGCCTAAATCTGGCTGAAATTTTTCATAAATATACTATTTCTCTGTAGAAATGAACATAGTTTTTTTTCTAGTATTTTTGACAAAATGGAGATTTGAAATCAGTCTATAATTAGCCAGTTCTCTGGGATCAAGTTGTGGCTTCTTAATACGCAGTTTGATAACTGCCATTTTAAAGTTTCTTGGGACATGTCCTAAGGAAAGAGAGGAGTTAATAATATTAAGAAGAGGTTCTGAGATTACAGGGAAAACCTCTTTTAAGAGCTTAGTTGTTATTGGAACTAACAGAATGTTGTGGCTTTTGATGTTTCAATAAGTTTTGTTGGCTCTTCATGACCTATGACATCGAAGGATTGAAGTTGCACCTGAGGAAAACTATGAGACACTGTTTTCTGAGGTACTGTGACAGATGATTGTATTGGTGCTACGTTCAGGAGTGGGTTTGGTTATTAGCAATAATTAATATTTATCAAAGATTATTATTAATTATTAAAATCAACAGAACATTGATTAGAATCAATGTTAGCTTTTAAATCCTTTAAATCAACAATCATCAAAGATAATTACCAATTATCAAAAACAATAAAGTATTATTAAGGATTAATATTGCAGGAGCACCACCCTGGAATCAGGAACTAATAATCAGACAGTATAAAAGTCTCAATATAGGATTGTTCTCGTAGGAAAGTTGACGTCCAGAGAACATCGGCGTTCAAAATGAAAAAACTGAAGGCTTTGAATCCGAGCACTGATATCCCCTGCCAGCCCTTGACAGGTGTATGAAAAAAACAAAACACTTCTCTTTAAAGTATGACAAAGTTTATTGATGCAGTATTATCAATTAATAATCAGTACAATGCAGTGTTGTGGAAATTTTACATTGATCGAATAATGGAATGTTCCTTTTTGACTGTCTATGTGTGTACGTGTGGGAAGTGTGACACTTCAGGAACATATGTGACAGGACCTTTTCACCTTAGGTGGGCAGCTGTGGCTTTATGTAGAAACTGACTGTTTCGGGACCTATGAACTTAGACCTTAGCAGTGCTTTAAGTAGAATTTAAACTGACAGTGGACACCTTATCTGGAAAAGGCCAATGGTACAGCTGCTGGGAAGGAACCTTGAAAATACAAGATAAAAGGGCTGTTCATCTCTTCCTGGGGGTGTCACTCTCTTGCACAGCGCAATTACTGTGGATTAGACTGAACCTATTCTTGCAAGAATAAATACTAATTTGACTCTGAGTGTCTCTTATGCAGCGATGCTGTTTTAATGAATTTTAGCCACAACAATTTGGTGTCAGAATAGTGGGATTCCTTGGAAGTGCCTTCTGGACCCTGAGAGCGGACGGTGTTTGGCCACCTGGACTGAGAAGTTCCAGCTCTACCTCGTAAACTTTAGAGAGAGAGACCGACCGCATCAGGGCCAGGAGAAACTCCACTGGAATCAAATGAAAACGAACCCGTGGCAACAAGAAAAGACATCTTTGGTAAGAGACGACTAAATTGTTTTCTTTTGGTACAAGAGAGAGTGAACCATAGTGGCTGAGACTGTTGTCTATGGTGCGAGTGCAAGAGGTTCTCAACCTGAAACTGAGACTTTGACGGGTCAAGAGGTTTTCTAAACGAGACTGAGTTCTCGCAAAAGTTGTTTAATTAGGTTAGCTAAAATACGCTGGAACGGGCTCCAGAGAGAGATTTTGAGCAAAACCGTAGTTAACGAAGCACTAGCGTATTAGTGCACCCTTTCTGATCTTGGGTTAAGAAATCAGGTCTGTTGGAGACGTCTGACAGATTTTAAGACGCGCGTCGAACGGTAAATCCAGAGAGACAGAAACAGCCAGTATGGGGAAGTCTCAGAGCAAGCTTGCCAAATTTGATACACCGGTGTTTTGTCAAATGAGAAAACGTTATGGGAAAAAATGCATGCAGGACATGGGAAAATTAATACAGCACCATGATTTTCCCAGGGAGGGAACACTGAGCGCTACCAGATTAAAAGTAGTGAAGGAATCAGTGGAACAGGGCAGCGAGAAAACAAAAGGTTGTTGTGGCTGCGTTCAACATGTGTGTAAAAAGTGCGAGAAAACACTAGATTGTTGGTTCCAGGAAGCTGACAAGAGGGAACGAAAACAAATGCAGAAAGAATTAGCATGTAGGACTGAGAAAGAAACGGGTGAAAGATCTGTATGTGTGTCAGCACCACCAGAAGAGACTAACAAAATGAGTGTTTGTGTTTCTCCACATGGAATGGTGACCGGGCCGGCGCCCCCGGCATAGAACCATCATTATCCCGTAGCGGAGCTGAAAGCCCTGAAACTGAACCCTGACCTTGACTGCTCTCCGCCCAGAAGACCAGCGCAATTGCAAGCACATGCAGTGGCAGCTCCACCCGTCTTCGATGAAGAAGAATCTTCGGAGGACAGTAATGAAGCGATCCCCGAGACCCCTGATCAAGACACTGGAAGGGCCGGTGGACAGCTACGGACAAGATCACAGGTGAAACAAGAAAAGGTCAGCTTTACAGCTCCCATGGTAGAAGTAGCGGGGGCAGAAGGACCGATGATGGTCTTCAGACCATGGACGGTGGCCGATATGAAAGAAGCCATGGCCCATCTGTCAAACCCTGATGACGCAGGTGACAAATTTTCAAGTGAACTAATTATTTTTTGTCAAGAATTCAGTCCCACTACACAGGAGCTGAAACGGCTGCTGGCCGTGAAACTGGGGGCCACGAACTGGCACAAAGTGAGCGGATCGATCGGACAGGGAAATGTGCGGCGAGTACACAGAGACTGGGCTGATGAAAACAATGTTCTGTACACAACGGCTGTGGAGAATCTAGCAAAGGCAGTAAAGGCGGCGTTTCCAGCACGCGTGGACACAGCAAGATTAACAGCTGCTGTCAAATGAGAGACGAGTCTGTCCGAGACTATTACACCAGACTTTTCGAGACATTTCAAAGGCACAGCGGCTTGGAGGAGCTGACAGAAAGGGGAGCCCAACCAGGCACGTGGGAATGTCATTTGCAAAGTTGTTTTCTGAATGGACTGAGACCTGAGATAGCGCAAGCTGTGAAAGCAAGCTACATTGAATGGCAGAACGGGCGGCTGACCTCCACAATGGCACATGCTGTGCACGCAGAAGAACAGCTGTTGACAAAGAGAGACAAAACCAAGGCAAAGGAAGAGAGAGAACTTCAGCTGGCAGTCATCAGCGTCTCATCTAATAACAGAGCACCGAAGCAGAAGTGGAAAGGAAACGGAAATCAGAAACAGTGGAGATGTAGGTTGTGTAACACTGACAAGCATGAGTTCAGAAACTGCACGAAGTGCAGACTGTGCAAACAAGAGGGACACTGGTCTACAGACTGTCCGGGAAAAGAGAGGGCGGATTGAAACAAGGCGAGTGGAGAGCACAAAGGTGGGGGTCGGAGAGCGGGCGATCAGCGGCCGACTACAAGACAGGGAAGTGAAAATTTTCTAACCACACACACACACCACAAAAGCACATATACTGACCTACCTACTGCTCTCTGCAATGAAGAAAATGCTTGCGAACCTTTTCGTGTGACTGAGAGAGTTATGTGTAATGATGAGTCTGTTGAATGTTTAAGAATGTACAAAAGTTCAGGATATCTACAAATGCCAAGATATCCAATGTTAGTTGATGGTACATTAGTGAATTTTTTAGTGGATTCCGGAGCTGGCCACTCCACAATACGACCATGTGACTTGCCATGTGTCCTAAAGCTGACAGAGACAGTGCATGAAAGCACGTCAGCGTCAGGCCATGTAATTTCTGAAAAATTCACAGTGCCCTTAGCTTGTGAGACAGAAACGGGGAAAAAATTAACACATGCATTTCTGTGTTCACCGTCTTGTCCGGCACCGCTAATGGCTAGAGATCTAATGTGTGAACTAAATTTGACCCTCACTGCTGATTCCGGCGGAATCCGCATTGAGGAAGAACAACAAACATGCTGCTCGAAATGTGAGCCGCAATGGGCATACGAATGGTGTGTCACAGATTTGAATTGGGCAAAAATGGTTTTGAAATTGGCAAAAGATCGAACAGCGTCATGTAACACAGAGAATATGATGGCTGACAAATTACATTGCACGTCACATGTCGTAATTGAACGTGAACCACAATATGAGGAGGGGTGGTTTAACGGGGTAGAAAATGAGACCGTGAAATTTGATAAGATTTTCTGGACAGAAAATGTGTGCGCGCTTTCAGCTTGCCTAACAGAACAACAAAGGGAGCTGTTTTTGCTAGCCGGAGACATAACACCACATTTATCAGTAATCAAGGCCAAAGCGCAAGCGTGGGAAGAGTTAGGGCCTTTTGTGAATAAATGCATGAGAACAACAGATTGGGCTGACAGTTCAGAAGGGGTCAAACACAGCACAAGTTTGGGGGCAAGTTTGGGAGAACTGTGACGCCGATTGTAAAGAGTGTGCTGGAGAAACATAAGACAGGGGCTATTTCTGCCTCAGACATTCACCCTGCTCTGGCAGAAGAAATACCTTCAGAACTATGGGCAAAACACAAATATGATGTGGGCCTAATAAAGGGATGTGAACCAGTCATAGTCACTCCTAAATCTGATTACAGGCCATTTCAAGCGCAATACACCCTTAAGAGGGAAGCGCTGGAGGGAATTATGCCTGTTTTTGACTCTTTATTGAAAGAGGGCATTATAATAAAATGCAATGATTCTCCAGTTCGCACTCCAATTTTCCCTGTGAAGAAAATAAGAGACAAGAATTCACAGACTGAGTGGCGATTTGTGCAAGAACTTCAGGCCGTGAATTCAGCTGTCATTGCAAGGGCTGCTCGTGTTCCAAACCTGTATACAATTTTGTCACAAATCCCACAAAATGCAATGTATTTCACTGTGGTGGATTTGGCTAATGCTTTCTTTAGCGTCCCAGTGGACGAGAAAAGTCAATTTTGGTTTGCGTTTGATTTCAATAACGAGGGGTACACCTTTACTCGGCTTTGCCAAGGTTTTTGTGAATCCCCAACAATATATAATGAGGCTCTCCGAAGGAGTCTACAGACCCTAACACTGACAGCTGGGACGGCTCTGTTGCAATATGTGGATGATTTGCTAATTTGTGCATGTGATGAAGCCACATGTGTGGCTGACTCTGTGGCTCTCTTGAAGCATCTGACAAGAGTGGGCCACAAGGTCAGTCTTTCAAAATTACAGTTTGTAAAACAGGAAATTACGTTTTTGGGGCATGTTATTAAACCAAACAGCAAATCCATCTCTGAAAAACGAGTGAGGGCCATAAAAGATGTGCCAAAACCAGTTACAAAAAAACAATTATTGTCATTTTTGGGAATGTGTGCTTACTGTCGTACATTTATTCCTAATTATGCAATTCTTGAACAGCCCTTACGAGCCCTGACAACAGGGAAAGGGTTGAGGTCATGTGATAGGCTTGTTTGGACAAGCGAGGCGGGGGAGGCATTTGGGAACTTGAGAATACAACTGGACATGGCCCCCACGTTGGGCCTACCCGTCACAGATAGACCGTTTGTTCAGATGGTGGATGAGAAAAGTGGGTTTATGACTTCTGTTCTTTTGCAGACTCATGGAGACAGACTGCGACCTGTGGCATATTTTTCAACCAAACTTGATGCAGTAGCAGCAGGTCTACCACACTGTTTGAGGGCGGTGGCAGCTGCTGAAATGGCAGTACTGGCATCCAGGGAATTTGTGGGGTATTCTGATTTGACTCTAATGGTCCCACATGCAGTCTCCATGATTTTGCAAGAGCAGAAAACATCACATTTATCCACAGCCCGATGGCTGAGGTACCACACAATTTTATTGGACATGCCAAACATAACTGTTAAAACATGCACAACTTTGAACCCTGCCACACTTCTCCCCACAGAGAAGGATGGAGAGGAGCATCATTGTTGTCTATCAGCGCTTGAACAGGTGTGCACACCACGTCCATACCTTTTAGACATGCCATTGGACAATTGTGACAATGTCTTCTTTGTGGATGGATCGGCTTCAAAAGATCCACAAACAGGAAGGAATAAGGTTGGTTACGCGATAACCACTGAATTTGAAGTCGTAACATCTGGCAAATTGCCATCAAATTACTCGGCTCAAGCAGCTGAACTAGTCGCTCTGACAGAAGCATGTAAAATTATGACTGACCAGTGTGTGACGATTTACACAGATTCGCGTTATGCTTTTGGAGTCACACACGATTTTGGTGCTTTATGGAAGCACAGGAAATTTTTGAAGTCAGACGGTCGTCCAATATTGAATGCATCTCTTGTGTCTGAGCTTTTAGAGGCCATTCTGCTACCAGACAAGGTGGCAATTTGTAAGTGCACAGCGCATTCTAAGGATAACAGTTCTGTATCAACAGGAAACGCCAGAGCAGACGCGGCGGCGAAGGCCGCGGCAGCACAGGAGACAAAAGAAGCGTCATGTGCCATAATATCTAACCCTAATCTTGACATTCCTTCTTGTTTACAGGGCATGCAGACCTTTTCAACAGAGGCTGAAAAACACAAATGGAGGGCGTCTGGCTGCAGCCTTGTAGATAATGTGTGGATGAGTGTGGACGGCATGCCTTGTTTACCCAAACACTTCTTTCAACATTATGCTAAGTTGACTCATGGGTTAGATCACGTGTCAAATGGAGGGATGGTGTCAATGATGCAAGAATTGTGGTTTACCAAGGGCTTCACAATATGTGCTGAAAGTTTTGCAAAAGATGTGTCATTTGTAGCACACACAATGTAGCAAGGGGAATCAAGACAGACATGGCATCCCAGCCACCCCCAGGGGGACCTTTTGAGTACCTGATGATTGATTTCATAGAGTTAACCCCTTGTGGAAAACAGAAACACTGTCTGGTGATGGTTGACATGTGGTACAAATGGGTTGAGGCCTTCCCAACCTCGAAACAAGACTCGGCAGCAGTAGCGAAAGCTCTTTTAACCGAGATTGTTCCGAGATGGGGAATTCCAAGAAAAATCAGCTCGGACAACGGGACACACTTTGTCAATGAGGCAATAAAGCAGGTGGGTCAGTTTTTGGGAATTGACATGAGAACACACTGCAGTTACCATGCTGCTAGTGGAGGCACTGTTGAGAGACAGATCCAGACAATTAAGAACAAATTGGCTAAGTGCTGTGAGGAAACTGGGCTCACATGGTTTAAAGCACTCCCAATTGTGTTAATGTACATGAGAATGAGGAAAAGAGTCAAACCAAATTTGAGCCCATTTGAGATACTTTTTGGTAGACCACCGTTCCTGGGAATGGGCGAGGGGAAACGAAGACTGCTGTCAACAGATGTGTGTGAGGATGACATGTTGAATTACTGCAAAGAAATGTCTTCTCTGTTGTCCAATGTTTCTGTGCAGGTGAAGGCTGCTCAGGGGAAAGTTGCTGAAACATTTCTGCATAACATCAGGCCTGGTGATTTCGTGGTGATTCGAGATCTGAGGAGGAAAAGCTGGAGGGCAAAAAGGTGGCTAGGACCATTCCAAGTGCTACTGACGACACACACAGCTGTGAAGGTCGCAGAGAGGGCCACGTGGGTGCATGCCAACCACTGTAGGAAGGTCCCGCCTACGTCACAGGAGGAGACTCAGACTGAGCATCAATAAGTGCCAAGATCAAGGCTGAACACCAAGTACCTTTATCAGTGCAGGCATAAGGACATTCAACAGAACTGACATGGCCTGTGCGCAGAGCGAGCCCCACCGTGTGGCCACAAGGAGTCATCGTCGTGAAAGGGTACGAGTTAAAAAGGATTGAAGAAATAAAATCTACAGAACCCTGTATTCGAGCTGTGTGTTCGAGTGGGTGAGATAAAGACTACAAGGAAGAGACTGGAAGAGGCAGGCAACCTTAGTTGCGCAACCAATATCCGTGCTGGATATTATTAGTTAACAAAGCAGATAAGACTCTCAGTGCTTCAAGGACTGAACTCCTTCACACATTTCTGGCCATACAGCTGCAGTACTGATCAAGCTAACCGGAGAAATGGAGCGTCCGAGACCGTGGCACCCATTCAGAGTGCCAGGTATGTGCGGCCTGTGTAAAAGTATGTGCATATTGACTTTGCTTTCAGTGACAATTTGTATGATAATAATGCACTTCACTGAGGGCCTGAGAGCACTGCCGACGGGGGACTCCGCTAACTGGACCAAGACATCTGTACTGAATGGCACCATCAGACGACGTGACAAGAGAGAAACATTCACAAAAGTATATCCAATGAAAGGTCTAGAGGGGGACATCATCACGGTCAAGGAGGGATCGAGTGTGACTTTCGGCTGCAACCCATTTCAAGTGAACTGTCCGGACTACGAGGAACGCCCTGAAGAATATGCAGGTTTTTACATCTGTGAAAAACCATGCAAGTGGGCCAACGTGAAAGCGTATTACTACGACCACAAGAAGGGACATGACGACAGATTCAGGGTGCACTCGAATAGTGTTGTTTTTGGCGGCCTGTTTTAATTTTAGTTTTAGTCTAGTCTTTGTGTCAAGCTGTCATTTTAGTTTTTATTAGTTTTACTCACGTTCATACTCTTTTTAGTCTAGTCAAGTTTCAGTCGACTAAAAGTCTGACCATTTTATTCTAGTTTTAGTCGACAAAAACTGATGACATTTTAGTCTAGTTTTAGTCGACGAAAACTGATGACATTTTAGTCTAGTTTTAGTCGACGAAAAGTGTATTTTAGTCTATTTTTAGTAATGCAATTCTATTTAACCCAGTCAATATAATATAACTACCTACTAGTAGTATAGACTAAACCAAAATTTTCTTTTAGCCAAACCCATTTCAAACAAGGTTATCTTATATTATTGTTGCCTTAAAGACTCAAGAATATACATCCATTTCAGACACGGAAGTGACGGAACGGAAGATGCACTGATTTGAAATTGCAACATATTTATTTTACCAACCAAACATGTTAGAAGTACACACATATAAATTTAAATAAAATAAATAAAAACAATAAATAAAATAGCATCACATGACAATGGCAGAAATAAATGAATACATTCAAGTTTACAAATAGAGAAACAAGGTGCTTGAATGCTCGAGCAACAATAACATACTAAAAAGTGCAAATAAAATGTGTGTGTCTGTTACTTACTTGTATTGTTTGTAAACTGAAGTCAGATTTTGCATCATAAAAACTATTAAAAGATATAACAATACTGATTCCCAGGAAGGATGCTGTAAGCCCCTTTTTAGTCCAAATATCCAACCCTGTAGTTATTCTGCGTGCTGTGGCCAGGTTTTGTTTAATCTTTTCTTTCTCTTCCTTGTACATTTTGTCAATCAAGTTTAAAATTTTATGTCTTTTTGGCACTTTGAACTTTTTGTCCATTTTTGCCATCATGGCGATGAACTCCTCATCTTCGACAATCCGTGCTGGGAGTCCTGTACGGCCTATCCACTGCGCTATCCCCTCTTCTTTGGTACGTTGGTCTGGGGAGTTGTCGTTGTACGTCCTTATGGCAAAGAAATCCTGAGCACTAGTTGGCTTGTCTATCTTCTTGGGTAGGACTTGCTTCACTGGTGCTATTTTTGGAATCTAGCACAGGAATAGATACAATGTCAGGACAGATGCAGCCTCTGGAAGATCTTACTGTTGTAAATATTAAGTAGCATAAATCCTTGCTATGATTTTTACCATAGTAAATCAACCTCTGAGTGAGTGACTTGACTATCCGTAAAAGAAAAAAAAAAGTCTATATAGTCTAAGCAATAGTCTATGCTTGTTAATGGCATGTTAATGCCAATACCATTTGTTTAAATGTATGTATTGGTCTAAAATAAGGTATTCAAAGTCATGTTGTTGATGCCAAATTCAGTTGCTATGTGAATGACAAAACTAGCTAGTTTTTGGCCAACTAGGGATGCTTAGTACACATGGAGTCAGTCAGTCAGGTAGGAACTAAGAACCCACTCACTCTCTCACACAAACATATATACACGTACACACACACGTACGTACACACACACACACGTTAACCCACTTTACACTCTCTCACAAACAAATATAACGTTACACACACACACGGTAGTCAAACACGTTTGTCTGAGTCATTTAAAGCTAACGTTAAAATGAGACACATTAACCACATTTCTAAAATAGAAAGTAACGTTACGTTAATGTCGTGACTTACCTCAATTTCATTATGGAATGCCTTGAGATGTCTCTTAAGATTCGTGGTGTTTTTTCCTGTTATTTTGTGACCGCATTTCTCCCCATCTTTTTCCACAACACATTCCGTTCTCTTTTCCGCTTCTATGTAATGAAAGTTATTCCAAATGTCGTGTCTTCTTTTTCTCCCAAAGACGAACCCCCGCTGGCCGGCCATCGGTCCCTTTTTTCTGTGTCAGACTTAACTTTTGTCGTTTATGCTAACTCACCACCGCATCTGCACATAGCATCTGCATCTTCTAAATAATGCCGCGAGTGGGGCTTGAGGAAGTGACGTTGCCTGCGTCTGCGCAGTGCGATCTGATGCACCTGAAGTGAAAATACTGCAGAAATACTTGCAAAATAATAATAATAACGCGACTAAACAAGACGAAATAACGGTATAACATTTCGTCACGTCTCGTTTTGGTCAACGAAAATGTAGAGACATTTTATCATAGTTTTCGTTTTGTAAACCACATTTAGTCTCGTTTTTATTCGTCAACAATATTGCAAAATACATTTAATTATAGTCATCGTCACATGACCAGCATTTACGTTGCGTCTCGTCTCTTTTTCGTCACGTGATAAAGGTTCGTTGACGACGATATTTAGTCATCATTTTCGTTGACGAAAGCAACACTACACTCGAACAACATGTACAGCAACAACAGGTACGGAATGGTAGTAGAACTGACAAATGTAAAACTTTCTGACCAAGGCAGGTACTACTGTGGCCTGGACCTGGGGGGAACTGACTGGTATGAGACAATAGACATTGTTGTAATTAAGGCAGCCTCATCACGGATGACAACGACAAACCCTTCCGTGACACCTGAGCTCGAACAAGAAGAAAAGGAGAAACTAGAGATATCAACAAGCTGCTGGCTTTGTCTGCAAATGTCTCACGCTTGGAAAGCTGTCCCATTGACCGTAGCGACAGTGAAAGAAACAAAGTGTCTGATTCCACAGCAAATGACTGACGTACTTAGGGCTGTGGCTGATCTGGAGAAAGGAAAGACACCAATGAAACAGCCTGCAGACAGCTGTGACCACATGCAGAAATACAACCACGCTGATATGGCCATTTCACCTCTCAGGGTGACGCACGAACAAGGAGATGTGTGCATTTGTTTGAACAGACCAAGACTGTTGAAAACAGGATGGTCTGACTGTAGGGTCAGAATCGACATCAAGGAGGGAGTGAATTGTACAACAGTGATCAACGACAAAGAAATTAATTTCAAATGCCCTTTCAACAGGCCGAACGAGACGTCACCAGCTGCAGTATGGGTGTGCGGCGACAGGGCATTCCATCGAATGCCACAGAGGTGGTCAGGGTGTTGTTATCCAGCTTTGATGAATGTGGGAACTTCTGTGTATTTGCCAAATCACATGCCTGGGGGGGAGGAGAAGTAGACAGAAAAGAAATGTTGAAATTTTGCCAGGGGTTTTGCCAAAACATTATGCAGGGTACACATTATCTGATCCATGGACCACGCCCGGAACGAATGTGGGGTGGTCATTGTTCTTAGGGGTGGGTACAACGGTAATGATTAATAAGATAAATGGGTTAGCATGGACTGTACTAGCAATAGCGAAAAACACAGAAAATGCTTGACAATGATAAATGATGAGATGAAACAGTTAAGAGATGCGGTCATTCAAAACAGGTTGGTTCTTGATATGTTAACTGCAGAGAAAGGGGGAGTTTGCAAAATGTTAGGAATGTCTTGTTGTTTCAGTATTCCAGATTATAGTGCCAACATCACAAATGTAATTGAACACATGAGAAAGGCTGTACGGGAGCCTGAACAGGCCATTGATACGTGGGTTGGATGGTTCATGAATATGTGGGGAGGTTGGGTTTATTGGATACTTCAAACAATACTGCCAATTGGAGCAATAGGGTTGTTGATACTGGTTTGTTTGCCATGCATTATGAAGTGCATCACTATTCAACTAATGATGACAATGATAAAAAATATGATGATGGTGACACAAGTAGCGGCAGCTACAGTATGTATTGAGTATGTTAAAGTATGTTTTTATTCCCTTTCCTTTTTCTTTCTGAAGAGAGCAATGATAAAAAATAAGTGTCAAAAGCAGCGGTCATCCGTGTTACGAGATGACGTACAGGGGGAGGGTTTGAAATGAGGGTTTATTTTTACTTTTATTCTTTGGATTTTTATAACCTGCTGACATAACCCAAAATGTTAAATTGATGTGTTTTTTTCCTACTTAATCTGTACACTATTTCTTGTTTATACTGAGGTGACTGCGGGTCTGATTTTATGCCAGGAGTGCAATAACAGTGTTTATTCATTTAGCCCGGCTTCAGATAAAGTCTTTTACTTGCTTGCTAAATTGGAAGGGATTATTCTAATAAACAGCCTAAGCTTTCTTCTTTAAAAAAAACAAAAAAAAAACCTTATTTCACAAGTTTAAGAGGGTGATCGTTTATGCAAAAATCAGAAATGAAGAGCATAGGTGTGATGTGATGACTTAAACTTGCATTATTATATTACCATTAGTGTTAGTATTACTATGCTAGACTAGTCAATTATCAGAGAATGATAAACAGGATGGATTGTTGTGGAAATTTTACATTGATCGAATAATGGAATGTTCCTTTTTGACTGTCTATGTGTGTATGTGCAGGAAGTGTGACTTCAGGAACATATGTGACAGGACCTTTTCACCTTAGGTGGGCAGCTGTGGCTTTAAGTAGAAACTGACTGTTTCGGGACCTATGAACTTAGACCTTAGCAGTGCTTTAAGTAGAATTTAAACTGACAGTGGACACCTTATCTGGAAAAGGCCAATGGTACAGCTGCTGGGAAGGAACCTTGAAAATACAAGATAAAAGGGCTGTTCATCTCTTCCTGGGGGTGTCACTCTCTTGCACAGCGCAATTACTGTGGATTAGACTGAACCTATTCTTGCAAGAATAAATACTTTTTTTATTAATTTGACTGAGTGTCTCTTATGCAGCGATGCTGTTTTAATGAATTTTAGCCACAACAGCAGTCAATAAACTTCCGACTTCCAACTACAAACAATCCAACTACAAACAAAACAGTAACATGATTAGATAATGGTAACAAAATAAGCCTGATAACACATAAGAGGAAAGTATATGTGTGTGTGTGTGGTGTGTGGGTGTATGAAGTGACGTGCACAAAATGGCAGACATGGCTCTCATGGAGAGAACGTCACGAGAGGTTTCCAGCCAGATAATATGGCCGTCTGAATGTGGGCGGAGAGAGGCTGGTTAAAGGAGTCTGCCCGTTTAGCACGTTTCTCCGCTTGTACGATATCTTAGGAACAAAGCTGAGCTTATTCGCCAAGTTATCTTCTCACCAAATGAGTGTGTGGGTACGTTTGTGAGAGTCTGTGTGTGTGTGTGTGCTGTTAGTGCGAAAGAGAGAGCGAGAGAGAGAGAGAAAAGAGTGACGGCACCAACCTGGTATTCACGATCGTGGAAGAAGAAGGGAAACATTAGTTTATCAATCAGAGATGTGGTGAATCTCATTCGTGGTAACAGTACATTACAGTAATGCCTTGAGTACTATTAGCAGCAATGAGCAGACTCGGTGGTCTGTAAACTGTACAAGCAATAACCTTGATACACAAGAATAACACACTATAATAATCTATCTCTGCCCAGACGTAAAAATCTTACTTCTTGAATCTAGTGAGGATGCATGTAGAATGTGTGTTCATCCGTCGATTGACTCCTACTCGGTTCCTTGAAGGTTGGGTGATGACGGGAGGCCATTTCCTCGCTCTGTCGGCTTGCGGTATGGCTGCTGATTCTTGGCTGACTGGCGGAGAAAGTCGACTCGATTGAAGAGGAAACAGAAATCTTTTTTCACTTCTGCAGGCTAACGGGTGAAGACGCGGATTGCTTGAAAGTCTCCTTCGGATCCGTTAGTGTGTTCAGTGGCACACAGAGAAATCTCAACTTGTCCAGTGAGATGGAGATTGTGTGGCCAAAGTTTCAAGACCTTGTGCAATGAGGCTACGCCTGAGAGCAGCAGAGCTACATCTAGACGCGGCATGCAATTTTATAGTGATTAACAGTTGAAAGTTTTCTTCAAATTCTCATAAAATATAAGCTTTAAGATTACTGTGAAATATTCACAACTGAAAACATTCTGAAGAAATACAAAATAAATTCATAAATCTACACTTAAAGTGGGGTTGGAAACTTAATTACAAATAAAGTACACACCACTATTGATTCTAACACTTTTTTTTAAATGTATTCAGATGTAAACTTAAAATATAAAATAATTATTCACAAACCTTTCATCCTAGCCCCCCAGGAGGAATTGAAAAACTAAAAATGTAATTTCTCTATGTGTCTATCCAGTCTATTAGGGTTACTATCATGATGAGATCATGATTTCACCCTTGAAACAGGCAGAGAAAGCAACAAATTGTGCTGTTGTGTTGATGGGGTCTGTTGTTTTTTAGCTTAAATCTTCCACCCAAAAGGAGCTCAGAGGTTTTTCTACTCCCGATGACGTCATGGTTGAGGGTGCATTCTGTTGTGCACCTCATCCAATAGGAGTTGAGAGTTTGATACTACAGAATTTCACACATAGGTGGAAATTGAGCAAGGCTTCATGGGATTTGTAGTCTGTTTTAGACTCCCTTTGTTTCTTTCTGGTGCAATTGTTGTAGTTAGTCTTTATGACTGTATACAGGCCTTAGTCAGGCTTTATGACTGTATGTAGGCCTGCCTTTGTCTTATATCTGAATACTTGAGGACCAAAAATTTAATAATTCCAATTCTATTTCTGATTATTTAAATGTTATCAGTAAATAAATGAATAAAGTCATTACTATTGTGCTACGATAGCATATCTGGTTCAGTTGAGGCTTTATTCCTAACCAATTTAGCCACAGCACTGAATAAACACCTAGGATTGTTGTGGTTATTTTCTATGAGTTTGCTAAAATATGCTGACCTAGCATCTTATAGTGTCATTCTGTAGCTACAGACACTATCCTTCCATGCACCGCGACATACCTCAAATTTTGTATTCTTCCATTTGTGCTCCATTTTCCAAGCTGCTCTTTTGAGAGCATGAGTGTGATCATTGTACCATGGTGCAGGGATTTTTTCTTTCATTTTCTTTAATCGAAGGGGGACGACACTATCAAGAGTGCTAGAGAAGACTGCATTTATATTTTCTGTATATTTACTTGATTTCATCAAGTTCTTCATGACTTTGGGTTTACTGAGTGTATGAGATATATCTGGAAGTTTATTAGTGAAGTTATCTTTAAAACTGGTTAATCCGAACGTCTGCTAGCTGCCTTGAGCCGTCACACAGGTCACATAAACTACAACACATATAGACTGTATCACCTAGATAGCTCATAGAGACTTTGTCTGTTCCCTGAAATACCAAACACTAAATCATATAGAAAATGTTTTATTAAAAAATAATTAAGATGAGGTTATTGTTATAAACATGAACCTCATCTGAAGGGTCGAGGAGGAGGTGTTGCTGCAATTTACAGTGAAGTTTTTGGTGTTAATCAGAGGACAGGATATAATTTGAAGTCTTTTGAACTAATAATTCTTAATGTGACACCATAAGATACAAATAAAAAAATCTCTGTCATCTTTTGTACTTATATAGGTATATACAGTATATAGGTCACCTGGGCAGTATTCTGATTTCCTTAGTGAATTTGTTAATTTTTATATCAGATCTAGTAGTTACTCTGGATCGAGACTTTTTGGTAACTTAAAAATTCACATAGATAATGAAAATGACACATTGGGATAAGCATTTAGCGATATTCTCAACTCTCTTGGTGTCAGACAAAATGTGAAAGGACCAACTCATCACCATAATCATATGCAAGATTGAATTCAGTCATTTAGAGTTCATGTTGATACTATAGAAATTCTGCCACAGTGCGATGACATCTCTGATCATTACCTTGTCTCTTGCATGCTGCAAACAGATAATGTTACTCAAACTACACCATGGTTCATTCAGGTAGAACTATTCTTTCGACCACTAAAGATGGCTTCAATAATAATATAAATGCATTCTTCTCTAGCACTCTTGTGTCGCCCCCCTTCAATTAAAGAAAATGAAAGAAAAAACCCCCACACCATGGTAAAATGATCACACTCATGCTCTCAGGAGAGCAGCCTGGAAAATGGAGCGCAAGTGGAATAATACAAAATTTGAGGTATTTTGCGGTGATATAATAAGTTACAAAACATGCTCTCTGTTTCTTATGCCAAAAAACTAATTCATGCATTCATAACCTCAATATGAGATTACTGTAATGCATTACTGTAAGGATTTCCTGCAAGTTCAATAAATACAATTCAATTGATTCAAAATGCAGCAGCCAGAGTGCTGGCTAGAACCAGGACATATGATCATATTAGCCACATTTTATCTTTTTTACATTGACTACCAGTTAAATGTCATATTAATTTAAAAATGTGTTCACTACGTACTTAAATTTGAATGGTCTAGATCCGCAGTACTTAAGTGACCTTCTACCATGCTATATACGTTCATTACAATCGCTAAATTTTGTAATTTATCGCCTGTTAATAGTTCCTAGAATATTACAAATCCCCAAAAGGAGGCAGATCCTGAGGTTACCAGAACTGCCAGATCCAGCTCTGCACCTGCTTGGTGTCGGAATCCACTGCTACGTGTCTCTGAGTGATGATGACTAAATGCAGCTGATGCCAACCAGACATCACTTTAGTCTATTACGATGGACTTCAGAGGATGAACTGATGTCAACTCTATAAGGAATGGAATACTTCATATCCCACTGCCTGAACCTTGGATTTAGGATAGACCTAACGTAAATGACCTGCCGGTTGAACTGTGATGCACCTCAGTGATCTCTGCCTGCATCACCTTTGTCTATCACTGCAAAAATATATTTTCAAGACAAGAATTTTTGTCTTGTTTTCCAGTAAAAATATCTAAACATTCTTATAATGTGATTTATTTACTTGACAAGCAAACTGGCATAAGATTTTAAGTCTTGTTTTGAGAGAAATCGAATTAAGTGAATTTTATACTTAAAACAAGAAAAAAACAAAATAAATCTGCCAAAGGGGTAAAAAAAAAATAAACTTAATTCAAAGGGAAAACAAGTGTATTTTGCTTACCCCATTGGCAGATTTTGTTTCTTGTTTAAGTATAAAGTTCACTTAATTTAATTAGATTTCTCTCAAAATAAGACTTAAAATCTTATTCCAGTTTGCTTGTCAAGTAAATAAATCACATTTTAAGAATGTTTAGATATTTTTATTGGAAAACAAGACAAAAATTATTGTCTTGAAAATAATTTTTTGCAGTGTATTGATGGACTACACTCTTAAAATGGACTACATAGACTATGAATCAATTGCCAAAAAAGCCTTCATCAGCCGTCTAACAAAGGACAATGCATCTATGTGAATTTCTGCAGTTAATCCTGGATGAACTTCAAAGACATTGGTCATCAATCTTACAGTTCATATGAAATATTTTGTTATAATATACAGTATGTTATAATATTAACGCTTATTTGTTTACTAATTTTAAACCATGAGTTACATTACACATAAATAACGAATATTGGCATTATACTCATGCTGTATAACCAGAGGGGAACTGGCCCCCATAGTGATCCTGGTTTCTCCCAAGGTTTTTTTTCTCCATTAACCAACATCTTATAGAGTTTTGTGTTCCATTCCACAGTCACTTTCGGCTTGCTCACTGGGGATCTAATTACAGTGATTATTTAATGATTTATCTTTACACACGTTACAATCACATTAAATGAAACTACATAATTATGACTCTAAGATTTGATAGATACGGTTTCATTTTCTGTTAATGCATGATTTTTTGTAAAGCTGCTTTGAAACAATGTGTGTTGCGAAAAGCGCTATACACACAAAAATTACTTTACTGGACTTGACAAGAGTAAAAGTTTCCAATAACAGGGTGGTTACTGAGATTAGGCAAGTAGTATTTGATGGATCATGTGATTGTAACATGCCAGCCCCCATAAGGGGGATCCATTCCATGTCGAATAGAATAGCATTTATAAGGTTACTGATATGACTGGTATCTTCATCTCATGTGTGCTCATGATTTTGTACATATGTTTCAAATTAAAACTAATTTCTTTAGGAGTAAAACTTATTTATGGGGTAAAAATGATTGAGTGGACCTTTAAAATAATGTTCAATTTATTAAATGTTTATTATGGGTTTCATTAATGACTAATAAGTAATTGACAAATTCATTATAAATCATTGATTTGCAGTAATAACAACCTAATAAAGAGCGACTTTAATGCAACACTTGCAAAACAATAAGCGTTTGTTATAAGCGTATGTTATAAATGAACTCCAGGCTGTTAACCTTTTTTTACTTTAATTTTTTATAATTAATACCTTCTTACCTTCACCCATGGTACGAAGTGTAGTTCTGGGGACATGGAAGACCAAGCTTTTGGTGGTCCTTAATGATCGAGCTGATGTCTAGGAATCTATGTGCTCAGTTTTTGTGTACAATTACAGGGAGCCCATACTTAAAAAGAGGGGCATAATTATATGTGGTCAATAAAATAACAAATGCTCTTGACAGTGTGGACTTACGATGAGAGAGATGTTAGGTCTAGGTTGTAAAACCTTGCACATTTTTGAGAAGTCCATCCTGCTGCAAAAATATGTCTTGTAAGAACACACCATTCGTCCATGACCATGAAGAGGCCATGCCTCTAGTTGAGTGTGCTTTAACACCAATTGGACAATTCGCACCCTGCAACTCATAAGCCAGGGCAATCGTATCAACGAACCAGTGAGAAAGTCTTTGCTTGGTGACAGACATTCTTTTTGTGCATCCTCCATAGCATACAGAGCTGGTCAGACAGTCTCAACGTATCTGTGCAGCTCTCGCACAGGGCATAACAAATGCATGGACTGTTCCTCATCTGAATTAAATGGAGGGGAAAAAGTCTTGAAGGTGAACCACCTGTGCTCAGAAAACATGGTTAGAACCTTAGGCACATAGCCTTTTCTGTTTTACTGAGGCCAGAGCCAGCTGTTATGCAGTCTTAAGAGAAAACACACACAATTCAACAGCATCTAGAGGCTCGAAAGGGGGCACCGCAAGCACTTTTAGGACCAATGTTAGGACCCAAGACAGAACTGTAGCCGGCAAGGGGGGTTTAGCTGCCTGGCTCCCTTAAGGAACTTATGATTAAATAATGTTTTCCCATAGAGGTGCCGGACTCAGTTGCATGATATCAGTTATAGTCACCAGATAAACTTTGAACATTGAAAAAATTAGCCCTGCATCCAGTCGCTCTTGAAGAAATGTGAGAATTTCAGGTATGGGGCAGTTAACTGGGTCTTTGCAATGTAAAAAACACCAATTAGTGAACACATTCCATTTCAGTGCATAAAGGCATCTTGAAGACAGCACTCTAGCCTGTAAAATTGTGTTCATAACCAACTGAGTCAATTTTGGTATGTTTAGTGCACTCCGTTCAGGGGCCACACATGCATGTTCCACAGCTTGGGATGGGGATGCCAGATTGTGCCCTGCGCTTGAGAGAGGAGATCCCTCATCAGCAGTATTCACATAGAGGGCCATTCAGAATCTCTATAATTTCTGTAAACCAGAACTGATTGGGCCCAACCACTTCGGCACAACCAATATAATTGTTTCCTTGTCCTCTCGGACTTCGCATATGAAAGAGTGAAGGCCATTTGTGTGACATATGTTGCCTGCAAGGAGAGGAGATGGCGCTCGCTCCACAGAAGGAGGTGATCAGTCTCATCATTGGCAAGGAATGAATTCCGCCTTGGCAGTTTATGTATGCCACAATTGTTGTGTTGACCAAGCAAATCAGAATGTAATTTGCTATTTCATAGTGAAAAGCTCTCAAGGCTAGGAAAACAGCCGACAGCTTCAGGCAGTTAATGTGCCATGCCCTCCTCGCACCTGCCAATGTGCCGAAGGCTGGGCGCCCGTCGCACAATGCATCCTGACCTGCGATGGACAAGGCGTGATTTCTGTGCCCAACTACTCACCAGGCAGAGATGTGCTAATGCCGCCACTTCAACATAGGGTAGTTGGGCATAACCTTTGTCTTTCCCATGGTCCACTTTAGTGAGGAGAGTGGAATGCAAGCAAGCTGAATAGGGCGCACACCAAGATTTTGTCAGTTTGTTATGAACTTCCTGGGAAGAATGGGTCAGATCTGCGGAACACGTTCATTTGACGATGTCCGGACTACAGGAAACATCCATCAAGGTGAGTCTTTTTTTAGGTTCCTCTGGAGGAGACAACATGAGGCTTCTCACTGGGGAAAGGGGCGGCAACATCCTCCATTGATCACTCACCAGATTCAGCGAGAGACATAACATTATCATCCCCAGCATCAGAACTGCCAAACATTACGAGGCCTTGTGCTCCCACAGAGGGATGAAGCTCATCACGCACATACTGTGTTGGCATAGATTATATGGTGTAACATTCTGAGGATTGGAGGAAAGAAGGAATCATGAGCTGGAGTTGCAGTCCACGTGAGTGTTCATTTTATTCTCAGGGTTTTACTCAAAATATTCTTTTCAACAAGAACTTCAGTTTACACACATCAGCTTCAATGATAACAGTCAACATAAACTCTATAGGTACCAAATATAAACAATATCAGCATTCAGCTCCAGTCTGGATGTGTGTGTGACTTGGTCTCTCTCTCCGGTCTGGCGTTCCGCCGGCATTTTAAAGCCCGTCTCTGCCATTACTGAAATGAGATACAGGTGTTTAGAGTCAGTAATCACCAGGTGATGGCTCTTACCACTTTCTCTCTCCCCACTTACAGACATTTGTCACGTTCCCATCTCCACATTGCCCGACTCAGGCCCAGACCTCTTTTCTTCTGGGTCTCTAGCATACAATCTTTCATTTCTATAAGCATCATAAAGAATGGGAAAACATAAACAGTTTTATCAAGCTTTTGGGCAACATCGGTTAATAGCAAGTATTACCAATATTTTTATAAAAGGTTTATTAAATACTCAATACTACATTAATAAAAAATACTACGACAGATAACAAATAACAAAGGACGTAACCTACAATTTTCTATTATGTGACATATGATCCAATTTTGTTATGTATATATATATATATATATATATATATATATATATATAAGCAATACCACACGAGCGATATGGCCCTACATCAGCACTGCTGTGATTATCACAGTGATGTAGGTAATCACAGCACTGCTGATTTAGGGCAATATAGCATGATTGCAACTGTGATATTGCTTATATACTGTACAACAGTTCAATGAACAATTAAGTTTTTAAAAATTAGGAAAAACTGAGTACGGTCATAAAAACACATTTGTGCATGGAACTACTTTCTGACGCGACAGATAAGAATCTGCTGTTGCTGGTTCAAACCAAATGATGTGTCCAAGCCTCCGTTAGTAATTAAAAAATGTCACCAGAAATAGTATCATGGCTAGTGCTGTTTCGAACAAGTTACTGGATAAACAAGGATGGATGTGTGTGTGTGTGTGTGTGTGTGTGTGTGTGTGTGTGTGTGTGTGTGTGTGTGTGAGAGAGAGAGAGAGAGAGAGAGAGAGAGAGAGAGAGAGAGAGAGAGAGAGAGAATAATAATAATAATAATAGAAAATATGGGGTAGCCTATCGGCACATTCAAAGAAAGTACTGGTTCAGAGTCTTGTAATTTTTATCAATTTTGGTAGATAGAATTGCTTGAATATGCTGGTGATGCTTGCTCATAATGTCTTTACGTATGAATGAAAATAAACATGAATGATATGTTTAGCATCCTCATGAACGCTAAAGGTTGCAGTAAAATGTTTAGCATAAGTCTCAATTGCACACCGTCCAAGCAGCAAGTCAATGTTGTGGTGGTATTCTTAATTTTGTCTTTGCAATGTGGTCCATGAAACTGGTCATCAAACACAACTCCAAGAATTCTGGCTGTCCTGGATGATGAATGGTGAAGTTTTGTTGTATAACTGGGTTTGCTGGGAGAAAAGAAACTCAGTCTTTGCTAGGTTGAGTTGGAGGTTGTGTTCTTTCATCCATCACAAGATGCCTATGAGGCAGGCTAAGATCTGTGCAGCTACCGTTGTATAATCAGGCTGGAATGATAGGTAGAGCTGTGCCATCAGCATAGAAATTATAGAAAAAAAGCCATGAGCCTGAATGAGAGATCCCAATGATATCATGTATATGGGCCTTAAAAACATATTTCTTTTATATTTTTACTTTATACTTTTTATATTTAAAAAGTATTTTATACTTTTTATATATTTTTTCCCTAGCTTTTAATTAATTGCATTATAAATTGTATTAGGTCAATTTTATCTTATTCTTGTTTTACTGGTTTTAAATGTTTGTTGTGTTCTTAAGCTGTATGTATGTGATTTTATGTATTTTTTGTAACTCCATTGTGGCACGGTGGAGGGCGGGACCGGCGCGTGATTACGCGCGCCCGGTCCCGTATTAGGCTAATTAAGCCGTCAAGAGGGATAAAGGCCACTCGCAGACGGCGATCGAGAGAGAGAGCTTGATTACGGACGTCCGTTATCTTATGTGTTTGTCTTTTGAGTTTACCATTAAAACTATCATTTATATGTTAAGCCGGTTTCTCGCCTCTTCCTTGCCCGTAACCTTGAACTTCTTTACATTGGTGCCGAAACCCAGGAGATTATTACCAAAAGCATGGAAGGTCTTCATCAAAGCCCAACTCGCGGCTCAACAACTGCCGGCAACGAACCTCCTGGCCTATCCGGACTTGAGGAGAGCCATCCTGCAACGGGTGGGTCGGAGTCCCGAGGAAAAGTTGGGCTTTGATGTAATGCAGCGAGGGACTGGAGGACTTCGGTCAGCTGGGAGGACTCTACGGGACGACCTTCCATGCTTTTGGTAATAATCTCCCGGGTTTCGGCACCAATGTAAAGAAGTTCAAGGTTACGGGCAAGGAAGAGGCCAGCCACGCCCAACGAGCCAACACCCATGCCTGCCACGGCCAACGCCCATGCCTGCCACGGCCAACGAGCTGCCCGCCTCGTCCGTCCCAGAGCCAGCGTTGCCAGCCTCGTCCGTCCCAGAGCCAGCGTTGCCAGCCTCGTCCGTCCCAGAACCGGCGTTGTCAGCCTCGTCTGCCAGGAGGAGGAGGAGGAGAAGAAAGGCCTCCGCTTTCCAGTCTCCGCCTTCCACGGCTCCGTCCCTGAGCCAGAGCCAGCGCCTGTAGCCTCGACCGTCCCTGAGCCAGAGCCAGCGCCTGTAGCCTCGACCGTCCCTGAGCCAGAGCCAGCGCCTGTAGCCTTGACCGTCCCTGAGCCAGAGCCTGTAGCCTCGACCGTCCCAGAGCCAGTGCCTGTAGCCTCGACCATCCCAGAGCCAGAGCCAGCGCCTGTAGCCTCGACCGTCCCAGAGCCAGAGCCAGCGCCTGTAGCCTCAACCGTCCCAGAGCTCAGCCTCTCGAGCCTCTTTGGGCTCCGCCTCTCAGAGCTCCGCCTCCCGAGCTTCCCAGAGCTCAGCCTCTCGAGCTTCCCGGGTCTCCGCCCCTCGAGCCAACCACGGCTCCGCCTCTCGGGCCCTCCAGATCTCAGCCTCTTGAGCTTCCCAGAGCTCCGCCTCCTGGGCCTTCCTCTCCTCCAGAGCCTTCCTCGCCTCCAGTGCCCTCTGCGGCTCCACCCCTGGAGCCAACCACGGCTCCGCCTCTGAAGTCGGCTCCACCTCCTGAACCCTCTATGGCTCCGCCCCCTATGGCTCTGCCTCCCAGGGGAACCGCCTCTCTCGATCCTTCAACGGCTCCGCCTCCCATGGCTCCGCCTTCCGGGCCTTCCACATCACCAGAGCCTTCCACGTCACCAGAGCCTTCCACGATTCTGCCCCTGAAGTCCTCCATGGCCCTGCCTCCCTCGGCTCTGCCCCTTGAGGCTTCCACGGCTCTGCCCCAGAAGTCCTCCACGGCTCCGCCTCCGATGGCTCCGCCTCCCAGGGCTCCGCCTCTCGAGCCTTCCACAGCTCCGCCTCCTTTGGCTCTGCCTTCCCTGGCTCCACCTCCTGAGACTCTCCCTGTTCTGTGGCCTCCTTCCAGGCCTTCTGACTCTGTCCTTTGGCTCTCCCCTAGGCCTTCTGACCCTGTCTCTGTCCCGTGGCCTCCTCCCAGGCCTCCTGACCCCGTCTCTGTCCTGTGGCCTCCTCCCAGGCCTCCTGAGCCTTTCCTTGTCCTGTGGTTTCCTCCCAGGCCTCCTGAGCCTTTCCCTGTCCTGTGGTTTCCTCCCAGGCCTCCTGAGCCTTTCCCTGTCCTGTGGCCGCCTCCCAGAACCCCTGACCCTGTCCCTCCTGACCCATCCCCTGTCCTGCGGCCATCTCCCAGGCCCCCTGTCCTGTGGCCTTCTCCCAGGCCTCCTGACCCTGTCCCTGTCCTGTGGCCTTCTCCCAGACCTCCTGACCCGTCACCTGTCCTGTGGCCACCCCCCAGATCCCCTGACCCCGTCCCTCCTGACCCATCCCATGTCCTGTGGCCTCCACCCCGGCCTTCTGACCCACTCTACCCGCCCGATGTCCGCCCCCCCCTCCTGACCCAGCCCCCACCCCTTGTGCCCCCTTTGACTGTCCGTTTGCCCCTTGTGCCCCCCTGCACTGTCCGTTGGCCCCCCACCCCTAGCCCCCCCTTCACACTTCCTTTTTTGTTTTGGGGTGTCTGGAATCCGCCCATTTGAGGGGGGATTCTGTTACAATTCCCCATTGTCTGCCTTGTGTTTTTCCCTCTCCTTCACTCCTAACTATGTTTCCCACAATTCCCAGCCCTAATCACTCCCTCATTATCCCCACCTGCCTGTCATTCCCTCGTTCTGTTCTGTGTGTGTATATAAGCCCTGTTGTTTCTCCAGTCCTTTGTCAGTTGTTGAATGTCGCCTCTACCCCTCATGGTTATTTTTATAGCGTTTGCCTCAGTTTTCCCATCGTGGATATTTCTTTTTTCCTGTGTTTTCCTTTGATTTGGTTTCAATAAAAGGGCTGCGTCTAGATCCTCACTCCTCGTCTCCTCATTCGTTACAATAACAAATTCATTTATTCATGGATTTTGATTCCAGTGGTGGCTGCATAGGATTGTTTCCAATTCGTGTTGTCCAAACATTTTGAATAACTCCAGAGCGTTGTAAAGTCCAAAGTCAACATGTTTTGAAAAAAGAATGTAATCATTTCCAACATTCACAACATGTTTTTATATAACAAAATATTCTGCCTCAATCCATGTTTGTTGGCATTTAGACTTTCAAAAACATTTTCACTGTGGTGAAAATCTTGCTGGACATAAAACGAGACACGCACCTCCCAGGGCAGTCTAGCAGCTAATATATATTTGTATAGTCTAGCACTATTATATATTACAAAAAAGATTGTATTATGAAGGACTATCTGCGTTCGCTTGGCGCTCCGTGTTCCATTTAATCTATATTATTCTATTTTATTCAAATTGAGGATTTTGTTCGAGGATTTTTACATTTTTTAGGGTGATGACATCATAAAATATGATGACAGACATTAGAAGCTTCATTCTAAAACCTCAATAGAAGCTTCAAATATAAATATGACATGAAAAAAATGACATTTGGTACAGTCTAGTATGAACGGTCATAATGACCATTATGGCCATTCTAGTAGTTATAGAATTCCGGTAGTTCTAGTGTTAAAGATATACACAACAAAACAAGACATTAAGAAGTATTTAAACTGACAATAGATTAATTGCACAAAATACTCACCAAACTTTGCAAGCAAACTCCCAGGGAGTGGGGGAGCCATTGTGTGTTTGTCCCTCAACTTGGCCTTCAACTTGAGGGATGGCCTGTCTCTCCAATGTTTGTATTTTTGATCTGGACAGCAATTGGGGTCTTAAAGCCCAGAGCATCTGCAGTTTCTCCACCACCATTTTGTTTGCTCAAAAATACAACCCACACACATTAAAATAAACAATATTGAGTCTCCATTTCCCTGTTTCAAGGGGAACAAAGAGAAAATGATGATTGTGTCTGACTGTGCTTCCTGTATGGCATTCTGTAAAACATTAGGACTGTACACAAATAGTTTGTTAATAGATTATTATGCAGCATATGGGTCAGGATTCTAAATGGCTCTGCTTTTGAAGTAAAACAAAAAATTAATCTTTCCCAAAATAATACATTTATTGCTTGATGTATGACTCTGAATATGCCTCCAATTAATATATTTTTTAGAGTTTAGAAAGATGGACGCCGGTTGGCGCTGTAGTGATTTATCACATTCACAACACAGGGGCATTGACTGATACTCTAATTACAACTTCTTTCAAACCTATGCAGACATTTAAACGCAAGCTCGCTGCTGCACAGCATTCGTGCTGACCATTCCACAGCACAAAGCAGTTTTTCACAGCCTCTGTTTGAACAGACACAAGCTGAATTTAGCTCCGCAAGAGGCAGATCATGCGCCGCGTCCCAACTCATTCAAAATCATTCCACAAACTTGCTTCGCCTCCTCTCAGCATTCCAGTTTTCTTCGCCACACAGCCCCAATAACACGAAGCAAGCATTGCTACAAACTTCCACACATCTCTACACTATAACATCATTTTCCCTCCTCCTGTCAGGACAAATTGAATGATTCAGCCTGACACTTTGCTTTATACTGCAATATTTCAGTTTTCGTAGAATTATTACAAGTCATCAATATAAAAAAGTTGTTTTATTCAACACACGACCGCAAACGGTGCTCTTATAGTATCTATTAAAACCAACTCTCAGGCACAAACTCCCATGATTTAATATGTCCTTGTCTAAACGAGACGAGTCACCCCTTGCCATTTATACATGAAGTCATGAAGTGACTCGCATTACATTGTAAACAAAATCTACAAAGCCCCAAACCATACGCTTAAGTTAATAAACATTAGACCATAATATTCATCTGACTTATTCATGACAAACAAACTTTAAATTATGTCATTCGTATGCACACACATACGTTTCACATTTTCCTGGCAGGTGCCGCAACTACAGAAGTCATGAATATTAGTAAATATGTAACAGTAGCTTAACAAAACTTATAAACACAATATGATCGGTACACGAGTGTAATGTTCGATTCATTATTTCAATAATAATAATAAACTTTATTTATATAGTGCCTTTAAAGAAACCTTTCAAAGCGCTTTAAATGGAAAGTAAAAGTAAAATTACATATAAAAATACAGAGCTTAATACTTAATATCTTAATAGATAAAACGTGCATCTCAAAACAACTAATGATAAAACAGTAAATAAAGTGATAGTATAAATAAACTGAATACAATAATATCAATGAAAAACCTCCTGGAAAAAAAAAAGTTTTAAGACATGATTTAAACTCACTTAAAGACTGAACTTCTCTAAGTTCTGAGGGTAGAGTTTCATAGTTTCGTTGCAGAAGAAGAGAATGCTCTGTCACCCATAGAGCGTAAACGAGTCTGAGGAACAGTTAAAAAAACAGATTTAGAGGAGCGGAGATTGCACTTTGGTGTGTATGGGGTTAAAAGCTCTGACAAATATTGGGGAGCCAAACCATGCAAAGCCTTGTAGGTAAGCATATGAATTTTAAAATCAACACGAAACCTGACAGGGAGCCAGTGCATGGACTCCAAGTTAGGAGAGATGTGGTCACTTGACCTGGCCCTAGTCAGGATTCTGGCAGCCGAGTTTTGCACATATTGCAAATTATTTAATGTCGATTTTGAGACTGCAGCAAGGAGCGCATTGCAATAATCGATGCAAGAGAAAATGAAAGTATTGATCAGCTTTTCAGCCACAGAGAATGATAACATAGGGTGCCTTGCAATGTTTCTAACATGATAAAATTATGTTTTAACAGTATTTTTACGTGTGGATAAAATTACAAATTTGCATAAATAATATTTTTCATTTTTGTTTGAAGCTCCAAAACTGAGCACTCAATGGACAGAGTTAAGGAGCCAACCTTCCGAAGCTGGTGAGGAGATCCAATAAGCATAACCTCTGTCTTATTACTGTTTAGACAAAGAACATTTTGAGCCATCCAAGATTTTAAAAGGCTTCTTCCAGATTTTCACCAGGTTTAGAATTAATATATATTGAAATGATAATTAAGACCGTGATCTTAAACGCTGACCAAGAGGAAAAATATAAATACTAAAAAGTAAAGTAATTAAAATTGAAAGTCAATTGAGAGTCAACTGAGAGTCAATCTCAGACCTGTAACCACCTAGAGAAACAAACTGCTTACGATCAGAGAGATAGGACCTGAACCAGTTCAATGCAGTACTGGAGACACCAAAGACAGATTCAAGACGGGTGAGTAAAACACTGTGATCAACAGTGTCGAAAGTACACTGAGATCAGGAAGGATGAGAGTAGAAAAAGACCCTGAGTCTGAAGCCATTAACAAGTCATTAGTGACCTTGACTAGAGCCATTTCTATACTATGACATTTCCGAAAACCAGACTGAAATGGCTCAAAGAGATCATTGACAATGAGCTGATTGTGTAATTGAGAGGCAACAACTCATTCTAAGATTTTTGCAAGGAAGGGAAGATTTGATGGAAGTTGCTCAAATTGTCCAAATTCATATTTGGCTTTTTTGGAACTGGTGTTACAGCAGCAATTTTAAAAGCTGCAGGCACAACACCAGTACACAAGGAGTGATTTATTACAGTATGTCCAAGACAATGTGACCCACAGAGGCAAAACAGGATATGAATAGATAAGTCGGTAGAGGATCAACTATGCTAGTGGTAAAGCATGACAAACAATAAGCTTCAAAAACCCTACCAGAAAACATATCCAAGCAGTATAGCAGCTAAACAACTTCACCAAACAGTAAAAAACAGTTATATCAAATCTGCTGTCCTGACTCCTGAAACCGTGGCTGGTTTGAGAGAACAGCTGTCACACCCACTTCTCATGACACAGCCGGACCTTCTTTCTCAGTTTAAGGATATGACAAAAACATGCAAATACGAAACACGTATGACTACAATTTCGTGACAAATCTGACCTGACAGCACAAATTCCCTCGAAATAAAAATCTTTATTGTAGGTTTACCACCGTGAATTTTGGTAAGACAAGGAAATGGTTTTGAACATGGATTTTATTTAGGTACTCGCTCAATAATGAACTCTTGTTAATTTAACTAAAAAAATCTTACATAGTACAGCTTTAATGTTAGTGATTTTCTAAAATGATAAGATTCGCAGTTCTGCCTTTAAACCCTTCAAAAATTGGCCTCGTCTGCTTCTATTATATGTGCCTCTCTGCAAGCCCCAGTAAATTTGATTGTTCTAAGCAACAATCAAATGAAGGATCATATCTGGTATATCCGGTAAGATATCAAACAGATAATAATCTGTAAAAATGCCATAAAGCTTGACAAATATGACTTCCATTCTCCATATGTTCACTGCTTTTCTGCTGTTAGAATCTGCCACTTCTCTCTTTCTCTAAAGCAGATGTTTACACCTGCATCAATGCTCTAGTTTTCTTGACGGCATTTTAAATGGCAACAGTAATTTGTCTGCCTTTTTCTCATCTCAGCTTGTACAAGGAATGTCATGTACAAAGTGAACAAGCAAGAGAATAAACAAGTTGAAAGAAACAATTGCTGCCATGTCATGTTGCATTTGCATATTCATTTTAGTGCATTAAATACGTAAGCCAGACAGAAGTGAGAAATTATTGTGGGTTGTTTCTGGTCTTGTATTTCCAAACAGGTATCAAATTAGGCATGACAGCATACAGCTCATGTCATTGCTGTTTACATGGATGAATGTGGCAAATCAAATCAATATGAAGGGCAGAGGTATGAGCATGTGTATTTATGATATTGTGAATAAACATGAAATGGCCTTTTTTTCTTTGCAAAAGATTTATTTGAAGGCATTACTTCAAGGTATTTCAGCCAACCTTTTCCTATATATTGCCTCTGTCATCAATAATTTCCTGTCCAATTTATAGACTTTTAAACCTCAAAATCATTACGATTATTCAGTAGGCTTTTCCAATTCATATTACATATTTTATAGGCGTGTATTTGACTAATGGACAAGGTCAAGGTCATTTTTTGCCTTCATAGGTTCATGATCCTGCAGTGTGTCAAATTAATATTTAAAAGAACAAGTATCCAGCCTGATCTTATTATTTGTAGATATTCATCCTTAACATTTAGACAGGTTTTCGTGGTATTTGTATAAATGCTGAAAAGAAAAATATGGACATATTGACACCAAAATATTAAAGGAATCTTTTACATTATACATTTATTATTATAGTTACATTTTTTTTATATTTTAAATATATTTTAGATCCCCAAACCCCATCCCACCCCTAAACATTTCCTACCTAGATGGATGGATGGATGGATGGATGGATGGATGGATGGATGGATGGATAGATAGATAGATAGATAGATAGATAGATAGATAACGCTTATTTGTTGTGGTGATAACATTACTTTGTGTTTTGTACTTTTGTAAAGATATGCTGAAATGTTTTAAATAAAAGATTAAAAAAAAATCAGTTGTGATATTAGTACTGAGTTTTCTATAGTTTTTTATTTACCACTTGTAAAAATAGTAACAAAGCAAATAAAAACTGTAATTTTTCAATGGCCTTCCTCTTTGAAGCCACATTGCAAATAAAATTTCCAATTTCTCTTACTCTTTCTTGAAAACTCTGAAGTCTGTTCTCATGAAGCAGTCTACTTTCAACCAGAAGAGTAAGTTGAAGCAGTTGTATTTAATGCAATGCCTTTGGCCCTTGCTGCCAGCTATATGTGTTACAATCATGTTCTGTAAAAGGCCTATATGTCATAGCTAACAGTATGACAATTCAAACCTAATTAGTGCCATATTTAATTTTAGCACTATCTTGTTTGTAAATGTATATATGAAGTGGATTTTGGAAGCGTAGGATTTTGTTTTATTCACTTCATTTTCTAAGGACAAATAGGCAGCAGGCCAATTATTTAAGGTGCCTCAGTCAGGAACCGTTTAGCAGACAGAGCGATGGAACTTAATGGCACAATGAAAAGACTCTTTGTAGATACAGTTTATTTGAACCAGGGGACAGTTTTCTAGTGAATGAGAGCAATTCCCCTATAACAGGATGTTCACTTTCAATCTCCATGAAAACTAAATTGGCAATGCAGTGAGACAAAGCTGTGCTTAGATAGGCATTTGGTAGTGTATGTATTAAAGACATGTAGGGCAGATAGAGTACAAAAAGGGAGTCAGGAACTGGCTAATAAGTAGGTCTCTGTTATGGTATCATGGGGTCTTTATGATGTCATAATTGTGGTTCTACGATGTTGTAATGATGCCTCTATGATGTCACAATTGTGCCTCTAAGGTGTCATAGTGGGTCTTTAAGGTGTCACAATAGCTGCTCTAAGATGTCATAATGGTGCCTTTATGAGGTCATAATTCTGCCTCTATGATGTCATAATTAGTGGTGCAACAATTGATTGGCAACCTATCTAATTCGGCCAATCTTCGTCTTAAGTCTGTGATCAGCAATCGTGCCTAGAACCATTGCAGCATGCAGGGAATCACATATATAAGAACGTGTATGAATATTTTGTTGCCCGTTTTCTAGAGTCATTACAGTAGTTATTCTGACTCACTGCAATGTGAGCACGGAGAGAATGAAGAGACTGCAGATGGGTATAAAAACTAATTAAACAACAAATAAACATGCATATATAAATCTGAGTATACGTGATGTAACATGAGTCCTTACAATCAGAATATGTGTTGAGCGATAGAGACTGTTTGAGCGATCATGATCACTTTCAGCTTTACTCCCTTCAATATACTCACTCGCAGTATCAATCAAACATGCGCACTCTCCAGGTGCTCTCAAAATATCATCAGTCACTCTTCTCAGCACTATTCTGTAAGGATCCCAATTTAAATCAGTTTAATGTTGGTCACATTACCACTAATCGCAGCAATTACATTTTAGGCATAACGGTTAAAGAACTTTGCAAGAAGCAACGTCATAAAACTCTGACACAGAAGGGCATCTCCACCTGAGACAACACACCCAAATGCAAATCTCACTCACATCTGCCATCCAATCAAACAAACACATTTGAAATAACAATAGAATCATTTGATACTTAAGGAGAGATGGCAGAGGAGCTCGGGAAGTCTGAAGTCAGATATCCCACACAATTGCTGTGTGTAGTTTTCCATTGACAGGTATATTTCTTTGAATTGTCATTTATTTTTTATTTTGTAGTCATTTGTCCAAATAGAAGTATAAAAACTTTTAATCCAATACAACCAAATTGACTATCAAGTTACATGCATATTTTCTTGAGAGTTGGCATGAGTAAAACCTCATGAGAATGAAATTGAGAGCATCAGTTATTTCTATTCAATGCTGAACTGGTAAACATAAACGTGCGTGTGTGTGTTTGTTTTCTCTATTATCATAATATTTCTTCAATCAATTTAAAGAGTTAGTTCACCCAAAAATGAAAATTCTCTAATAATTTACTCACCCTCACGACATCCCAGATGTTTATTGCTCTTTCTTCAGCATAACACAAACAAAGATTTTTTTGAAAAATATCTCTGTATGTCCATAGAATGAAAGTGAATAAGCCCCCAAAAGCACAGACAATCATAGTAAAAGTAATCAATACTACTCCACTAGTACAATTAAGGCCTTCTAAAGTGAAACAATAACTTTGGGTGAAAAGCAGATCAATATTTAAGTCCTTTTAACTAATCATTTGTCACATTTCCACTATCGGGCCAAATGAGGGAGTGCTAGTGCGTGTCAGTTGCTGTCATTTCTGTGGATTCATCGTGCCTCCTCTGGGTTTTCTTGATTACCCTTGGCCCAAACAAGGCCATCTGGGGATTGAGATGGGTTCAATGTCAAAGGCGGAGTAACGCTGAATTTGTCAGGATATGTTTCCATCGCACAACGGTACAGGTTCAGGGAAAAAAAAATGTGGGCAAAGTACAAATCCATTAAAACGCACAATGGACAAAGCGGTGTCCAAAGAAATTACTTTCAATGGTTCGGTGAACTTTCACAGTCGGTGTGCTGGGACAACATCCCACTGTTATTGGAGAGAACACTTGGGAGATTATGGCGGTTACAATTGGTGTAAGTAAAAGTAAACTTGACGTGACTCTTAGCAAGTTCCAAGTTCCTGATATTGTTTTTTGAAGATTCGCACATGTTTCACTTCACAGATAAAATATATTTGATTATTTTGACTATGTTCACTCAGGTGCTGGCCGTGGTAATTTCCACTTGAGTGTTCTTTTAGTTAATCACAGAAACGACCACTCCACTAGTGAACTGTAACTGTCGACTCTCTCGACGCAGTGTCGAAGGAAGTGACACAAGGGGTCTTCTCGGACGCCGAATCGTACCTCTGAACCATAGAAAAGGCCAATGTCAAGTTGGCAGAGAGAATTTGCATGCCCCGCCCCGGATATACGGGTATAAAGGGAAGCGGGGCAGCGAATGCCAGTCAGAATTTTTCTTCGGAGACGAATGGTTGTACCACGAGCAGCTGAAACACACTCCTGTTTCACTCACCTTTATCAGCGAGAAGCATTGCTGTTGGATCATTTCCAGCTGGCGTCTCTCTCTCTCTGCACGCTTTGCAGTTTACGCCCCCGGGTGCTTCGACAGCGCTTCTTTCTGTTTAAAAGAGTGTTCTCCTCCTAAAAGAGTAGATTTTCTCTAAAAGAGTTTGAGTTCCCACTCATAAAAGAGCAATACACAGCAGGCGTTGAACGTCCTTTTCAGGACGCGTCTTTTTAAAGATGTCTTTCTGCCTCTGTGTAGTTCCTGGATGCGGTTGATTTCTCTCCACTTCTGACAGACATAAAAGCTGCCTTGTGTGCCTGGGCTGCGATCACACACTGGCAGCGTTTTATGAATGGTTCATGTTCTCAGTGCGAGAACATAACCATGGCAACATTGCGGTCGCGGCTTTCTTTTGTAATGAGAGAAAGCAACTTCAGCCGCCCCCCACGTTGTTCCTTCTGCCCACGGGATTGAGGTCGACCCGGCTGGCGATGAAGGCGTTTTGGGGATGACCACGGGCTCGGTTTCGCCGTGTAAATCCCCACGAACCACCCGCCCCCTGGCACGCTTGTTTGCTTCCGTCCGAGCTCGGGAAGAGTGCGGCTCGCCTCCCGGCCAGTCGGCATTTTCACTGCCACTTTCGGGTCTGCTCACCCAGTCTGAGGCTGACGCGCAGATGTCCGCTATGCACTCGGGTGGTGCGCAGCCAACAAGCCAGTGCCTTACGAGCAGAGATTTCTATCCCTCCAGCCGAGATGAAGAAGGGCCATTCTTGCCCCCTTAAGTGGGCATCCGCATACTCAACTACCTTGACTGGCTCATCCTGGCCCACTCTCGAGACTTACTATGTGCTCACAGGGACTGGGTGCTCAGGCACCTCAGCCGTTTAGGGCTTCAGGTCAACTAGGAAAAGAGCAAGCTCGCCCCGGTTCAGAGCATCTCTTTTCTCGGTATGGAGTTAGACTCGGTCTCGATGACAGCGCGTCTCACCAACGAGTGCGCCCAGTCAATACTCAGGTGCCTCGCTCGCTTCAAGCCTGGCACAGCAGTTCCTCTAAAACAATTCCAAAGGCTCCTGGGTCATATGGCATCCTCGGCCGCGGTCGTGCCTCTCGGGTTGATGTATATGAGACCGCTACAGCACTGGCTACAGACTCGAGTCCCGAGATGAGCATGGTGCCACGGCACGCATCGTGAGATAATCACCCCCGCCTGCCGTCAGACTTTCAACACGCGGACAGACCTCTGCTTCTTGTGGGCTGGAGTACCTTTGCAGCAGGTGTCCAGACGTGTCGTGGTAACCACAGACGCCTCTCGACTGGGTTGGGGCACTGTGTGCAACGGGCACACTAAGGTTACTAAGGTCCCTGGCAGCATTGGCACATCAATTGCCTAGAGTTGATGGCTGTTATCCTTGCTCTACGGAGGTTTATCCCAATAATCCGTGGCAAGCACGTTCTGATTTGCTCAGACAGCACCGCGACGGAAGCGTACATAAATCGCCATGGCGGCATGTGCTCTCATCATATGTCACAACTCGCCCGCCATCTCCACCTCTGGTCAGCCATGACTCAGGTCGCTGCTCGCCACTCATATCCCTGGCAACCACAACACGACGGCGGAAGCGCTGTTGCGACAGGTTTCGCCCAGCAGAGAGTGGAGGCTCCACCCCCAGGTGGTCCAGGTCTTTTGGGACCGGTTGACCAGAAACGACCGGTTGCCAGAGGTGTCAGCTGGGTTTTACAGCTTTCACATTTCTAGCCATCTGTTGAACCTGTGCCAGTAGGTGGGACTATTGTCACTCGGATCCCCTCTAAATAGTAAATGAGATAAGAATTATTATGTGTCAACTGGTAGTAAATAAGAAAAAAAGGGTTCCAAAGTAGCCCGGATGATCTACTATTTCCATTGAAGAGGAGTTTGATGGTTCGGTTCAAAACATGGCGATGACGACTGCACTTCATCAGTTCTTAAATGTTTCACATCTTAAGTGTCATGTAAGTTTAATGGTTAAACAATGTGAAAAGAAACTTTATTCACAAAGTAGGAACAGAAACATTATTCAAATTAACACAATTGTATGTTTTAATTTTATTTTTGCTATTTATTGTATCACACTGAAATATAATTTGTGAAAATCAAATTCCTTTACATAGGCTGTTAAATGATTTGATGCTTCAAAAGACAACAACAATAAATAAAGTGAACCGGCACAGTGCCATGCAATTGGTCTGTCTTTCTGAATTGGGTATAACATTCAAGATTTGATAGATTTTTTATTTTATTTAGTAGAGTAAAATGTAGTGGGGTAGTAAGTGTAAAAGTGTTGCTGAGTCTGATGTGCTACATGTACAGTATTTAGATGACGATAAGCAATTGCTTTTTTATTTTTAAGTAATCACGTTTATAGTTTATCTGTCACTACTTACATTGAAAACATATTTTATTTTGATCAAAATGATCGCATTCTTTTTGTTTGGTTGGCATGTATGTGCCTGATGAGTGAACAGACAGATACAAGCAAGCATATTGGGCGCTCTCTCCAATGTCATCAGCCTTACAAAAATTTATTTGAAAAGCTGCAATCTTCTGGCAAACAATTGTGGCAAATCGCAAGCTCATTTGCATGTAAAAATAATGCGAAATTATATATATATATATATATATATATATATATATATATATATATATATATATATATATATGTGTACACAAATACATACATATATATGAAGTATATGTATACAGTATCTACTGCATATAAAATTATGTTAATATTTTTATGGTAAGAATGTTAGTTAAAAAATGAAAATTCTCTCATCATTCATGCCATCCCAGGTTTATATAACTTGCTTTCTTCTGCTGAAGACAAATTATGACTTTTTTAGAAAAAAAATATCTCAGCTCTGTGTATGAGAGACAGATCAATAATTAAGTAATTGGCTTTTTTACTATACATCTCTACTTTCACTAGCTAGATTGAAAAAGTGAAAAGTGGTAGTAGATATTTAGGGTAAAAAAAACGTAAATATTGATCTGTTTCTCAACCACACCTATCATATCGCTTTTGATTATACTGTATGGATTTAACCACTGGAGTCTAATATATTAATTTTATGCTGCTTTTATGTGCTTTTTGGAGCTTCAAAGTTCTGGCCATCATTCACTTGCATTGCATGTACCAACAGAGCTGAGATATTCTTCTAAAAAAAATATTTGTGTTCTGCAGAAGAAAGAAAGTCATACAGATATGGGATGGCATGAGGGTAAGTAAATGATGAGAATTTATTTCTGATATAGATCAGTTCTGTTGTCGCTGTGATTGTCAAATAACAAACATCATGAGTGTTCAACATCACATACACCAGAGATGTGTTCATAAACAAGAGCGATATATCCATTATTAGCACCAAAAGACCATCAGTGAAGTCATAAAGATTTGTTCACCCCCCTTTGGGTTTTGTGTCAAAGTAGATCACGAAAAAGCATGCGTGAATGCATCTGAACATAGTCACTGCATGAAAAACTGTTATATTTCCTGTAAATACTGTTGTCTTGATGAGTACATACTGTATCTATGATGAGCTATTCAAGAGAATGGACAGATTCACGCCATGTCGAGTGACTCAAGTAAGATTTTGTGTGCGCATGTTTGACAGACAGACTGCGTGTGAGCGCACATTTACTGCCCGCGGGCCGCATGTTGAGTAGCACTGTACTATATCGTTATTTGTATACATTTCATTGTGCACAAACTTGAATACTCGAAGTATAATTCTATGCTTTTGGTGATCCCCCAAAACATGGGAAAAAATGAAACCTACAAAATCTCTATTAACTGCATCTTACATGTTTAACAGCTGAACTTTCATCCAATTAGAACAGCCTAACCTTTTGTGCAACCTCATTCAGATCTCTTCCTCAAGAGAAGAATCAATAAAGCCCTCAGTGGGTGGCTCTTCTAGCAAACCTCCTGCAGGTGGTCCAGAATTTAATGAGTTTCTGAGTGCTGTGTCATCTCTCTCTCTCTCTCTCTCTCTCTCTCTCTCTCTCTCTCTCTCTCTCTCTCTAATTACTGCTTTCAGCCATCTGAAGAAGCATCTGAAAGCAATAATTAACATTTATTGTATTAAATAAATTGTGTAGTTACTAAAAATGTGCTTGTTTATGTCTAAAATTCACTTGAACAATATGAAGTTATGCTGCCTTGGAAGCTGAAACCAGTGTCCTTAGGAGGTGCTTTCATTCAGAAAACACTGTAAAGTCATTGAGCATGCTTAAATGTGTGCACATTGGATAAACTGGTAAGAATACCAGTAAACGCGTTTACTTGCCATGAGAAATCGGCGTAATGGGAAAAAAATCGATCTGTGTAGACTGGTTTATTATTACGGCAATTATGACCTTACAACGATAAAGGAATGCCGTGTATTGTGTTTACATGAACACAGGCGTTGTCGGCTTATTAAGTATAATTTGTGTAAGAGCTGGTGTCTTGTTTTCTCACTCTTCACCTTTAGAAGTCACTTTGACTCATAGTTCAGTCGACTCCACCATGTAACATCTGCCTCCTGCAGTTATGCTCTGCTTCATATGAATTCCCTCATCTGTCGTGTCTAAAAGAGCCGATGCAGACCTGCTGCAGGGGAAAAGTGACAGTGTGAATAGTCTCTCAGGAACACATTTGAGGAGCAGTTACTGTGACAACAATGCAAAGGCCAAGTTAAATTTCTTTGCAAGACTAGATCTCGATATTAGTATGTGGCTAAACTTATCAATTGTGTACTAAGGATGTCAAATAAAAATGTGAATATTTACCAAATTTCAGATAAAATGCCAATTAGAATGCTAAAATGTGGACGTATAAGACATTGTTGATTTAAAAATTAGTTCTTGAAGCCTTTTTCCCCTACCTGAAATAATGTCCTTTTAATGCTAAGATAATTGCAATATTTTTTAAATAATAAGAATTGTGGCAATATTTAGTTAAAAAAAATCTAATGTAGTTTCTCAGCCCCAATGTGTACATAATTCATTTATGTAAAATGTGTCATTTTAACTCTGTATATTTTTTTAAAATTAACATATTTTTAAATATATTATGCAACGTAATATTCAGTGTTACAACATTTTCTCTTTTCCCAGTAAATCAGAGACAACTGTTACTAAGCTATTTATAGGTGAACGATGATATGCGCTTAATTTTTATTCAGTTTGTCTTACTCTCAAAAAATGTTTTTTTTTTATGCAGCATAACAGTAGTGATGTCATATAGCTTGGAAAGAATACAAATTTAAATTGAATGTAGTGATACAATAATTTCCTTTGGCATAAGCGCCATCACATTTTCAGTGTTAGGTAGATTACATGTGGAATATAATCCAGTACTGATTACAAATTTCACAACTAAAATAGTAATCGGTAACATAAAATTTTAGATTACATTTAAAGGTAATCTATTCTGATTACTATTTGATTACTTGTTAAATGTATTAAGTACACAATGAATTAACACTCCTTTCATTAAGGGATAGTTCATTCAAAAATAGAAATTCTCTCATCATTTACTCACACACAGTCCATCCCATATGTGTATGACTTTAATCTGCTGAACACACACAACGATTTTTAGAAGAATATCTCAGCTCTGTAGGTTCATCCAATGCAAGTGAATTGTTAACAGAACTTCAAAATAGAGATAAAGTCAACATAAAAGTAATCCATAAAACTCCAATGGTTTAATAAATATCTTCTGAAACGATCCAGTTGGTTTGGACAAACAGTCCAAAATCTTGTTGGTTGGTCTTGTTGGTAGAACTCCTTTTTCACTATATATCTTGTCATTGCAGTCTCTAGGCACGATTATGATTTCAAGCAACTAGACGTAGTGACTTTTTGAACCCCTTAGTGAGTAAAAAAGCCATCTAGTGACTAGCGACAATTTGAGTGACCTTTAGAGAGACTTTTTTTCAAATCCCCATTTTTCCACATCTGGCAACAGAAAAAAAAACAACACTAGCTTGAATGTCTTATTTTTCTCTGTGTTCTAGTGCCTCCCTACATTTCAAGTAATATGATTACATGCCATAAGCAGTTGGACTTATGTGCAAACAAATGTTTTATGAGTCGAAAGATTGACAGGCTTTCGAGTTGTTGGTATTTGTTGCGAGAATCAGAACCTCAATTCACATGCGTGTTCTCCGTTTGGAGGAGAAAAGATAACCTGCAGCAATAGAAGATCATTACGAAGTTATCTAGCAGGTTGAGAGAGAAAATGGAAATGAACCCCAGATCTATAATAAAGTGAAGAGATAAGTGATGTGAATAGAATTTTGTCACTGACACAGTAACACTGGCACAAGTAATAAACACTGATGGTTCAGCATCACACAACAGATATGTAACATTAAACATATTACATTGTAAAGAAGATCATTTTCATGGGCAAGGAAGAGGCGAGAAACCGGCTTGTCAATATAAATAATATTTTAATGAAGAAATTAAAACAAACACATAGGACAACAGACATGTCTGCTGATTAAGCTCTCTCTCTCGATCGCCGTCTGCGAGTGGCCTTTATCCCTCTTGACGGCTCAATTAGCCTGATACGGGACCGGGCGTGCGTAATCACGCGCCGGTCCCGCCCTCCACCGTGCCACATACATATTATCAGATAGATCCACGTTGAAAAATAAATAATGAAGAGGAAAAAAAACATCCCCAACACTACACAGCTGCCTACCCCTGGTTGATGGGATAATTTTGCCATTGTCACTGTTCAATAATGCAGTTCAATTACAAAAGAAAATTAATAAGTATAAAAAAGAAATTCCCCACTGTCTTCCCCTGCTTGCTATGCAGAATTTGGTATCCTAATTTTGGCCAGTGTGCTCATTAATGTTTATTAAAATGGTTTGATTACAAAACACACAAAACAAAATAAAATCCACTGCCCATCACAACTTGCTGAATGTTTGAAAAGTACAAATAGTGATAGCTAAATGATTAGACTTAAATACTAATTGTTCAATGATTAGTTCGATAAAAATAATCTAATAAAAAAAAAACAAATGATGGTTCTTCAACACTAGAGCCCATATTATGCAGCTTTACAGGGTCATCATTTTATTTTGGGGGTCTACTAGAATAGGTTTGCATGCTTTAATGTTCAAAAAACACAGAATTTTTATCATACTGTACATTTCTTTTCCCCATCTTCATACTCTAGCTGAAATACTCTGATCAACCTCCTGTCCCTTTCTGAAAAGCACAGTCGGCTCTGATTGGTCAGCTGGCCTAATCGGTTGTAATTGGTCAACCGCGTAGAGCATCTGTCGGAAATGTAACGCCCCTTACCATAATTGAGTTTCAGATCCCGAGTCTTCCTGAGCAGCTGTAAAAACTACTATAACTAGGGAAACAGTGTTTTTGCCATACCAGTTCAAGCTAGAGTCCGATAATGAATGAAATAATGAAAGTTTGGAAGAACAAGCTGATTGACCCGAACCACCTTTGCAAGCACGACTTGAGCAGGAAGTTTCACAGTGGTAAGTTTTAATTCAGGATCTTTGTTACAAGTACACTTTTGATTATAGTGAACCTAACAAAGCTTTGAGTAAAAAACACATAGTGTATCTAAGTTAGTCATCTTTTGCTTGAATGGGTGTAGCAGAACTTTTTTGCCCAAGCTATGAATGGAGAACAGAGGCTTACTCCCAGTTGGACATTACCAGGGGGTATTAGAGAGTTAGTGAGAAAGTTAGCCGTGGACTACCATGAATAGCGGCCGTAACATTACAGCTTGTGTAAGTATATAATTATATAAGACTCTTGAGATCTACCATTTTGTTACAGTTTTAGGTAAAAGCCGGCCCACATCTAAATAGTAAACCCTTACCCCTTACTGATTGTTAGTTTTGTGAATACATTGCATGTTTATTGTATTACCTCTCTGTTTCTCAGATTTACTTAGTTTGCCTTTCTGGACTGTCTGCCTGTGTACCGAACCCTGCCTATCTTTTTGTTTCCCCTTTATTTTGCTTTTTTGTTTTACTTTTTATATTGTTGTTAAAGCTGCACATGAATCTGAATACTGCCCCGGTGTCTGTGCTACAGGTCAGAAACATATGCAATTGAGTAACCCTAGCTTCTGCGTTAAAAAAAAAATGCATCCACTCATGAGTCGTGCGACACACAACTATATTTCTTTACCAGCCCAGCAAACGTTTTGAAATGCAGCAACAAGAACAAAAACAGGTGGGTTGATTGATTTCTATTCTACTTGTAAAGTATACTCAATCATAATTAGCTTTTTGTGTTTAGGGCTGTCGATTTAATTTAGTGCGATTCATTTAGAGAGTAAGATTAATTTAACTGACCATTGAATACCAATGCATACCTTACGGAGAGGGCAGCAAAGTTAGTTTTTAACTTATTTACCTGTGCTCTCACTATGCTAAAATGTTACTAACATCTCATTAGTACAATGAAGTAAAAGAGGATATAACTATACTAGTCAGGTATAAACCATTGTACTTAAAACAGTCAACGCTTGTAACTGAAGAATTATGCCTGAAAATCCTCAGAGGCGCTTTCTTAGACGTGCGTCTTCAAAGTTCCACCCTCAGCACTAAAACAATGCGGCAACATTGTCGCTTAGTATCGCTAGACTCTACGATCTGTGTCACTGGTGGGCATTCCTACTGCTGCTACCACTCTAATGTTATTGGCAGATTATAATGATATCTTATTTTTATCAGCAGAATCATCAGATCATCAAAAATCACTATAAATTAATCAAAATTATATTTACAAATATTTAAAGTAGGCTTCTAGGATGCATGGCTTTCTACAGGAGATATTTTCCCAGAATGTCAAATTACATATATACAGGTGCTGGTCATATAATTAGAATATCATCAAAAAGTTTATTTATTTCAGTAATTCCATTCAAAAAGTGAAACTTGTATAATGTATACATTCATTCCACACAGACTGATATATTTCAAGTGTTCATTCCTTTTAATTTTTATGATTATAACTGACAACTAATGAAAACCCCAAAATCAGTACCTCAGAAAATTAGAATATTGTGAAAAGGTTCAATATTGAAGACACCTGGTGCCACACTCTAATCAGCTAATTAACTCAAAACACCTGCAAAGGCCTTTCAATGGTCTCTCAGTCTAGTTCTATAGGCTACACAATCATGGGGATGACTGCTGACTTGACAGCTGTCCAAAAGACGACCATTGACATCTTGCACAAGGAGGGCAAGGCACAAAAGGTCATTGCTAAAGAGGCTGGCTGTTCACAGAGCTCTGTGTCCAAGCACATTAATAGAGAGGCGAAGGGAAGAAAAAGATGTGGTAGAAAAAAGCGTACAAGCAATAGGGATAACCGCACCCTGGAGAGGATTGTGAAACAAAACCCATTCAAAAATGTGGGGGAGATTCACAAAGAGTGGACAGAAGCGTCTCGCCTGGGCTAAAGACAAAAGGACTGGACTGCTGCTGAGTGGTCCAAAGTTATGTTCTCTGATGAAAGTAAATTTTGCATTTCCTTTGGAAATCAAGATCCCAGAGTCTGGAGGAAGAGAGGGGAGTCACAGAATCCACGTTGCTTGAAGTCCAGTGTAAAGTTTCCACAGTCAGTGATGGTTTGGCGTGCCATGTCATCTGCTGGTGTTGGTCCACTGTGTTTTCTAAGGTCCAAGGTCAACGCAGCCGTATACCAGGAAGTTTTAGAGCACTTCATGCTTCCTGCTGCTGACCAATTTTATGGAGATGCAGATTTCATTTTCCAACAGGACTTGGCATCTGCACACAGTGCCAAAGCTACCAGTACCTGGTTTAAGGACCATGGTATCCCTGTTCTGAATTGGCCAGCAAACTCGCCTGACCTTAACCCTATAGAAAATCTATGGGGTATTGTGAAGAGGAAGATGTGATATGCCAGACCCAACAATGCAGAAGAGCTGAAGGCCACTATCAGAGCAACCTGGGCTCTCATAACACCTGAGCAGTGCCACAGACTGATCGACTCCATGCCACGCCGCATTGCTGCAGTAATTCAGGCAAAAGGAGCCCCAACTAAGCATTGAGTGCTGTACATGCTCATGCTTTTCATGTTCATACTTTTCAGTTGGCCAACATTTCTGGTATTGGTCTTAAGTAATATTCTAATTTTCGGAGATACTGAATTTGGGATTTTCATTAGTTGTCAGTTTTAATCATCACAATTAAATGAAATAAACATTTGAAATATATCAGTCTGTGTGTAATGAATGAATATAATATCCAAGTTTCACTTTTTGAATGGAATTACTGAAATAAATCAACTTTTTGATGATATTCTAAATATATGACCAGCACCTGTATAGGGTTAAATTATTTTAGGGTGAAAAAAATCACTACAATTAAAAAAAAATTGACATTTTGAGTAAATTATGAGAGAATTTTCATTTTTAGAATTGAGAATTTAGAATTCATTTTAGAATTTCTGTAAAATTATAATTTTTTTCTTTTTCTTATTCTTCTTCCGTACCAAATTTTGGCACCTAACTCGTCCCGCACTGTTTGGCGTAGACCCAAAAATTAGATGTCAAATCGACCTGCCTATTTACAACAACTGTGCTATGACTTTTCTAAGGGTTGGGGGGTACAAAACCGTCCCAAAAAGTCCCATTGACTTAACATTGGAAAACATTTTGTGGGATCATATCTCCTGATCAGAATGACATAGACACACGTGGGTGCTCTCATTTAATTCGAATATTTACCACACAAACATGAAACATACAGTATGTCTAAAGAAAGCTTAAAATATCTACTTTTAAATAAAACAATTAAAATAACAAATATTCTCCTGCAATGTATTCTGTATGAAACAAAGCGATGTACAGTTTTTACTGGCTCAGCGAATTATCTCTAATATGATATAATGTGCTGAGATGATCAAATCAAATGGTAAACACCCCCGACTGTGCCTTGAAAACATATAGTTCATTCACTTATCTGCACGTTTGTAAGACAGCATGATACACAAGTGAGAAAACACCTGGAGAGTGACGAAGAGTTAACATTTTCCTCAGAATAAGAGCGGGACTCCGATGAATGTTTGTATTTTGAAGAGAGACTTGATCCAGCCGAGGATACAATTTCGGACGAGTAAGTAAATTAGTTTTCATTAGTTGACATGCTATTTTAGATAAACTTACATATTTTACTAGTGGGACTGTTTCCAGACTTGCCAGCCAGGATTCAGAGTATTGAAATTTGAAATATGTCCTAATAAGCAACTTTAGTTACATTTAAATGCTGTTTCGGCTAAAGCAGGTATTTAAATTGTATGCTGTATGATATATATATGATATGTAATACGCTAACAGCGTGCAGTGGCTGTACATATAAACAGACCAGAGGCAGGTTTTTTGTTACCAAATTATGTAGGTTAGTACAGGAAGCAAGTCTGGAATTACTAATGACTCGTTTCAGATGTTCAGAATAGGTTCTTTGTTTTGGATGTTGTCAATAACTCCATATTGCATTCTCATGCATTTTGATTTTTTTAAACTTTGCAGACTTTTTTACATTCACAAACAGTGATATAACACACTACGTGAAAGGTAATATTTGAAAAATCATAATAGGTGTTCTAAGTTTTTTTTTTTCTATCTGCTGACTGATTTGGCAAGAATTTCACAAATCCCGCCTCTGGAATATATTTTAAGACCATTCCAAGGACAATATTTTGTATTTATTTTTTTGTCAGATTCAAAGGCTTGGACACTTGACCCATCTTCAGTATCCTATCCTGCTTTTATTCACAGCTGTGAATGAATTAGGACATTTACATAGATATTGTACAATAGGTTGGGTGAGAGAATGTTTTGTTTTCTAGATTGAGTAGCCATGCTGAGATTTTTCTCTACATGTCTTATCCAGTAGTAGACTTATGTGATAGTCCTGGGCATATGGATAATACTTGTATATTTTAATCATTCAGTCTTAACCTGTTGATACACACCCCCTATTTGAGCACAAACCATGAAAATGACATACCTGAACTTAAATGGTTGTACTTACTGGAGCCTTTGGAGTATGGACACAGTTGTAGTATCTTTTGAAAGAAGACACTTTGGGCTTCATTTCCCAGAATTAATATATGTTGTTATTTTGTAAAGTTAGAGAAACTGAAGTTTATAGTAATGGAAATATTTTGTGCTGAACATGTTTTTATAATCTAAAAATACAATAAAAAAGTGCCAAGACAACTCAGAAATAACATTTTCTGAAAGCCACAAGTCTAAAGGAGTTTCAAATTTGAAGATGATCTAACAAAAAATTAGGTTCCTGCAAGCTTTTTTTCTCTGAAAAATTACTGGGCGGAGTACAGAATAAAATTAAGGCTCCACCTTTCAAGACAACACAAAATCTGACTGCACTGCTCTAAATTTATGAATAAAACTATGCCGCATTTTTAAAAATAAACTTTGGAGACAGGCTCATGTTGTTTATGAGACTTTAATATATAAGACAATATATAGTTTTACAACATGAATGCTGCTCAGATTGCAGAGTTTGTTGAAGAACGATGATGAAAGGTAAATCTTTCAGGCGAGATCTCATGTAAACAATGGAGAATATATCAATATTTCTCAGATTTATCACTTTAATGGACAAAAAATGCTATTGGATGTTTTTCAATGAACGCTTGTCATGGACAATTGCCCAAGTGTGGTGAACTGGATTCATCTGGTGATTGTGATTTCATAATAAAGATATTGCATGTTTTCATTTGTACTCCTGGCACAAATAACTAAATTGCTGTTTCTGGAGCATTGCTATTGTGACACAAAGATCAGATATCAATGTTGAACCCTTAGAACTTTGAAAAGATGTATAATTTGTTAACATTAATTACATTTATAGATGGTAAATAATATATTAAACTTAAGCAGAGTGACTAACTGAGTCGGATGGTCCGGGCCAGCCAGCGAGACGGGTTGGGAAGTGAGAGCCACGCATCCAAACTCCACGCTAGGGGCACCAAGGGGACGATTATTTTTGACATACCCGGCGGGGCTTCGCAGCGGGGCAGAGCAGGTAAGGCGGCAGAGACAAAGGAAATAGCTCTGTTACTGAGAATATGAGAATGTGAAACTAATTCAACAAAAAAATTCTCCTCCCGGCCCTCCACCGGGGGACGGAGTGGTCTTACCATCTCTGGAGCTAACGTCTTGGTCCCTGGGTCAAGCATCTATGGAGTGCCTGGGAGCCTTACGGGTCCTCAAGGGGGTCCGTGAGACGGGGGCGTCTGCTTCCTGCGGAGTACTCGACACTGGGGCTGAGAGCTGGGCCCTGGTTGAGGCGGAGCAGGGTCATGCAGATGGGGCATGGCCCATGGCGGCAGGTTTGCGGGATGAGAGATGGCCTCCATCTGCTTCACCGCTGAGGACTGCTGGGCAGAGTCGTCAACGGCGCTGCTGAATGGATGGAGCTGGGAGACGGGGGTGTGGGAGAAGGTGTGCCTTTTCTACCTTCTGTATTTTGACGAGGTCCAGTACATAGATTGCGTTTCTGGACCACAAGGGTGGCCATCACCTGTTCGTGTGCCGGCATTTCTGACCTTCGTGGCCCAGGGGGCGCGGTTGGTCATCCAGCGCAGTTCCTGCAGCACATCAAGAACAGGACTACCCAAGTGCAAGTTTTGAAGTGCCTTGGCCTGGCATTGGTTGCAGGAAGGGTCGTGGCGTGCAGGGCGGAAGCGGTCTGGGACCGCACCGCCACGAGGGTAGTGAGAGCGGAGGAGCGAGGAAGCCGCGGCTCCTGGAAGAAAGGAACCGGGGGGGCTATTGTGAGCGGCGCACATGCCCGCGGGACCAATCAATTAGCCCGGGAAAGCATATCGGACCTCTGTGCGTCAGGCTCAGGCCCGAATATGGCGGCCCAGGTGAGTCATCAGCATCAGACGACGCTGTAACGCTCTCCGATGCAGTGGTAATGCCATCCAATTCTGAAGCAAGCAAGCGTGCCGGGGAGGCGGGGGTTCGAGGAGGTTTACCCGGCGAACAGAGCCTGTCATTGTCCCCAAATCACCTTCATCACCCGCGGCGCCTGCCTCAATCCTGTAGGAAGAAGGCGAGAAGCGGGGGGGGCGGCTGAAGTGGCTTTCTCTCATGACAAAAGAAAGCCATGACCGCAATGCTAGAACGGCCATGTTCTCACACTGAGAAGATGAACCATTGGAGAGAATCACTCATCCTGAGCTCAGACGGACGCAAGCAAGCGTGCCAGGGAGGCGGGTGGTTCGAGGAGGTTTACCCGGCGAACAGAGCCCGTCATAGTCCCCAAATCGCCTTCATTGCCCGAGATGCCTGCCTCAATCCCGTAGGAAGGAGGCAAGGCGTGGGGGCCGGCTGAAGTGGCTTTCTCTCATGACAAAAGAAAGCCGCGACCGCAATGCTGACATGGCTATGCTCTCGCACTGAGAACGTGAACCATTCATAAAACGCTGCCTGCGTGTGATCGCAGCCCAGGCACGTGAGGCAGCTTTTATGACTGTGAGAGGTGGGGAGAAATCACTGCATCCAGAAACTACACAGGGGCGGAAATGACATCTTTATAAAGACGCGTCCTGAAAAGGACATTCAACACCACTGTGTAATGCTCTTTCAGAGAAATAAACTCTTACAGAGAAAATCACTCTTTTAATATAACTCTTTCAATTCTCTGCGCTGTCAAAGCGCCCAGGGGCAAACTGCACTGCCGTGCAGAGAGGGAGAAAGCCGCTGAAGTGCGCCATAGATCCAACAGCAAACAGAGCATCAGAGGAACAGAAGCAGGAATCTGGTGTGTGTTACTCGCAGCTGGCTGCATACACGACCATCGGCTCCGAAGAAAATTTCTGAATGAACGTGTGTATTTCCCTCGCCTTTATACCTGTATGTCCGGGGACAGGGTATGCAAATACTGTTCGCCAACTCTCATTGGCCTTTTTTCATAGATCAGATGCATATTCGGCGCTCAAGAGAGACCCCTAGTGTCGCTTCTTCGACACAACGTCGAAGTGAGCGACAGACGGGGAACTCTGGTATTATTAACAGCAGTATACACATGATTGTGTAACAGCCTACTGCCACTAAGCATAATTCCTTTTAACTTATTTTTAAAATGCTATTATGAATAATGGTACACTTATCTCCCTTTAAGACTGCAGCCATGGATACAAGCATTGTGTTTAATAAATAAGCACATGAACCCACTCCGATCTGAAAAAAGCCTGATATGAGGTTGCAGGAACATTTTATTCACTTCTGGGTTATTTATATGGCTCTCTGCTTTTAATATTCAGTAGCTCACCATGACAAAAGCATCTCTAATTGGAGATTTCTTTCATGCAGGCAATGTAAAGATTTGTATTGTAATGATGATCCAAGCTACTTCTATGTATCTTTAAGTAAAGCAAAAAGTTTTGCACTTGTGCAAAGCACCAAAGTTCAGTGATAATGAATGAGAGACAAGTGAATAAAAGATTGCAATATACTGTATCACAGTTTTAAATAATGACACATGAATCACGATATTATTGCAATGTGATCTATCATGTGTTTTAAGAATCCCTGAAGGACACTTGAATTCTTGCTTGTTCTTTTTCTCCATCAAAGATGAAAATTAAAAAAAAAAAAAAGTTTGTGCTATTTTCAGAGCTAAAGGCAGCTTCTTTCATAATGCAAAATAAGTTTGACACCAGCAAGATTATGTCTGTAATGGCAGAGATCTCTGAAAGATTAATAGAGTTATCTCCTTGTCTAACCTTAAGCTTGAGGCTTGCATACCATTATCATTCAGACTTTAATTTCATGCATGCTGAGGTATGCAGTCATCCACAAAATTGTTCTGCTAGATGCTTTGTATTTATGTCTAAAACCCCTCCACCTTCTTAGCATTATAAAAGATGAAAATAAATATTTTCTTTCTCACAAATTCTGTTAAGTTCTCTCAGTTTCCGTGTATGAATTACTGAAACACTCTGTCCAGAGATGCCCAAACTAGGGCCTGCAGGCCAAAGTTGGCTCGTGATAAACTTTAATTTGCCCCACCTTGCTCTATATGTCAAGAGTGAGAATTAAAATGGCTATAGATGCAGCTATTCTTTGCATTAATTTAGCAGATTGCAGAGTAATTGTTTTTTTATACAATGAATTCATAAAGGAGGGGTACCGTTTTAATATAATTCAGTTGCAGAGCCTGAAATTCGGCACAGGATTGCTTTTATTGCGCACAATTTTAATAATTCCCAAAAGTTCCACGTATATAGTGTGGAAAATTCCAGTACACTTCTATTTACTTTATAGTACAGCTGTGATTTAGTAAACCAATAGATATAGAAAAACAAATTAAATAAGTAAACTTGTTTTTGTATCAAACTGTTATTCCAGATGATGCATGGGTAAATCCCCTCTGTCTCTCCCTTTCTATTTCATGCAGCTGTCAGCAGTGTGTTTGAGCACTTGTTCAATTTAGTGTAAGCACCCGCAGCGAGGAAGCACTTTGTAGCATAGTTACTTTACTTAAGAAGTTACAGATGTATAAGCCTTTGTAAACATGTTAATTCGACATGCAAATGTTGTTATACCTAGTCTCCGTAAGCAAGCAACACAATAAAACTATATAGTTCCTGTTTCTAATCAACAAAGTTTCTATCATTGCAAGCGTGTGACATTGGTACGATATATAGTTTTGCCGCCTTTCAAATCTTCACGTTAGTGTTGGGTTAGAGTCCACCGTAATCGAGTCCGAGTCAAGTCTTTAAACAATCGAGAACGAGTTGAGTCTGAGTCCAAAAAGGGCCGAGTCAGACTCAAGACTCGAGTTTATAACAGGTTGAGTCCGAGTCTGAATGAATCTGTTCTTGAATCTGAATTAAAATTGTAACCGTAAACTCAACATCAATAACTAAGAAAAATAGTTTAAAAATTAGGCAACAGAGGTGTTTTTGTTACATTTATATGTACAAACTATTTTTCTTAGTACATATATATTATTATTAGTATCCTGCTGAACAATCTTCAAAATGGTTTCAGAATGAAATCATATGCGTTAGGTCCTCCCAAAACTGTCCTTCAACACATTTATTATTGTGTTCTGTTGACATTTAAATTAATTGTTGCTTTTTCCCCTTCACTCAAACATACACCAAAGAAAGTGAAAGCTGCATTAGTCATTTCAAAGGTTATGTTTAAAATTTTAATTTAGTTTTTATTTGTACTTCATTTTCAATTCAGTTCAAATTAGATTTATTTAAAATGATCCCTTTCTAAAGAAATAATAGTCTATACTGAGATTTCTTTCTGAATCTTTCTTCTCTATCTGCTGACTGATTTGGAAAATACATTACATACAAATGAGTCAACACAAAAGTAATTAGCACTTGCTGAGAAGTTACGTCTCACATTCCCCTTCTGTCACTCTCTCGACCTAGTGTCGAAGGAAGTGACACAAGGGGTCTTCTCAGACGCCGAATCGTACCTCTGAACCATAGAAAAGGCCAATGTCAAGTTGGCAGAGAGAATTTGCATGCCCCGCCCCGGATATACGGGTATAAAGGGAAGCGGGGCAGCGAATGCCAGTCAGAATTTTTCTTCGGAGACGAATGGTTGTACCACGAGCAGCTGAAACACACTCCTGTTTCACTCACCTTTATCAGCGAGAAGCATTGCTGTTGGATCTGCACAGTGCATTTTCAGCTGGCGTCTCTCTCTCTCTGCACGCTTTGCAGTTTACGCCCCCGGGTGCTTCGACAGCGCTTCTTTCTGTTTAAAAGAGTGTTCTCCTCCTAAAAGAGTAGATTTTCTCTAAAAGAGTTTGAGTTCCCACTCATAAAAGAGCAATACACAGCAGGCGTTGAACGTCCTTTTCAGGACGCGTCTTTTTAAAGATGTCTTTCTGCCTCTGTGTAGTTCCTGGATGCGGTTGATTTCTCTCCACTTCTGACAGACATAAAAGCTGCCTTGTGTGCCTGGGCTGCGATCACACACTGGCAGCGTTTTATGAATGGTTCATGTTCTCAGTGCGAGAACATAACCATGGCAACATTGCGGTCGCGGCTTTCTTTTGTAATGAGAGAAAGCAACTTCAGCCGCCCCCCACGTTGTTCCTTCTGCCCACGGGATTGAGGTCGACCCGGCTGGCGATGAAGGCGTTTTGGGGATGACCACGGGCTCGGTTTCGCCGTGTAAATCCCCACGAACCACCCGCCCCCTGGCACGCTTGTTTGCTTCCGTCCGAGCTCGGGAAGAGTGCGGCTCGCCTCCCGGCCAGTCAGCATTTTCACTGCCACTTTCGGGTCTGCTCACCCAGTCTGAGGCTGACGCGCAGATGTCCGCTATGCACTCGGGTGGTGCGCAGCCAACAAGCCAGTGCCTTACGAGCAGAGATTTCTATCCCTCCAGCCGAGATGAAGAAGGGCCATTCTTGCCCCCTTAAGTGGGCATCCGCATACTCAACTACCTTGACTGGCTCATCCTGGCCCACTCTCGAGACTTACTATGTGCTCACAGGGACTGGGTGCTCAGGCACCTCAGCCGTTTAGGGCTTCAGGTCAACTAGGAAAAGAGCAAGCTCGCCCCGGTTCAGAGCATCTCTTTTCTCGGTATGGAGTTAGACTCGGTCTCGATGACAGCGCGTCTCACCAACGAGTGCGCCCAGTCATTACTCAGGTGCCTCGCTCGCTTCAAGCCTGGCACAGCAGTTCCTCTAAAACAATTCCAAAGGCTCCTGGGTCATATGGCATCCTCGGCCGCGGTCGTGCCTCTCGGGTTGATGTATATGAGACCGCTACAGCACTGGCTACAGACTCGAGTCCCGAGATGAGCATGGTGCCACGGCACGCATCGTGAGATAATCACCCCCGCCTGCCGTCAGACTTTCAACACGCAGACAGACCTCTGCTTCTTGTGGGCTGGAGTACCTTTGCAGCAGGTGTCCAGACGTGTCGTGGTAACCACAGACGCCTCTCGACTGGGTTGGGGCACTGTGTGCAACGGGCACACTAAGGTTACTAAGGTCCCTGGCAGCATTGGCACATCAATTGCCTAGAGTTGATGGCTGTTATCCTTGCTCTACGGAGGTTTATCCCAATAATCCGTGGCAAGCACGTTCTGATTTGCTCAGACAGCACCGCGACTGAAGCGTACATAAATCGCCATGGCGGCATGTGCTCTCATCATATGTCACAACTCGCCCGCCATCTCCACCTCTGGTCAGCCGTGACTCAGGTCGCTGCTCGCCACTCATATCCCTGGCAACCACAACACGACGGCGGAAGCGCTGTTGCGACAGGTTTCGCCCAGCAGAGAGTGGAGGCTCCACCCCCAGGTGGTCCAGGTCTTTTGGGACCGAATTGGCAAGGCACAGGTACACCTCTTTGCATCCCAGGACAACTCCCATTGCCCACTCTGGTATTCTCAGACGGACGCTCCCCTCGGGATAGACGTGCTGGCACACAGCTGGCCCCGGGGGGCTGCGCAAATACGCATTTCCCCCAGTGAGCTGTGCAAGATCACGGAGGACGAGGAACAGGTCACCTTGGTGGACCATTACTGGCCCACCCGCACCTGGTTTTTGGAACTCACTCTCCTCGCGACAGCCCCTCCCTGGAGAATCCCCCTGAGGAAGGACCTTCTTTCTCAGGGATGGGGCACCCTCTGGCATCAGCACCCAGACCTCTGGAATCTCCCTCCCCCCGGCACGCTCGTTTACTCCCATCTGTGCTCAAGGCAACAGCGGCTCGCCTCACGGCCAGCCTGCCTATCCTCTAGAGCTAGAAGTGGATGAGCTCGCTGCTGCATCGGAGAAAGCACAAAGCTGCTGTGATATAACGCAAAGAAACAGATTTACAAAATAAGATGACTCCACTGGGCTGCCGCCTTCGGGCCAGCACACCAAGTCTGAGGTGGATGCGCAGATGTCCGATATGCTTGCCTGGTCTGCCGCTAGCGTGGGGCTGGACTGGAACCCTCCGTCCTCCCCACAGCCATCGCGGCTGGATGATTGGTTCCTGGGAACACCGTGCCGCTCACAGCCGTGCACAGACCCCCGGTCCCATTTTTCCCAGAAGTGCACGATGAGCTGACGTCTACGTGGAGGGCGCCGCTCTCCACTCATCATGCCACCCGCTCATCCGCTCTCGCTACCCTCGGCGGCATTCATTTCATTACCCCTTAGTCAGGGCTGCGGTACCCACATTCTCAATAACAGAGCTATTTCCTTTGTCTCTGGGTCACCTGGCCCACAAATGCCGTTCTCACGGCACTCTGCCGCCACACCTCAACAGTCCCGGCACGCTGGACACGGACCCTCCACCCTCACCCCCATGACTGTTCCCCGGCTGGCCGGTTCGGACGAGTCCAGAGGACGCCTATACCAGCCCTCCTCCTCAGTCATGAACCCGCCCCCTGCCGGGTGCGTGGAGCAAGGTAAGTGCTTTCTGTCTTTTCTCAGCATCAGAGCCTCGGGACACGACATCGCCTCCCGATGCCGTAACACCTGCTCCACACCGCTGCGAAGCCCCGCCGGGTACATCAAAAATAATCATCCCTTTGGTGCCCCTAGCACGGAGCTTGGATGTATGGATTTCACTTCCCAATCCGTCATGCTGGCTGGCCCGGACCATCTGACTCGGTTACGCAATTCAGTTTGCCAGGCCTCCGCCCCTCTTCACGGGCATCCGCTTTACCGCAGTACATGGCAAGCATGCCAAATCCCTGCACGCGGAGATCGCTACCCTTTTACTCAAAGACGCGATAGAGCCTGTCCCTCCAACCGAAATGAAGAAGGGTCTCTACAGCCCTTACTTCATTGTACCCAAGAAAGGTGGCAGCTTATGACCGATCTTGGACTTGAGAGTTTTCAACCAGGCTTTGCACGAACTCCAGTTCAAAATGCTCACGCAAAAACACATCTTAACTTGCGTCCAGCATCTAGATTGGTTTGCAGAGGTAGACCTGAAGGACGCGTACTTCCACCTCTCAATATTGCCTCGACACGACCCTTCCTTCGGTTCGAGTTCGAAGGCCAGGCGTATCAGTACAAGGCCCTCCCCTTCGGCATGTCTCTGTCCCCTCGCGTCTTCACCAAAGTCACAGAGGCAGCCCTTGCCCCGCTCCGAGAAGCCGGCATCCGCATACTCCATTACCTCGATGACTGGTTCATCCTGGCCCACTCCCGAGAGTTATTATGCGCTCACAGAGACCAGGTGCTCAGGCACCTTGGCTGTTTGGGTCTTCAGGTCATCTGGGAAAAGAGCAAGCTCACCCCGGTTGAGAGCAACTCTTTTCTCGGCATGGAGTTAGACTTGGTCACAATGTTGGCACGACTCACCAACGAGTGTGCTCAGTCAGTGTTGAAATGCCTCACCTCCTTCAGGCCGGGTGCAGCGGTTCCTTTAAAACTTTTCCAGAGGCTCCTGTGGCATATGGCATCCTCCGTGGTAGTCGCGCCACTGGGGTCCCGAGTCCCGAGACGAGTATGGCACCACAGCAAGCACCGTGTGATAGTCACCCCCGCCTGCCACCGAACACTCAAACCCAGGACAGACCTCTGCTTTCTTCGGGCAAGAGTACCCTTGCAGCAGGTGTCCCGACGCGTCCTGGTCACGACCGACTCCTCCAAAATGGGTTGGGGCGCCGTGTGCAATGGGCACGCAGCTGCGAGCCGTTGGAAAGGGGCCCCGCTGCGCTGGCATATCAATTGCCTAGAGTTGCTGACTGTTTTCTTTGCCCTGTGGAAGTTTCTCCCATTAGTTCGGGACAAACATGTCTTAATCACGACTCGCCCGTCGTTTTCTCCTTTGGAGCCAGCACCGACTCAGGTCGTTGTGTGCCACTCACATCCCCGGCAACCTCAATGTGGTAGCGGACGCACTGTCACGACAACGCTTGCCTGGCAGAGAGTGGAGGCTCCACCCCCAGGTGATACAGCTGATTTTGGATCAGTTCGGCAAGGCCCAGGTAGACCTGTTTGCCTCCAGAGAGACCTCCCACTGCCCACTCTGGTATGCCCGAACAGAGGCTCCCCTCGGGGCAGACGCACTGGCACACAGCTGGACTGCGGGGCTGCGCAAGTACGCATTTCCCCCAGTGAGCCTTCTTGCACAGGTGCTGTGCAAGGTCAGGGAGGACGAGGAACAAGTCACCCTAGTGGCTCCTTACTGGTCCACCCGGGCCTGGTTCTCAGACCTCGTACTCCTCACAACAGCCCCTCCCTGGTGAATTCCCCTGAGCAAAGACATTCTTTCTCAGGTACAGGGCATGCTCTGGCATCTGCACCCAGACCTCTGGAACCTCCACGTCTTGCCCCTGGACAGAACGTGGAAGATCTATCTGGTCTACCACCTACCATCGTAGACACCATCAACTAAGCCAGGGCCCCTTCTACCAGGCAACTTTACACCCTAAAGTGGTGCCTGTTCGTAAATTGGTGTTCTTCCCAGACTGAAGACCCACAGAGGTGCGCAGTTAGGTCAGTGCTCTTATTCCTACAGTAGAAGTTGGAAGGGATGCTGTCCCCTTCCACTTTAAAGGTGTATGTTGCCGCTATCGCAGCTCACCACGACCCAGTAGAGGGCAAGTCTCTGGGTAAGCACAACTTAGTCATCAGTTTCCTAAGAGGTTCCCGGAGGTTAAATCCCTCCAGGCCAAGCCTTGTCCCCTCCTGGCCCCTTCGTTGCTGTGCCCGGTACATGCCTTACGCACCTACGTGGAACGCACGCACGACTTCAGGCGTTCTGAGCAGTCCTTTGTCTGCTTTGGCGGACAGCGGAATGGGAACGCTGTCTCCAAACAGAGGCTCTCGCACTGGCTGGTGGACGCCATCCTGTTGGCCTACCACACCCAGGCCGTGCCCCCCCCCCCCCCCCCCCCCTTGCGGGTCCGAGCATACTCAACAAGAAGTGCTGCGTCCTCGTGGGCACTGGCTAGGGGCGCCTCTCTGGCAGACATATGCAGAGCTGCTGTTGTAGCAACTCAGGCTGGATCTACCACCGCACCATTCTTTCCCACATGTGACCGAAGAGGCCATGTGATGTATTTTTCCATGGTACCTCCCCCTTTCTGGGCAGGTGTGGTCTCCGCAGGGTCTCCCACAATGATGTAAGGGCCCCAGCCGTTTGGCTCTATGAGAGAAACATAGAGTGAAAAGAGGCCCGGCTAGTCTTGGCCCGTCCCAAGTTGGCAAGCGGCGCCTTGTTCCCCTGCTTGGGTAACTAGAAGGATTCCAACATCTTTTATGGGGCATTGGGGAAGGGTACGTGCAGTCTGACACAGCTGGTCATCCTGGCATGTGAAATACCTGCCCGCTCCTGTGTCAGCAGTACACGTACACGGCTCAGCACATGGTGTGATTTGAAGTGGACCCCTAGTGTCACTTCTTCGACACGACGTCGAAGTGAACGACAGACGGGGAACGTCTAGGTTACACATGTAACCTCCGTTCCCTGATGGAGGGAACGAGACGTTGTGTCCTCCCGGCCAAGTCTCTGAGCCGAGCCACTGAGGTGGCCGGACACTCCCGGCTCCTCAGAAAAATCCTGAATGAACTCGTAGTATTTCCTCGCCTTTATACCCATATGTCCGGGGGCGGGGTATGCAAATACTGTCTGCCAACTTCTCATTGGCCTTTTTTCAAGTTATTAAGGACCAGTTCAAGCTGACAACACTGCGTGGACCACAAGAGACTACAGAATCCTACATGTGTAGATACATTACGCCTAAAAAGACTTAATATCCAATATTAATACTATTAATCCAATAGTAAACTGAGAGACATGATGTGGGTGACTTGTCTCAATGAAGTTCTTGATTTTAGGTTTTTAACCATGATGAAACCGCAATGCGAACACCGTCTTGGCTGCACAGACGCGACACTCAATTTTACCAGTTGTCAGGTCCTGTGCCGTGTAAAACTGCCTTGTTTTATTTCTAATACATTGGATACATATCTGTCTTCATGCAGACAGAGATGTGTTCATTAATTTCTGTTTTATTTTATTTATTTTTTTCATTGCATCACAAATGTTATGGACTTGGCTAGACTCTGAAAAACATCCCGAGTCCCAAAGTCTCAAGTCAGAGTAAAAATGCATCCAAGTCTGTGACAAGTCCAAGTCCATTAAAATTGGACTTGTGACTCGGACTCAAGTACACCAACTCTACTTCATGTTTCCTTATTAGTCATAATGCATCAAATTTGCAAGTAAGATAGAAATAGCAAAACTGCTTTGTGTAATGTACCAGCTGCATGGTGAAGAGAGATGTGTAAACACCTGTTACATCTCTCATCTCCATCTCTATTTCCATCCAGGGTCTGAAATTAACAGGGGCTCTGGGCAAAAAAAAAATTCTGATATAGTGTCAGCCATAAACGAGCATAGACATGCACTCCGCTTCTCTCACTCTGCGTCATGCCGGGTTCACGCATTCTCCATGAGTGTGGTGAGCGAGGCCTGAGCAGTGCATGAGTGGGGCAGTCGATTTGGACATTCACACTGGCCGCATCTCTTCCATGAGAAACAGCATCGCCTCTGTGCAGGAAACAAAGTTATCTATGGAGTCATATGCCAAATTTTGTTGTGATTGGTTGTTGTGCCTATACTGTACACCTACAGTTGAAGTTGTAAGTTTACATACACTTAGGTTGAAGTCATTAAAACTATAGTTTTGGCAAGTATTTTAGGACCTACTTTGTGCATGATACAAGTAATTTTTCCAACAATTGTTTACAGACAGATTGTTTTACTTTTAAATGACTATATCATAATTCCAGTGGGTCAGAAGTTTACATTCACTAAGTTAACTGTGCCTTCAAGCAGCTTGGAAAATTCCGGAAGAAATGTGGTGCCTTTTGGCAATTTGCCAATTAGATGAACCTGTGGATGTATTTTAAGGCCTACCTTCAAACTCAGTGCCTCTTTGCTTGACATAATGGGAAAATCAAAAGAAATCGGTAAGGACACTGGTAGACAATTATTTATATCCACAGTAAAATTAGTCCTATAATGACATAAACTGAAAGTCTGATCAGTAAGGAAGAAGCCAGTGCTTCAAAACTGCCATAAAAAAGCCTGACTACAGTTTGCAAGTGCATCTGGGGTCAAAGATTTTCCTCTGGTCTGATGAAACAGAAATGTTACTTTTTTGGCCATAATGACCATCGTTATTGTCATTATGGTTTCTGTCAAGAAGCTATAAAGGTTATTTATGGAAAACGTGCCAATTACGTTCATGTGCAGCTTTGAGGAAGCAAAGATTTAGTTAAGAGTACAACTTTATTACGTCTGTCATGGAGGCACACTGTTGTATCAATTAAGGCACAAAAGACTTAATTAGATTCATCAACTCCTGTAATATAAGCAAAGGTTAGTTTGTACTTAATTATAGGGGGAGCAAATGGCTAGTTAGGAATTTGTTTATTTATTACCCTTATATACGTCTGTAAGGGAAGCAGAAGGTTAGTTATGAAAAATGTGTCAATTATGTTTATATGCAGCATTGAGGGAAGCGGAAACTTAGTTAAGAATACAACTTTATTATGTTTGTCATGGCAGGGCACTGCTGCGGCAGAATCAAAATGTGAATGGGGTGATGATGTGGCATAATTGAAAGTAGTCTGGCAATTCTGTGGGAGTATCGAGCATAGGCGGGCGCTGCAGCATATTATCTGTTGGGGCACTGTGGCTGCAGTATTAAATAGGACACACATGGTTTATCACATTTAGGCACACCTTATTGTGTGTCTGGCTCATTTTGACCATGAGCAAAGGAAATGCCAATACCAAGGTTAACGGGAAAAGCTAAAAGGCTCATAAGATTACTGCACCACATTTACATTTATGCATTTGGCAGACGCTTTTATCCAAAGCAACTTAAAGTGCACTCAAACTGCACTCGAACAGGAGAATTTATACTGTGTTTCAGACGGGAGAGCCCACAGAATGAATAACATGAAATCTCACATTGTATTCGAATGGGGAGCCTACCCTGTGATTTGAGCAGGTGAGCCTGCATTGTGGTCGAACGGGAGAGCCTGCGACCAATGCGCTGAGGATCACACTGTATTTCAACGAGAGAGCCCACACTGCAATTAGATGGGAAAGCCTGCATAGGATTCGAATAGGAGGGCCCTCAATGCGATTCAAACAGGACAACCTGTGGCCAAATTGCATAAGCTCACACTGCATCCGAACGCAAGAGCCCAGACTGCATTCGAATGGCAGGTGGCGCAGAGTAAAGAACCTTGCCCATAGAGTTTTAATAAGAGGAAACAAGGGGAAACAGGAAACATGATTGCACTGTTGTGGGAGATTTAGTGGCACGGCATGAAAGGTTCTGTAGTTGCGGCACCTGGAAAACACATATGCTCTGCTTTGAGGTGTAGTGGGATTTCGTCACATGGTCCGAAGGACACAGCAGTTGCAGCACCTGTACAGCACTTTTGCACTGCTTTGCGGTATGGTGGGAGCTTGTCACATGACCCAAAAGATGCCGCAGTTGTGGCACGTGGACAGCAAATTTGTTCTGCTTAGGGATGTTTTGAGCTGAAGGCAGAAGCACTGCAGTTGTGCTTTCTTAACTAAAAGGGTTGCTTGTCTTGGAAAGACACCTAGATAGAGAAAATGAGAGGTAATCCTGCTCACAGTCCAGTGTCAGGAATTTAAATGGGCTCTCGCAGACACCTGCTGGAAGTAATGTTGGTGAGACCCCTGCTGAAGGTGCAATTTCAGGCATTGCTGCAGAAAAAACTAAATAATCATATTGAGGTGAAACTTTAGTCAAAAAACATGCTAGGGAATACATTACATCTTCATAAACAATGTGAAGAAAAACCACCAATAAATGATCTGAGAAATAAGATATTTGGCTCTGTATTGCATACAGATATGCATGGACTTGCAATCATCATTGAATTGTTCACTTTAGGCCATTCTCTCCTTAGAAGTATAACTGTCACCTGTTGTACTATATACATCTGGCATAGGAAATGCATTGCATAGAAATAGTTGTGAATTATCTAGTAATGCATTGAGTTGCAGCTCTGCACTGCATCCAGAAATGCAGGAGAAATGTGCTGGGAATACAGTATGTCTTAATAAATAATGTGAAAAACAGCATTAAATTATATGAAAAATATGAGCTTTGGCTCTGTACTGCATGCAGATATGCAGGAGAAATGGACTTGCAATCATTACTGAAGAATACACTTGTGGTCATTCGCTCCTTAGGAGTATGACTGCCCAACTGCTGTACAATATACGTCAATAATGCTGAGACCAAGCGAGACGTGTTGCGGGATGTTAATGAATGAGTTAGGACGCAGCGCATGATCCACCTCTTGCGCAGCTGAATTCAGCTAGTGTCTGTTTGGACAGAGGCCATGTATAACTGCAGTGTGCTGTGGAATGGTCAGAGCGAGTGCTGCGCGGCAGTGAGCTTCCGTTAAAATGTCTGCATTGGTTTGAAAATAATTTGTCATTAGATTATTGGTCGAAAGGAGTTCTGTGTTGCATAATGCTCCTGTGTTCAGAATGAAATAATTCACGCTCTGAAGGGCACTTTAGAGGGAGAAACAATTGTGATATTAAATTTAGAAGATGATGAACAATTGCTGAATCGAGCACGGCCCCCAAAAAAGCTGTAATGAGGCTGACGGCCATCACCTGTGTGGCAGAACCTGGTTAAAAATGCTTGGATTTGAAATGGTGGTTGGATTGAATAGTTAATCTTTGTTTCTCTCGCTTTCAAAAACCTTCTAATGGCATGAAGCCAGAACGGCGCCTGTTCCCGGAGGCAGCTAGCACTGCTTTCCGGGTGGAAAGTTTAGATAAGAGAACATATTAGCAATCGTAGAGAGCTGCTAGGAGCAGGAGCAGCCAGTTTGTGGCAGCTTCTGTTGAATAACAAGACTGTTTGTATGGAAGAGCTGTTCTGGTGGAGCCGAATGCTTTGCAGGGAAGTTGCATCCTATGATCCGTCTGCCTGGGTCTGTTCATGGGAAACGGGTGGGGCCGAATGCCGGAAAGACTATCATGTCAGGAGAGTTGTCACAGGAAGCAGGTAAGCAGCGGCTTATATACTACCGCTCATTGGCTGTGTTTTGTCAGATTAAAATTAACATGCTCCTCCTGAAACTCTGTTAATTAACTCCATTAGATGTTTTTTTTTATTGATTATTCTGAATTTATTAATTATGTAATTGGCATGATACATATTTACCTGACTAATAAATTGTTCATTTTGATTATTAAGCATTCTCCTAAATTTATTTTTTCCAGTAAACTAAGTGATAGGATGTTATCGCGAGTGTATGGCCAGGATAAGATTAATGTGTCCGTGACTACAACAAAATCATTTGGTTATGAGCAAATCTGATTTAATGATATTGGTAAACCCTGCAACCGCTGACTTCGTTCGTCACTTCTCACCAGATCTTATGCTACGCCTACGTCATACGCCGGAACTCGACTCGCTTGTGTACGTGTGGACGGCCGTTACCGGAAGCCATTGATTATAGTTTCTAAAGTTATAAATATGGATATTTTTCTTACAAAAATGCATCGCGCTTCAGAAGGCCTTTATTAACCCCCTGGAGCCGTATGGATTATTTTTTTGATGGATGCTAATTTTTGTGCTTCAAAGTCTAACGTACCATTTACTCCCACTTAAAGTTTGGAAGAGCCAGGATATTTTCCAATATAACTGAGATTGTGTTTGGCTGAAAGAAGAAAGTCATATACACCTAGGATGGCTTGAGGGTGTTTCAATTATGGGATAATTTTCATTTTTGGGTGAACTAACCCTTGAGTGAATTGCCAACATCGTGACCGTGAGATCTACGTATTCCGTCCGGCATAAGACTCTAAGCGACATTAACATGAATGAATAATGAGATTAACTGAGTAATCAAAAACACCAAATTATGATTATATCTAAAATGAGGATCAGAAACCAATTGGAATCTTAGTCTAAATTCGAGGTCTATTACTTGGTGTCAAACTAATTAATTAATGGATAATTAATTTCTTTGCTAAAACACGGGCAGACTTTCCCCTCCTGCTGGATATTGGAACAGTGGAATGGACTCTTACAATTTTCATTTCAGCTGTGTATTGAGTCTAAGCAGAGTTGTGCACAGGAAGGGGGCAGCAGGGGCATCATAAATCCAGAAAAAGGCTACCATGGTAAACATTCAGAACCATGGCTTTTCTATCTTGACATCATCATTGTACCATGGTTCTGCCACATTATTTGTGTAACGTCTTAAATATTAATGACAGAATACAATAAAATAACATTATATTACTGTGAAAAGAGAAAGTACAATAAAGTTTAAAGAAGTGTCAGATCTATAAAGAGGATGGGAGTGAGGTGGTCCCAACTATAAAGAGGTCAGAGTGAAAGCAGCAGAGATGACAGGATGAAGTGAAGGAGCAGAGATGAGAGAAAGTGAAGAGTGATGAGACTAGAAAAACATAAGAGCCCTAACAAAAAAGTGTCATTACCAGGGTAATACCAAGGTACTGAATAATTTCTATATTCACATTTCATGATACTGTCTTGGTACTCCAAGGTACTTTAAAAAAAACACGGTTTTACAATGGCATGGCATTACCATGGAGCATGTCTAAAAAAAAAAAAAAAATCATGTAACATAGAATTAAAAAAGCTTAAACTCTGAAAAAGCAAAAAATTAAGTATAAGTAATATTCATAAAAAAAATTATAATAATATCAGTGCAATAATATCACTTTTATCCTTCCGCCCCTGTCCCAGCTGTGGTCTGTGCATGCCACTGGGTCGATGGTGCTAGGCTCCGCCACTGCCACTGACTCATCTGCAGGAAAGTCGGGCGTGCTACAAATGTTACGCAAAAAATTTCAATTTTCCACTGAAAATTTAACGATTAAAAAGATTATCTTGGAATTTTAGGAATATATATTGAATCATTCAAATAAAGATTGTGATGTACAGTACTTAGTAAATGTTTTACGCAGTTGTGAAAAATGTTGTACAGTGGTAATGTTTTCAAAATAATGCCATGAATATTTTTATTATATCTCCTAGGAACACTTGGACACAATTTTTCAACTGTTGTGTGAGTAGCTTGACAAAAATTACAATTCAAAGTTGCATATTCAACACAGATTCTCAATCATTTGTTATGTGATTTTCTATTAAATTGTTCTTGAAACAAAAATATGTTGGGGATAAATCCTCTTCCCATCCATGTTCAAAGTATGAAGTGCTCTCTGACAAATAAACTTGGACCAATAAATATTACAGTCAAGCATCTGGTTCAACATAAAGGAAAAAATTGTTTGCGAGATTTTACTTTTGGCAACCTTTCCAAATATGGTATGACACACATCCTTTTGCAGCATTGCCTTATAAACTAAGTATACTAAATAACTAAATAAACTAAACTTCCACTGATTCAGTCACTGAGCCATAGTCACTACAGTGATTTAATGGACATGATAACTATCGGATATGATATGAATAGCCATAATATTGAAAAATCACGAATATGTGTTATAGTTGGACTCTGCTGGGACTTTATTACTACAAATATTTATGGCAAAAAGAATATGAATCATGATCTACCATCTGCTAAGATAACCATGACGTTTGTGTCATAGAGCCATGTGGCACGGTGGAGGGCGGGACCGGCGCGTGATTGCGCACGCCCGGTCCCATATCGGGCTGATTGAGCCGGCAAGAGGGTTAAAAGGCCACTCGCAGACGGCGATCGGGAGAGAGAGCTTAATCAGCAGACGTCTGCTGTCCTAAATGTTTGTTTTAAGTTCCTCATTAAATTATTATTTATGTTGACAAGCCGGTTTCTCGCCTCTTCCTTGCCCATGATTATGATCTGTGTTACATTGGTGCCGAAACCCGGGAAGGAAGAGGGATACGCCGTAGCGGAGTTCTCGCCACTTCTCAATGGAGCAGCCGCGGCCATCTGCCGGGAGACGGAGGAGCCCAGCCACCTGGACGCGGAGGAACGGCCGCCGACCGCGAGGGGAGGAGGGGCTCCTGGCCGACCGCCTGGAGCGGTTAGGGCCGCTGCCAGGGGCGGGGGAGTCCCCGAGTAGCCGCTGGAGTTGGAGACTGCCGACCGCGTGCGGGGAGGGGCTCGCCGCCGACCGCCTGGAGCGGGAGAACCGCTGCCAGGGGCGGGGGGAGGCCCCTTCAATACCCCGGGAATGCGGCGGGGCTTTCCGTCCGCCAGGGGCTGAGGACTGCCTCCGATCTGCCCGGAGAGGCGCGGCTGCTGTCCTGAAGAGGGTGGAGAAGTGGCTGAGGAACGAGCTACGATGTATCAGAGAACCGGCGAGTACGTTTTTTTTTTCTTTCGTTTCTTTAATCTCTCTCTCCTCTCTCTCGATACCGCTCTGCGGTGGCCTTTTCCCTCTTTTTTTTAAATTATGGTGTTTATGGGAGGGGAGGTACTGCCCAGTGCAGGAACCCTCCCCCCCCCCCCCTTATTTTTAATGGTTGTCTCCCTTCCCTTGCCCCTCCCTCGTCCAGGTTGATGGGGATGACCCGCCGGCAGACCGCGCGGGAGGCGCCCCCCCCCCCCCCCCAGGGGATGTACGTCAGGCCGGGGGTCCCCAGCCTGAGAGAACGGGGGAGGAGTGTGGCACGGTGGAGGGCGGGACCGGCGCGTGATTGCGCACGCCCGGTCCCGTATCGGGCTGATTGAGCCGGCAAGAGGGTTAAAAGGCCACTCGCAGACGGCGATCGGGAGAGAGAGCTTAATCAGCAGACATGTCTGCTGTCCTAAATGTTTGTTTTAAGTTCTTAATTAAATTATTATTTATTTGACAAGCCGGTTTCTCGCCTCTTCCTTGCCCGCGAATTTGATCTGTGTTACAAGCCACTATATTGCACAGTGATTAAAAGGACTAAATTGACGACTGCAGAACTGAAAGACATTAATGGTACGGTGTGGGACTCAAGGCCACAGCTCTTCAGAAACAGCTTGATGGATTTGTCTAAGTCTCTGTAATGAGCCATGTCTGCTGTGACATGACCTGCAGTCCAAACCGCCAGAAAACTGAAATGTCACATAATGAGATTCATTACTTAGCACCCCATGTCAACTCCAGACCTGTGCATTATAGGCCTGTGGGTTCCCGGTAAAGACGCTGAACTCTTGCTATCTACACAGTTCAAATGACACCAACTTAATAGAGAAAACCAATCAGACCAACTTCCAGCAAAATGGCAGAGAGAGGAAACTTCAAAAAAGAGATTTGTGCCAGAATGATGTAAGATGGAGTACAGGAAAGAGGGAAATAGGTTTTTTGACAGAACTTGATATGAGAGAAAGGCAGTTATTATCTGACACTTTTTCTGCTGAGATGCAATTTATAGAATGTGGTGCCACTGAATGTTTGAAATCTAGCTTTGTAACTGCACTTGATGGCCACACTGTAGATGGTTTGGTTTTCAATTTCCCCCTTTTTCTGTTTATTTATTTATTTTTATAAATGTATTACTTCAAATTGTATGTACAGTGACAACAATTTTGTTTCAATATATTAATTTATGTCTCTTTTACAGCCACTAATCCCACCCCTACTTTTAACCATAACCAGAGGCGGATAGAGTAGCCAAAAACTATACTAAAATTAAAATTACTTCAAAAACATAATTACTCAAGTAGAAGTAAATGTTCTAACAACTAATAATTACTTGAGTAAGAGTAAGAAAGTATCCAATTAAAAGAAAACTCAAGTAGTAACTCGTTACTTTCACAAATGACATATCAGACATTTATTCCCCTATATTCCATTACATAATACACATTTAACATGTACTACAGAATGATTATTATTATTAATGGAAATTCTGTCATCATTCACCATCATGTGGTTACAAACCCATATGACTTTCTTTCTTCCATTCAACACAATAAGGAGATTAGACATAATATTTGCATGAGACTGTCATTCTGTCTAACATATTTTGTGTTCCACATAATACAAAGTGTTTTGGAATATACATGTGGGTAGAGAAATTATGACAGAATATTACAATTTGGCTGAGCTATCACTTTGAAGAGATAGTTTACCCAAAAATGAAAATTCTCTCATCATTTACTCACCCTTATGCCATCCCAGATGTGTTTAACTTTCTTTCTTTTGCAAAACAAAAAATAAGATTTTTAGAAGAATATTTTAGTTTTACATTTTAAATTTGATGCTCCAAAAAGCACATAAAGGCAGTATAAAAGTAATCCATAAGACTCCAGTGGTTAAATCCATGTCTTCAGAAGTGATATGATAGGTGTGGGTGAGAAAAAGATCAATATTTGTCATTTTTTGCTAGACAGTAGGGGTGATATGCAGAGAAGTATGTTAAACACCAAAAACACAAGAAGAAGAATGTGAAAGTGATCTGTTTCTCTGTTTCTCATCCACACCTATCACATTACTTCTGAAAATACTGATTGAACCACTTGAGTCTTACGGATTATTTTTATGCTGACATATGTTTGTTTGTTTGTTTGGCTTTAAAATGTTGCCACCCATTCACTTGCATTGTATGGACCTACAGAGCTGAGAAATTCTTCTAAATAATCTTCATTTGAGTTCAGCAGATTAAAGAAAGTCATACACATCTGGGGTGGCATGAGGGTGAGAAAATAATGAGAATGGTAATTTTTGGGTGAACTATCCCTTTAACAGCTCTTGTCAGATCTGGTGAATTTGTCAATAAGAAGAGAGGTTTGGAAACATTTCTAGAAATTATTACAGTGAAAACTTGTGTAAATGTCCAATAGTTTCCAGTACCCCCACGAAGGCGCAGAGTATATGCATAAATACTGCTTATGACATGTGGGACAAAGCACACTGATATATTGCTGCATTGATTTAAAAATGTTAAAAACTGATGTCATAAGAGCAGTTACAGAATCACCCTGAAAATGGCCATCTCATTACACTGAAAAGCACACGTTAGAATTAGAGCCTAAATATACCTCAGCGTGCTGCCCTGAAGTTGGAGCTGTGACTTTAATCTTGAAATATCAGCTTGTCTTAGTGTTAAAAGAAGGCATTGCATGATGGAACTATTCTTTTTTTTCACTGTGTGCAGCGAAGAAAGTGTTTCACTTTGAAGAGTTTGATGCTGCTGCACTGATGACTTGAGTGACAGTGTCATCACTCAAGTGGGAGCGTCTCATCGCGCAGCTGTGAACTTCCGCTCTTGTAAAAGTCCCATTCAATAATCTCTCAATAAATTACACATTAATTCAAATTAAATCCAGTAATGTAACGACAGTAACACCACACATTGTAAAGAAGTAAAAGTTTAAAAAAAATCATTAGAAATTTACTTGAGTGAGAGTAAAATGTACCCACTTTTAAACCTACTCTAAAAGTAACATTTTCAACAAAATATTACTCAAGTAAATGTAACGAGTTACTACCCACCTCTGACTATAACCATTTATTAAGCATATCATTCTTATGTAACAGGCAGTTAAATGTAATCATAATAATTTATTCAGAACATTTTAAAAATTCAGTATAAAACTTCTGCATCTGTCTTCAAGTCTTTTACCTCTCAGAGGTCTCTCCACTGCTGAAAAGCCTCGCCGATGTTGTCAACTCATGACCGTACCGTACTATGAGGTCACCGAGGTCCGGACCTCAGTAATTTTTTCATATTAAAAAAATATTTTGATGCTATGTACAACTGAATAATAATAAAAAAAATAAGTGGTTGATAACTCCTTTGAGTGTCTGTATGCATGTATAATTTAGTTTAGACAGTTGGCTGGATTCTTTAGTGTCCGCAAATACTACAAGAGTGTGACAAAATGGCGCTACCTGAAGATGCGCATAGCATTTGCCGGGCAGAGCAGAGAAAAGACGGCCGGTCTCACTAATGAATTTCACACAGAATTCTCTGTTATAAACCCATCTGATACAAGACACTTAAAGGCTCTGTGCTGAAGCTAGTTGAATCAAGATTAAACTGCTCGTCATATTAAACTACAGTGATGAAGTAAACAGGAAAACATTGTTCCATTAACAACAGTATTTACAGGCTTTTCATTTTACAAATCAGCACCCTTATAGAAACATACCTGATAGTTACTGTAGTAACATTAACTGTAGTAGTAACTATGCTATTTTGGCAGAAATAGTGTATATATTAGTAATAAATGTTAATATTATTAGCTTACAAAAATATGAAATATTGTATATTAGGGCAATAAAAGTCACTTTTATGGAGGTTGTTTTTATTATTTCTACATGTGTTTAGAATATTGTTTTTCCATTACAAATTCCATAGATTATTATTTATTTATTTATTCTTTAACAAATTAATTACATACAATTATTACATCTAACTATGGTGATTTTTTTATTAATTTGTTTTTTTACCTGTGATTAATATGATCTTACTAATACCATAGTTAAACTCTGGATACTATGCATGAACAATGGTAAATTGTCATTAATGCAAATACACTGGACACTCATGAATCAAGTATGAAGTTATGACTTTTTATCCTTTGTAAACTTGTTTAATCCTAATGAACTATATTGAAAAATGTGAATTAACGGTAGATACACTCAGTAACTGTTTTTTCATGTCATCTTGGACTTACACCTAGTGGTGTGGATGCAATGTCATTCAAAATCAGCAGTTTTCAGTTTCAGTGGAAATTCACTATTCACAATCAGCCATGATTAATTTAATCAATGAGGGAAAGTGTCCAATAACAAGGTAGTTACTGAGATTAAGCCAGTAATATTTAGCTGGTCATGTGGTTAAATAATGGCAGCCCCGATCAGGTTACCCCTGCCCCATGCAGAATTAAACATCTTTTATAAGGTTACTGATATGACTACAGTCCTCATGTGAGTGCTCATTCATTTCTTAAGGATTAAATCTTTTTTAAAGGGGAAAAAGATTACTGAGTGCACCTTTAAATAATTAAGAGTCTGGAAAAAGGAGAACAATTGATTGTTTTGGATAATATTAATATGTACAGTAACAAAGGTAACAGACCTAGATAAATTAGTTGTTAATTAACTTTTGCTGTTTTTCTATAGTTAATTTGAGTACATTTGCTGCCCAGCTCAAAATCAATGCTTTATTTTCAAATGTGCATTTCTATGTGACAAAAATTCAGTAGCCTATTAATATTGTTAACTGCATTTGCGATTAAAAAATAATAATAATTATTATTATTATTATAGTTATTTGTTTCTGTCCTTTAATTTTTATATTTAATTTTGATGTATAGAATATGTTGCGATTGTAGGTGTAATTTTGGTAAAAGTCTCGACCCCTCACCGTGGACCTCACTAATGTTCAAACCCTGACTATAGCACTGTGTCAACTGCATTAAATAAATGCTAACATATCTAATTGATAATAAATGCAATTTATTTAACTGATTGCTTCCATGAATTCAATATTAATCGATTAAAACAGTACACGTAAACATGTATACGTTTCTACGGGTGCCAATATGTAAAATGATGATGTTTCGATGCTGTCAATACATCATTATTGTATGTTTCGGTGTCTGTGCTAGTACCAAACTTTACATAATAATACAGTACATACACATTCTCATGAGATCACGTTGCTCTAGTTCAGCCATGACAGCTTTCGGGAAGATTTAACATGTTAATATGGGTATGGCATATTGATAGGATATTGATCTTGGCCAACTAGATCTACAACGCTGCTGCAAAACAAGTACTGAGACTTGCTACTTCTAAAAAATACACAGACATACCGAGTTGAGCATTCCTTCTTGTACACACTGCAGGCACTGTATATAAAATCACATAACCTTTTCAAATAAAAAATGTTTAAAATGATTTTGTGTAAAATTAAAGTCTTTCTGTCTTTCTGAATTCCCCTTTTTCGGCAAACATCACGTGATCTTCCGTGACTTGTTTAGGTTCAGCAGACGATAGGAAGTGCAAAGTGTCCGGCTTTATGCTCTCTTTTCAACTCCTCCCATGACTGCAACCGGTAAATCTCGTCGATCAGTAAATCAAGATGCAGTTCAAGTCAAACACACCTATGAGTTGAGTTTATGAGAATTTGAGTTTCATGGCTGAACTACTGGAATCTATTAAACTACTGGAAAGTAGCCAAGCAACTGTCGAGCTACTGAGAAATGTAGTTAAGTTGGTATTTTTTGTTATCTACTCCCTAACACTGCATGCCAACAATATACTTAAATATACTGATATACCAATTGACTTGATTTTTTTGAAAGTGAGAAAAGCAGCACATGCTAGGGTATAGATCTTTAACAAGTAAAAAAAAACTGTGGTTAAGCATTTGTATTTTTTATTATTATTAAATTTTATTCACAAAATAACAGATTGTATCTTTGTTTTTAATTTTATTTATCTCTCTTTTTCTTTTATCTATGTATGGAGGTATCAGGCAAGCAGAGATTCTTGAGATGCTCTTGAGATGGCTTGAGAGACCATACATTGAAACAATATACTGCTCTCTGTGTCCCTGACATGGAAGAGATTTAGAGAAAGAGTTAACAAGAATATAGAGGCTGATAGAATAGATCACCAATAAAAAATATTTAGTTGTCTCATTTATTCCTTAATTTGTTTGTAAAAGCAGTTTTAATTCTTGCACAAAGATTATTTATCTAATAGTTTTCATGAGGTTGCCCTTGAAAATAATTGAAAGACGAGAGAGGGGAGGAATCATTGATTAAAACACACTCATTGTTAGTCAAGAAGTGACATTCATTTGAATGCTCCCAATTAACTTGAAACATCAATAAGGTCATTCGCAGATAGCATGCAGGTAATCATGTTCTCAAGGGAAAATAAAGTGCTCTCCACTCATCATAGTGTGTTTAATGAAACTCCTTTCTATCTATAATTGCATTGGTGGTTGTTTGTCTGGAAAGTGATGGTTGACAGCACAGACCATGAGCTTCAGATTATGCTGTGCTGATAAAGCAATCTGCTGGACCGCTTAATCTGTGTCATTCCACCGTACAGCTCAGGAGTCACCACCTGCAATACTGCTGATGGCAGGCTTATTGGGGATATATCAGTAGCACATCAAGGACAGAGACTCTCCAGATTGCAGCTCTCCCTTTCTTGGATAAGTGCAAATCCTTGAGCTCTGCATTTTTTTGTGTATTTCATCAAGGATAATTGACATCCAGAGTCTTAGTGCCAGACACCATCCCACAGATCTACAGAGTTAACACTCTCAACGAGGGTGCAAGTGTGTTTGTTATAGGGCTGGACAATATGGCTAACAATATTATCACAATATTCTTTTTCATAACGTTCTATATCAATATTTTTCTCGATATACATTCACTTTTGCACATTGCACAATTTTCCTAAAGAAAAAAATCCTAAACAGTCAAAATAGTCTATACAATCTGAATCGGGGGCCCAGAGACAGCAAAAGCAGTAGTGTCTGAGGGATCGTCTACCAATCGATTACAGCTGCATATGAATGTTAAAAGAGAGTCTGTTCGTTTTGAAGCGTAATGATAGCATTTCATTTTTACATTCAAATTATTTTTATATTTTGTTACATTCAGATACCCAAGTATGGGGCATAGAAGCCCTTGTGACTGAGGAATGATACTGTATGGGGGTTCAGGGGTATCCTCTGAGATAACATTTTGAAACTGTAAAAGTCTGAATGGACCATTTTTATATTTTCATTAAAGTGAGAAAGACTAGGCAACAAACTAGTAGTTTTATTGTCTTTCCATGTCATCCATGCCAGAGATGATCTGATTTCTCTCACAAATTTATAACAGACATCTATTTGTTTATTATTAAAGATTATAACATGATTAATAAAGCTATTTAGAAGAAAAAAAAATGTTGTGGTCTATAGACTCTCTGGAACCACATTAACTTATGCAGTGCCTCATGTCTACTCACAGGGAAAAGAGGCAACGCGTGCAAAGCAGGACAGAGCATAAATGAAGAGCGTTCAGTGCTGGAAACAAATATTTAAGAATACAGCGCTCATACAGAAATACAGAAAGATCAAATCTGGTGTACTCAGCACTGTTGTTTTGTCGCGCTGCTCACTAGAGACGATGAGAGGGCGCAGCCATCATCATGATGTCTTGCGCCAGTCACATCTGTTCGGGTCTGAACCTTGGATTGACTACATCCGGATTGCGGTGACTGGCATAGCCTAATTGTAAGAAAAGCAGCTTACGTTACCAGCTTCATACAGTCTGAGGGGCAATTTACACGACAACATGAAAACAAACAATGGCGTCATGTGCACGTATATTTACATGATTAGTCTGGCACGAAAGTACTTCAAAACAATGCTTGGGACAATCAAAACTATAATGGCGGACTACGGGACTGTGTTTGTGCTGCTCAAGATTTTGATTTATTGATGCTTCTCCAGCTAAGTAAATGTAGTAATAAATAGTGCTTCCACCATCTTCATTGTTTGTATTCACCGCTCTGTGGAAGAATGCTTATGTGTGCAGGTGCACAGTGTTTCTTTATAAAGTGACATTGCCAACTACTGCCTGGCATGCATAATACAGCATTTTTAGTTATTTTCATGGATCCGTGTGAACGTGGATCGTTTTGACAATGTTGCCATCTGCACGCAAATCTTTTCAAAAACACAAAGGAAAAACTTTTCCATTTTTGGTACATCGTTGTCGTGTAAACTTACCCTGAGAAAGCCGAACTGCTTGCGTTTTTAGCGACATGCACCTGATCATCTAGATGTAGAACACAGGCTAAATATCGGAAATTACTCAGAAGCTTATCATCAATATAGTGGATTTTTTTTATCACCATAAATATTGAGATTGTTTGATCACCCAGCCCTAATATGTTAGCAGAAAGCTTCATTGCAGATGATTATAGATCAACACTCACCCTCTTCTTTCTTAGTTACACTTATACACCTACTTATTCATACAATTATATAATCCGCCAATTGTGAATCAGCAGTTTAATGTATAAAATCAAGCAGATTTAAAATCAAGCAGATTTCAGTGATTTGGAGCATGACATTATTGTTGGTACCAGATGGGCTGGTTTGAGTATTTCTGATGATCTCCTGGGATTTTCATGTGCAACATTCTCTAGGGTGTAAAGAGAATGGTGTGAAAAACAAAAATCCTCCACCAAGCAGCAGTTCAGTGGGCAAACACAGGTCAGAGGTGAATGGCCAGACTAACAGCTAACAGGTCCAAACTAACAGGAATGTGACAGTAACCCAAATAAACACACATTACAAATGTGCTATGCAGAAAACAGGGTACGTTCAGATGCTTCAAAGCTAAATTCAAAAGACTTTTCCAGCACTTTTTTATTTGTTATCAAGGACTACGCTGGATGTCATTAAAACAAATTCTTTATTTGTTAATTTTAGCAAAAATATTTTATTCATTCTGTTCATTTGTTTTTATAAACACCACTTATTACAAGTATAACATATCTCAATGTGCATCTTTAGCTACACATTCTCACAGTAACAATTCTTGGTTCATTCATGACGAAATTGATGTGCAATTGTAGTGTGCTCCCTTAAATCATACATAGCTCTTCAACGAAAGTGAATAACTGAGTCTTTAAACAGTAGTCCACATGACTCATGTGCTATGTACCAAGTCACACAACAGGTTTATGTGAGGAACTGACCCAAACTGCAAATGGGTCATTCTCAAAAGATTTTGACTTTCCAACTTACAAAATATTGAAATTTTCCATTCAGTTAAGTTTTTGCATATAAACACAGAGGATAAACATTTTGTAACATGTTTACATACAATTTTATTCATAAAGGACAATTTTTTTATATTTTTTTCTTTATTAATTTTGTTTCACGCATACAAAGCAAGTTGGGTTACAAAAATTTGTTAAAATGTGAATTGATAACTTTTTAACATGCAGTATAAAATCACTTTTATATACTCTTATTTTTTATTTTGATTGTATATGTATTCTATATTGTGTGTATTGTTTACTGTACATTGTATAATAGGATTGTGTTGCGTAAGTATGTGTACATTTGATATGTAAATTGTAAATTGGTTGTCTCATCATGACTGCTATGTTGATCGGAACTGCACACAAGACTTTCACCTACTGTTGCACTCATGTACACAGTAGTGTGACAATAAAGTGATTTGATTTGATTTGAATTGACTATATGCATATTTAAGCAGCCTCTGAACTTTGACCTTAAAAATACATTTCTTTTGTATTTAAAAAAAAAAAAATCAATAAAAAATTTTAATCATTGATAACACCAATGCCATGAAAAAAATATTCTCTTTCAATTATTTAAATTATTAATAATAATTTTGTTCTACTTTTTTGCACACTTGTTCAGCCTTTTTTAAAAATTAAAAATAAGTACAAAGTAAACACATAAATAACTATATGTATCATAAAAGTGGTGTACCAGCTGAAGGGGACAAGAAGTTTTAGCAGGCAATTGACAATTTAAAATATATTTTCCTAAAAATTGCAAAACAGTCAAGCCATTTCATATCATTAAAGGTTAGGTTATAGAATTATACCTTTTTTTTCTCTCTCACTATATGAAAGCTTTTTCATGACTTTCTTTACACAAGGGGGTGCTACATGACTCACACAACTAATTCATCCATTGATCAGCATTCAAATCTCAGAACCTTTAATATCTCATATAATTTTTTCAATCTAGAGAGTATTTTTTAATAAAAAATGATAGTTGCAAGGATTCATACTTGTTAAAGCAGTCTCTATAAAATATATTTATTTTTTAAATCTCCATGTATTGTGACTGGCACATTCTGAACAGCGTTGCCAAAAGTAACAGGTGCCACGTGACAGCGCTGTCTATGCGCTGCCTGCTTCAGCAGTGGTCTAGATGTCTGTCATCATGTTTTTCTGAAAATAAATAAATACATTTAATTTATTAAATGATTTAAGCAATGTATTATACGATTTTCTATTATTCAAGAACTATTTAAGCACAGTGTTTTCCAGGACTTAAATTTGAAAAAGACAAATTCAAGTACTTCAAGCACTTTGTACGAACCCTGAGAAAAATATTTCTGTATGTACAACACGTCGAACACTGTGTCGGATAGGCTACAGCAGCAGAAGACCCCTCCGGGTACCACTAATGTCCGCTTAAACAGGAAACTGAGGCTGCAGTTGGCACGGGCTCACCAAAACTGGACAGTAGACGATTGGAAAACATCGCCTGGTCTAACAAATCTGGATTTCTTCTGAGGTACACAAATGATAGGCCCAGTACATCCTCAGTTTTCTATTCTAGGTGTATCAATGTATGAGCGGCTGGTTTCGCACATTCATTTTGAAGGGCATAGCACATGCAGATTATATATTTGTTAAATTAAATATCATACATTTGCGGTCACACTATGATATATTGTGATTTTAATTTGATTAATTTTGCAATAAAAATTTAATTTTCATCACAAATATATGAAATTATATATTTTTTTTTTGTTTGTTTTCTTTGACAGTCATGACAGTCAACCATTGATGTTGTTTCTAGGGCTGTAAATTGATTAAAACATTTTAGCGAATTAATTACATGGTGTCCCGATTAATTAATTGCGATTAATCGCATATACAAATATTTGCTGAGAAAGCCCCTCATATAACAACAACTCAATATATAATGATTATGCATATTTATATCAATATATAATTATACATAGTTATCTTTCAATGTTTAAAAATTATATATTTATATATATATATATATATATATATATATATTCAGATAATTAAAATGCTTTACATTCCTGTAGCAGAAGAGTTAATCATTGATAAGGCCATACAAAGCGGCTTTAAAATACAATGTATTGTTTACCATATCATTGATCATAAGTCAGTCATTGGCATACAGTTCACAGTAATCCATTTCACAAGTGAATTTGTGGAGATTTATTATGAGGGCTTGTTTAAGGGCCTGTCAATTTACACCTATGTCAGATATCTTGAAATCCCTAAGATCGCATTTGCGCTCCTTCGAGTGTTTTGAATGCAAGAACATAACGCATGTTTGTGTTGTTCTGCCTACTGAAGTGTTTTCTTCACTGTAAACTCATACAGCTGAAATTTAATTTACTGTCCTCTGGAGTCAACAAGTGGTACTACAAGTTTGCATTTCTCAGTATTCTTCCTTATTATGGTCCGTGGCATGCAATTGAATTAACGCGTTAAATCGACAGCCCTAGTTGTTTCACAATGCACAGCCTGTGGCAAATACACAAAAAACGATACAAATTTGTGTATTTGACGCCTATCCTAAATCCCTATCATTACCATATTTTTGTGCATGTATCAACCTTGCTAGTGACACAGACAGTTTTACTATACTAAAATATTTTCCAGGACAAATAATTATTTTCCAGCAATGGCCACTGCAGTGGCTCGGCTCAGCGACATGGCCGGGAGGACACGGCGTCTCGTTCCCTCCATCAGGGAACGGAGGTTACATACGTAACCGAGACATTCCCCGTCTGTCTCTTACTTCGACGTTGTGTCGAGGACGCGACACTGGGGGTCCACTTTAAATCATGCCATGAGCTGAGCCGTATACGTGTACTGCTGACACAGGAGTGGGCAGGTATTTCACGTGCACAAGCGACCAACTGTGTTTCAGACTGCACGTAACCTTCCCCAATGCACCCAAAAAAAGTCATCGGAATCCTTCTGGATACCCTAGAGGGAAACAAGGCGACGCTTGCCGACCTGGGAATGGGCCAAACCTGGCTGGGTGTTACGTTCCACGTGTATTTGTGTGTGTTTCTGCTGCTCTCTGTGTCTCCATTCATTGTTTTCAGGTGGTGATTTTTCATTGGCTGCGTGTCGTCATTGCGGGCACGTGTCATCAGCTGTTCCACCACTCCGTTGCTGAGATGCTGAGTTTAAAAAGCCCATTCATGAGAAGGAAGACAGATCTCCGCCAGATCTCTTTTAACTTGTGCTCACAGAGTTGCTTTGTAGAACGTACCACTGTTTATGAATGTCTGCGAGATGATATTTAGATCAAGTGACTTGAGTAACACTCTCCTGAGTTTTTCTTATGAATTATATTGCTCACGTCCTAACATGCCTAGTGCCCGTAACCTGAGATTCTCCCGTAAGCATGTTAAATATGCCGCTGTAGTTGTTGATATAGTCGACATTTAAACGAACGTGCCTTTACTCACTATGTCCAGTGCATTGAGTATCGAGCACTAAGCTAAGTCTTACCGACTGCGGAAGCGTATACCCAACACAAACGGGAGGTAGAATTGTTTCTGTTAAATTAGGCGTGGAGTGTTCGCCATTATTGTATTTTTGTTATTAGGTAGTACAGTTTGGTTAAGGCGGCGTACCCGCTGAAGAACTCAGTTTTGTTTCTGCCTTTTCCTTTGATAGTTAGTTTAGAGGGACGGCTAAAACAAGATATTATGTTTACATTTTGATTATTTCAATGATTTGACGACACTCCTGTTCTTTTTCCTTATTTTGTATTATTCCTGTTCTATGTTATGTTGCTTACTTCATTTTTCATTCTTAGTGAATAAAACGTCTTAAACGTTTAAGTGACGTTTCCTGGTTGTTTTTCCTGCCTTCACACATCGCAACAGTGTCTCACATAAATGTTACGCAATCATCCCCTTTTACAACTTTGGACTCGTAACACTGGGCCTCTTATCTCTCTATGTTTCTCGGCATAGAGCAAGAGCAGCCGAGGCCCTTACAGTCATCGAGGAAAGGGGGTCTTACCCAGTTTCCTATTCTTTTAGGGGGAAAAGACCCTGCAGAGGTCACACCTGCCTGAAAGGGGAGGTAAAGGTGGCGAAATATATCACATGAGATTTAGGCAACATGTGGAACGTGGCACAGTGGTAGATCCCACCTCCAGGAGGGGGGAGTTACTACAGCATAGCGACCGGAGGGCAGTGAAAACTACCTAAGGGAGATGCGGGTCAGCTCGTAAGGTGACCATACCGCGTAAATACACACAGGAGGAGTCTGCGTAGGAGGCCTGACCTGTGGAGCACCTATTCCAATACAGGGTAGACTAGGGTACCCGTAGTGGGCTGGGTCGGTTCCTCCACTAAACTGCGGACCCAAAAGGGCTAGGGAGGAATCGACCAGGGACCCGGGTTGGTGGGATCTCCTGGGAGAGAAGGCACACTGTTTTACCTCAGCCGAGGGAAAGGGTGCTGGACGCAAGCGATTCACCCGATCAGACCATCAGCGTGAACAGAGTTCTACCGGCTCGGACATGAGAAAACACGGGACAAGACTGACTCAACCCTGAGATTGTAAAATCTCGCAAAGGTGTTAGGTGTTGCCCAACCCGCTGCTCTACAAATGTCTGCCAGGGAGGTGCCCCTAGCCATTGCCCACGAGGATGCAATACTCGTTGTTGAGTGCGCTCGGACCCGCAAGGGGGGGGGGGGGGGTCACGGCCTAGGTGCGATAGGCCAGTAAGATGGCATCCACCACCCAATTGTAAAGCCTCTATTTGGAGACAGCGTTCCCTTTCCGCTGTCCCCCAAAGCAGTCAAAGAGCTGCTCAGAGCACCTAAAGCTCTGAGTGCGGTCCAAATGGGCACGCAAGGCACGTACTGGACACAGCAATGAAGGGGCTGGGTCTGCCTCCTCCCGGAACAGCGCTTGCAGGTTCACTACCTGGTGTCTGAAGGAAGTGGTTGGGACCTTGTAGCCCAGTCGTGGTCTTAGGATCACATATGTGTCTGCCGGACCTAACTCTTGGCTTGGCCGGGAAGGACTTAACCTCCGGGCGCCACTTAGGAACCTGATAATTAGGTCATGCTTACCCAGAGACTTGCCGTCTACTGAGTCGTGGTGAGCTGCGATAGCGGCAACATACACCTTTAAGGTGGAAGGGGACAGCCTCCATTCCAACTTCTCCTGTAGGAATATGAGCACTGACCTAACTGCGTACCTCAGTGGGTCTTCAACATGGGAAGAACACCAATTCGCGAACAAGTGCCATTTCAGGGTGTAAAGATGCCTGGTAGAAGGGGCTCTGGCTTGGTTGATCGTGGCTACGACCATGGGTGGTAGACCAGCTAGATCTGCTATAAGGTGTGTGACTCGCAGCTCACTGCAGTACAACCATCGGCTCTGAAGAAAATTTCTGAATGGACTCGATGTATTTCCCCGGTTTTATACCCGTATGTCCGGGACGGTGTATGCAAATACTTTTTTCATAGATCAGAGGCATATTCGGCACAAGAGAGACCCCTAGTGTCGCTTCTTCGACACGACGTTGAAGTGAGCGACAGACGGGGAATTGTATTGCAAAATTCCATGTTTTCTGGGATGCGTGTGAACCCTGACAAAGGCTCATATATCCATATATCTATGAAATAGGCCAAAAAAATTAAAGAGTACTTACAATTACAACAGCTTATAATTAGGTTAGTTCATCAAAATTACCTACCATAAGCTTCCAGATGGACTGCGATGCTCATCATTGAATGATACCTACATCAACTTGGTCAAAGGAAGGACAACACTCTCTTAAACTACATAGAAAATGAAATAAACCACTAACAAAAGTTCTCTTTAGCCAAAATCAAAGGACAATGCATATACGTGTATTTCCTCTGTTAATTGGGGATGACTTCAAGGACTTTAACACTAAAACTTAGTAAATATAAAATAATTTTGTTTAATCATTGACCCACAACACTAACTTTATTTACTAATTTTAAACACTAAAAATAAATAACTAATATTGGCATTATATTAATTGATTTTCTGTAATAGCATTTCATGTACAGCTGCTTTGATACAACGCCTGTTGTGGACATTAAGAGTGAAGAGACCCAAGAGCAGAGGAACAGTTCAAAGGATTGTTGTAGCGGGGGAGAAGTTTGTGGATGCATTATGGGCACGCAATTGGAAAATTTGTGAATAGTGTGTACGTAGGCGAGTGTGTGCGTCGTGAGCAGAATGGTGAGGAGACCTCAGTTCTTGACGATCTCCACAGAGGAGCCATCGATGTTCAGCGGAGAGCGGTCACTCTGTGCTCTCCTAAAGCCAACAACCATCTCTTTTGTTTCGTCCACATTCAGAGACAGGTTGTTGGCTCTACACCAGTTTGTTAGCCACTGCACCTCCTCTCTGTATGCTGACTCGTCGTTCTTGCTGATGAGACCAACCACGGTCATGTCATCGGCGAGCTTAATGATGTGGTTCGATCTGTGCTTTGCTGCACAGTTATTAGTCAGCAGAGTGAACAGCAGTGGACTGTTAGCAAAAAAGAGTTGTGGTCTGGGTAGCCGAGATTGGGACGGGGCAAATACACAATGTTCGCCAGGAGAGTATGAAAAGAGCAATAGATGACAACATAAAATTGTTGTATTACATACAGTTCTCCCAGTTATAAAGTTAGGGTTACAGCTCAAGGCTTTATTCAAGAATCCAGGAATCAACATTGATAGGGAATCAACCTTCCACAAAAATGCTAAAAAGCAGATACGAATGTATGATAACAATTCCTCTGATAACATACATAATTTGTGCATAAGGAAATACTTCTTATTACATGTAATGTAGACACTTTTTCAGACAACATCAACTCTGAGAAAAATGTATATCAGAATGAGCACAGGCAACTTTCACAGGAAGTTTCTGGTACAAACCAGCACATGTAATTTGCATTGGCCAAGAATCGGACCTGGTAAAAAGAAAGAAAATTACCACTGACCAATCAATTCCCAAGACCCAGGTCTACCGTGTGGTAGGCGAGAATTCTACCACTGAACCACCAATGCTTACATTTTCAGCAGTGGTTCTACATATGGTCCTGCATATGGTTCTGCATACAGTTGTCACAGTTTTAAAGTTAGGGTTATTTCTTAAGGCTTCATTCAGGAATCAGGCATCCACATTGATAGGGAATCAACCTTGCAATCAATGCTAAAAAGCAGCTAAGAATGTATCAAAACATTTCCACTGAAAACATACATCCTTTGTGCATAAGGAAATACTTCTTATTACATGTAATATAGACACAATTACAGACAACATCAACTTACAAATATAATGAGAGAAAAATGTATATCAGAAGAAGCAAAGGCATTTTTCACAGAAAGTGATGCAATGCACTTGATGCAACTACCCAAACTAATGTCTATTGGATATAAAGGGGTGAAGGCAAAGTTTAAAGAGAAGCTATTTTGTGCAAAGCACTGTTGAACTATCAATTTTTAGAATGTATCAATTTAAACACCTTGAACATTCAGCCATAACAGCCAAGAAACTGGCCAAATATAATAACATTAACACGCATTGGCCGGGAATCAGACCTGGGTCTCCCGCGTGGCAGGCGAGAATTCTACCACTGAACCACCAATGCTTACAATTTCTGCAGCGGTTCTACATGTGGTCATGCATATGGTTCTTTATAAGGTTCTGCACATGGTTTTGAACATGGTTCTGCATACAGTTGTCAGAGTTTTAAATTAGGGTTATTGCTCAAGGCTTCATTCAGGATTCAGGCATCCACATTAATAGTAAATCAACCTTGCAATCCAATGCTAAAAAGCACCTAAGAATGTATCAAAACAATTCCCCTGATAACATACATCATTTGTGCATAAGGAAATACTTCTTATTACATGTAATGTAGACACTTTTTCAGAAAACATCATCTCACAAATATAATGAGAGAAAAATGTATAACAGAAGGAGCAAAGTCATTTTTCACAGGAAGTCTCCTGGTACAAACCAGCACATGTAAATTGCATTGGCCATGAATCGTAGCTGGTAAAAAGAAAGAAATGTAGCACTGACCAATCAATTCACATGCTTTCCAAAGTTGTTTGATGCAACTACCCAAACTAAATGTCTATTGGATATAAAGGGGTGAAGGCAAAGTTTAAAGAGAACCTTTCTTTTCAAAGCACTGTTGAACTATCAATTTTATAACGTCTCAATTTAAACACCTTGAACATTCAGCCATAACAGCCAAGAACCTGGCCAAATATAACATTTATGTGCATCGGACCTGGGTCTCCCACGTGGCAAGAGAGAATTCTACCACTGAACCACCAATGCTTACAATTTCTGCAGCGGTTCTACATGTGGTCCTGCATATGGTTCTTTATAAGGTTCTGCACATGGTTTTGAACATGGTTCTGCATACAGTTGTCAGAGTTTTAAATTAGGGTTATTGCTCAAGGCTTCATTCAGGATTCAGGCATCCACATTAATAGTAAATCAACCTTGCAATCCAATGCTAAAAAGCAGCTAAGAATGTATCAACACAATTCCCCTGATAACATACATCCTTTGTGCATAAGGAAATACTTCTTATTACATGTAATGTAGACACTTTTTCAGAAAACATCATCTCACAAATATAATGAGAGAAAAATGTATAACAGAAGGAGCAAAGTCATTTTTCACAGGAAGTCTCCTGGTACAAACCAGCACATGTAAATTGCATTGGCCATGAATCGTAGCTGGTAAAAAGAAAGAAATGTAGCACTGACCAATCAATTCACATGCTTTCCAAAGTTGTTTGATGCAACTACCCAAACTAAATGTCTATTGGATATAAAGGGGTGAAGGCAAAGTTTAAAGAGAAGCTATTTTGTGCAAAGAACTGTTGAATTATCAATTTTTAGAATGTCTCAATTTAAACACCTTGAACATTCAGCCATAACAGCCAAGAACCTGGCCAAATATAACATTTACGTGCATTGGCCGGGAATCGGACCCGGGTCTCACGCGTGGGAGGCGAGAATTCTACCACTGAACCACCAATGCTTGCAAGTTCAGCAGTGGTTTTTCATATTGTCCTGCATATGGTTCTTTATAAGGTTCTGCTTATGGTTCTGAACATGGTTCTGCATACAGTTGTCAGAGTTTTAAAATTAGGGTTATTGCTCAAGGCTTCATTCAGGATTCAGGCATCCACATTAAATCAACCTTGCAATCCAATGCTAAAAAGCAGCTAAGAATGTATCAAAACAATTCCCCTGATAACATACATCCTTTGTGCATAAGGAAATACTTCTTATTACATGTAATGTAGACACTTTTTCAGAAAACATCATCTCACAAATATAATGAGAGAAAAATGTATAACAGAAGGAGCAAAGTCATTTTTCACAAGAAGTCTCCTGGTACAAACCAGCACATGTAAATTGCATTGGCCATGAATCGTAGCTGGTAAAAAGAAAGAAATGTAGCACTGACCAATCAATTCACATGTTTTCCAAAGTTGTTTGATGCAACTACCCAAACTAAATGTCTATTGGATATAAAGGGGTGAAGGCAAAGTTTAAAGAGAAGCTATTTTGTGCAAAGCACTGTTGAACTATCAATTTTTAGAACGTCTCAATTTAAACAACTTGAACATTCAGCCATAACAGCCAAGAAACTGGCTAAATATAACATTTACATGCATTGGCCGGGAATCGGACACGGGTCTCGCGCGTTGCAGGCAAGAATTCTACCACTGAACCGCCAATGCTTGCAAGTTCTGCAGCGGTTCAAGATATGGTCCTGCATTTGGTTCTTTATAAGGTTCTGCACATGGATCGGAACATGGTTCTGCATACAGTTGTCAGAGTTTTAAACTTAGGGTTATTGCTCAAGGCTTCATTCAGGATTCAGGCATCCACATTAAATCAACCTTGCAATCCAATGCTAAAAAGCAGCTAAGAATGTATCAAAACAATTCCCCTGATAACATACATCCTTTGTGCATAAGAAAATACTTCTTATTACATGTAATGTAGACACTTTTTCACGTTCTCACAAATATAATGAGAGAAAAATGTATAACAGAAGGAGCAAAGTCATTTTTCACAGGAAGTCTCCTGGTACAAACCAGCACATGTAAATTGCATTGCCATGAATCGTAGCTGGTAAAAAGAAAGAAATGTAGCACTGACCAATCAATTCACATGCTTTCCAAAGTTATTTGATGCATCTACCCAAACTAAATGTCTATTGGATATAAAGGGGTGAAGGCAAAGTTTAAAGAGAAGCTATTTTGTGCAAAGCACTGCTGAACTATTAATTTTTAGAACTTCTCAATTTAAACACTTTGATCATTCAGCCATAACAGCCAAGAAACTGACCATTTATAACATTTACATGCATTGGCCGGGAATCGGACCCGGGTCTCCCGCTTGGCAGGCGAGAATTCTACCACTGAACCACCAATGCCTACAAGATCGGCAGCGGTTCAACATATGGTCCTGCATTTGGTTCTTTATAAGGTTCTGCACATGGATCGGAACATGGTTCTGCATACAGTTGTCAGAGTTTTAAACTTAGGGTTATTGCTCAAGGCTTCATTCAGGATTCAGGCATCCACATTAAATCAAATTGCAATCCAATGCTAAAAAGCAGCTAAGAATGTATCAAAACAATTCCCCTGATAACATACATCCTTTGTGCATAAGGAAATACTTCTTATTACATGTAATGTAGACACTTTTTCATGTTCTCACAAATATAATGAGAGAAAAATGTATAACAGAAGGAGCAAAGTCATTTTTCACAGGAAGTCTCCTGGTACAAACCAGCACATGTAAATTGCATTGGCCATGAATCGTAGCTGGTAAAAAGAAAGAAATGTAGCACTGACCAATCAATTCACATGTTTTCCAAAGTTGTTTGATGCAACTACCCAAACTAAATGTCTATTGGATATAAAGGGGTGAAGGCAAAGTTTATAGAGAAGCTATTTTGTGCAAAGCACTGTTGAACTATCAATTTTTAGAACGTCTCAATTTAAACAACTTGAACATTCAGCCATAACAGCCAAGAAACTGGCTAAATATAACATTTACATGCATTGGCCGGGAATCGGACACGGGTCTCGCGCGTGGCAGGCGAGAATTCTACCACTGAACCACCAATGCTTGCAAGTTCTGCAGTGGTTCTACATATGGTCCTGCATATGGTTCTTTATAAGGTTCTGCCTATGGTTCTGAACATGGTTCTGCATACAGTTGTCAGAGTTTTAAAATTAGGGTTATTGCTCAAGGCTTCATTCAGGATTCAGGCATCCACATTAAATCAACCTTGCAATCCAATGCTAAAAAGCAGCTAAGAATGTATCAAAACAATTCCCCTGATAACATACATCCTTTGTGCATTAGGAAATACTTCTTATTACAAGTAATGTAGACACTTTTTAACGTTCTCACAAATATAATGAGAGAAAAATGTATAACAGAAGGAGCAAAGTCATTTTTCACAGGAAGTCTCCTGGTACAAACCAGCACATGTAAATTGCATTGGCCAAGAATCGTAGCTGGTAAAAAGATAGAAATGTAGCACTGACGAATCAATTCACATGCTTTCCAAAGTTGTTTGATGCAACTACCCAAACTAAATGTCTATTGGATATAAAGGGGTGAAGGCAAAGTTTAAAGAGAACCTTTCTTTTCAAAGCACTGTTGAACTATCAATTTTAGAATTTCTCAATTTAAACACCTTGAAAATTCAGCCATAAATGCCAAGAACCTGGCCAAATATATCAATTAGGAGCATTGGCCGGGAATCGGACCCGGGTATCCTGCGTGGCAAGCGACAATTCTACCACTGAACCACCAATGCTTACAAGTTCTGCAGTGGTTCTTCATATGGTCCTGCATATGGTTCTATATAAGGTTCTGCACATGGTTCTGCACATGGTTCTGCATGCAGTTGTCAGAGTTTTAAATTAGGGTTATTGCTCAAGGCTTCATTCAGGATTCAGGCATCCACATTAATAGTAAATCAACCTTGCAATCCAATGCTAAAAAGCAGCTAAGAATGTATCAAAACAATTCCCCTGATAACATACATCCTTTGTGCATAAGGAAATACTTCTTATTACATGTAATGTAGACACTTTTTCACGTTCTCACAAATATAATGAGAGAAAAATGTATAACAGAAGGAGCAAAGTCATTTTTCACAAGAAGTCTCCTGGTACAAACCAGCACATGTAAATTGCATTGGCCATGAATCGTAGCTGGTAAAAAGAAAGAAATGTAGCACTGACCAATCAATTCACATGCTTTCCAAAGTTGTTTGATGCAACTACCCAAACTAAATATCTATTGTACATAAAGGGGTGAAGGCAAAGTTTAAAGAGAAGCTATTTTGTGCAAAGCACTGTTGAACTATCAATTTTTAGAAAGTCTCAATTTATACACCTTGAGCATTCAGCCATAACAGCCAAGAACCTGGCCAAATATAACATTTACGTGCATTGGCTGGGAATCGGACCCGAATCTCCGCGTGCCAGGCGAGAATTCTACCACTGAACCACGAATGCTTACAAGTTCAGCAGCGGTTCTACATATGGTCCTGCATATAGTTCTTTATAAGGTTCTGCACATGGTTCTGCATACAGTTGTCAGAGTTTTAAATTAGGGTTATTGCTCAATGCTTCATTCAGGATTCAGGCATCCACATTAATAGTAAATCAACCTTGCAATCCAATGCTAAAAAGCAGCTAAGAATGTATCAAAACAATTCCCCTGATAACATACATCCTTTGTGCATAAAGAAATACTTCTTATTACATGTAATGTAGACACTTTTTCAGAAAACATCATCTCACACATATAATGAGAGAAAAATGTATAACAGAAGGAGCAAAGTCATTTTTCATAGGAAGTCTCCTGGTACAAACCAGCACATGTAAATTGCATTGGCCATGAATCGTAGCTGGTAAAAAGAAAGAAATGTAGCAAAGACCAATCAATTCACATGCTTTCCAAAGTTGTTTGATGCAACTACCCAAACTAAATGTCTATTGGACATAAAGGGGTGAAGGCAAAGTTTAAAGAGAAGCTATTTTGTGCAAAGCACTGTTGAACTATCAATTTTTAGAATGTCTCAATTTAAACACCTTGAACATTCAGCCATAACAGCCAAGAACCTGGCCAAATATAACATTCACGTGCATTGGCCCCAAGTATCCCGCGTGGCATGCGAGAATTCTTCCACTGAACCACCAATGCTTACAAGTTCTGCAGTGTTTCTACATATGGTCCTGCATATAGTACTTTATAAGGTTCTGCACATGGTTCTGCATGCAGTTGTCAGAGTTTTAAATTAGGGTTATTGCTCAAGGCTTCATTCAGGATTCAGGCATCCACATTAATAGTAAATCAACCTTGCAATCCAATGCTAAAAAGCAGCTAAGAATGTATCAAAACAATTCGCCTGATAACATACATCCTTTGTGCATAAGGAAATACTTCTTATACATGTAATGTAGACACTTTTTCAGAAAACATCATCTCACACATATAATGAGAGAAAAATGTATAACAGAAGGAGCAAAGTCATTTTTCATAGGAAGTCTCCTGGTACAAACCAGCACATGTAAATTGCATTGGCCATGAATCGTAGCTGGTAAAAAGAAAGAAATGTAGCACTGACCGATCAATTCACAAGCTTTCCAAAGTTGTTTGCAACAACCCAAACTAAATGTCTATTGGATATAAAGGGGTGAAGGCAAAGTTTAAAGAGAAGCTATTTTGTGCAAAGCTCTGTTGAACTATCAATTTTTAGAATGTCTCAATTTAAACACCTTGAACATTCAGCCATAACAGCCAAGAACCTGGCCATATATAACATTTACGTGCATTGGCCAGGAATCGGACCCAGGTCTCCCGCGTGGCAGGCGAGAAATCTACCACTGAACCACCAATGCTTGCAAGTTCAGCGGCGGTTCTACATATGGTCCTGCATATGGTTCTTTATAAGGTTCTGCCTATGGTTCTGAACATGGTTCTGCATACAGTTGTCAGAGTTTTAAAATTAGGGTTATTGCTTAAGGCTTCATTCAGGATTCAGGCATCCACATTAAATCAACCTTGCAATTCAATGCTAAAAAGCAGCTAAGAATGTATCAAAACAATTCCCCTGATAACATACATCCTTTGTGCATAAGGAAATACTTCTTATTACATGTAATGTAGACACTTTTTCACGTTCTCACAAATATAATGAGAGAAAAATGTATAACAGAAGGAGCAAAGTCATTTTTCACAGGAAGTCTCCTGTTAAAAACCAACACATGTAAATTGCATTGGCCAAGAATCGTAGCTCGTAAAAAGAAAGAAATGTAGCACTGACCAATCAATTCACATGTTTTCCAAAGTTGTTTGATGCAACTACCCAAACTAAATGTCTATTGGATATAAAGGGGTGAAGGCAAAGTTTAAAGAGAAGCTATTTTGTGCAAAGCACTGTTGAACTATCAATTTTTAGAACGTCTCAATTTAAACAACTTGAACATTCAGCCATAACAGCCAAGAAACTGGCTAAATATAACATTTACATGCATTGGCCGGGAATCGGACACGGGTCTCGCGCGTTGCAGGCAAGAATTCTACCACTGAACCGCCAATGCTTGCAAGTTCTGCAGCGGTTCAAGATATGGTCCTGCATTTGGTTCTTTATAAGGTTCTGCACATGGATCGGAACATGGTTCTGCATACAGTTGTCAGAGTTTTAAACTTAGGGTTATTGCTCAAGGCTTCATTCAGGATTCAGGCATCCACATTAAATCAACCTTGCAATCCAATGCTAAAAAGCAGCTAAGAATGTATCAAAACAATTCCCCTGATAACATACATCCTTTGTGCATAAGAAAATACTTCTTATTACATGTAATGTAGACACTTTTTCACGTTCTCACAAATATAATGAGAGAAAAATGTATAACAGAAGGAGCAAAGTCATTTTTCACAGGAAGTCTCCTGGTACAAACCAGCACATGTAAATTGCATTGCCATGAATCGTAGCTGGTAAAAAGAAAGAAATGTAGCACTGACCAATCAATTCACATGCTTTCCAAAGTTATTTGATGCATCTACCCAAACTAAATGTCTATTGGATATAAAGGGGTGAAGGCAAAGTTTAAAGAGAAGCTATTTTGTGCAAAGCACTGCTGAACTATTAATTTTTAGAACTTCTCAATTTAAACACTTTGATCATTCAGCCATAACAGCCAAGAAACTGACCATATATAACATTTACATGCATTGGCCGGGAATCGGACCCGGGTCTCCCGCTTGGCAGGCGAGAATTCTACCACTGAACCACCAATGCCTACAAGATCGGCAGCGGTTCAACATATGGTCCTGCATTTGGTTCTTTATAAGGTTCTGCACATGGATCGGAACATGGTTCTGCATACAGTTGTCAGAGTTTTAAACTTAGGGTTATTGCTCAAGGCTTCATTCAGGATTCAGGCATCCACATTAAATCAAATTGCAATCCAATACTAAAAAGCAGCTAAGAATGTATCAAAACAATTCCCCTGATAACATACATCCTTTGTGCATAAGGAAATACTTCTTATTACATGTAATGTAGACACTTTTTCATGTTCTCACAAATATAATGAGAGAAAAATGTATAACAGAAGGAGCAAAGTCATTTTTCACAGGAAGTCTCCTGGTACAAACCAGCACATGTAAATTGCATTGGCCATGAATCGTAGCTGGTAAAAAGAAAGAAATGTAGCACTGACCAATCAATTCACATGTTTTCCAAAGTTGTTTGATGCAACTACCCAAACTAAATGTCTATTGGATATAAAGGGGTGAAGGCAAAGTTTATAGAGAAGCTATTTTGTGCAAAGCACTGTTGAACTATCAATTTTTAGAACGTCTCAATTTAAACAACTTGAACATTCAGCCATAACAGCCAAGAAACTGGCTAAATATAACATTTACATGCATTGGCCGGGAATCGGACACGGGTCTCGCGCGTGGCAGGCGAGAATTCTACCACTGAACCACCAATGCTTGCAAGTTCTGCAGTGGTTCTACATATGGTCCTGCATATGGTTCTTTATAAGGTTCTGCCTATGGTTCTGAACATGGTTCTGCATACAGTTGTCAGAGTTTTAAAATTAGGGTTATTGCTCAAGGCTTCATTCAGGATTCAGGCATCCACATTAAATCAACCTTGCAATCCAATGCTAAAAAGCAGCTAAGAATGTATCAAAACAATTCCCCTGATAACATACATCCTTTGTGCATTAGGAAATACTTCTTATTACAAGTAATGTAGACACTTTTTAACGTTCTCACAAATATAATGAGAGAAAAATGTATAACAGAAGGAGCAAAGTCATTTTTCACAGGAAGTCTCCTGGTACAAACCAGCACATGTAAATTGCATTGGCCAAGAATCGTAGCTGGTAAAAAGATAGAAATGTAGCACTGACCAATCAATTCACATGCTTTCCAAAGTTGTTTGATGCAACTACCCAAACTAAATGTCTATTGTACATAAAGGGGTGAAGGCAAAGTTTAAAGAGAAGCTATTTTGTGCAAAGCACTGTTGAACTATCAATTTTAGAATTTCTCAATTTAAACACCTTGAAAATTCAGCCATAAATGCCAAGAACCTGGCCAAATATATCAATTAGGAGCATTGGCCGGGAATCGGACCCGGGTATCCTGCGTGGCAAGCGACAATTCTACCACTGAACCACCAATGCTTACAAGTTCTGCAGTGGTTCTTCATATGGTCCTGCATATGGTTCTATATAAGGTTCTGCACATGGTTCTGCATGCAGTTGTCAGAGTTTTAAATTAGGGTTATTGCTCAAGGCTTCATTCAGGATTCAGGCATCCACATTAATAGTAAATCAACCTTGCAATCCAATGCTAAAAAGCAGCTAAGAATGTATCAAAACAATTCCCCTGATAACATACATCCTTTGTGCATAAGGAAATACTTCTTATTACATGTAATGTAGACACTTTTTCACGTTCTCACAAATATAATGAGAGAAAAATGTATAACAGAAGGAGCAAAGTCATTTTTCACAAGAAGTCTCCTGGTACAAACCAGCACATGTAAATTGCATTGGCCATGAATCGTAGCTGGTAAAAAGAAAGAAATGTAGCACTGACCAATCAATTCACATGCTTTCCAAAGTTGTTTGATGCAACTACCCAAACTAAATATCTATTGTACATAAAGGGGTGAAGGCAAAGTTTAAAGAGAAGCTATTTTGTGCAAAGCACTGTTGAACTATCAATTTTTAGAAAGTCTCAATTTATACACCTTGAGCATTCAGCCATAACAGCCAAGAACCTGGCCAAATATAACATTTACGTGCATTGGCTGGGAATCGGACCCGAATCTCCGCGTGCCAGGCGAGAATTCTACCACTGAACCACGAATGCTTACAAGTTCAGCAGCGGTTCTACATATGGTCCTGCATATAGTTCTTTATAAGGTTCTGCACATGGTTCTGCATACAGTTGTCAGAGTTTTAAATTAGGGTTATTGCTCAATGCTTCATTCAGGATTCAGGCATCCACATTAATAGTAAATCAACCTTGCAATCCAATGCTAAAAAGCAGCTAAGAATGTATCAAAACAATTCCCCTGATAACATACATCCTTTGTGCATAAAGAAATACTTCTTATTACATGTAATGTAGACACTTTTTCAGAAAACATCATCTCACACATATAATGAGAGAAAAATGTATAACAGAAGGAGCAAAGTCATTTTTCATAGGAAGTCTCCTGGTACAAACCAGCACATGTAAATTGCATTGGCCATGAATCGTAGCTGGTAAAAAGAAAGAAATGTAGCAAAGACCAATCAATTCACATGCTTTCCAAAGTTGTTTGATGCAACTACCCAAACTAAATGTCTATTGGACATAAAGGGGTGAAGGCAAAGTTTAAAGAGAAGCTATTTTGTGCAAAGCACTGTTGAACTATCAATTTTTAGAATGTCTCAATTTAAACACCTTGAACATTCAGCCATAACAGCCAAGAACCTGGCCAAATATAACATTCACGTGCATTGGCCCCAAGTATCCCGCGTGGCATGCGAGAATTCTTCCACTGAACCACCAATGCTTACAAGTTCTGCAGTGTTTCTACATATGGTCCTGCATATAGTACTTTATAAGGTTCTGCACATGGTTCTGCATGCAGTTGTCAGAGTTTTAAATTAGGGTTATTGCTCAAGGCTTCATTCAGGATTCAGGCATCCACATTAATAGTAAATCAACCTTGCAATCCAATGCTAAAAAGCAGCTAAGAATGTATCAAAACAATTCGCCTGATAACATACATCCTTTGTGCATAAGGAAATACTTCTTATACATGTAATGTAGACACTTTTTCAGAAAACATCATCTCACACATATAATGAGAGAAAAATGTATAACAGAAGGAGCAAAGTCATTTTTCATAGGAAGTCTCCTGGTACAAACCAGCACATGTAAATTGCATTGGCCATGAATCGTAGCTGGTAAAAAGAAAGAAATGTAGCACTGACCAATCAATTCACAAGCTTTCCAAAGTTGTTTGCAACAACCCAAACTAAATGTCTATTGGATATAAAGGGGTGAAGGCAAAGTTTAAAGAGAAGCTATTTTGTGCAAAGCTCTGTTGAACTATCAATTTTTAGAATGTCTCAATTTAAACACCTTGAACATTCAGCCATAACAGCCAAGAACCTGGCCATATATAACATTTACGTGCATTGGCCAGGAATCGGACCCAGGTCTCCCGCGTGGCAGGCGAGAAATCTACCACTGAACCACCAATGCTTGCAAGTTCAGCGGCGGTTCTACATATGGTCCTGCATATGGTTCTTTATAAGGTTCTGCCTATGGTTCTGAACATGGTTCTGCATACAGTTGTCAGAGTTTTAAAATTAGGGTTATTGCTTAAGGCTTCATTCAGGATTCAGGCATCCACATTAAATCAACCTTGCAATTCAATGCTAAAAAGCAGCTAAGAATGTATCAAAACAATTCCCCTGATAACATACATCCTTTGTGCATAAGGAAATACTTCTTATTACATGTAATGTAGACACTTTTTCACGTTCTCACAAATATAATGAGAGAAAAATGTATAACAGAAGGAGCAAAGTCATTTTTCACAGGAAGTCTCCTGTTAAAAACCAACACATGTAAATTGCATTGGCCAAGAATCGTAGCTCGTAAAAAGAAAGAAATGTAGCACTGACCAATCAATTCACATGCTTTCCAAAGTTGTTTGATGCAACTACACAAACTAATTGTCTATTGGATATAAAGGGGTGAAGGCAAAGTTTAAAGAGAAACTTTCTTTTCAAAGCACTGTTGAACTATCATTTTTTAGAAGGTCTCAATTTAAACACCTTTAACATTCAGCCATAACAGCCAAGAACCTGGCCAAATATAACATTTACGTGCATTGGCCGGGAATCGGACCCGGGTCTCCCGCGTGGCAGGTGAGAATTCTACCACTGAACCACCAATGCTTACAAGTTCTGCAGCGGTTCTACATATGGTCCTGCATATGGTTCTTTATAAGGTTCTGCACATGGTTCTGCATACAGTTGTCAGAGTTTTAAATTAGGGTTATTGCTCAAGGCTTCATTCAGGATTCAGGCATCCACATTAAATCAACCTTGCAATTCAATGCTAAAAAGCAGCTAAGAATGTATCAAAACAATTCCCCTGATAACATACATCCTTTGTGCATAAGGAAATACTTCTTATTACATGTAATGTAGACACTTTTTCAGAAAACATCATCTCACAAATATAATGAGAGAAAAATGTATAACAGAAGGAGCAAAGTCATTTTTCACAGGAAGTCTCCTGGTAAAAACCAGCACATGTAAATTGCATTGGCCATGAATCGTAGCTGGTAAAAAGAAAGAAATGTAGCACTGACCAATCAATTCACATGCTTTCCAAAGTTGTTTGATGCAACTACCCAAACTAAATGTCTATTGGATATAAAGGGGTGAAGGCAAAGTTTAAAGAGAAGCTATTTTGTGAAAAGCTCTGTTGAACTATCAATTTTTAGAACGTCTCAATTTAAACACCTTGAACATTCAGCCATAACAACCAAGAACCTGGCCAAATATAACATTTAGGTGCATTGGCCGGGAATCGGACCCGGGTCTCCCGCTTGGAAGGCGAGAATTCTATCACTGAACCTCCAATGCTTGCAAGTTCAGCAGCGGTTCTACATATTGTCCTGCATATGGTTGTTTATAAGGTTCTGCCAATGGTTCTGAACATGGTTCTGCATACAGTTGTCAGAGTTTTAAAATTAGGGTTATTGCTCAAGGCTTCATTCAGGATTCAGGCATCCACATTAAATCAACCTTGCAATCCAATGCTATAAAGCAGCTAAGAATGTATCAAAACAATTCCCCTGATAACATACATCCTTTGTGCATAAGGAAATACTTCGTATTACATGTAATGTAGACACTTTTTCACGTTCTCACAAATATAATGAGAGAAAAATATATAACAGAAGGAGCAAAGTCATTTTTCAGAGGAAGTCTCCTGGTACAAACCAGCACATGTAAATTGCATTGGCCAAGAATCGTAGCTGGTAAAAATAAAGAAATGTAGCACTGACCAATCAATTAACATGCTTTCCAAAGTTGTTTGATGCAACTACACAAACTAAATGTCTATTGGATATAAAGGGGTGAAGGCAAAGTTTAAAGAGAACCTTTCTTTTCAAAGCACTGTTGAACTATCAATTTTAGAACGTCTCAATTTAAACACCTTGAACATTCAGCCATAACAGCCAAGAACCTGGCCAAATATAACATTTACTTGCATTGGCCCCAAGTATCCCGCGTGGCAGGCGAGAATTCTACCACTGAACCACCAATGCATACAAATTCTGCAGTGGTTCTACATATGGTCCTGCATATGGTTCTTTATAAGGTTCTGCACATGGTTCTGCATACAGTTGTCAGAGTTTTAAATTAGGGTTATTGCTCAAGGCTTCATTCAGGATTCAGGCATTCACATTAATAGTAAATCAACCTTGCAATCCAATGCTAAAAAGCAGCTAAGAATGTATCAAAACAATTCGCCTGATAACATACATTCTTTGTGCATAAGGAAATACTTCTTATTACATGTAATATAGACACTTTTTCACGTTCTCACAAATATAATGAGAGAAAAATGTATAACAGAAGGAGCAAAGTCATTTTTCACAGGAAGTCTCCTGGTACAAACCAGCACATGTAAATTGCATTGGCCAAGAATCGTAGCTGGTAAAAAGAAAGAAATGTAGCACTGACCAATCACTTCACATGCTTCCCAAAGTTGTTTGATGAAACTACACAAACTAATTGTCTATTGGATATAAAGGGGTGAAGGCAAAGTTTAAAGAGAAACTTTCTTTTCAAAGCACTGTTGAACTATCAATTTTTAGAATGTTTCAATTTAAACACCTTGAACATTCAGCCATAACAGCCAAGAACCTGGCCAAATATAACATTAACGTGCATTGGCCGGGAATCGGACCCGGGTCTCCCGCGTGGCAGGCGAGAATTCTACCACTGAACCACCAATGCTTACAAGTTCTGCAGCGGTTCTACATATGGTCCTGCATATGGTTCTTTATAAGGTTCTGCACATGGTTCTGAACATGGTTCTTCATACAGTTGTCAGAGTTTTAAATTAGTGTTATTGCTCAAGGCTTCATTCAGGATTCAGGCATCCACATTAATAGTAAATCAACCTTGCAATCCAATGCTAAAAAGCAGCTAAGAATGTATCAAAACAATTCCCCTGATAACATACATCCTTTGTGCATAAGGAAAGGCTTCTTATTACATGTAATGTAGACACTTTTTCAGAAAACATCATCTCACAAATATAATGAGAGAAAAATGTATAACAGATGGAGCAAAGTCATTTTTCACAGGAAGTCTCCTGGTACAAACCAGCACATGTAAATTGCATTGGCCATGAATCGTAGCTGCTAAAAAGAAAGAAATGTAGCACTGACCAATCAATTCACATGCTTTCCAAAGTTGTTTGATGCAACTACCCAAACTAAATGTCTATTGGATATAAAGGGGTGAAGGCAAAGTTTAAAGAGAAGCTATTTTGTGCAAAGCACTGTTGAACTATCAATTTTTAGAACGTCTCAATTTAAACACCTTGAACATTCAGCCATAACAGCCAAGAAACTGGCCAAATATAACATTTATGTGCATTGGCCGGTAATGGGTACCAGATCACCCGCGTGGCAGGCAAGAATTCTACCACTGAACCACCAATGATTGCAAGATCTGCAGTGGTTCTACATATGGTTCTGCATATGGTTCTTTATAAGGTTCTGCCTATGGTTCTGAACATGGTTCTGCATACAGTTGTCAGAGTTTTAAACTTAGGGTTATTGCTCAAGGCTTCATTCAGGATTCAGGCATCCACATTAAATAAACCTTGCAATCCAATGCTAAAAAGCAGCTAAGAATGTATCAAAACAATTCCCCTGATAACATACATTCTTTGTGCATAAGGAAATACTTCTTATTACATGTAATGTAGACACTTTTTCACGTTCTCACAAATATAATGAGAGAAAAATGTATAACAGAAGGAGCAAAGTCATTTTTCACAGGAAGTCTCTTGGTACAAACCAGCACATGTAAATTGCATTGGCCATGAATCGTAGCTGCTAAAAAGAAAGAAATGTAGCACTGACCAATCAATTCACATGCTTTCCAAAGTTGTTTGATGCAACTACCCAAACTAAATGTCTATTGGATATAAAGGGGTGAAGGCAAAGTTTAAAGAGAAGCTATTTTGTGCAAAGAACTGTTTAACTATCAATTTTTAGAACGTCTCAATTTAAACACCTTGAACATTCAGCCATAACAGCCAAGAACCTGGCCAAATATAACAACTCCGTGCATTGGCCAGGAATCGGACCTGGGTCTCCAGCGTGGCAGGCGAGAATTCTACCACTGAACCACCAATGCTTCCAAGTTCAACAGCGGTTCTACATATTGTCCTGCATATGGTTCTTTATAAGGTTCTGCCTATGGTTCTGAACATGGTTCTGCATACAGTTGTCAGAGTTTTAAAATTAGGGTTATTGCTCAAGGCTTCATTCAGGATTCAGGCATCCACATTAAATCAACCTTGCAATCCAATGCTAAAAAGCAGCTAAGAATGTATCAAAACAATTCCCCTGATAACATACATCCTTTGTGCATAAGGAAATACTTCGTATTACATGTAATGTAGACACTTTTTCACGTTCTCACAAATATAATGAGACAAAAATGTATAACAGAAGGAGCAAAGTCATTTTTCACAGGAAGTCTCCTGGTACAAACCAGCACATGTAAATTGCATTGGCCAAGAATCGTAGCTGGTAAAAATAAAGAAATGTAGCACTGACCAATCAATTCACATGCTTTCCAAAGTTGATGATGCAACTACACAAACTAAATGTCTATTGGATATAAAGGGGTGAAGGCAAAGTTTAAGGAGAACCTTTCTTTTCAAAGCACTGTTGAACTATCAATTTTAGAACGTCTCAATTTAAACACCTTGAACATTCAGCCATAACAGCCAAGAAACTGGCCAAATATAACATTTATGTGCATTGGCCGGTAATGGGAACCGGGTCACCCGCGTGGCAGGCGAGAATTCTACCACTGAACCACCAATGATTGCAAGATCTGCAGTGGTTCTACATATGGTCCTGCATATGGTTCTTTATAAGGTTCTGCCTATGGTTCTGAACATGGTTCTGCATACAGTTGTCAGAGTTTTAAACTTAGGGTTATTGCTCAAGGCTTCATTCAGGATTCAGGCATCCACATTAAATAAACCTTGCAATCCAATGCTAAAAAGCAGCTAAGAATGTATCACAACAATTCCCCTGATAACATACATTCTTTGTGCATAAGGAAATACTTCTTATTACATGTAATATAGACACTTTTTCACGTTCTCACAAATATAATGAGAGAAAAATGTATAACAGAAGGAGCAAAGTCATTTTTCACAGGAAGTCTCCTGGTACAAACCAACACATGTAAATTGCATTGGCCAAGAATCGTAGCTCGTAAAAAGAAAGAAATGTAGCACTGACCAATCAATTCACATGCTTTCCAAAGTTGTTTGATGCAACTACACAAACTAATTGTCTATTGGATATAAAGGGGTGAAGGCAAAGTTTAAAGAGAACCTTTCTTTTCAAAGCACTGTTGAACTATCAATTTTAGAACGTCTCAATTTAAACACCTTGAACATTCAGCCATAACAGCCAAGAACCTGGCCAAACATAACATTTACGTGCATTGGCCCCAAGTATCACGCGTGGCAGGCGAGAATTCTACCACTGAACCACCAATGCTTACAAGTTCTGCAGTGATTCTACATATGGTCCTGCATATGTTTCTTTATAAGGTTCTGCACATGGTTCTGCATACAGTTGTCAGAGTTTTAAATTAGGGTTATTGCTCAAGGCTTCATTCAGGATTCAGGCATCCACATTAATAGTAAATCAACCTTGCAATCCAATGCTAAAAAGCAGCTAAGAATGTATCAAAACAATTCCCCTGATAACATACATCCTTTGTGCATAAGGAAATACTTCTTATAACATGTAATGTAGACACTTTTTCAGAAAACATCATCTCACAAATATAATGAGAGAAAAATGTATAACAGAAGGAGCAAAGTCATTTTTCACAGGAAGTCTCCTGGTACAAACCAGCACATGTAAATTGCATTGGCCATGAATCGTAGCTGCTAAAAAGAAAGAAATGTAGCACTGACCAATCAATTCACATGCTTTCCAAAGTTGTTTGATGCAACTACCCAAACTAAATGTCTATTGGATATAAAGGGGTGAAGGCAAAGTTTAAAGAGAAGCTATTTTGTGCAAAGAACTGTTGAACTATCAATTTTTAGAACGTCTCAATTTAAACACCTTGAACATTCAGCCATAACAGCCAAGAAACTGGCCAAATATAACATTTACGTGCATTGGCTGGGAATCGGACCGGGTCTCCCGCGCGGCAGGCGAGAATTCTACCACTGAACCACCAATGCTTCCAAGCTCAGCAGCGGTTCTACATATGGTCCTGCATATGGTTCTTTATAAGGTTCTGCCTATGGTTCTGCATACAGTTGTCAGAGTTTTAAACTTAGGGTTATTGCTCAAGGCTTCATTCAGGATTCAGGCATCCACATTAATAGTAAATCAACCTTGCAATCCAATGCTAAAAAGCAGCTAAGAATGTATCAAAACAATTCCCCTGATAACATACATCCTTTGTGCATAAGGAAATACTTCTTATTACATGTAATGTAGACACTTTTTCACGTTCTCACAAATAAAATGAGAGAAAAATGTATAACAGAAGGAGCAAAGTCATTTTTCACAGGAAGTCTCCTGGTACAAACCAGCACATGTAAATTGCATTGGCCATGAATCGTAGCTGGTAAAAAGAAAGAAATGTAGCACTGACCAATCAATTCACATGCTTTCCAAAGTTGTTTGATGCAACAACCCAAACTAAATGTCTATTGGATATAAAGGGGTGAAGGCAAAGTTTAAAGAGAAGCTATTTTGTGCAAAGCTCTGTTGAACTATCAATTTTTAGAATGTCTCAATTTAAACACCTTGAACATTCAGCCATAACAGCCAAGAACCTGGCCAAATATAACATTGACGTGCATTGGCCGTGAATCGGACCCGGGTCTCCCGCTTGGTAGGCAAAAATTCTACCACTGAACCACCAATGCTTGCAAGTTCAGTAGCGGTTCTACATATGGTCCTGCATATGGTTCTTTATAAGGTTCTGCCTATGGTTCTGCATACAGTTGTCAGAGTTTTAAACTTAGGGTTATTGCTCAAGGCTTCATTCAGGATTCAGGCATCCACATTAAATCAACCTTGCAATCCAATGCTAAAAAGCAGCTAAAAATGTATCAAAACAATTCCACTGATAACATACATCCTTTGTGCATAAGGAAATACTTCTTATTACATGTAATGTAGACACTTTTTTACGTTCTCACAAATAAAATGAGAGAAAAATGTATAACAGAAGGAGCAAAGTCATTTTTCACAGGAAGTCTCCTGGTACAAAACAGCACATGTAAATTGCATTGGCCAAGAATCGTAGTTGGTAAAAAGAAAGAAATGTAGCACTGACCAACCAATTCACATGCTTTCCAAAGTTGTTTGATGCAACTACACAAACTAATTGTCTATTGGATATAAAGGGGTGAAGGTAAAGTTTAAAGAGAAACTTTCTTTTCAAAGCACTGTTGAACTATCAATTTTTAGAACGTCTCAATTTAAACACCTTGAACATTCAGCCATAACAGCCAAGAACCTGGCCAAATATAACATTCACGTGCATTGGCCGGGAATCGGACCTGGGTCTCCCGCGCGGCAGGCGAGAATTCTACCACTGAACCACCAATGCTTACAAGTTCTGCAGCGGTTCTACATATGGTCCTGCATATGGTTCTTTATAAGGTTCTGCACATGGTTCTGCATACAGTTGTCAGAGTTTTAAATTAGGGGTATTGCTCAAGGCTTCATTCAGGATTCAGGCATCCACATTAATAGTAAATCAACCTTGCAATCCAATGCTAAAAAGCAGCTAAGAATGTATCAAAACAATTCCCCTGATAACATACATCCTTTGTGCATAAGGAAATACTTCTTATTACATGTAATGTAGACACTTTTTCACGTTCTCACAAATATAATGAGAGAAAAATATATAACAGAAGGAGCAAAGTCATTTTTCACAGGAAGTCTCCTGGTAAAAACCAGCACATGTAAATTGCTTTGGCCATGAATCGTAGCTGGTAAAAAGAAAGAAATGTAGCACTGACCAATCAATTCACATGCTTTCCAAAGTTGTTTGATGCAACTACCCAAACTAAATGTCTATTGGATATAAAGGGGTGAAGGCAAAGTTTAAAGAGAAGCTATTTTGTGAAAAGCTCTGTTGAACTATCAATTTTTAGAACGTCTCAATTTAAACACCTTGAACATTCAGCCATAACAGCCAAGAACCTGGCCAAATATAACATTTACGTGCATTGGACGGGAATCAGACCAAGGTCTCCTGTGTGACAGGCAAGAATTCTACTACTGAACCACCAATGCTTACAAGTTCTACAGCGGTTCTACATATGGTCCTGCATATGGTTCTTTATAAGGTTCTGCACATGGTTCTGCATACAGTTGTCAGAGTTTTAAATTAGGGTTATTGCTCAAGGCTTCATTCAGGATTCAGGCATCCATATTAATAGTCAATCAACCTTGCAATCCAATGCTAAAAAGCAGCTAAGAATGTATCAAAACAATTCCCCTGATAACATACATCCTTTGTGCATAAGGAAATACTTCTTATTACATGTAATGTAGACACTTTTTCAGAAAACATCATCTCACAAATATAATGAGAGAAAAATGTATAACAGAAGGAGCAAAGTCATTTTTCACAGGAAGTCTCCTGGTACAAACCAGCACATGTAAATTGCATTGGCCAAGAATCGTAGCTGGTAAAAAGAAAGAAATGTAGCACTGACCAATCAATTCACATGCTTTCCAAAGTTGTTTGATGCAACTACCCAAACTAAATGTCTATTGGATATAAAGGGGTGAAGGCAAAGTTTAAAGAGAAGCTATTTTGTGCAAAGCACTGTTGAACTATCAATTTTTAGAACGTCTCAATTTAAACACCTTGAACATTCAGCCATAACAGCCAAGAAACTGGCCAAATATAACATTGACGTGCATTGGCCGGGAATCGGAACCAGGTCTCCTGTGTGGCAGGCGAGAAATCTACTACTGAACAACCAAAGCTTGCAAGATCTGCAGCGGTTCTACATATGGTCCTGCATATGGTTCTTTATAAGGTTCTGCCTATGGTTCTGAACATGGTTCTGCATACAGTTGTCAGAGTTTTAAACTTAGGGTTATTGCTCAAGGCTTCATTCAGGATTCAGGCATCCACATTAAATCAACCTTGCAATCCAATGCTAAAAAGCAGCTAAGAATGTATCAAAACAATTCCCCTGATAACATACATCCTTTGTGCATAAGGAAATACTTCTTATTACATGTAATGTAGACACCTTTTCAGAAAACATCATCTCACAAATATAATGAGAGAAAAATGTATAACAGAAGGAGCAAAGTCATTTTTCACAGGAAGTCTCTTGGTACAAACCAGCACATGTAAATTGCATTGGCCATGAATCGTAGCTGGTAAAAAGAAAGAAATGTAGCACTGACCAATCAATTCACATGCTTTCCAAAGTTGTTTGATGCAACTACCCAAACTAAATGTCTATTGGATATAAAGGGGTGAAGGCAAAGTTTAAAGAGAAGCTATTTTGTGCAAAGAACTGTTGAACTATCAATTTTTAGAACGTCTCAATTTAAACACCTTGAACATTCAGCCATAACAGCCAAGAACCTGGCCAAATATAACATTTACGTGCATTGGACGGGAATCAGACCCAGGTCTCCTATGTGGCAGGCAAGAATTCTACTACTGAACCACCAATGCTTACAAGTTCTGCAGCGGTTCTACATATGGTCCTGCATATGGTTCTTTATAAGGTTCTGCACATGGTTCTGCATACAGTTGTCAGAGTTTTAAATTAGGGTTATTGCTCAAGGCTTCATTCAGGATTCAGGCATCCACATTAAATCAACCTTGCAATCCAATGCTAAAAAGCAGCTAAGAATGTATCAAAACAATTCCCCTGATAACATACATCCTTTGTGCATAAGGAAATACTTCTTATTACATGTAATGTAGACACCTTTTCAGAAAACATCATCTCACAAATATAATGAGAGAAAAATGTATAACAGAAGGAGCAAAGTCATTTTTCACAGGAAGTCTCTTGGTACAAACCAGCACATGTAAATTGCATTGGCCATGAATCGTAGCTGGTAAAAAGAAAGAAATGTAGCACTGACCAATCAATTCACATGCTTTCCAAAGTTGTTTGATGCAACTACCCAAACTAAATGTCTATTGGATATAAAGGGGTGAAGGCAAAGTTTAAAGAGAAGCTATTTTGTGCAAAGAACTGTTGAACTATCAATTTTTAGAACGTCTCAATTTAAACACATTGAACATTCAGCCATAACAGCCAAGAACCTGGCCAAATATAACATTTACGTGCATTGGACGGGAATCAGACCCAGGTCTCCTGTGTGGCAGGCAAGAATTCTACTACTGAACCACCAATGCTTACAAGTTCTGCAGCGGTTCTACATATGGTCCTGCATATGGTTCTTTATAAGGTTCTGCACATGGTTCTGCATACAGTTGTCAGAGTTTTAAATTAGGGTTATTGCTCAAGGCTTCATTCAGGATTCAGGCATCCACATTAAATCAACCTTGCAATCCAATGCTAAAAAGCAGCTAAGAATGTATCAAAACAATTCCCCTGATAACATACATCCTTTGTGCATAAGTAAATACTTCTTATTACATGTAATGTAGACACCTTTTCAGAAAACATCATCTCACAAATATAATGAGAGAAAAATGTATAACAGAAGGAGCAAAGTCATTTTTCACAGGAAGTCTCTTGGTACAAACCAGCACATGTAAATTGCATTGGCCATGAATCGTAGCTGGTAAAAAGAAAGAAATGTAGCACTGACCAATCAATTCACATGCTTTCCAAAGTTGTTTGATGCAACTACCCAAACTAAATGTATATTGGATATAAAGGGGTGAAGGCAAAGTTTAAAGAGAAGCTATTTTGTGCAAAGAACTGTTGAACTATCAATTTTTAGAACGTCTCAATTTAAACACCTTGAACATTCAGCCATAACAGCCAAGAACCTGGCCAAATATAACATTTACATGCATTGGCCGTGAATCGGACCCGGGTCTCTCGCGTGGGAGGCGAGAATTCTACCACTGAACCACCAATGCTTGCAAGTTCAGCAGCGGTTCTACATATGGTCCTGCATATGGTTCTTTATAAGGTTCTGCCTATGGTTCTGAACATGGTTCTGCATACAGTTGTCAGAGTTTTAAACTTAGGGTTATTGCTCAAGGCTTCATTCAGGATTCAGGCAACCACATTAAATCAACCTTGCAATCCAATGCTAAAAAGCAGCTAAGAATGTATCAAAACAATTCCCCTGATAACATACATCCTTTGTGCATAAGGAAATACTTCGTATTACATGTAATGTAGACACTTTTTCACGTTCTCACAAATATAATGAGAGAAAAATGTATAACAGAAGGAGCAAAGTCATTTTTCACAGGAAGTCTCTTGGTACAAACCAGCACATGGAAATTGCATTGGCCATGAATCGTAGCTGGTAAAAAGAAAGAAATGTAGCACTGACCAATCAATTCACATGCTTTCCAAAGTTGTTTGATGCAACTACCCAAACTAAATGTCTATTGGATATAAAGGGGTGAAGGCAAAGTTTAAAGAGAACCTTTCTTTTCAAAGCACTGTTGAACTATCAATTTTAGAACGTCTCAATTTAAACACCTTGAACATTCAGCCATAACAGCCAAGAACCTGGCCAAATATAACATTTACGTGCATTGGACGGGAATCAGACCCAGGTCTCCTGTGTGGCAGGCAAGAATTCTACCACTGAACCACCAATGCTTACAAGTTCTGCAGCGGTTCTACATATGGTCCTGCATATGGTTCTTTATAAGGTTCTGCACATGGTTCTGCATACAGTTGTCAGAGTTTTAAATTAGGGTTATTGCTCAAGGCTTCATTCAGGATTCAGGCATCCATATTAATAGTCAATCAACCTTGCAATCCAATGCTAAAAAGCAGCTAAGAATGTATCAAAACAATTCCCCTGATAACATACATCCTTTGTGCATAAGGAAATACTTCTTATTACATGTAATGTAGACACTTTTTCAGAAAACATCATCTCACAAATATAATGAGAGAAAAATGTATAACAGAAGGAGCAAAGTCATTTTTCACAGGAAGTCTCCTGGTACAAACCAGCACATGTAAATTGCATTGGCCAAGAATCGTAGCTGGTAAAAAGAAAGAAATGTAGCACTGACCAATCAATTCACATGCTTTCCAAAGTTGTTTGATGCAACTACCCAAACTAAATGTCTATTGGATATAAAGGGGTGAAGGCAAAGTTTAAAGAGAAGCTATTTTGTGCAAAGCACTGTTGAACTATCAATTTTTAGAACGTCTCAATTTAAACACCTTGAACATTCAGCCATAACAGCCAAGAAACTGGCCAAATATAACATTGACGTGCATTGGCCGGGAATCGGACCCAGGTCTCCTGTGTGGCAGGCGAGAAATCTACTACTGAACATCCAATGCTTGCAAGATCTCCAGCGGTTCTACATATGGTCCTGCATATGGTTCTTTATAAGGTTCTGCCTATGGTTCTGAACATGGTTCTGCATACAGTTGTCAGAGTTTTAAACTTAGGGTTATTGCTCAAGGCTTCATTCAGGATTCAGGCATCCACATTAAATCAACCTTGCAATCCAATGCTAAAAAGCAGCTAAGAATGTATCAAAACAATTCCCCTGATAACATACATCCTTTGTGCATAAGGAAATACTTCTTATTACATGTAATGTAGACACCTTTTCAGAAAACATCATCTCACAAATATAATGAGAGAAAAATGTATAACAGAAGGAGCAAAGTCATTTTTCACAGGAAGTCTCCTGGTACAAACCAGCACATGTAAATTGCATTGGCCAAGAATCGTAGCTGGTAAAAAGAAAGAAATGTAGCACTGACCAATCAATTCACATGCTTTCCAAAGTTGTTTGATGCAACTACCCAAACTAAATGTCTATTGGATATAAAGGGGTGAAGGCAAAGTTTAAAGAGAACCTTTCTTTTCAAAGCACTGTTGAACTATCAATTTTAGAACGTCTCAATTTAAACACCTTGAACATTCAGCCATAACAGCCAGGAACCTGACCAAATATAACATTTACATGCATTGGAAGGGAATCAGACCCAGGTTTCCTGTGTGGCAGGCAAGAATTCTACCACTGAACCACCAATGCTTACAAGTTCTGCAGCGGTTCTACATATGGTCCTGCATATGGTTCTTTATAAGGTTCTGCACTTGGTTCTGCATACAGTTGTCAGAGTTTTAAATTAGGGTTATTGCTCAAGGCTTCATTCAGGATTCAGGCATCCATATTAATAGTCAATCAACCTTGCAATCCAATGCTAAAAAGCAGCTAAGAATGTATCAAAACAATTCCCCTGATAACATACATCCTTTGTGCATAAGGAAATACTTCTTATTACATGTAATGTAGACACTTTTTCAGAAAACATCATCTCACAAATATAATGAGAGAAAAATGTATAACAGAAGGAGCAAAGTCATTTTTCACAGGAAGTCTCCTGGTACAAACCAGCACATGTAAATTGCATTGGCCATGAATTGTAGCTGGTAAAAAGAAAGAAATGTAGCACTGACCAATCAATTCACATGCTTTCCAAAGTTGTTTGATGCAACTACCCAAACTAAATGTCTATTGGATATAAAGGGGTGAAGGCAAAGTTTAAAGAGAAGCTATTTTGTGCAAAGAACTGTTGAACTATAAATTTTTAGAACGTCTCAATTTAAACATCTTGAACATTCAGCCATAACAGCCAAGAACCTGGCCAAACATAACATTGACGTGCATTGGCCGAGAATCGGACCCGGGTCTCCCGCGTGGGAGGCAAGAATTCTACCACTGAATCACCAATGCTTGCAAGATCAGCAGCGGTTCTACATATGGTCCTGCATATGGTTCTTTATAAGGTTCTGCCTATGATTCTGAACATGGTTCTTCATACAGTTGTCAGAGTTTTAAACTTAGGGTTATTGCTCAAGGCTTCATTCAGGATTCAGGCATCCACATTAAATCAACCTTGCAATCCAATGCTAAAAAGCAGCTAAGAATGTATCAAAACAATTCCCCTGATAACATACATCCTTTGTGCATAAGGAAATACTTCTTATTACATGTAATGTAGACACCTTTTCAGAAAACATCATCTCACAAATATAATGAGAGAAAAATGTATAACAGAAGGAGCAAAGTCATTTTTCACAGGAAGTCTCTTGGTACAAACCAGCACATGTAAATTGCATTGGCCATGAATCGTAGCTGGTAAAAAGAAAGAAATGTAGCACTGACCAATCAATTCACATGCTTTCCAAAGTTGTTTGATGCAACTACCCAAACTAAATGTCTATTGGATATAAAGGGGTGAAGGCAAAGTTTAAAGAGAAGCTATTTTGTGCAAAGCACTGTTGAACTATCAATTTTTAGAACGTCTCAATTTAAAAACCTTGAACATTCAGCCATAACAGCCAAGAAACTGGCCAAATATAACATTGACGTGCATTGGCCGGGAATCGGACCCAGGTCTCCTGTGTGGCAGGCGAGATTTCTACTACTGAACCACCAATGCTTGCAAGATCTGCAGCGGTTCTACATATGGTCCTGCATATGGTTCTTTATAAGGTTCTGCACTTGGTTCTGCATACAGTTGTCAGAGTTTTAAATTAGGGTTATTGCTCAAGGCTTCATTCAGGATTCAGGCATCCATATTAATAGTCAATCAACCTTGCAATCCAATGCTAAAAAGCAGCTAAGAATGTATCAAAACAATTCCCCTGATAACATACATCCTTTGTGCATAAGGAAATACTTCTTATTACATGTAATGTAGACACTTTTTCAGAAAACATCATCTCACAAATATAATGAGAGAAAAATGTATAACAGAAGGAGCAAAGTCATTTTTCACAGGAAGTCTCCTGGTACAAACCAGCACATGTAAATTGCATTGGCCATGAATTGTAGCTGGTAAAAAGAAAGAAATGTAGCACTGACCAATCAATTCACATGCTTTCCAAAGTTGTTTGATGCAAATACCCAAACTAAATGTCTATTGGATATAAAGGGGTGAAGGCAAAGTTTAAAGAGAAGCTATTTTGTGCAAAGAACTGTTGAACTATAAATTTTTAGAACGTCTCAATTTAAACATCTTGAACATTCAGCCATAACAGCCAAGAACCTGGCCAAACATAACATTGACGTGCATTGGCCGAGAATCGGACCCGGGTCTCCCGCGTGGGAAGCAAGAATTCTACCACTGAACCACCAATGCTTGCAAGATCAGCAGCGGTTCTACATATGGTCCTGCATATGGTTCTTTATAAGGTTCTGCCTATGATTCTGAACATGGTTCTTCATACAGTTGTCAGAGTTTTAAACTTAGGGTTATTGCTCAAGGCTTCATTCAGGATTCAGGCATCCACATTAAATCAACCTTGCAATCCAATGCTAAAAAGCAGCTAAGAATGTATCAAAACAATTCCCCTGATAACATACATCCTTTGTGCATAAGGAAATACTTCTTATTACATGTAATGTAGACACCTTTTCAGAAAACATCATCTCACAAATATAATGAGAGAAAAATGTATAACAGAAGGAGCAAAGTCATTTTTCACAGGAAGTCTCTTGGTACAAACCAGCACATGTAAATTGCATTGGCCATGAATCGTAGCTGGTAAAAAGAAAGAAATGTAGCACTGACCAATCAATTCACATGCTTTCCAAAGTTGTTTGATGCAACTACCCAAACTAAATGTCTATTGGATATAAAGGGGTGAAGGCAAAGTTTAAAGAGAAGCTATTTTGTGCAAAGAAATGTTGAACTATCAATTTTTAGAACGTCTCAATTTAAACACCTTGAACATTCAGCCATAACAGCCAAGAACCTGGCCAAATATAACATTTACATGCATTGGCTGTGAATCGGACCCGGGTCTCTCGCGTGGGAGGCGAGAAGTCTACCACTGAACCACCAATGCTTGCAAGATCAGCAGCGGTTCTACATATGGTCCTGCATATGGTTCTTTATAAGGTTCTGCCTATGATTCTGAACATGGTTCTTCATACAGTTGTCAGAGTTTTAAACTTAGGGTTATTGCTCAAGGCTTCATTCAGGATTCAGGCATCCACATTAAATCAACCTTGCAATCCAATGCTAAAAAGCAGCTAAGAATGTATCAAAACAATTCCCCTGATAACATACATCCTTTGTGCATAAGGAAATACTTCTTATTACATGTAATGTAGACACCTTTTCAGAAAACATCATCTCACAAATATAATGAGAGAAAAATGTATAACAGAAGGAGCAAAGTCATTTTTCACAGGAAGTCTCTTGGTACAAACCAGCACATGTAAATTGCATTGGCCATGAATCGTAGCTGGTAAAAAGAAAGAAATGTAGCACTGACCAATCAATTCACATGCTTTCCAAAGTTGTTTGATGCAACTACCCAAACTAAATGTCTATTGGATATAAAGGGGTGAAGGCAAAGTTTAAAGAGAAGCTATTTTGTGCAAAGAAATGTTGAACTATCAATTTTTAGAACGTCTCAATTTAAACACCTTGAACATTCAGCCATAACAGCCAAGAACCTGGCCAAATATAACATTTACATGCATTGGCTGTGAATCGGACCCGGGTCTCTCGCGTGGGAGGCGAGAAGTCTACCACTGAACCACCAATGCTTGCAAGTTCAGCAGCGGTTCTACATATGGTCCTGCATATGGTTCTTTATAAGGTTCTGCCTATGGTTCTGAACATGGTTCTGCATACAGTTGTCAGAGTTTTAAACTTAGGGTTATTGCTCAAGGCTTCATTCAGGATTCAGGCAACCACATTAAATCAACCTTGCAATCCAATGCTAAAAAGCAGCTAAGAACGTATCAAAACAATTCCCCTGATAACATACATCCTTTGTGCATAAGGAAATACTTCGTATTACATGTAATGTAGACACTTTTTCACGTTCTCACAAATATAATGAGAGAAAAATGTATAACAGAAGGAGCAAAGTCATTTTTCACAGGAAGTCTCCTGGTACAAACCAGCACATGTAAATTGCATTGGCCAAGAATCGTAGCTGGTAAAAAGAAAGAAATGTAGCACTGACCAATCAATTCACATGCTTTCCAAAGTTGTTTGATGCAACTACCCAAACTAAATGTCTATTGGTTATAAAGGGGTGAAGGCAAAGTTTAAAGAGAAGCTATTTTGTGCAAAGCACTGTTGAACTATCAATTTTTAGAACGTCTCAATTTAAACACCTTGAACATTCAGCCATAACAGCCAAGAAACTGGCCAAATATAACATTGACGTGCATTGGCCGGGAATCGGACCCAGGTCTCCTGTGTGGCAGGCGAGATTTCTACTACTGAACCACCAATGCTTGCAAGATCTGCAGCGGTTCTACATATGGTCCTGCATATGGTTCTTTATAAGGTTCTGCCTATGGTTCTGAACATGGTTCTGCATACAGTTGTCAGAGTTTTAAACTTAGGGTTATTGCTCAAGGCTTCATTCAGGATTCAGGCAACCACATTAAATCAACCTTGCAATCCAATGCTAAAAAGCAGCTAAGAATGTATCAAAACAATTCCCCTGATAACATACATCCTTTGTGCATAAGGAAATACTTTGTATTACATGTAACGTAGACACTTTTTCACGTTCTCACAAATATAATGAGAGAAAAATGTATAACAGAAGGAGCAAAGTCATTTTTCACAGGAAGTCTCCTGGTACAAACCAGCACATGTAAATTGCATTGGCCAAGAATCGTAGCTGGTAAAAAGAAAGAAATGTAGCACTGACCAATCAATTCACATGCTTTCCAAAGTTGTTTGATGCAACTACCCAAACTAAATGTCTATTGGATATAAAGGGGTGAAGGCAAAGTTTAAAGAGAACCTTTCTTTTCAAAGCACTGTTGAACTATCAATTTTAGAACGTCTCAATTTAAACACCTTGAACATTCAGCCATAACAGCCAAGAACCTGGCCAAATATAACATTTACGTGCATTGGACGGGAATCAGACCCAGGTCTCCTGTGTGGCAGGCAAGAATTCTACCACTGAACCACCAATGCTTACAAGTTCTGCAGCGGTTCTACATATGGTCCTGCATATGGTTCTTTATAAGGTTCTGCACATGGTTCTGCATACAGTTGTCAGAGTTTTAAATTAGGGTTATTGCTCAAGGCTTCATTCAGGATTCAGGCATCCATATTAATAGTCAATCAACCTTGCAATCCAATGCTAAAAAGCAGCTAAGAATGTATCAAAACAATTCCCCTGATAACATACATCCTTTGTGCATAAGGAAATACTTCTTATTACATGTAATGTAGACACTTTTTCAGAAAACATCATCTCACAAATATAATGAGAGAAAAATGTATAACAGAAGGAGCAAAGTAATTTTTCACAGGAAGTCTCCTGGTACAAACCAGCACATGTAAATTGCATTGGCCAAGAATCGTAGCTGGTAAAAAGAAAGAAATGTAGCACTGACCAATCAATTCACATGCTTTCCAAAGTTGTTTGATGCAACTACCCAAACTAAATGTCTATTGGATATAAAGGGGTGAAGGCAATGTTTAAAGAGAAGCTATTTTGTGCAAAGCACTGTTGAACTATCAATTTTTAGAACGTCTCAATTTAAACACCTTGAACATTCAGCCATAACAGCCAAGAAACAGGCCAAATATAACATTGACGTGCATTGGCCGGGAATCGGCCCCAGGTCTCCTGTGTGGCAGGCAAGAATTCTACTACTGAACCACCAATGCTTGCAAGATCTGCAGCGGTTCTACATATGGTCCTGCATATGGTTCTTTATAAGGTTCTGCCTATGGTTCTGAACATGGTTCTGCATACAGTTGTCAGAGTTTTAAACTTAGGGTTATTGCTCAAGGCTTCATTCAGGATTCAGGCAACCACATTAAATCAACCTTGCAATCCAATGCTAAAAAGCAGCTAAGAATGTATCAAAACAATTCCCCTGATAACATACATCCTTTGTGCATAAGGAAATACTTTGTATTACATGTAACGTAGACACTTTTTCACGTTCTCACAAATATAATGAGAGAAAAATGTATAACAGAAGGAGCAAAGTCATTTTTCACAGGAAGTCTCCTGGTACAAACCAGCACATGTAAATTGCATTGGCCAAGAATCGTAGCTGGTAAAAAGAAAGAAATGTAGCACTGACCAATCAATTCACATGCTTTCCAAAGTTGTTTGATGCAACTACCCAAACTAAATGTCTATTGGATATAAAGGGGTGAAGGCAAAGTTTAAAGAGAACCTTTCTTTTCAAAGCACTGTTGAACTATCAATTTTAGAACGTCTCAATTTAAACACCTTGAACATTCAGCCATAACAGCCAAGAACCTGGCCAAATATAACACTTACGTGCATTGGACGGGAATCAGACCCAGGTCTCCTGTGTGGCAGGCAAGAATTCTACCACTGAACCACCAATGCTTACAAGTTCTGCAGCGGTTCTACATATGGTCCTGCATATGGTTCTTTATAAGGTTCTGCACATGGTTCTGCATACAGTTGTCAGAGTTTTAAATTAGGGTTATTGCTCAAGGCTTCATTCAGGATTCAGGCATCCATATTAATAGTCAATCAACCTTGCAATCCAATGCTAAAAAGCAGCTAAGAATGTATCAAAACAATTCCCCTGATAACATACATCCTTTGTGCATAAGGAAATACTTCTTATTACATGTAATGTAGACACTTTTTCAGAAAACATCATCTCACAAATATAATGAGAGAAAAATGTATAACAGAAGGAGCAAAGTAATTTTTCACAGGAAGTCTCCTGGTACAAACAAGCACATGTAAATTGCATTGGCCAAGAATCGTAGCTGGTAAAAAGAAAGAAATGTAGCACTGACCAATCAATTCACATGCTTTCCAAAGTTGTTTGATGCAACTACCCAAACTAAATGTCTATTGGATATAAAGGGGTGAAGGCAAAGTTTAAAGAGAAGCTATTTTGTGCAAAGCACTGTTGAACTATCAATTTTTAGAACGTCTCAATTTAAACACCTTGAACATTCAGCCATAACAGCCAAGAAACAGGCCAAATATAACATTGACGTGCATTGGCCGGGAATCGGCCCCAGGTCTCCTGTGTGGCAGGCAAGAATTCTACTACTGAACCACCAATGCTTGCAAGATCTGCAGCGGTTCTACATATGGTCCTGCATATGGTTCTTTATAAGGTTCTGCCTATGGTTCTGCATACAGTTGTCAGAGTTTTAAACTTAGGGTTATTGCTCAAGGCTTCATTCAGGATTCAGGCATCCACATTAAATCAACCTTGCAATCCAATGCTAAAAAGCAGCTAAGAATGTATCAAAACAATTCCCCTGATAACATACATTCTTTGTGCATAAGGAAATACTTCTTATTACATGTAATGTAGACACTTTTTCACGTTCTCACAAATATAATGAGAGAAAAATGTATAACAGAAGGAGCAAAGTCATTTTTCACAGGAAGTCTCTTGGTACAAACCAGCACATGTAAATTGCATTGGCCATGAATCGTAGCTGGTAAAAAGAAAGAAATGTAGCACTGACCAATCAATTCACATACTTTCCAAGGTTGTTTGATGCAACTACCCAAACTAAATGTCTATTGGATATAAAGGGGTGAAGGCAAAGTTTAAAGAGAAGCTATTTTGTGCAAAGCACTGTTGAACTATCAATTTTTAGAACGTCTCAATTTAAACACCTTGAACATTCAGCCATAACAGCCAAGAAACAGGCCAAATATAACATTGACGTGCATTGGCCGGGAATCGGCCCCAGGTCTCTTGTGTGGCAGGCAAGAATTCTACTACTGAACCACCAATGCTTGCAAGATCTGCAGCGGTTCTACATATGGTCCTGCATATGGTTCTTTATAAGGTTCTGCCTATGGTTCTGCATACAGTTGTCAGAGTTTTAAACTTAGGGTTATTGCTCAAGGCTTCATTCAGGATTCAGGCATCCACATTAAATCAACCTTGCAATCCAATGCTAAAAAGCAGCTAAGAATGTATCAAAACAATTCCCCTGATAACATACATCCTTTGTGCATAAGGAAATACTTCTTATTACATGTAATGTAGACACTTTTTCACATTCTCACAAATATAATGAGAGAAAAATGTATAACAGAAGGAGCAAAGTCATTTTTCACAGGAAGTCTCTTGGTACAAACCAGCACATGTAAAATGCATTGGCCATGAATCGTAGCTGCTAAAAAGAAAGAAATGTAGTACTGACCAATCAATTCACATGCTTTCCAAAGTTGTTTGATGCAACTACCCAAACTAAATGTCTATTGGATATAAAGGGGTGAAGGCAAAGTTTAAAGAGAAGCTATTTTGTGCAAAGAACTGTTGAACTATAAATTTTTAGAACGTCTCAATTTAAACACCTTGAACATTCAGCCATAACAGCCAAGAACCTGGCCAAATATAACATTTACGTGCATTGGACGGGAATCAGTCCCAGGTCTCCTGTGTGGCAGGCAAGAATTCTACCACTGAACCACCAATGCTTACAAGTTCTGCAGCGGTTCTACATATGGTCCTGCATATGGTTCTTTATAAGGTTCTGCACATGGTTCTGCATACAGTTGTCAGAGTTTTAAATTAGGGTTATTGCTCAAGGCTTCATTCAGGATTCAGGCATCCATATTAATAGTCAATCAACCTTGCAATCCAATGCTAAAAAGCAGCTAAGAATGTATCAAAACAATTCCCCTGATAACATACATCCTTTGTGCATAAGGAAATACTTCTTATTACATGTAATGTAGACACTTTTTCAGAAAACATCATCTCACAAATATAATGAGAGGAAAAATGTATAACAGAAGGAGTAAAGTAATTTTTCACAGGAAGTCTCCTGGTACAAACCAGCACATGTAAATTGCATTGGCCAAGAATCGTAGCTGGTAAAAAGAAAGAAATGTAGCACTGACCAATCAATTCACATGCTTTCCAAAGTTGTTTGATGCAACTACCCAAACTAAATGTCTATTGGATATAAAGGGGTGAAGGCAAAGTTTAAAGAGAAGCTATTTTGTGCAAAGCACTGTTGAACTATCAATTTTTAGAACGTCTCAATTTAAACACCTTGAACATTCAGCCATAACAGCCAAGAAACAGGCCAAATATAACATTGACGTGCATTGGCCGGGAATCGGCCCCAGGTCTCCTGTGTGGCAGGCAAGAATTCTACTACTGAACCACCAATGCTTGCAAGATCTGCAGCGGTTCTACATATGGTCCTGCATATGGTTCTTTATAAGGTTCTGCCTATGGTTCTGAACATGGTTCTGCATACAGTTGTCAGAGTTTTAAACTTAGGGTTATTGCTCAAGGCTTCATTCAGGATTCAGGCAACCACATTAAATCAACCTTGCAATCCAATGCTAAAAAGCAGCTAAGAATGTATCAAAACAATTCCCCTGATAACATACATCCTTTGTGCATAAGGAAATACTTTGTATTACATGTAACGTAGACACTTTTTCACGTTCTCACAAATATAATGAGAGAAAAATGTATAACAGAAGGAGCAAAGTCATTTTTCACAGGAAGTCTCCTGGTACAAACCAGCACATGTAAATTGCATTGGCCAAGAATCGTAGCTGGTAAAAAGAAAGAAATGTAGCACTGACCAATCAATTCACATGCTTTCCAAAGTTGTTTGATGCAACTACCCAAACTAAATGTCTATTGGATATAAAGGGGTGAAGGCAAAGTTTAAAGAGAACCTTTCTTTTCAAAGCACTGTTGAACTATCAATTTTAGAACGTCTCAATTTAAACACCTTGAACATTCAGCCATAACAGCCAAGAACCTGGCCAAATATAACATTTACGTGCATTGGACGGGAATCAGACCCAGGTCTCCTGTGTGGCAGGCAAGAATTCTACCACTGAACCACCAATGCTTACAAGTTCTGCAGCGGTTCTACATATGGTCCTGCATATGGTTCTTTATAAGGTTCTGCACATGGTTCTGCATACAGTTGTCAGAGTTTTAAATTAGGGTTATTGCTCAAGGCTTCATTCAGGATTCAGGCATCCATATTAATAGTCAATCAACCTTGCAATCCAATGCTAAAAAGCAGCTAAGAATGTATCAAAACAATTCCCCTGATAACATACATCCTTTGTGCATAAGGAAATACTTCTTATTACATGTAATGTAGACACTTTTTCAGAAAACATCATCTCACAAATATAATGAGAGAAAAATGTATAACAGAAGGAGCAAAGTAATTTTTCACAGGAAGTCTCCTGGTACAAACCAGCACATGTAAATTGCATTGGCCAAGAATCGTAGCTGGTAAAAAGAAAGAAATGTAGCACTGACCAATCAATTCACATGCTTTCCAAAGTTGTTTGATGCAACTACCCAAACTAAATGTCTATTGGATATAAAGGGGTGAAGGCAAAGTTTAAAGAGAAGCTATTTTGTGCAAAGCACTGTTGAACTATCAATTTTTAGAACGTCTCAATTTAAACACCTTGAACATTCAGCCATAACAGCCAAGAAACAGGCCAAATATAACATTGACGTGCATTGGCCGGGAATCGGCCCCAGGTCTCCTGTGTGGCAGGCAAGAATTCTACTACTGAACCACCAATGCTTGCAAGATCTGCAGCGGTTCTACATATGGTCCTGCATATGGTTCTTTATAAGGTTCTGCCTATGGTTCTGCATACAGTTGTCAGAGTTTTAAACTTAGGGTTATTGCTCAAGGCTTCATTCAGGATTCAGGCATCCACATTAAATCAACCTTGCAATCCAATGCTAAAAAGCAGCTAAGAATGTATCAAAACAATTCCCCTGATAACATACATTCTTTGTGCATAAGGAAATACTTCTTATTACATGTAATGTAGACACTTTTTCACGTTCTCACAAATATAATGAGAGAAAAATGTATAACAGAAGGAGCAAAGTCATTTTTCACAGGAAGTCTCTTGGTACAAACCAGCACATGTAAATTGCATTGGCCATGAATCGTAGCTGGTAAAAAGAAAGAAATGTAGCACTGACCAATCAATTCACATACTTTCCAAAGTTGTTTGATGCAACTACCCAAACTAAATGTCTATTGGATATAAAGGGGTGAAGGCAAAGTTTAAAGAGAACCTTTCTTTTCAAAGCACTGTTGAACTATCAATTTTAGAACGTCTCAATTTAAACACCTTGAACATTCAGCCATAACAGCCAAGAACCTGGCCAAATATAACATTTACGTGCATTGGACGGGAATCAGACCCAGGTCTCCTGTGTGGCAGGCAAGAATTCTACCACTGAACCACCAATGCTTACAAGTTCTGCAGCGGTTCTACATATGGTCCTGCATATGGTTCTTTATAAGGTTCTGCACATGGTTCTGCATACAGTTGTCAGAGTTTTAAATTAGGGTTATTGCTCAAGGCTTCATTCAGGATTCAGGCATCCATATTAATAGTCAATCAACCTTGCAATCCAATGCTAAAAAGCAGCTAAGAATGTATCAAAACAATTCCCCTGATAACATACATCCTTTGTGCATAAGGAAATACTTCTTATTACATGTAATGTAGACACTCTTTCAGAAAACATCATCTCACAAATATAATGAGAGAAAAATGTATAACAGAAGGAGCAAAGTAATTTTTCACAGGAAGTCTCCTGGTACAAACCAGCACATGTAAATTGCATTGGCCAAGAATCGTAGCTGGTAAAAAGAAAGAAATGTAGCACTGACCAATCAATTCACATGCTTTCCAAAGTTGTTTGATGCAACTACCCAAACTAAATGTCTATTGGATATAAAGGGGTGAAGGCAAAGTTTAAAGAGAAGCTATTTTGTGCAAAGCACTGTTGAACTATCAATTTTTAGAACGTCTCAATTTAAACACCTTGAACATTCAGCCATAACAGCCAAGAAACAGGCCAAATATAACATTGACGTGCATTGGCCGGGAATCGGCCCCAGGTCTCCTGTGTGGCAGGCAAGAATTCTACTACTGAACCACCAATGCTTGCAAGATCTGCAGCGGTTCTACATATGGTCCTGCATATGGTTCTTTATAAGGTTCTGCCTATGGTTCTGCATACAGTTGTCAGAGTTTTAAACTTAGGGTTATTGCTCAAGGCTTCATTCAGGATTCAGGCATCCACATTAAATCAACCTTGCAATCCAATGCTAAAAAGCAGCTAAGAATGTATCAAAACAATTCCCCTGATAACATACATTCTTTGTGCATAAGGAAATACTTCTTATTACATGTAATGTAGACACTTTTTCACGTTCTCACAAATATAATGAGAGAAAAATGTATAACAGAAGGAGCAAAGTCATTTTTCACAGGAAGTCTCTTGGTACAAACCAGCACATGTAAATTGCATTGGCCATGAATCGTAGCTGGTAAAAAGAAAGAAATGTAGCACTGACCAATCAATTCACATACTTTCCAAGGTTGTTTGATGCAACTACCCAAACTAAATGTCTATTGGATATAAAGGGGTGAAGGCAAAGTTTAAAGAGAAGCTATTTTGTGCAAAGCACTGTTGAACTATCAATTTTTAGAACGTCTCAATTTAAACACCTTGAACATTCAGCCATAACAGCCAAGAAACAGGCCAAATATAACATTGACGTGCATTGGCCGGGAATCGGCCCCAGGTCTCTTGTGTGGCAGGCAAGAATTCTACTACTGAACCACCAATGCTTGCAAGATCTGCAGCGGTTCTACATATGGTCCTGCATATGGTTCTTTATAAGTTTCTGCCTATGGTTCTGCATACAGTTGTCAGAGTTTTAAACTTAGGGTTATTGCTCAAGGCTTCATTCAGGATTCAGGCATCCACATTAAATCAACCTTGCAATCCAATGCTAAAAAGCAGCTAAGAATGTATCAAAACAATTCCCCTGATAACATACATCCTTTGTGCATAAGGAAATACTTCTTATTACATGTAATGTAGACACTTTTTCACATTCTCACAAATATAATGAGAGAAAAATGTATAACAGAAGGAGCAAAGTCATTTTTCACAGGAAGTCTCTTGGTACAAACCAGCACATGTAAAATGCATTGGCCATGAATCGTAGCTGCTAAAAAGAAAGAAATGTAGTACTGACCAATCAATTCACATGCTTTCCAAAGTTGTTTGATGCAACTACCCAAACTAAATGTCTATTGGATATAAAGGGGTGAAGGCAAAGTTTAAAGAGAAGCTATTTTGTGCAAAGAACTGTTGAACTATAAATTTTTAGAACGTCTCAATTTAAACACCTTGAACATTCAGCCATAACATCGAAGAACCTGGCCAAAAATAACATTAACGTGCATTGGCCGGGAATCGGACCCAGGTCTCCCGCGTGGGAGGCGAGAATTCTACCACTGAACCACCAATGCTTGCAAGATCAGTAGCGGTTCTACATATGGTCCTGCATATGGTTCTTTATAAGGTTCTGCACATGGTTCTGAACATGGTTCTTCATACAGTTGTCAGAGTTTTAAATTAGGGTTATTGCTCAAGGCTTCATTCAGGATTCAGGCATCCACATTAACAGTAAATCAACCTTGCAATCCAATGCTAAAAAGCAGCTAAGAATGTATCAAAACAATTCCCCTGATAACATACATTGTGCATAAGGAAATACTTCTTATTACATGTAATGTAGACACTTTTTCAGAAAACATCATCTCACAAATATAATGAGAGTAAAATGTATAACAGAAGGAGCAAAGTCATTTTTCACAGGAAGTCTCTTGGTACAAACCAGCACATGTAAATTGCATTGTCCATGAATCGTAGCTGGTAAAAAGAAAGAAATGTAGCACTGACCAATCAATTCACATGCTTTCCAAAGTTGTTTGATGCAACTACCCAAACTAAATGTCTATTGGATATAAAGGGGTGAAAGCAAAGTTTAAAGAGAAGCTATTTTGTGCAAGTAACTGTTGAACTATCAATTTTTAGAACGTCTCAATTTAAACACCTTGAACATTCAGCCATAACAGCCAAGAAACTGGCCAAATATAACATTTACGTGCATTGGCCAGGAATCGGACCCGGGTCTCCTGTGTGGCAGGCGAGAATTCTACCACTGAACCAACAATGCTTGCGAAATCTGCGGCGGTTCTACATATGGTCCTGCATATGGTTCTTTATAAGGTTCTGCCTATGGTTCTGAACATGGTTCTGCATACAGTTGTCAGAGTTTTAAACTTAGGGTTATTGCTCAAGGCTTCATTCAGGATTCAGGCATCCACATTAAATCAACCTTGCAATCCAATGCTAAAAAGCAGCTAAGAATGTATCAAAACAATTCCCCTGATAACATACATTCTTTGTGCATAAGGAAATACTTCTTATTACATGTAATGTAGACACTTTTTCACGTTCTCACAAATATAATGAGAGAAAAATGTATAACAGAAGGAGCAAAGTCATTTTTCACAGGAAGTCTCTTGGTACAAACCAGCACATGGAAATTGCATTGGCCATGAATCGTAGCTGGTAAAAAGAAAGAAATGTAGCACTGACCAATCAATTCACATACTTTCCAAGGTTGTTTGATGCAACTACCCAAACTAAGTGTCTATTGGATATAAAGGGTTGAAGGCAAAGTTTAAAGAGAAGCTATTTTGTGCAAAGAACTGTTGAACTATCACTTTTTAGAACGTCTCAATTTAAACACCTTGAACATTCAGCCATAACAGCCAAGAACCTGGCCAAATATAACATTTACGTGCATTGGCCGGGTATCGCACCTGGGTCTCGCGCGTGGCAGGCAAGAATTCTACCACTAAAACACCAATGCTTCCAAGTTCAGCAGCGGTTCTACATATGGTCCTGCATATGGTTCTTTATAAGGTTCTGCCTATGGTTCTGTACATGGTTCTGCATACAGTTGTCAGAGTTATAAAATTAGGGTTATTGCTCAAGGCTTCATTCAGGATTCAGGCATCCACATTAAATCAACCTTGCAATCCAATGCTAAAAAGCAGCGAAGAATGTATCAAAACAATTCCCCTGATAACATACATCCTTTGTGCATAAGGAAATACTTCGTATTACATGTAATGTAGACACTTTTTCACGTTCTCACAAATATAATGAGACAAAATGTATAACAGAAGGAGCAAAGTCATTTTTCACAGGAAGTCTCCTGGTACAAACCAGCACATGTAAATTGCATTGGCCAAGAATCGTAGCTGGTAAAAAGAAAGAAATGTAGCACTGACCAATCAATTCACATGCTTTCCAAAGTTGTTTGATGCAACTACCCAAACTAAATGTCTATTGGATATAAAGGGGTGAAGGCAAAGTTTAAAGAGAAGCTATTTGTGCAAAGAACTGTTGAACTATCAATTTTTAGAACGTCTCAATTTAAACACCTTGAACATTCAGCCATAACAGCCAAGAAACTGGCCAAATATAACATTTACGTGCATTGGCCGGGAATCGGACCCGGGTCTCCCGCATGGCAGGTGAGAATTCTACCACTGAACCACCAACGCTTGCAAGATCTGCAGCGGTTCTACATATGGTCCTGCATATGGTTCTTTATAAGGTTCTGCCTATTGTTCTGAACATGGTTCTGCATACAGTTGTCAGAGTTTTAAACTTAGGGTTATTGCTCAAGGCTTCATTCAGGATTCAGGCATCCACATTAAATCAACCTTGCAATCCAATGTTAAAAAGCAGCTATGAATGTATCAAAACAATTCCCCTGATAACATACATCCTTTGTGCATAAGGTAATACTTCTTATTACATGTAATGTAGACACTTTTTCACATTCTCACAAATATAATGAGAGAAAAATGTATAACAGAAGGAGCAAAGTCATTTTTCACAGGAAGTCTCTTGGTACAAACCAGCACATGTAAATTGCATTGGCCATGAATCGTAGCTGGTAAAAAGAAAGAAATGTAGCACTGACCAATCAATTCACATGCTTTCCAAAGTTGTTTGATGCAACTACCCAAACTAAATGTCTATTGGATATAAAGGGGTGAAGGCAAAGTTTAAAGAGAAGCTATTTTGTGCAAAGAAATGTTGAACTATCAATTTTTAGAACGTCTCAATTTAAACACCTTGAACATTCAGCCATAACAGCCAAGAACCTGGCCAAATATAACATTTACATGCATTGGCCGTGAATCGGACCCGGGTCTCTCGCGTGGGAGGCGAGAAGTCTACCACTGAACCACCAATGCTTGCAAGTTCAGCAGCGGTTCTACATATGGTCCTGCATATGGTTCTTTATAAGGTTCTGCCTATGGTTCTGAACATGGTTCTGCATACAGTTGTCAGAGTTTTAAACTTAGGGTTATTGCTCAAGGCTTCATTCAGGATTCAGGCAACCACATTAAATCAACCTTGCAATCCAATGCTAAAAAGCAGCTAAGAATGTATCAAAACAATTCCCCTGATAACATACATCCTTTGTGCATAAGGAAATACTTCGTATTACATGTAATGTAGACACTTTTTCACGTTCTCACAAATATAATGAGAGAAAAATGTATAACAGAAGGAGCAAAGTCATTTTTCACAGGAAGTCTCCTGGTACAAACCAGCACATGTAAATTGCATTGGCCAAGAATCGTAGCTGGTAAAAAGAAAGAAATGTAGCACTGACCAATCAATTCACATGCTTTCCAAAGTTGTTTGATGCAACTACCCAAACTAAATGTCTATTGGTTATAAAGGGGTGAAGGCAAAGTTTAAAGAGAAGCTATTTTGTGCAAAGCACTGTTGAACTATCAATTTTTAGAACGTCTCAATTTAAACACCTTGAACATTCAGCCATAACAGCCAAGAAACTGGCCAAATATAACATTGACGTGCATTGGCCGGGAATCGGACCCAGGTCTCCTGTGTGGCAGGCGAGATTTCTACTACTGAACCACCAATGCTTGCAAGATCTGCAGCGGTTCTACATATGGGCCTGCAAATGGTTCTTTATAAGGTTCTGCCTATGGTTCTGAACATGGTTCTGCATACAGTTGTCAGAGTTTTAAACTTAGGGTTATTGCTCAAGGCTTCATTCAGGATTCAGGCAACCACATTAAATCAACCTTGCAATCCAATGCTAAAAAGCAGCTAAGAATGTATCAAAACAATTCCCCTGATAACATACATCCTTTGTGCATAAGGAAATACTTTGTATTACATGTAACGTAGACACTTTTTCACGTTCTCACAAATATAATGAGAGAAAAATGTATAACAGAAGGAGCAAAGTCATTTTTCACAGGAAGTCTCCTGGTACAAACCAGCACATGTAAATTGCATTGGCCAAGAATCGTAGCTGGTAAAAAGAAAGAAATGTAGCACTGACCAATCAATTCACATGCTTTCCAAAGTTGTTTGATGCAACTACCCAAACTAAATGTCTATTGGATATAAAGGGGTGAAGGCAAAGTTTAAAGAGAACCTTTCTTTTCAAAGCACTGTTGAACTATCAATTTTAGAACGTCTCAATTTAAACACCTTGAACATTCAGCCATAACAGCCAAGAACCTGGCCAAATATAACACTTACGTGCATTGGACGGGAATCAGACCCAGGTCTCCTGTGTGGCAGGCAAGAATTCTACCACTGAACCACCAATGCTTACAAGTTCTGCAGCGGTTCTACATATGGTCCTGCATATGGTTCTTTATAAGGTTCTGCACATGGTTCTGCATACAGTTGTCAGAGTTTTAAATTAGGGTTATTGCTCAAGGCTTCATTCAGGATTCAGGCATCCATATTAATAGTCAATCAACCTTGCAATCCAATGCTAAAAAGCAGCTAAGAATGTATCAAAACAATTCCCCTGATAACATACATCCTTTGTGCATAAGGAAATACTTCTTATTACATGTAATGTAGACACTTTTTCAGAAAACATCATCTCACAAATATAATGAGAGAAAAATGTATAACAGAAGGAGCAAAGTAATTTTTCACAGGAAGTCTCCTGGTACAAACCAGCACATGTAAATTGCATTGGCCAAGAATCGTAGCTGGTAAAAAGAAAGAAATGTAGCACTGACCAATCAATTCACATGCTTTCCAAAGTTGTTTGATGCAACTACCCAAACTAAATGTCTATTGGATATAAAGGGGTGAAGGCAAAGTTTAAAGAGAAGCTATTTTGTGCAAAGCACTGTTGAACTATCAATTTTTAGAACGTCTCAATTTAAACACCTTGAACATTCAGCCATAACAGCCAAGAAACAGGCCAAATATAACATTGACGTGCATTGGCCGGGAATCGGCCCCAGGTCTCCTGTGTGGCAGGCAAGAATTCTACTACTGAACCACCAATGCTTGCAAGATCTGCAGCGGTTCTACATATGGTCCTGCATATGGTTCTTTATAAGGTTCTGCCTATGGTTCTGCATACAGTTGTCAGAGTTTTAAACTTAGGGTTATTGCTCAAGGCTTCATTCAGGATTCAGGCATCCACATTAAATCAACCTTGCAATCCAATGCTAAAAAGCAGCTAAGAATGTATCAAAACAATTCCCCTGATAACATACATTCTTTGTGCATAAGGAAATACTTCTTATTACATGTAATGTAGACACTTTTTCACGTTCTCACAAATATAATGAGAGAAAAATGTATAACAGAAGGAGCAAAGTCATTTTTCACAGGAAGTCTCTTGGTACAAACCAGCACATGTAAATTGCATTGGCCATGAATCGTAGCTGGTAAAAAGAAAGAAATGTAGCACTGACCAATCAATTCACATACTTTCCAAGGTTGTTTGATGCAACTACCCAAACTAAATGTCTATTGGATATAAAGGGGTGAAGGCAAAGTTTAAAGAGAAGCTATTTTGTGCAAAGCACTGTTGAACTATCAATTTTTAGAACGTCTCAATTTAAACACCTTGAACATTCAGCCATAACAGCCAAGAAACAGGCCAAATATAACATTGACGTGCATTGGCCGGGAATCGGCCCCAGGTCTCTTGTGTGGCAGGCAAGAATTCTACTACTGAACCACCAATGCTTGCAAGATCTGCAGCGGTTCTACATATGGTCCTGCATATGGTTCTTTATAAGGTTCTGCCTATGGTTCTGCATACAGTTGTCAGAGTTTTAAACTTAGGGTTATTGCTCAAGGCTTCATTCAGGATTCAGGCATCCACATTAAATCAACCTTGCAATCCAATGCTAAAAAGCAGCTAAGAATGTATCAAAACAATTCCCCTGATAACATACATCCTTTGTGCATAAGGAAATACTTCTTATTACATGTAATGTAGACACTTTTTCACATTCTCACAAATATAATGAGAGAAAAATGTATAACAGAAGGAGCAAAGTCATTTTTCACAGGAAGTCTCTTGGTACAAACCAGCACATGTAAAATGCATTGGCCATGAATCGTAGCTGCTAAAAAGAAAGAAATGTAGTACTGACCAATCAATTCACATGCTTTCCAAAGTTGTTTGATGCAACTACCCAAACTAAATGTCTATTGGATATAAAGGGGTGAAGGCAAAGTTTAAAGAGAAGCTATTTTGTGCAAAGAACTGTTGAACTATAAATTTTTAGAACGTCTCAATTTAAACACCTTGAACATTCAGCCATAACATCCAAGAACCTGGCCAAAAATAACATTAACGTGCATTGGCCGGGAATCGGACCCGGGTCTCCCGCGTGGGAGGCGAGAATTCTACCACTGAACCACCAATGCTTGCAAGATCAGTAGCGGTTCTACATATGGTCCTGCATATGGTTCTTTATAAGGTTCTGCACATGGTTCTGAACATGGTTCTTCATACAGTTGTCAGAGTTTTAAATTAGGGTTATTGCTCAAGGCTTCATTCAGGATTCAGGCATCCACATTAACAGTAAATCAACCTTGCAATCCAATGCTAAAAAGCAGCTAAGAATGTATCAAAACAATTCCCCTGATAACATACATTGTGCATAAGGAAATACTTCTTATTACATGTAATGTAGACACTTTTTCAGAAAACATCATCTCACAAATATAATGAGAGTAAAATGTATAACAGAAGGAGCAAAGTCATTTTTCACAGGAAGTCTCTTGGTACAAACCAGCACATGTAAATTGCATTGTCCATGAATCGTAGCTGGTAAAAAGAAAGAAATGTAGCACTGACCAATCAATTCACATGCTTTCCAAAGTTGTTTGATGCAACTACCCAAACTAAATGTCTATTGGATATAAAGGGGTGAAAGCAAAGTTTAAAGAGAAGCTATTTTGTGCAAGTAACTGTTGAACTATCAATTTTTAGAACGTCTCAATTTAAACACCTTGAACATTCAGCCATAACAGCCAAGAAACTGGCCAAATATAACATTTACGTGCATTGGCCAGGAATCGGACCCGGGTCTCCTGTGTGGCAGGCGAGAATTCTACCACTGAACCAACAATGCTTGCGAAATCTGCGGCGGTTCTACATATGGTCCTGCATATGGTTCTTTATAAGGTTCTGCCTATGGTTCTGAACATGGTTCTGCATACAGTTGTCAGAGTTTTAAACTTAGGGTTATTGCTCAAGGCTTCATTCAGGATTCAGGCAACCACATTAAATCAACCTTGCAATCCAATGCTAAAAAGCAGCTAAGAATGTATCAAAACAATTCCCCTGATAACATACATCCTTTGTGCATAAGGAAATACTTTGTATTACATGTAACGTAGACACTTTTTCACGTTCTCACAAATATAATGAGAGAAAAATGTATAACAGAAGGAGCAAAGTCATTTTTCAGAGGAAGTCTCCTGGTACAAACCAGCACATGTAAATTGCATTGGCCAAGAATCGTAGCTGGTAAAAAGAAAGAAATGTAGCACTGACCAATCAATTCACATGCTTTCCAAAGTTGTTTGATGCAACTACACAAACTAAATGTCTATTGGATATAAAGGGGTGAAGGCAAACTTTAAATAGAAACTTTATTTTCAAAGCACTGTTGAACTATCAATTTTAGAACGTCTCAATTTAAACACCTTGAACATTCAGCCATAACAGCCAAGAACCTGGCCAAATATAACATTTACGTGCATTGGCCCCAAGTATCCCGAGTGGAAGGCAAGAATTCTACCACTGAACCACCAATGCTTACAAGTTCTGCAGTGGTTCTACATATGGTCCTGCATATGGTTCTTTATAAGGTTCTGCACATGGTTCTGCATACAGTTGTCAGAGTTTTAAATTAGGGTTATTGCTCAAGGCTTCATTCAGGATTCAGGCATTCACATTAATAGTAAATCAACCTTGCAATCCAATGCTAAAAAGCAGCTAAGAATGTATCAAAACAATTCGCCTGATAACATACATCCTTTGTGCATAAGGAAATACTTCTTATTACATGTAATATAGACACTTTTTCACGTTCTCACAAATATAATGAGAGAAAAATGTATAACAGAAGGAGCAAAGTCATTTTTCACAGGAAGTCTCCTGGTACAAACCAGCACATGTAAATTGCATTGGCCAAGAATCGTAGCTGGTAAAAAGAAAGAAATGTAGCACTGACCAATCACTTCACATGCTTTCCAAAGTTGTTTGATACAACTACACAAACTAATTGTCTATTGGATATAAAGGGGTGAAGGCAAAGTTTAAAGAGAAACTTTCTTTTCAAAGCACTGTTGAACTATCAATTTTTAGAATGTCTCAATTTAAACACCTTGAACATTCAGCCATAACAGACAAGAACCTGGCCAAATATAACATTCACGTGCATTGGCCGGGAATCGGACCCGGGTCTCCCGCATGGCAGGCGAGTATTCTACCACTGCACCACCAATGCTTACAAGTTCTGCAGCGGTTCTACATATGGTCCTGCATATGGTTCTTTATAAGGTTCTGCACATGGTTCTGCATACAGTTGTCAGAGTTTTAAATTAGGGTTATTGCTCAAGGCTTCATTCAGGATTCAGGCATCCACATTAATAGTAAATCAACCTTGCAATCCAATGCTAAAAAGCAGCTAAGAATGTATCAAAACAATTCCCCTGATAACATACATCCTTTGTGCATAAGGAAATACTTCTTATTACATGTAATGTAGACACTTTTTCAGAAAACATCATCTCACAAATATAATGAGAGAAAAATGTATAACAGAAGGAGCAAAATCATTTTTCACAGGAAGTCTCCTGGTAAAAACCAGCACATGTAAATTGCTTTGGCCATGAATCGTAGCTGGTAAAAAGAAAGAAATGTAGCACTGACCAATCAATTCACATGGTTTCCAAAGTTGTTTTATGCAACTACCCAAACTAAATGTCTATTGGATATAAAGGGGTGAAGGCAAAGTTTAAAGAGAAGCTATTTTGTGAAAAGCTCTGTTGAACTATCAATTTTTAGAACGTCTCAATTTAAACAACTTGAACATTCAGCCATAACAGCCAAGAACCTGGCCAAATATAACATTTACATGCATTGGCCGGGAATCGGACCCGGGTCTCCCGCTTGGAAGGCGAGAATTCTACCACTGAACCACCAATGCTAGCAAGATCAGCAGCGGTTCTACATATGGTCCTGCATATGGTTGTTTATAAGGTTCTGCCAATGGTTCTGAACATGGTTCTGCATACAGTTGTCAGAGTTTTAAAATTAGGGTTATTGCTCAAGGATTCATTCAGGATTCAGGCATCCACATTAAATCAACCTTGCAATCCAATGCTATAAAGCAGCTAAGAATGTATCAAAACAATTCCCCTGATAACATACATCCTTTGTGCATAAGGAAATACTTCTTATTACATGTAATGTAGACACTTTTTCAGAAAACATCATCTCACAAATATAATGAGAGAAAAATGTATAACAGATGGAGCAAAGTCATTTTTCACAGGAAGTCTCCTGGTACAAACCAGCACATGTAAATTGCATTGGCCATGAATCGTAGCTGGTAAAAAGAAAGAAATGTAGCACTGACCAATCAATTCACATGCTTTCCAAAGTTGTTTGATGCAACTACCCAAACTAAATGTCTATTGGATATAAAGGGGTGAAGGCAAAGTTTAAAGAGAAGCTATTTTGTGCAAAGCACTGTTGAACTATCAATTTTTAGAACGTCTCAATTTAAACACCTTGAACATTCAGCCATAACAGCCAAGAAACTGGCCAAATATAACATTTAAGTGTATTGGCCGGTAATGGGAACCGGGCCACCCGCGTGGCAGGCGAGAATTCTACCACTGAACCACCAATGATTGCAAGATCTGCAGTGGTTCTACATATGGTCCTGCATATGGTTCTTTATAAGGTTCTGCCTATGGTTCTGAACATGGTTCTGCATACAGTTGTCAGAGTTTTAAACTTAGGGTTATTGCTCAAGGCTTCATTCAGGATTCAGGCATCCACATTAAATAAACCTTGCAATCCAATGCTAAAAAGCAGCTAAGAATGTATCAAAACAATTCCCCTGATAACATACATTCTTTGTGCATAAGGAAATACTTATTATTACATGTAATGTAGACACTTTTTCACGTTCTCACAAATATAATGAGAGAAAAATGTATAACAGAACGAGCAAAGTCATTTTTCACAGGAAGTCTCTTGGTACAAACCAGCACATGGAAATTGCATTGGCCATGAATCGTAGCTGGTAAAAAGAAAGAAATGTAGCACTGACCAATCAATTCACATGCTTTCCAAAGTTGTTTGATGCAACTACCCAAACTAAATGTCTATTGGATATAAAGGGGTGAAGGCAAAGTTTAAAGAGAAGCTATTTTGTGCAAAGAACTGTTTAACTATCAATTTTTAGAACGTCTCAATTTAAACACCTTGAACATTCAGCCATAACAGCCAAGAACCTGGCCAAATATAACATTTACGTGCATTGGCCCCAAGTATCCCGCGTGGCAGGCGAGAATTCTACCACTGAACCACCAATGCTTACAAGCTCTGCAGTGGTTCTACATATGGTCCTGCATATGGTTCTTTATAAGGTTCTGCACATGGTTCTGCATACAGTTGTCAGAGTTTTAAATTAGGGTTATTGCTCAAGGCTTCATTCAGGATTCAGGCATCCACATTAATAGTAAATCAACCTTGCAATCCAATGCTAAAAAGCAGCTAAGAATGTATCAAAACAATTCGCCTGATAACATACATCCTTTGTGCATAAGGAAATACTTCTTATTACATGTAATGTAGACACTTTTTCAGAAAACATCATCTCACACATATAATGAGAGAAAAATGTATAACAGAAGGAGCAAAGTCATTTTTCATAGGAAGTCTCCTGGTACAAACCAGCACATGTAAATTGCATTGGCCATGAATCGTAGCTGGTAAAAAGAAAGAAATGTAGCACTGACTAATCAATTCACAAGCTTTCCAAAGTTGTTTGATGCAACAACCCAAACTAAATGTCTATTGGATATAAAGGGGTGAAGGCAAAGTTTAAAGAGAAGCTATTTTGTGCAAAGCACTGTTGAACTATCAATTTTTAGAATGTCTCAATTTAAACACCTTGAACATTCAGCCATAACAGCCAAGAACCTGGCCATATATAACATTGACGTGCATTGGCCAGGAATCGGACCCAGGTCTCCCGCGTGGCAGGCGAGAATTCTACCACTGAACCACCAATGCTTGCAAGTTCAGCAGCGGTTCTACATATGGTCCTGCATATGGTTCTTTATAAGGTTCTGCCTATGGTTCTGAACATGGTTCTGCATACAGTTGTCAGAGTTTTAAAATTAGGGTTATTGCTTAAGGCTTCATTCAGGATTCAGGCATCCACATTAAATCAACCTTGCAATTCAATGCTAAAAAGCAGCTAAGAATGTATCAAAACAATTCCCCTGATAACATACATTCTTTGTGCATAAGGAAATACTTATTATTACATGTAATGTAGACACTTTTTCACGTTCTCACAAATATAATGAGAGAAAAATGTATAACAGAAGGAGCAAAGTAATTTTTCACAGGAAGTCTCTTGGTACAAACCAGCACATGGAAATTGCATTGGCCATGAATCGTAGCTGGTAAAAAGAAAGAAATGTAGCACTGACCAATCAATTCACATGCTTTCCAAAGTTGTTTGATGCAACTACCCAAACTAAATGTCTATTGGATATAAAGGGGTGAAGGCAAAGTTTAAAGAGAAGCGATTTTGTGCAAAGAACTGTTTAACTATCAATTTTTAGAACGTCTCAATTTAAACACCTTGAACATTCAGCCATAACAGCCAAGAACCTGGCCAAATATAACATTTACGTGCATTGGCCCCAAGTATCCCGCGTGGCAGGCGAGAATTCTACCACTGAACCACCAATGCTTACAAGCTCTGCAGTGGTTCTACATATGGTCCTGCATATGGTTCTTTATAAGGTTCTGCCTATGGTTCTGAACATGGTTCTGCATACAGTTGTCAGAGTTTTAAAATTAGGGTTATTGCTCAAGGCTTCATTCAGGATTCAGGCATCCACATTAAATCAACCTTGCAATCCAATGCTAAAAAGCAGCTAAGAATGTATCAAAACAATTCCCCTGATAACATACATCCTTTGTGCATAAGGAAATACTTCGTATTACATGTAATGTAGACACTTTTTCACGTTCTCACAAATATAATGAGACAAAAATGTATAACAGAAGGAGCAAAGTCATTTTTCACAGGAAGTCTCCTGGTACAAACCAGCACATGTAAATTGCATTGGCCAAGAATCGTAGCTGGTAAAAATAAAGAAATGTAGCACTGACCAATCAATTCACATGCTTTCCAAAGTTGTTTGATGCAACTACCCAAACCAAATGTCTATTGGATATAAAGGGGTGAAGGCAAAGTTTAAAGAGAACCTTTCTTTTCAAAGCACTGTTGAACTATCAATTTTAGAACGTCTCAATTTAAACACCTTGAACATTCAGCCAAAACAGCCAAGAACCTGGCCAAATATAACATTTACGTGCATTGGCCCCAATTATCCCGCGTGGCAGGCGAGAATTCTACCACTGAACCACCAATGCTTACAAGTTCTGCAGCGGTTCTACATATGGTCCTGCATATGGTTCTTTATATGGTTCTGCACATGGTTCTGCATACAGTTGTCAGAGTTTTAAATTAGGGTTATTGCTCAAGGCTTCATTCAGGATTCAGGCATCCACATTAATAGTAAATCAACCTTGCAATCCAATGCTAAAAAGCAGCTAAGAATGTATCAAAACAATTCCCCTGATAACATACATCCTTTGTGCATAAGGAAATACTTCTTATTACATGTAATGTAGACACTTTTTCAGAAAACATCATCTCACAAATATAATGAGAGAAAAATGTATAACAGAAGGAGCAAAGTCATTTTTCACAGGAAGTCTCCTGGTAAAAACCAGCACATGTAAATTGCATTGGCCATGAATCGTAGCTGGTAAAAAGAAAGAAATGTAGCACTGACCAATCAATTCACATGCTTTCCAAAGTTGTTTGATGCAACTACCCAAACTAAATGTCTATTGGATATAAAGGGGTGAAGGCAAAGTTTAAAGAGAAGCTATTTTGTGAAAAGCTCTGTTGAACTATCAATTTTTAGAACGTCTCAATTTAAACACCTTGAACATTCAGCCATAACAACCAAGAACCTGGCCAAATATAACATTTACGTGCATAGGCCGGGAATCGGACCCAGGTCTCCCGCTTGGAAGGCGAGAATTCTACCACTGAACCACCAATGCTTGCAAGTTCAACAGCGGTTCTACATATGGTCCTGCATATGGTTGTTTATAAGGTTCTGCCAATGGTTCTGAACATGGTTCTGCATACAGTTGTCAGAGTTTTAAACTTAGGGTTATTGCTCAAGGCTTCATTCAGGATTCAGGCATCCACATTAAATAAACCTTGCAATCCAATGCTAAAAAGCAGCTAAGAATGTATCAAAACAATTCCCCTGATAACATACATTCTTTGTGCATAAGGAAATACTTATTATTACATGTAATGTAGACACTTTTTCACGTTCTCACAAATATAATGAGAGAAAAATGTATAACAGAAGGAGCAAAGTCATTTTTCACAGGAAGTCTCTTGGTACATACCAGCACATGGAAATTGCATTGGCCATGAATCGTAGCTGGTAAAAAGAAAGAAATGTAGCACTGACCAATCAATTCACATGCTTTCCAAAGTTGTTTGATGCAAATACACAAACTAAATGTCTATTGGATATAAAGGGGTGAAGGCAAAGTTTAAAGAGAAGCTATTTTGTGCAAAGAACTGTTTAACTATCAATTTTTAGAACGTCTCAATTTAAACACCTTGAACATTCAGCCATAACAGCCAAGAACCTGGCCAAATATAACATTTACATGCATTGGCCCCAAGAATCCCGCGTGGCAGGCGAGAATTCTACCACTGAAGCACCAATGCTTACAAGCTCTGCAGTGGTTCTACATATGGTCCTGCATATGGTTCTTTATAAGGTTCTGCCTATGGTTCTGAACATGGTTCTGCATACAGTTGTCAGAGTTTTAAAATTAGGGTTATTGCTCAAGGCTTCATTCAGGATTCAGGCATCCACATTAATAGTAAATCAACCTTGCAATCCAATGCTAAAAAGCAGCTAAGAATGTATCAAAACAATTCCCCTGATAACATACATCCTTTGTGCATAAGGAAATACTTCTTATTACATGTAATGTAGACACTTTTTCAGAAAACATCATCTCACAAATATAATGAGAGAAAAATGTATAACAGAAGGAGCAAAGTCATTTTTCACAGGAAGTCTCCTGGTAAAAACCAGCACATGTAAATTGTATTGGCCATGAATCGTAGCTGGTAAAAAGAAAGAAATGTAGCACTGACCAATCAATTCACATGCTTTCCAAAGTTGTTTGATGCAACTACCCAAACTAAATGTCTATTGGATATAAAGGGGTGAAGGCAAAGTTTAAAGAGAAGCTATTTTGTGAAAAGCTCTGTTGAACTATCAATTTTTAGAACGTCTCAATTTAAACACCTTGAACATTCAGCCATAACAGCCAAGAACCTGGCCAAATATAACATTTACGTGCATAGGCCGGGAATCGGACCCGGGTCTCCAGCTTGGAAGGCGAGAATTCTACCACTGAACCACCAATGCTTGCAAGTTCAGCAGCGGTTCTACATATGGTCCTGCATATGGTTGTTTATAAGGTTCTGCCAATGGTTCTGAACATGGTTCTGCATACAGTTGTCAGAGTTTTAAAATTAGGGTTATTGCTCAAGGCTTCATTCAGGATTCAGGCATCCACATTAAATCAACCTTGCAATCCAATGCTAAAAAGCAGCTAAGAATGTATCAAAACAATTCCCCTGATAACATACATCCTTTGTGCATAAGGAAATACTTCGTATTACATGTAATGTAGATACTTTTTCACGTTCTCACAAATATCATGAGACAAAAATGTATAACAGAAGGAGCAAAGTCATTTTTCACAGGAAGTCTCCTGGTACAAATCAGCACATGTAAATTGCATTGGCCAAGAATCGTAGCTGGTAAAAATAAAGAAATGTAGCACTGACCAATCAATTCACATGCTTTCCAAAGTTGTTTGATGCAACTACCCAAACTAAATGTCTATTGGATATAAAGGGGTGAAGGCAAAGTTTAAAGAGAACCTTTCTTTTCAAAGCACTGTTGAACTATCAATTTTAGAACGTCTCAATTTAAACACCTTGAACATTCAGCCATAACAGCCAAGAACCTGGCCATATATAACATTTACGTGCATTGGCCGGGAATCGGACCCAGGTCTCCCGCGTGGCAGGCGAGAATTCTACCACTGAACCACCAATGCTTGCAAGATCAGCAGCGGTTCTACATATGGTCCTGCATATGGTTCTTTATAAGGTTCTGCCTATGGTTCTGAACATGGTTCTGCATACAGTTGTCAGAGTTTTAAAATTAGGGTTATTGCTTAAGGCTTCATTCAGGATTCAGGCATCCACATTAAATCAACCTTGCAATTCAATGCTAAAAAGCAGCTAAGAATGTATCAAAACAATTCCCCTGATAACATACATCCTTTGTGCATAAGGAAATACTTCTTATTACATGTAATGTAGACACTTTTTCACGTTCTCACAAATATAATGAGAGAAAAATGTATAACAGAAGGAGCAAAGTCATTTTTCACAGGAAGTCTCCTTGTAAAAACCAACACATGTAAATTGCATTGGCCAAGAATCGTAGCTGGTAAAAATAAAGAAATGTAGCACTGACCAATCAATTCACATGCTTTCCAAAGTTGTTTGATGCAACTACACAAACTAATTGTCTATTGGATATAAAGGGGTGAAGGCAAAGTTTCAAGAGAAACTTTCTTTTCAAAGCACTGTTGAACTATCAGTTTTTAGAATGTCTCAATTTAAACACCTTGAACATTCAGCCATAAAAGCCAAGAACCTGGCCAAATATAACATTTACGTGCATTGGCTGGGAATCGGACCCGAGTCTCCCACGTGGCAGGCGAGAATTCTACCACTGAACCACCAATGCTTTCAAGTTCTGCAGCGGTTCTACATATGGTCCTGCATATGGTTCTTTATAAGGTTCTGCACATGGTTCTGCATACAGTTGTCAGAGTTTTAAATTAGGGTTATTGCTCAAGGCTTCATTCAGGATTCAGGCATCCACATTAATAGTAAATCAACCTTGCAATCCAATGCTAAAAAGCAGCTAAGAATGTATCAAAACAATTCCCCTGATAACATACATCCTTTGTGCATAAGGAAATACTTCTTATTACATGTAATGTAGACACTTTTTCAGAAAACATCATCTCACAAATATAATGAGAGAAAAATGTATAACAGAAGGAGCAAAGTCATTTTTCACAGGAAGTCTCCTGGTAAAAACCAGCACATGTAAATTGCATTGGCCATGAATCGTAGCTGCTAAAAAGAAAGAAATGTAGCACTGACCAATCAATTCACATGCTTTCCAAAGTTGTTTGATGCAACTACCCAAACTAAATGTCTATTGGATATAAAGGGGTGAAGGCAAAGTTTAAAGAGAAGCTATTTTGTGAAAAGCTCTGTTGAACTATCAATTTTTAGAACGTCTCAATTTAAACACCTTGAACATTCAGCCATAACAACCAAGAACCTAGCCAAATATAACATTTACGTGCATAGGCCGGGAATCGGACCTGGGTCTCCAGCTTGGAAGGCGAGAATTCTACCACTGAACCACCAATGCTTGCAAGTTCAGCAGCGGTTCTACATATGGTCCTGCATATGGTTGTTTATAAGGTTCTGCCAATGGTTCTGAACATGGTTCTGCATACAGTTGTCAGAGTTTTAAAATTAGGGTTATTGCTCAAGGCTTCATTCAGGATTCAGGCATCCACATTAAATCAACCTTGCAATCCAATGCTAAAAAGCAGCTAAGAATGTATCAAAACAATTCCCCTGATAACATACATCCTTTGTGCATAAGGAAATACTTCGTATTACATGTAATGTAGACACTTTTTCACGTTCTCACAAATATATTGAGACAAAAATGTATAACAGAAGGAGCAAAGTCATTTTTCACAGGAAGTCTCCTGGTACAAACCAGCACATGTAAATTGCATTGGCCAAGAATCGTAGCTGGTAAAAAGAAAGAAATGTAGCACTGACCAATCAATTCACATGCTTTCCAAAGTTGTTTGATGCAACTACACAAACTAAATGTCTATTGGATATAAAGGGGTGAAGGCAAAGTTTAAAGAGAACCTTTCTTTTCAAAGCACTGTTGAACTATCAATTTTAGAACGTCTCAATTTAAACACCTTGAACATTCAGCCATAACAGCCAAGAACCTGGCCAAATATAACATTTACGTGCATTGGCCCCAAGTATCCCGCGTGGCAGGTGAGAATTCTACCACTGAACCACCAATGCTTACAAGTTCTGCAGTGGTTCTACATATGGTCCTGCATATGGTTCTTTATAAGGTTCTGCACATGGTTCTGCATACAGTTGTCAGAGTTTTAAATTAGGGTTATTGCTCAAGGCTTCATTCAGGATTCAGGCATCCACATTAATAGTAAATCAACCTTGCAATCCAATGCTAAAAAGCAGCTAAGAATGTATCAAAACAATTCGCCTGATAACATACATCCTTTGTGCATAAGGAAATACTTCTTATTACATGTAATGTAGACACTTTTTCAGAAAACATCATCTCACACATATAATGAGAGAAAAATGTATAACAGAAGGAGCAAAGTCATTTTTCATAGGAAGTCTCCGGGTACAAACCAGCACATGTAAATTGAATTGGCCATGAATCGTAGCTGGTAAAAAGAAAGAAATGTAGCACTGACTAATCAATTCACAAGCTTTCCAAAGTTGTTTGATGCAACAACCCAAACTAAATGTCTATTGGATATAAAGGGGTGAAGGCAAAGTTTAAAGAGAAGCTATTTTGTGCAAAGCTCTGTTGAACTATCAATTTTTAGAATGTCTCAATTTAAACACCTTGAACATTCAGCCATAACAGCCAAGAACCTGGCCATATATAACATTTACGTGCATTAGCAGGGAATCAGACCCAGGTCTCCCGCGTGGCAGGCGAGAATTCTACCACTGAACCACCAATGCTTGCAAGTTCAGCGGCGGTTCTACATATGGTCCTGCATATGGTTCTTTATAAGGTTCTGCCTATGGTTCTGAACATGGTTCTGCATACAGTTGTCAGAGTTTTAAAATTAGGGTTATTGCTTAAGGCTTCATTCAGGATTCAGGCATCCACATTAAATCAACCTTGCAATTCAATGCTAAAAAGCAGCTAAGAATGTATCAAAACAATTCCCCTGATAACATACATCCTTTGTGCATAAGGAAATACTTCTTATTACATGTAATGTAGACACTTTTTCACGTTCTCACAAATATAATGAGAGAAAAATGTATAACAGAAGGAGCAAAGTCATTTTTCACAGGAAGTCTCCTGGTAAAAACCAACACATGTAAATTGCATTGGCCAAGAATCGTAGCTCGTAAAAAGAAAGAAATGTAGCACTGACCAATCAATTCACATGCTTTCCAAAGTTGTTTGATGCAACTACACAAACTAATTGTCTATTGGATATAAAGGGGTGAAGGCAAAGTTTAAAGAGAAACTTTCTTTTCAAAGCACTGTTGAACTATCAGTTTTTAGAATGTCTCAATTTAAACACCTTGAACATTCAGCCATAAAAGCCAAGAACCTGGCCAAATATAACATTTACGTGCATTGGCCGGGAATCGGACCCGGGTCTCCCACATGGCAGGCAAGAATTCTACCACTGAACCACCAATGCTTACAAGTTCTGCAGCGGTTCTACATATGGTCCTGCATATGGTTCTTTATAAGGTTCTGCACATGGTTCTGCATACAGTTGTCAGAGTTTTAAATTAGGGTTATTGCTCAAGGCTTCATTCAGGATTCAGGCATCCACATTAACAGTAAATCAACCTTGCAATCCAATGCTAAAAAGCAGCTAAGAATGTATCAAAACAATTCCCCTGATAACATACATCCTTTGTGCATAAGGAAATACTTCTTATTACATGTAATGTAGACACTTTTTCAGAAAACATCATCTCACAAATATAATGAGAGAAAAATGTATAACAGAAGGAGCAAAGTCATTTTTCACAGGAAGTCTCCTGGTAAAAACCAGCACATGTAAATTGCATTGGCCATGAATCGTAGCTGGTAAAAAGAAAGAAATGTAGCACTGACCAATCAATTCACATGCTTTCCAAAGTTGTTTGATGCAACTACCCAAACTAAATGTCTATTGGATATAAAGGGGTGAAGGCAAAGTTTAAAGAGAAGCTATTTTGTGAAAAGCTCTGTTGAACTATCAATTTTTAGAACGTCTCAATTTAAACACCTTGAACATTCAGCCATAACAACCAAGAACCTGGCCAAATATAACATTTACGTGCATAGGCCGGGAATCGGACCCGGGTCTCCCGCTTGGAAGGCGAGAATTCTACCACTGAACCACCAATGCTTGCAAGTTCAGCAGCGGTTCTACATATGGTCCTGCATATGGTTGTTTATAAGGTTCTGCCAATGGTTCTGAACATGGTTCTGCATACAGTTGTCAGAGTTTTAAAATTAGGGTTATTGCTCAAGGCTTCATTCAGGATTCAGGCATCCACATTAAATCAACCTTGCAATCCAATGCTAAAAAGCAGCTAAGAATGTATCAAAAGAATTCCCCTGATAACATACATCCTTTGTGCATAAGGAAATACTTCGTATTACATGTAATGTAGACACTTTTTCACGTTCTCACAAATATAATGAGACAAAAATGTATAACAGAAGGAGCAAAGTCATTTTTCACAGGAAGTCTCCTGGTACAAACCAGCACATGTAAATTGCATTGGCCAAGAATCGTAGCTGGTAAAAAGAAAGAAATGTAGCACTGACCAATCAATTCACATGCTTTCCAAAGTTGTTTGATGCAACTACACAAACTAAATGTCTATTGGATATAAAGGGGTGAAGGCAAAGTTTAAAGAGAACCTTTCTTTTCAAAGCACTGTTGAACTATCAATTTTAGAACGTCTCAATTTAAACACCTTGAACATTCAGCCATAACAGCCAAGAACCTGGCCAAATATAACATTTACGTGCATTGGCCCCAAGTATCCCGCGTGGCAGGTGAGAATTCTACCACTGAACCACCAATGCTTATAAGTTCTGCAGTGGTTCTACATATGGTCCTGCATATGGTTCTTTATAAGGTTCTGCACATGGTTCTGCATACAGTTGTCAGAGTTTTAAATTAGGGTTATTGCTCAAGGCTTCATTCAGGATTCAGGCATCCACATTAATAGTAAATCAACCTTGCAATCCAATGCTAAAAAGCAGCTAAGAATGTATCAAAACAATTCGCCTGATAACATACATCCTTTGTGTATAAGGAAATACTTCTTATTACATGTAATGTAGACACTTTTTCAGAAAACATCATCTCACACATATAATGAGAGAAAAATGTATAACAGAAGGAGCAAAGTCATTTTTCATAGGAAGTCTCCGGGTACAAACCAGCACATGTAAATTGAATTGGCCATGAATCGTAGCTGGTAAAAAGAAAGAAATGTAGCACTGACTAATCAATTCACAAGCTTTCCAAAGTTGTTTGATGCAACAACCCAAACTAAATGTCTATTGGATATAAAGGGGTGAAGGCAAAGTTTAAAGAGAAGCTATTTTGTGCAAAGCTCTGTTGAACTATCAATTTTTAGAATGTCTCAATTTAAACACCTTGAACATTCAGCCATAACAGCCAAGAACCTGGCCATATATAACATTTACGTGCATTAGCAGGGAATCGGACCCAGGTCTCCCGCGTGGCAGGCGAGAATTCTACCACTGAACCACCAATGCTTGCAAGTTCAGCAGCGGTTCTACATATGGTCCTGCATATGGTTGTTTATAAGGTTCTGCCAATGGTTCTGAACATGGTTCTGCATACAGTTGTCAGAGTTTTAAAATTAGGGTTATTGCTCAAGGCTTCATTCAGGATTCAGGCATCCACATTAAATCAACCTTGCAATCCAATGCTAAAAAGCAGCTAAGAATGTATCAAAACAATTCCCCTGATAACATACATCCTTTGTGCATAAGGAAATACTTCGTATTACATGTAATGTAGACACTTTTTCACGTTCTCACAAATATAATGAGACAAAAATGTATAACAGAAGGAGCAAAGTCATTTTTCACAGGAAGTCTCCTGGTACAAACCAGCACATGTAAATTGCATTGGCCAAGAATCGTAGCTGGTAAAAAGAAAGAAATGTAGCACTGACCAATCAATTCACATGCTTTCCAAAGTTGTTTGATGCAACTACACAAACTAAATGTCTATTGGATATAAAGGGGTGAAGGCAAAGTTTAAAGAGAACCTTTCTTTTCAAAGCACTGTTGAACTATCAATTTTAGAACGTCTCAATTTAAACACCTTGAACATTCAGCCATAACAGCCAAGAACCTGGCCAAATATAACATTTACGTGCATTGGCCCCAAGTATCCCGCGTGGCAGGTGAGAATTCTACCACTGAACCACCAATGCTTACAAGTTCTGCAGTGGTTCTACATATGGTCCTGCATATGGTTCTTTATAAGGTTCTGCACATGGTTCTGCATACAGTTGTCAGAGTTTTAAATTAGGGTTATTGCTCAAGGCTTCATTCAGGATTCAGGCATCCACATTAATAGTAAATCAACCTTGCAATCCAATGCTAAAAAGCAGCTAAGAATGTATCAAAACAATTCGCCTGATAACATACATCCTTTGTGCATAAGGAAATACTTCTTATTACATGTAATGTAGACACTTTTTCAGAAAACATCATCTCACACATATAATGAGAGAAAAATGTATAACAGAAGGAGCAAAGTCATTTTTCATAGGAAGTCTCCGGGTACAAACCAGCACATGTAAATTGAATTGGCCATGAATCGTAGCTGGTAAAAAGAAAGAAATGTAGCACTGACTAATCAATTCACAAGCTTTCCAAAGTTGTTTGATGCAACAACCCAAACTAAATGTCTATTGGATATAAAGGGGTGAAGGCAAAGTTTAAAGAGAAGCTATTTTGTGCAAAGCTCTGTTGAACTATCAATTTTTAGAATGTCTCAATTTAAACACCTTGAACATTCAGCCATAACAGCCAAGAACCTGGCCATATATAACATTTACGTGCATTAGCAGGGAATCGGACCCAGGTCTCCCGCGTGGCAGGCGAGAATTCTACCACTGAACCACCAATACTTGCAAGTTCAGCAGCGGTTCTACATATGGTCCTGCATATGGTTCTTTATAAGGTTCTGCCTATGGTTCTGAACATGGTTCTGCATACAGTTGTCAGAGTTTTAAAATTAGGGTTATTGCTTAAGGCTTCATTCAGGATTCAGGCATCCACATTAAATCAACCTTGCAATTCAATGCTAAAAAGCAGCTAAGAATGTATCAAAACAATTCCCCTGATAACATACATCCTTTGTGCATAAGGAAATACTTCTTATTACATGTAATGTAGACACTTTTTCACGTTCTCACAAATATAATGAGAGAAAAATGTATAACAGAAGGAGCAAAGTCATTTTTCACAGGAAGTCTCCTGGTAAAAACCAACACATGTAAATTGCATTGGCCAAGAATCGTAGCTCGTAAAAAGAAAGAAATGTAGCACTGACCAATCAATTCACATGCTTTCCAAAGTTGTTTGATGCAACTACACAAACTAATTGTCTATTGGATATAAAGGGGTGAAGGCAAAGTTTAAAGAGAAACTTTCTTTTCAAAGCACTGTTGAACTATCAGTTTTTAGAATGTCTCAATTTAAACACCTTGAACATTCAGCCATAAAAGCCAAGAACCTGGCCAAATATATCATTTACGTGCATTGGCCGGGAATCGGACCCGGGTCTCCCGCGTGGCAGGCGAGAATTCTACCACTGAACCACCAATGCTTACAAGTTCTGCAGCGGTTCTACATATGGTCCTGCATATGGTACTTTATAAGGTTCTGCACATGGTTCTGCATACAGTTGTCAGAGTTTTAAATTAGGGTTAATGCTCAAGGCTTCATTCAGGATTCAGGCATCCACATTAAATCAACCTTGCAATCCAATGCTATAAAGCAGCTAAGAATGTATCAAAACAATTCCCTTGGTAACATACATCCTTTGTGCATAAGGAAATACTTCGTATTACATGTAATGTAGACACTTTTTCACGTTCTCACAAATATAATGAGAGAAAAATATATAACAGAAGGAGCAAAGTCATTTTTTACAGGTAGTCTCCTGGTACAAACCAGCACATGTAAATTGCATTGGCCAAGAATCGTAGCTGGTAAAAATAAAGAAATGTAGCACTGACCAATCAATTCACATGCTTTCCAAAGTTGTTTGATGCAAATACACAAACTAAATGTCTATTGGATATAAAGGGGTGAAGGCAAAGTTTAAAGAGAACCTTTCTTTTCAAAGCACTGTTGAACTATCAATTTTAGAACGTCTCAATTTAAACACCTTGAACATTCAGCCATAACAGCCAAGAACCTGGCCAAATATAACATTTACGTGCATTGGCCCCAAGTATCCCGCGTGGCAGGCGAGAATTCTACCACTGAACCACCAATGCTTACAAGTTCTACAGTGGTTCTACATATGGTCCTGCATATGGTTCTTTATAAGGTTCTGCACATGGTTCTGCATACAGTTGTCAGAGTTTTAAATTAGGGTTATTGCTCAAGGCTTCATTCAGGATTCAGGCATTCACATTAATAGTAAATCAACCTTGCAATCCAATGCTAAAAAGCAGCTAAGAATGTATCAAAACAATTCGCCTGATAACATACATCCTTTGTGCATAAGGAAATACTTCTTATTACATGTAATATAGACACTTTTTCACGTTCTCACAAATATAATGAGAGAAAAATGTATAACAGAAGGAGGAAAGTCATTTTTCACAGGAAGTCTCCTGGTACAAACCAGCACATGTAAATTGCATTGGCCAAGAATCGTAGCTGGTAAAAAGAAAGAAATGTAGCACTGACCAATCACTTCACATATTTTCCAAAGTTGTTTGATGCAACTACACAAACTAATTGTCTATTGGATATAAAGGGGTGAAGGCAAAGTTTAAAGAGAAACTTTATTTTCAAAGCACTGTTGAACTATCAATTTTTAGAATGTCTCAATTTAAACACCTTGAACATTCAGCCATAACAGCCAAGAACCTGGCCAAATATAACATTCACGTGCATTGGCCGGGAATCGGACCCGGGTCTCCCGCGTGGCAGGCAAGAATTCTACCACTGAACCACCAATGCTTACAAGTTCTGCAGCGGTTCTACATATGGTCCTGCATATGGTTCTTTATAAGGTTCTGCACATGGTTCTGAACATGGTTCTTCATACAGTTGTCAGAGTTTTAAATTAGTGTTATTGCTCAAGGCTTCATTCAGGATTCAGGCATCCACATTAATAGTAAATCAACCTTGCAATCCAATGCTAAAAAGCAGCTAAGAATGTATCAAAACAATTCCCCTGATAACATACATCCTTTGTGCATAAGGAAATACTTCTTATTACATGTAATGTAGACACTTTTTCAGAAAACATCATCTCACAAATATAATGAGAGAAAAATGTATAACAGAAGGAGCAAAGTCATTTTTCACAGGAAGTCTCCTGGTAAAAACCAGCACATGTAAATTGCATTGGCCATGAATCGTAGCTGGTAAAAAGAAAGAAATGTAGCACTGACCAATCAATTCACATGCTTTCCAAAGTTGTTTGATGCAACTACCCAAACTAAATGTCTATTGGATATAAAGGGGTGAAGGCAAAGTTTAAAGAGAAGCTATTTTGTGAAAAGCTCTGTTGAACTATCAATTTTTAGAACGTCTCAATTTAAACACCTTGAACATTCAGCCATAACAGCCAAGAACCTGGCCAAATATAACATTTACATGCATTGGCCGGGAATCGGACCCGGGTCTGCCGCTTGAAAGGTGAGAATTCTACCACTGAACCACCAATGATTGCAAGATCTGTAGTGGTTCTACATATGGTCCTGCATATGGTTCTTTATAAGGTTCTGCCTATGGTTCTGAACATGGTTCTGCATACAGTTGTCAGAGTTTTAAACTTAGGGTTATTGCTCAAGGCTTCATTCAGGATTCAGGCATCCACATTAAATAAACCTTGCAATCCAATGCTAAAAAGCAGCTAAGAATGTATGAAAACAATTCCCCTGATAACATACATTCTTTGTGCATAAGGAAATACTTATTATTACATGTAATGTAGACACTTTTTCACGTTCTCACAAATATAATGAGAGAAAAATGTATAACAGAAGGAGCAAAGTCATTTTTCACAGGAAGTCTCTTGGTACAAACCAGCACATGGAAATTGCATTGGCCATGAATCGTAGCTGGTAAAAAGAAAGAAATGTAGCACTGACCAATCAATTCACATGCTTTCCAAAGTTGTTTGATGCAACTACCCAAACTAAATGTCTATTGGATATAAAGGGGTGAAGGCAAAGTTTAAAGAGAAGCTATTTTGTGCAAAGAACTGTTTAACTATCAATTTTTAGAACGTCTCAATTTAAACACCTTGAACATTCAGCCATAACAGCCAAGAACCTGGCCAAATATAACATTTACGTGCATTGGCCCCAAGTATCCCGAGTGGCAGGCGAGAATTCTACCACTGAACCACCAATGCTTACAAGCTCTGCAGTGGTTCTACATATGGTCCTGCATATGGTTCTTTATAAGGTTCTGAACATGGTTCTGCATACAGTTGTCAGAGTTTTAAAATTAGGGTTATTGCTCAAGGCTTCATTCAGGATTCAGGCATCCACATTAATAGTAAATCAACCTTGCAATCCAATGCTAAAAAGCAGCTAAGAATGTATCAAAACAATTCGCCTGATAACATACATCCTTTGTGCATAAGGAAATACTTCTTATTACATGTAATGTAGACACTTTTTCAGAAAACATCATCTCACACATATAATGAGAGAAAAATGTATAACAGAAGGAGCAAAGTCATTTTTCATAGGAAGTCTCCTGGTACAAACCAGCACATGTAAATTGCATTGGCCATGAATCGTAGCTGGTAAAAAGAAAGAAATGTAGCACTGATTAATCAGTTCACAAGCTTTCCAAAGTTGTTTGATGCAACAACCCAAACTAAATGTCTATTGGATATAAAGGGGTGAAGGCAAAGTTTAAAGAGAAGCTATTTTGTGCAAAGCTCTGTTGAACTATCAATTTTTAGAATGTCTCAATTTAAACACCTTGAACATTCAGCCATAACAGCCAAGAACCTGGCCATATATAACATTTACGTGCATTGGCCGGGAATCAGACCCAGGTCTCCCGCGTGGCAGGCGAGAATTCTACCACTGAACCACCAATGCTTGCAAGTTCAGCGGCGGTTCTACATATGGTCCTGCATATGGTTCTTTATAAGGTTCTGCCTATGGTTCTGAACATGGTTCTGCATACAGTTGTCAGAGTTTTAAAATTAGGGTTATTGCTTAAGGCTTCATTCAGGATTCAGGCATCCACATTAAATCAACCTTGCAATTCAATGCTAAAAAGCAGCTAAGAATGTATCAAAACAATTCCCCTGATAACATACATCCTTTGTGCATAAGGAAATACTTCTTATTACATGTAATGTAGACACTTTTTCACGTTCTCACAAATATAATGAGAGAAAAATGTATAACAGAAGGAGCAAAGTCATTTTTCACAGGAAGTCTCCTGGTAAAAACCAACACATGTAAATTGCATTGGCCAAGAATCGTAGCTCGTAAAAAGAAAGAAATGTAGCACTGACCAATCAATTGACATGCTTTCCAAAGTTGTTTGATGCAACTACACAAACTAATTGTCTATTGGATATAAAGGGGTGAAGGCAAAGTTTAAAGAGAAACTTTCTTTTCAAAGCACTGTTGAACTATCAGTTTTTAGAATGTCTCAATTTAAACACCTTGAACATTCAGCCATAAAAGCCAAGAACCTGGCCAAATACAACATTCACGTGCATTGGCCGGGAATCGGACCCGGGTCTCCCGCGTGGCAGGCGAGAATTCTACCACTGAACCACCAATGCTTACAAGTTCTGCAGCGGTTCTACATATGGTCCTGCATATGGTTCTTTATATGGTTCTGCACATGGTTCTACATACAGTTGTCAGAGTTTTAAATTAGGGTTATTGCTCAAGGCTTCATTCAGGATTCAGGCATCCACATTAAATCAACCTTGCAATCCAATGCTAAAAAGCAGCTAAGAATGTATCAAAACAATTCCCCTGATAACATACATCCTTTGTGTATAAGGAAATACTTCGTATTACATGTAATGTAGACACTTTTTCACGTTCTCACAAATATAATGAGACAAAAATGTATAACAGAAGGAGCAAAGTCATTTTTCACAGGAAGTCTCCTGGTACAAACCAGCACATGTAAATTGCATTGGCCAAGAATCGTAGCTGGTAAAAATAAAGAAATGTAGCACTGACCAATCAATTCACATGCTTTCCAAAGTTGTTTAATGCAACTACACAAACTAAATGTCTATTGGATATAAAGGGGTGAAGGCAAAGTTTAAAGAGAACCTTTCTTTTCAAAGCACTGTTGAACTATCAATTTTAGAACGTCTCAATTTAAACACCTTGAACATTCAGCCATAACAACCAAGAACCTGGCCAAATATAACATTTACGTGCATTGGCCGGGAATCGGACCCGGGTCTCCTGCTTGGAAGGCGAGAATTCTACCACTGAACCACCAATGCTTGCAAGTTCAGCAGCGGTTCTACATATGGTCCTGCATATGGTTGTTTATAAGGTTCTGCCAATGGTTCTGAACATGGTTCTGCATACAGTTGTCAGAGTTTTAAAATTAGGGTTATTGCTCAAGGCTTCATTCAGGATTCAGGCATCCACATTAAATCAACCTTGCAATCCAATGCTATAAAGCAGCTAAGAATGTATCAAAACAATTCCCCTGATAACATACATCCTTTGTGCATAAGGAAATACTTCTTATTACATGTAATGTAGACACTTTTTCACGTTCTCACAAATATAATGAGAGAAAAATGTATAACAGAAGGAGCAAAGTCATTTTTCACAGGAAGTCTCTTGGTACAAACCAGCACATGTAAATTGCATTGGCCATGAATCGTAGCTGCTAAAAAGAAAGAAATGTAGCACTGACCAATCAATTCACATGCTATCCAAAGTTGTTTGATGCAACTACCCAAACTAAATGTCTATTGGATATAAAGGGGTGAAGGCAAAGTTTAAAGAGAACCTTTCTTTTCAAAGCACTGTTGAACTATCAATTTTAGAACGTCTCAATTTAAACACCTTGAACATTCAGCCAAAACAGCCAAGAACCTGGCCAAATATAACATTTACGTGCATTGGCCCCAATTATCCCGCGTGGCAGGCGAGAATTCTACCACTGAACCACCAATGCTTACAAGTTCTGCAGTGGTTCTACATATGGTCCTGCATATGGTTCTTTATAAGGTTCTGCACATGGTTCTGCATACAGTTGTCAGAGTTTTAAATTAGTGTTATTGCTCAAGGCTTCATTCAGGATTCAGGCATCCACATTAATAGTAAATCAACCTTGCAATCCAATGCTAAAAAGCAGCTAAGAATGTATCAAAACAATTCCCCTGATAACATACATCCTTTGTGCATAAGGAAATACTTCTTATTACATGTAATGTAGACACTTTTTCAGAAAACATCATCTCACAAATATAATGAGAGAAAAATGTATAACAGAAGGAGCAAAGTCATTTTTCACAGGAAGTCTCCTGGTAAAAACCAGCACATGTAAATTGCATTGGCCATGAATCGTAGCTGGTAAAAAGAAAGAAATGTAGCACTGACCAATCAATTCACATGCTTTCCAAAGTTGTTTGATGCAACTACCCAAACTAAATGTCTATTGGATATAAAGGGGTGAAGGCAAAGTTTAAAGAGAAGCTATTTTGTGAAAAGCTCTGTTGAACTATCAATTTTTAGAACGTCTCAATTTAAACACCTTGAACATTCAGCCATAACAGCCAAGAACCTGGCCAAATATAACATTTACATGCATTGGCCGGGAATCGGACCCGGGTCTGCCGCTTGAAAGGTGAGAATTCTACCACTGAACCACCAATGATTGCAAGATCTGTAGTGGTTCTACATATGGTCCTGCATATGGTTCTTTATAAGGTTCTGCCTATGGTTCTGAACATGGTTCTGCATACAGTTGTCAGAGTTTTAAACTTAGGGTTATTGCTCAAGGCTTCATTCAGGATTCAGGCATCCACATTAAATAAACCTTGCAATCCAATGCTAAAAAGCAGCTAAGAATGTATGAAAACAATTCCCCTGATAACATACATTCTTTGTGCATAAGGAAATACTTATTATTACATGTAATGTAGACACTTTTTCACGTTCTCACAAATATAATGAGAGAAAAATGTATAACAGAAGGAGCAAAGTCATTTTTCACAGGAAGTCTCTTGGTACAAACCAGCACATGGAAATTGCATTGGCCATGAATCGTAGCTGGTAAAAAGAAAGAAATGTAGCACTGACCAATCAATTCACATGCTTTCCAAAGTTGTTTGATGCAACTACCCAAACTAAATGTCTATTGGATATAAAGGGGTGAAGGCAAAGTTTAAAGAGAAGCTATTTTGTGCAAAGAACTGTTTAACTATCAATTTTTAGAACGTCTCAATTTAAACACCTTGAACATTCAGCCATAACAGCCAAGAACCTGGCCAAATATAACATTTACGTGCATTGGCCCCAAGTATCCCGAGTGGCAGGCGAGAATTCTACCACTGAACCACCAATGCTTACAAGCTCTGCAGTGGTTCTACATATGGTCCTGCATATGGTTCTTTATAAGGTTCTGCCTATGGTTCTGAACATGGTTCTGCATACAGTTGTCAGAGTTTTAAAATTAGGGTTATTGCTCAAGGCTTCATTCAGGATTCAGGCATCCACATTAAATCAACCTTGCAATCCAATGCTATAAAGCAGCTAAGAATGTATCAAAACAATTCCCCTGATAACATACATCCTTTGTGCATAAGGAAATACTTCTTATTACATGTAATGTAGACACTTTTTCACGTTCTCACAAATATAATGAGAGAAAAATGTATAACAGAAGGAGCAAAGTCATTTTTCACAGGAAGTCTCTTGGTACAAACCAGCACATGTAAATTGCATTGGCCATGAATCGTAGCTGCTAAAAAGAAAGAAATGTAGCACTGACCAATCAATTCACATGCTATCCAAAGTTGTTTGATGCAACTACCCAAACTAAATGTCTATTGGATATAAAGGGGTGAAGGCAAAGTTTAAAGAGAACCTTTCTTTTCAAAGCACTGTTGAACTATCAATTTTAGAACGTCTCAATTTAAACACCTTGAACATTCAGCCAAAACAGCCAAGAACCTGGCCAAATATAACATTTACGTGCATTGGCCCCAATTATCCCGCGTGGCAGGCGAGAATTCTACCACTGAACCACCAATGCTTACAAGTTCTGCAGTGGTTCTACATATGGTCCTGCATATGGTTCTTTATAAGGTTCTGCACATGGTTCTGCATACAGTTGTCAGAGTTTTAAATTAGGGTTATTGCTCAAGGCTTCATTCAGGATTCAGGCATCCACATTAATAGTAAATCAACCTTGCAATCCAATGCTAAAAAGCAGCTAAGAATGTATCAAAACAATTCGCCTGATAACATACATCCTTTGTGCATAAGGAAATACTTCTTATTACATGTAATGTAGACACTTTTTCAGAAAACATCATCTCACACATATAATGAGAGAAAAATGTATAACAGAAGGAGCAAAGTCATTTTTCATAGGAAGTCTCCTGGTACAAACCAGCACATGTAAATTGCATTGGCCATGAATCGTAGCTGGTAAAAAGAAAGAAATGTAGCACTGACTAATCAATTCACAAGCTTTCCAAAGTTGTTTGATGCAACAACCCAAACTAAATGTCTATTGGATATAAAGGGGTGAAGGCAAAGTTTAAAGAGAAGCTATTTTGTGCAAAGCTCTGTTGAACTATGAATTTTTAGAATGTCTCAATTTAAACACCTTGAACATTCAGCCATAACAGCCAAGAACCTGGCCATATATAACATTTACGTGCATTGGCCGGGAATCGGACCCAGGTCTCCCGCGTGGCAGGCGAGAATTCTACCACTGAACCACCAATGCTTGCAAGATCAGCAGCAGTTCTACATATGGTCCTGCATATGGTTCTTTATAAGGTTCTGCCTATGGTTCTGAACATGGTTCTGCATACAGTTGTCAGAGTTTTAAAATTAGGGTTATTGCTTAAGGCTTCATTCAGGATTCAGGCATCCACATTAAATCAACCTTGCAATTCAATGCTAAAAAGCAGCTAAGAATGTATCAAAACAATTCCCCTGATAACATACATCCTTTGTGCATAAGGAAATACTTCTTATTACATGTAATGTAGACACTTTTTCACGTTCTCACAAATATAATGAGAGAAAAATGTATAACAGAAGGAGCAAAGTCATTTTTCACAGGAAGTCTCCTTGTAAAAACCAACACATGTAAATTGCATTGGCCAAGAATCGTAGCTGGTAAAAATAAAGAAATGTAGCACTGACCAATCAATTCACATGCTTTCCAAAGTTGTTTGATGCAACTACACAAACTAATTGTCTATTGGATATAAAGGGGTGAAGGCAAAGTTTAAAGAGAAACTTTCTTTTCAAAGCACTGTTGAACTATCAGTTTTTAGAATGTCTCAATTTAAACACCTTGAACATTCAGCCATAAAAGCCAAGAACCTGGCCAAATATAACATTTACATGCATTGGCCGGGAATCGGACCCGGGTCTCCCACGTGGCAGGCGAGAATTCTACCACTGAACCACCAATGCTTTCAAGTTCTGCAGCGGTTCTACATATGGTCCTGCATATGGTTCTTTATAAGGTTCTGCACATGGTTCTGCATACAGTTGTCAGAGTTTTAAATTAGGGTTATTGCTCAAGGCTTCATTCAGGATTCAGGCATCCACATTAATAGTAAATCAACCTTGCAATCCAATGCTAAAAAGCAGCTAAGAATGTATCAAAACAATTCCCCTGATAACATACATCCTTTGTGCATAAGGAAATACTTCTTATTACATGTAATGTAGACACTTTTTCAGAAAACATCATCTCACAAATATAATGAGAGAAAAATGTATAACAGAAGGAGCAAAGTCATTTTTCACAGGAAGTCTCCTGGTAAAAACCAGCACATGTAAATTGCATTGGCCATGAATCGTAGCTGGTAAAAAGAAAGAAATGTAGCACTGACCAATCAATTCACATGCTTTCCAAAGTTGTTTGATGCAACTACCCAAACTAAATGTCTATTGGATATAAAGGGGTGAAGGCAAAGTTTAAAGAGAAGCTATTTTGTGAAAAGCTCTGTTGAACTATCAATTTTTAGAACGTCTCAATTTAAACACCTTGAACATTCAGCCATAACAACCAAGAACCTAGCCAAAAATAACATTTACGTGCATAGGCCGGGAATCGGACCTGGGTCTCCCGCTTGGAAGGCGAGAATTCTACCACTGAACCACCAATGCTTGCAAGTTCAGCAGCGGTTCTACATATGGTCCTGCATATGGTTGTTTATAAGGTTCTGCCAATGGTTCTGAACATGGTTCTGCATACAGTTGTCAGAGTTTTAAAATTAGGGTTATTGCTCAAGGCTTCATTCAGGATTCAGGCATCCACATTAAATCAACCTTGCAATCCAATGCTAAAAAGCAGCTAAGAATGTATCAAAACAATTCCCCTGATAACATACATCCTTTGTGCATAAGGAAATACTTCGTATTACATGTAATGTAGACACTTTTTCACGTTCTCACAAATATAATGAGACAAAAATGTATAACAGAAGGAGCAAAGTCATTTTTCACAGGAAGTCTCCTGGTACAAACCAGCACATGTAAATTGCATTGGCCAAGAATCGTAGCTGGTAAAAAGAAAGAAATGTAGCACTGACCAATCAATTCACATGCTTTCCAAAGTTGTTTGATGCAACTACACAAACTAATTGTCTATTGGATATAAAGGGGTGAAGGCAAAGTTTAAAGAGAAACTTTCTTTTCAAAGCACTGTTGAACTATCAATTTTTAGAATGTCTCAATTTAAACACCTTGAACATTCAGCCATAACAGCCAAGAACCTGGCCAAATATAACATTGACGTGCATTGGCCGGGAATCGGACCCGGGTCTCCCACGTGGCAGGCGAGAATTCTACCACTGAACCACCAATGCTTACAAGTTCTGCAGCGGTTCTACATATGGTCCTGCATATGGTTCTTTATAAGGTTCTGCACATGGTTCTGCATACAGTTGTCAGAGTTTTAAATTAGGGTTATTGCTCAAGGCTTCATTCAGGATTCAGGCATCCACATTAAATCAACCTTGCAATCCAATGCTATAAAGCAGCTAAGAATGTATCAAAACAATTCCCCTGATAACATACATCCTTTGTGCATAAGGAAATACTTCGTATTACATGTAATGTAGACACTTTTTCACGTTCTCACAAATATAATGAGAGAAAAATATATAACAGAAGGAGCAAAGTCATTTTTCACAGGAAGTCTCCTGGTACAAACCAGCACATGTAAATTGCATTGGCCAAGAATCGTAGCTGGTAAAAATAAAGAAATGTAGCACTGACCAATCAATTCACATGCTTTCCAAAGTTGTTTAATGCAACTACACAAACTAAATGTCTATTGGATATAAAGGGGTGAAGGCAAAGTTTAAAGAGAACCTTTCTTTTCAAAGCACTGTTGAACTATCAATTTTAGAACGTCTCAATTTAAACACCTTGAACATTCAGCCATAACAACCAAGAACCTGGCCAAATATAACATTTACGTGCATTGGCCGGGAATCGGACCCGGGTCTCCTGCTTGGAAGGCGAGAATTCTACCACTGAACCACCAATGCTTGCAAGTTCAGCAGCGGTTCTACATATGGTCCTGCATATGGTTGTTTATAAGGTTCTGCCAATGGTTCTGAACATGGTTCTGCATACAGTTGTCAGAGTTTTAAAATTAGGGTTATTGCTCAAGGCTTCATTCAGGATTCAGGCATCCACATTAAATCAACCTTGCAATCCAATGCTATAAAGCAGCTAAGAATGTATCAAAACAATTCCCCTGATAACATACATCCTTTGTGCATAAGGAAATACTTCTTATTACATGTAATGTAGACACTTTTTCACGTTCTCACAAATATAATGAGAGAAAAATGTATAACAGAAGGAGCAAAGTCATTTTTCACAGGAAGTCTCTTGGTACAAACCAGCACATGTAAATTGCATTGGCCATGAATCGTAGCTGCTAAAAAGAAAGAAATGTAGCACTGACCAATCAATTCACATGCTATCCAAAGTTGTTTGATGCAACTACCCAAACTAAATGTCTATTGGATATAAAGGGGTGAAGGCAAAGTTTAAAGAGAACCTTTCTTTTCAAAGCACTGTTGAACTATCAATTTTAGAACGTCTCAATTTAAACACCTTGAACATTCAGCCAAAACAGCCAAGAACCTGGCCAAATATAACATTTACGTGCATTGGCCCCAATTATCCCGCGTGGCAGGCGAGAATTCTACCACTGAACCACCAATGCTTACAAGTTCTGCAGTGGTTCTACATATGGTCCTGCATATGGTTCTTTATAAGGTTCTGCACATGGTTCTGCATACAGTTGTCAGAGTTTTAAATTAGGGTTATTGCTCAAGGCTTCATTCAGGATTCAGGCATCCACATTAATAGTAAATCAACCTTGCAATCCAATGCTAAAAAGCAGCTAAGAATGTATCAAAACAATTCGCCTGATAACATACATCCTTTGTGCATAAGGAAATACTTCTTATTACATGTAATGTAGACACTTTTTCAGAAAACATCATCTCACACATATAATGAGAGAAAAATGTATAACAGAAGGAGCAAAGTCATTTTTCATAGGAAGTCTCCTGGTACAAACCAGCACATGTAAATTGCATTGGCCATGAATCGTAGCTGGTAAAAAGAAAGAAATGTAGCACTGACTAATCAATTCACAAGCTTTCCAAAGTTGTTTGATGCAACAACCCAAACTAAATGTCTATTGGATATAAAGGGGTGAAGGCAAAGTTTAAAGAGAAGCTATTTTGTGCAAAGCTCTGTTGAACTATGAATTTTTAGAATGTCTCAATTTAAACACCTTGAACATTCAGCCATAACAGCCAAGAACCTGGCCATATATAACATTTACGTGCATTGGCCGGGAATCGGACCCAGGTCTCCCGCGTGGCAGGCGAGAATTCTACCACTGAACCACCAATGCTTGCAAGATCAGCAGCAGTTCTACATATGGTCCTGCATATGGTTCTTTATAAGGTTCTGCCTATGGTTCTGAACATGGTTCTGCATACAGTTGTCAGAGTTTTAAAATTAGGGTTATTGCTTAAGGCTTCATTCAGGATTCAGGCATCCACATTAAATCAACCTTGCAATTCAATGCTAAAAAGCAGCTAAGAATGTATCAAAACAATTCCCCTGATAACATACATCCTTTGTGCATAAGGAAATACTTCTTATTACATGTAATGTAGACACTTTTTCACGTTCTCACAAATATAATGAGAGAAAAATGTATAACAGAAGGAGCAAAGTCATTTTTCACAGGAAGTCTCCTTGTAAAAACCAACACATGTAAATTGCATTGGCCAAGAATCGTAGCTGGTAAAAATAAAGAAATGTAGCACTGACCAATCAATTCACATGCTTTCCAAAGTTGTTTGATGCAACTACACAAACTAATTGTCTATTGGATATAAAGGGGTGAAGGCAAAGTTTAAAGAGAAACTTTCTTTTCAAAGCACTGTTGAACTATCAGTTTTTAGAATGTCTCAATTTAAACACCTTGAACATTCAGCCATAAAAGCCAAGAACCTGGCCAAATATAACATTTACATGCATTGGCCGGGAATCGGACCCGGGTCTCCCACGTGGCAGGCGAGAATTCTACCACTGAACCACCAATGCTTTCAAGTTCTGCAGCGGTTCTACATATGGTCCTGCATATGGTTCTTTATAAGGTTCTGCACATGGTTCTGCATACAGTTGTCAGAGTTTTAAATTAGGGTTATTGCTCAAGGCTTCATTCAGGATTCAGGCATCCACATTAATAGTAAATCAACCTTGCAATCCAATGCTAAAAAGCAGCTAAGAATGTATCAAAACAATTCCCCTGATAACATACATCCTTTGTGCATAAGGAAATACTTCTTATTACATGTAATGTAGACACTTTTTCAGAAAACATCATCTCACAAATATAATGAGAGAAAAATGTATAACAGAAGGAGCAAAGTCATTTTTCACAGGAAGTCTCCTGGTAAAAACCAGCACATGTAAATTGCATTGGCCATGAATCGTAGCTGGTAAAAAGAAAGAAATGTAGCACTGACCAATCAATTCACATGCTTTCCAAAGTTGTTTGATGCAACTACCCAAACTAAATGTCTATTGGATATAAAGGGGTGAAGGCAAAGTTTAAAGAGAAGCTATTTTGTGAAAAGCTCTGTTGAACTATCAATTTTTAGAACGTCTCAATTTAAACACCTTGAACATTCAGCCATAACAACCAAGAACCTAGCCAAAAATAACATTTACGTGCATAGGCCGGGAATCGGACCTGGGTCTCCCGCTTGGAAGGCGAGAATTCTACCACTGAACCACCAATGCTTGCAAGTTCAGCAGCGGTTCTACATATGGTCCTGCATATGGTTGTTTATAAGGTTCTGCCAATGGTTCTGAACATGGTTCTGCATACAGTTGTCAGAGTTTTAAAATTAGGGTTATTGCTCAAGGCTTCATTCAGGATTCAGGCATCCACATTAAATCAACCTTGCAATCCAATGCTAAAAAGCAGCTAAGAATGTATCAAAACAATTCCCCTGATAACATACATCCTTTGTGCATAAGGAAATACTTCGTATTACATGTAATGTAGACACTTTTTCACGTTCTCACAAATATAATGAGACAAAAATGTATAACAGAAGGAGCAAAGTCATTTTTCACAGGAAGTCTCCTGGTACAAACCAGCACATGTAAATTGCATTGGCCAAGAATCGTAGCTGGTAAAAAGAAAGAAATGTAGCACTGACCAATCAATTCACATGCTTTCCAAAGTTGTTTGATGCAACTACACAAACTAATTGTCTATTGGATATAAAGGGGTGAAGGCAAAGTTTAAAGAGAAACTTTCTTTTCAAAGCACTGTTGAACTATCAATTTTTAGAATGTCTCAATTTAAACACCTTGAACATTCAGCCATAACAGCCAAGAACCTGGCCAAATATAACATTGACGTGCATTGGCCGGGAATCGGACCCGGGTCTCCCACGTGGCAGGCGAGAATTCTACCACTGAACCACCAATGCTTACAAGTTCTGCAGCGGTTCTACATATGGTCCTGCATATGGTTCTTTATAAGGTTCTGCACATGGTTCTGCATACAGTTGTCAGAGTTTTAAATTAGGGTTATTGCTCAAGGCTTCATTCAGGATTCAGGCATCCACATTAAATCAACCTTGCAATCCAATGCTATAAAGCAGCTAAGAATGTATCAAAACAATTCCCCTGATAACATACATCCTTTGTGCATAAGGAAATACTTCGTATTACATGTAATGTAGACACTTTTTCACGTTCTCACAAATATAATGAGAGAAAAATATATAACAGAAGGAGCAAAGTCATTTTTCACAGGAAGTCTCCTGGTACAAACCAGCACATGTAAATTGCATTGGCCAAGAATCGTAGCTGGTAAAAATAAAGAAATGTAGCACTGACCAATCAATTCACATGCTTTCCAAAGTTGTTTAATGCAACTACACAAACTAAATGTCTATTGGATATAAAGGGGTGAAGGCAAAGTTTAAAGAGAACCTTTCTTTTCAAAGCACTGTTGAACTATCAATTTTAGAACGTCTCAATTTAAACACCTTGAACATTCAGCCATAACAACCAAGAACCTGGCCAAATATAACATTTACGTGCATTGGCCGGGAATCGGACCCGGGTCTCCTGCTTGGAAGGCGAGAATTCTACCACTGAACCACCAATGCTTGCAAGTTCAGCAGCGGTTCTACATATGGTCCTGCATATGGTTGTTTATAAGGTTCTGCCAATGGTTCTGAACATGGTTCTGCATACAGTTGTCAGAGTTTTAAAATTAGGGTTATTGCTCAAGGCTTCATTCAGGATTCAGGCATCCACATTAAATCAACCTTGCAATCCAATGCTATAAAGCAGCTAAGAATGTATCAAAACAATTCCCCTGATAACATACATCCTTTGTGCATAAGGAAATACTTCTTATTACATGTAATGTAGACACTTTTTCACGTTCTCACAAATATAATGAGAGAAAAATGTATAACAGAAGGAGCAAAGTCATTTTTCACAGGAAGTCTCTTGGTACAAACCAGCACATGTAAATTGCATTGGCCATGAATCGTAGCTGCTAAAAAGAAAGAAATGTAGCACTGACCAATCAATTCACATGCTATCCAAAGTTGTTTGATGCAACTACCCAAACTAAATGTCTATTGGATATAAAGGGGTGAAGGCAAAGTTTAAAGAGAACCTTTCTTTTCAAAGCACTGTTGAACTATCAATTTTAGAACGTCTCAATTTAAACACCTTGAACATTCAGCCAAAACAGCCAAGAACCTGGCCAAATATAACATTTACGTGCATTGGCCCCAATTATCCCGCGTGGCAGGCGAGAATTCTACCACTGAACCACCAATGCTTACAAGTTCTGCAGTGGTTCTACATATGGTCCTGCATATGGTTCTTTATAAGGTTCTGCACATGGTTCTGCATACAGTTGTCAGAGTTTTAAATTAGGGTTATTGCTCAAGGCTTCATTCAGGATTCAGGCATCCACATTAATAGTAAATCAACCTTGCAATCCAATGCTAAAAAGCAGCTAAGAATGTATCAAAACAATTCGCCTGATAACATACATCCTTTGTGCATAAGGAAATACTTCTTATTACATGTAATGTAGACACTTTTTCAGAAAACATCATCTCACACATATAATGAGAGAAAAATGTATAACAGAAGGAGCAAAGTCATTTTTCATAGGAAGTCTCCTGGTACAAACCAGCACATGTAAATTGCATTGGCCATGAATCGTAGCTGGTAAAAAGAAAGAAATGTAGCACTGACTAATCAATTCACAAGCTTTCCAAAGTTGTTTGATGCAACAACCCAAACTAAATGTCTATTGGATATAAAGGGGTGAAGGCAAAGTTTAAAGAGAAGCTATTTTGTGCAAAGCTCTGTTGAACTATGAATTTTTAGAATGTCTCAATTTAAACACCTTGAACATTCAGCCATAACAGCCAAGAACCTGGCCATATATAACATTTACGTGCATTGGCCGGGAATCGGACCCAGGTCTCCCGCGTGGCAGGCGAGAATTCTACCACTGAACCACCAATGCTTGCAAGATCAGCAGCAGTTCTACATATGGTCCTGCATATGGTTCTTTATAAGGTTCTGCCTATGGTTCTGAACATGGTTCTGCATACAGTTGTCAGAGTTTTAAAATTAGGGTTATTGCTTAAGGCTTCATTCAGGATTCAGGCATCCACATTAAATCAACCTTGCAATTCAATGCTAAAAAGCAGCTAAGAATGTATCAAAACAATTCCCCTGATAACATACATCCTTTGTGCATAAGGAAATACTTCTTATTACATGTAATGTAGACACTTTTTCACGTTCTCACAAATATAATGAGAGAAAAATGTATAACAGAAGGAGCAAAGTCATTTTTCACAGGAAGTCTCCTTGTAAAAACCAACACATGTAAATTGCATTGGCCAAGAATCGTAGCTGGTAAAAATAAAGAAATGTAGCACTGACCAATCAATTCACATGCTTTCCAAAGTTGTTTGATGCAACTACACAAACTAATTGTCTATTGGATATAAAGGGGTGAAGGCAAAGTTTAAAGAGAAACTTTCTTTTCAAAGCACTGTTGAACTATCAGTTTTTAGAATGTCTCAATTTAAACACCTTGAACATTCAGCCATAAAAGCCAAGAACCTGGCCAAATATAACATTTACATGCATTGGCCGGGAATCGGACCCGGGTCTCCCACGTGGCAGGCGAGAATTCTACCACTGAACCACCAATGCTTTCAAGTTCTGCAGCGGTTCTACATATGGTCCTGCATATGGTTCTTTATAAGGTTCTGCACATGGTTCTGCATACAGTTGTCAGAGTTTTAAATTAGGGTTATTGCTCAAGGCTTCATTCAGGATTCAGGCATCCACATTAATAGTAAATCAACCTTGCAATCCAATGCTAAAAAGCAGCTAAGAATGTATCAAAACAATTCCCCTGATAACATACATCCTTTGTGCATAAGGAAATACTTCTTATTACATGTAATGTAGACACTTTTTCAGAAAACATCATCTCACAAATATAATGAGAGAAAAATGTATAACAGAAGGAGCAAAGTCATTTTTCACAGGAAGTCTCTTGGTACAAACCAGCACATGTAAATTGCATTGTCCATGAATCGTAGCTGGTAAAAAGAAAGAAATGTAGCACTGACCAATCAATTCACATGCTTTCCAAAGTTGTTTGATGCAACTACCCAAACTAAATGTCTATTGGATATAAAGGGGTGAAAGCAAATTTTAAAGAGAAGCTATTTTGTGCAAGTAACTGTTGAACTATCAATTTTTAGAACGTCTCAATTTAAACACCTTGAACATTCAGCCATAACAGCCAAGAAACTGGCCAAATATAACATTTACGTGCATTGGCCAGGAATCGGACCCGGGTCTCCTGTGTGGCAGGCGAGAATTCTACCACTGAACCAACAATGCTTGCGAAATCTGCGGCGGTTCTACATATGGTCCTGCATATGGTTCTTTATAAGGTTCTGCCTATGGTTCTGAACATGGTTCTGCATACAGTTGTCAGAGTTTTAAACTTAGGGTTATTGCTCAAGGCTTCATTCAGGATTCAGGCAACCACATTAAATCAACCTTGCAATCCAATGCTAAAAAGCAGCTAAGAATGTATCAAAACAATTCCCCTGATAACATACATCCTTTGTGCATAAGGAAATACTTTGTATTACATGTAACGTAGACACTTTTTCACGTTCTCACAAATATAATGAGAGAAAAATGTATAACAGAAGGAGCAAAGTCATTTTTCACAGGAAGTCTCCTGGTACAAACCAGCACATGTAAATTGCATTGGCCAAGAATCGTAGCTGGTAAAAAGAAAGAAATGTAGCACTGACCAATCAATTCACATGCTTTCCAAAGTTGTTTGATGCAACTACCCAAACTAAATGTCTATTGGATATAAAGGGGTGAAGGCAAAGTTTAAAGAGAACCTTTCTTTTCAAAGCACTGTTGAACTATCAATTTTAGAACGTCTCAATTTAAACACCTTGAACATTCAGCCATAACAGCCAAGAACCTGGCCAAATATAACATTTATGTGCATTGGACGGGAATCAGACCCAGGTCTCCTGTGTGGCAGGCAAGAATTCTACCACTGAACCACCAATGCTTACAAGTTCTGCAGCGGTTCTACATATGGTCCTGCATATGGTTCTTTATAAGGTTCTGCACATGGTTCTGCATACAGTTGTCAGAGTTTTAAATTAGGGTTATTGCTCAAGGCTTCATTCAGGATTCAGGCATCCATATTAATAGTCAATCAACCTTGCAATCCAATGCTAAAAAGCAGCTAAGAATGTATCAAAACAATTCCCCTGATAACATACATCCTTTGTGCATAAGGAAATACTTCTTATTACCTGTAATGTAGACACTTTTTCAGAAAACATCATCTCACAAATATAATGAGAGAAAAATGTATAACAGAAGGAGCAAAGTAATTTTTCACAGGAAGTCTCCTGGTACAAACCAGCACATGTAAATTGCATTGGCCAAGAATCGTAGCTGGTAAAAAGAAAGAAATGTAGCACTGACCAATCAATTCACATGCTTTCCAAAGTTGTTTGATGCAACTACCCAAACTAAATGTCTATTGGATATAAAGGGGTGAAGGCAAAGTTTAAAGAGAAGCTATTTTGTGCAAAGCACTGTTGAACTATCAATTTTTAGAACGTCTCAATTTAAACACCTTGAACATTCAGCCATAACAGCCAAGAAACAGGCCAAATATAACATTGACGTGCATTGGCCGGGAATCGGCCCCAGGTCTCGTGTGTGGCAGGCAAGAATTCTACTACTGAACCACCAATGCTTGCAAGATCTGCAGCGGTTCTACATATGGTCCTGCATATGGTTCTTTATAAGGTTCTGCCTATGGTTCTGAACATGGTTCTGCATACAGTTGTCAGAGTTTTAAACTTAGGGTTATTGCTCAAGGCTTCATTCAGGATTCAGGCAACCACATTAAATCAACCTTGCAATCCAATGCTAAAAAGCAGCTAAGAATGTATCAAAACAATTCCCCTGATAACATACATCCTTTGTGCATAAGGAAATACTTTGTATTACATGTAACGTAGACACTTTTTCACGTTCTCACAAATATAATGAGAGAAAAATGTATAACAGAAGGAGCAAAGTCATTTTTCACAGGAAGTCTCCTGGTACAAACCAGCACATGTAAATTGCATTGGCCAAGAATCGTAGCTGGTAAAAAGAAAGAAATGTAGCACTGACCAATCAATTCACATGCTTTCCAAAGTTGTTTGATGCAACTACCCAAACTAAATGTCTATTGGATATAAAGGGGTGAAGGCAAAGTTTAAAGAGAACCTTTCTTTTCAAAGCACTGTTGAACTATCAATTTTAGAACGTCTCAATTTAAACACCTTGAACATTCAGCCATAACAGCCAAGAACCTGGCCAAATATAACACTTACGTGCATTGGACGGGAATCAGACCCAGGTCTCCTGTGTGGCAGGCAAGAATTCTACCACTGAACCACCAATGCTTACAAGTTCTGCAGCGGTTCTACATATGGTCCTGCATATGGTTCTTTATAAGGTTCTGCACATGGTTCTGCATACAGTTGTCAGAGTTTTAAATTAGGGTTATTGCTCAAGGCTTCATTCAGGATTCAGGCATCCATATTAATAGTCAATCAACCTTGCAATCCAATGCTAAAAAGCAGCTAAGAATGTATCAAAACAATTCCCCTGATAACATACATCCTTTGTGCATAAGGAAATACTTCTTATTACATGTAATGTAGACACTTTTTCAGAAAACATCATCTCACAAATATAATGAGAGAAAAATGTATAACAGAAGGAGCAAAGTAATTTTTCACAGGAAGTCTCCTGGTACAAACCAGCACATGTAAATTGCATTGGCCAAGAATCGTAGCTGGTAAAAAGAAAGAAATGTAGCACTGACCAATCAATTCACATGCTTTCCAAAGTTGTTTGATGCAACTACCCAAACTAAATGTCTATTGGATATAAAGGGGTGAAGGCAAAGTTTAAAGAGAAGCTATTTTGTGCAAAGCACTGTTGAACTATCAATTTTTAGAACGTCTCAATTTAAACACCTTGAACATTCAGCCATAACAGCCAAGAAACAGGCCAAATATAACATTGACGTGCATTGGCCGGGAATCGGCCCCAGGTCTCCTGTGTGGCAGGCAAGAATTCTACTACTGAACCACCAATGCTTGCAAGATCTGCAGCGGTTCTACATATGGTCCTGCATATGGTTCTTTATAAGGTTCTGCCTATGGTTCTGCATACAGTTGTCAGAGTTTTAAACTTAGGGTTATTGCTCAAGGCTTCAATCAGAATCAGGCATCCACATTAAATCAACCTTGCAATCCAATGCTAAAAAGCAGCTAAGAATGTATCAAAACAATTCCACTGATAACATACATCCTTTGTGCATAAGGAAATACTTCTTATTACATGTAATGTAGACACTTTTTCACGTTCTCACAAATATAATGAGAGAAAAATGTATAACAGAAGGAGCAAAGTCATTTTTCACAGGAAGTCTCTTGGTACAAACCAGCACATGTAAATTGCATTGTCCATGAATCGTAGCTGGTAAAAAGAAAGAAATGTAGCACTGACCAATCAATTCACATGCTTTCCAAAGTTGTTTGATGCAACTACCCAAACTAAATGTCTATTGGATATAAAGGGGTGAAAGCAAAGTTTAAAGAGAAGCTATTTTGTGCAAGTAACTGTTGAACTATCAATTTTTAGAACGTCTCAATTTAAACACCTTGAACATTCAGCCATAACAGCCAAGAAACAGGCCAAATATAACATTGACGTGCATTGGCCGGGAATCGGCCCCAGGTCTCTTGTGTGGCAGGCAAGAATTCTACTACTGAACCACCAATGCTTGCAAGATCTGCAGCGGTTCTACATATGGTCCTGCATATGGTTCTTTATAAGGTTCTGCCTATGGTTCTGCATACAGTTGTCAGAGTTTTAAACTTAGGGTTATTGCTCAAGGCTTCATTCAGGATTCAGGCATCCACATTAAATCAACCTTGCAATCCAATGCTAAAAAGCAGCTAAGAATGTATCAAAACAATTCCCCTGATAACATACATCCTTTGTGCATAAGGAAATACTTCTTATTACATGTAATGTAGACACTTTTTCACATTCTCACAAATATAATGAGAGAAAAATGTATAACAGAAGGAGCAAAGTCATTTTTCACAGGAAGTCTCTTGGTACAAACCAGCACATGTAAAATGCATTGGCCATGAATCGTAGCTGCTAAAAAGAAAGAAATGTAGTACTGACCAATCAATTCACATGCTTTCCAAAGTTGTTTGATGCAACTACCCAAACTAAATGTCTATTGGATATAAAGGGGTGAAGGCAAAGTTTAAAGAGAAGCTATTTTGTGCAAAGAACTGTTGAACTATAAATTTTTAGAACGTCTCAATTTAAACACCTTGAACATTCAGCCATAACATCCAAGAACCTGGCCAAAAATAACATTAACGTGCATTGGCCGGGAATCGGACCCGGGTCTCCCGCGTGGGAGGCGAGAATTCTACCACTGAACCACCAATGCTTGCAAGATCAGTAGCGGTTCTACATATGGTCCTGCATATGGTTCTTTATAAGGTTCTGCACATGGTTCTGAACATGGTTCTTCATACAGTTGTCAGAGTTTTAAATTAGGGTTATTGCTCAAGGCTTCATTCAGGATTCAGGCATCCACATTAACAGTAAATCAACCTTGCAATCCAATGCTAAAAAGCAGCTAAGAATGTATCAAAACAATTCCCCTGATAACATACATTGTGCATAAGGAAATACTTCTTATTACATGTAATGTAGACACTTTTTCAGAAAACATCATCTCACAAATATAATGAGAGTAAAATGTATAACAGAAGGAGCAAAGTCATTTTTCACAGGAAGTCTCTTGGTACAAACCAGCACATGTAAATTGCATTGTCCATGAATCGTAGCTGGTAAAAAGAAAGAAATGTAGCACTGACCAATCAATTCACATGCTTTCCAAAGTTGTTTGATGCAACTACCCAAACTAAATGTCTATTGGATATAAAGGGGTGAAAGCAAAGTTTAAAGAGAAGCTATTTTGTGCAAGTAACTGTTGAACTATCAATTTTTAGAACGTCTCAATTTAAACACCTTGAACATTCAGCCATAACAGCCAAGAAACTGGCCAAATATAACATTTACGTGCATTGGCCAGGAATCGGACCCGGGTCTCCTGTGTGGCAGGCGAGAATTCTACCACTGAACCAACAATGCTTGCGAAATCTGTGGCGGTTCTACATATGGTCCTGCATATGGTTCTTTATAAGGTTCTGCCTATGGTTCTGAACATGGTTCTGCATACAGTTGTCAGAGTTTTAAACTTAGGGTTATTGCTCAAGGCTTCATTCAGGATTCAGGCATCCACATTAAATCAACCTTGCAATCCAATGCTAAAAAGCAGCTAAGAATGTATCAAAACAATTCCCCTGATAACATACATTCTTTGTGCATAAGGAAATACTTCTTATTACATGTAATGTAGACACTTTTTCACGTTCTCACAAATATAATGAGAGAAAAATGTATAACAGAAGGAGCAAAGTCATTTTTCACAGGAAGTCTCTTGGTACAAACCAGCACATGGAAATTGCATTGGCCATGAATCGTAGCTGGTAAAAAGAAAGAAATGTAGCACTGACCAATCAATTCACATACTTTCCAAGGTTGTTTGATGCAACTACCCAAACTAAGTGTCTATTGGATATAAAGGGTTGAAGGCAAAGTTTAAAGAGAAGCTATTTTGTGCAAAGAACTGTTGAACTATCACTTTTTAGAACGTCTCAATTTAAACACCTTGAACATTCAGCCATAACAGCCAAGAACCTGGCCAAATATAACATTTACGTGCATTGGCCGGGTATCGCACCCGGGTCTCGCGCGTGGCAGGCAAGAATTCTACCACTAAACCACCAATGCTTCCAAGTTCAGCAGCGGTTCTACATATGGTCCTGCATATGGTTCTTTATAAGGTTCTGCCTATGGTTCTGTACATGGTTCTGCATACAGTTGTCAGAGTTATAAAATTAGGGTTATTGCTCAAGGCTTCATTCAGGATTCAGGCATCCACATTAAATCAACCTTGCAATCCAATGCTAAAAAGCAGCGAAGAATGTATCAAAACAATTCCCCTGATAACATACATCCTTTGTGCATAAGGAAATACTTCGTATTACATGTAATGTAGACACTTTTTCACGTTCTCACAAATATAATGAGACAAAATGTATAACAGAAGGAGCAAAGTCATTTTTCACAGGAAGTCTCCTGGTACAAACCAGCACATGTAAATTGCATTGGCCAAGAATCGTAGCTGGTAAAAAGAAAGAAATGTAGCACTGACCAATCAATTCACATGCTTTCCAAAGTTGTTTGATGCAACTACCCAAACTAAATGTCTATTGGATATAAAGGGGTGAAGGCAAAGTTTAAAGAGAAGCTATTTGTGCAAAGAACTGTTGAACTATCAATTTTTAGAACGTCTCAATTTAAACACCTTGAACATTCAGCCATAACAGCCAAGAAACTGGCCAAATATAACATTTACGTGCATTGGCCGGGAATCGGACCCGGGTCTCCCGCATGGCAGGTGAGAATTCTACCACTGAACCACCAACGCTTGCAAGATCTGCGGCGGTTCTACATATGGTCCTGCATATGGTTCTTTATAAGGTTCTGCCTATTGTTCTGAACATGGTTCTGCATACAGTTGTCAGAGTTTTAAACTTAGGGTTATTGCTCAAGGCTTCATTCAGGATTCAGGCATCCACATTAAATCAACCTTGCAATCCAATGTTAAAAAGCAGCTATGAATGTATCAAAACAATTCCCCTGATAACATACATCCTTTGTGCATAAGGTAATACTTCTTATTACATGTAATGTAGACACTTTTTCACATTCTCACAAATATAATGAGAGAAAAATGTATAACAGAAGGAGCAAAGTCATTTTTCACAGGAAGTCTCTTGGTACAAACCAGCACAGGTAAATTGCATTGTCCATGAATCGTAGCTGGTAAAAAGAAAGAAATGTAGCACTGACCAATCAATTCACATGATTTCCAAAGTTGTTTGATGCAACTACCCAAACTAAATGTCTATTGGATATAAAGAGGTGAAAGCAAAGTTTAAAGAGAAGCTATTTTATGCAAAGAACTGTTGAACTATCAATTTTTAGAACGTCTCAATTTAAACACCTTGAACATTCAGCCATAACAGCCAAGAACCTGGCCAAATATAACATTGACATGCATTAGCCGGGAATCGGACCAGGGTCTCCCGCTTGGGAGGCGAGAATTCTACTACTGAACCACCAATGCTTGCAAGTTCAGTAGCGGTTCTACATAAGGTTCTGCCTATGGTTCTGAACATGGTTCTGCATACAGTTGTCAGAGTTTTAAACTTAGGGTTATTGCTCAAGGCTTCAATCAGGATTCAGGCATCCACATTAAATCAACCTTGCAATCCAATGCTAAAAAGCAGCTAAGAATGTATCAAAACAATTCCACTGATAACATACATCCTTTGTGCATAAGGAAATACTTCATATTACATGTAATGTAGACACTTTTTCACGTTCTCACAAATATAATGAGAGAAAAATGTATAACAGAAGGAGCAAAGTCATTTTTCACATGAAGTCTCTTGGTACAAACCAGCACATGTAAATTGCATTGTCCATGAATCGTAGCTGGTAAAAAGAAAGAAATGTAGCACTGACCAATCAATTCACATGCTTTCCAAAGTTGTTTGATGCAACTACCCAAACTAAATGTCTATTGGATATAAAGGGGTGAAAGCAAAGTTTAAAGAGAAGCTATTTTGTGCAAAGAACTGTTGAACTATCAATTTTTAGAACGTCTCAATTTAAACACCTTGAACATTCAGCCATAACAGCCAAGAACCTGGCCAAATATAACATTGACATGCATTAGCCGGGAATCGGACCCAGGTCTCCCGCTTGGGAGGCGAGAATTCTACCACTGAACCACCAATGCTTGCAAGTTCAGTAGCGGTTCTACATATGGTCCTGCATATGGTTCTTTATAAGGTTCGGCACATGGGTCTGCATACAGTTGTCAAGTTTTAAATTAGGGTTATTGCTCAAGGCTTCATTCAGGATTCAGGCATCCACATTAAATCAACCTTGAAATCCAATGCTAAAAAGCAGCTAAGAATGTATCAAAACAATTCCCCTGATAACATACATCCTTTGTGCATAAGGAAATACTTCGTATTACATGTAATGTAGACACTTTTTCACGTTCTCACAAATATAATGAGACAAAAATGTATAACAGAAGTAGCAAAGTCATTTTTCACAGGAAGTCTCCTGGTACAAACAAGCACATGTAAATTGCATTGGCCAAGAATCGTAGCTGGTAAAAAGAAAGAAATGTAGCACTGACCAATCAATTCACATGCTTTCCAAAGTTGTTTGATGCAACTACCCAAACTAAATGTCTATTGGATATAAAGGGGTGAAGGCAAAGTTTAAAGAGAAGCTATTTTGTGCAAAGCTCTGTTGAACTATCAATTTTTAGAACGTCTCAATTTAAACACCTTGAACATTCAGCCATAACAGCCAATAACCTGGCCAAATATAATATTTACATGCATTGGCCTGAAATCGAACCCGGGTCTCCCACTTAAGAGGTGAGAATTCTACCACTGAACCACCAATGCTTGCAAGTTCAGTAGCGGTTCTACATAAGGTTCTGCCTATGGTTCTGAACATGGTTCTGCATACAGTTGTCAGAGTTTTAAACTTAGTGTTATTGCTCAAGGCTTCATTCAGGATTCAGGCATCCACATTAAATCAACCTTGCAATCCAATGTTAAAAAGCAGCTATGAATGTATCAAAACAATTCCCCTGATAACATACATCATTTGTGCATAAGGTAATACTTCTTATTACATGTAATGTAGACACTTTTTCACATTCTCACAAATATAATGAGAGAAAAATGTATAACAGAAGGAGCAAAGTCATTTTTCACAGGAAGTCTCTTGGTACAAACCAGCACATGTAAATTGCATTGTCCATGAATCGTAGCTGGTAAAAAGAAAGAAATATAGCACTGACCAATCAATTCACATGATTTCCAAAGTTGTTTGATGCAACTACCCAAACTAAATGTCTATTGGATATAAAGGGGTGAAAGCAAAGTTTAAAGAGAAGCTATTTTGTGCAAAGAACTGTTGAACTATCAATTTTTAGAACGTCTCAATTTAAACACCTTGAACATTCAACCATAACAGCCAAGAACCTGGCCAAATATAACATTGACATGCATTAGCCGGGAATCGGACATGGGTCTCCCGCTTGGGAGGCGAGAATTCTACCACTGAACCACCAATGCTTGCAAGATCAGTAGCGGTTCTACATAAGGTTCTGCCTATGGTTCTGAACATGGTTCTGCATACAGTTGTCAGAGTTTTAAACTTAGGGTTATTGCTCAAGGCTTCAATCAGGATTCAGGCATCCACATTAAATCAACCTTGCAATCCAATGCTAAAAAGCAGCTAAGAATGTATCAAAACAATTCCACTGATAACATACATCCTTTGTGCATAAGGAAATACTTCATATTACATGTAATGTAGACACTTTTTCACGTTCTCACAAATATAATGAGAGAAAAATGTATAACAGAAGGAGCAAAGTCATTTTTCACATGAAGTCTCTTGGTACAAACCAGCACATGTAAATTGCATTGTTCATGAATCGTAGCTGGTAAAAAGAAAGAAATGTAGCACTGACCAATCAATTCACATGCTTTCCAAAGTTGTTTGATGCAACTACCCAAACTAAATGTCTATTGGATATAAAGGGGTGAAAGCAAAGTTTAAAGAGAAGCTATTTTGTGCAAAGAACTGTTGAACTATCAATTTTTAGAACGTCTCAATTTAAACACCTTGAACATTCAGCCATAACAGCCAAGAACCTGGCCAAATATAACATTGACATGCATTAGCCGGGAATCGGACCCAGGTCTCCCGCTTGGGAGGCGAGAATTCTACCACTGAACCACCAATGCTTGCAAGGTCAGTAGCGGTTCTACATAAGGGTCTGCCTATGGTTCTGAACATGGTTCTGCATACAGTTGTCAGAGTTTTAAACTTAGGGTTATTGCTCAAGGCTTCAATCAGAATCAGTCATCCACATTAAATCAACCTTGCAATCCAATGCTAAAAAGCAGCTAAGAATGTATCAAAACAATTCCACTGATAACATACATCCTTTGTGCATAAGGAAATACTTCTTATTACATGTAATGTAGACACTTTTTCACGTTCTCACAAATATAATGAGAGAAAAATGTATAACAGAAGGAGCAAAGTCATTTTTCACAGGAAGTCTCTTGGTACAAACCAGCACATGGAAATTGCATTGTCCATGAATCGTAGCTGGTAAAAAGAAAGAAATGTAGCACTGACCAATCAATTCACATGCTTTCCAAAGTTGTTTGATGCAACTACCCAAACTAAATGTCTATTGGATATAAAGGGGTGAAAGCAAAGTTTAAAGAGAAGCTATTTTGTGCAAGTAACTGTTGAACTATCAATTTTTAGAACGTCTCAATTTAAACACCTTGAACATTCAGCCATAACAGCCAAGAACCTGGCCAAATATAACTTTGACGTGTATTGGCCGGGAATCGGACCCGGGTCTCCCGCGTGGGAGGCGAGAATTCTACCACTGAACCACCAATGCTTGTAAGATCTGCGGTGGTTCTACATATGGTCCTGCATATGGTTCTTTATAAGGTTCGGCACATGGTTCTGCATACAGTTGTCAAGTTTTAAATTAGGGTTATTGCTCAAGGCTTCATTCAGGATTCAGGCATCCACATTAAATCAACCTTGCAATCCAATGCTAAAAAGCAGCTAAGAATGTATCAAAACAATTCCCCTGATAACATACATCCTTTGTGCATAAGGAAATACTTCTTATTACATGTAATGTCGACACTTTTTCAGAAAACATCATCTCACAAATATAATGAGAGAAAAATGTATAACAGAAGGAGCAAAGTCATTTTTCACAGGAAGTCTCCTGGTACAAACCAGCACATGTAAATTGCATTGGCCATGAATCGTAGCTGCTAAAAAGAAAGAAATGTAGCACTGACCAATCAATTCACATGCTTTCCAAAGTTGTTTGATGCAACTACCCAAACTAAATGTCTATTGGATATAAAGGGGTGAAGGCAAAGTTTAAAGAGAAGCTATTTTGTGCAAAGAACTGTTGAACTATCAATTTTTAGAATGTCTCAATTTAAACACCTTGAACATTCAGCCATAACAGCCAAGAAACTGGCCAAATATAACATTTATGTGCATTGGACGGGAATCAGACCCAGGTCTCACGCTTGGAAGGCGAGAATTCTACCACTGAACCACCAATGCTTGCAAGATAAGCAGCGGTTCTACATATGGTCCTGCATATGGTTGTTTATAAGGTTCTGCCAATGGTTCTGAACATGGTTCTGCATACAGTTGTCAGAGTTTTAAAATTAGGGTTATTGCTCAAGGCTTCATTCAGGATTCAGGCATCCACATTAAATCAACCTTGCAATCCAATGCTATAAAGCAGCTAAGAATGTATCAAAACAATTCCCCTGATAACATACATCCTTTGTGCATAAGGAAATACTTCGTATTACATGTAATGTAGACACTTTTTCACGTTCTCACAAATATAATGAGACAAAAATGTATAACAGAAGTAGCAAAGTCATTTTTCACAGGAAGTCTCCTGGTACAAACAAGCACATGTAAATTGCATTGGCCAAGAATCGTAGCTGGTAAAAAGAAAGAAATGTAGCACTGACCAATCAATTCACATGCTTTCCAAAGTTGTTTGATGCAACTACCCAAACTAAATGTCTATTGGATATAAAGGGGTGAAGGCAAAGTTTAAAGAGAAGCTATTTTGTGCAAAGCTCTGTTGAACTATCAATTTTTAGAACGTCTCGATTTAAACACCTTGAACATTCAGCCATAACAGCCAATAACCTGGCCAAATATAATATTTACATGCATTGGTCTGAAATCGAACCCAGGTCTCCCGCGTGGCAGAAGAGAATTCTACCACTGAACCACCAATGCTTCCAAGTTCTACAGCGGTTCTACATACAGTCCTGCATATGGTTGTTTATAAGGTTCTGACCATGGTTCTGAACATGGTTCTGCATACAGTTGTCAGAGTTTTAAACTTAGGGTTATTGCTCAAGGCTTCATTCAGGATTCAGGCATCCACATTAAATCAACCTTGCAATCCAATGCTAAAAAGCAGCTAAGAATGTATCAAAACAATTCCCCTGATAACATACATCCTTTGTGCATAAGGAAATACTTCTTATTACATGTAATGTCGACACTTTTTCAGAAAACATCATCTCACAAATATAATGAGAGAAAAATGTATAACAGAAGGAGCAAAGTCATTTTTCACAGGAAGTCTCCTGGTACAAACCAGCACATGTAAATTGCATTGGCCATGAATCGTAGCTGCTAAAAAGAAAGAAATGTAGCACTGACCAATCAATTCACATGCTTTCCAAAGTTGTTTGATGCAACTACCCAAACTAAATGTCTATTGGATATAAAGGGGTGAAGGCAAAGTTTAAAGAGAAGCTATTTTGTGCAAAGAACTGTTGAACTATCAATTTTTAGAACGTCTCAATTTAAACACCTTGAACATTCAGCCATAACAGCCAAGAAACTGGCCAAATATAACATTTATGTGCATTGGACTGGAATCAGACCCGGGTCTCCCGCTTGGAAGGCGAGAATTCTACCACTGAACCACCAATGCTTGCAAGATAAGCAGCGGTTCTACATATGGTCCTGCATATGGTTGTTTATAAGGTTCTGCCAATGGTTCTGAACATGGTTCTGCATACAGTTGTCAGAGTTTTAAAATTAGGGTTATTGCTCAAGGCTTCATTCAGGATTCAGGCATCCATATTAATAGTCAATCAACCTTGCAATCCAATGCTAAAAAGCAGCTAAGAATGTATCAAAACAATTCCCCAGATAACATACATCCTTTGTGCATAAGGAAATACTTCTTATTACATGTAATGTAGACACTTTTTCAGAAAACATCATCTCACAAATATAATGAGAGAAAAATGTATAACAGAAGGAGCAAAGTCATTTTTCACAGGAAGTCTCCTGGTAAAAACCAGCACATGTAAATTGCATTGGCCAAGAATCGTAGCTGGTAAAAAGAAAGAAATGTAGCACTGACCAATCAATTCACATGCTTTCCAAAGTTGTTTGATGCAACTACCCAAAACTAAATGTCTATTGGATATAAAGGGGTGAAGGCAAAGTTTAAAGAGAAGCTATTTTGTGCAAAGCACTGTTGAACTATCAATTTTCAGAATGTCTCAATTTTAACACCTTGAACATTCAGCCATAACAGCCAAGAACCTGGCCAAATATAACATTTACATGCATTGACCGGGAATCGGACCCGGGTCTCCCGCTTGGAAGGCGAGAATTCTACCACTGAACCACCAATGCTTGCCAGGTCAGCAGCGGTTCTACATATGGTCCTGCATATGGTTGTTTATAAGGTTCTGCCAATGGTTCTGAACATGGTTCTGCATACAGTTGTCAGAGTTTTAAAATTAGGGTTATTGCTCAAGGATTCATTCAGGATTCAGGCATCCACATTAAATCAACCTCGCAATCCAATGCTATAAAGCAGCTAAGAATGTATCAAAACAATTCCCCTGATAACATACATCCTTTGTGCATAAGGAAATACTTCGTATTACATGTAATGTAGACACTTTTTCACGTTCTCACAAATATAATGAGAGAAAAATATATAACAGAAGGAGCAAAGTCATCTTTCAGAGGAAGTCTCCTGGTACAAACCAGCACATGTAAATTGCATTGGCCAAGAATCGTAGCTGGTAAAAAGAAAGAAATGTAGCACTGACCAATCAATTCACATGCTTTCCAAAGTTGTTTGATGCAACTACACAAACTAAATGTCTATTGGATATAAAGGGGTGAAGGCAAACTTTAAATAGAAACTTTATTTTCAAAGCACTGTTGAACTATCAATTTTAGAACGTCTCAATTTAAACACCTTGAACATTCAGCCATAACAGCCAAGAACCTGGCCAAATATAACATTTACGTGCATTGGCCCCAAGTATCCCGTGTGGCAGGTGAGAATTCTACCATTGAACCACCAATGCTTACAAGTTCTGCAGTGGTTCTACATATGGTCCTGCATATGGTTCTTTATAAGGTTCTGCACATGGTTCTGCATACAGTTGTCAGAGTTTTAAATTAGGGTTATTGCTCAAGGCTTCATTCAGGATTCAGGCATTCACATTAATAGTAAATCAACCTTGCAATCCAATGCTAAAAAGCAGCTAAGAATGTATCAAAACAATTCGCCTGATAACATACATCCTTTGTGCATAAGGAAATACTTCTTATTACATGTAATATAGACACTTTTTCACGTTCTCACAAATATAATGAGAGAAAAATGTATAACAGAAGGAGCAAAGTCATTTTTCACAGGAAGTCTCCTGGTACAAACCAGCACATGTAAATTGCATTGGCCAAGAATCGTAGCTGGTAAAAAGAAAGAAATGTAGCACTGACCAATCACTTCACATGCTTTCCAAAGTTGTTTGATACAACTACACAAACTAATTGTCTATTGGATATAAAGGGGTGAAGGCAAAGTTTAAAGAGAAACTTTCTTTTCAAAGCACTGTTGAACTATCAATTTTTAGAATGTCTCAATTTAAACACCTTGAACATTCAGCCATAACAGCCAAGAACCTGGCCAAATATAACATTCACGTGCATTGGCCGGGAATCAGACCCGGGTCTCCTGCATGGCAGGCGAGTATTCTACCACTGCACCACCAATGCTTACAAGTTCTGCAGCGGTTCTACATATGGTCCTGCATATGGTTCTTTATAAGGTTCTGCACATGGTTCTGCATACAGTTGTCAGAGTTTTAAATTAGGGTTATTGCTCAAGGCTTCATTCAGGATTCAGGCATCCACATTAATAGTAAATCAACCTTGCAATCCAATGCTAAAAAGCAGCTAAGAATGTATCAAAACAATTCCCCTGATAACATACATCCTTTGTGCATAAGGAAATACTTCTTATTACATGTAATGTAGACACTTTTTCAGAAAACATCATCTCACAAATATAATGAGAGAAAAATGTATAACAGAAGGAGCAAAATCATTTTTCACAGGAAGTCTCCTGGTAAAAACCAGCACATGTAAATTGCTTTGGCCATGAATCGTAGCTGGTAAAAAGAAAGAAATGTAGCACTGACCAATCAATTCACATGGTTTCCAAAGTTGTTTTATGCAACTACCCAAACTAAATGTCTATTGGATATAAAGGGGTGAAGGCAAAGTTTAAAGAGAAGCTATTTTGTGAAAAGCTCTGTTGAACTATCAATTTTTAGAACGTTTCAATTTAAACACCTTGAACATTCAGCCATAACAGCCAAGAACCTGGCCAAATATAACATTTGCATGCATTGGCCGGGAATCGGACCCGGGTCTCCCGCTTGGAAGGCGAGAATTCTACCACTGAACCACCAATGCTTGCAAGATCAGCAGCGGTTCTACATATGGTCCTGCATATGGTTGTTTATAAGGTTCTGCCAATGGTTCTGAACATGGTTCTGCATACAGTTGTCAGAGTTTTAAAATTAGGGTTATTGCTCAAGGATTCATTCAGGATTCAGGCATCCACATTAAATCAACCTTGCAATCCAATGCTATAAAGCAGCTAAGAATGTATCAAAACAATTCCCCTGATAACATACATCCTTTGTGCATAAGGAAATACTTCGTATTACATGTAATGTAGACACTTTTTCACGTTCTCACAAATATAATGAGAAAAATATATAACAGAAGGAGCAAAGTCATTTTTCAGAGGAAGTCTCCTGGTACAAACCAGCACATGTAAATTGCATTGGCCAAGAATCGTAGCTGGTAAAAATAAAGAAATGTAGCACTGACCAATCAATTCACATGCTTTCCAAAGTTGTTTGATGCAACTACACAAACTAAATGTCTATTGGATATAAAGGGGTGAAGGCAAACTTTAAATAGAAACTTTATTTTCAAAGCACTGTTGAACTATCAATTTTAGAACGTCTCAATTTAAACACCTTGAACATTCAGCCATAACAGCCAAGAACCTGGCCAAATATAACATTTACGTGCATTGGCCCCAAGTATCCCGAGTGGAAGGCGAGAATTCTACCACTGAACCACCAATGCTTACAAGTTCTGCAGTGGTTCTACATATGGTCCTGCATATGGTTCTTTATAAGGTTCTGCACATGGTTCTGCATACAGTTGTCAGAGTTTTAAATTAGGGTTATTGCTCAAGGCTTCATTCAGGATTCAGGCATTCACATTAATAGTAAATCAACCTTGCAATCCAATGCTAAAAAGCAGCTAAGAATGTATCAAAACAATTCGCCTGATAACATACATCCTTTGTGCATAAGGAAATACTTCTTATTACATGTAATATAGACACTTTTTCACGTTCTCACAAATATAATGAGAGAAAAATGTATAACAGAAGGAGCAAAGTCATTTTTCACAGGAAGTCTCCTGGTACAAACCAGCACATGTAAATTGCATTGGCCAAGAATCGTAGCTGGTAAAAAGAAAGAAATGTAGCACTGACCAATCACTTCACATGCTTTCCAAAGTTGTTTGATACAACTACACAAACTAATTGTCTATTGGATATAAAGGGGTGAAGGCAAAGTTTAAAGAGAAACTTTCTTTTCAAAGCACTGTTGAACTATCAATTTTTAGAATGTCTCAATTTAAACACCTTGAACATTCAGCCATAACAGACAAGAACCTGGCCAAATATAACATTCACGTGCATTGGCCGGGAATCGGACCCGGGTCTCCCGCATGGCAGGCGAGTATTCTACCACTGCACCACCAATGCTTACAAGTTCTGCAGCGGTTCTACATATGGTCCTGCATATGGTTCTTTATAAGGTTCTGCACATGGTTCTGCATACAGTTGTCAGAGTTTTAAATTAGGGTTATTGCTCAAGGCTTCATTCAGGATTCAGGCATCCACATTAATAGTAAATCAACCTTGCAATCCAATGCTAAAAAGCAGCTAAGAATGTATCAAAACAATTCCCCTGATAACATACATCCTTTGTGCATAAGGAAATACTTCTTATTACATGTAATGTAGACACTTTTTCAGAAAACATCATCTCACAAATATAATGAGAGAAAAATGTATAACAGAAGGAGCAAAATCATTTTTCACAGGAAGTCTCCTGGTAAAAACCAGCACATGTAAATTGCTTTGGCCATGAATCGTAGCTGGTAAAAAGAAAGAAATGTAGCACTGACCAATCAATTCACATGGTTTCCAAAGTTGTTTTATGCAACTACCCAAACTAAATGTCTATTGGATATAAAGGGGTGAAGGCAAAGTTTAAAGAGAAGCTATTTTGTGAAAAGCTCTGTTGAACTATCAATTTTTAGAACGTCTCAATTTAAACACCTTGAACATTCAGCCATAACAGCCAAGAACCTGGCCAAATATAACATTTACATGCATTGGCCGGGAATCGGACCCGGGTCTCCCGCTTGGAAGGCGAGAATTCTACCACTGAACCACCAATGCTAGCAAGATCAGCAGCGGTTCTACATATGGTCCTGCATATGGTTGTTTATAAGGTTCTGCCAATGGTTCTGAACATGGTTCTGCATACAGTTGTCAGAGTTTTAAAATTAGGGTTATTGCTCAAGGATTCATTCAGGATTCAGGCATCCACATTAAATCAACCTTGCAATCCAATGCTATAAAGCAGCTAAGAATGTATCAAAACAATTCCCCTGATAACATACATCCTTTGTGCATAAGGAAATACTTCTTATTACATGTAATGTAGACACTTTTTCAGAAAACATCATCTCACAAATATAATGAGAGAAAAATGTATAACAGATGGAGCAAAGTCATTTTTCACAGGAAGTCTCCTGGTACAAACCAGCACATGTAAATTGCATTGGCCATGAATCGTAGCTGGTAAAAAGAAAGAAATGTAGCACTGACCAATCAATTCACATGCTTTCCAAAGTTGTTTGATGCAACTACCCAAACTAAATGTCTATTGGATATAAAGGGGTGAAGGCAAAGTTTAAAGAGAAGCTATTTTGTGCAAAGCACTGTTGAACTATCAATTTTTAGAACGTCTCAATTTAAACACCTTGAACATTCAGCCATAACAGCCAAGAAACTGGCCAAATATAACATTTAAGTGTATTGGCCGGTAATGGGAACCGGGCCACCCGCGTGGCAGGCGAGAATTCTACCACTGAACCACCAATGATTGCAAGATCTGCAGTGGTTCTACATATGGTCCTGCATATGGTTCTTTATAAGGTTCTGCCTATGGTTCTGAACATGGTTCTGCATACAGTTGTCAGAGTTTTAAACTTAGGGTTATTGCTCAAGGCTTCATTCAGGATTCAGGCATCCACATTAAATAAACCTTGCAATCCAATGCTAAAAAGCAGCTAAGAATGTATCAAAACAATTCCCCTGATAACATACATTCTTTGTGCATAAGGAAATACTTATTATTACATGTAATGTAGACACTTTTTCACGTTCTCACAAATATAATGAGAGAAAAATGTATAACAGAACGAGCAAAGTCATTTTTCACAGGAAGTCTCTTGGTACAAACCAGCACATGGAAATTGCATTGGCCATGAATCGTAGCTGGTAAAAAGAAAGAAATGTAGCACTGACCAATCAATTCACATGCTTTCCAAAGTTGTTTGATGCAACTACCCAAACTAAATGTCTATTGGATATAAAGGGGTGAAGGCAAAGTTTAAAGAGAAGCTATTTTGTGCAAAGAACTGTTTAACTATCAATTTTTAGAACGTCTCAATTTAAACACCTTGAACATTCAGCCATAACAGCCAAGAACCTGGCCAAATATAACATTTACGTGCATTGGCCCCAAGTATCCCGCGTGGCAGGCGAGAATTCTACCACTGAACCACCAATGCTTACAAGCTCTGCAGTGGTTCTACATATGGTCCTGCATATGGTTCTTTATAAGGTTCTGCACATGGTTCTGCATACAGTTGTCAGAGTTTTAAATTAGGGTTATTGCTCAAGGCTTCATTCAGGATTCAGGCATCCACATTAATAGTAAATCAACCTTGCAATCCAATGCTAAAAAGCAGCTAAGAATGTATCAAAACAATTCGCCTGATAACATACATCCTTTGTGCATAAGGAAATACTTCTTATTACATGTAATGTAGACACTTTTTCAGAAAACATCATCTCACACATATAATGAGAGAAAAATGTATAACAGAAGGAGCAAAGTCATTTTTCATAGGAAGTCTCCTGGTACAAACCAGCACATGTAAATTGCATTGGCCATGAATCGTAGCTGGTAAAAAGAAAGAAATGTAGCACTGACTAATCAATTCACAAGCTTTCCAAAGTTGTTTGATGCAACAACCCAAACTAAATGTCTATTGGATATAAAGGGGTGAAGGCAAAGTTTAAAGAGAAGCTATTTTGTGCAAAGCACTGTTGAACTATCAATTTTTAGAATGTCTCAATTTAAACACCTTGAACATTCAGCCATAACAGCCAAGAACCTGGCCATATATAACATTGACGTGCATTGGCCAGGAATCGGACCCAGGTCTCCCGCGTGGCAGGCGAGAATTCTACCACTGAACCACCAATGCTTGCAAGTTCAGCAGCGGTTCTACATATGGTCCTGCATATGGTTCTTTATAAGGTTCTGCCTATGGTTCTGAACATGGTTCTGCATACAGTTGTCAGAGTTTTAAAATTAGGGTTATTGCTTAAGGCTTCATTCAGGATTCAGGCATCCACATTAAATCAACCTTGCAATTCAATGCTAAAAAGCAGCTAAGAATGTATCAAAACAATTCCCCTGATAACATACATTCTTTGTGCATAAGGAAATACTTATTATTACATGTAATGTAGACACTTTTTCACGTTCTCACAAATATAATGAGAGAAAAATGTATAACAGAAGGAGCAAAGTAATTTTTCACAGGAAGTCTCTTGGTACAAACCAGCACATGGAAATTGCATTGGCCATGAATCGTAGCTGGTAAAAAGAAAGAAATGTAGCACTGACCAATCAATTCACATGCTTTCCAAAGTTGTTTGATGCAACTACCCAAACTAAATGTCTATTGGATATAAAGGGGTGAAGGCAAAGTTTAAAGAGAAGCGATTTTGTGCAAAGAACTGTTTAACTATCAATTTTTAGAACGTCTCAATTTAAACACCTTGAACATTCAGCCATAACAGCCAAGAACCTGGCCAAATATAACATTTACGTGCATTGGCCCCAAGTATCCCGCGTGGCAGGCGAGAATTCTACCACTGAACCACCAATGCTTACAAGCTCTGCAGTGGTTCTACATATGGTCCTGCATATGGTTCTTTATAAGGTTCTGCCTATGGTTCTGAACATGGTTCTGCATACAGTTGTCAGAGTTTTAAAATTAGGGTTATTGCTCAAGGCTTCATTCAGGATTCAGGCATCCACATTAAATCAACCTTGCAATCCAATGCTAAAAAGCAGCTAAGAATGTATCAAAACAATTCCCCTGATAACATACATCCTTTGTGCATAAGGAAATACTTCGTATTACATGTAATGTAGATACTTTTTCACGTTCTCACAAATATAATGAGACAAAAATGTATAACAGAAGGAGCAAAGTCATTTTTCACAGGAAGTCTCCTGGTACAAACCAGCACATGTAAATTGCATTGGCCAAGAATCGTAGCTGGTAAAAATAAAGAAATGTAGCACTGACCAATCAATTCACATGCTTTCCAAAGTTGTTTGATGCAACTACCCAAACCAAATGTCTATTGGATATAAAGGGGTGAAGGCAAAGTTTAAAGAGAACCTTTCTTTTCAAAGCACTGTTGAACTATCAATTTTAGAACGTCTCAATTTAAACACCTTGAACATTCAGCCAAAACAGCCAAGAACCTGGCCAAATATAACATTTACGTGCATTGGCCCCAATTATCCCGCGTGGCAGGCGAGAATTCTACCACTGAACCACCAATGCTTACAAGTTCTGCAGCGGTTCTACATATGGTCCTGCATATGGTTCTTTATATGGTTCTGCACATGGTTCTGCATACAGTTGTCAGAGTTTTAAATTAGGGTTATTGCTCAAGGCTTCATTCAGGATTCAGGCATCCACATTAATAGTAAATCAACCTTGCAATCCAATGCTAAAAAGCAGCTAAGAATGTATCAAAACAATTCCCCTGATAACATACATCCTTTGTGCATAAGGAAATACTTCTTATTACATGTAATGTAGACACTTTTTCAGAAAACATCATCTCACAAATATAATGAGAGAAAAATGTATAACAGAAGGAGCAAAGTCATTTTTCACAGGAAGTCTCCTGGTAAAAACCAGCACATGTAAATTGCATTGGCCATGAATCGTAGCTGGTAAAAAGAAAGAAATGTAGCACTGACCAATCAATTCACATGCTTTCCAAAGTTGTTTGATGCAACTACCCAAACTAAATGTCTATTGGATATAAAGGGGTGAAGGCAAAGTTTAAAGAGAAGCTATTTTGTGAAAAGCTCTGTTGAACTATCAATTTTTAGAACGTCTCAATTTAAACACCTTGAACATTCAGCCATAACAACCAAGAACCTGGCCAAATATAACATTTACGTGCATAGGCCGGGAATCGGACCCAGGTCTCCCGCTTGGAAGGCGAGAATTCTACCACTGAACCACCAATGCTTGCAAGTTCAACAGCGGTTCTACATATGGTCCTGCATATGGTTGTTTATAAGGTTCTGCCAATGGTTCTGAACATGGTTCTGCATACAGTTGTCAGAGTTTTAAACTTAGGGTTATTGCTCAAGGCTTCATTCAGGATTCAGGCATCCACATTAAATAAACCTTGCAATCCAATGCTAAAAAGCAGCTAAGAATGTATCAAAACAATTCCCCTGATAACATACATTCTTTGTGCATAAGGAAATACTTATTATTACATGTAATGTAGACACTTTTTCACGTTCTCACAAATATAATGAGAGAAAAATGTATAACAGAAGGAGCAAAGTCATTTTTCACAGGAAGTCTCTTGGTACATACCAGCACATGGAAATTGCATTGGCCATGAATCGTAGCTGGTAAAAAGAAAGAAATGTAGCACTGACCAATCAATTCACATGCTTTCCAAAGTTGTTTGATGCAAATACACAAACTAAATGTCTATTGGATATAAAGGGGTGAAGGCAAAGTTTAAAGAGAAGCTATTTTGTGCAAAGAACTGTTTAACTATCAATTTTTAGAACGTCTCAATTTAAACACCTTGAACATTCAGCCATAACAGCCAAGAACCTGGCCAAATATAACATTTACATGCATTGGCCCCAAGAATCCCGCGTGGCAGGCGAGAATTCTACCACTGAAGCACCAATGCTTACAAGCTCTGCAGTGGTTCTACATATGGTCCTGCATATGGTTCTTTATAAGGTTCTGCCTATGGTTCTGAACATGGTTCTGCATACAGTTGTCAGAGTTTTAAAATTAGGGTTATTGCTCAAGGCTTCATTCAGGATTCAGGCATCCACATTAATAGTAAATCAACCTTGCAATCCAATGCTAAAAAGCAGCTAAGAATGTATCAAAACAATTCCCCTGATAACATACATCCTTTGTGCATAAGGAAATACTTCTTATTACATGTAATGTAGACACTTTTTCAGAAAACATCATCTCACAAATATAATGAGAGAAAAATGTATAACAGAAGGAGCAAAGTCATTTTTCACAGGAAGTCTCCTGGTAAAAACCAGCACATGTAAATTGTATTGGCCATGAATCGTAGCTGGTAAAAAGAAAGAAATGTAGCACTGACCAATCAATTCACATGCTTTCCAAAGTTGTTTGATGCAACTACCCAAACTAAATGTCTATTGGATATAAAGGGGTGAAGGCAAAGTTTAAAGAGAAGCTATTTTGTGAAAAGCTCTGTTGAACTATCAATTTTTAGAACGTCTCAATTTAAACAACTTGAACATTCAGCCATAACAACCAAGAACCTGGCCAAATATAACATTTACGTGCATAGGCCGGGAATCGGACCCGGGTCTCCAGCTTGGAAGGTGAGAATTCTACCACTGAACCACCAATGCTTGCAAGTTCAGCAGCGGTTCTACATATGGTCCTGCATATGGTTGTTTATAAGGTTCTGCCAATGGTTCTGAACATGGTTCTGCATACAGTTGTCAGAGTTTTAAAATTAGGGTTATTGCTCAAGGCTTCATTCAGGATTCAGGCATCCACATTAAATCAACCTTGCAATCCAATGCTAAAAAGCAGCTAAGAATGTATCAAAACAATTCCCCTGATAACATACATCCTTTGTGCATAAGGAAATACTTCGTATTACATGTAATGTAGATACTTTTTCACGTTCTCACAAATATCATGAGACAAAAATGTATAACAGAAGGAGCAAAGTCATTTTTCACAGGAAGTCTCCTGGTACAAATCAGCACATGTAAATTGCATTGGCCAAGAATCGTAGCTGGTAAAAATAAAGAAATGTAGCACTGACCAATCAATTCACATGCTTTCCAAAGTTGTTTGATGCAACTACCCAAACTAAATGTCTATTGGATATAAAGGGGTGAAGGCAAAGTTTAAAGAGAACCTTTCTTTTCAAAGCACTGTTGAACTATCAATTTTAGAACGTCTCAATTTAAACACCTTGAACATTCAGCCAAAACAGCCAAGAACCTGGCCAAATATAACATTTATGTGCATTGGCCGGGAATCGGACCCGGGTCTCCCGCGTGGCAGGCGAGAATTCTACCACTGAACCACCAATGCTTACAAGTTCTGCAGCGGTTCTACATATGGTCCTGCATATGGTTCTTTATAAGGTTCTGCACATGGTTCTGCATACAGTTGTCAGAGTTTTAAATTAGGGTTATTGCTCAAGGCTTCATTCAGGATTCAGGCATCCACATTAATAGTAAATCAACCTTGCAATCCAATGCTAAAAAGCAGCTAAGAATGTATCAAAACAATTCGCCTGATAACATACATCCTTTGTGCATAAGGAAATACTTCTTATTACATGTAATGTAGACACTTTTTCAGAAAACATCATCTCACACATATAATGAGAGAAAAATGTATAACAGAAGGAGCAAAGTCATTTTTCATAGGAAGTCTCCTGGTACAAACCAGCACATGTAAATTGCATTGGCCATGAATCGTAGCTGGTAAAAAGAAAGAAATGTAGCACTGACTAATCAATTCACAAGCTTTCCAAAGTTGTTTGATGCAACAACCCAAACTAAATGTCTATTGGATATAAAGGGGTGAAGGCAAAGTTTAAAGAGAAGCTATTTTGTGCAAAGCTCTGTTGAACTATCAATTTTTAGAATGTCTCAATTTAAACACCTTGAACATTCAGCCATAACAGCCAAGAACCTGGCCATATATAACATTTACGTGCATTGGCCGGGAATCGGACCCAGGTCTCCCGCGTGGCAGGCGAGAATTCTACCACTGAACCACCAATGCTTGCAAGTTCAGCAGCGGTTCTACATATGGTCCTGCATATGGTTCTTTATAAGGTTCTGCCTATGGTTCTGAACATGGTTCTGCATACAGTTGTCAGAGTTTTAAAATTAGGGTTATTGCTTAAGGCTTCATTCAGGATTCAGGCATCCACATTAAATCAACCTTGCAATCCAATGCTATAAAGCAGCTAAGAATGTATCAAAACAATTCCCCTGATAACATACATCCTTTGTGCATAAGGAAATACTTCGTATTACATGTAATGTAGACACTTTTTCACGTTCTCACAAATATAATGAGAGAAAAATATATAACAGAAGGAGCAAAGTCATTTTTCACAGGAAGTCTCCTGGTACAAACCAGCACATGTAAATTGCATTGGCCAAGAATCGTAGCTGGTAAAAATAAAGAAATGTAGCACTGACCAATCAATTCACATGCTTTCCAAAGTTGTTTGATGCAAATACACAAACTAAATGTCTATTGGATATAAAGGGGTGAAGGCAAAGTTTAAAGAGAACCTTTCTTTTCAAAGCACTGTTGAACTATCAATTTTAGAACGTCTCAATTTAAACACCTTGAACATTCAGCCATAACAGCCAAGAACCTGGACAAATATAACATTTACGTGCATTGGCCCCAAGTATCCCGCGTGGCAGGCGAGAATTCTACCACTGAACCACCAATGCTTACAAGTTCTACAGTGGTTCTACATATGGTCCTGCATATGGTTCTTTATAAGGTTCTGCACATGGTTCTGCATACAGTTGTCAGAGTTTTAAATTAGGGTTATTGCTCAAGGCTTCATTCAGGATTCAGGCATTCACATTAATAGTAAATCAACCTTGCAATCCAATGCTAAAAAGCAGCTAAGAATGTATCAAAACAATTCGCCTGATAACATACATCCTTTGTGCATAAGGAAATACTTCTTATTACATGTAATATAGACACTTTTTCACGTTCTCACAAATATAATGAGAGAAAAATGTATAACAGAAGGAGCAAATCATTTTTCACAGGAAGTCTCCTGGTACAAACCAGCACATGTAAATTGCATTGGCCAAGAATCGTAGCTGGTAAAAAGAAAGAAATGTAGCACTGACCAATCACTTCACATATTTTCCAAAGTTGTTTGATGCAACTACACAAACTAATTGTCTATTGGATATAAAGGGGTGAAGGCAAAGTTTAAAGAGAAACTTTCTTTTCAAAGCACTGTTGAACTATCAATTTTTAGAATGTCTCAATTTAAACACCTTGAACATTCAGCCATAACAGCCAAGAACCTGGCCAAATATAACATTCACGTGCATTGGCCGGGAATCGGACCCGGGTCTCCCGTGTGGCAGGCAAGAATTCTACCACTGAACCACCAATGCTTACAAGTTCTGCAGCGGTTCTACATATGGTCCTGCATATGGTTCTTTATAAGGTTCTGCACATGGTTCTGAACATGGTTCTTCATACAGTTGTCAGAGTTTTAAATTAGTGTTATTGCTCAAGGCTTCATTCAGGATTCAGGCATCCACATTAATAGTAAATCAACCTTGCAATCCAATGCTAAAAAGCAGCTAAGAATGTATCAAAACAATTCCCCTGATAACATACATCCTTTGTGTATAAGGAAATACTTCGTATTACATGTAATGTAGACACTTTTTCACGTTCTCACAAATATAATGAGACAAAAATGTATAACAGAAGGAGCAAAGTCATTTTTCACAGGAAGTCTCCTGGTACAAACCAGCACATGTAAATTGCATTGGCCAAGAATCGTAGCTGGTAAAAATAAAGAAATGTAGCACTGACCAATCAATTCACATGCTTTCCAAAGTTGTTTAATGCAACTACACAAACTAAATGTCTATTGGATATAAAGGGGTGAAGGCAAAGTTTAAAGAGAACCTTTCTTTTCAAAGCACTGTTGAACTATCAATTTTAGAACGTCTCAATTTAAACACCTTGAACATTCAGCCATAACAACCAAGAACCTGGCCAAATATAACATTTACGTGCATTGGCCGGGAATCGGACCCGGGTCTCCCGCTTGGAAGGCGAGAATTCTACCACTGAACCACCAATGCTTGCAAGTTCAGCAGCGGTTCTACATATGGTCCTGCATATGGTTGTTTATAAGGTTCTGCCAATGGTTCTGAACATGGTTCTGCATACAGTTGTCAGAGTTTTAAAATTAGGGTTATTGCTCAAGGCTTCATTCAGGATTCAGGCATCCACATTAAATCAACCTTGCAATCCAATGCTATAAAGCAGCTAAGAATGTATCAAAACAATTCCCCTGATAACATACATCCTTTGTGCATAAGGAAATACTTCGTATTACATGTAATGTAGACACTTTTTCACGTTCTCACAAATATAATGAGAGAAAAATGTATAACAGAAGGAGCAAAGTCATTTTTCACAGGAAGTCTCCTGGTACAAACCAACACATGTAAATTGCATTGGCCAAGAATCGTAGCTCGTAAAAAGAAAGAAATGTAGCACTGACCAATCAATTCACATGCTTTCCAAAGTTGTTTGATGCAACTACACAAACTAATTGTCTATTGGATATAAAGGGGTGAAGGCAAAGTTTAAAGAGAAACTTTCTTTTCAAAGCACTGTTGAACTATCAATTTTTAGAATGTCTCAATTTAAACACCTTGAACATTCAGCCATAACAGCCAAGAACCTGGCCAAATATAACATTGACGTGCATTGGCCGGGAATCGGACCCGGGTCTCCCACGTGGCAGGCGAGAATTCTACCACTGAACCACCAATGCTTACAAGTTCTGCAGCGGTTCTACATATGGTCCTGCATATGGTTCTTTATAAGGTTCTGCACATGGTTCTGCATACAGTTGTCAGAGTTTTAAATTAGGGTTATTGCTCAAGGCTTCATTCAGGATTCAGGCATCCACATTAAATCAACCTTGCAATCCAATGCTATAAAGCAGCTAAGAATGTATCAAAACAATTCCCCTGATAACATACATCCTTTGTGCATAAGGAAATACTTCGTATTACATGTAATGTAGACACTTTTTCACGTTCTCACAAATATAATGAGAGAAAAATATATAACAGAAGGAGCAAAGTCATTTTTCACAGGAAGTCTCCTGGTACAAACCAGCACATGTAAATTGCATTGGCCAAGAATCGTAGCTGGTAAAAATAAAGAAATGTAGCACTGACCAATCAATTCACATGCTTTCCAAAGTTGTTTAATGCAACTACACAAACTAAATGTCTATTGGATATAAAGGGGTGAAGGCAAAGTTTAAAGAGAACCTTTCTTTTCAAAGCACTGTTGAACTATCAATTTTAGAACGTCTCAATTTAAACACCTTGAACATTCAGCCATAACAACCAAGAACCTGGCCAAATATAACATTTACGTGCATTGGCCGGGAATCGGACCCGGGTCTCCTGCTTGGAAGGCGAGAATTCTACCACTGAACCACCAATGCTTGCAAGTTCAGCAGCGGTTCTACATATGGTCCTGCATATGGTTGTTTATAAGGTTCTGCCAATGGTTCTGAACATGGTTCTGCATACAGTTGTCAGAGTTTTAAAATTAGGGTTATTGCTCAAGGCTTCATTCAGGATTCAGGCATCCACATTAAATCAACCTTGCAATCCAATGCTATAAAGCAGCTAAGAATGTATCAAAACAATTCCCCTGATAACATACATCCTTTGTGCATAAGGAAATACTTCTTATTACATGTAATGTAGACACTTTTTCACGTTCTCACAAATATAATGAGAGAAAAATGTATAACAGAAGGAGCAAAGTCATTTTTCACAGGAAGTCTCTTGGTACAAACCAGCACATGTAAATTGCATTGGCCATGAATCGTAGCTGCTAAAAAGAAAGAAATGTAGCACTGACCAATCAATTCACATGCTATCCAAAGTTGTTTGATGCAACTACCCAAACTAAATGTCTATTGGATATAAAGGGGTGAAGGCAAAGTTTAAAGAGAACCTTTCTTTTCAAAGCACTGTTGAACTATCAATTTTAGAACGTCTCAATTTAAACACCTTGAACATTCAGCCAAAACAGCCAAGAACCTGGCCAAATATAACATTTACGTGCATTGGCCCCAATTATCCCGCGTGGCAGGCGAGAATTCTACCACTGAACCACCAATGCTTACAAGTTCTGCAGCGGTTCTACATATGGTCCTGCATATGGTTCTTTATAAGGTTCTGCACATGGTTCTGCATACAGTTGTCAGAGTTTTAAATTAGGGTTATTGCTCAAGGCTTCATTCAGGATTCAGGCATCCACATTAATAGTAAATCAACCTTGCAATCCAATGCTAAAAAGCAGCTAAGAATGTATCAAAACAATTCGCCTGATAACATACATCCTTTGTGCATAAGGAAATACTTCTTATTACATGTAATGTAGACACTTTTTCAGAAAACATCATCTCACAAATATAATGAGAGAAAAATGTATAACAGAAGGAGCAAAGTCATTTTTCATAGGAAGTCTCCTGGTACAAACCAGCACATGTAAATTGCATTGGCCATGAATCGTAGCTGGTAAAAAGAAAGAAATGTAGCACTGACCAATCAATTCACATGCTTTCCAAAGTTGTTTGATGCAACTACCCAAACTAAATGTCTATTGGATATAAAGGGGTGAAGGCAAAGTTTAAAGAGAAGCTATTTTGTGAAAAGCTCTGTTGAACTATCAATTTTTAGAACGTCTCAATTTAAACACCTTGAACATTCAGCCATAACAACCAAGAACCTAGCCAAAAATAACATTTACGTGCATAGGCCGGGAATCGGACCTGGGTCTCCCGCTTGGAAGGCGAGAATTCTACCACTGAACCACCAATGCTTGCAAGTTCAGCAGCGGTTCTACATATGGTCCTGCATATGGTTGTTTATAAGGTTCTGCCAATGGTTCTGAACATGGTTCTGCATACAGTTGTCAGAGTTTTAAAATTAGGGTTATTGCTCAAGGCTTCATTCAGGATTCAGGCATCCACATTAAATCAACCTTGCAATCCAATGCTATAAAGCAGCTAAGAATGTATCAAAACAATTCCCCTGATAACATACATCCTTTGTGCATAAGGAAATACTTCGTATTACATGTAATGTAGACACTTTTTCACGTTCTCACAAATATAATGAGACAAAAATGTATAACAGAAGTAGCAAAGTCATTTTTCACAGGAAGTCTCCTGGTACAAACAAGCACATGTAAATTGCATTGGCCAAGAATCGTAGCTGGTAAAAAGAAAGAAATGTAGCACTGACCAATCAATTCACATGCTTTCCAAAGTTGTTTGATGCAACTACCCAAACTAAATGTCTATTGGATATAAAGGGGTGAAGGCAAAGTTTAAAGAGAAGCTATTTTGTGCAAAGCTCTGTTGAACTATCAATTTTTAGAACGTCTCGATTTAAACACCTTGAACATTCAGCCATAACAGCCAATAACCTGGCCAAATATAATATTTACATGCATTGGTCTGAAATCGAACCCAGGTCTCCCGCGTGGCAGAAGAGAATTCTACCACTGAACCACCAATGCTTCCAAGTTCTACAGCGGTTCTACATACAGTCCTGCATATGGTTGTTTATAAGGTTCTGACCATGGTTCTGAACATGGTTCTGCATACAGTTGTCAGAGTTTTAAACTTAGGGTTATTGCTCAAGGCTTCATTCAGGATTCAGGCATCCACATTAAATCAACCTTGCAATCCAATGCTAAAAAGCAGCTAAGAATGTATCAAAACAATTCCCCTGATAACATACATCCTTTGTGCATAAGGAAATACTTCTTATTACATGTAATGTCGACACTTTTTCAGAAAACATCATCTCACAAATATAATGAGAGAAAAATGTATAACAGAAGGAGCAAAGTCATTTTTCACAGGAAGTCTCCTGGTACAAACCAGCACATGTAAATTGCATTGGCCATGAATCGTAGCTGCTAAAAAGAAAGAAATGTAGCACTGACCAATCAATTCACATGCTTTCCAAAGTTGTTTGATGCAACTACCCAAACTAAATGTCTATTGGATATAAAGGGGTGAAGGCAAAGTTTAAAGAGAAGCTATTTTGTGCAAAGAACTGTTGAACTATCAATTTTTAGAACGTCTCAATTTAAACACCTTGAACATTCAGCCATAACAGCCAAGAAACTGGCCAAATATAACATTTATGTGCATTGGACTGGAATCAGACCCGGGTCTCCCGCTTGGAAGGCGAGAATTCTACCACTGAACCACCAATGCTTGCAAGATAAGCAGCGGTTCTACATATGGTCCTGCATATGGTTGTTTATAAGGTTCTGCCAATGGTTCTGAACATGGTTCTGCATACAGTTGTCAGAGTTTTAAAATTAGGGTTATTGCTCAAGGCTTCATTCAGGATTCAGGCATCCATATTAATAGTCAATCAACCTTGCAATCCAATGCTAAAAAGCAGCTAAGAATGTATCAAAACAATTCCCCAGATAACATACATCCTTTGTGCATAAGGAAATACTTCTTATTACATGTAATGTAGACACTTTTTCAGAAAACATCATCTCACAAATATAATGAGAGAAAAATGTATAACAGAAGGAGCAAAGTCATTTTTCACAGGAAGTCTCCTGGTAAAAACCAGCACATGTAAATTGCATTGGCCAAGAATCGTAGCTGGTAAAAAGAAAGAAATGTAGCACTGACCAATCAATTCACATGCTTTCCAAAGTTGTTTGATGCAACTACCCAAAACTAAATGTCTATTGGATATAAAGGGGTGAAGGCAAAGTTTAAAGAGAAGCTATTTTGTGCAAAGCACTGTTGAACTATCAATTTTCAGAATGTCTCAATTTTAACACCTTGAACATTCAGCCATAACAGCCAAGAACCTGGCCAAATATAACATTTACATGCATTGACCGGGAATCGGACCCGGGTCTCCCGCTTGGAAGGCGAGAATTCTACCACTGAACCACCAATGCTTGCCAGGTCAGCAGCGGTTCTACATATGGTCCTGCATATGGTTGTTTATAAGGTTCTGCCAATGGTTCTGAACATGGTTCTGCATACAGTTGTCAGAGTTTTAAAATTAGGGTTATTGCTCAAGGATTCATTCAGGATTCAGGCATCCACATTAAATCAACCTCGCAATCCAATGCTATAAAGCAGCTAAGAATGTATCAAAACAATTCCCCTGATAACATACATCCTTTGTGCATAAGGAAATACTTCGTATTACATGTAATGTAGACACTTTTTCACGTTCTCACAAATATAATGAGAGAAAAATATATAACAGAAGGAGCAAAGTCATCTTTCAGAGGAAGTCTCCTGGTACAAACCAGCACATGTAAATTGCATTGGCCAAGAATCGTAGCTGGTAAAAAGAAAGAAATGTAGCACTGACCAATCAATTCACATGCTTTCCAAAGTTGTTTGATGCAACTACACAAACTAAATGTCTATTGGATATAAAGGGGTGAAGGCAAACTTTAAATAGAAACTTTATTTTCAAAGCACTGTTGAACTATCAATTTTAGAACGTCTCAATTTAAACACCTTGAACATTCAGCCATAACAGCCAAGAACCTGGCCAAATATAACATTTACGTGCATTGGCCCCAAGTATCCCGTGTGGCAGGCGAGAATTCTACCATTGAACCACCAATGCTTACAAGTTCTGCAGTGGTTCTACATATGGTCCTGCATATGGTTCTTTATAAGGTTCTGCACATGGTTCTGCATACAGTTGTCAGAGTTTTAAATTAGGGTTATTGCTCAAGGCTTCATTCAGGATTCAGGCATTCACATTAATAGTAAATCAACCTTGCAATCCAATGCTAAAAAGCAGCTAAGAATGTATCAAAACAATTCGCCTGATAACATACATCCTTTGTGCATAAGGAAATACTTCTTATTACATGTAATATAGACACTTTTTCACGTTCTCACAAATATAATGAGAGAAAAATGTATAACAGAAGGAGCAAAGTCATTTTTCACAGGAAGTCTCCTGGTACAAACCAGCACATGTAAATTGCATTGGCCAAGAATCGTAGCTGGTAAAAAGAAAGAAATGTAGCACTGACCAATCACTTCACATGCTTTCCAAAGTTGTTTGATACAACTACACAAACTAATTGTCTATTGGATATAAAGGGGTGAAGGCAAAGTTTAAAGAGAAACTTTCTTTTCAAAGCACTGTTGAACTATCAATTTTTAGAATGTCTCAATTTAAACACCTTGAACATTCAGCCATAACAGCCAAGAACCTGGCCAAATATAACATTCACGTGCATTGGCCGGGAATCAGACCCGGGTCTCCTGCATGGCAGGCGAGTATTCTACCACTGCACCACCAATGCTTACAAGTTCTGCAGCGGTTCTACATATGGTCCTGCATATGGTTCTTTATAAGGTTCTGCACATGGTTCTGCATACAGTTGTCAGAGTTTTAAATTAGGGTTATTGCTCAAGGCTTCATTCAGGATTCAGGCATCCACATTAATAGTAAATCAACCTTGCAATCCAATGCTAAAAAGCAGCTAAGAATGTATCAAAACAATTCCCCTGATAACATACATCCTTTGTGCATAAGGAAATACTTCTTATTACATGTAATGTAGACACTTTTTCAGAAAACATCATCTCACAAATATAATGAGAGAAAAATGTATAACAGAAGGAGCAAAATCATTTTTCACAGGAAGTCTCCTGGTAAAAACCAGCACATGTAAATTGCTTTGGCCATGAATCGTAGCTGGTAAAAAGAAAGAAATGTAGCACTGACCAATCAATTCACATGGTTTCCAAAGTTGTTTTATGCAACTACCCAAACTAAATGTCTATTGGATATAAAGGGGTGAAGGCAAAGTTTAAAGAGAAGCTATTTTGTGAAAAGCTCTGTTGAACTATCAATTTTTAGAACGTTTCAATTTAAACACCTTGAACATTCAGCCATAACAGCCAAGAACCTGGCCAAATATAACATTTGCATGCATTGGCCGGGAATCGGACCCGGGTCTCCCGCTTGGAAGGCGAGAATTCTACCACTGAACCACCAATGCTTGCAAGATCAGCAGCGGTTCTACATATGGTCCTGCATATGGTTGTTTATAAGGTTCTGCCAATGGTTCTGAACATGGTTCTGCATACAGTTGTCAGAGTTTTAAAATTAGGGTTATTGCTCAAGGATTCATTCAGGATTCAGGCATCCACATTAAATCAACCTTGCAATCCAATGCTATAAAGCAGCTAAGAATGTATCAAAACAATTCCCCTGATAACATACATCCTTTGTGCATAAGGAAATACTTCGTATTACATGTAATGTAGACACTTTTTCACGTTCTCACAAATATAATGAGAAAAATATATAACAGAAGGAGCAAAGTCATTTTTCAGAGGAAGTCTCCTGGTACAAACCAGCACATGTAAATTGCATTGGCCAAGAATCGTAGCTGGTAAAAATAAAGAAATGTAGCACTGACCAATCAATTCACATGCTTTCCAAAGTTGTTTGATGCAACTACACAAACTAAATGTCTATTGGATATAAAGGGGTGAAGGCAAACTTTAAATAGAAACTTTATTTTCAAAGCACTGTTGAACTATCAATTTTAGAACGTCTCAATTTAAACACCTTGAACATTCAGCCATAACAGCCAAGAACCTGGCCAAATATAACATTTACGTGCATTGGCCCCAAGTATCCCGAGTGGAAGGCGAGAATTCTACCACTGAACCACCAATGCTTACAAGTTCTGCAGTGGTTCTACATATGGTCCTGCATATGGTTCTTTATAAGGTTCTGCACATGGTTCTGCATACAGTTGTCAGAGTTTTAAATTAGGGTTATTGCTCAAGGCTTCATTCAGGATTCAGGCATTCACATTAATAGTAAATCAACCTTGCAATCCAATGCTAAAAAGCAGCTAAGAATGTATCAAAACAATTCGCCTGATAACATACATCCTTTGTGCATAAGGAAATACTTCTTATTACATGTAATATAGACACTTTTTCACGTTCTCACAAATATAATGAGAGAAAAATGTATAACAGAAGGAGCAAAGTCATTTTTCACAGGAAGTCTCCTGGTACAAACCAGCACATGTAAATTGCATTGGCCAAGAATCGTAGCTGGTAAAAAGAAAGAAATGTAGCACTGACCAATCACTTCACATGCTTTCCAAAGTTGTTTGATACAACTACACAAACTAATTGTCTATTGGATATAAAGGGGTGAAGGCAAAGTTTAAAGAGAAACTTTCTTTTCAAAGCACTGTTGAACTATCAATTTTTAGAATGTCTCAATTTAAACACCTTGAACATTCAGCCATAACAGACAAGAACCTGGCCAAATATAACATTCACGTGCATTGGCCGGGAATCGGACCCGGGTCTCCCGCATGGCAGGCGAGTATTCTACCACTGCACCACCAATGCTTACAAGTTCTGCAGCGGTTCTACATATGGTCCTGCATATGGTTCTTTATAAGGTTCTGCACATGGTTCTGCATACAGTTGTCAGAGTTTTAAATTAGGGTTATTGCTCAAGGCTTCATTCAGGATTCAGGCATCCACATTAATAGTAAATCAACCTTGCAATCCAATGCTAAAAAGCAGCTAAGAATGTATCAAAACAATTCCCCTGATAACATACATCCTTTGTGCATAAGGAAATACTTCTTATTACATGTAATGTAGACACTTTTTCAGAAAACATCATCTCACAAATATAATGAGAGAAAAATGTATAACAGAAGGAGCAAAATCATTTTTCACAGGAAGTCTCCTGGTAAAAACCAGCACATGTAAATTGCTTTGGCCATGAATCGTAGCTGGTAAAAAGAAAGAAATGTAGCACTGACCAATCAATTCACATGGTTTCCAAAGTTGTTTTATGCAACTACCCAAACTAAATGTCTATTGGATATAAAGGGGTGAAGGCAAAGTTTAAAGAGAAGCTATTTTGTGAAAAGCTCTGTTGAACTATCAATTTTTAGAACGTCTCAATTTAAACACCTTGAACATTCAGCCATAACAGCCAAGAACCTGGCCAAATATAACATTTACATGCATTGGCCGGGAATCGGACCCGGGTCTCCCGCTTGGAAGGCGAGAATTCTACCACTGAACCACCAATGCTAGCAAGATCAGCAGCGGTTCTACATATGGTCCTGCATATGGTTGTTTATAAGGTTCTGCCAATGGTTCTGAACATGGTTCTGCATACAGTTGTCAGAGTTTTAAAATTAGGGTTATTGCTCAAGGATTCATTCAGGATTCAGGCATCCACATTAAATCAACCTTGCAATCCAATGCTATAAAGCAGCTAAGAATGTATCAAAACAATTCCCCTGATAACATACATCCTTTGTGCATAAGGAAATACTTCTTATTACATGTAATGTAGACACTTTTTCAGAAAACATCATCTCACAAATATAATGAGAGAAAAATGTATAACAGAACGAGCAAAGTCATTTTTCACAGGAAGTCTCTTGGTACAAACCAGCACATGGAAATTGCATTGGCCATGAATCGTAGCTGGTAAAAAGAAAGAAATGTAGCACTGACCAATCAATTCACATGCTTTCCAAAGTTGTTTGATGCAACTACCCAAACTAAATGTCTATTGGATATAAAGGGGTGAAGGCAAAGTTTAAAGAGAAGCTATTTTGTGCAAAGAACTGTTTAACTATCAATTTTTAGAACGTCTCAATTTAAACACCTTGAACATTCAGCCATAACAGCCAAGAACCTGGCCAAATATAACATTTACGTGCATTGGCCCCAAGTATCCCGCGTGGCAGGCGAGAATTCTACCACTGAACCACCAATGCTTACAAGCTCTGCAGTGGTTCTACATATGGTCCTGCATATGGTTCTTTATAAGGTTCTGCACATGGTTCTGCATACAGTTGTCAGAGTTTTAAATTAGGGTTATTGCTCAAGGCTTCATTCAGGATTCAGGCATCCACATTAATAGTAAATCAACCTTGCAATCCAATGCTAAAAAGCAGCTAAGAATGTATCAAAACAATTCGCCTGATAACATACATCCTTTGTGCATAAGGAAATACTTCTTATTACATGTAATGTAGACACTTTTTCAGAAAACATCATCTCACACATATAATGAGAGAAAAATGTATAACAGAAGGAGCAAAGTCATTTTTCATAGGAAGTCTCCTGGTACAAACCAGCACATGTAAATTGCATTGGCCATGAATCGTAGCTGGTAAAAAGAAAGAAATGTAGCACTGACTAATCAATTCACAAGCTTTCCAAAGTTGTTTGATGCAACAACCCAAACTAAATGTCTATTGGATATAAAGGGGTGAAGGCAAAGTTTAAAGAGAAGCTATTTTGTGCAAAGCACTGTTGAACTATCAATTTTTAGAATGTCTCAATTTAAACACCTTGAACATTCAGCCATAACAGCCAAGAACCTGGCCATATATAACATTGACGTGCATTGGCCAGGAATCGGACCCAGGTCTCCCGCGTGGCAGGCGAGAATTCTACCACTGAACCACCAATGCTTGCAAGTTCAGCAGCGGTTCTACATATGGTCCTGCATATGGTTCTTTATAAGGTTCTGCCTATGGTTCTGAACATGGTTCTGCATACAGTTGTCAGAGTTTTAAAATTAGGGTTATTGCTTAAGGCTTCATTCAGGATTCAGGCATCCACATTAAATCAACCTTGCAATTCAATGCTAAAAAGCAGCTAAGAATGTATCAAAACAATTCCCCTGATAACATACATTCTTTGTGCATAAGGAAATACTTATTATTACATGTAATGTAGACACTTTTTCACGTTCTCACAAATATAATGAGAGAAAAATGTATAACAGAAGGAGCAAAGTAATTTTTCACAGGAAGTCTCTTGGTACAAACCAGCACATGGAAATTGCATTGGCCATGAATCGTAGCTGGTAAAAAGAAAGAAATGTAGCACTGACCAATCAATTCACATGCTTTCCAAAGTTGTTTGATGCAACTACCCAAACTAAATGTCTATTGGATATAAAGGGGTGAAGGCAAAGTTTAAAGAGAAGCGATTTTGTGCAAAGAACTGTTTAACTATCAATTTTTAGAACGTCTCAATTTAAACACCTTGAACATTCAGCCATAACAGCCAAGAACCTGGCCAAATATAACATTTACGTGCATTGGCCCCAAGTATCCCGCGTGGCAGGCGAGAATTCTACCACTGAACCACCAATGCTTACAAGCTCTGCAGTGGTTCTACATATGGTCCTGCATATGGTTCTTTATAAGGTTCTGCCTATGGTTCTGAACATGGTTCTGCATACAGTTGTCAGAGTTTTAAAATTAGGGTTATTGCTCAAGGCTTCATTCAGGATTCAGGCATCCACATTAAATCAACCTTGCAATCCAATGCTAAAAAGCAGCTAAGAATGTATCAAAACAATTCCCCTGATAACATACATCCTTTGTGCATAAGGAAATACTTCGTATTACATGTAATGTAGATACTTTTTCACGTTCTCACAAATATAATGAGACAAAAATGTATAACAGAAGGAGCAAAGTCATTTTTCACAGGAAGTCTCCTGGTACAAACCAGCACATGTAAATTGCATTGGCCAAGAATCGTAGCTGGTAAAAATAAAGAAATGTAGCACTGACCAATCAATTCACATGCTTTCCAAAGTTGTTTGATGCAACTACCCAAACCAAATGTCTATTGGATATAAAGGGGTGAAGGCAAAGTTTAAAGAGAACCTTTCTTTTCAAAGCACTGTTGAACTATCAATTTTAGAACGTCTCAATTTAAACACCTTGAACATTCAGCCAAAACAGCCAAGAACCTGGCCAAATATAACATTTACGTGCATTGGCCCCAATTATCCCGCGTGGCAGGCGAGAATTCTACCACTGAACCACCAATGCTTACAAGTTCTGCAGCGGTTCTACATATGGTCCTGCATATGGTTCTTTATATGGTTCTGCACATGGTTCTGCATACAGTTGTCAGAGTTTTAAATTAGGGTTATTGCTCAAGGCTTCATTCAGGATTCAGGCATCCACATTAATAGTAAATCAACCTTGCAATCCAATGCTAAAAAGCAGCTAAGAATGTATCAAAACAATTCCCCTGATAACATACATCCTTTGTGCATAAGGAAATACTTCTTATTACATGTAATGTAGACACTTTTTCAGAAAACATCATCTCACAAATATAATGAGAGAAAAATGTATAACAGAAGGAGCAAAGTCATTTTTCACAGGAAGTCTCCTGGTAAAAACCAGCACATGTAAATTGCATTGGCCATGAATCGTAGCTGGTAAAAAGAAAGAAATGTAGCACTGACCAATCAATTCACATGCTTTCCAAAGTTGTTTGATGCAACTACCCAAACTAAATGTCTATTGGATATAAAGGGGTGAAGGCAAAGTTTAAAGAGAAGCTATTTTGTGAAAAGCTCTGTTGAACTATCAATTTTTAGAACGTCTCAATTTAAACACCTTGAACATTCAGCCATAACAACCAAGAACCTGGCCAAATATAACATTTACGTGCATAGGCCGGGAATCGGACCCAGGTCTCCCGCTTGGAAGGCGAGAATTCTACCACTGAACCACCAATGCTTGCAAGTTCAACAGCGGTTCTACATATGGTCCTGCATATGGTTGTTTATAAGGTTCTGCCAATGGTTCTGAACATGGTTCTGCATACAGTTGTCAGAGTTTTAAACTTAGGGTTATTGCTCAAGGCTTCATTCAGGATTCAGGCATCCACATTAAATAAACCTTGCAATCCAATGCTAAAAAGCAGCTAAGAATGTATCAAAACAATTCCCCTGATAACATACATTCTTTGTGCATAAGGAAATACTTATTATTACATGTAATGTAGACACTTTTTCACGTTCTCACAAATATAATGAGAGAAAAATGTATAACAGAAGGAGCAAAGTCATTTTTCACAGGAAGTCTCTTGGTACATACCAGCACATGGAAATTGCATTGGCCATGAATCGTAGCTGGTAAAAAGAAAGAAATGTAGCACTGACCAATCAATTCACATGCTTTCCAAAGTTGTTTGATGCAAATACACAAACTAAATGTCTATTGGATATAAAGGGGTGAAGGCAAAGTTTAAAGAGAAGCTATTTTGTGCAAAGAACTGTTTAACTATCAATTTTTAGAACGTCTCAATTTAAACACCTTGAACATTCAGCCATAACAGCCAAGAACCTGGCCAAATATAACATTTACATGCATTGGCCCCAAGAATCCCGCGTGGCAGGCGAGAATTCTACCACTGAAGCACCAATGCTTACAAGCTCTGCAGTGGTTCTACATATGGTCCTGCATATGGTTCTTTATAAGGTTCTGCCTATGGTTCTGAACATGGTTCTGCATACAGTTGTCAGAGTTTTAAAATTAGGGTTATTGCTCAAGGCTTCATTCAGGATTCAGGCATCCACATTAATAGTAAATCAACCTTGCAATCCAATGCTAAAAAGCAGCTAAGAATGTATCAAAACAATTCCCCTGATAACATACATCCTTTGTGCATAAGGAAATACTTCTTATTACATGTAATGTAGACACTTTTTCAGAAAACATCATCTCACAAATATAATGAGAGAAAAATGTATAACAGAAGGAGCAAAGTCATTTTTCACAGGAAGTCTCCTGGTAAAAACCAGCACATGTAAATTGTATTGGCCATGAATCGTAGCTGGTAAAAAGAAAGAAATGTAGCACTGACCAATCAATTCACATGCTTTCCAAAGTTGTTTGATGCAACTACCCAAACTAAATGTCTATTGGATATAAAGGGGTGAAGGCAAAGTTTAAAGAGAAGCTATTTTGTGAAAAGCTCTGTTGAACTATCAATTTTTAGAACGTCTCAATTTAAACAACTTGAACATTCAGCCATAACAACCAAGAACCTGGCCAAATATAACATTTACGTGCATAGGCCGGGAATCGGACCCGGGTCTCCAGCTTGGAAGGCGAGAATTCTACCACTGAACCACCAATGCTTGCAAGTTCAGCAGCGGTTCTACATATGGTCCTGCATATGGTTGTTTATAAGGTTCTGCCAATGGTTCTGAACATGGTTCTGCATACAGTTGTCAGAGTTTTAAAATTAGGGTTATTGCTCAAGGCTTCATTCAGGATTCAGGCATCCACATTAAATCAACCTTGCAATCCAATGCTAAAAAGCAGCTAAGAATGTATCAAAACAATTCCCCTGATAACATACATCCTTTGTGCATAAGGAAATACTTCGTATTACATGTAATGTAGATACTTTTTCACGTTCTCACAAATATCATGAGACAAAAATGTATAACAGAAGGAGCAAAGTCATTTTTCACAGGAAGTCTCCTGGTACAAATCAGCACATGTAAATTGCATTGGCCAAGAATCGTAGCTGGTAAAAATAAAGAAATGTAGCACTGACCAATCAATTCACATGCTTTCCAAAGTTGTTTGATGCAACTACCCAAACTAAATGTCTATTGGATATAAAGGGGTGAAGGCAAAGTTTAAAGAGAACCTTTCTTTTCAAAGCACTGTTGAACTATCAATTTTAGAACGTCTCAATTTAAACACCTTGAACATTCAGCCAAAACAGCCAAGAACCTGGCCAAATATAACATTTATGTGCATTGGCCGGGAATCGGACCCGGGTCTCCCGCGTGGCAGGCGAGAATTCTACCACTGAACCACCAATGCTTACAAGTTCTGCAGCGGTTCTACATATGGTCCTGCATATGGTTCTTTATAAGGTTCTGCACATGGTTCTGCATACAGTTGTCAGAGTTTTAAATTAGGGTTATTGCTCAAGGCTTCATTCAGGATTCAGGCATCCACATTAATAGTAAATCAACCTTGCAATCCAATGCTAAAAAGCAGCTAAGAATGTATCAAAACAATTCGCCTGATAACATACATCCTTTGTGCATAAGGAAATACTTCTTATTACATGTAATGTAGACACTTTTTCAGAAAACATCATCTCACACATATAATGAGAGAAAAATGTATAACAGAAGGAGCAAAGTCATTTTTCATAGGAAGTCTCCTGGTACAAACCAGCACATGTAAATTGCATTGGCCATGAATCGTAGCTGGTAAAAAGAAAGAAATGTAGCACTGACTAATCAATTCACAAGCTTTCCAAAGTTGTTTGATGCAACAACCCAAACTAAATGTCTATTGGATATAAAGGGGTGAAGGCAAAGTTTAAAGAGAAGCTATTTTGTGCAAAGCTCTGTTGAACTATCAATTTTTAGAATGTCTCAATTTAAACACCTTGAACATTCAGCCATAACAGCCAAGAACCTGGCCATATATAACATTTACGTGCATTGGCCGGGAATCGGACCCAGGTCTCCCGCGTGGCAGGCGAGAATTCTACCACTGAACCACCAATGCTTGCAAGTTCAGCAGCGGTTCTACATATGGTCCTGCATATGGTTCTTTATAAGGTTCTGCCTATGGTTCTGAACATGGTTCTGCATACAGTTGTCAGAGTTTTAAAATTAGGGTTATTGCTTAAGGCTTCATTCAGGATTCAGGCATCCACATTAAATCAACCTTGCAATCCAATGCTATAAAGCAGCTAAGAATGTATCAAAACAATTCCCCTGATAACATACATCCTTTGTGCATAAGGAAATACTTCGTATTACATGTAATGTAGACACTTTTTCACGTTCTCACAAATATAATGAGAGAAAAATATATAACAGAAGGAGCAAAGTCATTTTTCACAGGAAGTCTCCTGGTACAAACCAGCACATGTAAATTGCATTGGCCAAGAATCGTAGCTGGTAAAAATAAAGAAATGTAGCACTGACCAATCAATTCACATGCTTTCCAAAGTTGTTTGATGCAAATACACAAACTAAATGTCTATTGGATATAAAGGGGTGAAGGCAAAGTTTAAAGAGAACCTTTCTTTTCAAAGCACTGTTGAACTATCAATTTTAGAACGTCTCAATTTAAACACCTTGAACATTCAGCCATAACAGCCAAGAACCTGGACAAATATAACATTTACGTGCATTGGCCCCAAGTATCCCGCGTGGCAGGCGAGAATTCTACCACTGAACCACCAATGCTTACAAGTTCTACAGTGGTTCTACATATGGTCCTGCATATGGTTCTTTATAAGGTTCTGCACATGGTTCTGCATACAGTTGTCAGAGTTTTAAATTAGGGTTATTGCTCAAGGCTTCATTCAGGATTCAGGCATTCACATTAATAGTAAATCAACCTTGCAATCCAATGCTAAAAAGCAGCTAAGAATGTATCAAAACAATTCGCCTGATAACATACATCCTTTGTGCATAAGGAAATACTTCTTATTACATGTAATATAGACACTTTTTCACGTTCTCACAAATATAATGAGAGAAAAATGTATAACAGAAGGAGCAAATCATTTTTCACAGGAAGTCTCCTGGTACAAACCAGCACATGTAAATTGCATTGGCCAAGAATCGTAGCTGGTAAAAAGAAAGAAATGTAGCACTGACCAATCACTTCACATATTTTCCAAAGTTGTTTGATGCAACTACACAAACTAATTGTCTATTGGATATAAAGGGGTGAAGGCAAAGTTTAAAGAGAAACTTTCTTTTCAAAGCACTGTTGAACTATCAATTTTTAGAATGTCTCAATTTAAACACCTTGAACATTCAGCCATAACAGCCAAGAACCTGGCCAAATATAACATTCACGTGCATTGGCCGGGAATCGGACCCGGGTCTCCCGTGTGGCAGGCAAGAATTCTACCACTGAACCACCAATGCTTACAAGTTCTGCAGCGGTTCTACATATGGTCCTGCATATGGTTCTTTATAAGGTTCTGCACATGGTTCTGAACATGGTTCTTCATACAGTTGTCAGAGTTTTAAATTAGTGTTATTGCTCAAGGCTTCATTCAGGATTCAGGCATCCACATTAATAGTAAATCAACCTTGCAATCCAATGCTAAAAAGCAGCTAAGAATGTATCAAAACAATTCCCCTGATAACATACATCCTTTGTGTATAAGGAAATACTTCGTATTACATGTAATGTAGACACTTTTTCACGTTCTCACAAATATAATGAGACAAAAATGTATAACAGAAGGAGCAAAGTCATTTTTCACAGGAAGTCTCCTGGTACAAACCAGCACATGTAAATTGCATTGGCCAAGAATCGTAGCTGGTAAAAATAAAGAAATGTAGCACTGACCAATCAATTCACATGCTTTCCAAAGTTGTTTAATGCAACTACACAAACTAAATGTCTATTGGATATAAAGGGGTGAAGGCAAAGTTTAAAGAGAACCTTTCTTTTCAAAGCACTGTTGAACTATCAATTTTAGAACGTCTCAATTTAAACACCTTGAACATTCAGCCATAACAACCAAGAACCTGGCCAAATACAACATTTACGTGCATTGGCCGGGAATCGGACCCGGGTCTCCCGCTTGGAAGGCGAGAATTCTACCACTGAACCACCAATGCTTGCAAGTTCAGCAGCGGTTCTACATATGGTCCTGCATATGGTTGTTTATAAGGTTCTGCCAATGGTTCTGAACATGGTTCTGCATACAGTTGTCAGAGTTTTAAAATTAGGGTTATTGCTCAAGGCTTCATTCAGGATTCAGGCATCCACATTAAATCAACCTTGCAATCCAATGCTATAAAGCAGCTAAGAATGTATCAAAACAATTCCCCTGATAACATACATCCTTTGTGCATAAGGAAATACTTCGTATTACATGTAATGTAGACACTTTTTCACGTTCTCACAAATATAATGAGAGAAAAATGTATAACAGAAGGAGCAAAGTCATTTTTCACAGGAAGTCTCCTGGTACAAACCAACACATGTAAATTGCATTGGCCAAGAATCGTAGCTCGTAAAAAGAAAGAAATGTAGCACTGACCAATCAATTCACATGCTTTCCAAAGTTGTTTGATGCAACTACACAAACTAATTGTCTATTGGATATAAAGGGGTGAAGGCAAAGTTTAAAGAGAAACTTTCTTTTCAAAGCACTGTTGAACTATCAATTTTTAGAATGTCTCAATTTAAACACCTTGAACATTCAGCCATAACAGCCAAGAACCTGGCCAAATATAACATTGACGTGCATTGGCCAGGAATCGGACCCGGGTCTCCCACGTGGCAGGCGAGAATTCTACCACTGAACCACCAATGCTTACAAGTTCTGCAGCGGTTCTACATATGGTCCTGCATATGGTTCTTTATAAGGTTCTGCACATGGTTCTGCATACAGTTGTCAGAGTTTTAAATTAGGGTTATTGCTCAAGGCTTCATTCAGGATTCAGGCATCCACATTAAATCAACCTTGCAATCCAATGCTATAAAGCAGCTAAGAATGTATCAAAACAATTCCCCTGATAACATACATCCTTTGTGCATAAGGAAATACTTCGTATTACATGTAATGTAGACACTTTTTCACGTTCTCACAAATATAATGAGAGAAAAATATATAACAGAAGGAGCAAAGTCATTTTTCACAGGAAGTCTCCTGGTACAAACCAGCACATGTAAATTGCATTGGCCAAGAATCGTAGCTGGTAAAAATAAAGAAATGTAGCACTGACCAATCAATTCACATGCTTTCCAAAGTTGTTTAATGCAACTACACAAACTAAATGTCTATTGGATATAAAGGGGTGAAGGCAAAGTTTAAAGAGAACCTTTCTTTTCAAAGCACTGTTGAACTATCAATTTTAGAACGTCTCAATTTAAACACCTTGAACATTCAGCCATAACAACCAAGAACCTGGCCAAATATAACATTTACGTGCATTGGCCGGGAATCGGACCCGGGTCTCCTGCTTGGAAGGCGAGAATTCTACCACTGAACCACCAATGCTTGCAAGTTCAGCAGCGGTTCTACATATGGTCCTGCATATGGTTGTTTATAAGGTTCTGCCAATGGTTCTGAACATGGTTCTGCATACAGTTGTCAGAGTTTTAAAATTAGGGTTATTGCTCAAGGCTTCATTCAGGATTCAGGCATCCACATTAAATCAACCTTGCAATCCAATGCTATAAAGCAGCTAAGAATGTATCAAAACAATTCCCCTGATAACATACATCCTTTGTGCATAAGGAAATACTTCTTATTACATGTAATGTAGACACTTTTTCACGTTCTCACAAATATAATGAGAGAAAAATGTATAACAGAAGGAGCAAAGTCATTTTTCACAGGAAGTCTCTTGGTACAAACCAGCACATGTAAATTGCATTGGCCATGAATCGTAGCTGCTAAAAAGAAAGAAATGTAGCACTGACCAATCAATTCACATGCTATCCAAAGTTGTTTGATGCAACTACCCAAACTAAATGTCTATTGGATATAAAGGGGTGAAGGCAAAGTTTAAAGAGAACCTTTCTTTTCAAAGCACTGTTGAACTATCAATTTTAGAACGTCTCAATTTAAACACCTTGAACATTCAGCCAAAACAGCCAAGAACCTGGCCAAATATAACATTTACGTGCATTGGCCCCAATTATCCCGCGTGGCAGGCGAGAATTCTACCACTGAACCACCAATGCTTACAAGTTCTGCAGCGGTTCTACATATGGTCCTGCATATGGTTCTTTATAAGGTTCTGCACATGGTTCTGCATACAGTTGTCAGAGTTTTAAATTAGGGTTATTGCTCAAGGCTTCATTCAGGATTCAGGCATCCACATTAATAGTAAATCAACCTTGCAATCCAATGCTAAAAAGCAGCTAAGAATGTATCAAAACAATTCGCCTGATAACATACATCCTTTGTGCATAAGGAAATACTTCTTATTACATGTAATGTAGACACTTTTTCAGAAAACATCATCTCACAAATATAATGAGAGAAAAATGTATAACAGAAGGAGCAAAGTCATTTTTCATAGGAAGTCTCCTGGTACAAACCAGCACATGTAAATTGCATTGGCCATGAATCGTAGCTGGTAAAAAGAAAGAAATGTAGCACTGACCAATCAATTCACATGCTTTCCAAAGTTGTTTGATGCAACTACCCAAACTAAATGTCTATTGGATATAAAGGGGTGAAGGCAAAGTTTAAAGAGAAGCTATTTTGTGAAAAGCTCTGTTGAACTATCAATTTTTAGAACGTCTCAATTTAAACACCTTGAACATTCAGCCATAACAACCAAGAACCTAGCCAAAAATAACATTTACGTGCATAGGCCGGGAATCGGACCTGGGTCTCCCGCTTGGAAGGCGAGAATTCTACCACTGAACCACCAATGCTTGCAAGTTCAGCAGCGGTTCTACATATGGTCCTGCATATGGTTGTTTATAAGGTTCTGCCAATGGTTCTGAACATGGTTCTGCATACAGTTGTCAGAGTTTTAAAATTAGGGTTATTGCTCAAGGCTTCATTCAGGATTCAGGCATCCACATTAAATCAACCTTGCAATCCAATGCTAAAAAGCAGCTAAGAATGTATCAAAACAATTCCCCTGATAACATACATCCTTTGTGCATAAGGAAATACTTCGTATTACATGTAATGTAGACACTTTTTCACGTTCTCACAAATATAATGAGACAAAAATGTATAACAGAAGGAGCAAAGTCATTTTTCACAGGAAGTCTCCTGGTACAAACCAGCACATGTAAATTGCATTGGCCAAGAATCGTAGCTGGTAAAAAGAAAGAAATGTAGCACTGACCAATCAATTCACATGCTTTCCAAAGTTGTTTGATGCAACTACACAAACTAATTGTCTATTGGATATAAAGGGGTGAAGGCAAAGTTTAAAGAGAAACTTTCTTTTCAAAGCACTGTTGAACTATCAATTTTTAGAATGTCTCAATTTAAACACCTTGAACATTCAGCCATAACAGCCAAGAACCTGGCCAAATATAACATTGACGTGCATTGGCCGGGAATCGGACCCGGGTCTCCCACGTGGCAGGCGAGAATTCTACCACTGAACCACCAATGCTTACAAGTTCTGCAGCGGTTCTACATATGGTCCTGCATATGGTTCTTTATAAGGTTCTGCACATGGTTCTGCATACAGTTGTCAGAGTTTTAAATTAGGGTTATTGCTCAAGGCTTCATTCAGGATTCAGGCATCCACATTAAATCAACCTTGCAATCCAATGCTATAAAGCAGCTAAGAATGTATCAAAACAATTCCCCTGATAACATACATCCTTTGTGCATAAGGAAATACTTCGTATTACATGTAATGTAGACACTTTTTCACGTTCTCACAAATATAATGAGAGAAAAATATATAACAGAAGGAGCAAAGTCATTTTTCACAGGAAGTCTCCTGGTACAAACCAGCACATGTAAATTGCATTGGCCAAGAATCGTAGCTGGTAAAAATAAAGAAATGTAGCACTGACCAATCAATTCACATGCTTTCCAAAGTTGTTTAATGCAACTACACAAACTAAATGTCTATTGGATATAAAGGGGTGAAGGCAAAGTTTAAAGAGAACCTTTCTTTTCAAAGCACTGTTGAACTATCAATTTTAGAACGTCTCAATTTAAACACCTTGAACATTCAGCCATAACAACCAAGAACCTGGCCAAATATAACATTTACGTGCATTGGCCGGGAATCGGACCCGGGTCTCCTGCTTGGAAGGCGAGAATTCTACCACTGAACCACCAATGCTTGCAAGTTCAGCAGCGGTTCTACATATGGTCCTGCATATGGTTGTTTATAAGGTTCTGCCAATGGTTCTGAACATGGTTCTGCATACAGTTGTCAGAGTTTTAAAATTAGGGTTATTGCTCAAGGCTTCATTCAGGATTCAGGCATACACATTAAATCAACCTTGCAATCCAATGCTATAAAGCAGCTAAGAATGTATCAAAACAATTCCCCTGATAACATACATCCTTTGTGCATAAGGAAATACTTCTTATTACATGTAATGTAGACACTTTTTCACGTTCTCACAAATATAATGAGAGAAAAATGTATAACAGAAGGAGCAAAGTCATTTTTCACAGGAAGTCTCTTGGTACAAACCAGCACATGTAAATTGCATTGGCCATGAATCGTAGCTGCTAAAAAGAAAGAAATGTAGCACTGACCAATCAATTCACATGCTATCCAAAGTTGTTTGATGCAACTACCCAAACTAAATGTCTATTGGATATAAAGGGGTGAAGGCAAAGTTTAAAGAGAACCTTTCTTTTCAAAGCACTGTTGAACTATCAATTTTAGAACGTCTCAATTTAAACACCTTGAACATTCAGCCAAAACAGCCAAGAACCTGGCCAAATATAACATTTACGTGCATTGGCCCCAATTATCCCGCGTGGCAGGCGAGAATTCTACCACTGAACCACCAATGCTTACAAGTTCTGCAGTGGTTCTACATATGGTCCTGCATATGGTTCTTTATAAGGTTCTGCACATGGTTCTGCATACAGTTGTCAGAGTTTTAAATTAGGGTTATTGCTCAAGGCTTCATTCAGGATTCAGGCATCCACATTAATAGTAAATCAACCTTGCAATCCAATGCTAAAAAGCAGCTAAGAATGTATCAAAACAATTCGCCTGATAACATACATCCTTTGTGCATAAGGAAATACTTCTTATTACATGTAATGTAGACACTTTTTCAGAAAACATCATCTCACACATATAATGAGAGAAAAATGTATAACAGAAGGAGCAAAGTCATTTTTCATAGGAAGTCTCCTGGTACAAACCAGCACATGTAAATTGCATTGGCCATGAATTGTAGCTGGTAAAAAGAAAGAAATGTAGCACTGACTAATCAATTCACAAGCTTTCCAAAGTTGTTTGATGCAACAACCCAAACTAAATGTCTATTGGATATAAAGGGGTGAAGGCAAAGTTTAAAGAGAAGCTATTTTGTGCAAAGCTCTGTTGAACTATGAATTTTTAGAATGTCTCAATTTAAACACCTTGAACATTCAGCCATAACAGCCAAGAACCTGGCCATATATAACATTTACGTGCATTGGCCGGGAATCGGACCCAGGTCTCCCGCGTGGCAGGCGAGAATTCTACCACTGAACCACCAATGCTTGCAAGATCAGCAGCAGTTCTACATATGGTCCTGCATATGGTTCTTTATAAGGTTCTGCCTATGGTTCTGAACATGGTTCTGCATACAGTTGTCAGAGTTTTAAAATTAGGGTTATTGCTTAAGGCTTCATTCAGGATTCAGGCATCCACATTAAATCAACCTTGCAATTCAATGCTAAAAAGCAGCTAAGAATGTATCAAAACAATTCCCCTGATAACATACATCCTTTGTGCATAAGGAAATACTTCTTATTACATGTAATGTAGACACTTTTTCACGTTCTCACAAATATAATGAGAGAAAAATGTATAACAGAAGGAGCAAAGTCATTTTTCACAGGAAGTCTCCTTGTAAAAACCAACACATGTAAATTGCATTGGCCAAGAATCGTAGCTGGTAAAAATAAAGAAATGTAGCACTGACCAATCAATTCACATGCTTTCCAAAGTTGTTTGATGCAACTACACAAACTAATTGTCTATTGGATATAAAGGGGTGAAGGCAAAGTTTAAAGAGAAACTTTCTTTTCAAAGCACTGTTGAACTATCAGTTTTTAGAATGTCTCAATTTAAACACCTTGAACATTCAGCCATAAAAGCCAAGAACCTGGCCAAATATAACATTTACATGCATTGGCCGGGAATCGGACCCGGGTCTCCCACGTGGCAGGCGAGAATTCTACCACTGAACCACCAATGCTTTCAAGTTCTGCAGCGGTTCTACATATGGTCCTGCATATGGTTCTTTATAAGGTTCTGCACATGGTTCTGCATACAGTTGTCAGAGTTTTAAATTAGGGTTATTGCTCAAGGCTTCATTCAGGATTCAGGCATCCACATTAATAGTAAATCAACCTTGCAATCCAATGCTAAAAAGCAGCTAAGAATGTATCAAAACAATTCCCCTGATAACATACATCCTTTGTGCATAAGGAAATACTTCTTATTACATGTAATGTAGACACTTTTTCAGAAAACATCATCTCACAAATATAATGAGAGAAAAATGTATAACAGAAGGAGCAAAGTCATTTTTCACAGGAAGTCTCCTGGTAAAAACCAGCACATGTAAATTGCATTGGCCATGAATCGTAGCTGGTAAAAAGAAAGAAATGTAGCACTGACCAATCAATTCACATGCTTTCCAAAGTTGTTTGATGCAACTACCCAAACTAAATGTCTATTGGATATAAAGGGGTGAAGGCAAAGTTTAAAGAGAAGCTATTTTGTGAAAAGCTCTGTTGAACTATCAATTTTTAGAACGTCTCAATTTAAACACCTTGAACATTCAGCCATAACAACCAAGAACCTAGCCAAAAATAACATTTACGTGCATAGGCCGGGAATCGGACCTGGGTCTCCCGCTTGGAAGGCGAGAATTCTACCACTGAACCACCAATGCTTGCAAGTTCAGCAGCGGTTCTACATATGGTCCTGCATATGGTTGTTTATAAGGTTCTGCCAATGGTTCTGAACATGGTTCTGCATACAGTTGTCAGAGTTTTAAAATTAGGGTTATTGCTCAAGGCTTCATTCAGGATTCAGGCATCCACATTAAATCAACCTTGCAATCCAATGCTAAAAAGCAGCTAAGAATGTATCAAAACAATTCCCCTGATAACATACATCCTTTGTGCATAAGGAAATACTTCGTATTACATGTAATGTAGACACTTTTTCACGTTCTCACAAATATAATGAGACAAAAATGTATAACAGAAGGAGCAAAGTCATTTTTCACAGGAAGTCTCCTGGTACAAACCAGCACATGTAAATTGCATTGGCCAAGAATCGTAGCTGGTAAAAAGAAAGAAATGTAGCACTGACCAATCAATTCACATGCTTTCCAAAGTTGTTTGATGCAACTACACAAACTAAATGTCTATTGGATATAAAGGGGTGAAGGCAAAGTTTAAAGAGAACCTTTCTTTTCAAAGCACTGTTGAACTATCAATTTTAGAACGTCTCAATTTAAACACCTTGAACATTCAGCCATAACAGCCAAGAACCTGGCCAAATATAACATTTACGTGCATTGGCCCCAAGTATCCCGCGTGGCAGGTGAGAATTCTACCACTGAACCACCAATGCTTACAAGTTCTGCAGTGGTTCTACATATGGTCCTGCATATGGTTCTTTATAAGGTTCTGCACATGGTTCTGCATACAGTTGTCAGAGTTTTAAATTAGGGTTATTGCTCAAGGCTTCATTCAGGATTCAGGCATCCACATTAATAGTAAATCAACCTTGCAATCCAATGCTAAAAAGCAGCTAAGAATGTATCAAAACAATTCGCCTGATAACATACATCCTTTGTGCATAAGGAAATACTTCTTATTACATGTAATGTAGACACTTTTTCAGAAAACATCATCTCACACATATAATGAGAGAAAAATGTATAACAGAAGGAGCAAAGTCATTTTTCATAGGAAGTCTCCGGGTACAAACCAGCACATGTAAATTGAATTGGCCATGAATCGTAGCTGGTAAAAAGAAAGAAATGTAGCACTGACTAATCAATTCACAAGCTTTCCAAAGTTGTTTGATGCAACAACACAAACTAAATGTCTATTGGATATAAAGGGGTGAAGGCAAAGTTTAAAGAGAAGCTATTTTGTGCAAAGCTCTGTTGAACTATCAATTTTTAGAATGTCTCAATTTAAACACCTTGAACATTCAGCCATAACAGCCAAGAACCTGGCCATATATAACATTTACGTGCATTAGCAGGGAATCAGACCCAGGTCTCCCGCGTGGCAGGCGAGAATTCTACCACTGAACCACCAATGCTTGCAAGTTCAGCGGCGGTTCTACATATGGTCCTGCATATGGTTCTTTATAAGGTTCTGCCTATGGTTCTGAACATGGTTCTGCATACAGTTGTCAGAGTTTTAAAATTAGGGTTATTGCTTAAGGCTTCATTCAGGATTCAGGCATCCACATTAAATCAACCTTGCAATTCAATGCTAAAAAGCAGCTAAGAATGTATCAAAACAATTCCCCTGATAACATACATCCTTTGTGCATAAGGAAATACTTCTTATTACATGTAATGTAGACACTTTTTCACGTTCTCACAAATATAATGAGAGAAAAATGTATAACAGAAGGAGCAAAGTCATTTTTCACAGGAAGTCTCCTGGTAAAAACCAACACATGTAAATTGCATTGGCCAAGAATCGTAGCTCGTAAAAAGAAAGAAATGTAGCACTGACCAATCAATTCACATGCTTTCCAAAGTTGTTTGATGCAACTACACAAACTAATTGTCTATTGGATATAAAGGGGTGAAGGCAAAGTTTAAAGAGAAACTTTCTTTTCAAAGCACTGTTGAACTATCAGTTTTTAGAATGTCTCAATTTAAACACCTTGAACATTCAGCCATAAAAGCCAAGAACCTGGCCAAATATAACATTTACGTGCATTGGCCGGGAATCGGACCCGGGTCTCCCACGTGGCAGGCGAGAATTCTACCACTGAACAACCAATGCTTACAAGTTCTGCAGCGGTTCTACATATGGTCCTGCATATGGTTCTTTATAAGGTTCTGCACATGGTTCTGCATACAGTTGTTAGAGTTTTAAATTAGGGTTATTGCTCAAGGCTTCATTCAGGATTCAGGCATCCACATTAACAGTAAATCAACCTTGCAATCCAATGCTAAAAAGCAGCTAAGAATGTATCAAAACAATTCCCCTGATAACATACATCCTTTGTGCATAAGGAAATACTTCTTATTACATGTAATGTAGACACTTTTTCAGAAAACATCATCTCACAAATATAATGAGAGAAAAATGTATAACAGAAGGAGCAAAGTCATTTTTCACAGGAAGTCTCCTGGTAAAAACCAGCACATGTAAATTGCATTGGCCATGAATCGTAGCTGGTAAAAAGAAAGAAATGTAGCACTGACCAATCAATTCACATGCTTTCCAAAGTTGTTTGATGCAACTACCCAAACTAAATGTCTATTGGATATAAAGGGGTGAAGGCAAAGTTTAAAGAGAAGCTATTTTGTGAAAAGCTCTGTTGAACTATCAATTTTTAGAACGTCTCAATTTAAACACCTTGAACATTCAGCCATAACAACCAAGAACCTGGCCAAATATAACATTTACGTGCATAGGCCGGGAATCGGACCCGGGTCTCCCGCTTGGAAGGCGAGAATTCTACCACTGAACCACCAATGCTTGCAAGTTCAGCAGCGGTTCTACATATGGTCCTGCATATGGTTGTTTATAAGGTTCTGCCAATGGTTCTGAACATGGTTCTGCATACAGTTGTCAGAGTTTTAAAATTAGGGTTATTGCTCAAGGCTTCATTCAGGATTCAGGCATCCACATTAAATCAACCTTGCAATCCAATGCTAAAAAGCAGCTAAGAATGTATCAAAAGAATTCCCCTGATAACATACATCCTTTGTGCATAAGGAAATACTTCGTATTACATGTAATGTAGACACTTTTTCACGTTCTCACAAATATAATGAGACAAAAATGTATAACAGAAGGAGCAAAGTCATTTTTCACAGGAAGTCTCCTGGTACAAACCAGCACATGTAAATTGCATTGGCCAAGAATCGTAGCTGGTAAAAAGAAAGAAATGTAGCACTGACCAATCAATTCACATGCTTTCCAAAGTTGTTTGATGCAACTACACAAACTAAATGTCTATTGGATATAAAGGGGTGAAGGCAAAGTTTAAAGAGAACCTTTCTTTTCAAAGCACTGTTGAACTATCAATTTTAGAACGTCTCAATTTAAACACCTTGAACATTCAGCCATAACAGCCAAGAACCTGGCCAAATATAACATTTACGTGCATTGACCCCAAGTATCCCGCGTGGCAGGTTAGAATTCTACCACTGAACCACCAATGCTTACAAGTTCTGCAGTGGTTCTACATATGGTCCTGCATATGGTTCTTTATAAGGTTCTGCACATGGTTCTGCATACAGTTGTCAGAGTTTTAAATTAGGGTTATTGCTCAAGGCTTCATTCAGGATTCAGGCATCCACATTAATAGTAAATCAACCTTGCAATCCAATGCTAAAAAGCAGCTAAGAATGTATCAAAACAATTCGCCTGATAACATACATCCTTTGTGCATAAGGAAATACTTCTTATTACATGTAATGTAGACACTTTTTCAGAAAACATCATCTCACACATATAATGAGAGAAAAATGTATAACAGAAGGAGCAAAGTCATTTTTCATAGGAAGTCTCCGGGTACAAACCAGCACATGTAAATTGAATTGGCCATGAATCGTAGCTGGTAAAAAGAAAGAAATGTAGCACTGACTAATCAATTCACAAGCTTTCCAAAGTTGTTTGATGCAACAACCCAAACTAAATGTCTATTGGATATAAAGGGGTGAAGGCAAAGTTTAAAGAGAAGCTATTTTGTGCAAAGCTCTGTTGAACTATCAATTTTTAGAATGTCTCAATTTAAACACCTTGAACATTCAGCCATAACAGCCAAGAACCTGGCCATATATAACATTTACGTGCATTAGCAGGGAATCGGACCCAGGTCTCCCGCGTGGCAGGCGAGAATTCTACCACTGAACCACCAATGCTTGCAAGTTCAGCAGCGGTTCTACATATGGTCCTGCATATGGTTGTTTATAAGGTTCTGCCAATGGTTCTGAACATGGTTCTGCATACAGTTGTCAGAGTTTTAAAATTAGGGTTATTGCTCAAGGCTTCATTCAGGATTCAGGCATCCACATTAAATCAACCTTGCAATCCAATGCTAAAAAGCAGCTAAGAATGTATCAAAACAATTCCCCTGATAACATACATCCTTTGTGCATAAGGAAATACTTCGTATTACATGTAATGTAGACACTTTTTCACGTTCTCACAAATATAATGAGACAAAAATGTATAACAGAAGGAGCAAAGTCATTTTTCACAGGAAGTCTCCTGGTACAAACCAGCACATGTAAATTGCATTGGCCAAGAATCGTAGCTGGTAAAAAGAAAGAAATGTAGCACTGACCAATCAATTCACATGCTTTCCAAAGTTGTTTGATGCAACTACACAAACTAAATGTCTATTGGATATAAAGGGGTGAAGGCAAAGTTTAAAGAGAACCTTTCTTTTCAAAGCACTGTTGAACTATCAATTTTAGAACGTCTCAATTTAAACACCTTGAACATTCAGCCATAACAGCCAAGAACCTGGCCAAATATAACATTTACGTGCATTGGCCCCAAGTATCCCGCGTGGCAGGTGAGAATTCTACCACTGAACCACCAATGCTTACAAGTTCTGCAGTGGTTCTACATATGGTCCTGCATATGGTTCTTTATAAGGTTCTGCACATGGTTCTGCATACAGTTGTCAGAGTTTTAAATTAGGGTTATTGCTCAAGGCTTCATTCAGGATTCAGGCATCCACATTAATAGTAAATCAACCTTGCAATCCAATGCTAAAAAGCAGCTAAGAATGTATCAAAACAATTCCCCTGATAACATACATCCTTTGTGCATAAGGAAATACTTCTTATTACATGTAATGTAGACACTTTTTCAGAAAACATCATCTCACAAATATAATGAGAGAAAAATGTATAACAGAAGGAGCAAAGTCATTTTTCACAGGAAGTCTCCTGGTAAAAACCAGCACATGTAAATTGCATTGGCCATGAATCGTAGCTGGTAAAAAGAAAGAAATGTAGCACTGACCAATCAATTCACATGCTTTCCAAAGTTGTTTGATGCAACTACCCAAACTAAATGTCTATTGGATATAAAGGGGTGAAGGCAAAGTTTAAAGAGAAGCTATTTTGTGAAAAGCTCTGTTGAACTATCAATTTTTAGAACGTCTCAATTTAAACACCTTGAACATTCAGCCATAACAGCCAAGAACCTGGCCAAATATAACATTTACATGCATTGGCCAGGAATCGGACCCGGGTCTGCCGCTTGAAAGGTGAGAATTCTACCACTGAACCACCAATGATTGCAAGATCTGTAGTGGTTCTACATATGGTCCTGCATATGGTTCTTTATAAGGTTCTGCCTATGGTTCTGAACATGGTTCTGCATACAGTTGTCAGAGTTTTAAACTTAGGGTTATTGCTCAAGGCTTCATTCAGGATTCAGGCATCCACATTAAATAAACCTTGCAATCCAATGCTAAAAAGCAGCTAAGAATGTATGAAAACAATTCCCCTGATAACATACATTCTTTGTGCATAAGGAAATACTTATTATTACATGTAATGTAGACACTTTTTCACGTTCTCACAAATATAATGAGAGAAAAATGTATAACAGAAGGAGCAAAGTCATTTTTCACAGGAAGTCTCTTGGTACAAACCAGCACATGGAAATTGCATTGGCCATGAATCGTAGCTGGTAAAAAGAAAGAAATGTAGCACTGACCAATCAATTCACATGCTTTCCAAAGTTGTTTGATGCAACTACCCAAACTAAATGTCTATTGGATATAAAGGGGTGAAGGCAAAGTTTAAAGAGAAGCTATTTTGTGCAAAGAACTGTTTAACTATCAATTTTTAGAACGTCTCAATTTAAACACCTTGAACATTCAGCCATAACAGCCAAGAACCTGGCCAAATATAACATTTACGTGCATTGGCCCCAAGTATCCCGCGTGGCAGGTGAGAATTCTACCACTGAACCACCAATGCTTACAAGTTCTGCAGTGGTTCTACATATGGTCCTGCATATGGTTCTTTATAAGGTTCTGCACATGGTTCTGCATACAGTTGTCAGAGTTTTAAATTAGGGTTATTGCTCAAGGCTTCATTCAGGATTCAGGCATTCACATTAATAGTAAATCAACCTTGCAATCCAATGCTAAAAAGCAGCTAAGAATGTATCAAAACAATTCGCCTGATAACATACATCCTTTGTGCATAAGGAAATACTTCTTATTACATGTAATGTAGACACTTTTTCACGTTCTCACAAATATAATGAGAGAAAAATGTATAACAGAAGGAGCAAAGTCATTTTTCACAGGAAGTCTCCTGGTACAAACCAGCACATGTAAATTGCATTGGCCAAGAATCGTAGCTGGTAAAAAGAAAGAAATGTAGCACTGACCAATCACTTCACATATTTTCCAAAGTTGTTTGATGCAACTACACAAACTAATTGTCTATTGGATATAAAGGGGTGAAGGCAAAGTTTAAAGAGAAACTTTCTTTTCAAAGCACTGTTGAACTATCAATTTTTAGAATGTCTCAATTTAAACACCTTGAACATTCAGCCATAACAGCCAAGAACCTGGCCAAATATAACATTCACGTGCATTGGCCGGGAATCGCACCCGGGTCTCCCGCGTGGCAGGCAAGAATTCTACCACTGAACCACCAATGCTTACAAGTTCTGCAGCGGTTCTACATATGGTCCTGCATATGGTTCTTTATAAGGTTCTGCACATGGTTCTGAACATGGTTCTTCATACAGTTGTCAGAGTTTTAAATTAGTGTTATTGCTCAAGGCTTCATTCAGGATTCAGGCATCCACATTAATAGTAAATCAACCTTGCAATCCAATGCTAAAAAGCAGCTAAGAATGTATCAAAACAATTCCCCTGATAACATACATCCTTTGTGCATAAGGAAATACTTCTTATTACATGTAATGTAGACACTTTTTCAGAAAACATCATCTCACAAATATAATGAGAGAAAAATGTATAACAGAAGGAGCAAAGTCATTTTTCACAGGAAGTCTCCTGGTACAAACCAGCACATGTAAATTGCATTGGCCAAGAATCGTAGCTGGTAAAAAGAAAGAAATGTAGCACTGACCAATCACTTCACATATTTTCCAAAGTTGTTTGATGCAACTACACAAACTAATTGTCTATTGGATATAAAGGGGTGAAGGCAAAGTTTAAAGAGAAACTTTCTTTTCAAAGCACTGTTGAACTATCAATTTTTAGAATGTCTCAATTTAAACACCTTGAACATTCAGCCATAACAGCCAAGAACCTGGCCAAATATAACATTCACGTGCATTGGCCGGGAATCGGACCCGGGTCTCCCACGTGGCAGGCGAGAATTCTACCACTGAACCACCAATGCTTACAAGTTCTGCAGCGGTTCTACATATGGTCCTGCATATGGTTCTTTATAAGGTTCTGCACATGGTTCTGCATACAGTTGTCAGAGTTTTAAATTAGGGTTATTGCTCAAGGCTTCATTCAGGATTCAGGCATCCACATTAAATCAACCTTGCAATCCAATGCTATAAAGCAGCTATGAATGTATCAAAACAATTCCCCTGATAACATACATCCTTTGTGCATAAGGAAATACTTCGTATTACATGTAATGTAGACACTTTTTCACGTTCTCACAAATATAATGAGAGAAAAATGTATAACAGAAGGAGCAAAGTCATTTTTCACAGGAAGTCTCCTGGTACAAACCAACACATGTAAATTGCATTGGCCAAGAATCGTAGCTCGTAAAAAGAAAGAAATGTAGCACTGACCAATCAATTCACATGCTTTCCAAAGTTGTTTGATGCAACTACACAAACTAATTGTCTATTGGATATAAAGGGGTGAAGGCAAAGTTTAAAGAGAAACTTTCTTTTCAAAGCACTGTTGAACTATCAATTTTTAGAATGTCTCAATTTAAACACCTTGAACATTCAGCCATAACAGCCAAGAACCTGGCCAAATATAACATTGACGTGCATTGGCCGGGAATCGGACCCGGGTCTCCCACGTGGCAGGCGAGAATTCTACCACTGAACCACCAATGCTTACAAGTTCTGCAGCGGTTCTGCATATGGTCCTGCATATGGTTCTTTATAAGGTTCTGCACATGGTTCTGCATACAGTTGTCAGAGTTTTAAATTAGGGTTATTGCTCAAGGCTTCATTCAGGATTCAGGCATCCACATTAAATCAACCTTGCAATCCAATGCTATAAAGCAGCTATGAATGTATCAAAACAATTCCCCTGATAACATACATCCTTTGTGCATAAGGAAATACTTCGTATTACATGTAATGTAGACACTTTTTCACGTTCTCACAAATATAATGAGAGAAAAATATATAACAGAAGGAGCAAAGTCATTTTTCACAGGAAGTCTCTTGGTACAAACCAGCACATGTAAATTGCATTGTCCATGAATCGTAGCTGGTAAAAAGAAAGAAATGTAGCACTGACCAATCAATTCACATGCTTTCCAAAGTTGTTTGATGCAACTACCCAAACTAAATGTCTATTGGATATAAAGGGGTGAAAGCAAAGTTTAAAGAGAAGCTATTTTGTGCAAAGAACTGTTGAACTATCAATTTTTAGAACGTCTCAATTTAAACACCTTGAACATTCAGCCATAACAGCCAAGAACCTGGCCAAATATAACATAGACATGCATTAGCCGGGAATCGGACCCGGGTCTCCCGCTTGGGAGGCGAGAATTCTACCACTGAACCACCAATGCTTGCAAGTTCAGTAGCGGTTCTACATAAGGTTCTGCCTATGGTTCTGAACATGGTTCTGCATACAGTTGTCAGAGTTTTAAACTTAGGGTTATTGCTCAAGGCTTCAATCAGGATTCAGGCATCCACATTAAATCAACCTTGCAATCCAATGCTAAAAAGCAGCTAAGAATGTATCAAAACAATTCCACTGATAACATACATCCTTTGTGCATAAGGAAATACTTCTTATTACATGTAATGTAGACACTTTTTCACGTTCTCACAAATATAATGAGAGAAAAATGTATAACAGAAGGAGCAAAGTCATTTTTCACAGGAAGTCTCCTGGTACAAACCAGCACATGTAAATTGCATTGGCCAAGAATCGTAGCTGGTAAAAAGAAAGAAATGTAGCACTGACCAATACATTCACATGCTTTAAAAAGTTGTTTGATGCAACTACCCAAACTAAATGTCTGTTGGATATAAAGGGGTGAAGGCAAAGTTTAAAGAGAAGCTATTTTGTGCAAGGAACTGTTGAACTATCAAATTTTAGAATGTCTCAATTTAAACACCTTGAACATTCAGCCATAACAGCCAAGAACCTGGCCAAATATAACATTTACGTGCATTGGCCGGGAATCGGACCCGGGTCTCCCGCATGGCAGGCGAGAATTCTACACCTGAACCACCAACGCTTGCAAGATCTGCGGCGGTTCTACATATGGTCCTGCATATGGTTGTTTATAAGGTTCTGCCAATGGTTCTGAACATGGTTCTGCATACAGTTGTCAGAGTTTTAAAATTGGGGTTATTGCTCAAGGCTTCATTCAGGATTCAGGCATCCACATTAAATCAACCTTGCAATCCAATGCTATAAAGCAGCTAAGAATGTATCAAAACAATTCCCCTGATAACATACATCCTTTGTGCATAAGGAAATACTTCGTATTACATGTAATGTAGACACTTTTTCACGTTCTCACAAATATAATGAGAGAAAAATGTATAACAGAAGGAGCAAAGTCATTTTTCACAGGAAGTCTCCTGGTACAAACCAACACATGTAAATTGCATTGGCCAAGAATCGTAGCTCGTAAAAAGAAAGAAATGTAGCACTGACCAATCAATTCACATGCTTTCCAAAGTTGTTTGATGCAACTACACAAACTAATTGTCTATTGGATATAAAGGGGTGAAGGCAAAGTTTAAAGAGAAACTTTCTTTTCAAAGCACTGTTGAACTATCAATTTTTAGAATGTCTCAATTTAAACACCTTGAACATTCAGCCATAACAGCCAAGAACCTGGCCAAATATAACATTGACGTACATTGGCCGGGAATCAGACCCGGGTCTCCCACGTGGCAGGCGAGAATTCTACCACTGAACCACCAATGCTTACAAGTTCTGCAGCGGTTCTACATATGGTCCTGCATATGGTTCTTTATAAGGTTCTGCACATGGTTCTGCATAAAGTTGTCAGAGTTTTAAATTAGGGTTATTGCTCAAGGCTTCATTCAGGATTCAGGCATCCACATTAAATCAACCTTGCAATCCAATGCTATAAAGCAGCTAAGAATGTATCAAAACAATTCCCCTGATAACATACATCCTTTGTGCATAAGGAAATACTTCGTATTACATGTAATGTAGACACTTTTTCACGTTCTCACAAATATAATGAGAGAAAAATATATAACAGAAGGAGCAAAGTCATTTTTCACAGGAAGTCTCCTGGTACAAACCAGCACATGTAAATTGCATTGGCCAAGAATCGTAGCTGGTAAAAATAAAGAAATGTAGCACTGACCAATCAATTCGCATGCTTTCCAAAGTTGTTTAATGCAACTACACAAACTAAATGTCTATTGGATATAAAGGGGTGAAGGCAAAGTTTAAAGAGAACTTTTCTTTTCAAAGCACTGCTGAACTATCAATTTTAGAACGTCTCAATTTAAACACCTTGAACATTCAGCCATAACAACCAAGAACCTGGCCAAATATAACATTTACGTGCATTGGCCGGGAATCGGACCCGGGTCTCCCGCTTGGAAGGCGAGAATTCTACCACTGAACCACCAATGCTTGCAAGTTCAGCAGCGGTTCTACATATGGTCCTGCATATGGTTGTTTATAAGGTTCTGCCAATGGTTCTGAACATGGTTCTGCATACAGTTGTCAGAGTTTTAAAATTAGGGTTATTGCTCAAGGCTTCATTCAGGATTCAGGCATCCACATTAAATCAACCTTGCAATCCAATGCTATAAAGCAGCTAAGAATGTATCAAAACAATTCCCCTGATAACATACATCCTTTGTGCATAAGGAAATACTTCGTATTACATGTAATGTAGACACTTTTTCACGTTCTCACAAATATAATGAGAGAAAAATGTATAACAGAAGGAGCAAAGTCATTTTTCACAGGAAGTCTCCTGGTACAAACCAACACATGTAAATTGCATTGGCCAAGAATCGTAGCTCGTAAAAAGAAAGAAATGTAGCACTGACCAATCAATTCACATGCTTTCCAAAGTTGTTTGATGCAACTACACAAACTAATTGTCTATTGGATATAAAGGGGTGAAGGCAAAGTTTAAAGAGAAACTTTCTTTTCAAAGCACTGTTGAACTATCAATTTTTAGAATGTCTCAATTTAAACACCTTGAACATTCAGCCATAACAGCCAAGAACCTGGCCAAATATAACATTAACGTGCATTGGCCGGGAATCGGACCCGGGTCTCCCACGTGGCAGGCGAGAATTCTACCACTGAACCACCAATGCTTACAAGTTCTGCAGCGGTTCTACATATGGTCCTGCATATGGTTCTTTATAAGGTTCTGCACATGGTTCTGCATACAGTTGTCAGAGTTTTAAATTAGGGTTATTGCTCAAGGCTTCATTCAGGATTCAGGCATCCACATTAAATCAACCTTGCAATCCAATGCTATAAAGCAGCTATGAATGTATCAAAACAATTCCCCTGATAACATACATCCTTTGTGCATAAGGAAATACTTCGTATTACATGTAATGTAGACACTTTTTCACGTTCTCACAAATATAATGAGAGAAAAATGTATAACAGAAGGAGCAAAGTCATTTTTCACAGGAAGTCTCCTGGTACAAACCAACACATGTAAATTGCATTGGCCAAGAATCGTAGCTCGTAAAAAGAAAGAAATGTAGCACTGACCAATCAATTCACATGCTTTCCAAAGTTGTTTGATGCAACTACACAAACTAATTGTCTATTGGATATAAAGGGGTGAAGGCAAAGTTTAAAGAGAAACTTTCTTTTCAAAGCACTGTTGAACTATCAATTTTTAGAATGTCTCAATTTAAACACCTTGAACATTCAGCCATAACAGCCAAGAACCTGGCCAAATATAACATTGACGTGCATTGGCCGGGAATCGGACCCGGGTCTCCCACGTGGCAGGCTTGAATTCTACCACTGAACCACCAATGCTTACAAGTTCTGCAGCGGTTCTGCATATGGTCCTGCATATGGTTCTTTATAAGGTTCTGCACATGGTTCTGCATACAGTTGTCAGAGTTTTAAATTAGGGTTATTGCTCAAGGCTTCATTCAGGATTCAGGCATCCACATTAAATCAACCTTGCAATCCAATGCTATAAAGCAGCTATGAATGTATCAAAACAATTCCCCTGATAACATACATCCTTTGTGCATAAGGAAATACTTCGTATTACATGTAATGTAGACACTTTTTCACGTTCTCACAAATATAATGAGAGAAAAATATATAACAGAAGGAGCAAAGTCATTTTTCACAGGAAGTCTCTTGGTACAAACCAGCACATGTAAATTGCATTGTCCATGAATCGTAGCTGGTAAAAAGAAAGAAATGTAGCACTGACCAATCAATTCACATGCTTTCCAAAGTTGTTTGATGCAACTACCCAAACTAAATGTCTATTGGATATAAAGGGGTGAAAGCAAAGTTTAAAGAGAAGCTATTTTGTGCAAAGAACTGTTGAACTATCAATTTTTAGAACGTCTCAATTTAAACACCTTGAACATTCAGCCATAACAGCCAAGAACCTGGCCAAATATAACATAGACATGCATTAGCCGGGAATCGGACCCGGGTCTCCCGCTTGGGAGGCGAGAATTCTACCACTGAACCACCAATGCTTGCAAGTTCAGTAGCGGTTCTACATAAGGTTCTGCCTATGGTTCTGAACATGGTTCTGCATACAGTTGTCAGAGTTTTAAACTTAGGGTTATTGCTCAAGGCTTCAATCAGGATTCAGGCATCCACATTAAATCAACCTTGCAATCCAATGCTAAAAAGCAGCTAAGAATGTATCAAAACAATTCCACTGATAACATACATCCTTTGTGCATAAGGAAATACTTCTTATTACATGTAATGTAGACACTTTTTCACGTTCTCACAAATATAATGAGAGAAAAATGTATAACAGAAGGAGCAAAGTCATTTTTCACAGGAAGTCTCCTGGTACAAACCAGCACATGTAAATTGCATTGGCCAAGAATCGTAGCTGGTAAAAAGAAAGAAATGTAGCACTGACCAATACATTCACATGCTTTAAAAAGTTGTTTGATGCAACTACCCAAACTAAATGTCTGTTGGATATAAAGGGGTGAAGGCAAAGTTTAAAGAGAAGCTATTTTGTGCAAGGAACTGTTGAACTATCAAATTTTAGAATGTCTCAATTTAAACACCTTGAACATTCAGCCATAACAGCCAAGAACCTGGCCAAATATAACATTTATGTGCATTGGCCAGGAATCAGACCCGGGTCTCCCACGTGGCAGGCGAGAATTCTACCACTGAACCACCAATGCTTACAAGTTCAGTAGCGGTTCTACATATGGTCCTGCATATGGTTCTTTATAAGGTTCGGCACATGGTTCTGCATACAGTTGTCAAGTTTTAAATTAGGGTTATTGCTCAAGGCTTCATTCAGGATTCAGGCATCCACATTAAATCAACCTTGAAATCCAATGCTAAAAAGCAGCTAAGAATGTATCAAAACAATTCCCCTGATAACATACATCCTTTGTGCATAAGGAAATACTTCGTATTACATGTAATGTAGACACTTTTTCACGTTCTCACAAATATAATGAGACAAAAATGTATAACAGAAGGAGCAAAGTCATTTTTCACAGGAAGTCTCCTGGTACAAACCAGCACATGTAAATTGCATTGGCCAAGAATTGTAGCTGGTAAAAAGAAAGAAATGTAGCCCTGACCAATACATTCACATGCTTTAAAAAGTTGTTTGATGCAACTACCCAAACTAAATGTCTGTTGGATATAAAGGGGTGAAGGCAAAGTTTAAAGAGAAGCTATTTTGTGCAAGGAACTGTTGAACTATCAAATTTTAGAATGTCTCAATTTAAACACCTTGAACATTCAGCCATAACAGCCAAGAACCTGGCCAAATATAACATTTATGTGCATTGGCCAGGAATCAGACCCGGGTCTCCCGCGTGGCAGGCGAGAATTCTACCACTGAACCACCAATGCTTACAAGTTCAGTAGCGGTTCTACATATGGTCCTGCATATGGTTCTTTATAAGGTTCGGCACATGGTTCTGCATACAGTTGTCAAGTTTTAAATTAGGGTTATTGCTCAAGGCTTCATTCAGGATTCAGGCATCCACATTAAATCAACCTTGAAATCCAATGCTAAAAAGCAGCTAAGAATGTATCAAAACAATTCCCCTGATAACATACATCCTTTGTGCATAAGGAAATACTTCGTATTACATGTAATGTAGACACTTTTTCACGTTCTCACAAATATAATGAGACAAAAATGTATAACAGAAGTAGCAAAGTCATTTTTCACAGGAAGTCTCCTGGTACAAACAAGCACATGTAAATTGCATTGGCCAAGAATCGTAGCTGGTAAAAAGAAAGAAATGTAGCACTGACCAATCAATTCACATGCTTTCCAAAGTTGTTTGATGCAACTACCCAAACTAAATGTCTATTGGATATAAAGGGGTGAAGGCAAAGTTTAAAGAGAAGCTATTTTGTGCAAAGCTCTGTTGAACTATCAATTTTTAGAACGTCTCAATTTAAACACCTTGAACATTCAGCCATAACAGCCAATAACCTGGCCAAATATAATATTTACATGCATTGGCCTGAAATCGAACACGGGTCTCCCTCGTGGCAGGCGAGAATTCTACCACTGAACCACCAAAGCTTCCAAGTTCTACAGTGGTTCTACATACAGTCCTGCATATGGTTCTTTATAAGGTTCTGACCATGGTTCTGAACATGGTTCTGCATACAGTTGTCAGAGTTTTAAACTTAGGGTTATTGCTCAAGGCTTCATTCAGGATTCAGGCATCCACATTAAATCAACCTTGCAATCCAATGCTAAAAAGCAGCTAAGAATGTATCAAAACAATTCCCCTGATAACATACATCCTTTGTGCATAAGGAAATACTTCTTATTACATGTAATGTCGACACTTTTTCAGAAAACATCATCTCACAAATATAATGAGAGAAAAATGTGTATCAGAAGGAGCAAAGTCATTTTTCACAGGAAGTCTCCTGGTACAAACCAGCACAGGTAAATTGCATTGGCCAAGAATCGTAGCTGGTAAAAAGAAAGAAATGTAGCACTGACCAATCAATTCACATGCTTTCCAAAGTTGTTTGATGCAACTACCCAAACTAAATGTCTATTGGATATAAAGGGGTGAAGGCAAAGTTTAAAGAGAAGCGATTTTGTGCAAAGCACTGTTGAACTATCAATTTTTAGAAAGTCTCAATTTAAACAACTTGAACATTCAGCCATAACAGCCAAGAAACTGGCCAAATAACATTTACGTGCATTGGCCAGGAATCGGACCCAGGTCTCCCGCGTGGCAGGCAAAAATTCTACCACTGAACCACCAATGCTTGCAAGATCTGCAGCGGTTCTACATATGGTCCTGCATATGGTTCTTTATAAGGTTCTGCCTATGGTTCTGAACATGGTTCTGCATACAGTTGTCAGAGTTTTAAACTTAGGGTTATTGCTCAAGGCTTCATTCAGGATTCAGGCATCCACATTAAATCAACCTTGCAATCCAATGCTAAAAAGCAGCTAAGAATGTATCAAAACAATTCCCCTGATAACATACATCCTTTGTGCATAAGGTAATACTTCTTATTACATGTAATGTAGACACTTTTTCACGTTCTCACAAATATAATGAGAGAAAAATGTATAACAGAAGGAGCAAAGTCATTTTTCACAGGAAGTCTCTTGGTACAAACCAGCACATGTAAATTGCATTGTCCATGAATCGTAGCTGGTAAAAAGAAAGAAATGTAGCACTGACCAATCAATTCACATGCTTTCCAAAGTTGTTTGATGCAACTACCCAAACTAAATGTCTATTGGATATAAAGGGGTGAAAGCAAAGTTTAAAGAGAAGCTATTTTGTGCAAAGAACTGTTGAACTATAAATTTTTAGAACGTCTCAATTTAAACACCTTGAACATTCAGCCATAACAGCCAAGAACCTGGCCAAATATAACATTGACGTGCATTGGCCGTGAATAGGACCCGGGTCTCCCGCTTGGGAGGCGAAAATTCTACCACTGAACCACCAATGCTTGCAAGTTCAGTAGCGGTTCTACATATGGTCCTGCATATGGTTCTTTATAAGGTTCTGCCTATGGTTCTGAACATGGTTCTGCATACAGTTGTCAGAGTTTTAAACTTAGGGTTATTGCTCAAGGCTTCATTCAGGATTCAGGCATCCACATTAAATCAACCTTGCAATCCAATGCTAAAAAGCAGCTAAGAATGTATCAAAACAATTCCCCTGATAACATACATCCTTTGTGCATAAGGAAATACTTCTTATTACATGTAATGTAGACACTTTTTCAGAAAACATCATCTCACAAATATAATGAGAGAAAAATGTATAACAGAAGGAGCAAAGTCATTTTTCACAGGAAGTCTCCTGGTACAAACCAGCACATGTAAATTGCATTGGCCATGAATCGTAGCTGCTAAAAAGAAAGAAATGTAGCACTGACCAATCAATTCACATGCTTTCCAAAGTTGTTTGATGCAACTACCCAAACTAAATGTCTATTGGATATAAAGGGGTGAAGGCAAAGTTTAAAGAGAAGCTATTTTGTGCAAAGAACTGTTGAACTATCAATTTTTAGAACGTCTCAATTTAAACACCTTGAACATTCAGCCATAACAGCCAAGAAACTGGCCAAATATAACATTTACGTGCATTGGCTGGGAATCGGACCGGGTCTCCCGCGTTGCAGGCGACAATTCTACCACTGAACAACCAATGCTTCCAAGTTCAGCAGCGGTTCTACATATGGTCCTGCATATGGTTCTTTATAAGGTTCTGCCTATTGTTCTTAACATGGTTCTGCATACAGTTGTCAGAGTTTTAAACTTAGGGTTATTGCTCAAGGCTTCATTCAGGATTCAGGCATCCACATTAAATCAACCTTGCAATCCAATGCTAAAAAGCAGCTAAGAATGTATCAAAACAATTCCCCTGATAACACACATCCTTTGTGCATAAAGTAATACTTCTTATTACATGTAATGTAGACACTTTTTCACGTTCTCACAAATATAATGAGAGAAAAATGTATAACAGAAGGAGCAAAGTCATTTTTCACAGGAAGTCTCTTGGTACAAACCAGCACATGTAAATTGCATTGTCCATGAATCGTAGCTGGTAAAAAGAAAGAAATGTAGCACTGACCAATCAATTCACATGCTTTCCAAAGTTGTTTGATGCAACTACCCAAACTAAATGTCTATTGGATATAAAGGGGTGAAAGCCAAGTGTAAAGAGAAGCTATTTTGTGCAAAGAACTGTTGAACTATCAATTTTTAGAACGTCTCAATTTAAACACCTTGAACATTCAGCCATAACAGCCAAGAAACTGGCCAAATATAACATTTATATGCATTGGCCAATAATCGGACCCGGGTTTCCCGCGTGGCAGGCGAGAATTCTACCACTGAACCACCAATGCTTGCAAAATTTGCAGTGGTTCTACATATGGTCCTGCATATGGTTCTATATAATGTTCTGCCTTTGGTTCTGAACATGGTTCTGCATACAGTTGTCAGAGTTTTAAACTTAGGGTTATTGCTCAAGGCTTCATTCAGGATTCAGGCATCCACATTAAATAAACCTTGCAATCCAATGCTAAAAATCAGCTAAGAATGTATCAAAACAATTCCCCTGATAACATACATCCTTTGTGCAAAAGGAAATACTTCTTATTACATGTAATGTAGACACCTTTTCACGTTCTCACAAATATAATGAGAGAAAAATGTATAACAGAAGGAGCAAAGTCATTTTTCACAGGAAGTCTCTTAGTACAAACCAGCACATGTAAATTGCATTGGCCATGAATCGTAGCTGTAAAAAGAAAGAAATGTAGCACTGACCAATCAATTCACATGCTTTCCAAAGTTGTTTGATGCAACAACCCAAACTAAATGTCTATTGGATATAAAGGGGTGAAGGCAAAGTTTAAAGAGAAGCTATTTTGTGCAAAGAACTGTTGAACTATCAATTTTTAGAACGTCTCAATTTAAACACCTTGAACATTCAGCCATAACAGCCAAGAACCTGGCCAAATATAACATTTACATGCATTGGCCGTGAATCGGACCCGGGTCTCTCGCGTGGGAGGCGAGAATTCTACCACTAAACCACCAATGCTTGCAAGTTCAGCAGCGGTTCTACATATGGTCCTGCATATGGTTCTTTATAAGGTTCTGCCTATGGTTCTGAACATGGTTCTGCATACAGTTGTCAGAGTTTTAAACTTAGGGTTATTGCTCAAGGCTTCATTCAGGATTCAGGCATCCACATTAAATCAACCTTGCAATCCAATGCTAACAAGCAGCTAAGAATGTATCAAAACAATTCCCCTGATAACATACATCCTTTGTGCATAAGGAAATACTTCGTATTACATGTAATGTAGACACTTTTTCACGTTCTCACAAATATAATGAGAGAAAAATGTATAACAGAAGGAGCAAAGTCATTTTTCACAGGAAGTCTCCTGGTACAAACCAGCACATGTAAATTGCATTGGCCAAGAATCGTAGCTGGTAAAAAGAAAGAAATGTAGCACTGACCAATCAATTCACATGCTTTCCAAAGTTGTTTGATGCAACTACCCAAACTAAATGTCTATTGGATATAAAGGGGTGAAGGCAAAGTTTAAAGAGAACCTTTCTTTTCAAACCACTGTTGAACTATCAATTTTAGAACGTCTCAATTTAAACACCTTGAACATTCAGCCATAACAGCCAAGAACCTGGCCAAATATAACTTTTACGTGCATTGGACGGGAATCAGACCTAGGTCTCCTGTGTTGCAGGCAAGAATTCTACCAATGAACCAACAACGCTTACAAGTTCTGCAGCGGTTCTACATATGGTCCTGCATATGGTTCTTTTTATAAGGTTCTGCACATGGTTCTGAACATGGTTCTGCATACAGTTCTCAGAGTTTTAAATTAGGGTTATTGCTCAAGGCTTCATTCAGGATTCAGGCATCCATATTAATAGTCAATCAACCTTGCAATCCAATGCTAAAAAGCAGCTAAGAATGTATCAAAACAATTCCCCTGATAACATACATCCTTTGTGCATAAGGAAATACTTCTTATTACATGTAATGTAGACACTTTTTCAGAAAAAATCATCTCACAAATATAATGAGAGAAAAATGTATAACAGATGGAGCAAAGTCATTTTTCACAGGAAGTCTCCTGGTACAAACCAGCACATGTAAATTGCATTGGCCATGAATCGTAGCTGCTAAAAAGAAAGAAATGTAGCACTGACCAATCAATTCACATGCTTTCCAAAGTTGTTTGATGCAACTACCCAAACTAAATGTCTATTGGATATAAAGGGGTGAAGGCAAAGTTTAAAGAGAAGCTATTTTGTGCAAAGCACTGTTGAACTATCAATTTTTAGAACGTCTCAATTTAAACACCTTGAATATTCAGCCATAACAGCCAAGAAACTGGCCAAATATAACATTTATGTGCATTGGCCGGTAATGGGAACCGGGTCACCCGCGTGGCAGGCGAGAATTCTACCACTGAACCACCAATGATTGCAAGATCTGCAGTGGTTCTACATATGGTCCTGCATATGGTTCTTTATAAGGTTCTGCCTATGGTTCTGAACATGGTTCTGCATACAGTTGTCAGAGTTTTAAACCTAGGGTTATTGCTCAAGGCTTCATTCAGGATTCAGGCATCCACATTAAATAAACCTTGCAATCCAATGCTAAAAAGCAGCTAAGAATGTATCAAAACAATTCCCCTGATAACATACATTCTTTGTGCATAAGGAAATACTTCTTATTACATGTAATGTAGACACTTTTTCACGTTCTCACAAATATAATGAGAGAAAAATGTATAACAGAAGGAGCAAAGTCATTTTTCACAGGAAGTCTCTTGGTACAAACCAGCACATGTAAATTGCATTGGCCATGAATCGTAGCTGGTAAAAAGAAAGAAATGTAGCACTGACCAATCAATTCACATGCTTTCCAAAGTTGTTTGATGCAACTACCCAAACTAAATGTCTATTGGATATAAAGGGGTGAAAGCAAAGTTTAAAGAGAAGCTATTTTGTGCAAAGAACTGTTGAACTATCAATTTTTAGAACGTCTCAATTTAAACACCTTGAACATTCAGCCATAACAGCCAAGAACCTGGCCAAATATAACAATTCCGTGCATTGGCCGGAAATCGGACCCGGGTCTCCAGCATGGCAGGCGAGAATTCTACCACTGAACCACCAAAGCTTCGAAGGTCAGCAGCGGTTCTACATATGGTCCTGCATATGGTTCTTTATAAGGTTCTGCCTATGGTTCTGAACATGGTTCTGCATACAGTTGTCAGAGTTTTAAAATTAGGGTTATTGCTCAAGGCTTCATTCAGGATTCAGGCATCCACATTAAATCAACCTTGCAATCCAATGCTAAAAAGCAGCTAAGAATGTATCAAAACAATTCCCCTGATAACATACATCCTTTGTGCATAAGGAAATACTTCTTATTACATGTAATGTAGACACTTTTTCAGAAAACATCATCTCACACATATAATGAGAGAAAAATGTATAACAGAAGGAGCAAAGTCATTTTTCATAGGAAGTCTCCTGGTACAAACCAGCACATGTAAATTGCATTGGCCATGAATCGTAGCTGGTAAAAAGAAAGAAATGTAGCACTGACCAATCAATTCACAAGCTTTCCAAAGTTGTTTGATGCAATAACCCAAACTAAATGTCTATTGGATATAAAGGGGTGAAGACAAAGTTTAAAGAGAAGCTATTTTGTGCAAAGCTCTGTTGAACTATCAATTTTTAGAATGTCTCAATTTAAACACCTTGAACATTCAGCCATAACAGCCAAGAACCTGGCCATATATAACATTTACATGCATTGGCCAGGAATCGGACCCAGGTCTCCCGCGCGGCAGGCGAGAATTCTACCACTGAACCACCAATGCTTGCAAGTTCAGCGGCGGTTCTACATATGGTCCTGCATATGGTTCTTTATAAGGTTCTGCCTATGGTTCTGAACATGGTTCTGCATACAGTTGTCAGAGTTTTAAAATTAGGGTTATTGCTTAAGGCTTCATTCAGGATTCAAGCATCCACATTAAATCAACCTTGCAATTCAATGCTAAAAAGCAGCTAAGAATGTATCAAAACAATTCCCCTGATAACATACATCCTTTGTGCATAAGGAAATACTTCTTATTACATGTAATGTAGACACTTTTTCACGTTCTCACAAATATAATGAGAGAAAAATGTATAACAGAAGGAGCAAAGTCATTTTTCACAGGAAGTCTCCTGGTAAAAACCAACACATGTAAATTGCATTGGCCAAGAATCGTAGCTCGTAAAAAGAAAGAAATGTAGCACTGACCAATCAATTCACATGCTTTCCAAAGTTGTTTGATGCAACTACACAAACTAATTGTCTATTGGATATAAAGAGGTGAAGGCAAAGTTTAAAGAGAAACTTTCTTTTCAAAGCACTATTGAACTATCAGTTTTTAGAATGTCTCAATTTAAACACCTTGAACATTCAGCCATAACAGCCAAGAACCTGGCCAAATATAACATTTACGTGCATTGGCCGGGAATCGGACCCAGGTCTCCCGCGTGGCAGGCGAGAATTCTACCACTGAACCACCAATGCTTACAAGTTCTGCAGCGGTTCTACATATGGTCCTGCATATGGTTCTTTATAAGGTTCTGCACATGGTTCTGCATACAGTTGTCAGAGTTTTAAATTAGGGTTATTGTTCAAGGCTTCATTCAGGATTCAGGCATCCACATTAATAGTAAATCAACCTTGCAATCCAATGCTAAAAAGCAGCAAAGAATGTATCAAAACAATTCCCCTGATAACATACATCCTTTGGCATTAGGAAATACTTCTTATTACATGTAATGTAGACACTTTTTCACGTTCTCACAAATATAATGAGAGAAAAATGTATAACAGAAGGAGCAAAGTCATTTTTCACAGGAAGTCTCCTGGTAAAAACCAACACATGTAAATTGCATTGGCCAAGAATCGTAGCTCGTAAAAAGAAAGAAATGTAGCACTGACCAATCAATTCACATGCTTTCCAAAGTTGTTTGATGCAACTACCCAAACTAAATGTCTATTGGATATAAAGGGGTGAAGGCAAAGTTTAAAGAGAACCTTTCTTTTCAAAGCACTGTTGAACTATCAATTTTAGAACGTCTCAATTTAAACACCTTGAACATTCAGCCATAACAGCCAAGAACCTGGTCAAATATAACATTTACGTGCATTGCACGGGAATCAGACCCAGGTCTCCTGTGTGGCAGGCAAGAATTCTACCACTGAACCACCAATGCTTACAAGTTCTGCAGCGGTTCTACATATGGTCCTGCATATGGTTCTTTATAAGGTTCTGCACATGGTTCTGATCATGGTTCTGCATACAGTTGTCAGAGTTTTAAATTAGGGTTATTGCTCAAGGCTTCATTCAGGATTCAGGCATCCATATTAATAGTCAATCAACCTTGCAATCCAATGCTAAAAAGCAGCTAAGAATGTATCAAAACAATTCCCCTGATAACATACATCCTTTGTGCATAAGGAAATACTTCTTATTACATGTAATGTAGACACTTTTTCAGAAAACATCATCTCACAAATATAATGAGAGAAAAATGTATAACAGATGGAGCAAAGTCATTTTTCACAGGAAGTCTCCTGGTACAAACCAGCACATGTAAATTGCATTGGCCATGAATCGTAGCTGCTAAAAAGAAAGAAATGTAGCACTGACCAATCAATTCACATGCTTTCCAAAGTTGTTTGATGCAACTACCCAAACTAAATGTCTATTGGATATAAAGGGGTGAAGGCAAAGTTTAAAGAGAAGCTATTTTGTGCAAAGCACTGTTGAACTATCAATTTTTAGAACGTCTCAATTTAAACACCTTGAACATTCAGCCATAACAGCCAAGAAACTGGCCAAATATAACATTTATGTGTATTGGCCGGTAATGGGAACCGGGTCACCCGCGTGGCAGGCGAGAATTCTACCACTGAACCACCAATGATTGCAAGATCTGCAGTGGTTCTACATATGGTCCTGCATATGGATCTTTATAAGGTTCTGCCTATGGTTCTGAACATGGTTCTGCATACAGTTGTCAGAGTTTTAAACTTAGGGTTATTGCTCAAGGCTTCATTCAGGATTCAGGCATCCACATTAAATAAACCTTGCAATCCAATGCTAAAAAGCAGCTAAGAATGTATCAAAACAATTCCCCTGATAACATACATTCTTTGTGCATAAGGAAATACTTATTATTACATGTAATGTAGACACTTTTTCACGTTCTCACAAATATAATGAGAGAAAAATGTATAACAGAAGGAGCAAAGTCATTTTTCACAGGAAGTCTCTTGGTACAAACCAGCACATGGAAATTGCATTGGCCATGAATCGTAGCTGGTAAAAAGAAAGAAATGTAGCACTGACCAATCAATTCACATGCTTTCCAAAGTTGTTTGATGCAACTACCCAAACTAAATGTCTATTGGATATAAAGGGGTGAAGGCAAAGTTTAAAGAGAAGCTATTTTGTGCAAAGAACTGTTTAACTATCAATTTTTAGAACGTCTCAATTTAAACACCTTGAACATTCAGCCATAACAGCCAAGAACCTGGCCAAATATAACATTTACGTGCATTGGCCCCAAGTATCCCGCGTGGCAGGCGAGAATTCTACCACTGAACCACCAATGCTTACAAGCTCTGCAGTGGTTCTACATATGGTCCTGCATATGGTTCTTTATAAGGTTCTGCCTATGGTTCTGAACATGGTTCTGCATACAGTTGTCAGAGTTTTAAAATTAGGGTTATTGCTCAAGGCTTCATTCAGGATTCAGGCATCCACATTAAATCAACCTTGCAATCCAATGCTAAAAAGCAGCTAAGAATGTATCAAAACAATTCCCCTGATAACATACATCCTTTGTGATTAAGGAAATACTTTGTATTACATGTAATGTAGACACTTTTTCACGTTCTCACAAATATAATGAGACAAAAATGTATAACAGAAGGAGCAAAGTCATTTTTCACAGGAAGTCTCCTGGTACAAACCAGCACATGTAAATTGCATTGGCCAAGAATCGTAGCTGGTAAAAATAAAGAAATGTAGCACTGACCAATCAATTCACATGCTTTCCAAAGTTGTTTGATGCAACTACCCAAACTAAATGTCTATTGGATATAAAGGGGTGAAGGCAAAGTTTAAAGAGAACCTTTCTTTTCAAAGCACTGTTGAACTATCAATTTTAGAACGTCTCAATTTAAACACCTTGAACATTCAGCCAAAACAGCCAAGAACCTGGCCAAATATAACATTTACGTGCATTGGCCCCAATTATCCCGCGTGGCAGGCGAGAATTCTACCACTGAACCACCAATGCTTACAAGTTCTGCAGTGGTTCTACATATGGTCCTGCATATGGTTCTTTATAAGGTTCTGCACATGGTTCTGCATACAGTTGTCAGAGTTTTAAATTAGGGTTATTGCTCAAGGCTTCATTCAGGATTCAGGCATCCACATTAAATCAACCTTGCAATTCAATGCTAAAAAGCAGCTAAGAATGTATCAAAACAATTCCCCTGATAACATACATCCTTTGTGCATAAGGAAATACTTCTTATTACATGTAATGTAGACACTTTTTCACGTTCTCACAAATATAATGAGAGAAAAATGTATAACAGAAGGAGCAAAGTCATTTTTCACAGGAAGTCTCCTTGTAAAAACCAACACATGTAAATTGCATTGGCCAAGAATCGTAGCTCGTAAAAAGAAAGAAATGTAGCACTGACCAATCAATTCACATGCTTTCCAAAGTTGTTTGATGCAACTACACAAACTAATTGTCTATTGGATATAAAGGGGTGAAGGCAAAGTTTAAAGAGAAACTTTCTTTTCAAAGCACTGTTGAACTATCAGTTTTTAGAATGTCTCAATTTAAACACCTTGAACATTCAGCCATAAAAGCCAAGAACCTGGCCAAATATAACATTTACGTGCATTGGCCGGGAATCGGGCCCGGGTCTCCCGCGTGGCAGGCGAGAATTCTACCACTGAACCACCAATGCTTACAAGTTCTGCAGCGGTTCTACATATGGTCCTGCATATGGTTCTTTATAAGGTTCTGCACATGGTTCTGCATACAGTTGTCAGAGTTTTAAATTAGGGTTATTGCTCAAGGCTTCATTCAGGATTCAGGCATCCACATTAATAGTAAATCAACCTTGCAATCCAATGCTAAAAAGCAGCTAAGAATGTATCAAAACAATTCCCCTGATAACATACATTCTTTGTGCATAAGGAAATACTTATTATTACATGTAATGTAGACACTTTTTCACGTTCTCACAAATATAATGAGAGAAAAATGTATAACAGAAGGAGCAAAGTCATTTTTCACAGGAAGTCTCTTGGTACAAACCAGCACATGGAAATTGCATTGGCCATGAATCGTAGCTGGTAAAAAGAAAGAAATGTAGCACTGACCAATCAATTCACATGCTTTCCAAAGTTGTTTGATGCAACTACCCAAACTAAATGTCTATTGGATATAAAGGGGTGAAGGCAAAGTTTAATGAGAAGCTATTTTGTGCAAAGAACTGTTTAACTATCAATTTTTAGAACGTCTCAATTTAAACACCTTGAACATTCAGCCATAACAGCCAAGAACCTGGCCAAATATAACATTTACGTGCATTGGCCCCAAGTATCCCGCGTGGCAGGCGAGAATTCTACCACTGAACCACCAATTCTTACAAGCTCTGCAGTGGTTCTACATATGGTCCTGCATATGGTTCTTTATAAGGTTCTGCCTATGGTTCTGAACATGGTTCTGCATACAGTTGTCAGAGTTTTAAAATTAGGGTTATTGCTCAAGGCTTCATTCAGGATTCAGGCATCCACATTAAATCAACCTTGCAATCCAATGCTAAAAAGCAGCTAAGAATGTATCAAAACAATTCCCCTGATAACATACATCCTTTGTGCATAAGGAAATACTTCGTATTACATGTAATGTAGACACTTTTTCACGTTCTCACAAATATAATGAGACAAAAATGTATAACAGAAGGAGCAAAGTCATTTTTCACAGGAAGTCTCCTGGTACAAACCAGCACATGTAAATTGCATTGGCCAAGAATCGTAGCTGGTAAAAATAAAGAAATGTAGCACTGACCAATCAATTCACATGCTTTCCAAAGTTGTTTGATGCAACTACCCAAACCAAATGTCTATTGGATATAAAGGGGTGAAGGCAAAGTTTAAAGAGAACCTTTCTTTTCATAGCACTGTTGAACTATCAATTTTAGAACGTGTCAATTTAAACACCTTGAACATTCAGCCAAAACAGCCAAGAACCTGGCCAAATATAACATTTACGTGCATTGGCCCCAATTATCCCGCGTGGCAGGCGAGAATTCTACCACTGAACCACCAATGCTTACAAGTTCTGCAGTGGTTCTACATATGGTCCTGCATATGGTTCTTTATAAGGTTCTGCACATGGTTCTGCATACAGTTGTCAGAGTTTTAAATTAGGGTTATTGCTCAAGGCTTCATTCAGGATTCAGGCATCCACATTAATAGTAAATCAACCTTGCAATCCAATGCTAAAAAGCAGCTAAGAATGTATCAAAACAATTCGCCTGATAACATACATCCTTTGTGCATAAGGAAATACTTCTTATTACATGTAATGTAGACACTTTTTCAGAAAACATCATCTCACACATATAATGAGAGAAAAATGTATAACAGAAGGAGCAAAGTCATTTTTCATAGGAAGTCTCCTGGTACAAACCAGCACATGTAAATTGCATTGGCCATGAATCGTAGCTGGTAAAAAGAAAGAAATGTAGCACTGACTAATCAATTCACAAGCTTTCCAAAGTTGTTTGATGCAACAACCCAAACTAAATGTCTATTGGATATAAAGGGGTGAAGGCAAAGTTTAAAGAGAAGCTATTTTTTGCAAAGCTCTGTTGAACTATCAATTTTTAGAATGTCTCAATTTAATCACCTTGAACATTCAGCCATAACAGCCAAGAACCTGGCCATATATAACATTTACGTGCATTGGCCGGGAATCGGACCCAGGTCTCCCGCGTGGCAGGCGAGAATTCTACCACTGAACCACCAATGCTTGCAAGTTCAGCAGCGGTTCTACATATGGTCCTGCATATGGTTCTTTATAAGGTTCTGCCTATGGTTCTGAACATGGTTCTGCATACAGTTGTCAGAGTTTTAAAATTAGGGTTATTGCTTAAGGCTTCATTCAGGATTCAGGCATCCACATCAAATCAACCTTGCAATTCAATGCTAAAAAGCAGCTAAGAATGTATCAAAACAATTCCCCTGATAACATACATCCTTTGTGCATAAGGAAATACTTCTTATTACATGTAATGTAGACACTTTTTCACGTTCTCACAAATATAATGAGAGAAAAATGTATAACAGAAGGAGCAAAGTCATTTTTCACAGGAAGTCTCCTTGTAAAAACCAACACATGTAAATTGCATTGGCCAAGAATCGTAGCTCGTAAAAAGAAAGAAATGTAGCACTGACCAATCAATTCACATGCTTTCCAAAGTTGTTTGATGCAACTACACAAACTAATTGTCTATTGGATATAAAGGGGTGAAGGCAAAGTTTAAAGAGAAACTTTCTTTTCAAAGCACTGTTGAACTATCAGTTTTTAGAATGTCTCAATTTAAACACCTTGAACATTCAGCCATAAAAGCCAAGAACCTGGCCAAATATAACATTTACGTGCATTGGCCGGGAATCGGGCCCAGGTCTCCCACGTGGCAGGCGAGAATTCTACCACTGAACCACCAATGCTTACAAGTTCTGCAGCGGTTCTACATATGGTCCTGCATATGGTTCTTTATATGGTTCTGCACATGGTTCTGCATACAGTTGTCAGAGTTTTAAATTAGGGTTATTGCTCAAGGCTTCATTCAGGATTCAGGCATCCACATTAATAGTAAATCAACCTTGCAATCCAATGCTAAAAAGCAGCTAAGAATGTATCAAAACAATTCCCCTGATAACATACATCCTTTGTGCATAAGGAAATACTTCTTATTACATGTAATGTAGACACTTTTTCAGAAAACATCATCTCACAAATATAATGAGAGAAAAATGTATAACAGAAGGAGCAAAGTCATTTTTCACAGGAAGTCTCCTGGTAAAAACCAGCACATGTAAATTGCATTGGCCATGAATCGTAGCTGGTAAAAAGAAAGAAATGTAGCACTGACCAATCAATTCACATGCTTTCCAAAGTTGTTTGATGCAACTACCCAAACTAAATGTCTATTGGATATAAAGGGGTGAAGGCAAAGTTTAAAGAGAAGCTATTTTGTGAAAAGCTCTGTTGAACTATCAATTTTTAGAACGTCTCAATTTAAACACCTTGAACATTCAGCCATAACAACCAAGAACCTGGCCAAATATAACATTTACGTGCATAGGCCGGGAATCGGACCCGGGTCTCCCGCTTGGAAGGCGAGAATTCTACCACTGAACCACCAATGCTTGCAAGTTCAACAGCGGTTCTACATATGGTCCTGCATATGGTTGTTTATAAGGTTCTGCCAATGGTTCTGAACATGGTTCTGCATACAGTTGTCAGAGTTTTAAACTTAGGGTTATTGCTCAAGGCTTCATTCAGGATTCAGGCATCCACATTAAATAAACCTTGCAATCCAATGCTAAAAAGCAGCTAAGAATGTATCAAAACAATTCCCCTGATAATATACATTCTTTGTGCATAAGGAAATACTTATTATTACATGTAATGTAGACACTTTTTCACGTTCTCACAAATATAATGAGAGAAAAATGTATAACAGAAGGAGCAAAGTCATTTTTCACAGGAAGTCTCTTGGTACATACCAGCACATGGAAATTGCATTGGCCATGAATCGTAGCTGGTAAAAAGAAAGAAATGTAGCACTGACCAATCAATTCACATGCTTTCCAAAGTTGTTTGATGCAAATACACAAACTAAATGTCTATTGGATATAAAGGGGTGAAGGCAAAGTTTAAAGAGAAGCTATTTTGTGCAAAGAACTGTTTAACTATCAATTTTTAGAACGTCTCAATTTAAACACCTTGAACATTCAGCCATAACAGCCAATAACCTGGCCAAATATAACATTTACATGCATTGGCCCCAAGTATCCCGCGTGGCAGGCGAGAATTCTACCACTGAACCACCAATGCTTACAAGCTCTGCAGTGGTTCTACATATGGTCCTGCATATGGTTCTTTATAAGGTTCTGCCTATGGTTCTGAACATGGTTCTGCATACAGTTGTCAGAGTTTTAAAATTAGGGTTATTGCTCAAGGCTTCATTCAGGATTCAGGCATCCACATTAATAGTAAATCAACCTTGCAATCCAATGCTAAAAAGCAGCTAAGAATGTATCAAAACAATTCCCCTGATAACATACATCCTTTGTGCATAAGGAAATACTTCTTATTACATGTAATGTAGACACTTTTTCAGAAAACATCATCTCACAAATATAATGAGAGAAAAATGTATAACAGAAGGAGCAAAGTCATTTTTCACAGGAAGTCTCCTGGTAAAAACCAGCACATGTAAATTGCATTGGCCATGAATCGTAGCTGGTAAAAAGAAAGAAATGTAACACTGACCAATCAATTCACATGCTTTCCAAAGTTGTTTGATGCAACTACCCAAACTAAATGTCTATTGGATATAAAGGGGTGAAGCCAAGTTTAAAGAGAAGCTATTTTGTGAAAAGCTCTGTTGAACTATCAATTTTTAGAACGTCTCAATTTAAACAACTTGAACATTCAGCCATAACAACCAAGAACCTGGCCAAATATAACATTTACGTGCATAGGCCGGGAATCGGACCCGGGTCTCCAGCTTAGAAGGCGAGAATTCTACCACTGAACCACCAATGCTTGCAAGTTCAGCAGCGGTTCTACATATGGTCCTGCATATGGTTGTTTATAAGGTTCTGCCAATGGTTCTGAACATGGTTCTGCATACAGTTGTCAGAGTTTTAAAATTAGGGTTATTGCTCAAGGCTTCATTCAGGATTCAGGCATCCACATTAAATCAACCTTGCAATCCAATGCTAAAAAGCAGCTAAGAATGTATCAAAACAATTCCCCTGATATCATACATCCTTTGTGCATAAGGAAATACTTCGTATTACATGTAATGTAGATACTTTTTCACGTTCTCACAAATATCATGAGACAAAAATGTATAACAGAAGGAGCAAAGTCATTTTTCACAGGAAGTCTCCTGGTACAAATCAGCACATGTAAATTGCATTGGCCAAGAATCGTAGCTGGTAAAAATAAAGAAATGTAGCACTGACCAATCAATTCACATGCTTTCCAAAGTTGTTTGATGCAACTACACAAACTAAATGTCTATTGGATATAAAGGGGTGAAGGCAAAGTTTAAAGAGAACCTTTCTTTTCAAAGCACTGTTGAACTATCAATTTTAGAACGTCTCAATTTAAACACCTTGAACATTCAGCCAAAACAGCCAAGAACCTGGCCAAATATAACATTTACGTGCATTGGCCCCAATTATCCCGCGTGGCAGGCGAGAATTCTACCACTGAACCACCAATGCTTACAAGTTCTGCAGTGGTTCTACATATGATCCTGCATATGGTTCTTTATAAGGTTCTGCACATGGTTCTGCATACAGTTGTCAGAGTTTTAAATTAGGGTTATTGCTCAAGGCTTCATTCAGGATTCAGGCATCCACATTAATAGTAAATCAACCTTGCAATCCAATGCTAAAAAGCAGCTGAGAATGTATCAAAACAATTCGCCTGATAACATACATCCTTTGTGCATAAGGAAATACTTCTTATTACATGTAATGTAGACACTTTTTCAGAAAACATCATCTCACACATATAATGAGAGAAAAATGTATAACAGAAGGAGCAAAGTCATTTTTCATAGGAAGTCTCCTGGTACAAACCAGCACATGTAAATTGCATTGGCCATGAATCGTAGCTGGTAAAAAGAAAGAAATGTAGCACTGACTAATCAATTCACAAGCTTTCCAAAGTTGTTTGATGCAACAACCCAAACTAAATGTCTATTGGATATAAAGGGGTGAAGGCAAAGTTTAAAGAGAAGCTATTTTGTGCAAAGCTCTGTTGAACTATCAATTTTTAGAATGTCTCAATTTAAACACCTTGAACATTCAGCCATAACAGCCAAGAACCTGGCCATATATAACATTTACGTGCATTGGCCGGGAATCGGACCCAGGTCTCCCGCGTGGCAGGCGAGAATTCTACCACTGAACCACCAATGCTTGCAAGTTCAACGGCGGTTCTACATATGGTCCTGCATATGGTTCTTTATAAGGTTCTGCCTATGGTTCTGAACATGGTTCTGCATACAGTTGTCAGAGTTTTAAAATTAGGGTTATTGCTTAAGGCTTCATTCAGGATTCAGGCATCCACATTAAATCAACCTTGCAATTCAATGCTAAAAAGCAGCTAAGAATGTATCAAAACAATTCCCCTGATAACATACATCCTTTGTGTATAAGGAAATACTTCTTATTACATGTAATGTAGACACTTTTTCACGTTCTCACAAATATAATGAGAGAAAAATGTATAACAGAAGGAGCAAAGTCATTTTTCACAGGAAGTCTCCTTGTAAAAACCAACACATGTAAATTGAATTGGCCAAGAATCGTAGCTCGTAAAAAGAAAGAAATGTAGCACTGACCAATCAATTCACATGCTTTCCAAAGTTGTTTGATGCAACTACACAAACTAATTGTCTATTGGATATAAAGGGGTGAAGGCAAAGTTTAAAGAGAAACTTTCTTTTCAAAGCACTGTTGAACTATCAGTTTTTAGAATGTCTCAATTTAAACACCTTGAACATTCAGCCATAAAAGCCAAGAACCTGGCCAAATATAACATTTACGTGCATTGGCCGGGAATCGGACCCGGGTCTCCCGCGTGGCAGGCGAGAATTCTACCACTGAACCACCAATGCTTACAAGTTCTGCAGCGGTTCTACATATGGTCCTGCATATGGTTCTTTATAAGGTTCTGCACATTGTTCTGCATACAGTTGTCAGAGTTTTAAATTAGGGTTATTGCTCAAGGCTTCATTCAGGATTCAGGCATCCACATTAATAGTAAATCAACCTTGCAATCCAATGCTAAAAAGCAGCTAAGAATGTATCAAAACAATTCCCCTGATAACATACATCCTTTGTGCATAAGGAAATACTTCTTATTACATGTAATGTAGACACTTTTTCAGAAAACATCATCTCACAAATATAATGAGAGAAAAATGTATAACAGAAGGAGCAAAGTCATTTTTCACAGGAAGTCTCCTGGTAAAAACCAGCACATGTAAATTGCATTGGCCATGAATCGTAGCTGGTAAAAAGAAAGAAATGTAGCACTGACCAATCAATTCACATGCTTTCCAAAGTTGTTTGATGCAACTACCCAAACTAAATGTCTATTGGATATAAAGGGGTGAAGGCAAAGTTTAAAGAGAACCTTTCTTTTCAAAGCACTGTTGAACTATCAATTTTAGAACGTCTCAATTTAAACACCTTGAACATTCAGCCATAACAGCCAAGAACCTGGACAAATATAACATTTACGTGCATTGGCCCCAAGTATCCCGCGTGGCAGGCGAGAATTCTACCACTGAACCACCAATGCTTACAAGTTCTACAGTGGTTCTACATATGGTCCTGTATATGGTTCTTTATAAGGTTCTGCCTATGGTTCTGAACATGGTTCTGCATACAGTTGTCAGAGTTTTAAAATTAGGGTTATTGCTCAAGGCTTCATTCAGGATTCAGGCATCCACATTAAATCAACCTTGCAATCCAATGCTAAAAAGCAGCTAAGAATGTATCAAAACAATTCCCCTGATAACATACATCCTTTGTGCATAAGGAAATACTTCGTATTACATGTAATGTAGACACTTTTTCACGTTCTCACAAATATAATGAGACAAAAATGTATAACAGAAGGAGCAAAGTCATTTTTCACAGGAAGTCTCCTGGTACAAACCAGCACATGTAAATTGCATTGGCCAAGAATCGTAGCTGGTAAAAATAAAGAAATGTAGCACTGACCAATCAATTCACATGCTTTCCAAAGTTGTTTGATGCAACTACCCAAACTAAATGTCTATTGGATATAAAGGGGTGAAGGCAAAGTTTAAAGAGAACCTTTCTTTTCAAAGCACTGTTGAACTATCAATTTTAGAACGTCTCAATTTAAACACCTTGAACATTCAGCCAAAACAGCCAAGAACCTGGCCAAATATAACATTTACGTGCATTGGCCCCAATTTTCCCGCGTGGCAGGCGAGAATTCTACCACTGAACCACCAATGCTTACAAGTTCTGCAGTGGTTCTACATATGGTCCTGCATATGGTTCTTTATAAGGTTCTGCACATGGTTCTGCATACAGTTGTCAGAGTTTTAAATTAGGGTTATTGCTCAAGGCTTCATTCAGGATTCAGGCATCCACATTAATAGTAAATCAACCTTGCAATCCAATGCTAAAAAGCAGCTAAGAATGTATCAAAACAATTCGCCTGATAACATACATCCTTTGTGCATAAGGAAATACTTCTTATTACATGTAATGTAGACACTTTTTCAGAAAACATCATCTCACAAATATAATGAGAGAAAAATGTATAACAGAAGGAGCAAAGTCATTTTTCACAGGAAGTCTCCTGGTAAAAACCAGCACATGTAAATTGCATTGGCCATGAATCGTAGCTGGTAAAAAGAAAGAAATGTAGCACTGACCAATCAATTCACATGCTTTCCAAAGTTGTTTGATGCAACTACCCAAACTAAATGTCTATTGGATATAAAGGGGTGAAGGCAAAGTTTAAAGAGAAGCTATTTTGTGAAAAGCTCTGTTGAACTATCAATTTTTAGAACGTCTCAATTTAAACACCTTGAACATTCAGCCATAACAACCAAGAACCTGGCCAAATATAACATTTACGTGCATAGGCCGGGAATCGGACCTGGGTCTCCCGCTTGGAAGGCGAGAATTCTACCACTGAACCACCAATGCTTGCAAGTTCAGCAGCGGTTCTACATATGGTCCTGCATATGGTTGTTTATAAGGTTCTGCCAATGGTTCTGAACATGGTTCTGCATACAGTTGTCAGAGTTTTAAAATTAGGGTTATTGCTCAAGGCTTCATTCAGGATTCAGGCATCCACATTAAATCAACCTTGCAATCCAATGCTAAAAAGCAGCTAAGAATGTATCAAAACAATTCCCCTGATAACATACATCCTTTGTGCATAAGGAAATACTTCGTATTACATGTAATGTAGACACTTTTTCACGTTCTCACAAATATAATGAGACAAAAATGTATAACAGAAGGAGCAAAGTCATTTTTCACAGGAAGTCTCCTGGTACAAACCAGCACATGTAAATTGCATTGGCCAAGAATCGTAGCTGGTAAAAAGAAAGAAATGTAGCACTGACCAATCAATTCACATGCTTTCCAAAGTTGTTTGATGCAACTACACAAACTAAATGTCTATTGGATATAAAGGGGTGAAGGCAAAGTTTAAAGAGAACCTTTCTTTTCAAAGCACTGTTGAACTATCAATTTTAGAACGTCTCAATTTAAACACCTTGAACATTCAGCCATAACAGCCAAGAACCTGGCCAAATATAACATTTACGTGCATTGGCCCCAAGTATCCCACGTGGCAGGTGAGAATTCTACCACTGAACCACCAATGCTTACAAGTTCTGCAGTGGTTCTACATATGGTCCTGCATATGGTTCTTTATAAGGTTCTGCACATGGTTCTGCATACAGTTGTCAGAGTTTTAAATTAGGGTTATTGCTCAAGGCTTCATTCAGGATTCAGGCATCCACATTAATAGTAAATCAACCTTGCAATCCAATGCTAAAAAGCAGCTAAGAATGTATCAAAACAATTCGCCTGATAACATACATCCTTTGTGCATAAGGAAATACTTCTTATTACATGTAATGTAGACACTTTTTCAGAAAACATCATCTCACACATATAATGAGAGAAAAATGTATAACAGAAGGAGCAAAGTCATTTTTCATAGGAAGTCTCCGGGTACAAACCAGCACATGTAAATTGAATTGGCCATGAATCGTAGCTGGTAAAAAGAAAGAAATGTAGCACTGACTAATCAATTCACAAGCTTTCCAAAGTTGTTTGATGCAACAACCCAAACTAAATGTCTATTGGATATAAAGGGGTGAAGGCAAAGTTTAAAGAGAAGCTATTTTGTGCAAAGCTCTGTTGAACTATCAATTTTTAGAATGTCTCAATTTAAACACCTTGAACATTCAGCCATAACAGCCAAGAACCTGGCCATATATAACATTTACGTGCATTAGCAGGGAATCAGACCCAGGTCTCCCGCGTGGCAGGCGAGAATTCTACCACTGAACCACCAATGCTTGCAAGTTCAGCGGCGGTTCTACATATGGTCCTGCATATGGTTCTTTATAAGGTTCTGCCTATGGTTCTGAACATGGTTCTGCATACAGTTGTCAGAGTTTTAAAATTAGGGTTATTGCTTAAGGCTTCATTCAGGATTCAGGCATCCACATTAAATCAACCTTGCAATTCAATGCTAAAAAGCAGCTAAGAATGTATCAAAACAATTCCCCTGATAACATACATCCTTTGTGCATAAGGAAATACTTCTTATTACATGTAATGTAGACACTTTTTCACGTTCTCACAAATATAATGAGAGAAAAATGTATAACAGAAGGAGCAAAGTCATTTTTCACAGGAAGTCTCCTGGTAAAAACCAACACATGTAAATTGCATTGGCCAAGAATCGTAGCTCGTAAAAAGAAAGAAATGTAGCACTGACCAATCAATTCACATGCTTTCCAAAGTTGTTTGATGCAACTACACAAACTAATTGTCTATTGGATATAAAGGGGTGAAGGCAAAGTTTAAAGAGAAACTTTCTTTTCAAAGCACTGTTGAACTATCAGTTTTTAGAACGTCTCAATTTAAACACCTTGAACATTCAGCCATAAAAGCCAAGAACCTGGCCAAATATATCATTTACGTGCATTGGCCGGGAATCGGACCCGGGTCTCCCGCGTGGCAGGCGAGAATTCTACCACTGAACCACCAATGCTTACAAGTTCTGCAGCGGTTCTACATATGGTCCTGCATATGGTTCTTTATAAGGTTCTGCACATGGTTCTGCATACAGTTGTCAGAGTTTTAAATTAGGGTTAATGCTCAAGGCTTCATTCAGGATTCAGGCATCCACATTAAATCAACCTTGCAATCCAATGCTATAAAGCAGCTAAGAATGTATCAAAACAATTCCCCTGGTAACATACATCCTTTGTGCATAAGGAAATACTTCGTATTACATGTAATGTAGACACTTTTTCACGTTCTCACAAATATAATGAGAGAAAAATATATAACAGAAGGAGCAAAGTCATTTTTTACAGGTAGTCTCCTGGTACAAACCAGCACATGTAAATTGCATTGGCCAAGAATCGTAGCTGGTAAAAATAAAGAAATGTAGCACTGACCAATCAATTCACATGCTTTCCAAAGTTGTTTGATGCAAATACACAAACTAAATGTCTATTGGATATAAAGGGGTGAAGGCAAAGTTTAAAGAGAACCTTTCTTTTCAAAGCACTGTTGAACTATCAATTTTAGAACGTCTCAATTTAAACACCTTGAACATTCAGCCATAACAGCCAAGAACCTGGCCAAATATAACATTTACGTGCATTGGCCCCAAGTATCCCGCGTGGCAGGCGAGAATTCTACCACTGAACCACCAATGCTTACAAGTTCTACAGTGGTTCTACATATGGTCCTGCATATGGTTCTTTATAAGGTTCTGCACATGGTTCTGCATACAGTTGTCAGAGTTTTAAATTAGGGTTATTGCTCAAGGCTTCATTCAGGATTCAGGCATTCACATTAATAGTAAATCAACCTTGCAATCCAATGCTAAAAAGCAGCTAAGAATGTATCAAAACAATTCGCCTGATAACATACATCCTTTGTGCATAAGGAAATACTTCTTATTACATGTAATATAGACACTTTTTCACGTTCTCACAAATATAATGAGAGAAAAATGTATAACAGAAGGAGCAAAGTCATTTTTCACAGGAAGTCTCCTGGTACAAACCAGCACATGTAAATTGCATTGGCCAAGAATCGTAGCTGGTAAAAAGAAAGAAATGTAGCACTGACCAATCACTTCACATATTTTCCAAAGTTGTTTGATGCAACTACACAAACTAATTGTCTATTGGATATAAAGGGGTGAAGGCAAAGTTTAAAGAGAAACTTTATTTTCAAAGCACTGTTGAACTATCAATTTTTAGAATGTCTCAATTTAAACACCTTGAACATTCAGCCATAACAGCCAAGAACCTGGCCAAATATAACATTCACGTGCATTGGCCGGGAATCGGACCCGGGTCTCCCGCGTGGCAGGCAAGAATTCTACCACTGAACCACCAATGCTTACAAGTTCTGCAGCGGTTCTACATATGGTCCTGCATATGGTTCTTTATAAGGTTCTGCACATGGTTCTGAACATGGTTCTTCATACAGTTGTCAGAGTTTTAAATTAGTGTTATTGCTCAAGGCTTCATTCAGGATTCAGGCATCCACATTAATAGTAAATCAACCTTGCAATCCAATGCTAAAAAGCAGTTAAGAATGTATCAAAACAATTCCCCTGATAACATACATCCTTTGTGCATAAGGAAATACTTCTTATTACATGTAATGTAGACACTTTTTCAGAAAACATCATCTCACAAATATAATGAGAGAAAAATGTATAACAGAAGGAGCAAAGTCATTTTTCACAGGAAGTCTCCTGGTAAAAACCAGCACATGTAAATTGCATTGGCCATGAATCGTAGCTGGTAAAAAGAAAGAAATGTAGCACTGACCAATCAATTCACATGCTTTCCAAAGTTGTTTGATGCAACTACCCAAACTAAATGTCTATTGGATATAAAGGGGTGAAGGCAAAGTTTAAAGAGAAGCTATTTTGTGAAAAGCTCTGTTGAACTATCAATTTTTAGAACGTCTCAATTTAAACACCTTGAACATTCAGCCATAACAGCCAAGAACCTGGCCAAATATAACATTTACATGCATTGGCCGGGAATCGGACCCGGGTCTCCCGCTTGGAAGGTGAGAATTCTACCACTGAACCACCAATGATTGCAAGATCTGTAGAGGTTCTACATATGGTCCTGCATATGGTTCTTTATAAGGTTCTGCCTATGGTTCTGAACATGGTTCTGCATACAGTTGTCAGAGTTTTAAACTTAGGGTTATTGCTCAAGGCTTCATTCAGGATTCAGGCATCCACATTAAATAAACCTTGCAATCCAATGCTAAAAAGCAGCTAAGAATGTATGAAAACAATTCCCCTGATAACATACATTCTTTGTGCATAAGGAAATACTTCTTATTACATGTAATGTAGACACTTTTTCACGTTCTCACAAATATAATGAGAGAAAAATGTATAACAGAAGGAGCAAAGTCATTTTTCACAGGAAGTCTCTTGGTACAAACCAGCACATGTAAATTGCATTGGCCATGAATCGTAGCTGGTAAAAAGAAAGAAATGTAGCACTGACAAATCAATTCACATGCTTTCCAAAGTTGTTTGATGCAACTACCCAAACTATATGTCTATTGGATATAAAGGGGTGAAGGAAAAGTTTAAAGAGAAGCTATTTTGTGCAAAGAACTGTTTAACTATCAATTTTTAGAACGTCTCAATTTAAACACCTTGAACATTCAGCCATAACAGCCAAGAACCTGGCCAAATATAACAATTCCGTGCATTGGCCGGGAATCGGACCCAGGTCTCCAGCATGGCAGGCGAGATTTCTACCACTAAACCACCAATGCTTCCAAGTTCAGCAGCGGTTCTACATATGGTCCTGCATATGGTTCTTTATAAGGTTCTGCCTATAGTTCTGAACATGGTTCTGCATACAGTTGTCAGAGTTTTAAAATTAGGGTTATTGCTCAAGGCTTCATTCAGGATTCAGGCATCCACATTAAATCAACCTTGCAATCCAATGCTAAAAAGCAGATAAGAATGTATCAAAACAATTCTCCTGATAACATACATCCTTTGTGCATAAGGAAATACTTCGTATTACATGTAATGTAGACACTTTTTCACGTTCTCACAAATATAATGAGACAAAAATGTATAACAGAAGGAGCAAAGTCATTTTTCACAGGAAGTCTCCTGGTACAAACCAGCACATGTAAATTGCATTGGCCAAGAATCGTAGCTGGTAAAAATAAAGAAATGTAGCACTGACCAATCAATTCACATGCTTTCCAAAGTTGTTTAATGCAATACACAAACTAAATGTCTATTGGATATAAAGGGGTGAAGGCAAAGTTTAAAGAGAACCTTTCTTTTCAAAGCACTGTTGAACTATCAATTTTAGAACGTCTCAATTTAAACACCTTGAACATTCAGCCATAACAACCAAGAACCTGGCCAAATATAACATTTACGTGCATTGGCCGGGAATCGGACCCGGGTCTCCCGCTTGGAAGCCGAGAATTCTACCACTGAACCACCAATGCTTGCAAGTTCAGCAGCGGTTCTACATATGGTCCTGCATATGGTTGTTTATAAGGTTCTGCCAATGGTTCTGAACATGGTTCTGCATACAGTTGTCAGAGTTTTAAAATTAGGGTTATTGCTCAAGGCTTCATTCAGGATTCAGGCATCCACATTAAATCAACCTTGCAATCCAATGCTATAAAGCAGCTAAGAATGTATCAAAACAATTCCCCTGATAACATACATCCTTTGTGCATAAGGAAATACTTCGTATTACATGTAATGTAGACACTTTTTCACGTTCTCACAAATATAATGAGAGAAAAATGTATAACAGAAGGAGCAAAGTCATTTTTCACAGGAAGTCTCCTGGTACAAACCAACACATGTAAATTGCATTGGCCAAGAATCGTAGCTCGTAAAAAGAAAGAAATGTAGCACTGACCAATCAATTCACATGCTTTCCAAAGTTGTTTGATGCAACTACACAAACTAATTGTCTATTGGATATAAAGGGGTGAAGGCAAAGTTTAAAGAGAAACTTTCTTTTCAAAGCACTGTTGAACTATCAATTTTAAGAATGTCTCAATTTAAACACCTTGAACATTCAGCCATAACAGCCAAGAACCTGGCCAAATATAACATTGACGTGCATTGGCCGGGAATCATACCCGGGTCTCCCACGTGGCAGGCGAGAATTCTACCACTGAACCACCAATGCTTACAAGTTCTGCAGCGTTTCTACATATGGTCCTGCATATGGTTCTTTATAAGGTTCTGCACATGGTTCTGCATACAGTTGTCAGAGTTTTAAATTAGGGTTATTGCTCAAGGCTTCATTCAGGATTCAGGCATCCACATTAAATCAACCTTGCAATCCAATGCTATAAAGCAGCTAAGAATGTATCAAAACAATTCCCCTGATAACATACATCCTTTGTGCATAAGGAAATACTTCGTATTACATGTAATGTAGACACTTTTTCACGTTCTCACAAATATAATGAGAGAAAAATATATAACAGAAGGAGCAAAGTCATTTTTCACAGGAAGTCTCCTGGTACAAACCAGCACATGTAAATTGCATTGGCCAAGAATCGTAGCTGGTAAAAATAAAGAAATGTAGCACTGACCAATCAATTCACATGCTTTCCAAAGTTGTTTGATGCAACTACACAAACTAAATGTCTATTGGATATAAAGGGGTGAAGGCAAAGTTTAAAGAGAACCTTTCTTTTCAAAGCACTGTTGAACTATCAATTTTAGAATGTCTCAATTTAAACACCTTGAACATTCAGCCATAACAGCCAAGAACCTGGCCAAATATAACATTTACGTGCATTGGCCCCAAGTATCCCGCGTGGAAGGCGAGAATTCTACCACTGAACCACCAATGCTTACAAGTTCTGCAGTGGTTCTACATATGGTCCTGCATATGGTTCTTTATAAGGTTCTGCACATGGTTCTGCATACAGTTGTCAGAGTTTTAAATTAGGGTTATTGCTCAAGGCTTCATTCAGGATTCAGGCATCCACATTAATAGTAAATCAACCTTGCAATCCAATGCTAAAAAGCAGCTAAGAATGTATCAAAACAATTCGCCTGATAACATACATCCTTTGTGCATAAGGAAATACTTCTTATTACATGTAATGTAGACACTTTTTCAGAAAACATCATCTCACACATATAATGAGAGAAAAATGTATAACAGAAGGAGCAAAGTCATTTTTCATAGGAAGTCTCCTGGTACAAACCAGCACATGTAAATTGCATTGGCCATGAATCGTAGCTGGTAAAAAGATAGAAATGTAGCACTGACCAATCAATTCACAAGCTTTCCAAAGTTGTTTGATGCAACAACCCAAACTAAATGTCTATTGGATATAAAGGGGTGAAGGCAAAGTTTAAAGAGAAGCTATTTTGTGCAAAGCTCTGTTGAACTATCAATTTTTAGAATGTCTCAATTTAAACACCTTGAACATTCAGCCATAACAGCCAAGAACCTAGCCAAATATAACATTGACGTACATTGGCCGTGAATCGGACCCGGGTCTCCAGCTTGGGAGGCAAAAATTCTACCACTGAACCACCAATGCTTGCAAGTTCAGTAGCGGTTCTACATATGGTCCTGCATATGGTTCTTTATAAGGTTCTGCCTATGGTTCTGAACATGGTTCTGCATACAGTTGTCAGAGTTTTAAACTTAGGGTTATTGCTCAAGGCTTCATTCAGGATTCAGGCATCCACATTAAATCAACCTTGCAATCCAATGCTAAAAAGCAGCTAAGAATGTATCAAAACAATTCCACTGATAACATACATCCTTTGTGCATAAGGAAATACTTCTTATTACATGTAATGTAGACACTTTTTCACGTTCTCACAAATAAAATGAGAGAAAAATGTATAACAGAAGGAGCAAAGTCATTTTTCACAGGAAGTCTCCTGGTACAAAACAGCACATGTAAATTGCATTGGCCAAGATTCGTAGTTGGTAAAAAGAAAGAAATGTAGCACTGACCAATCAATTCACATGCTTTCCAAAGTTGTTTGATGCAACTACCCAAACTAAATGTCTATTGGATATAAAGGGGTGAAGGCAAAGTTTAAAGAGAAGCTATTTTGTTCAAAGCACTGTTGAACTATCAATTTTTAGAACGTCTCAATTTAAACACCTTGAACATTCAGCCATAACATCCAAGAACCTGGCCAAACATAACATTGACGTGCATTGGCCGGGAATCGGACCCGGGTCTCCCGCGTGGGAGGCGAGAATTCTACCACTGAACCACCAATGCTGGCAAGTTCAGTAGCGGTTCTACATATGGTCCTGCATATGGTTCTTTATAAGGTTCTGCACATGGTTCTGAACATGGTTCTTCATACAGTTGTCAGAGTTTTAAATTAGGGTTATTGCTCAAGGCTTCATTCAGGATTCAGGCATCCACATTAATAGTAAATCAAGCTTGCAATCCAATGCTAAAAAGCAGCTAAGAATGTATCAAAACAATACCCTGATAACATACATCCTTTGTGCATAAGGAAATACTTCTTATTACATGTAATGTAGACACTTTTTCAGAAAACATCATCTCACAAATATAATGAGAGAAAAATGTATAACAGAAGGAGCAAAGTCATTTTTCACAGGAAGTCTCCTGGTACAAACCAGCACATGTAAATTGCATTGGCCAAGAATCGTAGCTGGTAAAAAGAAAGAAATGTAGCACTGACCAATCACTTCACATATTTTCCAAAGTTGTTTGATGCAACTACACAAACTAATTGTCTATTGGATATAAAGGGGTGAAGGCAAAGTTTAAAGAGAAACTTTCTTTTCAAAGCACTGTTGAACTATCAATTTTTAGAATGTCTCAATTTAAACACCTTGAACATTCAGCCATAACAGCTAAGAACCTGGCCAAATACAACATTCACGTGAATTGGCCGGGAATCGGACCCGGGTCTCCCGCGTGGCAGGCAAGAATTCTACCACTGAACCACCAATGCTTACAAGTTCTGCAGCGGTTCTACATATGGTCCTGCATATGGTTCTTTATAAGGTTCTGCACATGGTTCTGAACATGGTTCTTCATACAGTTGTCAGAGTTTTAAATTAGTGTTATTGCTCAAGGCTTCATTCAGGATTCAGGCATCCACATTAATAGTAAATCAACCTTGCAATCCAATGCTAAAAAGCAGCTAAGAATGTATCAAAACAATTCCCCTGATAACATACATCCTTTGTGCATAAGGAAATACTTCTTATTACATGTAATGTAGACACTTTTTCAGAAAACATCATCTCACAAATATAATGAGAGAAAAATGTATAACAGAAGGAGCAAAGTCATTTTTCACAGGAAGTCTCCTGGTAAAAACCAGCACATGTAAATTGCATTGGCCATGAATCGTAGCTGGTAAAAAGAAAGAAATGTAGCACTGATTATTCAATTCACAAGCTTTCCAAAGTTGTTTGATGCAACAACCCAAACTAAATGTCTATTGGATATAAAGAGGTGAAGGCAAAGTTTAAAGAGAAGCTATTTTGTGCAAAGCTCTGTTGAACTATCAATTTTTAGAATGTCTCAATTTAAACACCTTGAACATTCAGCCATAACAGCCAAGAACCTGGCCATATATAACATTTACGTGCATTGGCCGGGAATCAGACCCAGTTCTCCCGCGTGGCAGGCGAGAATTCTACCACTGAACCACCAATGCTTGCAAGTTCAGCGGCGGTTCTACATATGGTCCTGCATATGGTTCTTTATAAGGTTCTGCCTATGGTTCTGAACATGGTTCTGCATACAGTTGTCAGAGTTTTAAAATTAGGGTTATTGCTTAAGGCTTCATTCAGGATTCAGGCATCCACATTAAATCAACCTTGCAATTCAATGCTAAAAAGCAGCTAAGAATGTATCAAAACAATTCCCCTGATAACATACATCCTTTGTGCATAAGGAAATACTTCTTATTACATGTAATGTAGACACTTTTTCACGTTCTCACAAATATAATGAGAGAAAAATGTATAACAGAAGGAGCAAAGTCATTTTTCACAGGAAGTCTCCTGGTAAAAACCAACACATGTAAATTGCATTGGCCAAGAATCGTAGCTCGTAAAAAGAAAGAAATGTAGCACTGACCAATCAATTCACATGCTTTCCAAAGTTGTTTGATGCAACTACACAAACTAATTGTCTATTGGATATAAAGGGGTGAAGGCAAAGTTTAAAGAGAAACTTTCTTTTCAAAGCACTGTTGAACTATCAGTTTTTAGAATGTCTCAATTTAAACACCTTGAACATTCAGCCATAAAAGCCAAGAACCTGGCCAAATATAACATTCACGTGCATTGGCCGGGAATTGGACCCGGGTCTCCCGCGTGGCAGGCGAGAATTCTACCACTGAACCACCAATGCTTACAAGTTCTGCAGCGGTTCTACATATGGTCCTGCATATGGTTCTTTATATGGTTCTGCACATGGTTCTACATAAAGTTGACAGAGTTTTAAATTAGGGTTATTGCTCAAGGCTTCATTCAGGATTCAGGCATCCACATTAAATCAACCTTGCAATCCAATGCTATAAAGCAGCTAAGAATGTATCAAAACAATTCCCCTGATAACATACATCCTTTGTGCATAAGGAAATACTTCGTATTACATGTAATGTAGACACTTTTTCACGTTCTCACAAATATAATGAGAGAAAAATATATAACAGAAGGAGCAAAGTCATTTTTCACAGGAAGTCTCCTGGTACAAACCAGCACATGTAAATTGCATTGGCCAAGAATCGTAGCTGGTAAAAATAAAGAAATGTAGCACTGACCAATCAATTCACATGCTTTCCAAAGTTGTTTGATGCAAATACACAAACTAAATGTCTATTGGATATAAAGGGGTGAAGGCAAAGTTTAAAGAGAACCTTTCTTTTCAAAGCACTGTTGAACTATCAATTTTAGAACGTCTCAATTTAAACACCTTGAACATTCAGCCATAACAGCCAAGAACCTGGCCAAATATAACATTTACGTGCATTGGCCCCAAGTATCCCGCGTGGCAGGCGAGAATTCTACCACTGAACCACCAATGCTTACACGTTCTACAGTGGTTCTACATATGGTCCTGCATATGGTTCTTTATAAGGTTCTGCACATGGTTCTGCATACAGTTGTCAGAGTTTTAAATTAGTGTTATTGCTCAAGGCTTCATTCAGGATTCAGGCATCCACATTAATAGTAAATCAACCTTGCAATCCAATGCTAAAAAGCAGCTAAGAATGTATCAAAACAATTCCCCTGATAACATACATCCTTTGTGCATAAGGAAATACTTCTTATTACATGTAATGTAGACACTTTTTCAGAAAACATCATCTCACAAATATAATGAGAGAAAAATGTATAACAGAAGGAGCAAAGTCATTTTTCACAGGAAGTCTCCTGGTAAAAACCAGCACATGTAAATTGCATTGGCCATGAATCGTAGCTGGTAAAAAGAAAGAAATGTAGCACTGACCAATCAATTCACATGCTTTCCAAAGTTGTTTGATGCAACTACCCAAACTAAATGTCTATTGGATATAAAGGGGTGAAGGCAAAGTTTAAAGAGAAGCTATTTTGTGAAAAGCTCTGTTGAACTATCAATTTTTAGAACGTCTCAATTTAAACACCTTGAACATTCAGCCATAACAGCCAAGAACCTGGCCAAATATAACAATTCCGTGCATTGGCCGGGAATCGGACCCAGGACTCCAGCGTGGCAGGCGAGATTTCTACCACTAAACCACCAATGCTTCCAAGTTCAGCAGCGGTTCTACATATGGTCCTGCATATGGTTCTTTATAAGGTTCTGCCTATAGTTCTGAACATGGTTCTGCATACAGTTGTCAGAGTTTTAAAATTAGGGTTATTGCTCAAGGCTTCATTCAGGATTCAGGCATCCACATTAAATCAACCTTGCAATCCAATGCTAAAAAGCAGCTAAGAATGTATCAAAACAATTCCCCTGATAACATACATCCTTTGTGCATAAGGAAATACTTCGTATTACATGTAATGTAGACACTTTTTCATGTTCTCACAAATATAATGAGAGAAAAATGTATAACAGAAGGAGCAAAGTCATTTTTCACAGGAAGTCTCCTGGTACAAACCAACACATGTAAATTGCATTGGCCAAGAATCGTAGCTCGTAAAAAGAAAGAAATGTAGCACTGACCAATCAATTCACATGCTTTCCAAAGTTGTTTGATGCAACTACACAAACTAATTGTCTATTGGATATAAAGGGGTGAAGGCAAAGTTTAAAGAGAAACTTTCTTTTCAAAGCACTGTTGAACTATCAATTTTTAGAATGTCTCAATTTAAACACCTTGAACATTCAGCCATAACAGCCAAGAACCTGGCCAAATATAACATTGACGTGCATTGGCCGGGAATCGGACCCGGGTCTCCCACGTGGCAGGCGAGAATTCTACCACTGAACCACCAATGCTTACAAGTTCTGCAGCGGTTCTACATATGGTCCTGCATATGGTTCTTTATAAGGTTCTGCACATGGTTCTGCATACATTTGTCAGAGTTTTAAATTAGGGTTATTGCTCAAGGCTTCATTCAGGATTCAGGCATCCACATTAAATCAACCTTGCAATCCAATGCTATAAAGCAGCTAAGAATGTATCAAAACAATTCCCCTGATAACATACATCCTTTGTGCATAAGGAAATACTTCGTATTACATGTAATGTAGACACTTTTTCACGTTCTCACAAATATAATGAGAGAAAAATATATAACAGAAGGAGCAAAGTCATTTTTCACAGGAAGTCTCCTGGTACAAACCAGCACATGTAAATTGCATTGGCCAAGAATCGTAGCTGGTAAAAATAAAGAAATGTAGCACTGACCAATCAATTCACATGCTTTCCAAAGTTGTTTGATGCAACTACACAAACTAAATGTCTATTGGATATAAAGGGGTGAAGGCAAAGTTTAAAGAGAACCTTTCTTTTCAAAGCACTGTTGAACTATCAATTTTAGAATGTCTCAATTTAAACACCTTGAACATTCAGCCATAACAGCCAAGAACCTGGCCAAATATAATATTTACGTGCATTGGCCCCAAGTATCCCGCGTGGCAGGCGAGAATTCTACCACTGAACCACCAATGCTTACAAGTTCTGCAGTGGTTCTACATATGGTCCTGCATATGGTTCTTTATAAGGTTCTGCACATGGTTCTGCATACAGTTGTCAGAGTTTTAAATTAGGGTTATTGCTAAAGGCTTCATTCAGGATTCAGGCATCCACATTAATAGTAAATCAACCTTGCAATCCAATGCTAAAAAGCAGCTAAGAATGTATCAAAACAATTCGCCTGATAACATACATCCTTTGTGCATAAGGAAATACTTCTTATTACATGTAATGTAGACACTTTTTCAGAAAACATCATCTCACACATATAATGAGAGAAAAATGTATAACAGAAGGAGCAAAGTCATTTTTCATAGGAAGTCTCCTGGTACAAACCAGCACATGTAAATTGCATTGGCCATGAATCGTAGCTGGTAAAAAGATAGAAATGTAGCACTGACCAATCAATTCACAAGCTTTCCAAAGTTGTTTGATGCAACAACCCAAACTAAATGTCTATTGGATATAAAGGGGTGAAGGCAAAGTTTAAAGAGAAGCTATTTTGTGCAAAGCTCTGTTGAACTATCAATTTTTAGAATGTCTCAATTTAAACACCTTGAACATTCAGCCATAACAGCCAAGAACCTGGCCAAATATAACATTGACGTGCATTGGCCGTGAATCGGACCCGGGTCTCCAGCTTGGGAGGCGAAAATTCTACCACTGAACCACCAATGCTTGCAAGTTCAGTAGCGGTTCTACATATGGTCCTGCATATGGTTCTTTATAAGGTTCTGCCTATGGTTCTGAACATGGTTCTGCATACAGTTGTCAGAGTTTTAAACTTAGGGTTATTGCTCAAGGCTTCATTCAGGATTCAGGCATCCACATTAAATCAACCTTGCAATCCAATGCTAAAAAGCAGCTAAGAATGTATCAAAACAATTCCACTGATAACATACATCCTTTGTGCATAAGGAAATACTTCTTATTACATGTAATGTAGACACTTTTTCACGTTCTCACAAATAAAATGAGAGAAAAATGTATAACAGAAGGAGCAAAGTCATTTTTCACAGGAAGTCTCCTGGTACAAAACAGCACATGTAAATTGCATTGGCCAAGATTCGTAGTTGGTAAAAAGAAAGAAATGTAGCACTGACCAATCAATTCACATGCTTTCCAAAGTTGTTTGATGCAACTACCCAAACTAAATGTCTATTGGATATAAAGGGGTGAAGGCAAAGTTTAAAGAGAAGCTATTTTGTTCAAAGCACTGTTGAACTATCAATTTTTAGAACGTCTCAATTTAAACACCTTGAACATTCAGCCATAACATCCAAGAACCTGGCCAAACATAACATTGACGTGCATTGGCCGGGAATCGGACCCGGGTCTCCCGCGTGGGAGGCGAGAATTCTACCACTGAACCACCAATGCTGGCAAGTTCAGTAGCGGTTCTACATATGGTCCTGCATATGGTTCTTTATAAGGTTCTGCACATGGTTCTGAACATGGTTCTTCATACAGTTGTCAGAGTTTTAAATTAGGGTTATTGCTCAAGGCTTCATTCAGGCTTCAGGCATCCACATTAATAGTAAATCAAGCTTGCAATCCAATGCTAAAAAGCAGCTAAGAATGTATCAAAACAATACCCTGATAACATACATCCTTTGTGCATAAGGAAATACTTCTTATTACATGTAATGTAGACACTTTTTCAGAAAACATCATCTCACAAATATAATGAGAGAAAAATGTATAACAGAAGGAGCAAAGTCATTTTTCACAGGAAGTCTCCTGGTACAAACCAGCACATGTAAATTGCATTGGCCATGAATCGTAGCTGCTAAAAAGAAAGAAATGTAGCACTGACCAATCAATTCACATGCTTTCCAAAGTTGTTTGATGCAACTACCCAAACTAAATGTCTATTGGATATAAAGGGGTGAAGGCAAAGTTTAAAGAGAAGCTATTTTGTGCAAAGAACTGTTGAACTATCAATTTTTAGAACGTCTCAATTTAAACACCTTGAACATTCAGCCATAACAGCCAAGAAACTGGCCAAATATAACATTTACGCGCATTGGCTGGGAATCGGACCGGGTCTCCCTCGTGGCAGGCGAGAATTCTACCACTGAACCACCAATGCTTGCAAGTTCAGCAGCGGTTCTACATATGGTCCTGCATATGGTTCTTTATAAGGTTCTGCCTATGGTTCTGCATACAGTTGTCAGAGTTTTAAACTTAGGGTTATTGCTCAAGGCTTCATTCAGGATTCAGGCATCCACATTAAATCAACCTTGCAATCCAATGTTAAAAAGCAGCTATGAATGTATCAAAACAATTCCCCTGATAACATACATCCTTTGTGCATAAGGTAATACTTCTTATTACATGTAATGTAGACACTTTTTCACATTCTCACAAATATAATGAGAGAAAAATGTATAACAGAAGGAGCAAAGTCATTTTTCACAGGAAGTCTCTTGGTACAAACCAGCACATGTAAATTGCATTGTCCATGAATCGTAGCTGGTAAAAAGAAAGAAATGTAGCACTGACCAATCAATTCACATGCTTTCCAAAGTTGTTTGATGCAACTACCCAAACTAAATGTCTATTGGATATAAAGGGGTGAAGGCAAAGTTTAAAGAGAAGCTATTTGTGCAAAGAACTGTTGAACTATCAATTTTTAGAACGTCTCAATTTAAACACCTTGAACATTCAGCCATAACAGCCAAGAAACTGGCCAAATATAACATTTACGTGCATTGGCCGGGAATCGGACCCGGGTCTCCCGCATGGCAGGCGAGAATTCTACCACTGAACCACCAATGCTTGCAAGTTCAGTAGCGGTTCTACATAAGGTTCTGCCTATGGTTCTGAACATGGTTCTGCATACAGTTGTCAGAGTTTTAAACTTAGGGTTATTGCTCAAGGCTTCAATCAGGATTCAGGCATCCACATTAAATCAACCTTGCAATCCAATGCTAAAAAGCAGCTAAGAATGTATCAAAACAATTCCACTGATAACATACATCCTTTGTGCATAAGGAAATACTTCTTATTACATGTAATGTAGACACTTTTTCACGTTCTCACAAATATAATGAGAGAAAAATGTATAACAGAAGGAGGAAAGTCATTTTTCACAGGAAGTCTCTTGGTACAAACCAGCACATGTAAATTGCATTGTCCATGAATCGTAGCTGGTAAAAACAAAGAAATGTACCACTGACCAATCAATTCACATGCTTTCCAAAGTTGTTTGATGCAACTACCCAAACTAAATGTCTATTGGATATAAAGGGGTGAAGGCAAAGTTTAAAGAGAAGCTATTTGTGCAAAGAACTGTTGAACTATCAATTTTTAGAACGTCTCAATTTAAACACCTTGAACATTCAGCCATAACAGCCAAGAAACTAGCCAAATATAACATTTACGTGCATTGGCCGGGAATCGGACCCGGGTCTCCCGCATGGCAGGCGAGAATACTACACCTGAACCACCAACGCTTGCAAGATCTGCGGCGGTTCTACATATGGTCCTGCATATGATTCTTTATAAGGTTCTGCCTATTGTTCTGAACATGGTTCTGCATACAGTTGTCAGAGTTTTAAACTTAGGGTTATTGCTCAAGGCTTCATTCAGGATTCAGGCATCCACATTAAATCAACCTTGCAATCCAATGTTAAAAAGCAGCTATGAATGTATCAAAACAATTCCCCTGATAACATACATCCTTTGTGCATAAGGTAATACTTCTTATTACATGTAATGTAGACACTTTTTCACATTCTCACAAATATAATGAGAGAAAAATGTATAACAGAAGGAGCAAAGTCATTTTTCACAGGAAGTCTCTTGGTACAAACCAGCACATGTAAATTGCATTGTCCATGAATCGTAGCTGGTAAAAAGAAAGAAATGTAGCACTGACCAATCAATTCACATGCTTTCCAAAGTTGTTTGATGCAACTACCCAAACTAAATGTCTATTGGATATAAAGGGGTGAAAGCAAAGTTTAAAGAGAAGCTATTTTGTGCAATGAACTGTTGAACTATCAATTTTTAGAACGTCTCAATTTAAACACCTTGAACATTCAGCCATAACAGCCAAGAACCTGGCCAAACTTAACATTAACGTACATTGGCCGAGAATCGCACCTGGGTCTCCCGCGTGTGGGAGGCGAGAATTCTACCACTGAACCACCAATGCTTGCAAGATGAGCAGCGGTTCTACATATGGTCCTGCATATGGTTCTTTATAAGGTTCTGCCTATGGTTCTGAACATGGTTCTTCATACAGTTGTCAGAGTTTTAAATTAGGGTTATTGCTCAAGGCTTCATTCAGGATTCAGGCATCCACATTAAATCAACCTTGCAATCCAATGCTAAAAAGCAGCTAAGAATGTATCAAAACAATTCCCCTGATAACATACATCCTTTGTGCATAAGGAAATACTTCGTATTATATGTAATGTAGACACTTTTTCACGTTCTCACAAATATAATGAGACAAAAATGTATAACAGAAGGAGCAAAGTCATTTTTCACAGGAAGTCTCCTGGTACAAACCAGCACATGTAAATTGCATTGGCCAAGAATCGTAGCTGGTAAAAAGAAAGAAATGTAGCACTGACCAATCAATTCACATGCTTTCCAAAGTTGTTTGATGCAACTACCCAAACTAAATGTCTATTGGATATAAAGGGGTAAAGGCAAAGTTTAAAGAGAAGCTATTTTTTGCAAAGAACTGTTGAACTATCAATTTTTAGAACGTCTCAATTTAAACACCTTGAACATTCAGCCATAACAGCCAAGAACCTGGCCAAACATAACATTAACATGCATTGGCCGAGAATCAGACCCAGGTCTCCCGCGTGGGAGGCGAGAATTCTACCACTGAACCACCAATGCTTGCAAGATGAGCAGCGGTTCTACATATGGTCCTGCATATGGTTCTTTATAAGGTTCTGCCTATGGTTCTGAACATGGTTCTTCATACAGTTGTCAGAGTTTTAAATTAGGGTTATTGCTCAAGGCTTCATTCAGGATTCAGGCATCCACATTAAATCAACCTTGCAATCCAATGCTAAAAAGCAGCTAAGAATGTATCAAAACAATTCCCCTGATAACATACATCCTTTGTGTATAAGGAAATACTTCGTATTACATGTAATGTAGACACGTTTTCACGTTCTCACAAATATAATGAGAGAAAAATGTATAACAGAAGGAGCAAAGTCATTTTTCACAGGAAGTCTCTTGGTACAAACCAGCACATGTAAAATGCATTGGCCATGAATCGTAGCTGCTAAAAAGAAAGAAATGTAGCACTGACCAATCAATTCACATGCTTTCCAAAGTTGTTTGATGCAACTACCCAAACTAAATGTCTATTGGATATAAAGGGGTGAAGGCAAAGTTTAAAGAGAAGCTATTTTGTGCAAAGAACTGTGGAACAATCAATTTTTAGAACGTCTCAATTTAAACACCTTGAACATTCAGCCATAACAGCCAAGAACCTGGCCAAACATAACATTAACGTGCATTGGCCGAGAATCAGACCCAGGTCTCCCTCGTGGGAGGCGAGAATTCTACCACTGAACCACCAATGCTTGCAAGATGAGCAGCGGTTCTACATATGGTCCTGCATATGGTTCTTTATAAGGTTCTGCCTATGGTTCTGAACATGGTTCTTAATACAGTTGTCAGAGTTTTAAATTAGGGTTATTGCTCAAGGCTTCATTCAGGATTCAAGCATCCACATTAAATCAACCTTGCAATCCAATGCTAAAAAGCAGCTAAGAATGTATCAAAACAATTCCCCTGATAACATACATCCTTTGTGCATAAGGAAATACTTCTTATTACATGTAATGTCGACACTTTTTCAGAAAACATCATCTCACAAATATAATGAGAGAAAAATGTATAACAGAAGGAGCAAAGTCATTTTTCACAGGAAGTCTCCTGGTACAAACCAGCACATGTAAATTGCATTGGCCATGAATCGTAGCTGCTAAAAAGAAAGAAATGTAGCACTGACCAATCAATTCACATGCTTTCCAAAGTTGTTTGATGCAACTACCCAAACTAAATGTCTATTGGATATAAAGGGGTGAAGGCAAAGTTTAAAGAGAAGCTATTTTGTGCAAAGAACTGTTGAACTATCAATTTTTAGAACGTCTCAATTTAAACACCTTGAACATTCAGCCATAACAGCCAAGAAACTGGCCAAATATAACATTTACGTGCATTGGCTGGGAATCGGACCGGGTCTCCCGCGTGGCAGGCGAGAATTCTACCACTGAACCACCAATGCTTCCAAGTTCAGCAGCGGTTCTACATATGGTCCTGCATATGGTTCTTTATAAGGTTCTGCCTATGGTTCTGCATACAGTTGTCAGAGTTTTAAACTTAGGGTTATTGCTCAAGGCTTCATTCAGGATTCAGGCATCCACATTAAATCAACCTTGCAATCCAATGCTAAAAAGCAGCTAAGAATGTATCAAAACAATTCCCCTGATAACATACATCCTTTGTGCATAAAGTAATACTTCTTATTACATGTAATGTAGACACTTTTTCACGTTCTCACAAATATAATGAGAGAAAAATGTATAACAGAAGGAGCAAAGTCATTTTTCACAGGAAGTCTCTTGGTACAAACCAGCACATGTAAATTGCATTGTCCATGAATCGTAGCTGGTAAAAAGAAAGAAATGTAGCACTGACCAATCAATTCACATGCTTTCCAAAGTTGTTTGATGCAACTACCCAAACTAAATGTCTATTGGATATAAAGGGGTGAAGGCAAAGTTTAAAGAGAAGCTATTTTGTGCAATGAACTGTTGAACTATCAATTTTTAGAACGTCTCAATTTAAACACCTTGAACATTCAGCCATAACAGCCAAGAACCTGGCCAAACTTAACATTAACGTACATTGGCCGAGAATCGCACCTGGGTCTCCCGCGTGGGAGGCGAGAATTCTACCACTGAACCACCAATGCTTGCAAGATGAGCAGCGGTTCTACATATGGTCCTGCATATGGTTCTTTATAAGGTTCTGCCTATGGTTCTGAACATGGTTCTTCATACAGTTGTCAGAGTTTTAAATTAGGGTTATTGCTCAAGGCTTCATTCAGGATTCAGGCATCCACATTAAATCAACCTTGCAATCCAATGCTAAAAAGCAGCTAAGAATGTATCAAAACAATTCCCCTGATAACATACATCCTTTGTGCATAAGGAAATACTTCGTATTACATGTAATGTAGATACTTTTTCACGTTCTCACAAATATCATGAGACAAAAATGTATAACAGAAGGAGCAAAGTCATTTTTCACAGGAAGTCTCCTGGTACAAATCAGCACATGTAAATTGCATTGGCCAAGAATCGTAGCTGGTAAAAAGAAAGAAATGTAGCACTGACCAATCAATTCACATGCTTTCCAAAGTTGTTTGATGCAACTACCCAAACCAAATGTCTATTGGATATAAAGGGGTGAAGGCAAAGTTTAAAGAGAACCTTTCTTTTCAAAGCACTGTTGAACTATCAATTTTAGAACGTCTCAATTTAAACACCTTGAACATTCAGCCAAAACAGCCAAGAACCTGGCCAAATATAACATTTACGTGCATTGGCCCCAATTATCCCGCGTGGCAGGCGAGAATTCTACCACTGAACCACCAATGCTTACAAGTTCTGCAGTGGTTCTACATATGGTCCTGCATATGGTTCTTTATAAGGTTCTGCACATGGTTCTGCATACAGTTGTCAGAGTTTTAAATTAGGGTTATTGCTCAAGGCTTCATTCAGGATTCAGGCATCCACATTAATAGTAAATCAACCTTGCAATCCAATGCTAAAAAGCAGCTAAGAATGTATCAAAACAATTCGCCTGATAACATACATCCTTTGTGCATAAGGAAATACTTCTTATTACATGTAATGTAGACACTTTTTCAGAAAACATCATCTCACACATATAATGAGAGAAAAATGTATAACAGAAGGAGCAAAGTCATTTTTCATAGGAAGTCTCCTGGTACAAACCAGCACATGTAAATTGCATTGGCCATGAATCGTAGCTGGTAAAAAGAAAGAAATGTAGCACTGACTAATCAATTCACAAGCTTTCCAAAGTTGTTTGATGCAACAACCCAAACTAAATGTCTATTGGATATAAAGGGGTGAAGGCAAAGTTTAAAGAGAAGCTATTTTTTGCAAAGCTCTGTTGAACTATCAATTTTTAGAATGTCTCAATTTAATCACCTTGAACATTCAGCCATAACAGCCAAGAACCTGGCCAAATATAACATTTACGTGCATTGGCCGGGAATCGGACCCAGGTCTCCCACGTGGCAGGCGAGAATTCTACCACTGAACCACCAATGCTTACAAGTTCTGCAGCGGTTCTACATATGGTCCTGCATATGGTTCTTTATATGGTTCTGCACATGGTTCTGCATACAGTTGTCAGAGTTTTAAATTAGGGTTATTGCTCAAGGCTTCATTCAGGATTCAGGCATCCACATTAATAGTAAATCAACCTTGCAATCCAATGCTAAAAAGCAGCTAAGAATGTATCAAAACAATTCCCCTGATAACATACATCCTTTGTGCATAAGGAAATACTTCTTATTACATGTAATGTAGACACTTTTTCAGAAAACATCATCTCACAAATATAATGAGAGAAAAATGTATAACAGAAGGAGCAAAGTCATTTTTCACAGGAAGTCTCCTGGTAAAAACCAGCACATGTAAATTGCATTGGCCATGAATCGTAGCTGGTAAAAAGAAAGAAATGTAGCACTGACCAATCAATTCACATGCTTTCCAAAGTTGTTTGATGCAACTACCCAAACTAAATGTCTATTGGATATAAAGGGGTGAAGGCAAAGTTTAAAGAGAAGCTATTTTGTGAAAAGCTCTGTTGAACTATCAATTTTTAGAACGTCTCAATTTAAACACCTTGAACATTCAGCCATAACAACCAAGAACCTGGCCAAATATAACATTTACTTGCATAGGCCGGGAATCGGACCCAGGTCTCCCGCTTGGAAGGCGAGAATTCTAAAACTGAACCACCAATGCTTGCAAGTTCAACAGCGGTTCTACATATGGTCCTGCATATGGTTGTTTATAAGGTTCTGCCAATGGTTCTGAACATGGTTCTGCATACAGTTGTCAGAGTTTTAAACTTAGGGTTATTGCTCAAGGCTTCATTCAGGATTCAGGCATCCACATTAAATAAACCTTGCAATCCAATGCTAAAAAGCAGCTAAGAATGTATCAAAACAATTCCCCTGATAACATACATTCTTTGTGCATAAGGAAATACTTATTATTACATGTAATGTAGACACTTTTTCACGTTCTCACAAATATAATGAGAGAAAAATGTATAACAGAAGGAGCAAAGTCATTTTTCACAGGAAGTCTCTTGGTACATACCAGCACATGGAAATTGCATTGGCCATGAATCGTAGCTGGTAAAAAGAAAGAAATGTAGCACTGACCAATCAATTCACATGCTTTCCAAAGTTGTTTGATGCAAATACACAAACTAAATGTCTATTGGATATAAAGGGGTGAAGGCAAAGTTTAAAGAGAAGCTATTTTGTGCAAAGAACTGTTTAACTATCAATTTTTAGAACGTCTCAATTTAAACACCTTGAACATTCAGCCATAACAGCCAAGAACCTGGCCAAATATAACATTTACATGCATTGGCCCCAAGAATCCCGCGTGGCAGGCGAGAATTCTACCACTGAAGCACCAATGCTTACAAGCTCTGCAGTGGTTCTACATATGGTCCTGCATATGGTTCTTTATAAGGTTCTGCCTATGGTTCTGAACATGGTTCTGCATACAGTTGTCAGAGTTTTAAAATTAGGGTTATTGCTCAAGGCTTCATTCAGGATTCAGGCATCCACATTAATAGTAAATCAACCTTGCAATCCAATGCTAAAAAGCAGCTAAGAATGTATCAAAACAATTCCCCTGATAACATACATCCTTTGTGCATAAGGAAATACTTCTTATTACATGTAATGTAGACACTTTTTCAGAAAACATCATCTCACAAATATAATGAGAGAAAAATGTATAACAGAAGGAGCAAAGTCATTTTTCACAGGAAGTCTCCTGGTAAAAACCAGCACATGTAAATTGTATTGGCCATGAATCGTAGCTGGTAAAAAGAAAGAAATGTAGCACTGACCAATCAATTCACATGCTTTCCAAAGTTGTTTGATGCAACTACCCAAACTAAATGTCTATTGGATATAAAGGGGTGAAGGCAAAGTTTAAAGAGAAGCTATTTTGTGAAAAGCTCTGTTGAACTATCAATTTTTAGAACGTCTCAATTTAAACAACTTGAACATTCAGCCATAACAACCAAGAACCTGGCCAAATATAACATTTACGTGCATAGGCCGGGAATCGGACCCGGGTCTCCAGCTTGGAAGGCGAGAATTCTACCACTGAACCACCAATGCTTGCAAGTTCAGCAGCGGTTCTACATATGGTCCTGCATATGGTTGTTTATAAGGTTCTGCCAATGGTTCTGAACATGGTTCTGCATACAGTTGTCAGAGTTTTAAAATTAGGGTTATTGCTCAAGGCTTCATTCAGGATTCAGGCATCCACATTAAATCAACCTTGCAATCCAATGCTAAAAAGCAGCTAAGAATGTATCAAAACAATTCCCCTGATAACATACATCCTTTGTGCATAAGGAAATACTTCGTATTACATGTAATGTAGATACTTTTTCACGTTCTCACAAATATCATGAGAGAAAAATGTATAACAGAAGGAGCAAAGTCATTTTTCATAGGAAGTCTCCTGGTACAAACCAGCACATGTAAATTGCATTGGCCATGAATCGTAGCTGGTAAAAAGAAAGAAATGTAGCACTGACTAATCAATTCACAAGCTTTCCAAAGTTGTTTGATGCAACTACCCAAACTAAATGTCTATTGGATATAAAGGGGTGAAGGCAAAGTTTAAAGAGAAGCTATTTTGTGCAAAGCTCTGTTGAACTATCAATTTTTAGAATGTCTCAATTTAAACACCTTGAACATTCAGCCATAACAGCCAAGAACCTGGCCATATATAACATTTACGTGCATTGGCCGGGAATCGGACCCAGGTCTCCCGCGTGGCAGGCGAGAATTCTACCACTGAACCACCAATGCTTGCAAGTTCAGCAGCGGTTCTACATATGGTCCTGCATATGGTTCTTTATAAGGTTCTGCCTATGGTTCTGAACATGGTTCTGCATACAGTTGTCAGAGTTTTAAAATTAGGGTTATTGCTTAAGGCTTCATTCAGGATTCAGGCATCCACATTAAATCAACCTTGCAATCCAATGCTATAAAGCAGCTAAGAATGTATCAAAACAATTCCCCTGATAACATACATCCTTTGTGCATAAGGAAATACTTCGTATTACATGTAATGTAGACACTTTTTCACGTTCTCACAAATATAATGAGAGAAAAATATATAACAGAAGGAGCAAAGTCATTTTTCACAGGAAGTCTCCTGGTACAAACCAGCACATGTAAATTGCATTGGCCAAGAATCGTAGCTGGTAAAAATAAAGAAATGTAGCACTGACCAATCAATTCACATGCTTTCCAAAGTTGTTTGATGCAAATACACAAACTAAATGTCTATTGGATATAAAGGGGTGAAGGCAAAGTTTAAAGAGAACCTTTCTTTTCAAAGCACTGTTGAACTATCAATTTTAGAACGTCTCAATTTAAACACCTTGAACATTCAGCCATAACAGCCAAGAACCTGGACAAATATAACATTTACGTGCATTGGCCCCAAGTATCCCGCGTGGCAGGCGAGAATTCTACCACTGAACCACCAATGCTTACAAGTTCTACAGTGGTTCTACATATGGTCCTGCATATGGTTCTTTATAAGGTTCTGCACATGGTTCTGCATACAGTTGTCAGAGTTTTAAATTAGGGTTATTGCTCAAGGCTTCATTCAGGATTCAGGCATTCACATTAATAGTAAATCAACCTTGCAATCCAATGCTAAAAAGCAGCTAAGAATGTATCAAAACAATTCGCCTGATAACATACATCCTTTGTGCATAAGGAAATACTTCTTATTACATGTAATATAGACACTTTTTCACGTTCTCACAAATATAATGAGAGAAAAATGTATAACAGAAGGAGCAAATCATTTTTCACAGGAAGTCTCCTGGTACAAACCAGCACATGTAAATTGCATTGGCCAAGAATCGTAGCTGGTAAAAAGAAAGAAATGTAGCACTGACCAATCACTTCACATATTTTCCAAAGTTGTTTGATGCAACTACACAAACTAATTGTCTATTGGATATAAAGGGGTGAAGGCAAAGTTTAAAGAGAAACTTTCTTTTCAAAGCACTGTTGAACTATCAATTTTTAGAATGTCTCAATTTAAACACCTTGAACATTCAGCCATAACAGCCAAGAACCTGGCCAAATATAACATTCACGTGCATTGGCCGGGAATCGGACCCGGGTCTCCCGTGTGGCAGGCAAGAATTCTACCACTGAACCACCAATGCTTACAAGTTCTGCAGCGGTTCTACATATGGTCCTGCATATGGTTCTTTATAAGGTTCTGCACATGGTTCTGAACATGGTTCTTCATACAGTTGTCAGAGTTTTAAATTAGTGTTATTGCTCAAGGCTTCATTCAGGATTCAGGCATCCACATTAATAGTAAATCAACCTTGCAATCCAATGCTAAAAAGCAGCTAAGAATGTATCAAAACAATTCCCCTGATAACATACATCCTTTGTGCATAAGGAAATACTTCTTATTACATGTAATGTAGACACTTTTTCAGAAAACATCATCTCACAAATATAATGAGAGAAAAATGTATAACAGAAGGAGCAAAGTCATTTTTCACAGGAAGTCTCCTGGTAAAAACCAGCACATGTAAATTGTATTGGCCATGAATCGTAGCTGGTAAAAAGAAAGAAATGTAGCACTGACCAATCACTTCACATATTTTCCAAAGTTGTTTGATGCAACTACACAAACTAATTGTCTATTGGATATAAAGGGGTGAAGGCAAAGTTTAAAGAGAAACTTTCTTTTCAAAGCACTGTTGAACTATCAATTTTTAGAATGTCTCAATTTAAACACCTTGAACATTCAGCCATAACAGCCAAGAACCTGGCCAAATATAACATTCACGTGCATTGGCCGGGAATCGGACCCGGGTCTCCCGTGTGGCAGGCAAGAATTCTACCACTGAACCACCAATGCTTACAAGTTCTGCAGCGGTTCTACATATGGTCCTGCATATGGTTCTTTATAAGGTTCTGCACATGGTTCTGAACATGGTTCTTCATACAGTTGTCAGAGTTTTAAATTAGTGTTATTGCTCAAGGCTTCATTCAGGATTCAGGCATCCACATTAATAGTAAATCAACCTTGCAATCCAATGCTAAAAAGCAGCTAAGAATGTATCAAAACAATTCCCCTGATAACATACATCCTTTGTGCATAAGGAAATACTTCTTATTACATGTAATGTAGACACTTTTTCAGAAAACATCATCTCACAAATATAATGAGAGAAAAATGTATAACAGAAGGAGCAAAGTCATTTTTCACAGGAAGTCTCCTGGTAAAAACCAGCACATGTAAATTGTATTGGCCATGAATCGTAGCTGGTAAAAAGAAAGAAATGTAGCACTGACCAATCAATTCACATGCTTTCCAAAGTTGTTTGATGCAACTACCCAAACTAAATGTCTATTGGATATAAAGGGGTGAAGGCAAAGTTTAAAGAGAAGCTATTTTGTGCAAAGAACTGTTTAACTATCAATTTTTAGAACGTCTCAATTTAAACACCTTGAACATTCAGCCATAACAGCCAAGAACCTGGCCAAATATAACATTTACGTGCATTGGCCCCAAGTATCCCGAGTGGCAGGCGAGAATTCTACCACTGAACCACCAATGCTTACAAGCTCTGCAGTGGTTCTACATATGGTCCTGCATATGGTTCTTTATAAGGTTCTGCCTATGGTTCTGAACATGGTTCTGCATACAGTTGTCAGAGTTTTAAAATTAGGGTTATTGCTCAAGGCTTCATTCAGGATTCAGGCATCCACATTAAATCAACCTTGCAATCCAATGCTAAAAAGCAGCTAAGAATGTATCAAAACAATTCCCCTGATTACATACATCCTTTGTGCACAAGGAAATACTTCGTATTACATGTAATGTAGACACTTTTTCACGTTCTCACAAATATAATGAGACAAAAATGTATAACAGAAGGAGCAAAGTCATTTTTCACAGGAAGTCTCCTGGTACAAACCAGCACATGTAAATTGCATTGGCCAAGAATCGTAGCTGGTAAAAATAAAGAAATGTAGCACTGACCAATCAATTCACATGCTTTCCAAAGTTGTTTGATGCAACTACCCAAACTAAATGTCTATTGGATATAAAGGGGTGAAGGCAAAGTTTAAAGAGAACCTTTCTTTTCAAAGCACTGTTGAACTATCAATTTTAGAACGTCTCAATTTAAACACCTTGAACATTCAGCCAAAACAGCCAAGAACCTGGCCAAATATAACATTTACGTGCATTGGCCCCAATTATCCCACGTGGCAGGCGAGAATTCTACCACTGAACCACCAATGCTTACAAGTTCTGCAGTGGTTCTACATATGGTCCTGCATATGGTTCTTTATAAGGTTCTGCACATGGTTCTGCATACAGTTGTCAGAGTTTTAAATTAGGGTTATTGCTCAAGGCTTCATTCAGGATTCAGGCATCCACATTAATAGTAAATCAACCTTGCAATCCAATGCTAAAAAGCAGCTAAGAATGTATCAAAACAATTCGCCTGATAACATACATCCTTTTTGCATAAGGAAATACTTCTTATTACATGTAATGTAGACACTTTTTCAGAAAACATCATCTCACACATATAATGAGAGAAAAATGTATAACAGAAGGAGCAAAGTCATTTTTCATAGGAAGTCTCCTGGTACAAACCAGCACATGTAAATTGCATTGGCCATGAATCGTAGCTGGTAAAAAGAAAGAAATGTAGCACTGACCAATCAATTCACAAGCTTTCCAAAGTTGTTTGATGCAACAACCCAAACTAAATGTCTATTGGATATAAAGGGGTGAAGGCAAAGTTTAAAGAGAAGCTATTTTGTGCAAAGCTCTGTTGAACTATCAATTTTTAGAATGTCTCAATTTAAACACCTTGAACATTCAGCCATAACAGCCAAGAACCTGGCCATATATAACATTTACGTGCATTGGCCGGGAATCGGACCCAGGTCTCCCGCGTGGCAGGCAAGAAGTCTACCACTGAACCACCAATGCTTGCAAGTTCAGCAGCGGTTCTACATATGGTCCTGCATATGGTTCTTTATAAGGTTCTGCCTATGGTTCTGAACATGGTTCTGCATACAGTTGTCAGAGTTTTAAAATTAGGGTTATTGCTTAAGGCTTCATTCAGGATTGAGGCATCCACATTAAATCAACCTTGCAATTCAATGCTAAAAAGCAGCTAAGAATGTATCAAAACAATTCCCCTGATAACATACATCCTTTGTGCATAAGGAAATACTTCTTATTACATGTAATGTAGACACTTTTTCACGTTCTCACAAATATAATGAGAGAAAAATGTATAACAGAAGGAGCAAAATCATTTTTCACAGGAAGTCTCCTTGTAAAAACCAACACATGTAAATTGCATTGGCCAAGAATCGTAGCTCGTAAAAAGAAAGAAATGTAGCACTGACCAATCAATTCACATGCTTTCCAAAGTTGTTTGATGCAACTACACAAACTAATTGTCTATTGGATATAAAGGGGTGAAGGCAAAGTTTAAAGAGAAACTTTCTTTTCAAAGCACTGTTGAACTATCAGTTTTTAGAATGTCTCAATTTAAACACCTTGAACATTCAGCCATAAAAGCCAAGAACCTGGCCAAATAAAACATTTACGTACATTGGCCGGGAATCGGACCCGGGTCTCCCGCGTGGCAGGCGAGAATTTTACCACTGAACCACCAATGCTTACAAGTTCTGCAGTGGTTCTACATATGGTCCTGCATATGGTTCTTTATAAGGTTCTGCACATGGTTCTGCATACAGTTGTCAGAGTTTTAAATTAGGGTTATTGCTCAAGGCTTCATTCAGGATTCAGGCATCCACATTAATAGTAAATCAACCTTGCAATCCAATGCTAAAAAGCAGCTAAGAATGTATCAAAACAATTCGCCTGATAACATACATCCTTTGTGCATAAGGAAATACTTCTTATTACATGTAATGTAGACACTTTTTCAGAAAACATCATCTCACACATATAATGAGAGAAAAATGTATAACAGAAGGAGCAAAGTCATTTTTCATAGGAAGTCTCCTGGTACAAACCAGCACATGTAAATTGCATTGGCCATGAATCGTAGCTGGTAAAAAGAAAGAAATGTAGCACTGATTAATCAGTTCACAAGCTTTCCAAAGTTGTTTGATGCAACAACCCAAACTAAATGTCTATTGGATATAAAGGGGTGAAGGCAAAGTTTAAAGAGAAGCTATTTTGTGCAAAGCTCTGTTGAACTATCAATTTTTAGAATGTCTCAATTTAAACACCTTGAACATTCAGCCATAACAGCCAAGAACCTGGCCATATATAACATTTACGTGCATTGGCCGGGAATCAGACCCAGGTCTCCCGCGTGGCAGGCGAGAATTCTACCACTGAACCACCAATGCTTGCAAGTTCAGCAGCGGTTCTACATATGGTCCTGCATATGGTTCTTTATAAGGTTCTGCCTATGGTTCTGAACATGGTTCTGCATACAGTTGTCAGAGTTTTAAAATTAGGGTTATTGCTTAAGGCTTCATTCAGGATTCAGGCATCCACATTAAATCAACCTTGCAATTCAATGCTAAAAAGCAGCTAAGAATGTATCAAAACAATTCCCCTGATAACATACATCCTTTGTGCATAAGGAAATACTTCTTATTACATGTAATGTAGACACTTTTTCACGTTCTCACAAATATAATGAGAGAAAAATGTATAACAGAAGGAGCAAAGTCATTTTTCACAGGAAGTCTCCTGGTAAAAACCAACACATGTAAATTGCATTGGCCAAGAATCGTAGCTCGTAAAAAGAAAGAAATGTAGCACTGACCAATCAATTGACATGCTTTCCAAAGTTGTTTGATGCAACTACACAAACTAATTGTCTATTGGATATAAAGGGGTGAAGGCAAAGTTTAAAGAGAAACTTTCTTTTCAAAGCACTGTTGAACTATCAGTTTTTAGAATGTCTCAATTTAAACACCTTGAACATTCAGCCATAAAAGCCAAGAACCTGGCCAAATACAACATTCACGTGCATTGGCCGGGAATCGGACCCGGGTCTCCCGCGTGGCAGGCGAGAATTCTACCACTGAACCACCAATGCTTACAAGTTCTGCAGCGGTTCTACATATGGTCCTGCATATGGTTCTTTATATGGTTCTGCACATGGTTCTACATACAGTTGTCAGAGTTTTAAATTAGGGTTATTGCTCAAGGCTTCATTCAGGATTCAGGCATCCACATTAAATCAACCTTGCAATCCAATGCTAAAAAGCAGCTAAGAATGTATCAAAACAATTCCCCTGATAACATACATCCTTTGTGTATAAGGAAATACTTCGTATTACATGTAATGTAGACACTTTTTCACGTTCTCACAAATATAATGAGACAAAAATGTATAACAGAAGGAGCAAAGTCATTTTTCACAGGAAGTCTCCTGGTACAAACCAGCACATGTAAATTGCATTGGCCAAGAATCGTAGCTGGTAAAAATAAAGAAATGTAGCACTGACCAATCAATTCACATGCTTTCCAAAGTTGTTTAATGCAACTACACAAACTAAATGTCTATTGGATATAAAGGGGTGAAGGCAAAGTTTAAAGAGAACCTTTCTTTTCAAAGCACTGTTGAACTATCAATTTTAGAACGTCTCAATTTAAACACCTTGAACATTCAGCCATAACAACCAAGAACCTGGCCAAATATAACATTTACGTGCATTGGCCGGGAATCGGACCCGGGTCTCCCGCTTGGAAGGCGAGAATTCTACCACTGAACCACCAATGCTTGCAAGTTCAGCAGCGGTTCTACATATGGTCCTGCATATGGTTGTTTATAAGGTTCTGCCAATGGTTCTGAACATGGTTCTGCATACAGTTGTCAGAGTTTTAAAATTAGGGTTATTTCTCAAGGCTTCATTCAGGATTCAGGCATCCACATTAAATCAACCTTGCAATCCAATGCTATAAAGCAGCTAAGAATGTATCAAAACAATTCCCCTGATAACATACATCCTTTGTGCATAAGGAAATACTTCGTATTACATGTAATGTAGACACTTTTTCACGTTCTCACAAATATAATGAGATAAAAATGTATAACAGAAGGAGCAAAGTCATTTTTCACAGGAAGTCTCCTGGTACAAACCAACACATGTAAATTGCATTGGCCAAGAATCGTAGCTCGTAAAAAGAAAGAAATGTAGCACTGACCAATCAATTCACATGCTTTCCAAAGTTGTTTGATGCAACTACACAAACTAATTGTCTATTGGATATAAAGGGGTGAAGGCAAAGTTTAAAGAGAAACTTTCTTTTCAAAGCACTGTTGAACTATCAATTTTTAGAATGTCTCAATTTAAACACCTTGAACATTCAGCCATAACAGCCAAGAACCTGGCCAAATATAACATTGACGTGCATTGGCCGGGAATCGGACCCGGGTCTCCCACGTGGCAGGCGAGAATTCTACCACTGAACCACCAATGCTTACAAGTTCTGCAGCGGTTCTACATATGGTCCTGCATATGGTTCTTTATAAGGTTCTGCACATGGTTCTGCATACAGTTGTCAGAGTTTTAAATTAGGGTTATTGCTCAAGGCTTCATTCAGGATTCAGGCATCCACATTAAATCAACCTTGCAATCCAATGCTATAAAGCAGCTAAGAATGTATCAAAACAATTCCCCTGATAACATACATCCTTTGTGCATAAGGAAATACTTCGTATTACATGTAATGTAGACACTTTTTCACGTTCTCACAAATATAATGAGAGAAAAATATATAACAGAAGGAGCAAAGTCATTTTTCACAGGAAGTCTCCTGGTACAAACCAGCACATGTAAATTGCATTGGCCAAGAATCGTAGCTGGTAAAAATAAAGAAATGTAGCACTGACCAATCAATTCACATGCTTTCCAAAGTTGTTTAATGCAACTACACAAACTAAATGTCTATTGGATATAAAGGGGTGAAGGCAAAGTTTAAAGAGAACCTTTCTTTTCAAAGCACTGTTGAACTATCAATTTTAGAACGTCTCAATTTAAACACCTTGAACATTCAGCCATAACAACCAAGAACCTGGCCAAATATAACATTTACGTGCATTGGCCGGGAATCGGACCCGGGTCTCCTGCTTGGAAGGCGAGAATTCTACCACTGAACCACCAATGCTTGCAAGTTCAGCAGCGGTTCTACATATGGTCCTGCATATGGTTGTTTATAAGGTTCTGCCAATGGTTCTGAACATGGTTCTGCATACAGTTGTCAGAGTTTTAAAATTAGGGTTATTGCTCAAGGCTTCATTCAGGATTCAGGCATCCACATTAAATCAACCTTGCAATCCAATGCTATAAAGCAGCTAAGAATGTATCAAAACAATTCCCCTGATAACATACATCCTTTGTGCATAAGGAAATACTTCTTATTACATGTAATGTAGACACTTTTTCACGTTCTCACAAATATAATGAGAGAAAAATGTATAACAGAAGGAGCAAAGTCATTTTTCACAGGAAGTCTCTTGGTACAAACCAGCACATGTAAATTGCATTGGCCATGAATCGTAGCTGCTAAAAAGAAAGAAATGTAGCACTGACCAATCAATTCACATGCTATCCAAAGTTGTTTGATGCAACTACCCAAACTAAATGTCTATTGGATATAAAGGGGTGAAGGCAAAGTTTAAAGAGAACCTTTCTTTTCAAAGCACTGTTGAACTATCAATTTTAGAACGTCTCAATTTAAACACCTTGAACATTCAGCCAAAACAGCCAAGAACCTGGCCAAATATAACATTTACGTGCATTGGCCCCAATTATCCCGCGTGGCAGGCGAGAATTCTACCACTGAACCACCAATGCTTACAAGTTCTGCAGCGGTTCTACATATGGTCCTGCATATGGTTCTTTATAAGGTTCTGCACATGGTTCTGCATACAGTTGTCAGAGTTTTAAATTAGGGTTATTGCTCAAGGCTTCATTCAGGATTCAGGCATCCACATTAATAGTAAATCAACCTTGCAATCCAATGCTAAAAAGCAGCTAAGAATGTATCAAAACAATTCGCCTGATAACATACATCCTTTGTGCATAAGGAAATACTTCTTATTACATGTAATGTAGACACTTTTTCAGAAAACATCATCTCACAAATATAATGAGAGAAAAATGTATAACAGAAGGAGCAAAGTCATTTTTCATAGGAAGTCTCCTGGTACAAACCAGCACATGTAAATTGCATTGGCCATGAATCGTAGCTGGTAAAAAGAAAGAAATGTAGCACTGACCAATCAATTCACATGCTTTCCAAAGTTGTTTGATGCAACTACCCAAACTAAATGTCTATTGGATATAAAGGGGTGAAGGCAAAGTTTAAAGAGAAGCTATTTTGTGAAAAGCTCTGTTGAACTATCAATTTTTAGAACGTCTCAATTTAAACACCTTGAACATTCAGCCATAACAACCAAGAACCTAGCCAAAAATAACATTTACGTGCATAGGCCGGGAATCGGACCTGGGTCTCCCGCTTGGAAGGCGAGAATTCTACCACTGAACCACCATTGCTTGCAAGTTCAGCAGCGGTTCTACATATGGTCCTGCATATGGTTGTTTATAAGGTTCTGCCAATGGTTCTGAACATGGTTCTGCATACAGTTGTCAGAGTTTTAAAATTAGGGTTATTGCTCAAGGCTTCATTCAGGATTCAGGCATCCACATTAAATCAACCTTGCAATCCAATGCTAAAAAGCAGCTAAGAATGTATCAAAACAATTCCCCTGATAACATACATCCTTTGTGCATAAGGAAATACTTCGTATTACATGTAATGTAGACACTTTTTCACGTTCTCACAAATATAATGAGACAAAAATGTATAACAGAAGGAGCAAAGTCATTTTTCACAGGAAGTCTCCTGGTACAAACCAGCACATGTAAATTGCATTGGCCAAGAATCGTAGCTGGTAAAAAGAAAGAAATGTAGCACTGACCAATCAATTCACATGCTTTCCAAAGTTGTTTGATGCAACTACACAAACTAATTGTCTATTGGATATAAAGGGGTGAAGGCAAAGTTTAAAGAGAAACTTTCTTTTCAAAGCACTGTTGAACTATCAATTTTTAGAATGTCTCAATTTAAACACCTTGAACATTCAGCCATAACAGCCAAGAACCTGGCCAAATATAACATTGACGTGCATTGGCCGGGAATCGGACCCGGGTCTCCCACGTGGCAGGCGAGAATTCTACCACTGAACCACCAATGCTTACAAGTTCTGCAGCGGTTCTACATATGGTCCTGCATATGGTTCTTTATAAGGTTCTGCACATGGTTCTGCATACAGTTGTCAGAGTTTTAAATTAGGGTTATTGCTCAAGGCTTCATTCAGGATTCAGGCATCCACATTAAATCAACCTTGCAATCCAATGCTATAAAGCAGCTAAGAATGTATCAAAACAATTCCCCTGATAACATACATCCTTTGTGCATAAGGAAATACTTCGTATTACATGTAATGTAGACACTTTTTCACGTTCTCACAAATATAATGAGAGAAAAATATATAACAGAAGGAGCAAAGTCATTTTTCACAGGAAGTCTCCTGGTACAAACCAGCACATGTAAATTGCATTGGCCAAGAATCGTAGCTGGTAAAAATAAAGAAATGTAGCACTGACCAATCAATTCACATGCTTTCCAAAGTTGTTTAATGCAACTACACAAACTAAATGTCTATTGGATATAAAGGGGTGAAGGCAAAGTTTAAAGAGAACCTTTCTTTTCAAAGCACTGTTGAACTATCAATTTTAGAACGTCTCAATTTAAACACCTTGAACATTCAGCCATAACAACCAAGAACCTGGCCAAATATAACATTTACGTGCATTGGCCGGGAATCGGACCCGGGTCTCCTGCTTGGAAGGCGAGAATTCTACCACTGAACCACCAATGCTTGCAAGTTCAGCAGCGGTTCTACATATGGTCCTGCATATGGTTGTTTATAAGGTTCTGCCAATGGTTCTGAACATGGTTCTGCATACAGTTGTCAGAGTTTTAAAATTAGGGTTATTGCTCAAGGCTTCATTCAGGATTCAGGCATACACATTAAATCAACCTTGCAATCCAATGCTATAAAGCAGCTAAGAATGTATCAAAACAATTCCCCTGATAACATACATCCTTTGTGCATAAGGAAATACTTCTTATTACATGTAATGTAGACACTTTTTCACGTTCTCACAAATATAATGAGAGAAAAATGTATAACAGAAGGAGCAAAGTCATTTTTCACAGGAAGTCTCTTGGTACAAACCAGCACATGTAAATTGCATTGGCCATGAATCGTAGCTGCTAAAAAGAAAGAAATGTAGCACTGACCAATCAATTCACATGCTATCCAAAGTTGTTTGATGCAACTACCCAAACTAAATGTCTATTGGATATAAAGGGGTGAAGGCAAAGTTTAAAGAGAACCTTTCTTTTCAAAGCACTGTTGAACTATCAATTTTAGAACGTCTCAATTTAAACACCTTGAACATTCAGCCAAAACAGCCAAGAACCTGGCCAAATATAACATTTACGTGCATTGGCCCCAATTATCCCGCGTGGCAGGCGAGAATTCTACCACTGAACCACCAATGCTTACAAGTTCTGCAGTGGTTCTACATATGGTCCTGCATATGGTTCTTTATAAGGTTCTGCACATGGTTCTGCATACAGTTGTCAGAGTTTTAAATTAGGGTTATTGCTCAAGGCTTCATTCAGGATTCAGGCATCCACATTAATAGTAAATCAACCTTGCAATCCAATGCTAAAAAGCAGCTAAGAATGTATCAAAACAATTCGCCTGATAACATACATCCTTTGTGCATAAGGAAATACTTCTTATTACATGTAATGTAGACACTTTTTCAGAAAACATCATCTCACACATATAATGAGAGAAAAATGTATAACAGAAGGAGCAAAGTCATTTTTCATAGGAAGTCTCCTGGTACAAACCAGCACATGTAAATTGCATTGGCCATGAATCGTAGCTGGTAAAAAGAAAGAAATGTAGCACTGACTAATCAATTCACAAGCTTTCCAAAGTTGTTTGATGCAACAACCCAAACTAAATGTCTATTGGATATAAAGGGGTGAAGGCAAAGTTTAAAGAGAAGCTATTTTGTGCAAAGCTCTGTTGAACTATGAATTTTTAGAATGTCTCAATTTAAACACCTTGAACATTCAGCCATAACCTGGCCATATATAACATTTACGTGCATTGGCCGGGAATCGGACCCAGGTCTCCCGCGTGGCAGGCGAGAATTCTACCACTGAACCACCAATGCTTGCAAGATCAGCAGCAGTTCTACATATGGTCCTGCATATGGTTCTTTATAAGGTTCTGCCTATGGTTCTGAACATGGTTCTGCATACAGTTGTCAGAGTTTTAAAATTAGGGTTATTGCTTAAGGCTTCATTCAGGATTCAGGCATCCACATTAAATCAACCTTGCAATTCAATGCTAAAAAGCAGCTAAGAATGTATCAAAACAATTCCCCTGATAACATACATCCTTTGTGCATAAGGAAATACTTCTTATTACATGTAATGTAGACACTTTTTCACGTTCTCACAAATATAATGAGAGAAAAATGTATAACAGAAGGAGCAAAGTCATTTTTCACAGGAAGTCTCCTTGTAAAAACCAACACATGTAAATTGCATTGGCCAAGAATCGTAGCTGGTAAAAATAAAGAAATGTAGCACTGACCAATCAATTCACATGCTTTCCAAAGTTGTTTGATGCAACTACACAAACTAATTGTCTATTGGATATAAAGGGGTGAAGGCAAAGTTTAAAGAGAAACTTTCTTTTCAAAGCACTGTTGAACTATCAGTTTTTAGAATGTCTCAATTTAAACACCTTGAACATTCAGCCATAAAAGCCAAGAACCTGGCCAAATATAACATTTACATGCATTGGCCGGGAATCGGACCCGGGTCTCCCACGTGGCAGGCGAGAATTCTACCACTGAACCACCAATGCTTTCAAGTTCTGCAGCGGTTCTACATATGGTCCTGCATATGGTTCTTTATAAGGTTCTGCACATGGTTCTGCATACAGTTGTCAGAGTTTTAAATTAGGGTTATTGCTCAAGGCTTCATTCAGGATTCAGGCATCCACATTAATAGTAAATCAACCTTGCAATCCAATGCTAAAAAGCAGCTAAGAATGTATCAAAACAATTCCCCTGATAACATACATCCTTTGTGCATAAGGAAATACTTCTTATTACATGTAATGTAGACACTTTTTCAGAAAACATCATCTCACAAATATAATGAGAGAAAAATGTATAACAGAAGGAGCAAAGTCATTTTTCACAGGAAGTCTCCTGGTAAAAACCAGCACATGTAAATTGCATTGGCCATGAATCGTAGCTGGTAAAAAGAAAGAAATGTAGCACTGACCAATCAATTCACATGCTTTCCAAAGTTGTTTGATGCAACTACCCAAACTAAATGTCTATTGGATATAAAGGGGTGAAGGCAAAGTTTAAAGAGAAGCTATTTTGTGAAAAGCTCTGTTGAACTATCAATTTTTAGAACGTCTCAATTTAAACACCTTGAACATTCAGCCATAACAACCAAGAACCTAGCCAAAAATAACATTTACGTGCATAGGCCGGGAATCGGACCTGGGTCTCCCGCTTGGAAGGCGAGAATTCTACCACTGAACCACCAATGCTTGCAAGTTCAGCAGCGGTTCTACATATGGTCCTGCATATGGTTGTTTATAAGGTTCTGCCAATGGTTCTGAACATGGTTCTGCATACAGTTGTCAGAGTTTTAAAATTAGGGTTATTGCTCAAGGCTTCATTCAGGATTCAGGCATCCACATTAAATCAACCTTGCAATCCAATGCTAAAAAGCAGCTAAGAATGTATCAAAACAATTCCCCTGATAACATACATCCTTTGTGCATAAGGAAATACTTCGTATTACATGTAATGTAGACACTTTTTCACGTTCTCACAAATATAATGAGACAAAAATGTATAACAGAAGGAGCAAAGTCATTTTTCACAGGAAGTCTCCTGGTACAAACCAGCACATGTAAATTGCATTGGCCAAGAATCGTAGCTGGTAAAAAGAAAGAAATGTAGCACTGACCAATCAATTCACATGCTTTCCAAAGTTGTTTGATGCAACTACACAAACTAAATGTCTATTGGATATAAAGGGGTGAAGGCAAAGTTTAAAGAGAACCTTTCTTTTCAAAGCACTGTTGAACTATCAATTTTAGAACGTCTCAATTTAAACACCTTGAACATTCAGCCATAACAGCCAAGAACCTGGCCAAATATAACATTTACGTGCATTGGCCCCAAGTATCCCGCGTGGCAGGTGAGAATTCTACCACTGAACCACCAATGCTTACAAGTTCTGCAGTGGTTCTACATATGGTCCTGCATATGGTTCTTTATAAGGTTCTGCACATGGTTCTGCATACAGTTGTCAGAGTTTTAAATTAGGGTTATTGCTCAAGGCTTCATTCAGGATTCAGGCATCCACATTAATAGTAAATCAACCTTGCAATCCAATGCTAAAAAGCAGCTAAGAATGTATCAAAACAATTCGCCTGATAACATACATCCTTTGTGCATAAGGAAATACTTCTTATTACATGTAATGTAGACACTTTTTCAGAAAACATCATCTCACACATATAATGAGAGAAAAATGTATAACAGAAGGAGCAAAGTCATTTTTCATAGGAAGTCTCCGGGTACAAACCAGCACATGTAAATTGAATTGGCCATGAATCGTAGCTGGTAAAAAGAAAGAAATGTAGCACTGACTAATCAATTCACAAGCTTTCCAAAGTTGTTTGATGCAACAACCCAAACTAAATGTCTATTGGATATAAAGGGGTGAAGGCAAAGTTTAAAGAGAAGCTATTTTGTGCAAAGCTCTGTTGAACTATCAATTTTTAGAATGTCTCAATTTAAACACCTTGAACATTCAGCCATAACAGCCAAGAACCTGGCCATATATATCATTTACGTGCATTAGCAGGGAATCGGACCCAGGTCTCCCGCGTGGCAGGCGAGAATTCTACCACTGAACCACCAATGCTTGCAAGTTCAGCAGCGGTTCTACATATGGTCCTGCATATGGTTGTTTATAAGGTTCTGCCAATGGTTCTGAACATGGTTCTGCATACAGTTGTCAGAGTTTTAAAATTAGGGCTATTGCTCAAGGCTTCATTCAGGATTCAGGCATCCACATTAAATCAACCTTGCAATCCAATGCTAAAAAGCAGCTAAGAATGTATCAAAACAATTCCCCTGATAACATACATCCTTTGTGCATAAGGAAATACTTCGTATTACATGTAATGTAGACACTTTTTCACGTTCTCACAAATATAATGAGACAAAAATGTATAACAGAAGGAGCAAAGTCATTTTTCACAGGAAGTCTCCTGGTACAAACCAGCACATGTAAATTGCATTGGCCAAGAATCGTAGCTGGTAAAAAGAAAGAAATGTAGCACTGACCAATCAATTCACATGCTTTCCAAAGTTGTTTGATGCAACTACACAAACTAAATGTCTATTGGATATAAAGGGGTGAAGGCAAAGTTTAAAGAGAACCTTTCTTTTCAAAGCACTGTTGAACTATCAATTTTAGAACGTCTCAATTTAAACACCTTGAACATTCAGCCATAACAGCCAAGAACCTGGCCAAATATAACATTTACGTGCATTGGCCCCAAGTATCCCGCGTGGCAGGTGAGAATTCTACCACTGAACCACCAATGCTTACAAGTTCTGCAGTGGTTCTACATATGGTCCTGCATATGGTTCTTTATAAGGTTCTGCACATGGTTCTGCATACAGTTGTCAGAGTTTTAAATTAGGGTTATTGCTCAAGGCTTCATTCAGGATTCAGGCATCCACATTAATAGTAAATCAACCTTGCAATCCAATGCTAAAAAGCAGCTAAGAATGTATCAAAACAATTCGCCTGATAACATACATCCTTTGTGCATAAGGAAATACTTCTTATTACATGTAATGTAGACACTTTTTCAGAAAACATCATCTCACACATATAATGAGAGAAAAATGTATAACAGAAGGAGCAAAGTCATTTTTCATAGGAAGTCTCCGGGTACAAACCAGCACATGTAAATTGAATTGGCCATGAATCGTAGCTGGTAAAAAGAAAGAAATGTAGCACTGACTAATCAATTCACAAGCTTTCCAAAGTTGTTTGATGCAACAACCCAAACTAAATGTCTATTGGATATAAAGGGGTGAAGGCAAAGTTTAAAGAGAAGCTATTTTGTGCAAAGCTCTGTTGAACTATCAATTTTTAGAATGTCTCAATTTAAACACCTTGAACATTCAGCCATAACAGCCAAGAACCTGGCCATATATAACATTTACATGCATTAGCAGGGAATCGGACCCAGGTCTCCCGCGTGGCAGGCGAGAATTCTACCACTGAACCACCAATACTTGCAAGTGCAGCAGCGGTTCTACATATGGTCCTGCATATGGTTCTTTATAAGGTTCTGCCTATGGTTCTGAACATGGTTCTGCATACAGTTGTCAGAGTTTTAAAATTAGGGTTATTGCTTAAGGCTTCATTCAGGATTCAGGCATCCACATTAAATCAACCTTGCAATTCAATGCTAAAAAGCAGCTAAGAATGTATCAAAACAATTCCCCTGATAACATACATCCTTTGTGCATAAGGAAATACTTCTTATTACATGTAATGTAGACACTTTTTCACGTTCTCACAAATATAATGAGAGAAAAATGTATAACAGAAGGAGCAAAGTCATTTTTCACAGGAAGTCTCCTGGTAAAAACCAACACATGTAAATTGCATTGGCCAAGAATCGTAGCTCGTAAAAAGAAAGAAATGTAGCACTGACCAATCAATTCACATGCTTTCCAAAGTTGTTTGATGCAACTACACAAACTAATTGTCTATTGGATATAAAGGGGTGAAGGCAAAGTTTAAAGAGAAACTTTCTTTTCAAAGCACTGTTGAACTATCAGTTTTTAGAATGTCTCAATTTAAACACCTTGAACATTCAGCCATAAAAGCCAAGAACCTGGCCAAATATATCATTTACGTGCATTGGCCGGGAATCGGACCCGGGTCTCCCGCGTGGCAGGCGAGAATTCTACCACTGAACCACCAATGCTTACAAGTTCTGCAGCGGTTCTACATATTGTCCTGCATATGGTACTTTATAAGGTTCTGCACATGGTTCTGCATACAGTTGTCAGAGTTTTAAATTAGGGTTAATGCTCAAGGCTTCATTCAGGATTCAGGCATCCACATTAAATCAACCTTGCAATCCAATGCTATAAAGCAGCTAAGAATGTATCAAAACAATTCCCTTGGTAACATACATCCTTTGTGCATAAGGAAATACTTCGTATTACATGTAATGTAGACACTTTTTCACGTTCTCACAAATATAATGAGAGAAAAATATATAACAGAAGGAGCAAAGTCATTTTTTACAGGTAGTCTCCTGGTACAAACCAGCACATGTAAATTGCATTGGCCAAGAATCGTAGCTGGTAAAAATAAAGAAATGTAGCACTGACCAATCAATTCACATGCTTTCCAAAGTTGTTTGATGCAAATACACAAACTAAATGTCTATTGGATATAAAGGGGTGAAGGCAAAGTTTAAAGAGAACCTTTCTTTTCAAAGCACTGTTGAACTATCAATTTTAGAACGTCTCAATTTAAACACCTTGAACATTCAGCCATAACAGCCAAGAACCTGGCCAAATATAACATTTACGTGCATTGGCCCCAAGTATCCCGCGTGGCAGGCGAGAATTCTACCACTGAACCACCAATGCTTACAAGTTCTACAGTGGTTCTACATATGGTCCTGCATATGGTTCTTTATAAGGTTCTGCACATGGTTCTGCATACAGTTGTCAGAGTTTTAAATTAGGGTTATTGCTCAAGGCTTCATTCAGGATTCAGGCATTCACATTAATAGTAAATCAACCTTGCAATCCAATGCTAAAAAGCAGCTAAGAATGTATCAAAACAATTCGCCTGATAACATACATCCTTTGTGCATAAGGAAATACTTCTTATTACATGTAATATAGACACTTTTTCACGTTCTCACAAATATAATGAGAGAAAAATGTATAACAGAAGGAGGAAAGTCATTTTTCACAGGAAGTCTCCTGGTACAAACCAGCACATGTAAATTGCATTGGCCAAGAATCGTAGCTGGTAAAAAGAAAGAAATGTAGCACTGACCAATCACTTCACATATTTTCCAAAGTTGTTTGATGCAACTACACAAACTAATTGTCTATTGGATATAAAGGGGTGAAGGCAAAGTTTAAAGAGAAACTTTATTTTCAAAGCACTGTTGAACTATCAATTTTTAGAATGTCTCAATTTAAACACCTTGAACATTCAGCCATAACAGCCAAGAACCTGGCCAAATATAACAATCACGTGCATTGGCCGGGAATCGGACCCTGGTCTCCCGCGTGGCAGGCAAGAATTCTACCACTGAACCACCAATGCTTACAAGTTCTGCAGCGGTTCTACATATGGTCCTGCATATGGTTCTTTATAAGGTTCTGCACATGGTTCTGAACATGGTTCTTCATACAGTTGTCAGAGTTTTAAATTAGTGTTATTGCTCAAGGCTTCATTCAGGATTCAGGCATCCACATTAATAGTAAATCAACCTTGCAATCCAATGCTAAAAAGCAGCTAAGAATGTATCAAAACAATTCCCCTGATAACATACATCCTTTGTGCATAAGGTAATACTTCTTATTACATGTAATGTAGACACTTTTTCAGAAAACATCATCTCACAAATATAATGAGAGAAAAATGTATAACAGAAGGAGCAAAGTCATTTTTCACAGGAAGTCTCCTGGTAAAAACCAGCACATGTAAATTGCATTGGCCATGAATCGTAGCTGGTAAAAAGAAAGAAATGTAGCACTGACCAATCAATTCACATGCTTTCCAAAGTTGTTTGATGCAACTACCCAAACTAAATGTCTATTGGATATAAAGGGGTGAAGGCAAAGTTTAAAGAGAAACTATTTTGTGAAAAGCTCTGTTGAACTATCAATTTTTAGAACGTCTCAATTTAAACACCTTGAACATTCAGCCATAACAGCCAAGAACCTGGCCAAATATAACATTTACATGCATTGGCCAGGAATCGGACCCGGGTCTGCCGCTTGAAAGGTGAGAATTCTACCACTGAACCACCAATGATTGCAAGATCTGTAGTGGTTCTACATATGGTCCTGCATATGGTTCTTTATAAGGTTCTGCCTATGGTTCTGAACATGGTTCTGCATACAGTTGTCAGAGTTTTAAACTTAGGGTTATTGCTCAAGGCTTCATTCAGGATTCAGGCATCCACATTAAATAAACCTTGCAATCCAATGCTAAAAAGCAGCTAAGAATGTATGAAAACAATTCCCCTGATAACATACATTCTTTGTGCATAAGGAAATACTTATTATTACATGTAATGTAGACACTTTTTCACGTTCTCACAAATATAATGAGAGAAAAATGTATAACAGAAGGAGCAAAGTCATTTTTCACAGGAAGTCTCTTGGTACAAACCAGCACATGGAAATTGCATTGGCCATGAATCGTAGCTGGTAAAAAGAAAGAAATGTAGCACTGACCAATCAATTCACATGCTTTCCAAAGTTGTTTGATGCAACTACCCAAACTAAATGTCTATTGGATATAAAGGGGTGAAGGCAAAGTTTAAAGAGAAGCTATTTTGTGCAAAGAACTGTTTAACTATCAATTTTTAGAACGTCTCAATTTAAACACCTTGAACATTCAGCCATAACAGCCAAGAACCTGGCCAAATATAACATTTACGTGCATTGGCCCCAAGTATCCCGCGTGGCAGGTGAGAATTCTACCACTGAACCACCAATGCTTACAAGTTCTGCAGTGGTTCTACATATGGTCCTGCATATGGTTCTTTATAAGGTTCTGCACATGGTTCTGCATACAGTTGTCAGAGTTTTAAATTAGGGTTATTGCTCAAGGCTTCATTCAGGATTCAGGCATCCACATTAATAGTAAATCAACCTTGCAATCCAATGCTAAAAAGCAGCTAAGAATGTATCAAAACAATTCGCCTGATAACATACATCCTTTGTGCATAAGGAAATACTTCTTATTACATGTAATGTAGACACTTTTTCAGAAAACATCATCTCACACATATAATGAGAGAAAAATGTATAACAGAAGGAGCAAAGTCATTTTTCATAGGAAGTCTCCTGGTACAAACCAGCACATGTAAATTGCATTGGCCATGAATCGTAGCTGGTAAAAAGAAAGAAATGTAGCACTGATTAATCAGTTCACAAGCTTTCCAAAGTTGTTTGATGCAACAACCCTAACTAAATGTCTATTGGATATAAAGGGGTGAAGGCAAAGTTTAAAGAGAAGCTATTTTGTGCAAAGCTCTGTTGAACTATCAATTTTTAGAATGTCTCAATTTAAACACCTTGAACATTCAGCCATAACAGCCAAGAACCTGGCCATATATAACATTTACATGCATTGGCCGGAAATCAGACCCAGGTCTCCCGCGTGGCAGGCGAGAATTCTACCACTGAACCACCAATGCTTGCAAGTTCAGCGGCGGTTCTACATATGGTCCTGCATATGGTTCTTTATAAGGTTCTGCCTATGGTTCTGAACATGGTTCTGCATACAGTTGTCAGAGTTTTAAAATTAGGGTTATTGCTTAAGGCTTCATTCAGGATTCAGGCATCCACATTAAATCAACCTTGCAATTCAATGCTAAAAAGCAGCTAAGAATGTATCAAAACAATTCCCCTGATAACATACATCCTTTGTGCATAAGGAAATACTTCTTATTACATGTAATGTAGACACTTTTTCACGTTCTCACAAATATAATGAGAGAAAAATGTATAACAGAAGGAGCAAAGTCATTTTTCACAGGAAGTCTCCTGGTAAAAACCAACACATGTAAATTGCATTGGCCAAGAATCGTAGCTCGTAAAAAGAAAGAAATGTAGCACTGACCAATCAATTCACATGCTTTCCAAAGTTGTTTGATGCAACTACACAAACTAATTGTCTATTGGATATAAAGGGGTGAAGGCAAAGTTTAAAGAGAAACTTTCTTTTCAAAGCACTGTTGAACTATCAGTTTTTAGAATGTCTCAATTTAAACACCTTGAACATTCAGCCATAAAAGCCAAGAACCTGGCCAAATACAACATTCACGTGCATTGGCCGGGAATCGGCCCCGGGTCTCCCGCGTGGCAGGCGAGAATTCTACCACTGAACCACCAATGCTTACAAGTTCTGCAGCGGTTCTACATATGGTCCTGCATATGGTTCTTTATATGGTTCTGCACATGGTTCTACATACAGTTGTCAGAGTTTTAAATTAGGGTTATTGCTCAAGGCTTCATTCAGGATTCAGGCATCCACATTAAATCAACCTTGCAATCCAATGCTATAAAGCAGCTAAGAATGTATCAAAACAATTCCCCTGATAACATACATCCTTTGTGCATAAGGAAATACTTCGTATTACATGTAATGTAGACACTTTTTCACGTTCTCACAAATATAATGAGAGAAAAATATATAACAGAAGGAGCAAAGTCATTTTTCACAGGAAGTCTCCTGGTACAAACCAGCACATGTAAATTGCATTGGCCAAGAATCGTAGCTGGTAAAAATAAAGAAATGTAGCACTGACCAATCAATTCACATGCTTTCCAAAGTTGTTTGATGCAAATACACAAACTAATTGTCTATTGGATATAAAGGGGTGAAGGCAAAGTTTAAAGAGAAACTTTCTTTTCAAAGCACTGTTGAACTATCAATTTTTAGAATGTCTCAATTTAAACACCTTGAACATTCAGCCATAACAGCCAAGAACCTGGCCAAATATAACATTGACGTGCATTGGCCGGGAATCGGACCCCGGTCTCCCACGTGGCAGGCGAGAATTCTACCACTGAACCACCAATGCTTACAAGTTCTGCAGCGGTTCTACATATGGTCCTGCATATGGTTCTTTATAAGGTTCTGCACATGGTTCTGCATACAGTTGTCATAGTTTTAAATTAGGGTTATTGCTCAAGGCTTCATTCAGGATTCAGGCATCCACATTAAATCAACCTTGCAATCCAATGCTATAAAGCAGCTAAGAATGTATCAAAACAATTCCCCTGATAACATACATCCTTTGTGCATAAGGAAATACTTCATATTACATGTAATGTAGACACTTTTTCACGTTCTCACAAATATAATGAGAGAAAAATATATAACAGAAGGAGCAAAGTCATTTTTCACAGGAAGTCTCCTGGTACAAACCAGCACATGTAAATTGCATTGGCCAAGAATCGTAGCTGGTAAAAATAAAGAAATGTAGCACTGACCAATCAATTCACATGCTTTCCAAAGTTGTTTGATGCAACTACACAAACTAAATGTCTATTGGATATAAAGGGGTGAAGGCAAAGTTTAAAGAGAACATTTCTTTTCAAAGCACTGTTGAACTATCAATTTTTAGAATGTCTCAATTTAAACACCTTGAACATTCAGCCATAACAGCCAAGAACCTGGCCAAATATAACATTTACGTGCATTGGCCCCAAGTATCCCGCGTGGCAGGCGAGAATTCTACCACTGAACCACCAATGCTTACAAGTTCTGTAGTGGTTCTACATATGGTCCTGCATATGGTTCTTTATAAGGTTCTGCACATGGTTCTGCATACAGTTGTCAGAGTTTTAAATTAGGGTTATTGCTCAAGGCTTCATTCAGGATTCAGGCATCCACATTAATAGTAAATCAACCTTGCAATCCAATGCTAAAAAGCAGCTAAGAATGTATCAAAACAATTCGCCTGATAACATACATCCTTTGTGCATAAGGAAATACTTCTTATTACATGTAATGTAGACACTTTTTCAGAAAACATCATCTCACACATATAATGAGAGAAAAATGTATAACAGAAGGAGCAAAGTCATTTTTCATAGGAAGTCTCCTGGTACAAACCAGCACATGTAAATTGCATTGGCCATGAATCGTAGCTGGTAAAAAGATAGAAATGTAGCACTGACCAATCAATTCACAAGCTTTCCAAAGTTGTTTGATGCAACAACCCAAACTAAATGTCTATTGGATATAAAGGGGTGAAGGCAAAGTTTAAAGAGAAGCTATTTTGTGCAAAGCTCTGTTGAACTATCAATTTTTAGAATGTCTCAATTTAAACACCTTGAACATTCAGCCATAACAGCCAAGAACCTGGCCAAATATAACATAGACATGCATTAGCCGGGAATCGGACCCGGGTCTCCCGCTTGGGAGGCGAGAATTCTACCACTGAACCACCAATGCTTGCAAGTTCAGTAGCGGTTCTACATAAGGTTCTGCCTATGGTTCTTAACATGGTTCTGCATACAGTTGTCAGAGTTTTAAACTTAGGGTTATTGCTCAAGGCTTCAATCAGGATTCAGGCATCCACATTAAATCAACCTTGCAATCCAATGCTAAAAAGCAGCTAAGAATGTATCAAAACAATTCCACTGATAACATACATCCTTTGTGCATAAGGAAATACTTCTTATTACATGTAATGTAGACACTTTTTCACGTTCTCACAAATATAATGAGAGAAAAATGTATAACAGAAGGAGCAAAGTCATTTTTCACAGGAAGTCTCCTGGTACAAACCAGCACATGTAAATTGCATTGGCCAAGAATCGTAGCTGGTAAAAAGAAAGAAATGTAGCACTGACCAATACATTCACATGCTTTAAAAAGTTGTTTGATGCAACTACCCAAACTAAATGTCTGTTGGATATAAAGGGGTGAAGGCAAAGTTTAAAGAGAAGCTATTTTGTGCAAGGAACTGTTGAACTATCAAATTTTAGAATGTCTCAATTTAAACACCTTGAACATTCAGCCATAACAGCCAAGAACCTGGCCAAATATAACATTTACGTGCATTGGCCGGGAATCGGACCCGGGTCTCCCGCATGGCAGGCGAGAATTCTACACCTGAACCACCAACGCTTGCAAGATCTGTGGCGGTTCTACATATGGTCCTGCATATGGTTGTTTATAAGGTTCTGCCAATGGTTCTGAACATGGTTCTGCATACAGTTGTCAGAGTTTTAAAATTGGGGTTATTGCTCAAGGCTTCATTCAGGATTCAGGCATCCACATTAAATCAACCTTGCAATCCAATGCTATAAAGCAGCTAAGAATGTATCAAAACAATTCCCCTGATAACATACATCCTTTGTGCATAAGGAAATACTTCGTATTACATGTAATGTAGACACTTTTTCACGTTCTCACAAATATAATGAGAGAAAAATGTATAACAGAAGGAGCAAAGTCATTTTTCACAGGAAGTCTCCTGGTACAAACCAACACATGTAAATTGCATTGGCCAAGAATCGTAGCTCGTAAAAAGAAAGAAATGTAGCACTGACCAATCAATTCACATGCTTTCCAAAGTTGTTTGATGCAACTACACAAACTAATTGTCTATTGGATATAAAGGGGTGAAGGCAAAGTTTAAAGAGAAACTTTCTTTTCAAAGCACTGTTGAACTATCAATTTTTAGAATGTCTCAATTTAAACACCTTGAACATTCAGCCATAACAGCCAAGAACCTGGCCAAATATAACATTGACGTGCATTGGCCGGGAATCAGACCCGGGTCTCCCACGTGGCAGGTGAGAATTCTACCACTGAACCACCAATGCTTACAAGTTCTGCAGCGGTTCTACATATGGTCCTGCATATGGTTCTTTATAAGGTTCTGCACATGGTTCTGCATAAAGTTGTCAGAGTTTTAAATTAGGGTTATTGCTCAAGGCTTCATTCAGGATTCAGGCATCCACATTAAATCAACCTTGCAATCCAATGCTATAAAGCAGCTAAGAATGTATCAAAACAATTCCCCTGATAACATACATCCTTTGTGCATAAGGAAATACTTCGTATTACATGTAATGTAGACACTTTTTCACGTTCTCACAAATATAATGAGAGAAAAATATATAACAGAAGGAGCAAAGTCATTTTTCACAGGAAGTCTCCTGGTACAAACCAGCACATGTAAATTGCATTGGCCAAGAATCGTAGCTGGTAAAAATAAAGAAATGTAGCACTGACCAATCAATTCGCATGCTTTCCAAAGTTGTTTAATGCAACTACACAAACTAAATGTCTATTGGATATAAAGGGGTGAAGGCAAAGTTTAAAGAGAACCTTTCTTTTCAAAGCACTGCTGAATTATCAATTTTAGAACGTCTCAATTTAAACACCTTGAACATTCAGCCATAACAACCAAGAACCTGGCCAAATATAACATTTACGTGCATTGGCCGGGAATCGGACCCGGGTCTCCCGCTTGGAAGGCGAGAATTCTACCACTGAACCACCAATGCTTGCAAGTTCAGCAGCGGTTCTACATATGGTCCTGCATATGGTTGTTTATAAGGTTCTGCCAATGGTTCTGAACATGGTTCTGCATACAGTTGTCAGAGTTTTAAAATTAGGGTTATTGCTCAAGGCTTCATTCAGGATTCAGGCATCCACATTAAATCAACCTTGCAATCCAATGCTATAAAGCAGCTAAGAATGTATCAAAACAATTCCCCTGATAACATACATCCTTTGTGCATAAGGAAATACTTCGTATTACATGTAATGTAGACACTTTTTCACGTTCTCACAAATATAATGAGAGAAAAATGTATAACAGAAGGAGCAAAGTCATTTTTCACAGGAAGTCTCCTGGTACAAACCAACACATGTAAATTGCATTGGCCAAGAATCGTAGCTCGTAAAAAGAAAGAAATGTAGCACTGACCAATCAATTCACATGCTTTCCAAAGTTGTTTGATGCAACTACACAAACTAATTGTCTATTGGATATAAAGGGGTGAAGGCAAAGTTTAAAGAGAAACTTTCTTTTCAAAGCACTGTTGAACTATCAATTTTTAGAATGTCTCAATTTAAACACCTTGAACATTCAGCCATAACAGCCAAGAACCTGGCCAAATATAACATTAACGTGCATTGGCCGGGAATCGGACCCGGGTCTCCCACGTGGCAGGCGAGAATTCTACCACTGAACCACCAATGCTTACAAGTTCTGCAGCGGTTCTACATATGGTCCTGCATATGGTTCTTTATAAGGTTCTGCACATGGTTCTGCATACAGTTGTCAGAGTTTTAAATTAGGGTTATTGCTCAAGGCTTCATTCAGGATTCAGGCATCCACATTAAATCAACCTTGCAATCCAATGCTATAAAGCAGCTATGAATGTATCAAAACAATTCCCCTGATAACATACATCCTTTGTGCATAAGGAAATACTTCGTATTACATGTAATGTAGACACTTTTTCACGTTCTCACAAATATAATGAGAGAAAAATGTATAACAGAAGGAGCAAAGTCATTTTTCACAGGAAGTCTCCTGGTACAAACCAACACATGTAAATTGCATTGGCCAAGAATCGTAGCTCGTAAAAAGAAAGAAATGTAGCACTGACCAATCAATTCACATGCTTTCCAAAGTTGTTTGATGCAACTACACAAACTAATTGTCTATTGGATATAAAGGGGTGAAGGCAAAGTTTAAAGAGAAACTTTCTTTTCAAAGCACTGTTGAACTATCAATTTTTAGAATGTCTCAATTTAAACACCTTGAACATTCAGCCATAACAGCCAAGAACCTGGCCAAATATAACATTGACGTGCATTGGCCGGGAATCGGACCCGGGTCTCCCACGTGGCAGGCGAGAATTCTACCACTGAACCACCAATGCTTACAAGTTCTGCAGCGGTTCTGCATATGGTCCTGCATATGGTTCTTTATAAGGTTCTGCACATGGTTCTGCATACAGTTGTCAGAGTTTTAAATTAGGGTTATTGCTCAAGGCTTCATTCAGGATTCAGGCATCCACATTAAATCAACCTTGCAATCCAATGCTATAAAGCAGCTATGAATGTATCAAAACAATTCCCCTGATAACATACATCCTTTGTGCATAAGGAAATACTTCGTATTACATGTAATGTAGACACTTTTTCACGTTCTCACAAATATAATGAGAGAAAAATATATAACAGAAGGAGCAAAGTCATTTTTCACAGGAAGTCTCTTGGTACAAACCAGCACATGTAAATTGCATTGTCCATGAATCGTAGCTGGTAAAAAGAAAGAAATGTAGCACTGACCAATCAATTCACATGCTTTCCAAAGTTGTTTGATGCAACTACCCAAACTAAATGTCTATTGGATATAAAGGGGTGAAAGCAAAGTTTAAAGAGAAGCTATTTTGTGCAAAGAACTGTTGAACTATCAATTTTTAGAACGTCTCAATTTAAACACCTTGAACATTCAGCCATAACAGCCAAGAACCTGGCCAAATATAACATAGACATGCATTAGCCGGGAATCGGACCCGGGTCTCCCGCTTGGGAGGCGAGAATTCTACCACTGAACCACCAATGCTTGCAAGTTCAGTAGCGGTTCTACATAAGGTTCTGCCTATGGTTCTGAACATGGTTCTGCATACAGTTGTCAGAGTTTTAAACTTAGGGTTATTGCTCAAGGCTTCAATCAGGATTCAGGCATCCACATTAAATCAACCTTGCAATCCAATGCTAAAAAGCAGCTAAGAATGTATCAAAACAATTCCACTGATAACATACATCCTTTGTGCATAAGGAAATACTTCTTATTACATGTAATGTAGACACTTTTTCACGTTCTCACAAATATAATGAGAGAAAAATGTATAACAGAAGGAGCAAAGTCATTTTTCACAGGAAGTCTCCTGGTACAAACCAGCACATGTAAATTGCATTGGCCAAGAATCGTAGCTGGTAAAAAGAAAGAAATGTAGCACTGACCAATACATTCACATGCTTTAAAAAGTTGTTTGATGCAACTACCCAAACTAAATGTCTGTTGGATATAAAGGGGTGAAGGCAAAGTTTAAAGAGAAGCTATTTTGTGCAAGGAACTGTTGAACTATCAAATTTTAGAATGTCTCAATTTAAACACCTTGAACATTCAGCCATAACAGCCAAGAACCTGGCCAAATATAACATTTATGTGCATTGGCCAGGAATCAGACCCGGGTCTCCCACGTGGCAGGCGAGAATTCTACCACTGAACCACCAATGCTTACAAGTTCAGTAGCGGTTCTACATATGGTCCTGCATATGGTTCTTTATAAGGTTCGGCACATGGTTCTGCATACAGTTGTCAAGTTTTAAATTAGGGTTATTGCTCAAGGCTTCATTCAGGATTCAGGCATCCACATTAAATCAACCTTGAAATCCAATGCTAAAAAGCAGCTAAGAATGTATCAAAACAATTCCCCTGATAACATACATCCTTTGTGCATAAGGAAATACTTCGTATTACATGTAATGTAGACACTTTTTCACGTTCTCACAAATATAATGAGACAAAAATGTATAACAGAAGGAGCAAAGTCATTTTTCACAGGAAGTCTCCTGGTACAAACCAGCACATGTAAATTGCATTGGCCAAGAATTGTAGCTGGTAAAAAGAAAGAAATGTAGCCCTGACCAATACATTCACATGCTTTAAAAAGTTGTTTGATGCAACTACCCAAACTAAATGTCTGTTGGATATAAAGGGGTGAAGGCAAAGTTTAAAGAGAAGCTATTTTGTGCAAGGAACTGTTGAACTATCAAATTTTAGAATGTCTCAATTTAAACACCTTGAACATTCAGCCATAACAGCCAAGAACCTGGCCAAATATAACATTTATGTGCATTGGCCAGGAATCAGACCCGGGTCTCCCGCGTGGCAGGCGAGAATTCTACCACTGAACCACCAATGCTTACAAGTTCAGTAGCGGTTCTACATATGGTCCTGCATATGGTTCTTTATAAGGTTCGGCACATGGTTCTGCATACAGTTGTCAAGTTTTAAATTAGGGTTATTGCTCAAGGCTTCATTCAGGATTCAGGCATCCACATTAAATCAACCTTGAAATCCAATGCTAAAAAGCAGCTAAGAATGTATCAAAACAATTCCCCTGATAACATACATCCTTTGTGCATAAGGAAATACTTCGTATTACATGTAATGTAGACACTTTTTCACGTTCTCACAAATATAATGAGACAAAAATGTATAACAGAAGTAGCAAAGTCATTTTTCACAGGAAGTCTCCTGGTACAAACAAGCACATGTAAATTGCATTGGCCAAGAATCGTAGCTGGTAAAAAGAAAGAAATGTAGCACTGACCAATCAATTCACATGCTTTCCAAAGTTGTTTGATGCAACTACCCAAACTAAATGTCTATTGGATATAAAGGGGTGAAGGCAAAGTTTAAAGAGAAGCTATTTTGTGCAAAGCTCTGTTGAACTATCAATTTTTAGAACGTCTCAATTTAAACACCTTGAACATTCAGCCATAACAGCCAATAACCTGGCCAAATATAATATTTACATGCATTGGCCTGAAATCGAACACGGGTCTCCCTCGTGGCAGGCGAGAATTCTACCACTGAACCACCAAAGCTTCCAAGTTCTACAGTGGTTCTACATACAGTCCTGCATATGGTTCTTTATAAGGTTCTGACCATGGTTCTGAACATGGTTCTGCATACAGTTGTCAGAGTTTTAAACTTAGGGTTATTGCTCAAGGCTTCATTCAGGATTCAGGCATCCACATTAAATCAACCTTGCAATCCAATGCTAAAAAGCAGCTAAGAATGTATCAAAACAATTCCCCTGATAACATACATCCTTTGTGCATAAGGAAATACTTCTTATTACATGTAATGTCGACACTTTTTCAGAAAACATCATCTCACAAATATAATGAGAGAAAAATGTGTATCAGAAGGAGCAAAGTCATTTTTCACAGGAAGTCTCCTGGTACAAACCAGCACAGGTAAATTGCATTGGCCAAGAATCGTAGCTGGTAAAAAGAAAGAAATGTAGCACTGACCAATCAATTCACATGCTTTCCAAAGTTGTTTGATGCAACTACCCAAACTAAATGTCTATTGGATATAAAGGGGTGAAGGCAAAGTTTAAAGAGAAGCGATTTTGTGCAAAGCACTGTTGAACTATCAATTTTTAGAAAGTCTCAATTTAAACAACTTGAACATTCAGCCATAACAGCCAAGAAACTGGCCAAATAACATTTACGTGCATTGGCCAGGAATCGGACCCAGGTCTCCCGCGTGGCAGGCAAAAATTCTACCACTGAACCACCAATGCTTGCAAGATCTGCAGCGGTTCTACATATGGTCCTGCATATGGTTCTTTATAAGGTTCTGCCTATGGTTCTGAACATGGTTCTGCATACAGTTGTCAGAGTTTTAAACTTAGGGTTATTGCTCAAGGCTTCATTCAGGATTCAGGCATCCACATTAAATCAACCTTGCAATCCAATGCTAAAAAGCAGCTAAGAATGTATCAAAACAATTCCCCTGATAACATACATCCTTTGTGCATAAGGTAATACTTCTTATTACATGTAATGTAGACACTTTTTCACGTTCTCACAAATATAATGAGAGAAAAATGTATAACAGAAGGAGCAAAGTCATTTTTCACAGGAAGTCTCTTGGTACAAACCAGCACATGTAAATTGCATTGTCCATGAATCGTAGCTGGTAAAAAGAAAGAAATGTAGCACTGACCAATCAATTCACATGCTTTCCAAAGTTGTTTGATGCAACTACCCAAACTAAATGTCTATTGGATATAAAGGGGTGAAAGCAAAGTTTAAAGAGAAGCTATTTTGTGCAAAGAACTGTTGAACTATAAATTTTTAGAACGTCTCAATTTAAACACCTTGAACATTCAGCCATAACAGCCAAGAACCTGGCCAAATATAACATTGACGTGCATTGGCCGTGAATAGGACCCGGGTCTCCCGCTTGGGAGGCGAAAATTCTACCACTGAACCACCAATGCTTGCAAGTTCAGTAGCGGTTCTACATATGGTCCTGCATATGGTTCTTTATAAGGTTCTGCCTATGGTTCTGAACATGGTTCTGCATACAGTTGTCAGAGTTTTAAACTTAGGGTTATTGCTCAAGGCTTCATTCAGGATTCAGGCATCCACATTAAATCAACCTTGCAATCCAATGCTAAAAAGCAGCTAAGAATGTATCAAAACAATTCCCCTGATAACATACATCCTTTGTGCATAAGGAAATACTTCTTATTACATGTAATGTAGACACTTTTTCAGAAAACATCATCTCACAAATATAATGAGAGAAAAATGTATAACAGAAGGAGCAAAGTCATTTTTCACAGGAAGTCTCCTGGTACAAACCAGCACATGTAAATTGCATTGGCCATGAATCGTAGCTGCTAAAAAGAAAGAAATGTAGCACTGACCAATCAATTCACATGCTTTCCAAAGTTGTTTGATGCAACTACCCAAACTAAATGTCTATTGGATATAAAGGGGTGAAGGCAAAGTTTAAAGAGAAGCTATTTTGTGCAAAGAACTGTTGAACTATCAATTTTTAGAACGTCTCAATTTAAACACCTTGAACATTCAGCCATAACAGCCAAGAAACTGGCCAAATATAACATTTACGTGCATTGGCTGGGAATCGGACCGGGTCTCCCGCGTTGCAGGCGACAATTCTACCACTGAACAACCAATGCTTCCAAGTTCAGCAGCGGTTCTACATATGGTCCTGCATATGGTTCTTTATAAGGTTCTGCCTATTGTTCTTAACATGGTTCTGCATACAGTTGTCAGAGTTTTAAACTTAGGGTTATTGCTCAAGGCTTCATTCAGGATTCAGGCATCCACATTAAATCAACCTTGCAATCCAATGCTAAAAAGCAGCTAAGAATGTATCAAAACAATTCCCCTGATAACACACATCCTTTGTGCATAAAGTAATACTTCTTATTACATGTAATGTAGACACTTTTTCACGTTCTCACAAATATAATGAGAGAAAAATGTATAACAGAAGGAGCAAAGTCATTTTTCACAGGAAGTCTCTTGGTACAAACCAGCACATGTAAATTGCATTGTCCATGAATCGTAGCTGGTAAAAAGAAAGAAATGTAGCACTGACCAATCAATTCACATGCTTTCCAAAGTTGTTTGATGCAACTACCCAAACTAAATGTCTATTGGATATAAAGGGGTGAAAGCCAAGTGTAAAGAGAAGCTATTTTGTGCAAAGAACTGTTGAACTATCAATTTTTAGAACGTCTCAATTTAAACACCTTGAACATTCAGCCATAACAGCCAAGAAACTGGCCAAATATAACCTTTATATGCATTGGCCAATAATCGGACCCAGGTTTCCCGCGTGGCAGGCGAGAATTCTACCACTGAACCACCAATGCTTGCAAAATTTGCAGTGGTTCTACATATGGTCCTGCATATGGTTCTATATAATGTTCTGCCTTTGGTTCTGAACATGGTTCTGCATACAGTTGTCAGAGTTTTAAACTTAGGGTTATTGCTCAAGGCTTCATTCAGGATTCAGGCATCCACATTAAATAAACCTTGCAATCCAATGCTAAAAATCAGCTAAGAATGTATCAAAACAATTCCCCTGATAACATACATCCTTTGTGCAAAAGGAAATACTTCTTATTACATGTAATGTAGACACCTTTTCACGTTCTCACAAATATAATGAGAGAAAAATGTATAACAGAAGGAGCAAAGTCATTTTTCACAGGAAGTCTCTTAGTACAAACCAGCACATGTAAATTGCATTGGCCATGAATCGTAGCTGTAAAAAGAAAGAAATGTAGCACTGACCAATCAATTCACATGCTTTCCAAAGTTGTTTGATGCAACAACCCAAACTAAATGTCTATTGGATATAAAGGGGTGAAGGCAAAGTTTAAAGAGAAGCTATTTTGTGCAAAGAACTGTTGAACTATCAATTTTTAGAACGTCTCAATTTAAACACCTTGAACATTCAGCCATAACAGCCAAGAACCTGGCCAAATATAACATTTACATGCATTGGCCGTGAATCGGACCCGGGTCTCTCGCGTGGGAGGCGAGAATTCTACCACTAAACCACCAATGCTTGCAAGTTCAGCAGCGGTTCTACATATGGTCCTGCATATGGTTCTTTATAAGGTTCTGCCTATGGTTCTGAACATGGTTCTGCATACAGTTGTCAGAGTTTTAAACTTAGGGTTATTGCTCAAGGCTTCATTCAGGATTCAGGCATCCACATTAAATCAACCTTGCAATCCAATGCTAACAAGCAGCTAAGAATGTATCAAAACAATTCCCCTGATAACATACATCCTTTGTGCATAAGGAAATACTTCGTATTACATGTAATGTAGACACTTTTTCACGTTCTCACAAATATAATGAGAGAAAAATGTATAACAGAAGGAGCAAAGTCATTTTTCACAGGAAGTCTCCTGGTACAAACCAGCACATGTAAATTGCATTGGCCAAGAATCGTAGCTGGTAAAAAGAAAGAAATGTAGCACTGACCAATCAATTCACATGCTTTCCAAAGTTGTTTGATGCAACTACCCAAACTAAATGTCTATTGGATATAAAGGGGTGAAGGCAAAGTTTAAAGAGAACCTTTCTTTTCAAACCACTGTTGAACTATCAATTTTAGAACGTCTCAATTTAAACACCTTGAACATTCAGCCATAACAGCCAAGAACCTGGCCAAATATAACTTTTACGTGCATTGGACGGGAATCAGACCTAGGTCTCCTGTGTTGCAGGCAAGAATTCTACCAATGAACCAACAACGCTTACAAGTTCTGCAGCGGTTCTACATATGGTCCTGCATATGGTTCTTTTTATAAGGTTCTGCACATGGTTCTGAACATGGTTCTGCATACAGTTCTCAGAGTTTTAAATTAGGGTTATTGCTCAAGGCTTCATTCAGGATTCAGGCATCCATATTAATAGTCAATCAACCTTGCAATCCAATGCTAAAAAGCAGCTAAGAATGTATCAAAACAATTCCCCTGATAACATACATCCTTTGTGCATAAGGAAATACTTCTTATTACATGTAATGTAGACACTTTTTCAGAAAAAATCATCTCACAAATATAATGAGAGAAAAATGTATAACAGATGGAGCAAAGTCATTTTTCACAGGAAGTCTCCTGGTACAAACCAGCACATGTAAATTGCATTGGCCATGAATCGTAGCTGCTAAAAAGAAAGAAATGTAGCACTGACCAATCAATTCACATGCTTTCCAAAGTTGTTTGATGCAACTACCCAAACTAAATGTCTATTGGATATAAAGGGGTGAAGGCAAAGTTTAAAGAGAAGCTATTTTGTGCAAAGCACTGTTGAACTATCAATTTTTAGAACGTCTCAATTTAAACACCTTGAATATTCAGCCATAACAGCCAAGAAACTGGCCAAATATAACATTTATGTGCATTGGCCGGTAATGGGAACCGGGTCACCCACGTGGCAGGCGAGAATTCTACCACTGAACCACCAATGATTGCAAGATCTGCAGTGGTTCTACATATGGTCCTGCATATGGTTCTTTATAAGGTTCTGCCTATGGTTCTGAACATGGTTCTGCATACAGTTGTCAGAGTTTTAAACCTAGGGTTATTGCTCAAGGCTTCATTCAGGATTCAGGCATCCACATTAAATAAACCTTGCAATCCAATGCTAAAAAGCAGCTAAGAATGTATCAAAACAATTCCCCTGATAACATACATTCTTTGTGCATAAGGAAATACTTCTTATTACATGTAATGTAGACACTTTTTCACGTTCTCACAAATATAATGAGAGAAAAATGTATAACAGAAGGAGCAAAGTCATTTTTCACAGGAAGTCTCTTGGTACAAACCAGCACATGTAAATTGCATTGGCCATGAATCGTAGCTGGTAAAAAGAAAGAAATGTAGCACTGACCAATCAATTCACATGCTTTCCAAAGTTGTTTGATGCAACTACCCAAACTAAATGTCTATTGGATATAAAGGGGTGAAAGCAAAGTTTAAAGAGAAGCTATTTTGTGCAAAGAACTGTTGAACTATCAATTTTTAGAACGTCTCAATTTAAACACCTTGAACATTCAGCCATAACAGCCAAGAACCTGGCCAAATATAACAATTCCGTGCATTGGCCGGAAATCGGACCCGGGTCTCCAGCATGGCAGGCGAGAATTCTACCACTGAACCACCAAAGCTTCGAAGGTCAGCAGCGGTTCTACATATGGTCCTGCATATGGTTCTTTATAAGGTTCTGCCTATGGTTCTGAACATGGTTCTGCATACAGTTGTCAGAGTTTTAAAATTAGGGTTATTGCTCAAGGCTTCATTCAGGATTCAGGCATCCACATTAAATCAACCTTGCAATCCAATGCTAAAAAGCAGCTAAGAATGTATCAAAACAATTCCCCTGATAACATACATCCTTTGTGCATAAGGAAATACTTCTTATTACATGTAATGTAGACACTTTTTCAGAAAACATCATCTCACACATATAATGAGAGAAAAATGTATAACAGAAGGAGCAAAGTCATTTTTCATAGGAAGTCTCCTGGTACAAACCAGCACATGTAAATTGCATTGGCCATGAATCGTAGCTGGTAAAAAGAAAGAAATGTAGCACTGACCAATCAATTCACAAGCTTTCCAAAGTTGTTTGATGCAATAACCCAAACTAAATGTCTATTGGATATAAAGGGGTGAAGACAAAGTTTAAAGAGAAGCTATTTTGTGCAAAGCTCTGTTGAACTATCAATTTTTAGAATGTCTCAATTTAAACACCTTGAACATTCAGCCATAACAGCCAAGAACCTGGCCATATATAACATTTACATGCATTGGCCAGGAATCGGACCCAGGTCTCCCGCGCGGCAGGCGAGAATTCTACCACTGAACCACCAATGCTTGCAAGTTCAGCGGCGGTTCTACATATGGTCCTGCATATGGTTCTTTATAAGGTTCTGCCTATGGTTCTGAACATGGTTCTGCATACAGTTGTCAGAGTTTTAAAATTAGGGTTATTGCTTAAGGCTTCATTCAGGATTCAAGCATCCACATTAAATCAACCTTGCAATTCAATGCTAAAAAGCAGCTAAGAATGTATCAAAACAATTCCCCTGATAACATACATCCTTTGTGCATAAGGAAATACTTCTTATTACATGTAATGTAGACACTTTTTCACGTTCTCACAAATATAATGAGAGAAAAATGTATAACAGAAGGAGCAAAGTCATTTTTCACAGGAAGTCTCCTGGTAAAAACCAACACATGTAAATTGCATTGGCCAAGAATCGTAGTTCGTAAAAAGAAAGAAATGTAGCACTGACCAATCAATTCACATGCTTTCCAAAGTTGTTTGATGCAACTACACAAACTAATTGTCTATTGGATATAAAGAGGTGAAGGCAAAGTTTAAAGAGAAACTTTCTTTTCAAAGCACTATTGAACTATCAGTTTTTAGAATGTCTCAATTTAAACACCTTGAACATTCAGCCATAACAGCCAAGAACCTGGCCAAATATAACATTTACGTGCATTGGCCGGGAATCGGACCCAGGTCACCCGCGTGGCAGGCGAGAATTCTACCACTGAACCACCAATGCTTACAAGTTCTGCAGCGGTTCTACATATGGTCCTGCATATGGTTCTTTATAAGGTTCTGCACATGGTTCTGCATACAGTTGTCAGAGTTTTAAATTAGGGTTATTGTTCAAGGCTTCATTCAGGATTCAGGCATCCACATTAATAGTAAATCAACCTTGCAATCCAATGCTAAAAAGCAGCAAAGAATGTATCAAAACAATTCCCCTGATAACATACATCCTTTGGCATTAGGAAATACTTCTTATTACATGTAATGTAGACACTTTTTCACGTTCTCACAAATATAATGAGAGAAAAATGTATAACAGAAGGAGCAAAGTCATTTTTCACAGGAAGTCTCCTGGTAAAAACCAACACATGTAAATTGCATTGGCCAAGAATCGTAGCTCGTAAAAAGAAAGAAATGTAGCACTGACCAATCAATTCACATGCTTTCCAAAGTTGTTTGATGCAACTACCCAAACTAAATGTCTATTGGATATAAAGGGGTGAAGGCAAAGTTTAAAGAGAACCTTTCTTTTCAAAGCACTGTTGAACTATCAATTTTAGAACGTCTCAATTTAAACACCTTGAACATTCAGCCATAACAGCCAAGAACCTGGTCAAATATAACATTTACGTGCATTGCACGGGAATCAGACCCAGGTCTCCTGTGTGGCAGGCAAGAATTCTACCACTGAACCACCAATGCTTACAAGTTCTGCAGCGGTTCTACATATGGTCCTGCATATGGTTCTTTATAAGGTTCTGCACATGGTTCTGATCATGGTTCTGCATACAGTTGTCAGAGTTTTAAATTAGGGTTATTGCTCAAGGCTTCATTCAGGATTCAGGCATCCATATTAATAGTCAATCAACCTTGCAATCCAATGCTAAAAAGCAGCTAAGAATGTATCAAAACAATTCCCCTGATAACATACATCCTTTGTGCATAAGGAAATACTTCTTATTACATGTAATGTAGACACTTTTTCAGAAAACATCATCTCACAAATATAATGAGAGAAAAATGTATAACAGATGGAGCAAAGTCATTTTTCACAGGAAGTCTCCTGGTACAAACCAGCACATGTAAATTGCATTGGCCATGAATCGTAGCTGCTAAAAAGAAAGAAATGTAGCACTGACCAATCAATTCACATGCTTTCCAAAGTTGTTTGATGCAACTACCCAAACTAAATGTCTATTGGATATAAAGGGGTGAAGGCAAAGTTTAAAGAGAAGCTATTTTGTGCAAAGCACTGTTGAACTATCAATTTTTAGAACGTCTCAATTTAAACACCTTGAACATTCAGCCATAACAGCCAAGAAACTGGCCAAATATAACATTTATGTGTATTGGCCGGTAATGGGAACCGGGTCACCCGCGTGGCAGGCGAGAATTCTACCACTGAACCACCAATGATTGCAAGATCTGCAGTGGTTCTACATATGGTCCTGCATATGGATCTTTATAAGGTTCTGCCTATGGTTCTGAACATGGTTCTGCATACAGTTGTCAGAGTTTTAAACTTAGGGTTATTGCTCAAGGCTTCATTCAGGATTCAGGCATCCACATTAAATAAACCTTGCAATCCAATGCTAAAAAGCAGCTAAGAATGTATCAAAACAATTCCCCTGATAACATACATTCTTTGTGCATAAGGAAATACTTATTATTACATGTAATGTAGACACTTTTTCACGTTCTCACAAATATAATGAGAGAAAAATGTATAACAGAAGGAGCAAAGTCATTTTTCACAGGAAGTCTCTTGGTACAAACCAGCACATGGAAATTGCATTGGCCATGAATCGTAGCTGGTAAAAAGAAAGAAATGTAGCACTGACCAATCAATTCACATGCTTTCCAAAGTTGTTTGATGCAACTACCCAAACTAAATGTCTATTGGATATAAAGGGGTGAAGGCAAAGTTTAAAGAGAAGCTATTTTGTGCAAAGAACTGTTTAACTATCAATTTTTAGAACGTCTCAATTTAAACACCTTGAACATTCAGCCATAACAGCCAAGAACCTGGCCAAATATAACATTTACGTGCATTGGCCCCAAGTATCCCGCGTGGCAGGCGAGAATTCTACCACTGAACCACCAATGCTTACAAGCTCTGCAGTGGTTCTACATATGGTCCTGCATATGGTTCTTTATAAGGTTCTGCCTATGGTTCTGAACATGGTTCTGCATACAGTTGTCAGAGTTTTAAAATTAGGGTTATTGCTCAAGGCTTCATTCAGGATTCAGGCATCCACATTAAATCAACCTTGCAATCCAATGCTAAAAAGCAGCTAAGAATGTATCAAAACAATTCCCCTGATAACATACATCCTTTGTGATTAAGGAAATACTTCGTATTACATGTAATGTAGACACTTTTTCACGTTCTCACAAATATAATGAGACAAAAATGTATAACAGAAGGAGCAAAGTCATTTTTCACAGGAAGTCTCCTGGTACAAACCAGCACATGTAAATTGCATTGGCCAAGAATCGTAGCTGGTAAAAATAAAGAAATGTAGCACTGACCAATCAATTCACATGCTTTCCAAAGTTGTTTGATGCAACTACCCAAACTAAATGTCTATTGGATATAAAGGGGTGAAGGCAAAGTTTAAAGAGAACCTTTCTTTTCAAAGCACTGTTGAACTATCAATTTTAGAACGTCTCAATTTAAACACCTTGAACATTCAGCCAAAACAGCCAAGAACCTGGCCAAATATAACATTTACGTGCATTGGCCCCAATTATCCCGCGTGGCAGGCGAGAATTCTACCACTGAACCACCAATGCTTACAAGTTCTGCAGTGGTTCTACATATGGTCCTGCATATGGTTCTTTATAAGGTTCTGCACATGGTTCTGCATACAGTTGTCAGAGTTTTAAATTAGGGTTATTGCTCAAGGCTTCATTCAGGATTCAGGCATCCACATTAAATCAACCTTGCAATTCAATGCTAAAAAGCAGCTAAGAATGTATCAAAACAATTCCCCTGATAACATACATCCTTTGTGCATAAGGAAATACTTCTTATTACATGTAATGTAGACACTTTTTCACGTTCTCACAAATATAATGAGAGAAAAATGTATAACAGAAGGAGCAAAGTCATTTTTCACAGGAAGTCTCCTTGTAAAAACCAACACATGTAAATTGCATTGGCCAAGAATCGTAGCTCGTAAAAAGAAAGAAATGTAGCACTGACCAATCAATTCACATGCTTTCCAAAGTTGTTTGATGCAACTACACAAACTAATTGTCTATTGGATATAAAGGGGTGAAGGCAAAGTTTAAAGAGAAACTTTCTTTTCAAAGCACTGTTGAACTATCAGTTTTTAGAATGTCTCAATTTAAACACCTTGAACATTCAGCCATAAAAGCCAAGAACCTGGCCAAATATAACATTTACGTGCATTGGCCGGGAATCGGACCCGGGTCTCCCGCGTGGCAGGCAAGAATTCTACCACTGAACCACCAATGCTTACAAGTTCTGCAGCGGTTCTACATATGGTCCTGCATATGGTTCTTTATAAGGTTCTGCACATGGTTCTGCATACAGTTGTCAGAGTTTTAAATTAGGGTTATTGCTCAAGGCTTCATTCAGGATTCAGGCATCCACATTAATAGTAAATCAACCTTGCAATCCAATGCTAAAAAGCAGCTAAGAATGTATCAAAACAATTCCCCTGATAACATACATTCTTTGTGCATAAGGAAATACTTATTATTACATGTAATGTAGACACTTTTTCACGTTCTCACAAATATAATGAGAGAAAAATGTATAACAGAAGGAGCAAAGTCATTTTTCACAGGAAGTCTCTTGGTACAAACCAGCACATGGAAATTGCATTGGCCATGAATCGTAGCTGGTAAAAAGAAAGAAATGTAGCACTGACCAATCAATTCACATGCTTTCCAAAGTTGTTTGATGCAACTACCCAAACTAAATGTCTATTGGATATAAAGGGGTGAAGGCAAAGTTTAATGAGAAGCTATTTTGTGCAAAGAACTGTTTAACTATCAATTTTTAGAACGTCTCAATTTAAACACCTTGAACATTCAGCCATAACAGCCAAGAACCTGGCCAAATATAACATTTACGTGCATTGGCCCCAAGTATCCCGCGTGGCAGGCGAGAATTCTACCACTGAACCACCAATTCTTACAAGCTCTGCAGTGGTTCTACATATGGTCCTGCATATGGTTCTTTATAAGGTTCTGCCTATGGTTCTGAACATGGTTCTGCATACAGTTGTCAGAGTTTTAAAATTAGGGTTATTGCTCAAGGCTTCATTCAGGATTCAGGCATCCACATTAAATCAACCTTGCAATCCAATGCTAAAAAGCAGCTAAGAATGTATCAAAACAATTCCCCTGATAACATACATCCTTTGTGCATAAGGAAATACTTCGTATTACATGTAATGTAGACACTTTTTCACGTTCTCACAAATATAATGAGACAAAAATGTATAACAGAAGGAGCAAAGTCATTTTTCACAGGAAGTCTCCTGGTACAAACCAGCACATGTAAATTGCATTGGCCAAGAATCGTAGCTGGTAAAAATAAAGAAATGTAGCACTGACCAATCAATTCACATGCTTTCCAAAGTTGTTTGATGCAACTACCCAAACCAAATGTCTATTGGATATAAAGGGGTGAAGGCAAAGTTTAAAGAGAACCTTTCTTTTCAAAGCACTGTTGAACTATCAATTTTAGAACGTGTCAATTTAAACACCTTGAACATTCAGCCAAAACAGCCAAGAACCTGGCCAAATATAACATTTACGTGCATTGGCCCCAATTATCCCGCGTGGCAGGCGAGAATTCTACCACTGAACCACCAATGCTTACAAGTTCTGCAGTGGTTCTACATATGGTCCTGCATATGGTTCTTTATAAGGTTCTGCACATGGTTCTGCATACAGTTGTCAGAGTTTTAAATTAGGGTTATTGCTCAAGGCTTCATTCAGGATTCAGGCATCCACATTAATAGTAAATCAACCTTGCAATCCAATGCTAAAAAGCAGCTAAGAATGTATCAAAACAATTCGCCTGATAACATACATCCTTTGTGCATAAGGAAATACTTCTTATTACATGTAATGTAGACACTTTTTCAGAAAACATCATCTCACACATATAATGAGAGAAAAATGTATAACAGAAGGAGCAAAGTCATTTTTCATAGGAAGTCTCCTGGTACAAACCAGCACATGTAAATTGCATTGGCCATGAATCGTAGCTGGTAAAAAGAAAGAAATGTAGCACTGACTAATCAATTCACAAGCTTTCCAAAGTTGTTTGATGCAACAACCCAAACTAAATGTCTATTGGATATAAAGGGGTGAAGGCAAAGTTTAAAGAGAAGCTATTTTTTGCAAAGCTCTGTTGAACTATCAATTTTTAGAATGTCTCAATTTAATCACCTTGAACATTCAGCCATAACAGCCAAGAACCTGGCCATATATAACATTTACGTGCATTGGCCGGGAATCGGACCCAGGTCTCCCGCGTGGCAGGCGAGAATTCTACCACTGAACCACCAATGCTTGCAAGTTCAGCAGCGGTTCTACATATGGTCCTGCATATGGTTCTTTATAAGGTTCTGCCTATGGTTCTGAACATGGTTCTGCATACAGTTGTCAGAGTTTTAAAATTAGGGTTATTGCTTAAGGCTTCATTCAGGATTCAGGCATCCACATCAAATCAACCTTGCAATTCAATGCTAAAAAGCAGCTAAGAATGTATCAAAACAATTCCCCTGATAACATACATCCTTTGTGCATAAGGAAATACTTCTTATTACATGTAATGTAGACACTTTTTCACGTTCTCACAAATATAATGAGAGAAAAATGTATAACAGAAGGAGCAAAGTCATTTTTCACAGGAAGTCTCCTTGTAAAAACCAACACATGTAAATTGCATTGGCCAAGAATCGTAGCTCGTAAAAAGAAAGAAATGTAGCACTGACCAATCAATTCACATGCTTTCCAAAGTTGTTTGATGCAACTACACAAACTAATTGTCTATTGGATATAAAGGGGTGAAGGCAAAGTTTAAAGAGAAACTTTCTTTTCAAAGCACTGTTGAACTATCAGTTTTTAGAATGTCTCAATTTAAACACCTTGAACATTCAGCCATAAAAGCCAAGAACCTGGCCAAATATAACATTTACGTGCATTGGCCGGGAATCGGACCCAGGTCTCCTACGTGGCAGGCGAGAATTCTACCACTGAACCACCAATGCTTACAAGTTCTGCAGCGGTTCTACATATGGTCCTGCATATGGTTCTTTATATGGTTCTGCACATGGTTCTGCATACAGTTGTCAGAGTTTTAAATTAGGGTTATTGCTCAAGGCTTCATTCAGGATTCAGGCATCCACATTAATAGTAAATCAACCTTGCAATCCAATGCTAAAAAGCAGCTAAGAATGTATCAAAACAATTCCCCTGATAACATACATCCTTTGTGCATAAGGAAATACTTCTTATTACATGTAATGTAGACACTTTTTCAGAAAACATCATCTCACAAATATAATGAGAGAAAAATGTATAACAGAAGGAGCAAAGTCATTTTTCACAGGAAGTCTCCTGGTAAAAACCAGCACATGTAAATTGCATTGGCCATGAATCGTAGCTGGTAAAAAGAAAGAAATGTAGCACTGACCAATCAATTCACATGCTTTCCAAAGTTGTTTGATGCAACTACCCAAACTAAATGTCTATTGGATATAAAGGGGTGAAGGCAAAGTTTAAAGAGAAGCTATTTTGTGAAAAGCTCTGTTGAACTATCAATTTTTAGAACGTCTCAATTTAAACACCTTGAACATTCAGCCATAACAACCAAGAACCTGGCCAAATATAACATTTACGTGCATAGGCCGGGAATCGGACCCGGGTCTCCCGCTTGGAAGGCGAGAATTCTACCACTGAACCACCAATGCTTGCAAGTTCAACAGCGGTTCTACATATGGTCCTGCATATGGTTGTTTATAAGGTTCTGCCAATGGTTCTGAACATGGTTCTGCATACAGTTGTCAGAGTTTTAAACTTAGGGTTATTGCTCAAGGCTTCATTCAGGATTCAGGCATCCACATTAAATAAACCTTGCAATCCAATGCTAAAAAGCAGCTAAGAATGTATCAAAACAATTCCCCTGATAATATACATTCTTTGTGCATAAGGAAATACTTATTATTACATGTAATGTAGACACTTTTTCACGTTCTCACAAATATAATGAGAGAAAAATGTATAACAGAAGGAGCAAAGTCATTTTTCACAGGAAGTCTCTTGGTACATACCAGCACATGGAAATTGCATTGGCCATGAATCGTAGCTGGTAAAAAGAAAGAAATGTAGCACTGACCAATCAATTCACATGCTTTCCAAAGTTGTTTGATGCAAATACACAAACTAAATGTCTATTGGATATAAAGGGGTGAAGGCAAAGTTTAAAGAGAAGCTATTTTGTGCAAAGAACTGTTTAACTATCAATTTTTAGAACGTCTCAATTTAAACACCTTGAACATTCAGCCATAACAGCCAATAACCTGGCCAAATATAACATTTACATGCATTGGCCCCAAGTATCCCGCGTGGCAGGCGAGAATTCTACCACTGAACCACCAATGCTTACAAGCTCTGCAGTGGTTCTACATATGGTCCTGCATATGGTTCTTTATAAGGTTCTGCCTATGGTTCTGAACATGGTTCTGCATACAGTTGTCAGAGTTTTAAAATTAGGGTTATTGCTCAAGGCTTCATTCAGGATTCAGGCATCCACATTAATAGTAAATCAACCTTGCAATCCAATGCTAAAAAGCAGCTAAGAATGTATCAAAACAATTCCCCTGATAACATACATCCTTTGTGCATAAGGAAATACTTCTTATTACATGTAATGTAGACACTTTTTCAGAAAACATCATCTCACAAATATAATGAGAGAAAAATGTATAACAGAAGGAGCAAAGTCATTTTTCACAGGAAGTCTCCTGGTAAAAACCAGCACATGTAAATTGCATTGGCCATGAATCGTAGCTGGTAAAAAGAAAGAAATGTAACACTGACCAATCAATTCACATGCTTTCCAAAGTTGTTTGATGCAACTACCCAAACTAAATGTCTATTGGATATAAAGGGGTGAAGCCAAGTTTAAAGAGAAGCTATTTTGTGAAAAGCTCTGTTGAACTATCAATTTTTAGAACGTCTCAATTTAAACAACTTGAACATTCAGCCATAACAACCAAGAACCTGGCCAAATATAACATTTACGTGCATAGGCCGGGAATCGGACCCGGGTCTCCAGCTTGGAAGGCGAGAATTCTACCACTGAACCACCAATGCTTGCAAGTTCAGCAGCGGTTCTACATATGGTCCTGCATATGGTTGTTTATAAGGTTCTGCCAATGGTTCTGAACATGGTTCTGCATACAGTTGTCAGAGTTTTAAAATTAGGGTTATTGCTCAAGGCTTCATTCAGGATTCAGGCATCCACATTAAATCAACCTTGCAATCCAATGCTAAAAAGCAGCTAAGAATGTATCAAAACAATTCCCCTGATATCATACATCCTTTGTGCATAAGGAAATACTTCGTATTACATGTAATGTAGATACTTTTTCACGTTCTCACAAATATCATGAGACAAAAATGTATAACAGAAGGAGCAAAGTCATTTTTCACAGGAAGTCTCCTGGTACAAATCAGCACATGTAAATTGCATTGGCCAAGAATCGTAGCTGGTAAAAATAAAGAAATGTAGCACTGACCAATCAATTCACATGCTTTCCAAAGTTGTTTGATGCAACTACACAAACTAAATGTCTATTGGATATAAAGGGGTGAAGGCAAAGTTTAAAGAGAACCTTTCTTTTCAAAGCACTGTTGAACTATCAATTTTAGAACGTCTCAATTTAAACACCTTGAACATTCAGCCAAAACAGCCAAGAACCTGGCCAAATATAACATTTACGTGCATTGGCCCCAATTATCCCGCGTGGCAGGCGAGAATTCTACCACTGAACCACCAATGCTTACAAGTTCTGCAGTGGTTCTACATATGATCCTGCATATGGTTCTTTATAAGGTTCTGCACATGGTTCTGCATACAGTTGTCAGAGTTTTAAATTAGGGTTATTGCTCAAGGCTTCATTCAGGATTCAGGCATCCACATTAATAGTAAATCAACCTTGCAATCCAATGCTAAAAAGCAGCTGAGAATGTATCAAAACAATTCGCCTGATAACATACATCCTTTGTGCATAAGGAAATACTTCTTATTACATGTAATGTAGACACTTTTTCAGAAAACATCATCTCACACATATAATGAGAGAAAAATGTATAACAGAAGGAGCAAAGTCATTTTTCATAGGAAGTCTCCTGGTACAAACCAGCACATGTAAATTGCATTGGCCATGAATCGTAGCTGGTAAAAAGAAAGAAATGTAGCACTGACTAATCAATTCACAAGCTTTCCAAAGTTGTTTGATGCAACAACCCAAACTAAATGTCTATTGGATATAAAGGGGTGAAGGCAAAGTTTAAAGAGAAGCTATTTTGTGCAAAGCTCTGTTGAACTATCAATTTTTAGAATGTCTCAATTTAAACACCTTGAACATTCAGCCATAACAGCCAAGAACCTGGCCATATATAACATTTACGTGCATTGGCCGGGAATCGGACCCAGGTCTCCCGCGTGGCAGGCGAGAATTCTACCACTGAACCACCAATGCTTGCAAGTTCAACGGCGGTTCTACATATGGTCCTGCATATGGTTCTTTATAAGGTTCTGCCTATGGTTCTGAACATGGTTCTGCATACAGTTGTCAGAGTTTTAAAATTAGGGTTATTGCTTAAGGCTTCATTCAGGATTCAGGCATCCACATTAAATCAACCTTGCAATTCAATGCTAAAAAGCAGCTAAGAATGTATCAAAACAATTCCCCTGATAACATACATCCTTTGTGTATAAGGAAATACTTCTTATTACATGTAATGTAGACACTTTTTCACGTTCTCACAAATATAATGAGAGAAAAATGTATAACAGAAGGAGCAAAGTCATTTTTCACAGGAAGTCTCCTTGTAAAAACCAACACATGTAAATTGAATTGGCCAAGAATCGTAGCTCGTAAAAAGAAAGAAATGTAGCACTGACCAATCAATTCACATGCTTTCCAAAGTTGTTTGATGCAACTACACAAACTAATTGTCTATTGGATATAAAGGGGTGAAGGCAAAGTTTAAAGAGAAACTTTCTTTTCAAAGCACTGTTGAACTATCAGTTTTTAGAATGTCTCAATTTAAACACCTTGAACATTCAGCCATAAAAGCCAAGAACCTGGCCAAATATAACATTTACGTGCATTGGCCGGGAATCGGACCCGGGTCTCCCGCGTGGCAGGCGAGAATTCTACCACTGAACCACCAATGCTTACAAGTTCTGCAGCGGTTCTACATATGGTCCTGCATATGGTTCTTTATAAGGTTCTGCACATTGTTCTGCATACAGTTGTCAGAGTTTTAAATTAGGGTTATTGCTCAAGGCTTCATTCAGGATTCAGGCATCCACATTAATAGTAAATCAACCTTGCAATCCAATGCTAAAAAGCAGCTAAGAATGTATCAAAACAATTCCCCTGATAACATACATCCTTTGTGCATAAGGAAATACTTCTTATTACATGTAATGTAGACACTTTTTCAGAAAACATCATCTCACAAATATAATGAGAGAAAAATGTATAACAGAAGGAGCAAAGTCATTTTTCACAGGAAGTCTCCTGGTAAAAACCAGCACATGTAAATTGCATTGGCCATGAATCGTAGCTGGTAAAAAGAAAGAAATGTAGCACTGACCAATCAATTCACATGCTTTCCAAAGTTGTTTGATGCAACTACCCAAACTAAATGTCTATTGGATATAAAGGGGTGAAGGCAAAGTTTAAAGAGAACCTTTCTTTTCAAAGCACTGTTGAACTATCAATTTTAGAACGTCTCAATTTAAACACCTTGAACATTCAGCCATAACAGCCAAGAACCTGGACAAATATAACATTTACGTGCATTGGCCCCAAGTATCCCGCGTGGCAGGCGAGAATTCTACCACTGAACCACCAATGCTTACAAGTTCTACAGTGGTTCTACATATGGTCCTGTATATGGTTCTTTATAAGGTTCTGCCTATGGTTCTGAACATGGTTCTGCATACAGTTGTCAGAGTTTTAAAATTAGGGTTATTGCTCAAGGCTTCATTCAGGATTCAGGCATCCACATTAAATCAACCTTGCAATCCAATGCTAAAAAGCAGCTAAGAATGTATCAAAACAATTCCCCTGATAACATACATCCTTTGTGCATAAGGAAATACTTCGTATTACATGTAATGTAGACACTTTTTCACGTTCTCACAAATATAATGAGACAAAAATGTATAACAGAAGGAGCAAAGTCATTTTTCACAGGAAGTCTCCTGGTACAAACCAGCACATGTAAATTGCATTGGCCAAGAATCGTAGCTGGTAAAAATAAAGAAATGTAGCACTGACCAATCAATTCACATGCTTTCCAAAGTTGTTTGATGCAACTACCCAAACTAAATGTCTATTGGATATAAAGGGGTGAAGGCAAAGTTTAAAGAGAACCTTTCTTTTCAAAGCCCTGTTGAACTATCAATTTTAGAACGTCTCAATTTAAACACCTTGAACATTCAGCCAAAACAGCCAAGAACCTGGCCAAATATAACATTTACGTGCATTGGCCCCAATTATCCCGCGTGGCAGGCGAGAATTCTACCACTGAACCACCAATGCTTACAAGTTCTGCAGTGGTTCTACATATGGTCCTGCATATGGTTCTTTATAAGGTTCTGCACATGGTTCTGCATACAGTTGTCAGAGTTTTAAATTAGGGTTATTGCTCAAGGCTTCATTCAGGATTCAGGCATCCACATTAAATCAACCTTGCAATCCAATGCTATAAAGCAGCTAAGAATGTATCAAAACAATTCCCCTGATAACATACATCCTTTGTGCATAAGGAAATACTTCGTATTACATGTAATGTAGACACTTTTTCACGTTCTCACAAATATAATGAGAGAAAAATATATAACAGAAGGAGCAAAGTCATTTTTCACAGGAAGTCTCCTGGTACAAACCAGCACATGTAAATTGCATTGGCCAAGAATCGTAGCTGGTAAAAATAAAGAAATGTAGCACTGACCAATCAATTCACATGCTTTCCAAAGTTGTTTGATGCAACTACACAAACTAAATGTCTATTGGATATAAAGGGGTGAAGGCAAAGTTTAAAGAGAACCTTTCTTTTCAAAGCACTGTTGAACTATCAATTTTAGAATGTCTCAATTTAAACACCTTGAACATTCAGCCATAACAGCCAAGAACCTGGCCAAATATAACATTTACGTGCATTGGCCCCAAGTATCCCGCGTGGAAGGCGAGAATTCTACCACTGAACCACCAATGCTTACAAGTTCTGCAGTGGTTCTACATATGGTCCTGCATATGGTTCTTTATAAGGTTCTGCACATGGTTCTGCATACAGTTGTCAGAGTTTTAAATTAGGGTTATTGCTCAAGGCTTCATTCAGGATTCAGGCATCCACATTAATAGTAAATCAACCTTGCAATCCAATGCTAAAAAGCAGCTAAGAATGTATCAAAACAATTCGCCTGATAACATACATCCTTTGTGCATAAGGAAATACTTCTTATTACATGTAATGTAGACACTTTTTCAGAAAACATCATCTCACACATATAATGAGAGAAAAATGTATAACAGAAGGAGCAAAGTCATTTTTCATAGGAAGTCTCCTGGTACAAACCAGCACATGTAAATTGCATTGGCCATGAATCGTAGCTGGTAAAAAGATAGAAATGTAGCACTGACCAATCAATTCACAAGCTTTCCAAAGTTGTTTGATGCAACAACCCAAACTAAATGTCTATTGGATATAAAGGGGTGAAGGCAAAGTTTAAAGAGAAGCTATTTTGTGCAAAGCTCTGTTGAACTATCAATTTTTAGAATGTCTCAATTTAAACACCTTGAACATTCAGCCATAACAGCCAAGAACCTAGCCAAATATAACATTGACGTACATTGGCCGTGAATCGGACCCGGGTCTCCAGCTTGGGAGGCAAAAATTCTACCACTGAACCACCAATGCTTGCAAGTTCAGTAGCGGTTCTACATATGGTCCTGCATATGGTTCTTTATAAGGTTCTGCCTATGGTTCTGAACATGGTTCTGCATACAGTTGTCAGAGTTTTAAACTTAGGGTTATTGCTCAAGGCTTCATTCAGGATTCAGGCATCCACATTAAATCAACCTTGCAATCCAATGCTATAAAGCAGCTAAGAATGTATCAAAACAATTCCCCTGATAACATACATCCTTTGTGCATAAGGAAATACTTCGTATTACATGTAATGTAGACACTTTTTCACGTTCTCACAAATATAATGAGAGAAAAATGTATAACAGAAGGAGCAAAGTCATTTTTCACAGGAAGTCTCCTGGTACAAACCAACACATGTAAATTGCATTGGCCAAGAATCGTAGCTCGTAAAAAGAAAGAAATGTAGCACTGACCAATCAATTCACATGCTTTCCAAAGTTGTTTGATGCAACTACACAAACTAATTGTCTATTGGATATAAAGGGGTGAAGGCAAAGTTTAAAGAGAAACTTTCTTTTCAAAGCACTGTTGAACTATCAATTTTTAGAATGTCTCAATTTAAACACCTTGAACATTCAGCCATAACAGCCAAGAACCTGGCCAAATATAACATTGACGTGCATTGGCCGGGAATCATACCCGGGTCTCCCACGTGGCAGGCGAGAATTCTACCACTGAACCACCAATGCTTACAAGTTCTGCAGCGGTTCTACATATGGTCCTGCATATGGTTCTTTATAAGGTTCTGCACATGGTTCTGCATACAGTTGTCAGAGTTTTAAATTAGGGTTATTGCTCAAGGCTTCATTCAGGATTCAGGCATCCACATTAAATCAACCTTGCAATCCAATGCTATAAAGCAGCTAAGAATGTATCAAAACAATTCCCCTGATAACATACATCCTTTGTGCATAAGGAAATACTTCGTATTACATGTAATGTAGACACTTTTTCACGTTCTCACAAATATAATGAGAGAAAAATATATAACAGAAGGAGCAAAGTCATTTTTCACAGGAAGTCTCCTGGTACAAACCAGCACATGTAAATTGCATTGGCCAAGAATCGTAGCTGGTAAAAATAAAGAAATGTAGCACTGACCAATCAATTCACATGCTTTCCAAAGTTGTTTGATGCAACTACACAAACTAAATGTCTATTGGATATAAAGGGGTGAAGGCAAAGTTTAAAGAGAACCTTTCTTTTCAAAGCACTGTTGAACTATCAATTTTAGAATGTCTCAATTTAAACACCTTGAACATTCAGCCATAACAGCCAAGAACCTGGCCAAATATAACATTTACGTGCATTGGCCGGGAATCGGACCCGGGTCTCCCACGTGGCAGGCGAGAATTCTACCACTGAACCACCAATGCTTACAAGTTCTGCAGCGTTTCTACATATGGTCCTGCATATGGTTCTTTATAAGGTTCTGCACATGGTTCTGCATACAGTTGTCAGAGTTTTAAATTAGGGTTATTGCTCAAGGCTTCATTCAGGATTCAGGCATCCACATTAAATCAACCTTGCAATCCAATGCTATAAAGCAGCTAAGAATGTATCAAAACAATTCCCCTGATAACATACATCCTTTGTGCATAAGGAAATACTTCGTATTACATGTAATGTAGACACTTTTTCACGTTCTCACAAATATAATGAGAGAAAAATATATAACAGAAGGAGCAAAGTCATTTTTCACAGGAAGTCTCCTGGTACAAACCAGCACATGTAAATTGCATTGGCCAAGAATCGTAGCTGGTAAAAATAAAGAAATGTAGCACTGACCAATCAATTCACATGCTTTCCAAAGTTGTTTGATGCAACTACACAAACTAAATGTCTATTGGATATAAAGGGGTGAAGGCAAAGTTTAAAGAGAACCTTTCTTTTCAAAGCACTGTTGAACTATCAATTTTAGAATGTCTCAATTTAAACACCTTGAACATTCAGCCATAACAGCCAAGAACCTGGCCAAATATAACATTTACGTGCATTGGCCCCAAGTATCCCGCGTGGAAGGCGAGAATTCTACCACTGAACCACCAATGCTTACAAGTTCTGCAGTGGTTCTACATATGGTCCTGCATATGGTTCTTTATAAGGTTCTGCACATGGTTCTGCATACAGTTGTCAGAGTTTTAAATTAGGGTTATTGCTCAAGGCTTCATTCAGGATTCAGGCATCCACATTAATAGTAAATCAACCTTGCAATCCAATGCTAAAAAGCAGCTAAGAATGTATCAAAACAATTCGCCTGATAACATACATCCTTTGTGCATAAGGAAATACTTCTTATTACATGTAATGTAGACACTTTTTCAGAAAACATCATCTCACACATATAATGAGAGAAAAATGTATAACAGAAGGAGCAAAGTCATTTTTCATAGGAAGTCTCCTGGTACAAACCAGCACATGTAAATTGCATTGGCCATGAATCGTAGCTGGTAAAAAGATAGAAATGTAGCACTGACCAATCAATTCACAAGCTTTCCAAAGTTGTTTGATGCAACAACCCAAACTAAATGTCTATTGGATATAAAGGGGTGAAGGCAAAGTTTAAAGAGAAGCTATTTTGTGCAAAGCTCTGTTGAACTATCAATTTTTAGAATGTCTCAATTTAAACACCTTGAACATTCAGCCATAACAGCCAAGAACCTAGCCAAATATAACATTGACGTACATTGGCCGTGAATCGGACCCGGGTCTCCAGCTTGGGAGGCAAAAATTCTACCACTGAACCACCAATGCTTGCAAGTTCAGTAGCGGTTCTACATATGGTCCTGCATATGGTTCTTTATAAGGTTCTGCCTATGGTTCTGAACATGGTTCTGCATACAGTTGTCAGAGTTTTAAACTTAGGGTTATTGCTCAAGGCTTCATTCAGGATTCAGGCATCCACATTAAATCAACCTTGCAATCCAATGCTATAAAGCAGCTAAGAATGTATCAAAACAATTCCCCTGATAACATACATCCTTTGTGCATAAGGAAATACTTCGTATTACATGTAATGTAGACACTTTTTCACGTTCTCACAAATATAATGAGAGAAAAATGTATAACAGAAGGAGCAAAGTCATTTTTCACAGGAAGTCTCCTGGTACAAACCAACACATGTAAATTGCATTGGCCAAGAATCGTAGCTCGTAAAAAGAAAGAAATGTAGCACTGACCAATCAATTCACATGCTTTCCAAAGTTGTTTGATGCAACTACACAAACTAATTGTCTATTGGATATAAAGGGGTGAAGGCAAAGTTTAAAGAGAAACTTTCTTTTCAAAGCACTGTTGAACTATCAATTTTTAGAATGTCTCAATTTAAACACCTTGAACATTCAGCCATAACAGCCAAGAACCTGGCCAAATATAACATTGACGTGCATTGGCCGGGAATCATACCCGGGTCTCCCACGTGGCAGGCGAGAATTCTACCACTGAACCACCAATGCTTACAAGTTCTGCAGCGGTTCTACATATGGTCCTGCATATGGTTCTTTATAAGGTTCTGCACATGGTTCTGCATACAGTTGTCAGAGTTTTAAATTAGGGTTATTGCTCAAGGCTTCATTCAGGATTCAGGCATCCACATTAAATCAACCTTGCAATCCAATGCTATAAAGCAGCTAAGAATGTATCAAAACAATTCCCCTGATAACATACATCCTTTGTGCATAAGGAAATACTTCGTATTACATGTAATGTAGACACTTTTTCACGTTCTCACAAATATAATGAGAGAAAAATATATAACAGAAGGAGCAAAGTCATTTTTCACAGGAAGTCTCCTGGTACAAACCAGCACATGTAAATTGCATTGGCCAAGAATCGTAGCTGGTAAAAATAAAGAAATGTAGCACTGACCAATCAATTCACATGCTTTCCAAAGTTGTTTGATGCAACTACACAAACTAAATGTCTATTGGATATAAAGGGGTGAAGGCAAAGTTTAAAGAGAACCTTTCTTTTCAAAGCACTGTTGAACTATCAATTTTAGAATGTCTCAATTTAAACACCTTGAACATTCAGCCATAACAGCCAAGAACCTGGCCAAATATAACATTTACGTGCATTGGCCGGGAATCGGACCCGGGTCTCCCACGTGGCAGGCGAGAATTCTACCACTGAACCACCAATGCTTACAAGTTCTGCAGCGTTTCTACATATGGTCCTGCATATGGTTCTTTATAAGGTTCTGCACATGGTTCTGCATACAGTTGTCAGAGTTTTAAATTAGGGTTATTGCTCAAGGCTTCATTCAGGATTCAGGCATCCACATTAAATCAACCTTGCAATCCAATGCTATAAAGCAGCTAAGAATGTATCAAAACAATTCCCCTGATAACATACATCCTTTGTGCATAAGGAAATACTTCGTATTACATGTAATGTAGACACTTTTTCACGTTCTCACAAATATAATGAGAGAAAAATATATAACAGAAGGAGCAAAGTCATTTTTCACAGGAAGTCTCCTGGTACAAACCAGCACATGTAAATTGCATTGGCCAAGAATCGTAGCTGGTAAAAATAAAGAAATGTAGCACTGACCAATCAATTCACATGCTTTCCAAAGTTGTTTGATGCAACTACACAAACTAAATGTCTATTGGATATAAAGGGGTGAAGGCAAAGTTTAAAGAGAACCTTTCTTTTCAAAGCACTGTTGAACTATCAATTTTAGAATGTCTCAATTTAAACACCTTGAACATTCAGCCATAACAGCCAAGAACCTGGCCAAATATAACATTTACGTGCATTGGCCCCAAGTATCCCGCGTGGAAGGCGAGAATTCTACCACTGAACCACCAATGCTTACAAGTTCTGCAGTGGTTCTACATATGGTCCTGCATATGGTTCTTTATAAGGTTCTGCACATGGTTCTGCATACAGTTGTCAGAGTTTTAAATTAGGGTTATTGCTCAAGGCTTCATTCAGGATTCAGGCATCCACATTAATAGTAAATCAACCTTGCAATCCAATGCTAAAAAGCAGCTAAGAATGTATCAAAACAATTCGCCTGATAACATACATCCTTTGTGCATAAGGAAATACTTCTTATTACATGTAATGTAGACACTTTTTCAGAAAACATCATCTCACACATATAATGAGAGAAAAATGTATAACAGAAGGAGCAAAGTCATTTTTCATAGGAAGTCTCCTGGTACAAACCAGCACATGTAAATTGCATTGGCCATGAATCGTAGCTGGTAAAAAGATAGAAATGTAGCACTGACCAATCAATTCACAAGCTTTCCAAAGTTGTTTGATGCAACAACCCAAACTAAATGTCTATTGGATATAAAGGGGTGAAGGCAAAGTTTAAAGAGAAGCTATTTTGTGCAAAGCTCTGTTGAACTATCAATTTTTAGAATGTCTCAATTTAAACACCTTGAACATTCAGCCATAACAGCCAAGAACCTAGCCAAATATAACATTGACGTACATTGGCCGTGAATCGGACCCGGGTCTCCAGCTTGGGAGGCAAAAATTCTACCACTGAACCACCAATGCTTGCAAGTTCACTAGCGGTTCTACATATGGTCCTGCATATGGTTCTTTATAAGGTTCTGCCTATGGTTCTGAACATGGTTCTGCATACAGTTGTCAGAGTTTTAAACTTAGGGTTATTGCTCAAGGCTTCATTCAGGATTCAGGCATCCACATTAAATCAACCTTGCAATCCAATGCTAAAAAGCAGCTAAGAATGTATCAAAACAATTCCACTGATAACATACATCCTTTGTGCATAAGGAAATACTTCTTATTACATGTAATGTAGACACTTTTTCACGTTCTCACAAATAAAATGAGAGAAAAATGTATAACAGAAGGAGCAAAGTCATTTTTCACAGGAAGTCTCCTGGTACAAACCAGCACATGTAAATTGCATTGGCCAAGAATCGTAGCTGGTAAAAAGAAAGAAATGTAGCACTGACCAATCACTTCACATATTTTCCAAAGTTGTTTGATGCAACTACACAAACTAATTGTCTATTGGATATAAAGGGGTGAAGGCAAAGTTTAAAGAGAAACTTTCTTTTCAAAGCACTGTTGAACTATCAATTTTTAGAATGTCTCAATTTAAACACCTTGAACATTCAGCCATAACAGCTAAGAACCTGGCCAAATACAACATTCACGTGAATTGGCCGGGAATCGGACCCGGGTCTCCCGCATGGCAGGCAAGAATTCTACCACTGAACCACCAATGCTTACAAGTTCTGCAGCGGTTCTACATATGGTCCTGCATATGGTTCTTTATAAGGTTCTGCACATGGTTCTGAACATGGTTCTTCATACAGTTGTCAGAGTTTTAAATTAGTGTTATTGCTCAAGGCTTCATTCAGGATTCAGGCATCCACATTAATAGTAAATCAACCTTGCAATCCAATGCTAAAAAGCAGCTAAGAATGTATCAAAACAATTCCCCTGATAACATACATCCTTTGTGCATAAGGAAATACTTCTTATTACATGTAATGTAGACACTTTTTCAGAAAACATCATCTCACAAATATAATGAGAGAAAAATGTATAACAGAAGGAGCAAAGTCATTTTTCACAGGAAGTCTCCTGGTAAAAACCAGCACATGTAAATTGCATTGGCCATGAATCGTAGCTGGTAAAAAGAAAGAAATGTAGCACTGATTATTCAATTCACAAGCTTTCCAAAGTTGTTTGATGCAACAACCCAAACTAAATGTCTATTGGATATAAAGAGGTGAAGGCAAAGTTTAAAGAGAAGCTATTTTGTGCAAAGCTCTGTTGAACTATCAATTTTTAGAATGTCTCAATTTAAACACCTTGAACATTCAGCCATAACAGCCAAGAACCTGGCCATATATAACATTTACGTGCATTGGCCGGGAATCAGACCCAGTTCTCCAGCGTGGCAGGCGAGAATTCTACCACTGAACCACCAATGCTTGCAAGTTCAGCGGCGGTTCTACATATGGTCCTGCATATGGTTCTTTATAAGGTTCTGCCTATGGTTCTGAACATGGTTCTGCATACAGTTGTCAGAGTTTTAAAATTAGGGTTATTGCTTAAGGCTTCATTCAGGATTCAGGCATCCACATTAAATCAACCTTGCAATTCAATGCTAAAAAGCAGCTAAGAATGTATCAAAACAATTCCCCTGATAACATACATCCTTTGTGCATAAGGAAATACTTCTTATTACATGTAATGTAGACACTTTTTCACGTTCTCACAAATATAATGAGAGAAAAATGTATAACAGAAGGAGCAAAGTCATTTTTCACAGGAAGTCTCCTGGTAAAAACCAACACATGTAAATTGCATTGGCCAAGAATCGTAGCTCGTAAAAAGAAAGAAATGTAGCACTGACCAATCAATTCACATGCTTTCCAAAGTTGTTTGATGCAACTACACAAACTAATTGTCTATTGGATATAAAGGGGTGAAGGCAAAGTTTAAAGAGAAACTTTCTTTTCAAAGCACTGTTGAACTATCAGTTTTTAGAATGTCTCAATTTAAACACCTTGAACATTCAGCCATAAAAGCCAAGAACCTGGCCAAATATAACATTCACGTGCATTGGCCGGGAATTGGACCCGGGTCTCCCGCGTGGCAGGCGAGAATTCTACCACTGAAACACCAATGCTTACAAGTTCTGCAGCGGTTCTACATATGGTCCTGCATATGGTTCTTTATATGGTTCTGCACATGGTTCTACATAAAGTTGACAGAGTTTTAAATTAGGGTTATTGCTCAAGGCTTCATTCAGGATTCAGGCATTCACATTAATAGTAAATCAACCTTGCAATCCAATGCTAAAAAGCAGCTAAGAATGTATCAAAACAATTCGCCTGATAACATACATCCTTTGTGCATAAGGAAATACTTCGTATTACATGTAATGTAGACACTTTTTCACGTTCTCACAAATATAATGAGAGAAAAATATATAACAGAAGGAGCAAAGTCATTTTTCACAGGAAGTCTCCTGGTACAAACCAGCACATGTAAATTGCATTGGCCAAGAATCGTAGCTGGTAAAAATAAAGAAATGTAGCACTGACCAATCAATTCACATGCTTTCCAAAGTTGTTTGATGCAACTACCCAAACTAAATGTCTATTGGATATAAAGGGGTGAAGGCAAAGTTTAAAGAGAAGCTATTTTGTGAAAAGCTCTGTTGAACTATCAATTTTTAGAACGTCTCAATTTAAACACCTTGAACATTCAGCCATAACAGCCAAGAACCTGGCCAAATATAACAATTCCGTGCATTGGCCGGGAATCGGACCCAGGACTCCAGCGTGGCAGGCGAGATTTCTACCACTAAACCACCAATGCTTCCAAGTTCAGCAGCGGTTCTACATATGGTCCTGCATATGGTTCTTTATAAGTTTCTGCCTATAGTTCTGAACATGGTTCTGCATACAGTTGTCAGAGTTTTAAAATTAGGGTTATTGCTCAAGGCTTCATTCAGGATTCAGGCATCCACATTAAATCAACCTTGCAATCCAATGCTAAAAAGCAGCTAAGAATGTATCAAAACAATTCCCCTGATAACATACATCCTTTGTGCATAAGGAAATACTTCGTATTACATGTAATGTAGACACTTTTTCACGTTCTCACAAATATAATGAGACAAAAATGTATAGCAGAAGGAGCAAAGTCATTTTTCACAGGAAGTCTCCTGGTACAAACCAGCACATGTAAATTGCATTGGCCAAGAATCGTAGCTGGTAAAAATAAAGAAATGTAGCACTGACCAATCAATTCACATGCTTTCCAAAGTTGTTTGATGCAACTACACAAACTAAATGTCTATTGGATATAAAGGGGTGAAGGCAAAGTTTAAAGAGAACCTTTCTTTTCAAAGCACTGTTGAACTATCAATTTTAGAACGTCTCAATTTAAACACCTTGAACATTCAGCCATAACAACCAAGAACCTGGCCAAATATAACATTTACGTGCATTGGCCGGGAATCGGACCCGGGTCTCCCGCTTGGAAGGCGAGAATTCTACCACTGAACCACCAATGCTTGCAAGTTCAGCAGCGGTTCTACATATGGTCCTGCATATGGTTGTTTATAAGGTTCTGCCAATGGTTCTGAACATGGTTCTGCATACAGTTGTCAGAGTTTTAAAATTAGGGTTATTGCTCAAGCCTTCATTCAGGATTCAGGCATCCACATTAAATCAACCTTGCAATCCAATGCTATAAAGCAGCTAAGAATGTATCAAAACAATTCCCCTGATAACATACATCCTTTGTGCATAAGGAAATACTTCGTATTACATGTAATGTAGACACTTTTTCACGTTCTCACAAATATAATGAGAGAAAAATGTATAACAGAAGGAGCAAAGTCATTTTTCACAGGAAGTCTCCTGGTACAAACCAACACATGTAAATTGCATTGGCCAAGAATCGTAGCTCGTAAAAAGAAAGAAATGTAGCACTGACCAATCAATTCACATGCTTTCCAAAGTTGTTTGATGCAACTACACAAACTAATTGTCTATTGGATATAAAGGGGTGAAGGCAAAGTTTAAAGAGAAACTTTCTTTTCAAAGCACTGTTGAACTATCAATTTTTAGAATGTCTCAATTTAAACACCTTGAACATTCAGCCATAACAGCCAAGAACCTGGCCAAATATAACATTGACGTGCATTGGCCGGGAATCGGACCCGGGTCTCCCACGTGGCAGGCGAGAATTCTACCACTGAACCACCAATGCTTACAAGTTCTGCAGCGGTTCTACATATGGTCCTGCATATGGTTCTTTATAAGGTTCTGCACATGGTTCTGCATACAGTTGTCAGAGTTTTAAATTAGGGTTATTGCTCAAGGCTTCATTCAGGATTCAGGCATCCACATTAAATCAACCTTGCAATCCAATGCTATAAAGCAGCTAAGAATGTATCAAAACAATTCCCCTGATAACATACATCCTTTGTGCATAAGGAAATACTTCGTATTACATGTAATGTAGACACTTTTTCACGTTCTCACAAATATAATGAGAGAAAAATATATAACAGAAGGAGCAAAGTCATTTTTCACAGGAAGTCTCCTGGTACAAACCAGCACATGTAAATTGCATTGGCCAAGAATCGTAGCTGGTAAAAATAAAGAAATGTAGCACTGACCAATCAATTCACATGCTTTCCAAAGTTGTTTGATGCAACTACACAAACTAAATGTCTATTGGATATAAAGGGGTGAAGGCAAAGTTTAAAGAGAACCTTTCTTTTCAAAGCACTGTTGAACTATCAATTTTAGAATGTCTCAATTTAAACACCTTGAACATTCAGCCATAACAGCCAAGAACCTGGCCAAATATAATATTTACGTGCATTGGCCCCAAGTATCCCGCGTGGCAGGCGAGAATTCTACCACTGAACCACCAATGCTTACAAGTTCTGCAGTGGTTCTACATATGGTCCTGCATATGGTTCTTTATAAGGTTCTGCACATGGTTCTGCATACAGTTGTCAGAGTTTTAAATTAGGGTTATTGCTAAAGGCTTCATTCAGGATTCAGGCATCCACATTAATAGTAAATCAACCTTGCAATCCAATGCTAAAAAGCAGCTAAGAATGTATCAAAACAATTCGCCTGATAACATACATCCTTTGTGCATAAGGAAATACTTCTTATTACATGTAATGTAGACACTTTTTCAGAAAACATCATCTCACACATATAATGAGAGAAAAATGTATAACAGAAGGAGCAAAGTCATTTTTCATAGGAAGTCTCCTGGTACAAACCAGCACATGTAAATTGCATTGGCCATGAATCGTAGCTGGTAAAAAGATAGAAATGTAGCACTGACCAATCAATTCACAAGCTTTCCAAAGTTGTTTGATGCAACAACCCAAACTAAATGTCTATTGGATATAAAGGGGTGAAGGCAAAGTTTAAAGAGAAGCTATTTTGTGCAAAGCTCTGTTGAACTATCAATTTTTAGAATGTCTCAATTTAAACACCTTGAACATTCAGCCATAACAGCCAAGAACCTGGCCAAATATAACATTGACGTGCATTGGCCGTGAATCGGACCCGGGTCTCCAGCTTGGGAGGCGAAAATTCTACCACTGAACCACCAATGCTTGCAAGTTCAGTAGCGGTTCTACATATGGTCCTGCATATGGTTCTTTATAAGGTTCTGCCTATGGTTCTGAACATGGTTCTGCATACAGTTGTCAGAGTTTTAAACTTAGGGTTATTGCTCAAGGCTTCATTCAGGATTCAGGCATCCACATTAAATCAACCTTGCAATCCAATGCTAAAAAGCAGCTAAGAATGTATCAAAACAATTCCACTGATAACATACATCCTTTGTGCATAAGGAAATACTTCTTATTACATGTAATGTAGACACTTTTTCACGTTCTCACAAATAAAATGAGAGAAAAATGTATAACAGAAGGAGCAAAGTCATTTTTCACAGGAAGTCTCCTGGTACAAAACAGCACATGTAAATTGCATTGGCCAAGATTCGTAGTTGGTAAAAAGAAAGAAATGTAGCACTGACCAATCAATTCACATGCTTTCCAAAGTTGTTTGATGCAACTACCCAAACTAAATGTCTATTGGATATAAAGGGGTGAAGGCAAAGTTTAAAGAGAAGCTATTTTGTTCAAAGCACTGTTGAACTATCAATTTTTAGAACGTCTCAATTTAAACACCTTGAAAATTCAGCCATAACATCCAAGAACCTGGCCAAACATAACATTGACGTGCATTGGCCGGGAATCGGACCCGGGTCTCCCGCGTGGGAGGCGAGAATTCTACCACTGAACCACCAATGCTGGCAAGTTCAGTAGCGGTTCTACATATGGTCCTGCATATGGTTCTTTATAAGGTTCTGCACATGGTTCTGAACATGGTTCTTCATACAGTTGTCAGAGTTTTAAATTAGGGTTATTGCTCAAGGCTTCATTCAGGCTTCAGGCATCCACATTAATAGTAAATCAAGCTTGCAATCCAATGCTAAAAAGCAGCTAAGAATGTATCAAAACAATACCCTGATAACATACATCCTTTGTGCATAAGGAAATACTTCTTATTACATGTAATGTAGACACTTTTTCAGAAAACATCATCTGACAAATATAATGAGAGAAAAATGTATAACAGAAGGAGCAAAGTCATTTTTCACAGGAAGTCTCCTGGTACAAACCAGCACATGTAAATTGCATTGGCCATGAATCGTAGCTGCTAAAAAGAAAGAAATGTAGCACTGACCAATCAATTCACATGCTTTCCAAAGTTGTTTGATGCAACTACCCAAACTAAATGTCTATTGGATATAAAGGGGTGAAGGCAAAGTTTAAAGAGAAGCTATTTTGTGCAAAGAACTGTTGAACTATCAATTTTTAGAACGTCTCAATTTAAACACCTTGAACATTCAGCCATAACAGCCAAGAAACTGGCCAAATATAACATTTACGCGCATTGGCTGGGAATCGGACCGGGTCTCCCTCGTGGCAGGCGAGAATTCTACCACTGAACCACCAATGCTTGCAAGTTCAGCAGCGGTTCTACATATGGTCCTGCATATGGTTCTTTATAAGGTTCTGCCTATGGTTCTGCATACAGTTGTCAGAGTTTTAAACTTAGGGTTATTGCTCAAGGCTTCATTCAGGATTCAGGCATCCACATTAAATCAACCTTGCAATCCAATGTTAAAAAGCAGCTATGAATGTATCAAAACAATTCCCCTGATAACATACATCCTTTGTGCATAAGGTAATACTTCTTATTACATGTAATGTAGACACTTTTTCACATTCTCACAAATATAATGAGAGAAAAATGTATAACAGAAGGAGCAAAGTCATTTTTCACAGGAAGTCTCTTGGTACAAACCAGCACATGTAAATTGCATTGTCCATGAATCGTAGCTGGTAAAAAGAAAGAAATGTAGCACTGACCAATCAATTCACATGCTTTCCAAAGTTGTTTGATGCAACTACCCAAACTAAATGTCTATTGGATATAAAGGGGTGAAAGCAAAGTTTAAAGAGAAGCTATTTTGTGCAAAGAACTGTTGAACTATCAATTTTTAGAACGTCTCAATTTAAACACCTTGAACATTCAGCCATAACAGCCAAGAACCTGGCCAAATATAACATAGACATGCATTAGCCGGGAATCGGACCCGGGTCTCCCGCTTGGGAGGCGAGAATTCTACCACTGAACCACCAATGCTTGCAAGTTCAGTAGCGGTTCTACATAAGGTTCTGCCTATGGTTCTGAACATGGTTCTGCATACAGTTGTCAGAGTTTTAAACTTAGGGTTATTGCTCAAGGCTTCAATCAGGATTCAGGCATCCACATTAAATCAACCTTGCAATCCAATGCTAAAAAGCAGCTAAGAATGTATCAAAACAATTCCACTGATAACATACATCCTTTGTGCATAAGGAAATACTTCTTATTACATGTAATGTAGACACTTTTTCACGTTCTCACAAATATAATGAGAGAAAAATGTATAACAGAAGGAGGAAAGTCATTTTTCACAGGAAGTCTCTTGGTACAAACCAGCACATGTAAATTGCATTGTCCATGAATCGTAGCTGGTAAAAACAAAGAAATGTACCACTGACCAATCAATTCACATGCTTTCCAAAGTTGTTTGATGCAACTACCCAAACTAAATGTCTATTGGATATAAAGGGGTGAAGGCAAAGTTTAAAGAGAAGCTATTTGTGCAAAGAACTGTTGAACTATCAATTTTTAGAACGTCTCAATTTAAACACCTTGAACATTCAGCCATAACAGCCAAGAAACTAGCCAAATATAACATTTACGTGCATTGGCCGGGAATCGGACCCGGGTCTCCCGCATGGCAGGCGAGAATACTACACCTGAACCACCAACGCTTGCAAGATCTGCGGCGGTTCTACATATGGTCCTGCATATGATTCTTTATAAGGTTCTGCCTATTGTTCTGAACATGGTTCTGCATACAGTTGTCAGAGTTTTAAACTTAGGGTTATTGCTCAAGGCTTCATTCAGGATTCAGGCATCCACATTAAATCAACCTTGCAATCCAATGTTAAAAAGCAGCTATGAATGTATCAAAACAATTCCCCTGATAACATACATCCTTTGTGCATAAGGTAATACTTCTTATTACATGTAATGTAGACACTTTTTCACATTCTCACAAATATAATGAGAGAAAAATGTATAACAGAAGGAGCAAAGTCATTTTTCACAGGAAGTCTCTTGGTACAAACCAGCACATGTAAATTGCATTGTCCATGAATCGTAGCTGGTAAAAAGAAAGAAATGTAGCACTGACCAATCAATTCACATGCTTTCCAAAGTTGTTTGATGCAACTACCCAAACTAAATGTCTATTGGATATAAAGGGGTGAAAGCAAAGTTTAAAGAGAAGCTATTTTGTGCAAGTAACTGTTGAACTATCAATTTTTAGAACGTCTCAATTTAAACACCTTGAACATTCAGCCATAACAGCCAAGAACCTGGCCAAATATAACATTTCCGTGAATTGGCCGGGAATGGGACCCGGGTCTCCTGTGTGGCAGGGGAGAATTCTACCACTGAACCAACAATGCTTGCAAGATCTGCGGCGGTTCTACATATGGTCCTGCATATGGTTCTTTATAAGGTTCTGCCTATGGTTCTGAACATGGTTCTGCATACAGTTGTCAGAGTTTTAAACTTAGGGTTATTGCTCAAGGCTTCAATCAGGATTCAGGCATCCACATTAAATCAACCTTGCAATCCAATGCTAAAAAGCAGCTAAGAATGTATCAAAACAATTCCCCTGATAACATACATTCTTTGTGCATAAGGAAATACTTCTTATTACATGTAATGTAGACACTTTTTCACGTTCTCACAAATATAATGAGAGAAAAATGTATAACAGAAGGAGCAAAGTCATTTTTCACAGGAAGTCTCTTGGTACAAACCAGCACATGTAAATTGCATTGGCCATGAATCGTAGCTGGTAAAAAGAAAGAAATGTAGCACTGACCAATCAATTCACATACTTTCCAAAGTTCTTTGATGCAACTACCCAAACTAAGTGTCTATTGGATATAAAGGGGTGAAGGCAAAGTTTAAAGAGAAGCTATTTTGTGCAAAGAACTGTTGAACTATCAATTTTTAGAACGTCTCAATTTAAACACCTTGAACATTCGGCCATAACAGCCAAGAACCTGGCCAAATATAACATTTACGTGCATTGGCCAGGTATCGGACCCGGGTCTCGCGCGTGGCAGGCGAGAATTCTACCACTGAACCACCAATGCTTCCAAGTTCAGCAGCGGTTCTACATATGGTACTGCATATGGTTCTTTAGAATGTTCTGCCTATGGTTCTGAACATGGTTCTGCATACAGTTGTCAGAGTTATAAAATTAGGGTTATTGCTCAAGGCTTCATTCAGGATTCAGGCATCCACATTAAATCAACCTTGCAATCCAATTCTAAAAAGCAGCGAAGAATGTATCAAAACAATTCCCCTGATAACATACATCCTTTGTGCATAAGGAAATACTTCGTATTACATGTAATGTAGACACTTTTTCACGTTCTCACAAATATAATGAGACAAAATGTATAACAGAAGGAGCAAAGTCATTTTTCACAGGAAGTCTCCTGGTACAAACCAGCACATGTAAATTGCATTGGCCAAGAATCGTAGCTGGTAAAAAGAAAGAAATGTAGCACTGACCAATCAATTCACATGCTTTCCAAAGTTGTTTGATGCAACTACCCAAACTAAATGTCTATTGGATATAAAGGGGTGAAGGCAAAGTTTAAAGAGAAGCTATTTGTGCAAAGAACTGTTGAACTATCAATTTTTAGAACGTCTCAATTTAAACACCTTGAACATTCAGCCATAACAGCCAAGAAACTGGCCAAATATAACATTTACGTGCATTGGCCGGGAATCGGACCCGGGTCTCCCGCATGGCAGGCGAGAATTCTACCACTGAACCACCAATGCTTGCAAGTTCAGTAGCGGTTCTACATAAGGTTCTGCCTATGGTTCTGAACATGGTTCTGCATACAGTTGTCAGAGTTTTAAACTTAGGGTTATTGCTCAAGGCTTCAATCAGGATTCAGGCATCCACATTAAATCAACCTTGCAATCCAATGCTAAAAAGCAGCTAAGAATGTATCAAAACAATTCCACTGATAACATACATCCTTTGTGCATAAGGAAATACTTCTTATTACATGTAATGTAGACACTTTTTCACGTTCTCACAAATATAATGAGAGAAAAATGTATAACAGAAGGAGGAAAGTCATTTTTCACAGGAAGTCTCTTGGTACAAACCAGCACATGTAAATTGCATTGTCCATGAATCGTAGCTGGTAAAAACAAAGAAATGTACCACTGACCAATCAATTCACATGCTTTCCAAAGTTGTTTAATGCAACTACCCAAACTAAATGTCTATTGGATATAAAGGGGTGAAGGCAAAGTTTAAAGAGAAGCTATTTGTGCAAAGAACTGTTGAACTATCAATTTTTAGAACGTCTCAATTTAAACACCTTGAACATTCAGCCATAACAGCCAAGAAACTAGCCAAATATAACATTTACGTGCATTGGCCGGGAATCGGACCCGGGTCTCCCGCATGGCAGGCGAGAATACTACACCTGAACCACCAACGCTTGCAAGATCTGCGGCGGTTCTACATATGGTCCTGCATATGATTCTTTATAAGGTTCTGCCTATTGTTCTGAACATGGTTCTGCATACAGTTGTCAGAGTTTTAAACTTAGGGTTATTGCTCAAGGCTTCATTCAGGATTCAGGCATCCACATTAAATCAACCTTGCAATCCAATGTTAAAAAGCAGCTATGAATGTATCAAAACAATTCCCCTGATAACATACATCCTTTGTGCATAAGGTAATACTTCTTATTACATGTAATGTAGACACTTTTTCACATTCTCAAAAATATAATGAGAGAAAAATGTATAACAGAAGGAGCAAAGTCATTTTTCACAGGAAGTCTCTTGGTACAAACCAGCACATGTAAATTGCATTGTCCATGAATCGTAGCTGGTAAAAAGAAAGAAATGTAGCACTGACCAATCAATTCACATGCTTTCCAAAGTTGTTTGATGCAACTACCCAAACTAAATGTCTATTGGATATAAAGGGGTGAAAGCAAAGTTTAAAGAGAAGCTATTTTGTGCAAGTAACTGTTGAACTATCAATTTTTAGAACGTCTCAATTTAAACACCTTGAACATTCAGCCATAACAGCCAAGAACCTGGCCAAATATAACATTTACGTGAATTGGCCGGGAATGGGACCCGGGTCTCCTGTGTGGCAGGGGAGAATTCTACCACTGAACCAACAATACTTGCAAGATCTGCGGCGGTTCTACATATGGTCCTGCATATGGTTCTTTATAAGGTTCTGCCTATGGTTCTGAACATGGTTCTGCATACAGTTGTCAGAGTTTTAAACTTAGGGTTATTGCTCAAGGCTTCATTCAGGATTCAGGCATCCACATTAAATCAACCTTGCAATCCAATGCTAAAAAGCAGCTAAGAATGTATCAAAACAATTCCCCTGATAACATACATTCTTTGTGCATAAGGAAATACTTCTTATTACATGTAATGTAGACACTTTTTCACGTTCTCACAAATATAATGAGAGAAAAATGTATAACAGAAGGAGCAAAGTCATTTTTCACAGGAAGTCTCTTGGTACAAACCAGCACATGTAAATTGCATTGGCCATGAATCGTAGCTGGTAAAAAGAAAGAAATGTAGCACTGACCAATCAATTCACATACTTTCCAAAGTTCTTTGATGCAACTACCCAAACTAAGTGTCTATTGGATATAAAGGGGTGAAGGCAAAGTTTAAAGAGAAGCTATTTTGTGCAAAGAACTGTTGAACTATCAATTTTTAGAACGTCTCAATTTAAACACCTTGAACATTCGGCCATAACAGCCAAGAACCTGGCCAAATATAACATTTACGTGCATTGGCCAGGTATCGGACCCGGGTCTCGCGCGTGGCAGGCGAGAATTCTACCACTGAACCACCAATGCTTCCAAGTTCAGCAGCGGTTCTGCATATGGTTCTTTAGAATGTTCTGCCTATGGTTCTGAACATGGTTCTGCATACAGTTGTCAGAGTTATAAAATTAGGGTTATTGCTCAAGGCTTCATTCAGGATTCAGGCATCCACATTAAATCAACCTTGCAATCCAATTCTAAAAAGCAGCGAAGAATGTATCAAAACAATTCCCCTGATAACATACATCCTTTGTGCATAAGGAAATACTTCGTATTACATGTAATGTAGACACTTTTTCACGTTCTCACAAATATAATGAGACAAAATGTATAACAGAAGGAGCAAAGTCATTTTTCACAGGAAGTCTCCTGGTACAAACCAGCACATGTAAATTGCATTGGCCAAGAATCGTAGCTGGTAAAAAGAAAGAAATGTAGCACTGACCAATCAATTCACATGCTTTCCAAAGTTGTTTGATGCAACTACCCAAACTAAATGTCTATTGGATATAAAGGGGTGAAGGCAAAGTTTAAAGAGAAGCTATTTGTGCAAAGAACTGTTGAACTATCAATTTTTAGAACGTCTCAATTTAAACACCTTGAACATTCAGCCATAACAGCCAAGAAACTGGCCAAATATAACATTTACGTGCATTGGCCGGGAATCGGACCCGGGTCTCCCGCATGGCAGGCGAGAATTCTACCACTGAACCACCAATGCCTGCAAGATCTGCGGTGGTTCTACATATGGTCCTGCATATGGTTCTTTATAAGGTTCTGCCTATTGTTCTGAACATGGTTCTGCATACAGTTGTCAGAGTTTTAAACTTAGGGTTATTGCTCAAGGCTTCATTCAGGATTCAGGCATCCACATTAAATCAACCTTGCAATCCAATGTTAAAAAGCAGCTATGAATGTATCAAAACAATTCCCCTGATAACATACATCCTTTGTGCATAAGGTAATACTTCTTATTACATGTAATGTAGACACTTTTTCACATTCTCACAAATATAATGAGAGAAAAATGTATAACAGAAGGAGCAAAGTCATTTTTCACAGGAAGTCTCTTGGTACAAACCAGCACATGTAAATTGCATTGTCCATGAATCGTAGCTGGTAAAAAGAAAGAAATGTAGCACTGACCAATCAATTCACATGCTTTCCAAAGTTGTTTGATGCAACTACCCAAACTAAATGTCTATTGGATATAAAGGGGTGAAAGCAAAGTTTAAAGAGAAGCTATTTTGTGCAAAGAACTGTTGAACTATCAATTTTTAGAACGTCTCAATTTAAACACCTTGAACATTCAGCCATAACAGCCAAGAACCTGGCCAAATATAACATTGACATGCATTAGCCGGGAATCGGACCCAGGTCTCCCGCTTGGGAGGCGAGAATTCTACCACTGAACCACCAATGCTTGCAAGTTCAGTAGCGGTTCTACATAAGGTTCTGCCTATGGTTCTGAACATGGCTCTGCATACAGTTGTCAGAGTTTTAAACTTAGGGTTATTGCTCAAGGCTTCAATCAGGATTCAGGCATCCACATTAAATCAACCTTGCAATCCAATGCTAAAAAGCAGCTAAGAATGTATCAAAACAATTCCACTGATAACATACATCCTTTGTGCATAAGGAAATACTTCTTATTACATGTAATGTAGACACTTTTTCACGTTCTCACAAATATAATGAGAGAAAAATGTATAACAGAAGGAGCAAAGTCATTTTTCACAGGAAGTCTCTTGGTACAAACCAGCACATGTAAATTGCATTGGCCATGAATCGTAGCTGCTAAAAAGAAAGAAATGTAGCACTGACCAATCAATTCACATGCTTTCCAAAGTTGTTTGATGCAACTACCCAAACTAAATGTCTATTGGATATAAAGGGGTGAAGGCAAAGTTTAAAGAGAAGCTATTTTGTGCAAAGCACTGTTGAACTATCAATTTTTAGAAAGTCTCAATTTAAACACCTTGAACATTCAGCTATAACAGCCAAGAAACTGGCCAAATATAACATTCATGTGCATTGGCCGGTAATGGGACCCGGGTCTCCAGCGTGGCAGGCGAGAATTCTACCACTGAACCACCAATGCTTGCAAGTTCAGTAGCGGTTCTACATATGGTCCTGCATATGGTTCTTTATAAGGTTCTGCACATGGTTCTGAACATGGTTCTTCATACAGTTGTCAGAGTTTTAAATTAGGGTTATTGCTCAAGGCTTCATTCAGGATTCAGGCATCCACATTTAATCAACCTTGCAATCCAATGCTAAAAAGCAGCTAAGAATGTATCAAAACAATTCCCCTGATAACATACATCCTTTGTGCATAAGGAAATACTTCGTATTACATGTAATGTAGACACTTTTTCACGTTCTCACAAATATAATGAGACAAAAATGTATAACAGAAGGAGCAAAGTCATTTTTCACAGGAAGTCTCCTGGTACAAACCAGCACATGTAAATTGCATTGGCCAAGAATCGTAGCTGGTAAAAAGAAAGAAATGTAGCACTGACCAATCAATTCACATGCTTTCCAAAGTTGTTTGATGCAACTACACAAACTAAATGTCTATTGGATATAAAGGGGTGAAGGCAAAGTTTAAAGAGAACCTTTCTTTTCAAAGCACTGTTGAACTATCAATTTTAGAACGTCTCAATTTAAACACCTTGAACATTCAGCCATAACAGCCAAGAACCTGGCCAAATATAACATTTACGTGCATTGGCCCCAAGTATCCCGCGTGGCAGGTGAGAATTCTACCACTGAACCACCAATGCTTACAAGTTCTGCAGTGGTTCTACATATGGTCCTGCATATGGTTCTTTATAAGGTTCTGCACATGGTTCTGCATACAGTTGTCAGAGTTTTAAATTAGGGTTATTGCTCAAGGCTTCATTCAGGATTCAGGCATCCACATTAATAGTAAATCAACCTTGCAATCCAATGCTAAAAAGCAGCTAAGAATGTATCAAAACAATTCGCCTGATAACATACATCCTTTGTGCATAAGGAAATACTTCTTATTACATGTAATGTAGACACTTTTTCAGAAAACATCATCTCACACATATAATGAGAGAAAAATGTATAACAGAAGGAGCAAAGTCATTTTTCATAGGAAGTCTCCGGGTACAAACCAGCACATGTAAATTGAATTGGCCATGAATCGTAGCTGGTAAAAAGAAAGAAATGTAGCACTGACTAATCAATTCACAAGCTTTCCAAAGTTGTTTAATGCAACTACACAAACTAAATGTCTATTGGATATAAAGGGGTGAAGGCAAAGTTTAAAGAGAACCTTTCTTTTCAAAGCACTGTTGAACTATCAATTTTAGAACGTCTCAATTTAAACACCTTGAACATTCAGCCATAACAACCAAGAACCTGGCCAAATATAACATTTACGTGCATTGGCCGGGAATCGGACCCGGGTCTCCCGCTTGGAAGGCGAGAATTCTACCACTGAACCACCAATGCTTGCAAGTTCAGCAGCGGTTCTACATATGGTCCTGCATATGGTTGTTTATAAGGTTCTGCCAATGGTTCTGAACATGGTTCTGCATACAGTTGTCAGAGTTTTAAAATTAGGGTTATTGCTCAAGGCTTCATTCAGGATTCAGGCATCCACATTAAATCAACCTTGCAATCCAATGCTATAAAGCAGCTAAGAATGTATCAAAACAATTCCCCTGATAACATACATCCTTTGTGCATAAGGAAATACTTCGTATTACATGTAATGTAGACACTTTTTCACGTTCTCACAAATATAATGAGAGAAAAATGTATAACAGAAGGAGCAAAGTCATTTTTCACAGGAAGTCTCCTGGTACAAACCAACACATGTAAATTGCATTGGCCAAGAATCGTAGCTCGTAAAAAGAAAGAAATGTAGCACTGACCAATCAATTCACATGCTTTCCAAAGTTGTTTGATGCAACTACACAAACTAATTGTCTATTGGATATAAAGGGGTGAAGGCAAAGTTTAAAGAGAAACTTTCTTTTCAAAGCACTGTTGAACTATCAATTTTTAGAATGTCTCAATTTAAACACCTTGAACATTCAGCCATAACAGCCAAGAACCTGGCCAAATATAACATTGACGTGCATTGGCCGGGAATCGGACCCGGGTCTCCCACGTGGCAGGCGAGAATTCTACCACTGAACCACCAATGCTTACAAGTTCTGCAGCGGTTCTACATATGGTCCTGCATATGGTTCTTTATAAGGTTCTGCACATGGTTCTGCATACAGTTGTCAGAGTTTTAAATTAGGGTTATTGCTCAAGGCTTCATTCAGGATTCAGGCATCCACATTAAATCAACCTTGCAATCCAATGCTATAAAGCAGCTAAGAATGTATCAAAACAATTCCCCTGATAACATACATCCTTTGTGCATAAGGAAATACTTCGTATTACATGTAATGTAGACACTTTTTCACGTTCTCACAAATATAATGAGAGAAAAATATATAACAGAAGGAGCAAAGTCATTTTTCACAGGAAGTCTCCTGGTACAAACCAGCACATGTAAATTGCATTGGCCAAGAATCGTAGCTGGTAAAAATAAAGAAATGTAGCACTGACCAATCAATTCACATGCTTTCCAAAGTTGTTTGATGCAACTACACAAACTAAATGTCTATTGGATATAAAGGGGTGAAGGCAAAGTTTAAAGAGAACCTTTCTTTTCAAAGCACTGTTGAACTATCAATTTTAGAATGTCTCAATTTAAACACCTTGAACATTCAGCCATAACAGCCAAGAACCAGGCCAAATATAACATTTACGTGCATTGGCCCCAAGTATCCCGCGTGGCAGGCGAGAATTCTACCACTGAACCACCAATGCTTACAAGTTCTGCAGTGGTTCTACATATGGTCCTGCATATGGTTCTTTATAAGGTTCTGCACATGGTTCTGCATACAGTTGTCAGAGTTTTAAATTAGGGTTATTGCTCAAGGCTTCATTCAGGATTCAGGCATCCACATTAATAGTAAATCAACCTTGCAATCCAATGCTAAAAAGCAGCTAAGAATGTATCAAAACAATTCGCCTGATAACATACATCCTTTGTGCATAAGGAAATACTTCTTATTACATGTAATGTAGACACTTTTTCAGAAAACATCATCTCACACATATAATGAGAGAAAAATGTATAACAGAAGGAGCAAAGTCATTTTTCATAGGAAGTCTCCTGGTACAAACCAGCACATGTAAATTGCATTGGCCATGAATCGTAGCTGGTAAAAAGATAGAAATGTAGCACTGACCAATCAATTCACAAGCTTTCCAAAGTTGTTTGATGCAACAACCCAAACTAAATGTCTATTGGATATAAAGGGGTGAAGGCAAAGTTTAAAGAGAAGCTATTTTGTGCAAAGCTCTGTTGAACTATCAATTTTTAGAATGTCTCAATTTAAACACCTTGAACATTCAGCCATAACAGCCAAGAACCTGGCCAAATATAACATTGACGTGCATTGGCCGTGAATCGGACCTGGGTCTCCAGCTTGGGAGGCGAAAATTCTACCACTGAACCACCAATGCTTGCAAGTTCAGTAGCGGTTCTACATATGGTCCTGCATATGGTTCTTTATAAGGTTCTGCCTATGGTTCTGAACATGGTTCTGCATACAGTTGTCAGAGTTTTAAACTTAGGGTTATTGCTCAAGGCTTCATTCAGGATTCAGGCATCCACATTAAATCAACCTTGCAATCCAATGCTAAAAAGCAGCTAAGAATGTATCAAAACAATTCCACTGATAACATACATCCTTTGTGCATAAGGAAATACTTCTTATTACATGTAATGTAGACACTTTTTCACGTTCTCACAAATAAAATGAGAGAAAAATGTATAACAGAAGGAGCAAAGTCATTTTTCACAGGAAGTCTCCTGGTACAAAACAGCACATGTAAATTGCATTGGCCAAGATTCGTAGTTGGTAAAAAGAAAGAAATGTAGCACTGACCAATCAATTCACATGCTTTCCAAAGTTGTTTGATGCAACTACCCAAACTAAATGTCTATTGGATATAAAGGGGTGAAGGCAAAGTTTAAAGAGAAGCTATTTTGTTCAAAGCACTGTTGAACTATCAATTTTTAGAACGTCTCAATTTAAACACCTTGAACGTTCAGCCATAACATCCAAGAACCTGGCCAAACATAACATTGACATGCATTGGCCGGGAATCGGACCAGGGTCTCCCACGTGGGAGGCGAGAATTCTACCACTGAACCACCAATGCTGGCAAGTTCAGTAGCGGTTCTACATATGGTCCTGCATATGGTTCTTTATAAGGTTCTGCACATGGTTCTGAACATGGTTCTTCATACAGTTGTCAGAGTTTTAAATTAGGGTTATTGCTCAAGGCTTCATTCAGGATTCAGGCATCCACATTAATAGTAAATCAAGCTTGCAATCCAATGCTAAAAAGCAGCTAAGAATGTATCAAAACAATACCCTGATAACATACATCCTTTGTGCATAAGGAAATACTTCTTATTACATGTAATGTAGACACTTTTTCAGAAAACATCATCTCACAAATATAATGAGAGAAAAATGTATAACAGAAGGAGCAAAGTCATTTTTCACAGGAAGTCTCCTGGTACAAACCAGCACATGTAAATTGCATTGGCCAAGAATCGTAGCTGGTAAAAAGAAAGAAATGTAGCACTGACCAATCACTTCACATATTTTCCAAAGTTGTTTGATGCAACTACACAAACTAATTGTCTATTGGATATAAAGGGGTGAAGGCAAAGTTTAAAGAGAAACTTTCTTTTCAAAGCACTGTTGAACTATCAATTTTTAGAATGTCTCAATTTAAACACCTTGAACATTCAGCCATAACAGCCAAGAACCTGGCCAAATATAACATTCACGTGAATTGGCCGGGAATCGGACCCGGGTCTCCCGCGTGGCAGGCAAGAATTCTACCACTGAACCACCAATGCTTACAAGTTCTGCAGCGGTTCTACATATGGTCCTGCATATGGTTCTTTATAAGGTTCTGCACATGGTTCTGAACATGGTTCTTCATACAGTTGTCAGAGTTTTAAATTAGTGTTATTGCTCAAGGCTTCATTCAGGATTCAGGCATCCACATTAATAGTAAATCAACCTTGCAATCCAATGCTAAAAAGCAGCTAAGAATGTATCAAAACAATTCCCCTGATAACATACATCCTTTGTGCATAAGGAAATACTTCTTATTACATGTAATGTAGACACTTTTTCAGAAAACATCATCTCACAAATATAATGAGAGAAAAATGTATAACAGAAGGAGCAAAGTCATTTTTCACAGGAAGTCTCCTGGTAAAAACCAGCACATGTAAATTGCATTGGCCATGAATCGTAGCTGGTAAAAAGAAAGAAATGTAGCACTGATTATTCAATTCACAAGCTTTCCAAAGTTGTTTGATGCAACAACCCAAACTAAATGTCTATTGGATATAAAGGGGTGAAGGCAAAGTTTAAAGAGAAGCTATTTTGTGCAAAGCTCTGTTGAACTATCAATTTTTAGAATGTCTCAATTTAAACACCTTGAACATTCAGCCATAACAGCCAAGAACCTGGCCATATATAACATTTACGTGCATTGGCCGGGAATCAGACCCAGTTCTCCCGCGTGGCAGGCGAGAATTCTACCACTGAACCACCAATGCTTACAAGTTCAGTAGCGGTTCTACATATGGTCCTGCATATGGTTCTTTATAAGGTTCGGCACATGGTTCTGCATACAGTTGTCAAGTTTTAAATTAGGGTTATTGCTCAAGGCTTCATTCAGGATTCAGGCATCCACATTAAATCAACCTTGAAATCCAATGCTAAAAAGCAGCTAAGAATGTATCAAAACAATTCCCCTGATAACATACATCCTTTGTGCATAAGGAAATACTTCGTATTACATGTAATGTAGACACTTTTTCACGTTCTCACAAATATAATGAGACAAAAATGTATAACAGAAGGAGCAAAGTCATTTTTCACAGGAAGTCTCCTGGTACAAACCAGCACATGTAAATTGCATTGGCCAAGAATCGTAGCTGGTAAAAAGAAAGAAATGTAGCACTGACCAATACATTCACATGCTTTAAAAAGTTGTTTGATGCAACTACCCAAACTAAATGTCTGTTGGATATAAAGGGGTGAAGGCAAAGTTTAAAGAGAAGCTATTTTGTGCAAGGAACTGTTGAACTATCAAATTTTAGAATGTCTCAATTTAAACACCTTGAACATTCAGCCATAACAGCCAAGAACCTGGCCAAATATAACATTTATGTGCATTGGCCAGGAATCAGACCCGGGTCTCCCGCGTGGCAGGCAAGAATTCTACCACTGAACCACCAATGCTTACAAGTTCAGTAGCGGTTCTACATATGGTCCTGCATATGGTTCTTTATAAGGTTCGGCACATGGTTCTGCATACAGTTGTCAAGTTTTAAATTAGGGTTATTGCTCAAGGCTTCATTCAGGATTCAGGCATCCACATTAAATCAACCTTGAAATCCAATGCTAAAAAGCAGCTAAGAATGTATCAAAACAATTCCCCTGATAACATACATCCTTTGTGCATAAGGAAATACTTCTTATTACATGTAATGTCGACACTTTTTCAGAAAACATCATCTCACAAATATAATGAGAGAAAAATGTGTATCAGAAGGAGCAAAGTCATTTTTCACAGGAAGTCTCCTGGTACAAACCAGCACAGGTAAATTGCATTGGCCAAGAATCGTAGCTGGTAAAAAGAAAGAAATGTAGCACTGACCAATCAATTCACATGCTTTCCAAAGTTGTTTGATGCAACTACCCAAACTAAATGTCTATTGGATATAAAGGGGTGAAGGCAAAGTTTAAAGAGAAGCGATTTTGTGCAAAGCACTGTTGAACTATCAATTTTTAGAAAGTCTCAATTTAAACAACTTGAACATTCAGCCATAACAGCCAAGAAACTGGCCAAATAACATTTACGTGCATTGGCCAGGAATCGGACCCAGGTCTCCCGCGTGGCAGGCAAAAATTCTACCACTGAACCACCAATGCTTGCAAGATCTGCAGCGGTTCTACATATGGTCCTGCATATGGTTCTTTATAAGGTTCTGCCTATGGTTCTGAACATGGTTCTGCATACAGTTGTCAGAGTTTTAAACTTAGGGTTATTGCTCAAGGCTTCATTCAGGATTCAGGCATCCACATTAAATCAACCTTGCAATCCAATGCTAAAAAGCAGCTAAGAATGTATCAAAACAATTCCCCTGATAACATACATCCTTTGTGCATAAGGTAATACTTCTTATTACATGTAATGTAGACACTTTTTCACGTTCTCACAAATATAATGAGAGAAAAATGTATAACAGAAGGAGCAAAGTCATTTTTCACAGGAAGTCTCTTGGTACAAACCAGCACATGTAAATTGCATTGGCCATGAATCGTAGCTGCTAAAAAGAAAGAAATGTAGCACTGACCAATCAATTCACATGCTTTCCAAAGTTGTTTGATGCAACTACCCAAACTAAATGTCTATTGGATATAAAGGGGTGAAGGCAAAGTTTAAAGAGAAGCTATTTTGTGCAAAGCACTGTTGAACTATCAATTTTTAGAAAGTCTCAATTTAAACACCTTGAACATTCAGCCATAACAGCCAAGAAACTGGCCAAATATAACATTCATGTGCATTGGCCGGTAATGGGACCCGGGTCTCCAGCGTGGCAGGCGAGAATTCTACCACTGAACCACCAATGCTTGCAAGTTCAGTAGCGGTTCTACATATGGTCCTGCATATGGTTCTTTATAAGGTTCTGCACATGGTTCTGAACATGGTTCTTCATACAGTTGTCAGAGTTTTAAATTAGGGTTATTGCTCAAGGCTTCATTCAGGATTCAGGCATCCACATTTAATCAACCTTGCAATCCAATGCTAAAAAGCAGCTAAGAATGTATCAAAACAATTCCCCTGATAACATACATCCTTTGTGCATAAGGAAATACTTCTTATTACATGTAATGTAGACACTTTTTCAGAAAACATCATCTCACAAATATAATGAGAGAAAAATGTATAACAGAAGGAGCAAAGTCATTTTTCACAGGAAGTCTCCTGGTACAAACCAGCACATGTAAATTGCATTGGCCATGAATCGTAGCTGCTAAAAAGATAGAAATGTAGCACTGACCAATCAATTCACATGCTTTCCAAAGTTGTTTGATGCAACTACCCAAACTAAATGTCTATTGGATATAAAGGGGTGAAGGCAAAGTTTAAAGAGAAGCTATTTTGTGCAAAGAACTGTTGAACTATCAATTTTTAGAACGTCTCAATTTAAACACCTTGAACATTCAGCCATAACAGCCAAGAAACTGGCCAAATATAACATTTACGTGCATTGGCTGGGAATCGGACCGGGTCTCCCGCGTTGCAGGCGACAATTCTACCACTGAACCACCAATGATTGCAAGATCTGCAGTGGTTCTACATATGGTCCTGCATATGGTTCTTTATAAGGTTCTGCCTATGGTTCTGAACATGGTTCTGCATACAGTTGTCAGAGTTTTAAACCTAGGGTTATTGCTCAAGGCTTCATTCAGGATTCAAGCATCCACATTAAATCAACCTTGCAATCCAATGCTAAAAAGCAGCTAAGAATGTATCAAAACAATTCCCCTGATAACATACATCCTTTGTGCATAAGGAAATACTTCTTATTACATGTAATGTAGACACTTTTTCACGTTCTCACAAATATAATGAGAGAAAAATGTATAACAGAAGGAGCAAAGTCATTTTTCACAGGAAGTCTCCTGGTAAAAACCAACACATGTAAATTGCATTGGCCAAGAATCGTAGCTCGTAAAAAGAAAGAAATGTAGCACTGACCAATCAATTCACATGCTTTCCAAAGTTGTTTGATGCAACTACACAAACTAATTGTCTATTGGATATAAAGAGGTGAAGGCAAAGTTTAAAGAGAAACTTTCTTTTCAAAGCACTATTGAACTATCAGTTTTTAGAACGTCTCAATTTAAACACCTTGAACATTCAGCCATAACAGCCAAGAACCTGGCCAAATATAAAATTCAAGTGCATTGGCCGGGAATCGGACCCAGGTCTCCCGCGTGGCAGGCGAGAATTCTACCACTGAACCACCAATGCTTACAAGTTCTGCAGCGGTTCTACATATGGTCCTGCATATGGTTCTTTATAAGGTTCTGCACATGGTTCTGCATACAGTTGTCAGAGTTTTAAATTAGGGTTATTGTTCAAGGCTTCATTCAGGATTCAGGCATCCACATTAATAGTAAATCAACCTTGCAATCCAATGCTAAAAAGCAGCAAAGAATGTATCAAAACAATTCCCCTGATAACATACATCCTTTGGCATTAGGAAATACTTCTTATTACATGTAATGTAGACACTTTTTCACGTTCTCACAAATATAATGAGAGAAAAATGTATAACAGAAGGAGCAAAGTCATTTTTCACAGGAAGTCTCCTGGTAAAAACCAACACATGTAAATTGCATTGGCCAAGAATCGTAGCTCGTAAAAAGAAAGAAATGTAGCACTGACCAATCAATTCACATGCTTTCCAAAGTTGTTTGATGCAACTACCCAAACTAAATGTCTATTGGATATAAAGGGGTGAAGGCAAAGTTTAAAGAGAACCTTTCTTTTCAAAGCACTGTTGAACTATCAATTTTAGAACGTCTCAATTTAAACACCTTGAACATTCAGCCATAACAGCCAAGAACCTGGTCAAATATAACATTTACGTGCATTGCACGGGAATCAGACCCAGGTCTCCTGTGTGGCAGGCAAGAATTCTACCACTGAACCACCAATGCTTACAAGTTCTGCAGCGGTTCTACATATGGTCCTGCATATGGTTCTTTATAAGGTTCTGCACATGGTTCTGATCATGGTTCTGCATACAGTTGTCAGAGTTTTAAATTAGGGTTATTGCTCAAGGCTTCATTCAGGATTCAGGCATCCATATTAATAGTCAATCAACCTTGCAATCCAATGCTAAAAAGCAGCTAAGAATGTATCAAAACAATTCCCCTGATAACATACATCCTTTGTGCATAAGGAAATACTTCTTATTACATGTAATGTAGACACTTTTTCAGAAAACATCATCTCACAAATATAATGAGAGAAAAATGTATAACAGATGGAGCAAAGTCATTTTTCACAGGAAGTCTCCTGGTACAAACCAGCACATGTAAATTGCATTGGCCATGAATCGTAGCTGCTAAAAAGAAAGAAATGTAGCACTGACCAATCAATTCACATGCTTTCCAAAGTTGTTTGATGCAACTACCCAAACTAAATGTCTATTGGATATAAAGGGGTGAAGGCAAAGTTTAAAGAGAAGCTATTTTGTGCAAAGCACTGTTGAACTATCAATTTTTAGAACGTCTCAATTTAAACACCTTGAACATTCAGCCATAACAGCCAAGAAACTGGCCAAATATAACATTTATGTGTATTGGCCGGTAATGGGAACCGGGTCACCCACGTGGCAGGCGAGAATTCTACCACTGAACCACCAATGATTGCAAGATATGCAGTGGTTCTACATATGGTCCTGCATATGGATCTTTATAAGGTTCTGCCTATGGTTCTGAACATGTTTCTGCATACAGTTGTCAGAGTTTTAAACTTAGGGTTATTGCTCAAGGCTTCATTCAGGATTCAGGCATCCACATTAAATAAACCTTGCAATCCAATGCTAAAAAGCAGCTAAGAATGTATCAAAACAATTCCCCTGATAACATACATTCTTTGTGCATAAGGAAATACTTATTATTACATGTAATGTAGACACTTTTTCACGTTCTCACAAATATAATGAGAGAAAAATGTATAACAGAAGGAGCAAAGTCATTTTTCACAGGAAGTCTCTTGGTACAAACCAGCACATGGAAATTGCATTGGCCATGAATCGTAGCTGGTAAAAAGAAAGAAATGTAGCACTGACCAATCAATTCACATGCTTTCCAAAGTTGTTTGATGCAACTACCCAAACTAAATGTCTATTGGATATAAAGGGGTGAAGGCAAAGTTTAAAGAGAAGCTATTTTGTGCAAAGAACTGTTTAACTATCAATTTTTAGAACGTCTCAATTTAAACACCTTGAACATTCAGCCATAACAGCCAAGAACCTGGCCAAATATAACATTTACGTGCATTGGCCCCAAGTATCCCGCGTGGCAGGCGAGAATTCTACCACTGAACCACCAATGCTTACAAGCTCTGCAGTGGTTCTACATATGGTCCTGCATATGGTTCTTTATAAGGTTCTGCCTATGGTTCTGAACATGGTTCTGCATACAGTTGTCAGAGTTTTAAAATTAGGGTTATTGCTCAAGGCTTCATTCAGGATTCAGGCATCCACATTAAATCAACCTTGCAATCCAATGCTAAAAAGCAGCTAAGAATGTATCAAAACAATTCCCCTGATAACATACATCCTTTGTGATTAAGGAAATACTTCGTATTACATGTAATGTAGACACTTTTTCACGTTCTCACAAATATAATGAGACAAAAATGTATAACAGAAGGAGCAAAGTCATTTTTCACAGGAAGTCTCCTGGTACAAACCAGCACATGTAAATTGCATTGGCCAAGAATCGTAGCTGGTAAAAATAAAGAAATGTAGCACTGACCAATCAATTCACATGCTTTCCAAAGTTGTTTGATGCAACTACCCAAACTAAATGTCTATTGGATATAAAGGGGTGAAGGCAAAGTTTAAAGAGAACCTTTCTTTTCAAAGCACTGTTGAACTATCAATTTTAGAACGTCTCAATTTAAACACCTTGAACATTCAGCCAAAACAGCCAAGAACCTGGCCAAATATAACATTTACGTGCATTGGCCCCAATTATCCCGCGTGGCAGGCGAGAATTCTACCACTGAACCACCAATGCTTACAAGTTCTGCAGTGGTTCTACATATGGTCCTGCATATGGTTCTTTATAAGGTTCTGCACATGGTTCTGCATACAGTTGTCAGAGTTTTAAATTAGGGTTATTGCTCAAGGCTTCATTCAGGATTCAGGCATCCACATTAAATCAACCTTGCAATTCAATGCTAAAAAGCAGCTAAGAATGTATCAAAACAATTCCCCTGATAACATACATCCTTTGTGCATAAGGAAATACTTCTTATTACATGTAATGTAGACACTTTTTCACGTTCTCACAAATATAATGAGAGAAAAATGTATAACAGAAGGAGCAAAGTCATTTTTCACAGGAAGTCTCCTTGTAAAAACCAACACATGTAAATTGCATTGGCCAAGAATCGTAGCTCGTAAAAAGAAAGAAATGTAGCACTGACCAATCAATTCACATGCTTTCCAAAGTTGTTTGATGCAACTACACAAACTAATTGTCTATTGGATATAAAGGGGTGAAGGCAAAGTTTAAAGAGAAACTTTCTTTTCAAAGCACTGTTGAACTATCAGTTTTTAGAATGTCTCAATTTAAACACCTTGAACATTCAGCCATAAAAGCCAAGAACCTGGCCAAATATAACATTTACGTGCATTGGCCGGGAATCGGACCCGGGTCTCCCGCGTGGCAGGCGAGAATTCTACCACTGAACCACCAATGCTTACAAGATCTGCAGCGGTTCTACATATGGTCCTGCATATGGTTCTTTATAAGGTTCTGCACATGGTTCTGCATACAGTTGTCAGAGTTTTAAATTAGGGTTATTGCTCAAGGCTTCATTCAGGATTCAGTCATCCACATTAATAGTAAATCAACCTTGCAATCCAATGCTAAAAAGCAGCTAAGAATGTATCAAAACAATTCCCCTGATAACATACATCCTTTGTGCATAAGGAAATACTTCTTATTACATGTAATGTAGACACTTTTTCAGAAAACATCATCTCACAAATATAATGAGAGAAAAATGTATAACAGAAGGAGCAAAGTCATTTTTCACAGGAAGTCTCCTGGTAAAAACCAGCACATGTAAATTGCATTGGCCATGAATCGTAGCTGGTAAAAAGAAAGAAATGTAGCACTGACCAATCAATTCACATGCTTTCCAAAGTTGTTTGATGCAACTACCCAAACTAAATGTCTATTGGATATAAAGGGGTGAAGGCAAAGTTTAAAGAGAAGCTATTTTGTGAAAAGCTCTGTTGAACTATCAATTTTTAGAACGTCTCAATTTAAACACCTTGAACATTCAGCCATAACAACCAAGAACCTGGCCAAATATAACATTTACGTGCATAGGCCGGGAATCGGACCAGGGTCTCACGCTTGGAAGGCGAGAATTCTACCACTGGACCACCAATGCTTGCAAGTTCAGCAGCGGTTCTACATATGGTCCTGCATATGGTTGTTTATAAGGTTCTGCCAATAGTTCTGAACATGGTTCTGCATACAGTTGTCAGAGTTTTAAAATTAGGGTTATTGCTCAAGTCTTCATTCAGGATTCAGGCATCCACATTAAATCAACCTTGCAATTCAATGCTAAAAAGCAGCTAAGAATGTATCAAAACAATTCCCCTGATAACATACATCCTTTGTGCATAAGGAAATACTTCTTATTACATGTAATGTAGACACTTTTTCACGTTCTCACAAATATAATGAGAGAAAAATGTATAACAGAAGGAGCAAAGTCATTTTTCACAGGAAGTCTCCTGGTAAAAACCAACACATGTAAATTGCATTGGCCAAGAATCGTAGCTCGTAAAAAGAAAGAAATGTAGCACTGAACAATCAATTCACATGCTTTCCAAAGTTGTTTGATGCAACTACACAAACTAATTGTCTATTGGATATAAAGGGGTGAAGGCAAAGTTTAAAGAGAAACTTTCTTTTCAAAGCACTGTTGAACTATCAGTTTTTAGAATGTCTCAATTTAAACACCTTGAACATTCAGCCATAAAAGCCAAGAACCTGGCCAAATATAACATTTACGTGCATTGGCCGGGAATCGGACCCGGGTCTCCCGCGTGGCAGGCGAGAATTCTACCACTGAACCACCAATGCTTACAAAGTCTGCAGCGGTTCTACATATGGTCCTGCATATGGTTCTTTATAAGGTTCTGCACATGGTTCTGCATACAGTTGTCAGAGTTTTAAATTAGGGTTATTGCTCAAGGCTTCATTCAGGATTCAGGCATCCACATTAAATCAACCTTGCAATCCAATGCTATAAAGCAGCTAAGAATGTATCAAAACAATTCCCCTGATAACATACATCCTTTGTGCATAAGGAAATACTTCGTATTACATGTAATGTAGACACTTTTTCACGTTCTCACAAATATAATGAGAGAAAAATATATAACAGAAGGAGCAAAGTCATTTTTCACAGGAAGTCTCCTGGTACAAACCAGCACATGTAAATTGCATTGGCCAAGAATCGTAGCTGGTAAAAATAAAGAAATGTAGCACTGAACAATCAATTCACATGCTTTCCAAAGTTGTTTGATGCAAATACACAAACTAAATGTCTATTGGATATAAAGCGATGAAGGCAAAGTTTAAAGAGAACCTTTCTTTTCAAAGCACTGTTGAACTATCAATTTTAGAACGTCTCAATTTAAACACCTTGAACATTCAGCCATAACAGCCAAGAACCTGGCCAAATATAACATTTACGTGCATTGGCCCCAAGTATCCCGCGTGGCAGGCGAGAATTCTACCACTGAACCACCAATGCTTACAAGTTCTACAGTGGTTCTACATATGGTCCTGCATATGGTTCTTTATAAGGTTCTGCACATGGTTCTGCATACAGTTGTCAGAGTTTTAAATTAGGGTTATTGCTCAAGGCTTCATTCAGGATTCAGGCATTCACATTAATAGTAAATCAACCTTGCAATCCAATGCTAAAAAGCAGCTAAGAATGTATCAAAACAATTCGCCTGATAACATACATCCTTTGTGCATAAGGAAATACTTCTTATTACATGTAATATAGACACTTTTTCACGTTCTCACAAATATAATGAGAGAAAAATGTATAACAGAAGGAGCAAAGTCATTTTTCACAGGAAGTCTCCTGGTACAAACCAGCACATGTAAATTGCATTGGCCAAGAATCGTAGCTGGTAAAAAGAAAGAAATGTAGCACTGACCAATCACTTCACATATTTTCCAAAGTTGTTTGATGCAACTACACAAACTAATTGTCTATTGGATATAAAGGGGTGAAGGCAAAGTTTAAAGAGAAACTTTCTTTTCAAAGCACTGTTGAACTATCAATTTTTAGAATGTCTCAATTTAAACACCTTGAACATTCAGCCATAACAGCCAAGAACCTGGCCAAATATAACATTCACGTGCATTGGCCGGGAATCGGACCCAGGTCTCCCGCGTGGGAAGCAAGAATTCTACCACTGAACCACCAATGCTTACAAGTTCTGCAGCGGTTCTACATATGGTCCTGCATATGGTTCTTTATAAGGTTCTGCACATGGTTCTGAACATGGTTCTTCATACAGTTGTCAGAGTTTTAAATTAGTGTTATTGCTCAAGGCTTCATTCAGGATTCAGGCATCCACATTAATAGTAAATCAACCTTGCAATCCAATGCTAAAAAGCAGCTAAGAATGTATCAAAACAATTCCCCTGATAACATACATCCTTTGTGCATAAGGAAATACTTCTTATTACATGTAATGTAGACACTTTTTCAGAAAACATCATCTCACAAATATAATGAGAGAAAAATGTATAACAGAAGGAGCAAAGTCATTTTTCACAGGAAGTCTCCTGGTAAAAACCAGCACATGTAAATTGCATTGGCCATGAATCGTAGCTGGTAAAAAGAAAGAAATGTAGCACTGACCAATCAATTCACATGCTTTCCAAAGTTGTTTGATGCAACTACCCAAACTAAATGTCTATTGGATATAAAGGGGTGAAGGCAAAGTTTAAAGAGAAGCTATTTTGTGAAAAGCTCTGTTGAACTATCAATTTTTAGAACGTCTCAATTTAAACACCTTGAACATTCAGCCATAACAGCCAAGAACCTGGCCAAATATAACATTTACATGCATTGGCCGGGAATCGGACCCGGGTCTCACGCTTGGAAGGTGAGAATTCTACCACTGAACCACCAATGATTGCAAGATCTGTAGTGGTTCTACATATGGTCCTGCATATGGTTCTTTATAAGGTTCTGCCTATGGTTCTGAACATGGTTCTGCATACAGTTGTCAGAGTTTTAAACTTAGGGTTATTGCTCAAGCCTTCATTCAGGATTCAGGCATCCACATTAAATAAACCTTGCAATCCAATACTAAAAAGCAGCTAAGAATGTATCAAAACAATTCCCCTGATAACATACATCCTTTGTGCATAAGGAAATACTTCGTATTACATGTAATGTAGACACTTTTTCACGTTCTCACAAATATAATGAGACAAAAATGTATAACAGAAGGAGCAAAGTCATTTTTCACAGGAAGTCTCCTGGTACAAACCAGCACATGTAAATTGCATTGGCCAAGAATCGTAGCTGGTAAAAATAAAGAAATGTAGCACTGACCAATCAATTCACATGCTTTCCAAAGTTGTTTGATGCAACTACACAAACTAAATGTCTATTGGATATAAAGGGGTGAAGGCAAAGTTTAAAGAGAACCTTTCTTTTCAAAGCACTGTTGAACTATCAATTTTAGAACGTCTCAATTTAAACACCTTGAACATTCAGCCATAACAACCAAGAACCTGGCCAAATATAACATTTACATGCATTGGCCGGGAATCGGACCCGAGTTTCCCGCTTGGAAGGGGAGAATTCTACCACAGAACCACCACTGCTTGCAAGTTCAGCAGCGATTCTACATATGGTCCTGCATATGGTTGTTTATAAGGTTCTGCCAATGGTTTTGAACATGGTTCTGCATACAGTTGTCAGAGTTTTAAAATTAGGGTTATTGCTCAAGGCTTCATTCAGGATTCAGGCATCCACATTAAATCAACCTTGCAATCCAATGCTATAAAGCAGCTAAGAATGTATCAAAACAATTCCCCTGATAACATACATCCTTTGTGCATAAGGAAATACTTCGTATTACATGTAATGTAGACACTTTTTCACGTTCTCACAAATATAATGAGAGAAAAATGTATAACAGAAGGAGCAAAGTCATTTTTCACAGGAAGTCTCCTGGTATAAACCAACACATGTAAATTGCATTGGCCAAGAATCGTAGCTCGTAAAAAGAAAGAAATGTAGCACTGACCAATCAATTCACATGCTTTCCAAAGTTGTTTGATGCAACTACACAAACTAATTGTCTATTGGATATAAAGGGGTGAAGGCAAAGTTTAAAGAGAAACTTTCTTTTCAAAGCACTGTTGAACTATCAATTTTTAGGATGTCTCAATTTAAACACCTTGAACATTCAGCCATAACAGCCAAGAACCTGGCCAAATATAACATTGATGTGCACTGGCCGGGAATCGGACCCGGGTCTCCCGCGTGGCAGGCGAGAATTCTACCACTGAACCACCAATGCTTACAAGTTCTGCAGCGGTTCTACATATGGTCCTGCATATGGTTCTTTATAAGGTTCTGCACATGGTTCTGCATACAGTTGTCAGAGGTTTAAATTAGGGTTATTGCTCAAGGCTTCATTCAGGATTCAGGCATCCACATTAAATCAACCTTGCAATCCAATGCTATAAAGCAGCTAAGAATGTATCAAAACAATTCCCCTGATAACATACATCCTTTGTGCATAAGGAAATACTTCGTATTACATGTAATGTAGACACTTTTTCACGTTCTCACAAATATAATGAGAGAAAAATATATAACAGAAGGAGCAAAGTCATTTTTCACAGGAAGTCTCCTGGTACAAACCAGCACATGTAAATTGCATTGGCCAAGAATCGTAGCTGGTAAAAATAAAGAAATGTAGCACTGACCAATCAATTCACATGCTTTCCAAAGTTGTTTGATGCAACTACACAAACTAAATGTCTATTGGATATAAAGGGGTGAAGGCAAAGTTTAAAGAGAACCTTTCTTTTCAAAGCACTGTTGAACTATCAATTTTAGAACGTCTCAATTTAAACACCTTGAACATTCAGCCATAACAGCCAAGAACATGGCCAAATATAACATTTACGTGCATTGGCCCCAAGTATCCCGCGTGGCAGGCGAGAATTCTACCACTGAACCACCAATGCTTACAAGTTCAGCAGTGGTTCTACATATGGTCCTGCATATGGTTCTTTATAAGGTTCTGCACATGGTTCTGCATACAGTTGTCAGAGTTTTAAATTAGGGTTATTGCTCAAGGCTTCATTCAGGATTCAGGCATCCACATTAATAGTAAATCAACCTTGCAATCCAATGCTAAAAAGCAGCTAAGAATGTATCAAAACAATTCCCCTGATAACATACATCCTTTGTGCATAAGGAAATACTTCTTATTACATGTAATGTAGACACTTTTTCAGAAAACATCATCTCACAAATATAATGAGAGAAAAATGTATAACAGAAGGAGCAAAGTCATTTTTCACAGGAAGTCTCCTGGTAAAAACCAGCACATGTAAATTGCATTGGCCATGAATCGTAGCTGGTAAAAAGAAAGAAATGTAGCACTGACCAATCAATTCACATGCTTTCCAAAGTTGTTTGATGCAACTACCCAAACTAAATGTCTATTGGATATAAAGGGGTGAAGGCAAAGTTTAAAGAGAAGCTATTTTGTGAAAAGCTCTGTTGAACTATCAATTTTTAGAACGTCTCAATTTAAACACCTTGAACATTCAGCCATAACAGCCAAGAACCTGGCCAAATATAACATTTACATGCATTGGCCGGGAATCGGACCCGGGTCTCCCGCTTGGAAGGTGAGAATTCTACCACTGAACCACCAATGATTGCAAGATCTGTAGTGGTTCTACATATGGTCCTGCATATGGTTCTTTATAAGGTTCTGCCTATGGTTCTGAACATGGTTCTGCATACAGTTGTCAGAGTTTTAAAATTAGGGTTATTGCTCAAGGCTTCATTCAGGATTCAGGCATCCACATTAAATCAACCTTGCAATCCAATGCTATAAAGCAGCTAAGAATGTATCAAAACAATTCCCCTGATAACATACATCCTTTGTGCATAAGGAAATACTTCGTATTACATGTAATGTAGACACTTTTTCACGTTCTCACAAATATAATGAGAGAAAAATGTATAACAGAAGGAGCAAAGTCATTTTTCACAGGAAGTCTCCTGGTACAAACCAACACATGTAAATTGCATTGGCCAAGAATCGTAGCTCGTAAAAAGAAAGAAATGTAGCACTGACCAATCAATTCACATGCTTTCCAAAGTTGTTTGATGCAACTACACAAACTAATTGTCTATTGGATATAAAGGGGTGAAGGCAAAGTTTAAAGAGAAACTTTCTTTTCAAAGCACTGTTGAACTATCAATTTTTAGGATGTCTCAATTTAAACACCTTGAACATTCAGCCATAACAGCCAAGAACCTGGCCAAATATAACATTGATGTGCACTGGCCGGGAATCGGACCCGGGTCTCCCGCGTGGCAGGCGAGAATTCTACCACTGAACCACCAATGCTTACAAGTTCTGCAGCGGTTCTACATATGGTCCTGCATATGGTTCTCTATAAGGTTCTGCACATGGTTCTGCATACAGTCGTCAGAGGTTTAAATTAGGGTTATTGCTCAAGGCTTCATTCAGGATTCAGGCATCCACATTAAATCAACCTTGCAATCCAATGCTATAAAGCAGCTAAGAATGTATCAAAACAATTCCCCTGATAACATACATCCTTTGTGCATAAGGAAATACTTCGTATTACATGTAATGTAGACACTTTTTCACGTTCTCACAAATATAATGAGAGAAAAATATATAACAGAAGGAGCAAAGTCATTTTTCACAGGAAGTCTCCTGGTACAAACCAGCACATGTAAATTGCATTGGCCAAGAATCGTAGCTGGTAAAAATAAAGAAATGTAGCACTGACCAATCAGTTCACATGCTTTCCAAAGTTGTTTGATGCAACTACACAAACTAAATGTCTATTGGATATAAAGGGGTGAAGGCAAAGTTTAAAGAGAACCTTTCTTTTCAAAGCACTGTTGAACTATCAATTTTAGAACGTCTCAATTTAAACACCTTGAACATTCAGCCATAACAGCCAAGAACCTGGCCAAATATAACATTTACGTGCATTGGCCCCAAGTATCCCGCGTGGCAGGCGAGAATTCTACCACTGAACCACCAATGCTTACAAGTTCAGCAGTGGTTCTACATATGGTCCTGCATATGGTTCTTTATAAGGTTCTGCACATGGTTCTGCATACAGTTGTCAGAGTTTTAAATTAGGGTTATTGCTCAAGGCTTCATTCAGGATTCAGGCATCCACATTAATAGTAAATCAACCTTGCAATCCAATGCTAAAAAGCAGCTAAGAATGTATCAAAACAATTCCCCTGATAACATACATCCTTTGTGCATAAGGAAATACTTCTTATTACATGTAATGTAGACACTTTTTCAGAAAACATCATCTCACAAATATAATGAGAGAAAAATGTATAACAGAAGGAGCAAAGTCATTTTTCACAGGAAGTCTCCTGGTAAAAACCAGCACATGTAAATTGCATTGGCCATGAATCGTAGCTGGTAAAAAGAAAGAAATGTAGCACTGACCAATCAATTCACATGCTTTCCAAAGTTGTTTGATGCAACTACCCAAACTAAATGTCTATTGGATATAAAGGGGTGAAGGCAAAGTTTAAAGAGAAGCTATTTTGTGAAAAGCTCTGTTGAACTATCAATTTTTAGAACGTCTCAATTTAAACACCTTGAACATTCAGCCATAACAGCCAAGAACCTGGCCAAATATAACATTTACATGCATTGGCCGGGAATCGGACCCGGGTCTCCCGCTTGGAAGGTGAGAATTCTACCACTGAACCACCAATGATTGCAAGATCTGTAGTGGTTCTACATATGGTCCTGCATATGGTTCTTTATAAGGTTCTGCCTATGGTTCTGAACATGGTTCTGCATACAGTTGTCAGAGTTTTAAACTTAGGGTTATTGCTCAAGGCTTCATTCAGGATTCAGGCATCCACATTAAATAAACCTTGCAATCCAATGCTAAAAAGCAGCTAAGAATGTATGAAAACAATTCCCCTGATAACATACATCCTTTGTGCATAAGGAAATACTTCGTATTACATGTAATGTAGACACTTTTTCACGTTCTCACAAATATAATGAGAGAAAAATGTATAACAGAAGGAGCAAAGTCATTTTTCACAGGAAGTCTCCTGGTACAAACCAACACATGTAAATTGCATTGGCCAAGAATCGTAGCTCGTAAAAAGAAAGAAATGTAGCACTGACCAATCAATTCACATGCTTTCCAAAGTTGTTTGATGCAACTACACAAACTAATTGTCTATTGGATATAAAGGGGTGAAGGCAAAGTTTAAAGAGAAACTTTCTTTTCAAAGCACTGTTGAACTATCAATTTTTAGGATGTCTCAATTTAAACACCTTGAACATTCAGCCATAACAGCCAAGAACCTGGCCAAATATAACATTGATGTGCACTGGCCGGGAATCGGACCCGGGTCTCCCGCGTGGCAGGCGAGAATTCTACCACTGAACCACCAATGCTTACAAGTTCTGCAGCGGTTCTACATATGGTCCTGCATATGGTTCTTTATAAGGTTCTGCACATGGTTCTGCATACAGTCGTCAGAGGTTTAAATTAGGGTTATTGCTCAAGGCTTCATTCAGGATTCAGGCATCCACATTAAATCAACCTTGCAATCCAATGCTATAAAGCAGCTAAGAATGTATCAAAACAATTCCCCTGATAACATACATCCTTTGTGCATAAGGAAATACTTCGTATTACATGTAATGTAGACACTTTTTCAGAAAACATCATCTCACAAATATAATGAGAGAAAAATGTATAACAGAAGGAGCAAAGTCATTTTTCACAGGAAGTCTCCTGGTAAAAACCAGCACATGTAAATTGCATTGGCCATGAATCGTAGCTGGTAAAAAGAAAGAAATGTAGCACTGACCAATCAATTCACATGCTTTCCAAAGTTGTTTGATGCAACTACCCAAACTAAATGTCTATTGGATATAAAGGGGTGAAGGCAAAGTTTAAAGAGAAGCTATTTTGTGAAAAGCTCTGTTGAACTATCAATTTTTAGAACGTCTCAATTTAAACACCTTGAACATTCAGCCATAACAACCAAGAACCTGGCCAAATATAACATTTACGTGCATAAGCCGGGAATCGGACCCGGGTCTCCCGCTTGGAAGGCGAGAATTCTACCACTGGACCACCAATGCTTGCAAGTTCAGCAGCGGTTCTACATATGGTCCTGCATATGGTTGTTTATAAGGTTCTGCCAATGGTTCTGAACATGGTTCTGCATACAGTTGTCAGAGTTTTAAAATTAGGGTTATTGCTCAAGGCTTCATTCAGGATTCAGGCATCCACATTAAATCAACCTTGCAATCCAATGCTAAAAAGCAGCTAAGAATGTATCAAAACAATTCCCCTGATAACATACATCCTTTGTGCATAAGGAAATACTTCGTATTACATGTAATGTAGACACTTTTTCACGTTCTCACAAATATAATGAGACAAAAATGTATAACAGAAGGAGCAAAGTCATTTTTCACAGGAAGTCTCCTGGTACAAACCAGCACATGTAAATTGCATTGGCCAAGAATCGTAGCTGGTAAAAATAAAGAAATGTAGCACTGACCAATCAATTCACATGCTTTCCAAAGTTGTTTGATGCAACTACACAAACTAAATGTCTATTGGATATAAAGGGGTGAAGGCAAAGTTTAAAGAGAACCTTTCTTTTCAAAGCACTGTTGAACTATCAATTTTAGAACGTCTCAATTTAAACACCTTGAACATTCAGCCATAACAGCCAAGAACCTGGCCAAATATAACATTTATGTGCATTGGCCCCAAGTATCCCGCGTGGCAGGCGAGAATTCTACCACTGAACCACCAATGCTTACAAGCTCTGCAGTGGTTCTACATATGGTCCTGCATATGGTTCTTTATAAGGTTCTGCACATGGTTCTGCATACAGTTGTCAGAGTTTTAAATTAGGGTTATTGCTCAAGGCTTCATTCAGGATTCAGGCATCCACATTAATAGTAAATCAACCTTGCAATCCAATGCTAAAAAGCAGCTAAGAATGTATCAAAACAATTCGCCTGATAACATACATCCTTTGTGCATAAGGAAATACTTCTTATTACATGTAATGTAGACACTTTTTCAGAAAACATCATCTCACACATATAATGAGAGAAAAATGTATAACAGAAGGAGCAAAGTCATTTTTCATAGGAAGTCTCCTGGTACAAACCAGCACATGTAAATTGCATTGGCCATGAATCGTAGCTGGTAAAAAGAAAGAAATGTAGCACTGACTAATCAATTCACAAGCTTTCCAAAGTTGTTTGATGCAACAACCCAAACTAAATGTCTATTGGATATAAAGGGGTGAAGGCAAAGTTTAAAGAGAAGCTATTTTGTGAAAAGCTCTGTTGAACTATCAATTTTTAGAATGTCTCAATTTAAACACCTTGAACATTCAGCCATAACAGCCAAGAACCTGGCCATATATAACATTTACGTGCATTGGCCGGGAATCGGACCCAGGTCTCCCGCGTGGCAGGCGAGAATTCTACCACTGAACGACCAATGCTTGCAAGTTCACCGGCGGTTCTACATATGGTCCTGCATATGGTTCTTTATAAGGTTCTGCCTATGGTTCTGAACATGGTTCTGCATACACTTGTCAGAGTTTTAAAATTAGGGTTATTGCTTAAGGCTTCATTCAGGATTCAGGCATCCACATTAAATCAACTTTGCAATTCAATGCTAAAAAGCAGCTAAGAATGTATCAAAACAATTCCCCTGATAACATACATCCTTTGTGCATAAGGAAATACTTCTTATTACATGTAATGTAGACACTTTTTCACGTTCTCACAAATATAATGAGAGAAAAATGTATAACAGAAGGAGCAAAGTCATTTTTCACAGGAAGTCTCCTGGTAAAAACCAACACATGTAAATTGCATTGGCCAAGAATCGTAGCTCGTAAAAAGAAAGAAATGTAGCACTGAACAATCAATTCACATGCTTTCCAAAGTTGTTTGATGCAACTACACAAACTAATTGTCTATTGGATATAAAGGGGTGAAGGCAAAGTTTAAAGAGAAACTTTCTTTTCAAAGCACTGTTGAACTATCAGTTTTTAGAATGTCTCAATTTAAACACCTTGAACATTCAGCCATAAAAGCCAAGAACCTGGCCAAATATAACATTTACGTGCATTGGCCGGGAATCGGACCCGGGTCTCCCGCGTGGCAGGCGAGAATTCTACCACTGAACCACCAATGCTTACAAAGTCTGCAGCGGTTCTACATATGGTCCTGCATATGGTTCTTTATAAGGTTCTGCACATGGTTCTGCATACAGTTGTCAGAGTTTTAAATTAGGGTTATTGCTCAAGGCTTCATTCAGGATTCAGGCATCCACATTAAATCAACCTTGCAATCCAATGCTATAAAGCAGCTAAGAATGTATCAAAACAATTCCCCTGATAACATACATCCTTTGTACATAAGGAAATACTTCGTATTACATGTAATGTAGACACTTTTTCACGTTCTCACAAATATAATGAGAGAAAAATATATAACAGAAGGAGCAAAGTCATTTTTCACAGGAAGTCTCCTGGTACAAACCAGCACATGTAAATTGCATTGGCCAAGAATCGTAGCTGGTAAAAATAAAGAAATGTAGCACTGACCAATCAATTCACATGCTTTCCAAAGTTGTTTGATGCAAATACACAAACTAAATGTCTATTGGATATAAAGCGATGAAGGCAAAGTTTAAAGAGAACCTTTCTTTTCAAAGCACTGTTGAACTATCAATTTTAGAACGTCTCAATTTAAACACCTTGAACATTCAGCCATAACAGCCAAGAACCTGGCCAAATATAACATTTACGTGCATTGGCCCCAAGTATCCCGCGTGGCAGGCGAGAATTCTACCACTGAACCACCAATGCTTACAAGTTCTACAGTGGTTCTACATATGGTCCTGCATATTGCTCAAGGCTTCATTCAGGATTCAGTCATTCACATTAATAGTAAATCAACCTTGCAATCCAATGCTAAAAAGCAGCTAAGAATGTATCAAAACAATTCGCCTGATAACATACATCCTTTGTGCATAAGGAAATACTTCTTATTACATGTAATATAGACACTTTTTCACGTTCTCACAAATATAATGAGAGAAAAATGTATAACAGAAGGAGCAAAGTCATTTTTCACAGGAAGTCTCCTGGTACAAACCAGCACATGTAAATTGCATTGGCCAAGAATCGTAGCTGGTAAAAAGAAAGAAATGTAGCACTGACCAATCACTTCACATATTTTCCAAAGTTGTTTGATGCAACTACAAAAACTAATTGTCTATTGGATATAAAGGGGTGAAGGCAAAGTTTAAAGAGAAACTTTCTTTTCAAAGCACTGTTGAACTATCAATTTTTAGGATGTCTCAATTTAAACACCTTGAACATTCAGCCATAACAGCCAAGAACCTGGCCAAATATAACATTGATGTGCACTGGCCGGGAATCGGACCCGGGTCTCCCGCGTGGCAGGCGAGAATTCTACCACTGAACCACCAATGCTTACAAGTTCTGCAGCGGTTCTACATATGGTCCTGCATATGGTTCTTTATAAGGTTCTGCACATGGTTCTGCATACAGTTGTCAGAGGTTTAAATTAGGGTTATTGCTCAAGGCTTCATTCAGGATTCAGGCATCCACATTAAATCAACCTTGCAATCCAATGCTATAAAGCAGCTAAGAATGTATCAAAACAATTCCCCTGATAACATACATCCTTTGTGCATAAGGAAATACTTCGTATTACATGTAATGTAGACACTTTTTCACGTTCTCACAAATATAATGAGAGAAAAATATATAACAGAAGGAGCAAAGTCATTTTTCACAGGAAGTCTCCTGGTACAAACCAGCACATGTAAATTGCATTGGCCAAGAATCGTAGCTGGTAAAAATAAAGAAATGTAGCACTGACCAATCAATTCACATGCTTTCCAAAGTTGTTTGATGCAACTACACAAACTAAATGTCTATTTGATATAAAGGGGTGAAGGCAAAGTTTAAAGAGAACCTTTCTTTTCAAAGCACTGTTGAACTATCAATTTTAGAACGTCTCAATTTAAACACCTTGAACATTCAGCCATAACAGCCAAGAACCTGGCCAAATATAACATTTACGTGCATTGGCCCCAAGTATCCCGCGTGGCAGGCGAGAATTCTACCACTGAACCACCAATGCTTACAAGTTCAGCAGTGGTTCTACATATGGTCCTGCATATGGTTCTTTATAAGGTTCTGCACATGGTTCTGCATACAGTTGTCAGAGTTTTAAATTAGGGTTATTGCTCAAGGCTTCATTCAGGATTCAGGCATCCACATTAATAGTAAATCAACCTTGCAATCCAATGCTAAAAAGCAGCTAAGAATGTATCAAAACAATTCCCCTGATAACATACATCCTTTGTGCATAAGGAAATACTTCTTATTACATGTAATGTAGACACTTTTTCAGAAAACATCATCTCACAAATATAATGAGAGAAAAATGTATAACAGAAGGAGCAAAGTCATTTTTCACAGGAAGTCTCCTGGTAAAAACCAGCACATGTAAATTGCATTGGCCATGAATCGTAGCTGGTAAAAAGAAAGAAATGTAGCACTGACCAATCAATTCACATGCTTTCCAAAGTTGTTTGATGCAACTACCCAAACTAAATGTCTATTGGATATAAAGGGGTGAAGGCAAAGTTTAAAGAGAAGCTATTTTGTGAAAAGCTCTGTTGAACTATCAATTTTTAGAACGTCTCAATTTAAACACCTTGAACATTCAGCCATAACAGCCAAGAACCTGGCAAAATATAACATTTACATGCATTGGCCGGGAATCGGACCCGGGTCTCCCGCTCGGAAGGTGAGAATTCTACCACTGAACCACCAATGATTGCAAGATCTGTAGTGGTTCTACATATGGTCCTGCATATGGTTCTTTATAAGGTTCTGCCTATGGTTCTGAACATGGTTCTGCATACAGTTGTCAGAGTTTTAAACTTAGGGTTATTGCTCAAGGCTTCATTCAGGATTCAGGCATCCACATTAAATAAACCTTGCAATCCAATGCTAAAAAGCAGCTAAGAATGTATGAAAACAATTCCCCTGATAACATACATTCTTTGTGCATAAGGAAATACTTCTTATTACATGTAATGTAGACACTTTTTCACGTTCTCACAAATATAATGAGAGAAAAATGTATAACAGAAGGAGCAAAGTCATTTTTCACAGGAAGTCTCTTGGTACAAACCAGCACATGTAAATTGCATTGGCCATGAATCGTAGCTGGTAAAAAGAAAGAAATGTAGCACTGACAAATCAATTCACATGCTTTCCAAAGTTGTTTGATGCAACTACCCAAACTAAATGTCTATTGGATATAAAGGGGTGAAGGAAAAGTTTAAAGAGAAGCTATTTTGTGCAAAGAACTGTTTAACTATCAATTTTTAGAACGTCTCAATTTAAACACCTTGAACATTCAGCCATAACAGCCAAGAACCTGGCCAAATATAACATTTACGTGCATTGGCTGGGAATCGGACCGGGTCTCCCGCGTGGCAGGCGAGAATTCTACCACTGAACCACCAATGCTTCCAAGTTCAGCACTGGTTCTACATATGATCCTGCATATGGTTCTTTATAAGGTTCTGCCTATGGTTCTGCATACAGTTGTCAGAGTTTTAAACTTAGGGTTATTGCTCAAGGCTTCATTCAGGATTCAGGCATCCACATTAAATCAACCTTGCAATCCAATGCTAAAAAGCAGCTAAGAATGTATCAAAACAATTCCACTGATAACATACATCCTTTGTGCATAAGGAAATACTTCTTATTACATGTAATGTAGACACTTTTTCACGTTCTCACAAATAAAATGAGAGAAAAATGTATAACAGAAGGAGCAAAGTCATTTTTCACAGGAAGTCTCCTGGTACAAAACAGCACATGTAAATTGCATTGGCCAAGATTCGTAGTTGGTAAAAAGAAAGAAATGTAGCACTGACCAATCAATTCACATGCTTTCCAAAGTTGTTTGATGCAACTACCCAAACTAAATGTCTATTGGATATAAAGGGGTGAAGGCAAAGTTTAAAGAGAAGCTATTTTGTGCAAAGAACTGTTGAACTATCAATTTTTAGAACGTCTCAATTTAAACACCTTGAACATTCAGCCATAACATCCAAGAACCTGGCCAAACATAACATTGACGTGCTTTGGCCGGGAATCGGACCCGGGTCTCCCGCGTGGGAGGCGAGAATTCTACCACTGAACCACCAATGCTTGCAAGTTCAGTAGCGGTTCTACATATGGTCCTGCATATGGTTCTTTATAAGGTTCTGCACATGGTTCTGAACATGGTTCTTCATACAGTTGTCAGAGTTTTAAATTAGGGTTATTGCTCAAGGCTTCATTCAGGATTCAGGCATCCACATTAATAGTAAATCAACCTTGCAATCCAATGCTAAAAAGCAGCTAAGAATGTATCAAAACAATACCCTGATAACATACATCCTTTGTTCATAAGGAAATACTTCTTATTACATGTAATGTAGACACTTTTTCAGAAAACATCATCTCACAAATATAATGAGAGAAAAATGTATAACAGAAGGAGCAAAGTCATTTTTCACAGGAAGTCTCCTGGTACAAACCAGCACATGTAAATTGCATTGGCCATGAATCGTAGCTGCTAAAAAGAAAGAAATGTAGCACTGACCAATCAATTCACATGCTTTCCAAAGTTGTTTGATGCAACTACCCAAACTAAATGTCTATTGGATATAAAGGGGTGAAGGCAAAGTTTAAAGAGAAGCTATTTTGTGCAAAGAACTGTTGAACTATCAATTTTTAGAACGTCTCAATTTAAACACCTTGAACATTCAGCCATAACAGCCAAGAAACTGGCCAAATATAACATTTACGTGCATTGGCTGGGAATCGGACCGGGTCTCCCGCGTGGCAGGCGAGAATTCTACCACTGAACCACCAATGCTTCCAAGTTCAGCAGCGGTTCTACATATGGTCCTGCATATGGTTCTTTATAAGGTTCTGCCTATGGTTCTGCATACAGTTGTCAGAGTTTTAAACTTAGGGTTATTGCTCAAGGCTTCATTCAGGATTCAGGCATCCACATTAAATCAACCTTGCAATCCAATGCTAAAAAGCAGCTAAGAATGTATCAAAACAATTCCCCTGATAACATACATCCTTTGTGCATAAAGTAATACTTCTTATTACATGTAATGTAGACACTTTTTCACGTTCTCACAAATATAATGAGAGAAAAATGTATAACAGAAGGAGCAAAGTCATTTTTCACAGGAAGTCTCTTGGTACAAACCAGCACATGTAAATTGCATTGTCCATGAATCGTAGCTGGTAAAAAGAAAGAAATGTAGCACTGACCAATCAATTCACATGCTTTCCAAAGTTGTTTGATGCAACTACCCAAACTAAATGTCTATTGGATATAAAGGGGTGAAGGCAAAGTTTAAAGAGAAGCTATTTTGTGCAAAGAACTGTTGAACTATCAATTTTTAGAACGTCTCAATTTAAACACCTTGAACATTCAGCCATAACAGCCAAGAAACTGGCCAAATATAACATTTACGTGCATTGGCTGGGAATCGGACCGGGTCTCCCGCGTGGCAGGCGAGAATTCTACCACTGAACCACCAATGCTTCCAAGTTCAGCAGCGGTTCTACATATGGTCCTGCATATGGTTCTTTATAAGGTTCTGCCTATGGTTCTGCATACAGTTGTCAGAGTTTTAAACTTAGGGTTATTGCTCAAGGCTTCATTCAGGATTCAGGCATCCACATTAAATCAACCTTGCAATCCAATGCTAAAAAGCAGCTAAGAATGTATCAAAACAATTCCCCTGATAACATACATCCTTTGTGCATAAAGTAATACTTCTTATTACATGTAATGTAGACACTTTTTCACGTTCTCACAAATATAATGAGAGAAAAATGTATAACAGAAGGAGCAAAGTCATTTTTCACAGGAAGTCTCTTGGTACAAACCAGCACATGTAAATTGCATTGTCCATGAATCGTAGCTGGTAAAAAGAAAGAAATGTAGCACTGACCAATCAATTCACATGCTTTCCAAAGTTGTTTGATGCAACTACCCAAACTAAATGTCTATTGGATATAAAGGGGTGAAGGCAAAGTTTAAAGAGAAGCTATTTTGTGCAATGAACTGTTGAACTATCAATTTTTAGAACGTCTCAATTTAAACACCTTGAACATTCAGCCATAACAGCCAAGAACCTGGCCAAACTTAACATTAACGTACATTGGCCGAGAATCGCACCTGGGTCTCCCGCGTGGGAGGCGAGAATTCTACCACTGAACCACCAATGCTTGCAAGATGAGCAGCGGTTCTACATATGGTCCTGCATATGGTTCTTTATAAGGTTCTGCCTATGGTTCTGAACATGGTTCTTCATACAGTTGTCAGAGTTTTAAATTAGGGTTATTGCTCAAGGCTTCATTCAGGATTCAGGCATCCACATTAAATCAACCTTGCAATCCAATGCTAAAAAGCAGCTAAGAATGTATCAAAACAATTCCCCTGATAACATACATCCTTTGTGCATAAGGAAATACTTCGTATTATATGTAATGTAGACACTTTTTCACGTTCTCACAAATATTATGAGACAAAAATGTATAACAGAAGGAGCAAAGTCATTTTTCACAGGAAGTCTCCTGGTACAAACCAGCACATGTAAATTGCATTGGCCAAGAATCGTAGCTGGTAAAAAGAAAGAAATGTAGCACTGACCAATCAATTCACATGCTTTCCAAAGTTGTTTGATGCAACTACCCAAACTAAATGTCTATTGGATATAAAGGGGTAAAGGCAAAGTTTAAAGAGAAGCTATTTTTTGCAAAGAACTGTTGAACTATAAATTTTTAGAACGTCTCAATTTAAACACCTTGAACATTCAGCCATAACAGCCAAGAACCTGGCCAAACATAACATTGACATGCATTGGCCTGGAATCAGACCCGGGTCTCCCACGTGGGAGGCGAGAATTCTACCACTGGACCACCAATGCTTGCAAGATCAGCAGCGGTTCTACATATGGTCCTGCATATGGTTCTTTATAAGGTTCTGCACATGGTTCTGAACATGGTTCTTCATACAGTTGTCAGAGTTTTAAACTTAGGGTTATTGCTCAAGGCTTCATTCAGGATTCAGGCATCCACATTAAATCAACCTTGCAATCCAATGCTAAAAAGCAGCTAAGAATGTATCAAAACAATTCCCCTGATAACATACATCCTTTGTGTATAAGGAAATACTTCTTATTACATGTAATGTAGACACTTTTTCACGTTCTCACAAATATAATGAGAGAAAAATATATAACAGAAGGAGCAAAGTCATTTTTCACAGGAAGTCTCCTGGTACAAACCAGCACATGTAAAATGCATTGGCCATGAATCGTAGCTGCTAAAAAGAAAGAAATGTAGCACTGACCAATCAATTCACATGCTTTCCAAAGTTGTTTGATGCAACTACCCAAACTAAATGTCTATTGGATATAAAGGGGTGAAGGCAAAGTTTAAAGAGAAGCTATTTTGTGCAAAGAACTGTTGAACTATCAATTTTTAGAACGTCTCAATTTAAACACCTTGAACATTCAGCCATAACAGCCAAGAACCTGGCCAAACATAACATTGACGTGCATTGGCCGAGAATCAGACACGGGTCTCCCGCGTGGGAGTCAAGAATTCTACCACTGAACCACCAATGCTTGCAAGGTCAGCAGCGATTCTACATATGGTCCTGCATATGGTTCTTTATAAGGTTCTGCACATGGTTCTGCATACAGTTGTCAGAGTTTTAAATTAGGGTTATTGCTCAAGGCTTCATTCAGGATTCAGGCATCCACATTAAATCAACCTTGCAATCCAATGCTAAAAAGCAGCTAAGAATGTATCAAAACAATTCCCCTGATAACATACATCCTTTGTGCATAAGGAAATACTTCGTATTACATGTAGACACTTTTTCACGTTCTCACAAATATAATGAGACAAAAATGTATAACAGAAGGAGCAGTGTCATTTTTCACAGGAAGTCTCCTGGTACAAACAAGCACATGTAAATTGCATTGGCCAAGAATCGTAGCTGGTAAAAAGAAAGAAATGTAGCACTGACCAATCAATTCACATGCTTTCCAAAGTTGTTTGATGCAACTACCCAAACTAAATGTCTATTGGATATAAAGGGGTGAAGGCAAAGTTTAAAGAGAAGCTATTTCGTGCAAAGAAATGTTGAACTATAAATTTTTAGAATGTCTCAATTTAAACACCTTGAACATTCAGCCAAGAACCTGGCCATATATAACATTTACGTGGATTGGCCAGGAATCAGACCCAGTTCTCCCACGTGGCAGGCGAGAATTCTACCACTGAACCACCAATGCTTGCAAGAGCAGCGGCGGTTCTACATATGGTCCTGCATATGGTTCTTTATAAGGTTCTGCCTATGGTTCTGCATACAGTTGTCAGAGTTTTAAAATTAGGGTTATTGCTTAAGGCTTCATTCAGGATTCAGGCATCCACATTAAATCAACCTTGCAATCCAATGCTAAAAAGCAGCTAAGAATGTATCAAAACAATTCCCCTGATAACATACATCCTTTGTGTATAAGGAAATACTTCGTATTACATGTAATGTAGACACGTTTTCACGTTCTCACAAATATAATGAGAGAAAAATGTATAACAGAAGGAGCAAAGTCATTTTTCACAGGAAGTCTCTTGGTACAAACCAGCACATGTAAAATGCATTGGCCATGAATCGTAGCTGCTAAAAAGAAAGAAATGTAGCACTGACCAATCAATTCACATGCTTTCCAAAGTTGTTTGATGCAACTACCCAAACTAAATGTCTATTGGATATAAAGGGGTGAAGGCAAAGTTTAAAGAGAAGCTATTTTGTGCAAAGAACTGTTGAACTATCAATTTTTAGAACGTCTCAATTTAAACACCTTGAACATTCAGCCATAACAGCCAAGAACCTGGCCAAACATAACATTAACATGCATTGGCCGAGAATCAGACCCAGGTCTCCCGCGTGGGAGGCGAGAATTCTACCACTGAACCACCAATGCTTGCAAGATGAGCAGCGGTTCTACATATGGTCCTGCATATGGTTCTTTATAAGGTTCTGCCTATGGTTCTGAACATGGTTCTTCATACAGTTGTCAGAGTTTTAAATTAGGGTTATTGCTCAAGGCTTCATTCAGGATTCAGGCATCCACATTAAATCAACCTTGCAATCCAATGCTAAAAAGCAGCTAAGAATGTATCAAAACAATTCCCCTGATAACATACATCCTTTGTGTATAAGGAAATACTTCGTATTACATGTAATGTAGACACGTTTTCACGTTCTCACAAATATAATGAGAGAAAAATGTATAACAGAAGGAGCAAAGTCATTTTTCACAGGAAGTCTCTTGGTACAAACCAGCACATGTAAAATGCATTGGCCATGAATCGTAGCTGCTAAAAAGAAAGAAATGTAGCACTGACCAATCAATTCACATGCTTTCCAAAGTTGTTTGATGCAACTACCCAAACTAAATGTCTATTGGATATAAAGGGGTGAAGGCAAAGTTTAAAGAGAAGCTATTTTGTGCAAAGAACTGTGGAACAATCAATTTTTAGAACGTCTCAATTTAAACACCTTGAACATTCAGCCATAACAGCCAAGAACCTGGCCAAACATAACAATAACGTGCATTGGCCGAGAATCAGACCCAGGTCTCCCTCGTGGGAGGCGAGAATTCTACCACTGAACCACCAATGCTTGCAAGATGAGCAGCGGTTCTACATATGGTCCTGCATATGGTTCTTTATAAGGTTCTGCCTATGGTTCTGAACATGGTTCTTAATACAGTTGTCAGAGTTTTAAATTAGGGTTATTGCTCAAGGCTTCATTCAGGATTCAAGCATCCACATTAAATCAACCTTGCAATCCAATGCTAAAAAGCAGCTAAGAATGTATCAAAACAATTCCCCTGATAACATACATCCTTTGTGCATAAGGAAATACTTCTTATTACATGTAATGTCGACACTTTTTCAGAAAACATCATCTCACAAATATAATGAGAGAAAAATGTATAACAGAAGGAGCAAAGTCATTTTTCACAGGAAGTCTCCTGGTACAAACCAGCACATGTAAATTGCATTGGCCATGAATCGTAGCTGCTAAAAAGAAAGAAATGTAGCACTGACCAATCAATTCACATGCTTTCCAAAGTTGTTTGATGCAACTACCCAAACTAAATGTCTATTGGATATAAAGGGGTGAAGGCAAAGTTTAAAGAGAAGCTATTTTGTGCAAAGAACTGTTGAACTATCAATTTTTAGAACGTCTCAATTTAAACACCTTGAACATTCAGCCATAACAGCCAAGAAACTGGCCAAATATAACATTTACGTGCATTGGCTGGGAATCGGACCGGGTCTCCCGCGTGGCAGGCGAGAATTCTACCACTGAACCACCAATGCTTCCAAGTTCAGCAGCGGTTCTACATATGGTCCTGCATATGGTTCTTTATAAGGTTCTGCCTATGGTTCTGCATACAGTTGTCAGAGTTTTAAACTTAGGGTTATTGCTCAAGGCTTCATTCAGGATTCAGGCATCCACATTAAATCAACCTTGCAATCCAATGCTAAAAAGCAGCTAAGAATGTATCAAAACAATTCCCCTGATAACATACATCCTTTGTGCATAAAGTAATACTTCTTATTACATGTAATGTAGACACTTTTTCACGTTCTCACAAATATAATGAGAGAAAAATGTATAACAGAAGGAGCAAAGTCATTTTTCACAGGAAGTCTCTTGGTACAAACCAGCACATGTAAATTGCATTGTCCATGAATCGTAGCTGGTAAAAAGAAAGAAATGTAGCACTGACCAATCAATTCACATGCTTTCCAAAGTTGTTTGATGCAACTACCCAAACTAAATGTCTATTGGATATAAAGGGGTGAAGGCAAAGTTTAAAGAGAAGCTATTTTGTGCAATGAACTGTTGAACTATCAATTTTTAGAACGTCTCAATTTAAACACCTTGAACATTCAGCCATAACAGCCAAGAACCTGGCCAAACTTAACATTAACGTACATTGGCCGAGAATCGCACCTGGGTCTCCCGCGTGGGAGGCGAGAATTCTACCACTGAACCACCAATGCTTGCAAGATGAGCAGCGGTTCTACATATGGTCCTGCATATGGTTCTTTATAAGGTTCTGCCTATGGTTCTGAACATGGTTCTTCATACAGTTGTCAGAGTTTTAAATTAGGGTTATTGCTCAAGGCTTCATTCAGGATTCAGGCATCCACATTAAATCAACCTTGCAATCCAATGCTAAAAAGCAGCTAAGAATGTATCAAAACAATTCCCCTGATAACATACATCCTTTGTGTATAAGGAAATACTTCGTATTACATGTAATGTAGACACGTTTTCACGTTCTCACAAATATAATGAGAGAAAAATGTATAACAGAAGGAGCAAAGTCATTTTTCACAGGAAGTCTCTTGGTACAAACCAGCACATGTAAAATGCATTGGCCATGAATCGTAGCTGCTAAAAAGAAAGAAATGTAGCACTGACCAATCAATTCACATGCTTTCCAAAGTTGTTTGATGCAACTACCCAAACTAAATGTCTATTGGATATAAAGGGGTGAAGGCAAAGTTTAAAGAGAAGCTATTTTGTGCAAAGAACTGTGGAACAATCAATTTTTAGAACGTCTCAATTTAAACACCTTGAACATTCAGCCATAACAGCCAAGAACCTGGCCAAACATAACATTAACGTGCATTGGCCGAGAATCAGACCCAGGTCTCCCTCGTGGGAGGCGAGAATTCTACCACTGAACCACCAATGCTTGCGAGATGAGCATCGGTTCTACATATGGTCCTGCATATGGTTCTTTATAAGGTTCTGCCTATGGTTCTGAACATGGTTCTTAATACAGTTGTCAGAGTTTTAAATTAGGGTTATTGCTCAAGGCTTCATTCAGGATTCAAGCATCCACATTAAATCAACCTTGCAATCCAATGCTAAAAAGCAGCTAAGAATGTATCAAAACAATTCCCCTGATAACATACATCCTTTGTGCATAAGGAAATACTTCTTATTACATGTAATGTCGACACTTTTTCAGAAAACATCATCTCACAAATATAATGAGAGAAAAATGTATATCAGAAGGAGCAAAGTCATTTTTCACAGGAAGTCTCCTGGTACAAACCAGCACAGGTAAATTGCATTGGCCAAGAATCGTAGCTGGTAAAAAGAAAGAAATGTAGCACTGACCAATCAATTCACATGCTTTCCAAAGTTGTTTGATGCAACTACCCAAACTAAATGTCTATTGGATATAAAGGGGTGAAGGCAAAGTTTAAAGAGAAGCTATTTTTTGCAAAGCACTGTTGAACTATCAATTTTTAGAACGTCTCAATTTAAACACCTTGAACATTCAGCCGTAACAGCCAAGAAACTGGCCAAACATAAAATTGACGTGTATTGGCCGAGAATCGGACGCGGGTCTCCCGCGTGGCAGGCGAGAATTCTACCACTGAACCACCAAAGCTTGCAAGATCAGCAGCGGTTCTACATATGGTCCTGCATATGGTTCTTTATAAGGTTCTGCACATGGTTCTGCATACAGTTGTCAGAGTTTTAAATTAGGGTTATTGCTCAAGGCTTCATTCAGGATTCAGGCATCCACATTAAATCAACCTTGCAATCCAATGCTAAAAAGCAGCTAAGAATGTATCAAAACAATTCCCCTGATAACATACATCCTTTGTGCATAAGGAAATACTTCGTATTACATGTAGACACTTTTTCACGTTCTCACAAATATAATGAGACAAAAATGTATAACAGAAGGAGCAGTGTCATTTTTCACAGGAAGTCTCCTGGTACAAACAAGCACATGTAAATTGCATTGGCCAAGAATCGTAGCTGGTAAAAAGAAAGAAATGTAGCACTGACCAATCAATTCACATGCTTTCCAAAGTTGTTTGATGCAACTACCCAAACTAAATGTCAATTGGACATAAAGGGGTGAAGGCAAAGTTTAAAGAGAAGCTATTTCGTGCAAAGAACTGTTGAACTATCAATTTTAAGAATGTCTCAATTTAAACACCTTGAACATTCAGCCATAACAGCCAAGAACCTGGCCATATATAACATTTACGTGGATTGGCCAGGAATCGGACCCAGTTCTCCCGCGTGGCAGGCGAGAATTCTACCACTGAACCACCAATGCTTGCAAGTTCAGCGGCGGTTCTACATATGGTCCTGCATATGGTTCTTTATAAGGTTCTGCCTATGGTTCTGCATACAGTTGTCAGAGTTTTAAAATTAGGGTTATTGCTTAAGGCTTCATTCAGGATTCAGGCATCCACATTAAATCAACCTTGCAATCCAATGCTAAAAAGCAGCTAAGAATGTATCAAAACAATTCCCCTGATAACATACATCCTTTGTGTATAAGGAAATACTTCGTATTACATGTAATGTAGACACGTTTTCACGTTCTCACAAATATAATGAGAGAAAAATGTATAACAGAAGGAGCAAAGTCATTTTTCACAGGAAGTCTCTTGGTACAAACCAGCACATGTAAAATGCATTGGCCATGAATCGTAGCTGCTAAAAAGAAAGAAATGTAGCACTGACCAATCAATTCACATGCTTTCCAAAGTTGTTTGATGCAACTACCCAAACTAAATGTCTATTGGATATAAAGGGGTGAAGGCAAAGTTTAAAGAGAAGCTATTTTGTGCAAAGAACTGTTGAACTATCAATTTTTAGAACGTCTCAATTTAAACACCTTGAACATTCAGCCATAACAGCCAAGAAACTGGCCAAACATAACATTAACGTGCATTGGCCGAGAATCAGACCCAGGTCTCCCGCGTGGGAGGCGAGAATTCTACCACTGAACCACCAATGCTTGCAAGATGAGCAGCGGTTCTACATATGGTCCTGCATATGGTTCTTTATAAGGTTCTGCCTATGGTTCTGAACATGGTTCTTCATACAGTTGTCAGAGTTTTAAATTAGGGTTATTGCTCAAGGCTTCATTCAGGATTCAGGCATCCACATTAAATCAACCTTGCAATCCAATGCTAAAAAGCAGCTAAGAATGTATCAAAACAATTCCCCTGATAACATACATCCTTTGTGTATAAGGAAATACTTCGTATTACATGTAATGTAGACACGTTTTCACGTTCTCACAAATATAATGAGAGAAAAATGTATAACAGAAGGAGCAAAGTCATTTTTCACAGGAAGTCTCTTGGTACAAACCAGCACATTTAAAATGCATTGGCCATGAATCGTAGCTGCTAAAAAGAAAGAAATGTAGCACTGACCAATCAATTCACATGCTTTCCAAAGTTGTTTGATGCAACTACCCAAACTAAATGTCTATTGGATATAAAGGGGTGAAGGCAAAGTTTAAAGAGAAGCTATTTTGTGCAAAGAACTGTGGAACAATCAATTTTTAGAACGTCTCAATTTAAACACCTTGAACATTCAGCCATAACAGCCAAGAACCTGGCCAAACATAACATTAACGTGCATTGGCCGAGAATCAGACCCAGGTCTCCCTCGTGGGAGGCGAGAATTCTACCACTGAACCACCAATGCTTGCAAGATGAGCAGCGGTTCTACATATGGTCCTGCATATGGTTCTTTATAAGGTTCTGCCTATGGTTCTGAACATGGTTCTTAATACAGTTGTCAGAGTTTTAAATTAGGGTTATTGCTCAAGGCTTCATTCAGGATTCAAGCATCCACATTAAATCAACCTTGCAATCCAATGCTAAAAAGCAGCTAAGAATGTATCAAAACAATTCCCCTGATAACATACATCCTTTGTGCATAAGGAAATACTTCTTATTACATGTAATGTCGACACTTTTTCAGAAAACATCATCTCAAAAATATAATGAGAGAAAAATGTATAACAGAAGGAGCAAAGTCATTTTTCACAGGAAGTCTCCTGGTACAAACCAGCACATGTAAATTGCATTGGCCATGAATCGTAGCTGCTAAAAAGAAAGAAATGTAGCACTGACCAATCAATTCACATGCTTTCCAAAGTTGTTTGATGCAACTACCCAAACTAAATGTCTATTGGATATAAAGGGGTGAAGGCAAAGTTTAAAGAGAAGCTATTTTGTGCAAAGAACTGTTGAACTATCAATTTTTAGAACGTCTCAATTTAAACACCTTGAACATTCAGCCATAACAGCCAAGAAACTGGCCAAATATAACATTTACGTGCATTGGCTGGGAATCGGACCGGGTCTCCCGCGTGGCAGGCGAGAATTCTACCACTGAACCACCAATGCTTCCAAGTTCAGCAGCGGTTCTACATATGGTCCTGCATATGGTTCTTTATAAGGTTCTGCCTATGGTTCTGCATACAGTTGTCAGAGTTTTAAACTTAGGGTTATTGCTCAAGGCTTCATTCAGGATTCAGGCATCCACATTAAATCAACCTTGCAATCCAATGCTAAAAAGCAGCTAAGAATGTATCAAAACAATTCCCCTGATAACATACATCCTTTGTGCATAAAGTAATACTTCTTATTACATGTAATGTAGACACTTTTTCACGTTCTCACAAATATAATGAGAGAAAAATGTATAACAGAAGGAGCAAAGTCATTTTTCACAGGAAGTCTCTTGGTACAAACCAGCACATGTAAATTGCATTGTCCATGAATCGTAGCTGGTAAAAAGAAAGAAATGTAGCACTGACCAATCAATTCACATGCTTTCCAAAGTTGTTTGATGCAACTACCCAAACTAAATGTCTATTGGATATAAAGGGGTGAAGGCAAAGTTTAAAGAGAAGCTATTTTGTGCAATGAACTGTTGAACTATCAATTTTTAGAACGTCTCAATTTAAACACCTTGAACATTCAGCCATAACAGCCAAGAACCTGGCCAAACTTAACATTAACGTACATTGGCCGAGAATCGCACCTGGGTCTCCCGCGTGGGAGGCGAGAATTCTACCACTGAACCACCAATGCTTGCAAGATGTGCAGTGGTTCTACATATGGTCCTGCATATGGTTCTTTATAAGGTTCTGCCTATGGTTCTGAACATGGTTCTTCATACAGTTGTCAGAGTTTTAAACTTAGGGTTATTGCTCAAGGCTTCATTCAGGATTCAGGCATCCACATTAAATCAACCTTGCAATCCAATGCTAAAAAGCAGCTAAGAATGTATCAAAACAATTCCCCTGATAACATACATCCTTTGTGTATAAGGAAATACTTCTTATTACATGTAATGTAGACACTTTTTCACGTTCTCACAAATATAATGAGAGAAAAATATATAACAGAAGGAGCAAAGTCATTTTTCACAGGAAGTCTCCTGGTACAAACCAGCACATGTAAAATGCATTGGCCATGAATCGTAGCTGCTAAAAAGAAAGAAATGTAGCACTGACCAATCAATTCACATGCTTTCCAAAGTTGTTTGATGCAACTACCCAAACTAAATGTCTATTGGATATAAAGGGGTGAAGGCAAAGTTTAAAGAGAAGCTATTTTGTGCAAAGAACTGTTGAACTATCAATTTTTAGAACGTCTCAATTTAAACACCTTGAACATTCAGCCATAACAGCCAAGAACCTGGCCAAACATAACATTGACGTGCATTGGCCGAGAATCAGACACGGGTCTCCCGCGTGGGAGTCAAGAATTCTACCACTGAACCACCAATGCTTGCAAGGTCAGCAGCGATTCTACATATGGTCCTGCATATGGTTCTTTATAAGGTTCTGCACATGGTTCTGCATACAGTTGTCAGAGTTTTAAATTAGGGTTATTGCTCAAGGCTTCATTCAGGATTCAGGCATCCACATTAAATCAACCTTGCAATCCAATGCTAAAAAGCAGCTAAGAATGTATCAAAACAATTCCCCTGATAACATACATCCTTTGTGCATAAGGAAATACTTCGTATTACATGTAGACACTTTTTCACGTTCTCACAAATATAATGAGAGAAAAATGTATAACAGAAGGAGCAAAGTCATTTTTCACAGGAAGTCTCTTGGTACAAACCAGCACATGTAAAATGCATTGGCCATGAATCGTAGCTGCTAAAAAGAAAGAAATGTAGCACTGACCAATCAATTCACATGCTTTCCAAAGTTGTTTGATGCAACTACCCAAACTAAATGTCTATTGGATATAAAGGGGTGAAGGCAAAGTTTAAAGAGAAGCTATTTTGTGCAAAGAACTGTTGAACTATCAATTTTTAGAACGTCTCAATTTAAACACCTTGAACATTCAGCCATAACAGCCAAGAACCTGGCCAAACATAACATTAACATGCATTGGCCGAGAATCAGACCCAGGTCTCCCGCGTGGGAGGCGAGAATTCTACCACTGAACCACCAATGCTTGCAAGATGAGCAGCGGTTCTACATATGGTCCTGCATATGGTTCTTTATAAGGTTCTGCCTATGGTTCTGAACATGGTTCTTCATACAGTTGTCAGAGTTTTAAATTAGGGTTATTGCTCAAGGCTTCATTCAGGATTCAGGCATCCACATTAAATCAACCTTGCAATCCAATGCTAAAAAGCAGCTAAGAATGTATCAAAACAATTCCCCTGATAACATACATCCTTTGTGTATAAGGAAATACTTCGTATTACATGTAATGTAGACACGTTTTCACGTTCTCACAAATATAATGAGAGAAAAATGTATAACAGAAGGAGCAAAGTCATTTTTCACAGGAAGTCTCTTGGTACAAACCAGCACATGTAAAATGCATTGGCCATGAATCGTAGCTGCTAAAAAGAAAGAAATGTAGCACTGACCAATCAATTCACATGCTTTCCAAAGTTGTTTGATGCAACTACCCAAACTAAATGTCTATTGGATATAAAGGGGTGAAGGCAAAGTTTAAAGAGAAGCTATTTTGTGCAAAGAACTGTGGAACAATCAATTTTTAGAACGTCTCAATTTAAACACCTTGAACATTCAGCCATAACAGCCAAGAACCTGGCCAAACATAACATTAACGTGCATTGGCCGAGAATCAGACCCAGGTCTCCCTCGTGGGAGGCGAGAATTCTACCACTGAACCACCAATGCTTGCAAGATGAGCAGCGGTTCTACATATGGTCCTGCATATGGTTCTTTATAAGGTTCTGCCTATGGTTCTGAACATGGTTCTTAATACAGTTGTCAGAGTTTTAAATTAGGGTTATTGCTCAAGGCTTCATTCAGGATTCAAGCATCCACATTAAATCAACCTTGCAATCCAATGCTAAAAAGCAGCTAAGAATGTATCAAAACAATTCCCCTGATAACATACATCCTTTGTGCATAAGGAAATACTTCTTATTACATGTAATGTCGACACTTTTTCAGAAAACATCATCTCACAAATATAATGAGAGAAAAATGTATATCAGAAGGAGCAAAGTCATTTTTCACAGGAAGTCTCCTGGTACAAACCAGCACAGGTAAATTGCATTGGCCAAGAATCGTAGCTGGTAAAAAGAAAGAAATGTAGCACTGACCAATCAATTCACATGCTTTCCAAAGTTGTTTGATGCAACTACCCAAACTAAATGTCTATTGGATATAAAGGGGTGAAGGCAAAGTTTAAAGAGAAGCTATTTTTTGCAAAGCACTGTTGAACTATCAATTTTTAGAACGTCTCAATTTAAACACCTTGAACATTCAGCCGTAACAGCCAAGAAACTGGCCAAACATAAAATTGACGTGTATTGGCCGAGAATCGGAAGCGGGTCTCCCGCGTGGCAGGCGAGAATTCTACCACTGAACCACCAATGCTTGCAAGATCAGCAGCGGTTCTACATATGGTCCTGCATATGGTTCTTTATAAGGTTCTGCACATGGTTCTGCATACAGTTGTCAGAGTTTTAAATTAGGGTTATTGCTCAAGGCTTCATTCAGGATTCAGGCATCCACATTAAATCAACCTTGCAATCCAATGCTAAAAAGCAGCTAAGAATGTATCAAAACAATTCCCCTGATAACATACATCCTTTGTGCATAAGGAAATACTTCGTATTACATGTAGACACTTTTTCACGTTCTCACAAATATAATGAGACAAAAATGTATAACAGAAGGAGCAGTGTCATTTTTCACAGGAAGTCTCCTGGTACAAACAAGCACATGTAAATTGCATTGGCCAAGAATCGTAGCTGGTAAAAAGAAAGAAATGTAGCACTGACCAATCAATTCACATGCTTTCCAAAGTTGTTTGATGCAACTACCCAAACTAAATGTCAATTGGACATAAAGGGGTGAAGGCAAAGTTTAAAGAGAAGCTATTTCGTGCAAAGAACTGTTGAACTATCAATTTTAAGAATGTCTCAATTTAAACACCTTGAACATTCAGCCATAACAGCCAAGAACCTGGCCATATATAACATTTACGTGGATTGGCCAGGAATCGGACCCAGTTCTCCCGCGTGGCAGGCGAGAATTCTACCACTGAACCACCAATGCTTGCAAGTTCAGCGGCGGTTCTACATATGGTCCTGCATATGGTTCTTTATAAGGTTCTGCCTATGGTTCTGCATACAGTTGTCAGAGTTTTAAAATTAGGGTTATTGCTTAAGACTTCATTCAGGATTCAGGCATCCACATTAAATCAACCTTGCAATCCAATGCTAAAAAGCAGCTAAGAATGTATCAAAACAATTCCCCTGATAACATACATCCTTTGTGCATAAGGAAATACTTCGTATTACATGTAATGTAGACACGTTTTCACGTTCTCACAAATATAATGAGAGAAAAATGTATAACAGAAGGAGCAAAGTCATTTTTTACAGGAAGTCTCTTGGTACAAACCAGCACATGTAAAATGCATTGGCCATGAATCGTAGCTGCTAAAAAGAAAGAAATGTAGCACTGACCAATCAATTCACATGCTTTCCAAAGTTGTTTGATGCAACTACCCAAACTAAATGTCTATTGGATATAAAGGGGTGAAGGCAAAGTTTAAAGAGAAGCTATTTTGTGCAAAGAACTGTTGAACTATCAATTTTTAGAACGTCTCAATTTAAACACCTTGAACATTAAGCCATAACAGCCAAGAACCTGGCCAAACATAACATTAACGTGCATTGGCCGAGAATCAGACCCTGGTCTCCCGCGTGGGAGGCGAGAATTCTACCACTGAACCATCAATGCTTGCAAGATGAGCAGCGGTTCTACGTATGGTCCTGCATATGGTTCTTTATAAGGTTCTGCCTATGGTTCTGAACATGGTTCTTCATACAGTTGTCAGAGTTTTAAATTAGGGTTATTGCTCAAGGCTTCATTCAGGATTCAAGCATCCACATTAAATCAACCTTGCAATCCAATGCTAAAAAGCAGCTAAGAATGTATCAAAACAATTCCCCTGATAACATACATCCTTTGTGCATAAGGAAATACTTCGTATTATATGTAATGTAGACACTTTTTCACGTTCTCACAAATATAATGAGACAAAAATGTATAACAGAAGGAGCAAAGTCATTTTTCACAGGAAGTCTCTTGGTACAAACCAGCACATGTAAAATGCATTGGCCATGAATCGTAGCTGCTAAAAAGAAAGAAATGTAGCACTGACCAATCAATTCACATGCTTTCCAAAGTTATTTGATGCAACTACCCAAACTAAATGTCTATTGGATATAAAGGGGTGAAGGCAAAGTTTAAAGAGAAGCTATTTTGTGCAAAGAACTGTTGAACTATCAATTTTTAGAACGTCTCAATTTAAACACCTTGAACATTCAGCCATAACAGCCAAGAACCTGGCCAAACATAACATTGACGTGCATTGGCCGAGAATCAGACCCAGGACTCCCGCGTGGGAGGCGAGAATTCTACCACTGAACCACCAATGCTTGCAAGATGAGCAGCGGTTCTACATATGGTCCTGCATATGGTTCTTTATAAGGTTCTGCCTATGGTTCTGAACATGGTTCTTCATACAGTTGTCAGAGTTTTAAATTAGGGTTATTGCTCAAGGCTTCATTCAGGATTCAAGCATCCACATTAAATCAACCTTGCAATCCAATGCTAAAAAGCAGCTAAGAATGTATCAAAACAATTCCCCTGATAACATACATCCTTTGTGCATAAGGAAATACTTCGTATTATATGTAATGTAGACACTTTTTCACGTTCTCACAAATATAATGAGACAAAAATGTATAACAGAAGGAGCAAAGTCATTTTTCACAGGAAGTCTCCTGGTACAAACCAGCACATGTAAATTGCATTGGCCAAGAATCGTAGCTGGTAAAAAGAAAGAAATGTAGCACTGAACAATCAATTCACATGCTTTCCAAAGTTGTTTGATGCAACTACCCAAACTAAATGTCTATTGGATATAAAGGGGTGAAGGCAAAGTTTAAAGAGAAGCTATTTTGTGCAAAGAACTGTTGAACTATCAATTTTTAGAACGTCTCAATTTAAACACCTTGAACATTCAGCCATAACAGCCAAGAACCTGGCCAAACATAACATTGACATGCATTGGCCTGGAATCGGACCCGGGTGTCCCGCGTGGGAGACCAGAATTCTACCACTGAACCACCAATGCTTGCAAGATCTGCAGCGGTTCTACATATGGTCCTGCATATGGTTCTTTATAAGGTTCTGCCTATGGTTCTGAACATGGTTCTGCATACAGTTGTCAGAGTTTTAAACATAGGGTTATTGCTTAAGGCTTCATTCAGGATTCAGGCATCCACATTAAATCAACCTTGCAATCCAATGCTAAAAAGCAGCTAAGAATGTATCAAAACAATTCCCCTGATAACATACATCCTTTGTGTATAAGGAAATACTTCGTATTACATGTAATGTAGACACGTTTTCACGTTCTCACAAATATAATGAGAGAAAAATGTATAACAGAAGGAGCAAAGTAATTTTTCACAGGAAGTCTCTTGGTACAAACCAGCACATGTAAAATGCATTGGCCATGAATCGTAGCTGCTAAAAAGAAAGAAATGTAGCACTGACCAATCAATTCACATGCTTTCCAAAGTTGTTTGATGCAACTACCCAAACTAAATGTCTATTGGATATAAAGGGGTGAAGGCAAAGTTTAAAGAGAAGCTATTTTTTGCAAAGCACTGTTGAACTATCAATTTTTAGAACGTCTCAATTTAAACACCTTGAACATTCAGCCATAACAGCCAAGAAACTGGCCAAATATAACATATACGTGCATTGGCCGGGAATCGGACCCAGGTCTCCCGCGTGGCAGGCGAGAATTCTACCACTGAACCACCAAAGCTTGCAAGATCTGCAGCGGTTCTACATATGGTCCTGCATATGGTTCTTTATAAGGTTCTGCCTATGGTTCTGAACATGGTTCTGCATACAGTTGTCAGAGTTTTAAACATAGGGTTATTGCTCAAGGCTTCATTCAGGATTCAGGCATCCACATTAAATCAACCTTGCAATCCAATGCTAAAAAGCAGCTAAGAATGTATCAAAACAATTCCCCTGATAACATACATCCTTTGTGTATAAGGAAATACTTCTTATTACATGTAATGTAGACACTTTTTCACGTTCTCACAAATATAATGAGAGAAAAATGTATAACAGAAGGAGCAAAGTCATTTTTCACAGGAAGTCTCCTGGTACAAACCAGCACATGTAAAATGCATTGGCCATGAATCGTAGCTGCTAAAAAGAAAGAAATGTAGCACTGACCAATCAATTCACATGCTTTCCAAAGTTGTTTGATGCAACTACCCAAACTAAATGTCTATTGGATATAAAGGGGTGAAGGCAAAGTTTAAAGAGAAGCTATTTTGTGCAAAGAACTGTTGAACTATCAATTTTTAGAACGTCTCAATTTAAACACCTTGAACATTCAGCCATAACAGCCAAGAACCTGGCCAAACATAACATTGACGTGCATTGGCCGAGAATCGGACGCGGGTCTCCCGCGTGGGAGTCGAGAATTCTACCATTGAACCACCAATGCTTGCAAGATCAGCAGCGGTTCTACATATGGTCCTGCATATGGTTCTTTATAAGGTTCTGCACATGGTTCTGCATACAGTTGTCAGAGTTTTAAATTAGGGTTATTGCTCAAGGCTTCATTCAGGATTCAGGCATCCACATTAAATCAACCTTGCAATCCAATGCTAAAAAGCAGCTAAGAATGTATCAAAACAATTCCCCTGATAACATACATCCTTTGTGCATAAGGAAATACTTCGTATTACATGTAGACACTTTTTCACGTTCTCACAAATATAATGAGACAAAAATGTATAACAGAAGGAGCAGTGTCATTTTTCACAGGAAGTCTCCTGGTACAAACAAGCACATGTAAATTGCATTGGCCAAGAATCGTAGCTGGTAAAAAGAAAGAAATGTAGCACTGACCAATCAATTCACATGCTTTCCAAAGTTGTTTGATGCAACTACCCAAACTAAATGTCAATTGGATATAAAGGGGTGAAGGCAAAGTTTAAAGAGAAGCTATTTCGTGCAAAGAACTGTTGAACTATCAATTTTTAGAATGTCTCAATTTAAACACCTTGAACATTCAGCCATCACAGCCAAGAACCTGGCCATATATAACATTTACGTGGATTGGCCAGGAATCGGACCCAGTTCTCCCGCGTGGCAGGCGAGAATTCTACCACTGAACCACCAATGCTTGCAAGTTCAGCGGCGGTTCTACATATGGTCCTGCATATGGTTCTTTATAAGGTTCTGCCTATGGTTCTGCATACAGTTGTCAGAGTTTTAAAATTAGGGTTATTGCTTAAGGCTTCATTCAGGATTCAGGCATCCACATTAAATCAACCTTGCAATCCAATGCTAAAAAGCAGCTAAGAATGTATCAAAACAATTCCCCTGATAACATACATCCTTTGTGTATAAGGAAATACTTCGTATTACATGTAATGTAGACACGTTTTCACGTTCTCACAAATATAATGAGAGAAAAATGTATAACAGAAGGAGCAAAGTCATTTTTCACAGGAAGTCTCTTGGTACAAACCAGCACATGTAAAATGCATTGGCCATGAATCGTAGCTGCTAAAAAGAAAGAAATGTAGCACTGACCAATCAATTCACATGCTTTCCAAAGTTGTTTGATGCAACTACCCAAACTAAATGTCTATTGGATATAAAGGGGTGAAGGCAAAGTTTAAAGAGAAGCTATTTTTTGCAAAGCACTGTTGAACTATCAATTTTTAGAACGTCTCAATTTAAACACCTTGAACATTCAGCCATAACAGCCAAGAAACTGGCCAAATATAACATATACGTGCATTGGCCGGGAATCAGACCCAGGTCTCCCGCGTGGCAGGCGAGAATTCTACCACTGAACCACCAAAGCTTGCAAGATCTGCAGCGGTTCTACATATGGTCCTGCATATGGTTCTTTATAAGGTTCTGCCTATGGTTCTGAACATGGTTCTGCATACAGTTGTCAGAGTTTTAAACATAGGGTTATTGCTCAAGGCTTCATTCAGGATTCAGGCATCCACATTAAATCAACCTTGCAATCCAATGCTAAAAAGCAGCTAAGAATGTATCAAAACAATTCCCCTGATAACATACATCCTTTGTGTATAAGGAAATACTTCTTATTACATGTAATGTAGACACTTTTTCACGTTATCACAAATATAATGAGAGAAAAATGTATAACAGAAGGAGCAAAGTCATTTTTCACAGGAAGTCTCCTGGTACAAACCAGCACATGTAAAATGCATTGGCCATGAATCGTAGCTGCTAAAAAGAAAGAAATGTAGCACTGACCAATCAATTCACATGCTTTCCAAAGTTGTTTGATGCAACTACCCAAACTAAATGTCTATTGGATATAAAGGGGTGAAGGCAAAGTTTAAAGAGAAGCTATTTTTTGCAAAGCACTGTTGAACTATCAATTTTTAGAACGTCTCAATTTAAACACCTTGAACATTCAGCCATAACAGCCAAGAAACTGGCCAAATATAACATATACGTGCATTGGCCGGGAATCAGACCCAGGTCTCCCGCGTGGCAGGCGAGAATTCTACCACTGAACCACCAAAGCTTGCAAGATCTGCAGCGGTTCTACATATGGTCCTGCATATGGTTCTTTATAAGGTTCTGCCTATGGTTCTGAACATGGTTCTGCATACAGTTGTCAGAGTTTTAAACATAGGGTTATTGCTCAAGGCTTCATTCAGGATTCAGGCATCCACATTAAATCAACCTTGCAATCCAATGCTAAAAAGCAGCTAAGAATGTATCAAAACAATTCCCCTGATAACATACATCCTTTGTGTATAAGGAAATACTTCTTATTACATGTAATGTAGATACTTTTTCACGTTATCACAAATATAATGAGAGAAAAATGTATAACAGAAGGAGCAAAGTCATTTTTCACAGGAAGTCTCCTGGTACAAACCAGCACATGTAAAATGCATTGGCCATGAATCGTAGCTGCTAAAAAGAAAGAAATGTAGCACTGACCAATCAATTCACATGCTTTCCAAAGTTGTTTGATGCAACTACCCAAACTAAATGTCTATTGGATATAAAGGGGTGAAGGCAAAGTTTAAAGAGAAGCTATTTTTTGCAAAGCACTGTTGAACTATCAATTTTTAGAACGTCTCAATTTAAACACCTTGAACATTCAGCCATAACAGCCAAGAAACTGGCCAAATATAACATATACGTGCATTGGCCGGGAATCAGACCCAGGTCTCCCGCATGGCAGGCGAGAATTCTACCACTGAACCACCAAAGCTTGCAAGATCTGCAGCGGTTCTACATATGGTCCTGCATATGGTTCTTTATAAGGTTCTGCCTATGGTTCTGAACATGGTTCTGCATACAGTTGTCAGAGTTTTAAACATAGGGTTATTGCTCAAGGCTTCATTCAGGATTCAGGCATCCACATTAAATCAACCTTGCAATCCAATGCTAAAAAGCAGCTAAGAATGTATCAAAACAATTCCCCTGATAACATACATCCTTTGTGTATAAGGAAATACTTCTTATTACATGTAATGTAGATACTTTTTCACGTTATCACAAATATAATGAGAGAAAAATGTATAACAGAAGGAGCAAAGTCATTTTTCACAGGAAGTCTCCTGGTACAAACCAGCACATGTAAAATGCATTGGCCATGAATCGTAGCTGCTAAAAAGAAAGAAATGTAGCACTGACCAATCAATTCACATGCTTTCCAAAGTTGTTTGATGCAACTACCCAAACTAAATGTCTATTGGATATAAAGGGGTGAAGGCAAAGTTTAAAGAGAAGCTATTTTGTGCAAAGAACTGTTGAACTATCAATTTTTAGAACGTCTCAATTTAAACACCTTGAACATTCAGCCATAACAGCCAAGAACCTGGCCAAACATAACATTGACGTGCATTGGCCGAGAATCGGACGCGGGTCTCCCGCGTGGGAGTCGAGAATTCTACCACTGAACCACCAATGCTTGCAAGATCAGCAGCGGTTCTACATATGGTCCTGCATATGGTTCTTTATAAGGTTCTGCACATGGTTCTGCATACAGTTGTCAGAGTTTTAAATTAGGGTTATTGCTCAAGGCTTCATTCAGGATTTAGGCATCCACATTAAATCAACCTTGCAATCCAATGCTAAAAAGCAGCTAAGAATGTATCAAAACAATTCCCCTGATAACATACATCCTTTGTGCATAAGGAAATACTTCGTATTACATGTAGACACTTTTTCACGTTCTCACAAATATAATGAGACAAAAATGTATAACAGAAGGAGCAGTGTCATTTTTCACAGGAAGTCTCCTGGTACAAACAAGCACATGTAAATTGCATTGGCCAAGAATCGTAGCTGGTAAAAAGAAAGAAATGTAGCACTGACCAATCAATTCACATGCTTTCCAAAGTTGTTTGATGCAACTACCCAAACTAAATGTCAATTGGATATAAAGGGGTGAAGGCAAAGTTTAAAGAGAAGCTATTTCGTGCAGAGAACTGTTGAACTATCAATTTTTAGAATGTCTCAATTTAAACACCTTGAACATTCAGCCATCACAGCCAAGAACCTGGCCATATATAACATTTACGTGGATTGGCCAGGAATCGGACCCAGTTCTTCCGCGAGGCAGGCGAGAATTCTACAACTGAACCACCAATGCTTGCAAGTTCAGCGGCGGTTCTACATATGGTCCTGCATATGGTTCTTTATAAGGTTCTGCCTATGGTTCTGCATACAGTTGTCAGAGTTTTAAAATTAGGGTTATTGCTTAAGGCTTCATTCAGGATTCAGGCATCCACATTAAATCAACCTTGCAATCCAATGCTAAAAAGCAGCTATGAATGTATCAAAACAATTCCCCTGATAACATACATCCTTTGTGCATAAGGAAATACTTCGTATTATATGTAATGTAGACACTTTTTCACGTTCTCACAAATATAATGAGACAAAAATGTATAACAGAAGGAGCAAAGTCATTTTTCACAGGAAGTCTCCTGGTACAAACCAGCACATGTAAATTGCATTGGCCAAGAATCGTAGCTGGTAAAAAGAAAGAAATGTAGCACTGAACAATCAATTCACATGCTTTCCAAAGTTGTTTGATGCAACTACCCAAACTAAATGTCTATTGGATATAAAGGGGTGAAGGCAAAGTTTATAGAGAAGCTATTTTGTGCAAAGAACTGTTGAACTATAAATTTTTTGAACGTCTCAATTTAAACACCTTGAACATTCAGCCATAACAGCCAAGAACCTGGCCAAACATAACATTGACATGCATTGGCCTGGAATCGGACCCGGGTGTCCCACGTGGGAGACGAGAATTCTACCACTGAACCACCAATGCTTGCAAGTTCAGCAGCGGTTCTACATATGGTCCTGCATATGGTTCTTTATAAGGTTCTGCACATGGTTCTGAACATGGTTCTTCATACAGTTTTCAAAGTTTTAAACTTAGGGTTATTGCTCAAGGCTTCATTCAGGATTCAGGCATCCACATTAAATCAACCTTGCAATCCAATGCTAAAAAGCAGCTATGAATGTATCAAAACAATTCCCCTGATAACATACATCCTTTGTGCATAAGGTAATACTTCTTATTACATGTAATGTAGACACTTTTTCACGTTCTCACAAATATAATGAGAGAAAAATGTATAACAGAAGGAGCAAAGTCATTTTTCACAGGAAGTCTCTTGGTACAAACCAGCACATGTAAATTGCATTGTCCATGAATCGTAGCTGGTAAAAAGAAAGAAATGTAGCACTGACCAATCAATTCACATGCTTTCCAAAGTTGTTTGATGCAACTACCCAAACTAAATGTCTATTGGATATCAAGGGGTGAAAGCAAAGTTTAAAGAGAAGCTATTTTGTGCAAAGAACTGTTGAACTATCAATTTTTAGAACGTCTCAATTTAAACACCTTGAACATTCAGCCATAACAGCCAAGAACCTGGACAAATATAACATTGAAATGCATTAGCCGGGAATCGGACCCGGGTCTCCTGCTTGGGAGGCGAGAATTCTACCACTGAACCACCAATGCGTGCAAGTCCAGTAGCGGTTCTACATAAGGTTCTGCCTATGGTTCTGAACATAGTTCTGCATACAGTTGTCAGAGTTTTAAACTTAGGGTTATTGCTCAAGGCTTCATTCAGGATTCAGGCATCCACATTAAATCAACCTTGCAATCCAATGCTAAAAAGCAGCTAAGAATGTATCAAAACAATTCCACTGATAACATACATCCTTTGTGCATAAGGAAATACTTCTTATTACATATAATGTAGACACTTTTTCACGTTCTCACAAATATAATGAGAGAAAAATGTATAACAGAAGGAGCAAAGTCATTTTTCACAGGAAGTCTCCTGGTACAAACCAGCACATGTAAATTGCATTGGCCAAGAATCGTAGCTTGTAAAAAGAAAGAAATGTAGCACTGACCAATCAATTCACATGCTTTCCAAAGTTGTTTGATGCACCTACCCAAACTAAATGTCTATTGGATATAAAGGGGTGAAGGCAAAGTTTAAAGAGAAGCTATTTTGTGCAAAGAACTGTTGAACTATCAAATTTTAGAATGTCTCAATTTAAACACCTTGAACATTCAGCCATAACAGCCAAGAACCTGGCCAAATATAACAATTACGTGCATTGGCCAGGAATCTGACCCGGGTCTCCCGCGTGGCAGGCGAGAAATCTACCACTGAACCACCAATGCTTACAAGTTCTGCATCGGTTCTACATATGGTCCTGCATATGGTTCTTTATAAGGTTCTGCACATGGTTCTGCATACAGTTGTCAGAGTTTTAAATTAGGGTTATTGCTCAAGGCTTCATTCAGGATTCAGGCATCCACATTAAATCAACCTTGCAATCCAATGCTAAAAAGCAGCTAAGAATGTATCAAAACAATTCCCCTGATAACATACATCCTTTGTGCATAAGGAAATACTTCTTATTACATGTAATGTCGACACTTTTTCAGAAAACATCATCTCACAAATATAATGAGAGAAAAATGTATATCAGAAGGAGCAAAGTCATTTTTCACAGGAAGTCTCCTGGTACAAACCAGCACAGGTAAATTGCATTGGCCAAGAATCGTAGCTGGTAAAAAGAAAGAAATGTAGCACTGACCAATCAATTCAAATGCTTTCCAAAGTTGTTTGATGCAACTACCCAAACTAAATGTCTATTGGATATAAAGGGGTGAAGGCAAAGTTTAAAGAGAAGCTATTTTGTGCAAAGCACTGTTGAACTATCAATTTTTAGAACGTCTCAATTTAAACAACTTGAACATTCAGCCATAACAGCCAAGAAACTGGCCAAATATAACATTTACGTGCATTGGCCGGGAATCGGACCCAGGTCTCCCGCGTGGCAGGCGAGAATTCTACCACTGAACCACCAATGCTTGCAAGATCTGCAGCGGTTCTACATATGGTCATGCATATGGTTCTTTATAAGGTTCTGCCTATGGTTCTGAACATGGTTCTGCATACAGTTGTCAGAGTTTTAAACTTAGGGTTATTGCTCAAGGCTTCATTCAGGATTCAGGCATCCACATTAAATCAACCTTGCAATCCAATGCTAAAAAGCAGCTAAGAATGTATCAAAACAATTCCCCTGATAACATACATCCTTTGTGCATAAGGTAATACTTCTAATTACATGTATTGTAGACACTTTTTCACGTTCTCACAAATATAATGAGAGAAAAATGTATAACAGAAGGAGCAAAGTCATTTTTCACAGGAAGTCTCTTGGTACAAACCAGCACATGTAAATTGCATTGTCCATGAATCGTAGCTGGTAAAAAGAAAGAAATGTAGCACTGACCAATCAATTCACATGCTTTCCAAAGTTGCTTAATGCAACTACCCAAACTAAATGTATATTGGATATAAAGGGGTGAAAGCAAAGTTTAAAGAGAAGCTATTTTGGGCAAAGAACTGTTGAACTAACAATTTTTAGAACGTCTCAATTTAAACACCTTGAACATTCAGCCATAACAGCCAAGAACCTGGCCAAACATAACATTGACGTGCATTGGCCGAGAATCGGACCCGGGTCTCCCGCGTGGGAGGCAAGAATTCTACCACTGATCCACCAATGCTTGCAACATCAGCAGCGGTTCTACATATGGTCCTGCATATGGTTCTTTATAAGGTTCTGCCTATGGTTCTGAACATGGTTCTTCATACAGTTGTCAGAGTTTTAAATTAGGGTTATTGCTCAAGGCTTCATTCAGGATTCAGGCATCCACATTAAATCAACCTTGCAATCCAATGCTAAAAAGCAGCTAAGAATGTATCAAAACAATTCCACTGATAACATACATCCTTTGTGCATAAGGAAATACTTCTTATTACATGTAATGTAGACACTTTTTCAGAAAACATCATCTCACAAATATAATGACAGAAAAATGTATAACAGAAGGAGCAAAGTCATTTTTCACAGGAAGTCTCCTGGTACAAACCAGCACATGTAAATTGCATTGGCCATGAATCATAGCTGGTAAAAAGAAAGAAATGTAGCACTGACCAATCAATTCACATGCTTTTCAAAGTTGTTTGATGCAACTACCCAAACTAAATGTCTATTGGATATAAAGGGGTGAAGGCAAAGTTTAAAGAGAAGCTATTTTGTGCAAAGAACTGTTGAACTATCAAATTTTAGAATGTCTCAATTTAAACACCTTGAACATTCAGCCATAACAGCCAAGAACCTGGCCAAATATAACATTTACGTGCATTGGCCAGGAATCGGACCCGGGTCTCCCGCGTGGCAGGCGAGAATTCTACCACTGAACAACCAATGCTTACAAGTTCAGCAGCGGTTCTACATATGGTCCTGCATATGTTTCTTTATAAGGTTCTGCACATGGTTCTGCATACAGTTGTCAGAGTTTTAAATTAGGGTTATTGCTCAAGGCTTCATTCAGGATTCAGGCATCCACATTAAATCAACCTTGCAATCCAATGCTAAAAAGCAGCTAAGAATGTATCAAAACAATTCCCCTGATAACATACATCCTTTGTGCATAAGGAAATACTTCGTATTACATGTAGACACTTTTTCACGTTCTCACAAATATAATGAGACAAAAATGTATAACAGAAGGAGCAGTGTCATTTTTCACAGGAAGTCTCCTGGTACAAACAAGCACATGTAAATTGCATTGGCCAAGAATCGTAGCTGGTAAAAAGAAAGAAATGTAGCACTGACCAATATATTCACATGCTTTCCAAAGTTGTTTGATGCAACTACCCAAACTAAATGTCTATTGGATATAAAGGGGTGAAGGCAAAGTTTAAAGAGAAGCAATTTTGTGCAAAGCTCTGTTGAACTATCAATTTTTAGAACGTCTCAATTTAAACACCTTGAACATTCAGCCATAACAGCCAAGAACCTGGCCAAATATAACATTTACGTGCATTGGACGGGAATCGGACCCAGGTCTCCTGTGTGGCAGGCAAAAAATATACCACTGAACCACCAATGCTTACAAGATCTGCAGCGGTTCTACATATGGTCCTGCATATGGTTCTTTATAAGGTTCTGCACATGGTTCTGAACATGGTTCTGCATACAGTTGTCAGAGTTTTAAATTAGGGTTATTGCTCAAGGCTTCATTCATTATTCAGGCTTCAGGCATACATATTAATAGTAAATCAACCTTGCAATCCAATGCTAAAAAGCAGCTAAGAATGTATCAAAACAATTCCCCTGATAACATACATCCTTTGTGCATAAGGAAATACTTCTTATTACATGTAATGTCGACACTTTTTCAGAAAACATCATCTCACAAATATAATGAGAGAAAAATGTATATCAGATGGAGCAAAGTCATTTTTCACAGGAAGTCTCCTGGTACAAACCAGCACAGGTAAATTGCATTGGCCAAGAATCGTAGCTGGTAAAAAGAAAGAAATGTAGCACTGACCAATCAATTCACATGCTTTCCAAAGTTGTTTGATGCAACTACCCAAACTAAATGTCTATTGGATATAAAGGGGTGAAGGCAAAGTTTAAAGAGAAGCTATTTTGTGCAAAGCACTGTTGAACTATCAATTTTTAGAACGTCTCAATTTAAACACCTTGAACATTCAGCCATAACAGCCAAGAACCTGGCCAAATATAACATTTACGGGCATTGGACGGGAATCGGACCCGGGTCTTCCGCGTGGGAGGTGAGAATTCTACCACTGAACCACCAATGCTTGCAAGTTCAGTAGCGGTTCTACATATGGTCCTGCATATGGTTCTTTATAAGGTTCTGCCTATGGTTCTGAACATGGTTCTGCATACAGTTGTCAGAGTTTTAAACTTAGGGTTATTGCTCAAGGCTTCATTCAGGATTCAGGCATCCACATTAAATCAACCTTGCAATCCAATGCTAAAAAGCAGCTATGAATGTATCAAAACAATTCCCCTGATAACATACATCCTTTGTGCATAAGGTAATACTTCTTATTACATGTAATGTAGACACTTTTTCACGTTCTCACAAATATAATGAGAGAAAAATGTATAACAGAAGGAGCAAAGTCATTTTTCACATGAAGTCTCTTGGTACAAACCAGCACATGTAAATTGCATTGTCCATGAATCGTAGCTGGTAAAAAGAAAGAAATGTAGCACTGACCAATCAATTCACATGCTTTCCAAAGTTGTTTGATGCAACTACCCAAACTAAATGTCTATTGGATATAAAGGGGTGAAAGCAAAGTTATAAGAGAAGCTATTTTGTGCAAAGAACTGTTGAACTATCAATTTTTAGAACGTCTCAATTTAAACACCTTGAACATTCAGCCATAACAGCCAAGAACCTGGCCAAACATAACATTGACATGCATTGGCCTGGAATCAGACCCGGGTGACCGACGAGAATTCTACCACTGAACCACCAATGCTTACAAGTTCAGTAGCGGTTCTACATATGGTCCTGCATATGGTTCTTTATAAGGTTCTGCCTACGGTTCTGAACATGGTTCTGCATACAGTTGTCAGAGTTTTAAACTTAGGGTTATTGCTCAAGGCTTCATTCAGGATTCAGGCATCCACATTAAATCAACCTTGCAATCCAATGCTAAAAAGCAGCTAAGAATGTATCAAAACAATTCCCCTGATAACAAACATCCTTTGTGCATAAGGAAATAATTCGTATTATATGTAATGTAGACACTTTTTCACGTTCTCACAAATATAATGAGACAAAAATGTAAAACAGAAGGAGCAAAGTCATTTTTCACAGGAAGTCTCCTGGTACAAACCAGCACATGTAAATTGCATTGGCCAAGAATCGTAGCTGGTAAAAAGAAAGAAATGTAGCACTGACCAATCAATTCACATGCTTTCCAAAGTTGTTTGATGCAACTACCCAAACTAAATGTCTATTGGATATAAAGGGGTGAAGGCAAAGTTTAAAGAGAAGCTATTTTGTGCAAAGAACTGTTGAACTATAAATTTTTAGAACGTCTCAATTTAAACACCTTGAACATTCAGCCATAACAGCCAAGAACCTGGCCAAACATAACATTGACATGGATTGGCATGGAATCGGATCCGGGTGTCCCGCGTGGGAGACGAGAATTCTACCACTGAACCACCAATGCTTGCAAGTTCAGCAGCGGTTCTACATATGGTCCTGCATATGGTTCTTTATAAGGTTCTGCACATGGTTCTGAACATGGTTCTTCATACAGTTGTCAGAGTTTTAAACTTAAGGTTATTGCTCAAGGCTTCATTCAGGATTCAGGCATCCACATTAAATCAACCTTGCAATCCAATGCTAAAAAGCAGCTAAGAATGTATCAAAACAATTCCCCTGATAACATACATCCTTTGTGCATTAGGAAATACTTCTTATTACATGTAATGTCGACACTTTTTCAGAAAACATCATCTCACAAATATAATGAGAGAAAAATGTATATCAGAAGGAGCAAAGTCATTTTTCACAGGAAGTCTCCTGGTACAAACCAGCACAGGTAAATTGCATTGGCCAAGAATCGTAGCTGGTAAAAAGAAAGAAATGTAGCACTGATCAATCAATTCACATGCTTTCCAAAGTTGTTTGATGCAACTACCCAAACTAAATGTCTATTGGATATAAAGGGGTGAAGGCAAAGTTTAAAGAGAAGCTATTTTTTGCAAAGCACTGTTGAACTATCAATTTTTAGAACGTCTCAATTTAAACACCTTGAACATTCAGCCATAACAGCCAAGAAACTGGCCAAATATAACATTTACGCACATTGGCCGGGAATCGGACCCAGGTCTCACGTGTGGCAGGCGAGAATTCTACCACTGAACCACCAATGCTTGCAAGATCTACAGCGGTTCTACATATGGTCCTGCATATGGTTCTTTATAAGGTTCTGCCTATGGTTCTGAACATGGTTCTGCATACAGTTGTCAGAGTTTTAAACTTAGGGTTTTTGCTCAAGGCTTCATTCAGGATTCAGGCATCCACATTAAATCAACCTTGCAATCCAATGCTAAAAAGCAGCTAAGAATGTATCAAAACAATTCCCCTGATAACATACATCCTTTGTGCATAAGGTAATACTTCTTATTACATGTAATGTAGACACTTTTTCACGTTCTCACAAATATAATGAGAGAAAAATGTATAACAGAAGGAGCAAAGTCATTTTTCACAGGAAGTCTCTTCGTACAAACCAGCACATGTAAATTGCATTGTCCATGAATCGTAGCTGGTAAAAAGAAAGAAATGTAGCACTGACCAATCAATTCACATGCTTTCCAAAGTTGTTTGATGCAACTACCCAAACTAAATGTCTATTGGATATAAAGGGGTGAAAGCAAAGTTTAAAGAGAAGCTATTTTGGGCAAAGAAATGTTGAACTATCAATTTTTAGAACGTCTCAATTCAAACACCTTGAACATTCAGCCATAACAGCCAAGAACCTGGCCAAATACAACATTGACGTGCATTGGCCGGGAATCGGACCCGGGTCTCCCGCGTGGGAGGTGAGAATTCTACCACTGAACCACCAATGCTTGCAAGTTCAGTAGCGGTTCTACATATGGTCCTGCATATGGTTCTTTATAAGGTTCTGCCTATGGTTCTGAACATGGTTCTGCATACAGTTGTCAGAGTTTTAAACTTAGGGTTATTGCTCAAGGCTTCATTCAGGATTCAGGCATCCACATTAAATCAACCTTGCAATCCAATGCTAAAAAGCAGCTAAGAATGTATCAAAACAATTCCCCTGATAACAAACATCCTTTGTGCATAAGGAAATAATTCGTATTATATGTAATGTAGACACTTTTTCACATTCTCACAATTATAATGAGAGAAAAATGTATAACAGAAGGAGCAAAGTCATTTTTCACAGGAAGTCTCCTGGTACAAACCAGCACATGTAAATTGCATTGGCCATGAATCATAGCTGGTAAAAAGAAAGAAATGTAGCACTGACCAATCAATTCACATGCTTTCCAAAGTTGTTGATGCAACTACCCAAACTAAATGTCTATTGGATATAAAGGGGTGAAGGCAAAGTTTAAAGAGAAGCTATTTTGTGCAAAGCTCTGTTGAACTATCAATTTTTAGAACGTCTCAATTTAAACACCTTGAACATTCAGCCATAACAGCCAAGAACCTGGCCAAATATAACATTTACGGGCATTGGACGGGAATCGGACCCGGGTCTCCCGCGTGGGAGGCAAGAATTCTACCACTGAACCACCAATGTTTGCAAGATCTGCAGCGGTTCTACATATGGTCCTGCATATGGTTCTTTATAAGGTTCTGCCTATGGTTCTGAACATGGTTCTGCATACAGTTGTCAGAGTTTTAAACTTAGGGTTATTGCTCAAGGCTTCATTCAGGATTCAGGCATCCACATTAAATCAACCTTGCAATCCAATGCTAAAAAGCAGCTAAGAATGTATCAAAACAATTCCCCTGATAACATACATCCTTTGTGCATAAGGTAATACTTCTTATTACATGTAATGTAGACACTTTTTCACGTTCTCACAAATATAATGAGAGAAAAATATATAACAGAAGGAGCAAAGTCATTTTTCACAGGAAGTCTCTTGGTACAAACCAGCACATGTAAATTGCATTGTCCATGAATCGTAGCTGGTAAAAAGAAAGAAATGTAGCACTGACCAATCAATTCACATGCTTTCCAAAGTTGTTTGATGCAACTATCCAAACTAAATGTCTATTTGATATAAAGGGGTGAAAGCAAAGTTTAAAGAGAAGCTATTTTGTGCAAAGAACTGTTCAACTATCAATTTTTAGAACGTCTCAATTTAAACACCTTGAACATTCAGCCATAACAGCCAAGAACCTGGCCAAATATAACATTTACGGGCATTGGACGGGAATCGGACCCGGGTCTCCCGCGTGGGAGGTGAGAATTCTACCACTGAACCACCAATGCTTGCAAGTTCAGTAGTGGTTCTACATATAGTCCTGCATATGGTTCTTTATAAGGTTCTGCCTATGGTTCTGAACATGGTTCTGCATACAGTTGTCAGAGTTTTAAACTTAGGGTTATTGCTCAAGGCTTCATTCAGGATTCAGGCATCCACATTAAATCAACCTTGCAATCCAATGCTAAAAAGCAGCTATGAATGTATCAAAACAATTCCCCTGATAACATACATCCTTTGTGCATAAGGTAATACTTCTTATTACATGTAATGTAGACACTTTTTCACGTTCTCACAAATATAATGAGAGAAAAATGTATAACAGAAGGAGCAAAGTCATTTTTCACAGGAAGTCTCTTGGTACAAACCAGCACATGTAAATTGCATTGTCCATGAATCGTAGCTGGTAAAAAGAAAGAAATGTAGCACTGACCAATCAATTCACATGCTTTCCAAAGTTGTTTGATGCAACTACCCAAACTAAATGTCTATTGGATATAAAGGGGTGAAAGCAAAGTTTAAAGAGAAGCTATTTTGTGCAAAGAACTGTTGAACTATCAATTTTTAGAACGTCTCAATTTAAACACCTTGAACATTCAGCCATAACAGCCAAGAACCTGGCCAAATATAACATTTAAATGCATTAGCCGGGAATCGGACCTGGGTCTCCCGCTTGGGAGGCAAGAATTCTACCACTGAACCACCAATGCTTGCAAGTCCAGTAGCGGTTCTACATAAGGTTCTGCCTATGGTTCTGAACATGGTTCTGCATACAGTTGTCAGAGTTTTAAACTTAGGGTTATTGCTCAAGGCTTCATTCAGGATTCAGGCATCCACATTAAATCAACCTTGCAATCCAATGCTAAAAAGCAGCTAAGAATGTATCAAAACAATTCCACTGATAACATACATCCTTTGTGCATAAGGAAATACTTCTTATTACATGTAATGTAGACACTTTTTCAGAAAACATCATCTCACAAATATAATGACAGAAAAATGTATAACAGAAGGAGCAAAGTCATTTTTCACAGGAAGTCTCCTGGTACAAACCAGCACATGTAAATTGCATTGGCCATGAATCATAGCTGGTAAAAAGAAAGAAATGTAGCACTGACCAATCAATTCACATGCTTTTCAAAGTTGTTTGATGCAACTACCCAAACTAAATGACTATTGGATATAAAGGGGTGAAGGCAAAGTTTAAAGAGAAGCTATTTTGTGCAAAGAACTGTTGAACTATCAAATTTTAGAATGTCTCAATTTAAACACCTTGAAAATTCAGCCATAACAGCCAAGAACCTGGCCAAATATAACATTTACGTGCATTGGCCAGGAATCGGACCCAGGTCTCCCGCGTGGCAGGCGAGAATTCTACCACTGAACAACCAATGCTTACAAGTTCAGCAGCGGTTCTACATATGGTCCTGCATATGGTTCTTTATAAGGTTCTGCACATGGTTCTGCATACAGTTGTCAGAGTTTTAAATTAGGGTTATTGCTCAAGGCTTCATTCAGGATTCAGGCATCCACATTAAATCAACCTTGCAATCCAATGCTAAAAAGCAGCTAAGAATGTATCAAAACAATTCCCCTGATAACATACATCCTTTGTGCATAAGGAAATACTTCGTATTACATGTAGACACTTTTTCACGTTCTCACAAATATAATGAGACAAAAATGTATAACAGAAGGAGCAGTGTCATTTTTCACAGGAAGTCTCCTGGTACAAACAAGCACATGTAAATTGCATTGGCCAAGAATCGTAGCTGGTAAAAAGAAAGAAATGTAGCACTGACCAATCAATTCACATGCTTTCCAAAGTTGTTTGATGCAACTACCCAAACTAAATGTCTATTGGATATAAAGGGGTGAAGGCAAAGTTTAAAGAGAAGCAATTTTGTGCAAAGCTCTGTTGAACTATCAATTTTTAGAACGTCTCAATTTAAACACCTTGAACATTCAGCCATAATAGCCAAGAACCTGGCCAAATATAACATTTACGGGCATTGGACAGGAATCGGACCCAGGTCTCCTGTGTGGCAGGCAAGAAATCTACCACTGAACCACCAATGCTTACAAGAACTGCAGCGGTTCTACATATGGTCCTGCATATGGTTCTTTATAAGGTTCTGCACATGGTTCTGAACATGGTTCTGCATACAGTTGTCAGAGTTTTAAATTAGGGTTATTGCTCAAGGCTTCATTCAGGATTCAGGCTTCAGGCATCCATATTAATAGTAAATCAACCTTGCAATCCAATGCTAAAAAGCAGCTAAGAATGTATCAAAACAATTCCCCTGATAACATACATCCTTTGTGCATAAGGAAATACTTCGTATTACATGTAATGTAGACACTTTTTCAGAAAACATCATCTCAAAAATATAATGAGAGAAAAATGTATATCAGAAGGAGCAAAGTCATTTTTCACAGGAAGTCTCCTGGTACAAACCAGCACAGGTAAATTGCATTGGCCAAGAATCGTAGCTGGTAAAAAGAAAGAAATGTAGCACTGACCAATCAATTCAAATGCTTTCCAAAGTTGTTTGATGCAACTACCCAAACTAAATGTCTATTGGATATAAAGGGGTGAAGGCAAAGTTTAAAGAGAAGCTATTTTGTGCAAAGCACTGTTGAACTATCAATTTTTAGAACGTCTCAATTTAAACAACTTGAACATTCAGCCATAACAGCCAAGAAACTGGCCAAATATAACATTTACGTGCATTGGCCGGGAATCGGACCCAGGTCTCCCGCGTGGCAGGCGAGAATTCTACCACTGAACCACCAATGCTTGCAAGATCTGCAGCGGTTCTACATATGGTCATGCATATGGTTCTTTATAAGGTTCTGCCTATGGTTCTGAACATGGTTCTGCATACAGTTGTCAGAGTTTTAAACTTAGGGTTATTGCTCAAGGCTTCATTCAGGATTCAGGCATCCACATTAAATCAACCTTGCAATCCAATGCTAAAAAGCAGCTAAGAATGTATCAAAACAATTCCCCTGATAACATACATCCTTTGTGCATAAGGTAATACTTCTTATTACATGTAATGTAGACACTTTTTCACGTTCTCACAAATATAATGAGAGAAAAATGTATAACAGAAGGAGCAAAGTCATTTTTCACAGGAAGTCTCTTGGTACAAACCAGCACATGTAAATTGCATTGTCCATGAATCGTAGCTGGTAAAAAGAAAGAAATGTAGCACTGACCAATCAATTCACATGCTTTCCAAAGTTGCTTGATGCAACTACCCAAACTAAATGTCTATTGGATATAAAGGGGTGAAAGCAAAGTTTAAAGAGAAGCTATTTTGGGCAAAGAACTGTTGAACTAACAATTTTTAGAACGTCTCAATTTAAACACCTTGAACATTCAGCCATAACAGCCAAGAACCTGGCCAAACATAACATTGACGTGCATTGGCCAAGAATCGGACCCGGGTCTCCCGCGTGGGAGGCAAGAATTCTACCACTGATCCACCAATGCTTGCAACATCAGCACCGGTTCTACATATGGTCCTGCATATGGTTCTTTATAAGGTTCTGCCTATGGTTCTGAACATGGTTCTTCATACAGTTGTCAGAGTTTTAAATTAGGGTTATTGCTCAAGGCTTCATTCAGGATTCAGGCATCCACATTAAATCAACCTTGCAATCCAATGCTAAAAAGCAGCTAAGAATGTATCAAAACAATTCCACTGATAACATACATCCTTTGTGCATAAGGAAATACTTCTTATTACATGTAATGTAGACACTTTTTCAGAAAACATCATCTCACAAATATAATGACAGAAAAATGTATAACAGAAGGAGCAAAGTCATTTTTCACAGGAAGTCTCCTGGTACAAACCAGCACATGTAAATTGCATTGGCCATGAATCATAGCTGGTAAAAAGAAAGAAATGTAGCACTGACCAATCAATTCACATGCTTTTCAAAGTTGTTTGATGCAACTACCCAAACTAAATGTCTATTGGATATAAAGGGGTGAAGGCAAAGTTTAAAGAGAAGCTATTTTGTGCAAAGAACTGTTGAACTATCAAATTTTAGAATGTCTCAATTTAAACACCTTGAACATTCAGCCATAACAGCCAAGAACCTGGCCAAATATAACATTTACGTGCATTGGCCAGGAATCGGACCAGGGTCTCCCGCGTGGCAGGCGAGAATTCTACCACTGAACAACCAATGCTTACAAGTTCAGCAGCGGTTCTACATATGGTCCTGCATATGTTTCTTTATAAGGTTCTGCACATGGTTCTGCATACAGTTGTCAGAGTTTTAAATTAGGGTTATTGCTCAAGGCTTCATTCAGGATTCAGGCATCCACATTAAATCAACCTTGCAATCCAATGCTAAAAAGCAGCTAAGAATGTATCAAAACAATTCCCCTGATAACATACATCCTTTGTGCATAAGGAAATACTTCATATTACATGTAGACACTTTTTCACGTTCTCACAAATATAATGAGACAAAAATGTATAACAGAAGGAGCAGTGTCATTTTTCACAGGAAGTCTCCTGGTACAAACAAGCACATGTAAATTGCATTGGCCAAGAATCGTAGCTGGTAAAAAGAAAGAAATGTAGCACTGACCAATCAATTCACATGCTTTCCAAAGTTGTTTGATGCAACTACCCAAACTAAATGTCTATTGGATATAAAGGGGTGAAGGCAAAGTTTAAAGAGAAGCAATTTTGTGCAAAGCTCTGTTGAACTATCAATTTTTAGAACGTCTCAATTTAAACACCTTGAACATTCAGCCATAACAGCCAAGAACCTGTCCAAATATAACATTTACGTGCATTGGACGGGAATCGGACCCAGGTCTCCTGTGTGGCAGGCAAAAAATCTACCACTGAACCACCAATGCTTACAAGATCTGCAGCGGTTCTACATATGGTCCTGCATATGGTTCTTTATAAGGTTCTGCACATGGTTCTGAACATGGTTCTGCATACAGTTGTCAGAGTTTTAAATTAGGGTTATTGCTCAAGGCTTCATTCAGGATTCAGGCATCCATATTAATAGTAAATCAACCTTGCAATCCAATGCTAAAAAGCAGCTAAGAATGTATCAAAACAATTCCCCTGATAACATACATCCTTTGTGCATAAGGAAATACTTCTTATTACATGTAATGTCGACACTTTTTCAGAAAACATCATCTCACAAATATAATGAGAGAAAAATGTATATCAGAAGGAGCAAAGTCATTTTTCACAGGAAGTCTCCTGGTACAAACCAGCACAGGTAAATTGCATTGGCCAAGAATCGTAGCTGGTAAAAAGAAAGAAATGTAGCACTGACCAATCAATTCACATGATTTCCAAAGTTGTTTAATGCAACTACCCAAACTAAATGTCTATTGGATATAAAGGGGTGAAGGCAAAGTTTAAAGAGAAGCTATTTTGAGCAAAGCACTGTTGAACTATCAATTTTTAGAAAGTCTCAATTTAAACAACTTGAACATTCAGCCATAACAGCCAAGAAACTGGCCAAATATAACATTTACGTGCATTGGCCGGGAATCGGACCCAGGTCTCCCGTGTGGCAGGCGAGAATTCAACCACTGAACCACCAATGCTTGCAAGATCTGCAGCGGTTCTACATATGGTCCTGCATATGGTTCTTTATAAGGTTCTGCCTATGGTTCTGAACATGGTTCTGCATACAGTTGTCAGAGTTTTAAACTTAGGGTTATTGCTCAAGTCTTCATTCAGGATGCAGGCATCCACATTAAATCAACCTTGCAATCCAATGCTAAAAAGCAGCTAAGAATGTATCAAAACAATTCCCCTGATAACATACATCCTTTGTGCATAAGGTAATACTTCTTATTACATGTAATGTAGACACTTTTTCACGTTCTCACAAATATAATGAGAGAAAAATGTATAACAGAAGGAGCAAAGTCATTTTTCACAGGAAGTCTCTTGGTACAAACCAGCACATGTAAATTGCATTGTCCATGAATCGTAGCTGGTAAAAAGAAAGAAATGTAGCACTGACCAATCAATTCACATGCTTTCCAAAGTTGTTTGATGCAACTACCCAAACTAAATGTCTATTGGATATAAAGGGGTGAAAGCAAAGTTTAAAGAGAAGCTATTTTGGGCAAAGAACTGTTGAACTATCAATTTTTAGAACGTCTCAATTTAAACACCTTGAACATTCAGCCATAACAGCCAAGAACCTGGCCAAATATAACATTGACGTGCATTGGTCAGGAATCGGACCCGGGTCTCCCGCGTGGGAGGCGAGAATTCTACCACTGAACCACCAATGCTTGTAAGTTCAGTAGCGGTTCTACATATGGTCTTGCATATGGTTCTTTATAAGGTTCTGCCTATGGTTCTGAACATGGTTCTGCATACAGTTGTCAGAGTTTTAAACTTAGGGTTATTGCTCAAGGCTTCATTCAGGATTCAGGCATCCACATTAAATCAACCTTGCAATCCAATGCTAAAAAGCAGCTAAGAATGTATCAAAACAATTCCCCTGATAACATACATCCTTTGTGCATAAGGTAATACTTCTTATTACATGTAATGTAGACACTTTTTCACGTTCTCACAAATATAATGAGAGAAAAATGTATAACAGAAGGAGCAAAGTCATTTTTCACAGGAAGTCTCTTGGTACAAACCAGCACATGTAAATTGCATTGGCCATGAATCGTAGCTGGTAAAAAGAAAGAAATGTAGCACTGACAAATCAATTCACATGCTTTCCAAAGTTGTTTGATGCAACTACCCAAACTAAATGTCTATTGGATATAAAGGGGTGAAGGAAAAGTTTAAAGAGAAGCTATTTTGTGCAAAGAACTGTTTAACTATCAATTTTTAGAACGTCTCAATTTAAACACCTTGAACATTCAGCCATAACAGCCAAGAACCTGGCCAAATATAACAATTCCGTGCATTGGCCGGGAATCGGACCCAGGTCTCCAGCATGGCAGGCGAGATTTCTACCACTAAACCACCAATGCTTCCAAGTTCAGCAGCGGTTCTACATATGGTCCTGCATATGGTTCTTTATAAGGTTCTGCCTATAGTTCTGAACATGGTTCTGCATACAGTTGTCAGAGTTTTAAAATTAGGGTTATTGCTCAAGGCTTCATTCAGGATTCAGGCATCCACATTAAATCAACCTTGCAATCCAATGCTAAAAAGCAGATAAGAATGTATCAAAACAATTCTCCTGATAACATACATCCTTTGTGCATAAGGAAATACTTCGTATTACATGTAATGTAGACACTTTTTCACGTTCTCACAAATATAATGAGACAAAAATGTATAACAGAAGGAGCAAAGTCATTTTTCACAGGAAGTCTCCTGGTACAAACCAGCACATGTAAATTGCATTGGCCAAGAATCGTAGCTGGTAAAAATAAAGAAATGTAGCACTGACCAATCAATTCACATGCTTTCCAAAGTTGTTTAATGCAATACACAAACTAAATGTCTATTGGATATAAAGGGGTGAAGGCAAAGTTTAAAGAGAACCTTTCTTTTCAAAGCACTGTTGAACTATCAATTTTAGAACGTCTCAATTTAAACACCTTGAACATTCAGCCATAACAACCAAGAACCTGGCCAAATATAACATTTACGTGCATTGGCCGGGAATCGGACCCGGGTCTCCCGCTTGGAAGGCGAGAATTCTACCACTGAACCACCAATGCTTGCAAGTTCAGCAGCGGTTCTACATATGGTCCTGCATATGGTTGTTTATAAGGTTCTGCCAATGGTTCTGAACATGGTTCTGCATACAGTTGTCAGAGTTTTAAAATTAGGGTTATTGCTCAAGGCTTCATTCAGGATTCAGGCATCCACATTAAATCAACCTTGCAATCCAATGCTATAAAGCAGCTAAGAATGTATCAAAACAATTCCCCTGATAACATACATCCTTTGTGCATAAGGAAATACTTCGTATTACATGTAATGTAGACACTTTTTCACGTTCTCACAAATATAATGAGAGAAAAATGTATAACAGAAGGAGCAAAGTCATTTTTCACAGGAAGTCTCCTGGTACAAACCAACACATGTAAATTGCATTGGCCAAGAATCGTAGCTCGTAAAAAGAAAGAAATGTAGCACTGACCAATCAATTCACATGCTTTCCAAAGTTGTTTGATGCAACTACACAAACTAATTGTCTATTGGATATAAAGGGGTGAAGGCAAAGTTTAAAGAGAAACTTTCTTTTCAAAGCACTGTTGAACTATCAATTTTTAGAATGTCTCAATTTAAACACCTTGAACATTCAGCCATAACAGCCAAGAACCTGGCCAAATATAACATTGACGTGCATTGGCCGGGAATCATACCCGGGTCTCCCACGTGGCAGGCGAGAATTCTACCACTGAACCACCAATGCTTACAAGTTCTGCAGCGGTTCTACATATGGTCCTGCATATGGTTCTTTATAAGGTTCTGCACATGGTTCTGCATACAGTTGTCAGAGTTTTAAATTAGGGTTATTGCTCAAGGCTTCATTCAGGATTCAGGCATCCACATTAAATCAACCTTGCAATCCAATGCTATAAAGCAGCTAAGAATGTATCAAAACAATTCCCCTGATAACATACATCCTTTGTGCATAAGGAAATACTTCGTATTACATGTAATGTAGACACTTTTTCACGTTCTCACAAATATAATGAGAGAAAAATATATAACAGAAGGAGCAAAGTCATTTTTCACAGGAAGTCTCCTGGTACAAACCAGCACATGTAAATTGCATTGGCCAAGAATCGTAGCTGGTAAAAATAAAGAAATGTAGCACTGACCAATCAATTCACATGCTTTCCAAAGTTGTTTGATGCAACTACACAAACTAAATGTCTATTGGATATAAAGGGGTGAAGGCAAAGTTTAAAGAGAACCTTTCTTTTCAAAGCACTGTTGAACTATCAATTTTAGAATGTCTCAATTTAAACACCTTGAACATTCAGCCATAACAGCCAAGAACCTGGCCAAATATAACATTTACGTGCATTGGCCGGGAATCGGACCCGGGTCTCCCACGTGGCAGGCGAGAATTCTACCACTGAACCACCAATGCTTACAAGTTCTGCAGCGTTTCTACATATGGTCCTGCATATGGTTCTTTATAAGGTTCTGCACATGGTTCTGCATACAGTTGTCAGAGTTTTAAATTAGGGTTATTGCTCAAGGCTTCATTCAGGATTCAGGCATCCACATTAAATCAACCTTGCAATCCAATGCTATAAAGCAGCTAAGAATGTATCAAAACAATTCCCCTGATAACATACATCCTTTGTGCATAAGGAAATACTTCGTATTACATGTAATGTAGACACTTTTTCACGTTCTCACAAATATAATGAGAGAAAAATATATAACAGAAGGAGCAAAGTCATTTTTCACAGGAAGTCTCCTGGTACAAACCAGCACATGTAAATTGCATTGGCCAAGAATCGTAGCTGGTAAAAATAAAGAAATGTAGCACTGACCAATCAATTCACATGCTTTCCAAAGTTGTTTGATGCAACTACACAAACTAAATGTCTATTGGATATAAAGGGGTGAAGGCAAAGTTTAAAGAGAACCTTTCTTTTCAAAGCACTGTTGAACTATCAATTTTAGAATGTCTCAATTTAAACACCTTGAACATTCAGCCATAACAGCCAAGAACCTGGCCAAATATAACATTTACGTGCATTGGCCCCAAGTATCCCGCGTGGAAGGCGAGAATTCTACCACTGAACCACCAATGCTTACAAGTTCTGCAGTGGTTCTACATATGGTCCTGCATATGGTTCTTTATAAGGTTCTGCACATGGTTCTGCATACAGTTGTCAGAGTTTTAAATTAGGGTTATTGCTCAAGGCTTCATTCAGGATTCAGGCATCCACATTAATAGTAAATCAACCTTGCAATCCAATGCTAAAAAGCAGCTAAGAATGTATCAAAACAATTCGCCTGATAACATACATCCTTTGTGCATAAGGAAATACTTCTTATTACATGTAATGTAGACACTTTTTCAGAAAACATCATCTCACACATATAATGAGAGAAAAATGTATAACAGAAGGAGCAAAGTCATTTTTCATAGGAAGTCTCCTGGTACAAACCAGCACATGTAAATTGCATTGGCCATGAATCGTAGCTGGTAAAAAGATAGAAATGTAGCACTGACCAATCAATTCACAAGCTTTCCAAAGTTGTTTGATGCAACAACCCAAACTAAATGTCTATTGGATATAAAGGGGTGAAGGCAAAGTTTAAAGAGAAGCTATTTTGTGCAAAGCTCTGTTGAACTATCAATTTTTAGAATGTCTCAATTTAAACACCTTGAACATTCAGCCATAACAGCCAAGAACCTAGCCAAATATAACATTGACGTACATTGGCCGTGAATCGGACCCGGGTCTCCAGCTTGGGAGGCAAAAATTCTACCACTGAACCACCAATGCTTGCAAGTTCAGTAGCGGTTCTACATATGGTCCTGCATATGGTTCTTTATAAGGTTCTGCCTATGGTTCTGAACATGGTTCTGCATACAGTTGTCAGAGTTTTAAACTTAGGGTTATTGCTCAAGGCTTCATTCAGGATTCAGGCATCCACATTAAATCAACCTTGCAATCCAATGCTAAAAAGCAGCTAAGAATGTATCAAAACAATTCCACTGATAACATACATCCTTTGTGCATAAGGAAATACTTCTTATTACATGTAATGTAGACACTTTTTCACGTTCTCACAAATAAAATGAGAGAAAAATGTATAACAGAAGGAGCAAAGTCATTTTTCACAGGAAGTCTCCTGGTACAAACCAGCACATGTAAATTGCATTGGCCAAGAATCGTAGCTGGTAAAAAGAAAGAAATGTAGCACTGACCAATCACTTCACATATTTTCCAAAGTTGTTTGATGCAACTACACAAACTAATTGTCTATTGGATATAAAGGGGTGAAGGCAAAGTTTAAAGAGAAACTTTCTTTTCAAAGCACTGTTGAACTATCAATTTTTAGAATGTCTCAATTTAAACACCTTGAACATTCAGCCATAACAGCTAAGAACCTGGCCAAATACAACATTCACGTGAATTGGCCGGGAATCGGACCCGGGTCTCCCGCATGGCAGGCAAGAATTCTACCACTGAACCACCAATGCTTACAAGTTCTGCAGCGGTTCTACATATGGTCCTGCATATGGTTCTTTATAAGGTTCTGCACATGGTTCTGAACATGGTTCTTCATACAGTTGTCAGAGTTTTAAATTAGTGTTATTGCTCAAGGCTTCATTCAGGATTCAGGCATCCACATTAATAGTAAATCAACCTTGCAATCCAATGCTAAAAAGCAGCTAAGAATGTATCAAAACAATTCCCCTGATAACATACATCCTTTGTGCATAAGGAAATACTTCTTATTACATGTAATGTAGACACTTTTTCAGAAAACATCATCTCACAAATATAATGAGAGAAAAATGTATAACAGAAGGAGCAAAGTCATTTTTCACAGGAAGTCTCCTGGTAAAAACCAGCACATGTAAATTGCATTGGCCATGAATCGTAGCTGGTAAAAAGAAAGAAATGTAGCACTGATTATTCAATTCACAAGCTTTCCAAAGTTGTTTGATGCAACAACCCAAACTAAATGTCTATTGGATATAAAGAGGTGAAGGCAAAGTTTAAAGAGAAGCTATTTTGTGCAAAGCTCTGTTGAACTATCAATTTTTAGAATGTCTCAATTTAAACACCTTGAACATTCAGCCATAACAGCCAAGAACCTGGCCATATATAACATTTACGTGCATTGGCCGGGAATCAGACCCAGTTCTCCAGCGTGGCAGGCGAGAATTCTACCACTGAACCACCAATGCTTGCAAGTTCAGCGGCGGTTCTACATATGGTCCTGCATATGGTTCTTTATAAGGTTCTGCCTATGGTTCTGAACATGGTTCTGCATACAGTTGTCAGAGTTTTAAAATTAGGGTTATTGCTTAAGGCTTCATTCAGGATTCAGGCATCCACATTAAATCAACCTTGCAATTCAATGCTAAAAAGCAGCTAAGAATGTATCAAAACAATTCCCCTGATAACATACATCCTTTGTGCATAAGGAAATACTTCTTATTACATGTAATGTAGACACTTTTTCACGTTCTCACAAATATAATGAGAGAAAAATGTATAACAGAAGGAGCAAAGTCATTTTTCACAGGAAGTCTCCTGGTAAAAACCAACACATGTAAATTGCATTGGCCAAGAATCGTAGCTCGTAAAAAGAAAGAAATGTAGCACTGACCAATCAATTCACATGCTTTCCAAAGTTGTTTGATGCAACTACACAAACTAATTGTCTATTGGATATAAAGGGGTGAAGGCAAAGTTTAAAGAGAAACTTTCTTTTCAAAGCACTGTTGAACTATCAGTTTTTAGAATGTCTCAATTTAAACACCTTGAACATTCAGCCATAAAAGCCAAGAACCTGGCCAAATATAACATTCACGTGCATTGGCCGGGAATTGGACCCGGGTCTCCCGCGTGGCAGGCGAGAATTCTACCACTGAAACACCAATGCTTACAAGTTCTGCAGCGGTTCTACATATGGTCCTGCATATGGTTCTTTATATGGTTCTGCACATGGTTCTACATAAAGTTGACAGAGTTTTAAATTAGGGTTATTGCTCAAGGCTTCATTCAGGATTCAGGCATTCACATTAATAGTAAATCAACCTTGCAATCCAATGCTAAAAAGCAGCTAAGAATGTATCAAAACAATTCGCCTGATAACATACATCCTTTGTGCATAAGGAAATACTTCGTATTACATGTAATGTAGACACTTTTTCACGTTCTCACAAATATAATGAGAGAAAAATATATAACAGAAGGAGCAAAGTCATTTTTCACAGGAAGTCTCCTGGTACAAACCAGCACATGTAAATTGCATTGGCCAAGAATCGTAGCTGGTAAAAATAAAGAAATGTAGCACTGACCAATCAATTCACATGCTTTCCAAAGTTGTTTGATGCAAATACACAAACTAAATGTCTATTGGATATAAAGGGGTGAAGGCAAAGTTTAAAGAGAACCTTTCTTTTCAAAGCACTGTTGAACTATCAATTTTAGAACGTCTCAATTTAAACACCTTGAACATTCAGCCATAACAGCCAAGAACCTGGCCAAATATAACATTTACGTGCATTGGCCCCAAGTATCCCGCGTGGCAGGCGAGAATTCTACCACTGAACCACCAATGCTTACACGTTCTACAGTGGTTCTACATATGGTCCTGCATATGGTTCTTTATAAGGTTCTGCACATGGTTCTGCATACAGTTGTCAGAGTTTTAAATTAGTGTTATTGCTCAAGGCTTCATTCAGGATTCAGGCATCCACATTAATAGTAAATCAACCTTGCAATCCAATGCTAAAAAGCAGCTAAGAATGTATCAAAACAATTCCCCTGATAACATACATCCTTTGTGCATAAGGAAATACTTCTTATTACATGTAATGTAGACACTTTTTCAGAAAACATCATCTCACAAATATAATGAGAGAAAAATGTATAACAGAAGGAGCAAAGTCATTTTTCACAGGAAGTCTCCTGGTAAAAACCAGCACATGTAAATTGCATTGGCCATGAATCGTAGCTGGTAAAAAGAAAGAAATGTAGCACTGACCAATCAATTCACATGCTTTCCAAAGTTGTTTGATGCAACTACCCAAACTAAATGTCTATTGGATATAAAGGGGTGAAGGCAAAGTTTAAAGAGAAGCTATTTTGTGAAAAGCTCTGTTGAACTATCAATTTTTAGAACGTCTCAATTTAAACACCTTGAACATTCAGCCATAACAGCCAAGAACCTGGCCAAATATAACAATTCCGTGCATTGGCCGGGAATCGGACCCAGGACTCCAGCGTGGCAGGCGAGATTTCTACCACTAAACCACCAATGCTTCCAAGTTCAGCAGCGGTTCTACATATGGTCCTGCATATGGTTCTTTATAAGTTTCTGCCTATAGTTCTGAACATGGTTCTGCATACAGTTGTCAGAGTTTTAAAATTAGGGTTATTGCTCAAGGCTTCATTCAGGATTCAGGCATCCACATTAAATCAACCTTGCAATCCAATGCTAAAAAGCAGCTAAGAATGTATCAAAACAATTCCCCTGATAACATACATCCTTTGTGCATAAGGAAATACTTCGTATTACATGTAATGTAGACACTTTTTCACGTTCTCACAAATATAATGAGACAAAAATGTATAGCAGAAGGAGCAAAGTCATTTTTCACAGGAAGTCTCCTGGTACAAACCAGCACATGTAAATTGCATTGGCCAAGAATCGTAGCTGGTAAAAATAAAGAAATGTAGCACTGACCAATCAATTCACATGCTTTCCAAAGTTGTTTGATGCAACTACACAAACTAAATGTCTATTGGATATAAAGGGGTGAAGGCAAAGTTTAAAGAGAACCTTTCTTTTCAAAGCACTGTTGAACTATCAATTTTAGAACGTCTCAATTTAAACACCTTGAACATTCAGCCATAACAACCAAGAACCTGGCCAAATATAACATTTACGTGCATTGGCCGGGAATCGGACCCGGGTCTCCCGCTTGGAAGGCGAGAATTCTACCACTGAACCACCAATGCTTGCAAGTTCAGCAGCGGTTCTACATATGGTCCTGCATATGGTTGTTTATAAGGTTCTGCCAATGGTTCTGAACATGGTTCTGCATACAGTTGTCAGAGTTTTAAAATTAGGGTTATTGCTCAAGCCTTCATTCAGGATTCAGGCATCCACATTAAATCAACCTTGCAATCCAATGCTATAAAGCAGCTAAGAATGTATCAAAACAATTCCCCTGATAACATACATCCTTTGTGCATAAGGAAATACTTCGTATTACATGTAATGTAGACACTTTTTCACGTTCTCACAAATATAATGAGAGAAAAATGTATAACAGAAGGAGCAAAGTCATTTTTCACAGGAAGTCTCCTGGTACAAACCAACACATGTAAATTGCATTGGCCAAGAATCGTAGCTCGTAAAAAGAAAGAAATGTAGCACTGACCAATCAATTCACATGCTTTCCAAAGTTGTTTGATGCAACTACACAAACTAATTGTCTATTGGATATAAAGGGGTGAAGGCAAAGTTTAAAGAGAAACTTTCTTTTCAAAGCACTGTTGAACTATCAATTTTTAGAATGTCTCAATTTAAACACCTTGAACATTCAGCCATAACAGCCAAGAACCTGGCCAAATATAACATTGACGTGCATTGGCCGGGAATCGGACCCGGGTCTCCCACGTGGCAGGCGAGAATTCTACCACTGAACCACCAATGCTTACAAGTTCTGCAGCGGTTCTACATATGGTCCTGCATATGGTTCTTTATAAGGTTCTGCACATGGTTCTGCATACAGTTGTCAGAGTTTTAAATTAGGGTTATTGCTCAAGGCTTCATTCAGGATTCAGGCATCCACATTAAATCAACCTTGCAATCCAATGCTATAAAGCAGCTAAGAATGTATCAAAACAATTCCCCTGATAACATACATCCTTTGTGCATAAGGAAATACTTCGTATTACATGTAATGTAGACACTTTTTCACGTTCTCACAAATATAATGAGAGAAAAATATATAACAGAAGGAGCAAAGTCATTTTTCACAGGAAGTCTCCTGGTACAAACCAGCACATGTAAATTGCATTGGCCAAGAATCGTAGCTGGTAAAAATAAAGAAATGTAGCACTGACCAATCAATTCACATGCTTTCCAAAGTTGTTTGATGCAACTACACAAACTAAATGTCTATTGGATATAAAGGGGTGAAGGCAAAGTTTAAAGAGAACCTTTCTTTTCAAAGCACTGTTGAACTATCAATTTTAGAATGTCTCAATTTAAACACCTTGAACATTCAGCCATAACAGCCAAGAACCTGGCCAAATATAATATTTACGTGCATTGGCCCCAAGTATCCCGCGTGGCAGGCGAGAATTCTACCACTGAACCACCAATGCTTACAAGTTCTGCAGTGGTTCTACATATGGTCCTGCATATGGTTCTTTATAAGGTTCTGCACATGGTTCTGCATACAGTTGTCAGAGTTTTAAATTAGGGTTATTGCTAAAGGCTTCATTCAGGATTCAGGCATCCACATTAATAGTAAATCAACCTTGCAATCCAATGCTAAAAAGCAGCTAAGAATGTATCAAAACAATTCGCCTGATAACATACATCCTTTGTGCATAAGGAAATACTTCTTATTACATGTAATGTAGACACTTTTTCAGAAAACATCATCTCACACATATAATGAGAGAAAAATGTATAACAGAAGGAGCAAAGTCATTTTTCATAGGAAGTCTCCTGGTACAAACCAGCACATGTAAATTGCATTGGCCATGAATCGTAGCTGGTAAAAAGATAGAAATGTAGCACTGACCAATCAATTCACAAGCTTTCCAAAGTTGTTTGATGCAACAACCCAAACTAAATGTCTATTGGATATAAAGGGGTGAAGGCAAAGTTTAAAGAGAAGCTATTTTGTGCAAAGCTCTGTTGAACTATCAATTTTTAGAATGTCTCAATTTAAACACCTTGAACATTCAGCCATAACAGCCAAGAACCTGGCCAAATATAACATTGACGTGCATTGGCCGTGAATCGGACCCGGGTCTCCAGCTTGGGAGGCGAAAATTCTACCACTGAACCACCAATGCTTGCAAGTTCAGTAGCGGTTCTACATATGGTCCTGCATATGGTTCTTTATAAGGTTCTGCCTATGGTTCTGAACATGGTTCTGCATACAGTTGTCAGAGTTTTAAACTTAGGGTTATTGCTCAAGGCTTCATTCAGGATTCAGGCATCCACATTAAATCAACCTTGCAATCCAATGCTAAAAAGCAGCTAAGAATGTATCAAAACAATTCCACTGATAACATACATCCTTTGTGCATAAGGAAATACTTCTTATTACATGTAATGTAGACACTTTTTCACGTTCTCACAAATAAAATGAGAGAAAAATGTATAACAGAAGGAGCAAAGTCATTTTTCACAGGAAGTCTCCTGGTACAAAACAGCACATGTAAATTGCATTGGCCAAGATTCGTAGTTGGTAAAAAGAAAGAAATGTAGCACTGACCAATCAATTCACATGCTTTCCAAAGTTGTTTGATGCAACTACCCAAACTAAATGTCTATTGGATATAAAGGGGTGAAGGCAAAGTTTAAAGAGAAGCTATTTTGTTCAAAGCACTGTTGAACTATCAATTTTTAGAACGTCTCAATTTAAACACCTTGAAAATTCAGCCATAACATCCAAGAACCTGGCCAAACATAACATTGACGTGCATTGGCCGGGAATCGGACCCGGGTCTCCCGCGTGGGAAGCGAGAATTCTACCACTGAACCACCAATGCTGGCAAGTTCAGTAGCGGTTCTACATATGGTCCTGCATATGGTTCTTTATAAGGTTCTGCACATGGTTCTGAACATGGTTCTTCATACAGTTGTCAGAGTTTTAAATTAGGGTTATTGCTCAAGGCTTCATTCAGGCTTCAGGCATCCACATTAATAGTAAATCAAGCTTGCAATCCAATGCTAAAAAGCAGCTAAGAATGTATCAAAACAATACCCTGATAACATACATCCTTTGTGCATAAGGAAATACTTCTTATTACATGTAATGTAGACACTTTTTCAGAAAACATCATCTGACAAATATAATGAGAGAAAAATGTATAACAGAAGGAGCAAAGTCATTTTTCACAGGAAGTCTCCTGGTACAAACCAGCACATGTAAATTGCATTGGCCATGAATCGTAGCTGCTAAAAAGAAAGAAATGTAGCACTGACCAATCAATTCACATGCTTTCCAAAGTTGTTTGATGCAACTACCCAAACTAAATGTCTATTGGATATAAAGGGGTGAAGGCAAAGTTTAAAGAGAAGCTATTTTGTGCAAAGAACTGTTGAACTATCAATTTTTAGAACGTCTCAATTTAAACACCTTGAACATTCAGCCATAACAGCCAAGAAACTGGCCAAATATAACATTTACGCGCATTGGCTGGGAATCGGACCGGGTCTCCCTCGTGGCAGGCGAGAATTCTACCACTGAACCACCAATGCTTGCAAGTTCAGCAGCGGTTCTACATATGGTCCTGCATATGGTTCTTTATAAGGTTCTGCCTATGGTTCTGCATACAGTTGTCAGAGTTTTAAACTTAGGGTTATTGCTCAAGGCTTCATTCAGGATTCAGGCATCCACATTAAATCAACCTTGCAATCCAATGTTAAAAAGCAGCTATGAATGTATCAAAACAATTCCCCTGATAACATACATCCTTTGTGCATAAGGTAATACTTCTTATTACATGTAATGTAGACACTTTTTCACATTCTCACAAATATAATGAGAGAAAAATGTATAACAGAAGGAGCAAAGTCATTTTTCACAGGAAGTCTCTTGGTACAAACCAGCACATGTAAATTGCATTGTCCATGAATCGTAGCTGGTAAAAAGAAAGAAATGTAGCACTGACCAATCAATTCACATGCTTTCCAAAGTTGTTTGATGCAACTACCCAAACTAAATGTCTATTGGATATAAAGGGGTGAAAGCAAAGTTTAAAGAGAAGCTATTTTGTGCAAAGAACTGTTGAACTATCAATTTTTAGAACGTCTCAATTTAAACACCTTGAACATTCAGCCATAACAGCCAAGAACCTGGCCAAATATAACATAGACATGCATTAGCCGGGAATCGGACCCGGGTCTCCCGCTTGGGAGGCGAGAATTCTACCACTGAACCACCAATGCTTGCAAGTTCAGTAGCGGTTCTACATAAGGTTCTGCCTATGGTTCTGAACATGGTTCTGCATACAGTTGTCAGAGTTTTAAACTTAGGGTTATTGCTCAAGGCTTCAATCAGGATTCAGGCATCCACATTAAATCAACCTTGCAATCCAATGCTAAAAAGCAGCTAAGAATGTATCAAAACAATTCCACTGATAACATACATCCTTTGTGCATAAGGAAATACTTCTTATTACATGTAATGTAGACACTTTTTCACGTTCTCACAAATATAATGAGAGAAAAATGTATAACAGAAGGAGGAAAGTCATTTTTCACAGGAAGTCTCTTGGTACAAACCAGCACATGTAAATTGCATTGTCCATGAATCGTAGCTGGTAAAAACAAAGAAATGTACCACTGACCAATCAATTCACATGCTTTCCAAAGTTGTTTGATGCAACTACCCAAACTAAATGTCTATTGGATATAAAGGGGTGAAGGCAAAGTTTAAAGAGAAGCTATTTGTGCAAAGAACTGTTGAACTATCAATTTTTAGAACGTCTCAATTTAAACACCTTGAACATTCAGCCATAACAGCCAAGAAACTAGCCAAATATAACATTTACGTGCATTGGCCGGGAATCGGACCCGGGTCTCCCGCATGGCAGGCGAGAATACTACACCTGAACCACCAACGCTTGCAAGATCTGCGGCGGTTCTACATATGGTCCTGCATATGATTCTTTATAAGGTTCTGCCTATTGTTCTGAACATGGTTCTGCATACAGTTGTCAGAGTTTTAAACTTAGGGTTATTGCTCAAGGCTTCATTCAGGATTCAGGCATCCACATTAAATCAACCTTGCAATCCAATGTTAAAAAGCAGCTATGAATGTATCAAAACAATTCCCCTGATAACATACATCCTTTGTGCATAAGGTAATACTTCTTATTACATGTAATGTAGACACTTTTTCACATTCTCACAAATATAATGAGAGAAAAATGTATAACAGAAGGAGCAAAGTCATTTTTCACAGGAAGTCTCTTGGTACAAACCAGCACATGTAAATTGCATTGTCCATGAATCGTAGCTGGTAAAAAGAAAGAAATGTAGCACTGACCAATCAATTCACATGCTTTCCAAAGTTGTTTGATGCAACTACCCAAACTAAATGTCTATTGGATATAAAGGGGTGAAAGCAAAGTTTAAAGAGAAGCTATTTTGTGCAAGTAACTGTTGAACTATCAATTTTTAGAACGTCTCAATTTAAACACCTTGAACATTCAGCCATAACAGCCAAGAACCTAGCCAAATATAACATTTCCGTGAATTGGCCGGGAATGGGACCCGGGTCTCCTGTGTGGCAGGGGAGAATTCTACCACTGAACCAACAATGCTTGCAAGATCTGCGGCGGTTCTACATATGGTACTGCATATGGTTCTTTAGAATGTTCTGCCTATGGTTCTGAACATGGTTCTGCATACAGTTGTCAGAGTTATAAAATTAGGGTTATTGCTCAAGGCTTCATTCAGGATTCAGGCATCCACATTAAATCAACCTTGCAATCCAATTCTAAAAAGCAGCGAAGAATGTATCAAAACAATTCCCCTGATAACATACATCCTTTGTGCATAAGGAAATACTTCGTATTACATGTAATGTAGACACTTTTTCACGTTCTCACAAATATAATGAGACAAAATGTATAACAGAAGGAGCAAAGTCATTTTTCACAGGAAGTCTCCTGGTACAAACCAGCACATGTAAATTGCATTGGCCAAGAATCGTAGCTGGTAAAAAGAAAGAAATGTAGCACTGACCAATCAATTCACATGCTTTCCAAAGTTGTTTGATGCAACTACCCAAACTAAATGTCTATTGGATATAAAGGGGTGAAGGCAAAGTTTAAAGAGAAGCTATTTGTGCAAAGAACTGTTGAACTATCAATTTTTAGAACGTCTCAATTTAAACACCTTGAACATTCAGCCATAACAGCCAAGAAACTGGCCAAATATAACATTTACGTGCATTGGCCGGGAATCGGACCCGGGTCTCCCGCATGGCAGGCGAGAATTCTACCACTGAACCACCAATGCTTGCAAGTTCAGTAGCGGTTCTACATAAGGTTCTGCCTATGGTTCTGAACATGGTTCTGCATACAGTTGTCAGAGTTTTAAACTTAGGGTTATTGCTCAAGGCTTCAATCAGGATTCAGGCATCCACATTAAATCAACCTTGCAATCCAATGCTAAAAAGCAGCTAAGAATGTATCAAAACAATTCCACTGATAACATACATCCTTTGTGCATAAGGAAATACTTCTTATTACATGTAATGTAGACACTTTTTCACGTTCTCACAAATATAATGAGAGAAAAATGTATAACAGAAGGAGGAAAGTCATTTTTCACAGGAAGTCTCTTGGTACAAACCAGCACATGTAAATTGCATTGTCCATGAATCGTAGCTGGTAAAAACAAAGAAATGTACCACTGACCAATCAATTCACATGCTTTCCAAAGTTGTTTAATGCAACTACCCAAACTAAATGTCTATTGGATATAAAGGGGTGAAGGCAAAGTTTAAAGAGAAGCTATTTGTGCAAAGAACTGTTGAACTATCAATTTTTAGAACGTCTCAATTTAAACACCTTGAACATTCAGCCATAACAGCCAAGAAACTAGCCAAATATAACATTTACGTGCATTGGCCGGGAATCGGACCCGGGTCTCCCGCATGGCAGGCGAGAATACTACACCTGAACCACCAACGCTTGCAAGATCTGCGGCGGTTCTACATATGGTCCTGCATATGATTCTTTATAAGGTTCTGCCTATTGTTCTGAACATGGTTCTGCATACAGTTGTCAGAGTTTTAAACTTAGGGTTATTGCTCAAGGCTTCATTCAGGATTCAGGCATCCACATTAAATCAACCTTGCAATCCAATGTTAAAAAGCAGCTATGAATGTATCAAAACAATTCCCCTGATAACATACATCCTTTGTGCATAAGGTAATACTTCTTATTACATGTAATGTAGACACTTTTTCACATTCTCAAAAATATAATGAGAGAAAAATGTATAACAGAAGGAGCAAAGTCATTTTTCACAGGAAGTCTCTTGGTACAAACCAGCACATGTAAATTGCATTGTCCATGAATCGTAGCTGGTAAAAAGAAAGAAATGTAGCACTGACCAATCAATTCACATGCTTTCCAAAGTTGTTTGATGCAACTACCCAAACTAAATGTCTATTGGATATAAAGGGGTGAAAGCAAAGTTTAAAGAGAAGCTATTTTGTGCAAGTAACTGTTGAACTATCAATTTTTAGAACGTCTCAATTTAAACACCTTGAACATTCAGCCATAACAGCCAAGAACCTGGCCAAATATAACATTTACGTGAATTGGCCGGGAATGGGACCCGGGTCTCCTGTGTGGCAGGGGAGAATTCTACCACTGAACCAACAATACTTGCAAGATCTGCGGCGGTTCTACATATGGTCCTGCATATGGTTCTTTATAAGGTTCTGCCTATGGTTCTGAACATGGTTCTGCATACAGTTGTCAGAGTTTTAAACTTAGGGTTATTGCTCAAGGCTTCATTCAGGATTCAGGCATCCACATTAAATCAACCTTGCAATCCAATGCTAAAAAGCAGCTAAGAATGTATCAAAACAATTCCCCTGATAACATACATTCTTTGTGCATAAGGAAATACTTCTTATTACATGTAATGTAGACACTTTTTCACGTTCTCACAAATATAATGAGAGAAAAATGTATAACAGAAGGAGCAAAGTCATTTTTCACAGGAAGTCTCTTGGTACAAACCAGCACATGTAAATTGCATTGGCCATGAATCGTAGCTGGTAAAAAGAAAGAAATGTAGCACTGACCAATCAATTCACATACTTTCCAAAGTTCTTTGATGCAACTACCCAAACTAAGTGTCTATTGGATATAAAGGGGTGAAGGCAAAGTTTAAAGAGAAGCTATTTTGTGCAAAGAACTGTTGAACTATCAATTTTTAGAACGTCTCAATTTAAACACCTTGAACATTCGGCCATAACAGCCAAGAACCTGGCCAAATATAACATTTACGTGCATTGGCCAGGTATCGGACCCGGGTCTCGCGCGTGGCAGGCGAGAATTCTACCACTGAACCACCAATGCTTCCAAGTTCAGCAGCGGTTCTGCATATGGTTCTTTAGAATGTTCTGCCTATGGTTCTGAACATGGTTCTGCATACAGTTGTCAGAGTTATAAAATTAGGGTTATTGCTCAAGGCTTCATTCAGGATTCAGGCATCCACATTAAATCAACCTTGCAATCCAATTCTAAAAAGCAGCGAAGAATGTATCAAAACAATTCCCCTGATAACATACATCCTTTGTGCATAAGGAAATACTTCGTATTACATGTAATGTAGACACTTTTTCACGTTCTCACAAATATAATGAGACAAAATGTATAACAGAAGGAGCAAAGTCATTTTTCACAGGAAGTCTCCTGGTACAAACCAGCACATGTAAATTGCATTGGCCAAGAATCGTAGCTGGTAAAAAGAAAGAAATGTAGCACTGACCAATCAATTCACATGCTTTCCAAAGTTGTTTGATGCAACTACCCAAACTAAATGTCTATTGGATATAAAGGGGTGAAGGCAAAGTTTAAAGAGAAGCTATTTGTGCAAAGAACTGTTGAACTATCAATTTTTAGAACGTCTCAATTTAAACACCTTGAACATTCAGCCATAACAGCCAAGAAACTGGCCAAATATAACATTTACGTGCATTGGCCGGGAATCGGACCCGGGTCTCCCGCATGGCAGGCGAGAATTCTACCACTGAACCACCAATGCCTGCAAGATCTGCGGTGGTTCTACATATGGTCCTGCATATGGTTCTTTATAAGGTTCTGCCTATTGTTCTGAACATGGTTCTGCATACAGTTGTCAGAGTTTTAAACTTAGGGTTATTGCTCAAGGCTTCATTCAGGATTCAGGCATCCACATTAAATCAACCTTGCAATCCAATGTTAAAAAGCAGCTATGAATGTATCAAAACAATTCCCCTGATAACATACATCCTTTGTGCATAAGGTAATACTTCTTATTACATGTAATGTAGACACTTTTTCACATTCTCACAAATATAATGAGAGAAAAATGTATAACAGAAGGAGCAAAGTCATTTTTCACAGGAAGTCTCTTGGTACAAACCAGCACATGTAAATTGCATTGTCCATGAATCGTAGCTGGTAAAAAGAAAGAAATGTAGCACTGACCAATCAATTCACATGCTTTCCAAAGTTGTTTGATGCAACTACCCAAACTAAATGTCTATTGGATATAAAGGGGTGAAAGCAAAGTTTAAAGAGAAGCTATTTTGTGCAAAGAACTGTTGAACTATCAATTTTTAGAACGTCTCAATTTAAACACCTTGAACATTCAGCCATAACAGCCAAGAACCTGGCCAAATATAACATTGACATGCATTAGCCGGGAATCGGACCCAGGTCTCCCGCTTGGGAGGCGAGAATTCTACCACTGAACCACCAATGCTTGCAAGTTCAGTAGCGGTTCTACATAAGGTTCTGCCTATGGTTCTGAACATGGCTCTGCATACAGTTGTCAGAGTTTTAAACTTAGGGTTATTGCTCAAGGCTTCAATCAGGATTCAGGCATCCACATTAAATCAACCTTGCAATCCAATGCTAAAAAGCAGCTAAGAATGTATCAAAACAATTCCACTGATAACATACATCCTTTGTGCATAAGGAAATACTTCTTATTACATGTAATGTAGACACTTTTTCACGTTCTCACAAATATAATGAGAGAAAAATGTATAACAGAAGGAGCAAAGTCATTTTTCACAGGAAGTCTCTTGGTACAAACCAGCACATGTAAATTGCATTGGCCATGAATCGTAGCTGCTAAAAAGAAAGAAATGTAGCACTGACCAATCAATTCACATGCTTTCCAAAGTTGTTTGATGCAACTACCCAAACTAAATGTCTATTGGATATAAAGGGGTGAAGGCAAAGTTTAAAGAGAAGCTATTTTGTGCAAAGCACTGTTGAACTATCAATTTTTAGAAAGTCTCAATTTAAACACCTTGAACATTCAGCTATAACAGCCAAGAAACTGGCCAAATATAACATTCATGTGCATTGGCCGGTAATGGGACCCGGGTCTCCAGCGTGGCAGGCGAGAATTCTACCACTGAACCACCAATGCTTGCAAGTTCAGTAGCGGTTCTACATATGGTCCTGCATATGGTTCTTTATAAGGTTCTGCACATGGTTCTGAACATGGTTCTTCATACAGTTGTCAGAGTTTTAAATTAGGGTTATTGCTCAAGGCTTCATTCAGGATTCAGGCATCCACATTTAATCAACCTTGCAATCCAATGCTAAAAAGCAGCTAAGAATGTATCAAAACAATTCCCCTGATAACATACATCCTTTGTGCATAAGGAAATACTTCGTATTACATGTAATGTAGACACTTTTTCACGTTCTCACAAATATAATGAGACAAAAATGTATAACAGAAGGAGCAAAGTCATTTTTCACAGGAAGTCTCCTGGTACAAACCAGCACATGTAAATTGCATTGGCCAAGAATCGTAGCTGGTAAAAAGAAAGAAATGTAGCACTGACCAATCAATTCACATGCTTTCCAAAGTTGTTTGATGCAACTACACAAACTAAATGTCTATTGGATATAAAGGGGTGAAGGCAAAGTTTAAAGAGAACCTTTCTTTTCAAAGCACTGTTGAACTATCAATTTTAGAACGTCTCAATTTAAACACCTTGAACATTCAGCCATAACAGCCAAGAACCTGGCCAAATATAACATTTACGTGCATTGGCCCCAAGTATCCCGCGTGGCAGGTGAGAATTCTACCACTGAACCACCAATGCTTACAAGTTCTGCAGTGGTTCTACATATGGTCCTGCATATGGTTCTTTATAAGGTTCTGCACATGGTTCTGCATACAGTTGTCAGAGTTTTAAATTAGGGTTATTGCTCAAGGCTTCATTCAGGATTCAGGCATCCACATTAATAGTAAATCAACCTTGCAATCCAATGCTAAAAAGCAGCTAAGAATGTATCAAAACAATTCGCCTGATAACATACATCCTTTGTGCATAAGGAAATACTTCTTATTACATGTAATGTAGACACTTTTTCAGAAAACATCATCTCACACATATAATGAGAGAAAAATGTATAACAGAAGGAGCAAAGTCATTTTTCATAGGAAGTCTCCGGGTACAAACCAGCACATGTAAATTGAATTGGCCATGAATCGTAGCTGGTAAAAAGAAAGAAATGTAGCACTGACTAATCAATTCACAAGCTTTCCAAAGTTGTTTAATGCAACTACACAAACTAAATGTCTATTGGATATAAAGGGGTGAAGGCAAAGTTTAAAGAGAACCTTTCTTTTCAAAGCACTGTTGAACTATCAATTTTAGAACGTCTCAATTTAAACACCTTGAACATTCAGCCATAACAACCAAGAACCTGGCCAAATATAACATTTACGTGCATTGGCCGGGAATCGGACCCGGGTCTCCCGCTTGGAAGGCGAGAATTCTACCACTGAACCACCAATGCTTGCAAGTTCAGCAGCGGTTCTACATATGGTCCTGCATATGGTTGTTTATAAGGTTCTGCCAATGGTTCTGAACATGGTTCTGCATACAGTTGTCAGAGTTTTAAAATTAGGGTTATTGCTCAAGGCTTCATTCAGGATTCAGGCATCCACATTAAATCAACCTTGCAATCCAATGCTATAAAGCAGCTAAGAATGTATCAAAACAATTCCCCTGATAACATACATCCTTTGTGCATAAGGAAATACTTCGTATTACATGTAATGTAGACACTTTTTCACGTTCTCACAAATATAATGAGAGAAAAATGTATAACAGAAGGAGCAAAGTCATTTTTCACAGGAAGTCTCCTGGTACAAACCAACACATGTAAATTGCATTGGCCAAGAATCGTAGCTCGTAAAAAGAAAGAAATGTAGCACTGACCAATCAATTCACATGCTTTCCAAAGTTGTTTGATGCAACTACACAAACTAATTGTCTATTGGATATAAAGGGGTGAAGGCAAAGTTTAAAGAGAAACTTTCTTTTCAAAGCACTGTTGAACTATCAATTTTTAGAATGTCTCAATTTAAACACCTTGAACATTCAGCCATAACAGCCAAGAACCTGGCCAAATATAACATTGACGTGCATTGGCCGGGAATCGGACCCGGGTCTCCCACGTGGCAGGCGAGAATTCTACCACTGAACCACCAATGCTTACAAGTTCTGCAGCGGTTCTACATATGGTCCTGCATATGGTTCTTTATAAGGTTCTGCACATGGTTCTGCATACAGTTGTCAGAGTTTTAAATTAGGGTTATTGCTCAAGGCTTCATTCAGGATTCAGGCATCCACATTAAATCAACCTTGCAATCCAATGCTATAAAGCAGCTAAGAATGTATCAAAACAATTCCCCTGATAACATACATCCTTTGTGCATAAGGAAATACTTCGTATTACATGTAATGTAGACACTTTTTCACGTTCTCACAAATATAATGAGAGAAAAATATATAACAGAAGGAGCAAAGTCATTTTTCACAGGAAGTCTCCTGGTACAAACCAGCACATGTAAATTGCATTGGCCAAGAATCGTAGCTGGTAAAAATAAAGAAATGTAGCACTGACCAATCAATTCACATGCTTTCCAAAGTTGTTTGATGCAACTACACAAACTAAATGTCTATTGGATATAAAGGGGTGAAGGCAAAGTTTAAAGAGAACCTTTCTTTTCAAAGCACTGTTGAACTATCAATTTTAGAATGTCTCAATTTAAACACCTTGAACATTCAGCCATAACAGCCAAGAACCAGGCCAAATATAACATTTACGTGCATTGGCCCCAAGTATCCCGCGTGGCAGGCGAGAATTCTACCACTGAACCACCAATGCTTACAAGTTCTGCAGTGGTTCTACATATGGTCCTGCATATGGTTCTTTATAAGGTTCTGCACATGGTTCTGCATACAGTTGTCAGAGTTTTAAATTAGGGTTATTGCTCAAGGCTTCATTCAGGATTCAGGCATCCACATTAATAGTAAATCAACCTTGCAATCCAATGCTAAAAAGCAGCTAAGAATGTATCAAAACAATTCGCCTGATAACATACATCCTTTGTGCATAAGGAAATACTTCTTATTACATGTAATGTAGACACTTTTTCAGAAAACATCATCTCACACATATAATGAGAGAAAAATGTATAACAGAAGGAGCAAAGTCATTTTTCATAGGAAGTCTCCTGGTACAAACCAGCACATGTAAATTGCATTGGCCATGAATCGTAGCTGGTAAAAAGATAGAAATGTAGCACTGACCAATCAATTCACAAGCTTTCCAAAGTTGTTTGATGCAACAACCCAAACTAAATGTCTATTGGATATAAAGGGGTGAAGGCAAAGTTTAAAGAGAAGCTATTTTGTGCAAAGCTCTGTTGAACTATCAATTTTTAGAATGTCTCAATTTAAACACCTTGAACATTCAGCCATAACAGCCAAGAACCTGGCCAAATATAACATTGACGTGCATTGGCCGTGAATCGGACCCGGGTCTCCAGCTTGGGAGGCGAAAATTCTACCACTGAACCACCAATGCTTGCAAGTTCAGTAGCGGTTCTACATATGGTCCTGCATATGGTTCTTTATAAGGTTCTGCCTATGGTTCTGAACATGGTTCTGCATACAGTTGTCAGAGTTTTAAACTTAGGGTTATTGCTCAAGGCTTCATTCAGGATTCAGGCATCCACATTAAATCAACCTTGCAATCCAATGCTAAAAAGCAGCTAAGAATGTATCAAAACAATTCCACTGATAACATACATCCTTTGTGCATAAGGAAATACTTCTTATTACATGTAATGTAGACACTTTTTCACGTTCTCACAAATAAAATGAGAGAAAAATGTATAACAGAAGGAGCAAAGTCATTTTTCACAGGAAGTCTCCTGGTACAAAACAGCACATGTAAATTGCATTGGCCAAGATTCGTAGTTGGTAAAAAGAAAGAAATGTAGCACTGACCAATCAATTCACATGCTTTCCAAAGTTGTTTGATGCAACTACCCAAACTAAATGTCTATTGGATATAAAGGGGTGAAGGCAAAGTTTAAAGAGAAGCTATTTTGTTCAAAGCACTGTTGAACTATCAATTTTTAGAACGTCTCAATTTAAACACCTTGAACGTTCAGCCATAACATCCAAGAACCTGGCCAAACATAACATTGACATGCATTGGCCGGGAATCGGACCCGGGTCTCCCACGTGGGAGGCGAGAATTCTACCACTGAACCACCAATGCTGGCAAGTTCAGTAGCGGTTCTACATATGGTCCTGCATATGGTTCTTTATAAGGTTCTGCACATGGTTCTGAACATGGTTCTTCATACAGTTGTCAGAGTTTTAAATTAGGGTTATTGCTCAAGGCTTCATTCAGGATTCAGGCATCCACATTAATAGTAAATCAAGCTTGCAATCCAATGCTAAAAAGCAGCTAAGAATGTATCAAAACAATACCCTGATAACATACATCCTTTGTGCATAAGGAAATACTTCTTATTACATGTAATGTAGACACTTTTTCAGAAAACATCATCTCACAAATATAATGAGAGAAAAATGTATAACAGAAGGAGCAAAGTCATTTTTCACAGGAAGTCTCCTGGTACAAACCAGCACATGTAAATTGCATTGGCCAAGAATCGTAGCTGGTAAAAAGAAAGAAATGTAGCACTGACCAATCACTTCACATATTTTCCAAAGTTGTTTGATGCAACTACACAAACTAATTGTCTATTGGATATAAAGGGGTGAAGGCAAAGTTTAAAGAGAAACTTTCTTTTCAAAGCACTGTTGAACTATCAATTTTTAGAATGTCTCAATTTAAACACCTTGAACATTCAGCCATAACAGCCAAGAACCTGGCCAAATATAACATTCACGTGAATTGGCCGGGAATCGGACCCGGGTCTCCCGCGTGGCAGGCAAGAATTCTACCACTGAACCACCAATGCTTACAAGTTCTGCAGCGGTTCTACATATGGTCCTGCATATGGTTCTTTATAAGGTTCTGCACATGGTTCTGAACATGGTTCTTCATACAGTTGTCAGAGTTTTAAATTAGTGTTATTGCTCAAGGCTTCATTCAGGATTCAGGCATCCACATTAATAGTAAATCAACCTTGCAATCCAATGCTAAAAAGCAGCTAAGAATGTATCAAAACAATTCCCCTGATAACATACATCCTTTGTGCATAAGGAAATACTTCTTATTACATGTAATGTAGACACTTTTTCAGAAAACATCATCTCACAAATATAATGAGAGAAAAATGTATAACAGAAGGAGCAAAGTCATTTTTCACAGGAAGTCTCCTGGTAAAAACCAGCACATGTAAATTGCATTGGCCATGAATCGTAGCTGGTAAAAAGAAAGAAATGTAGCACTGATTATTCAATTCACAAGCTTTCCAAAGTTGTTTGATGCAACAACCCAAACTAAATGTCTATTGGATATAAAGGGGTGAAGGCAAAGTTTAAAGAGAAGCTATTTTGTGCAAAGCTCTGTTGAACTATCAATTTTTAGAATGTCTCAATTTAAACACCTTGAACATTCAGCCATAACAGCCAAGAACCTGGCCATATATAACATTTACGTGCATTGGCCGGGAATCAGACCCAGTTCTCCCGCGTGGCAGGCGAGAATTCTACCACTGAACCACCAATGCTTACAAGTTCAGTAGCGGTTCTACATATGGTCCTGCATATGGTTCTTTATAAGGTTCGGCACATGGTTCTGCATACAGTTGTCAAGTTTTAAATTAGGGTTATTGCTCAAGGCTTCATTCAGGATTCAGGCATCCACATTAAATCAACCTTGAAATCCAATGCTAAAAAGCAGCTAAGAATGTATCAAAACAATTCCCCTGATAACATACATCCTTTGTGCATAAGGAAATACTTCGTATTACATGTAATGTAGACACTTTTTCACGTTCTCACAAATATAATGAGACAAAAATGTATAACAGAAGGAGCAAAGTCATTTTTCACAGGAAGTCTCCTGGTACAAACCAGCACATGTAAATTGCATTGGCCAAGAATCGTAGCTGGTAAAAAGAAAGAAATGTAGCACTGACCAATACATTCACATGCTTTAAAAAGTTGTTTGATGCAACTACCCAAACTAAATGTCTGTTGGATATAAAGGGGTGAAGGCAAAGTTTAAAGAGAAGCTATTTTGTGCAAGGAACTGTTGAACTATCAAATTTTAGAATGTCTCAATTTAAACACCTTGAACATTCAGCCATAACAGCCAAGAACCTGGCCAAATATAACATTTATGTGCATTGGCCAGGAATCAGACCCGGGTCTCCCGCGTGGCAGGCAAGAATTCTACCACTGAACCACCAATGCTTACAAGTTCAGTAGCGGTTCTACATATGGTCCTGCATATGGTTCTTTATAAGGTTCGGCACATGGTTCTGCATACAGTTGTCAAGTTTTAAATTAGGGTTATTGCTCAAGGCTTCATTCAGGATTCAGGCATCCACATTAAATCAACCTTGAAATCCAATGCTAAAAAGCAGCTAAGAATGTATCAAAACAATTCCCCTGATAACATACATCCTTTGTGCATAAGGAAATACTTCTTATTACATGTAATGTCGACACTTTTTCAGAAAACATCATCTCACAAATATAATGAGAGAAAAATGTGTATCAGAAGGAGCAAAGTCATTTTTCACAGGAAGTCTCCTGGTACAAACCAGCACAGGTAAATTGCATTGGCCAAGAATCGTAGCTGGTAAAAAGAAAGAAATGTAGCACTGACCAATCAATTCACATGCTTTCCAAAGTTGTTTGATGCAACTACCCAAACTAAATGTCTATTGGATATAAAGGGGTGAAGGCAAAGTTTAAAGAGAAGCGATTTTGTGCAAAGCACTGTTGAACTATCAATTTTTAGAAAGTCTCAATTTAAACAACTTGAACATTCAGCCATAACAGCCAAGAAACTGGCCAAATAACATTTACGTGCATTGGCCAGGAATCGGACCCAGGTCTCCCGCGTGGCAGGCAAAAATTCTACCACTGAACCACCAATGCTTGCAAGATCTGCAGCGGTTCTACATATGGTCCTGCATATGGTTCTTTATAAGGTTCTGCCTATGGTTCTGAACATGGTTCTGCATACAGTTGTCAGAGTTTTAAACTTAGGGTTATTGCTCAAGGCTTCATTCAGGATTCAGGCATCCACATTAAATCAACCTTGCAATCCAATGCTAAAAAGCAGCTAAGAATGTATCAAAACAATTCCCCTGATAACATACATCCTTTGTGCATAAGGTAATACTTCTTATTACATGTAATGTAGACACTTTTTCACGTTCTCACAAATATAATGAGAGAAAAATGTATAACAGAAGGAGCAAAGTCATTTTTCACAGGAAGTCTCTTGGTACAAACCAGCACATGTAAATTGCATTGGCCATGAATCGTAGCTGCTAAAAAGAAAGAAATGTAGCACTGACCAATCAATTCACATGCTTTCCAAAGTTGTTTGATGCAACTACCCAAACTAAATGTCTATTGGATATAAAGGGGTGAAGGCAAAGTTTAAAGAGAAGCTATTTTGTGCAAAGCACTGTTGAACTATCAATTTTTAGAAAGTCTCAATTTAAACACCTTGAACATTCAGCCATAACAGCCAAGAAACTGGCCAAATATAACATTCATGTGCATTGGCCGGTAATGGGACCCGGGTCTCCAGCGTGGCAGGCGAGAATTCTACCACTGAACCACCAATGCTTGCAAGTTCAGTAGCGGTTCTACATATGGTCCTGCATATGGTTCTTTATAAGGTTCTGCACATGGTTCTGAACATGGTTCTTCATACAGTTGTCAGAGTTTTAAATTAGGGTTATTGCTCAAGGCTTCATTCAGGATTCAGGCATCCACATTTAATCAACCTTGCAATCCAATGCTAAAAAGCAGCTAAGAATGTATCAAAACAATTCCCCTGATAACATACATCCTTTGTGCATAAGGAAATACTTCTTATTACATGTAATGTAGACACTTTTTCAGAAAACATCATCTCACAAATATAATGAGAGAAAAATGTATAACAGAAGGAGCAAAGTCATTTTTCACAGGAAGTCTCCTGGTACAAACCAGCACATGTAAATTGCATTGGCCATGAATCGTAGCTGCTAAAAAGATAGAAATGTAGCACTGACCAATCAATTCACATGCTTTCCAAAGTTGTTTGATGCAACTACCCAAACTAAATGTCTATTGGATATAAAGGGGTGAAGGCAAAGTTTAAAGAGAAGCTATTTTGTGCAAAGAACTGTTGAACTATCAATTTTTAGAACGTCTCAATTTAAACACCTTGAACATTCAGCCATAACAGCCAAGAAACTGGCCAAATATAACATTTACGTGCATTGGCTGGGAATCGGACCGGGTCTCCCGCGTTGCAGGCGACAATTCTACCACTGAACCACCAATGCTTCCAAGTTCAGCAGCGGTTCTACATATGGTCCTGCATATGGTTCTTTATAAGGTTCTGCCTATTGTTCTGAACATGGTTCTGCATACAGTTGTCAGAGTTTTAAACTTAGGGTTATTGCTCAAGGCTTCATTCAGGATTCAGGCATCCACATTAAATCAACCTTGCAATCCAATGCTAAAAAGCAGCTAAGAATGTATCAAAACAATTCCCCTGATAACATACATCCTTTGTGCATAAGGAAATACTTCGTATTACATGTAATGTAGACACTTTTTCACGTTCTCACAAATATAATGAGAGAAAAATGTATAACAGAAGGAGCAAAGTCATTTTTCACAGGAAGTCTCCTGGTACAAACCAGCACATGTAAATTGCATTGGCCAAGAATCGTAGCTGGTAAAAAGAAAGAAATGTAGCACTGACCAATCAATTCACATGCTTTCCAAAGTTGTTTGATGCAACTACCCAAACTAAATGTCTATTGGATATAAAGGGGTGAAGGCAAAGTTTAAAGAGAACCTTTCTTTTCAAACCACTGTTGAACTATCAATTTTAGAACGTCTCAATTTAAACACCTTGAACATTCAGCCATAACAGCCAAGAACCTGGCCAAATATAAGTTTTACGTGCATTGGACGGGAATCAGACCTAGGTCTCCTGTGTTGCAGGCAAGAATTCTACCAATGAACCAACAACGCTTACAAGTTCTGCAGCGGTTCTACATATAGTCCTGCATATGGTTCTTTATAAGGTTCTGCACATGGTTCTGAACATGGTTCTGCATACAGTTCTCAGAGTTTTAAATTAGGGTTATTGCTCAAGGCTTCATTCAGGATTCAGGCATCCATATTAATAGTCAATCAACCTTGCAATCCAATGCAAAAAAGCAGCTAAGAATGTATCAAAACAATTCCCCTGATAACATACATCCTTTGTGCATAAGGAAATACTTCTTATTACATGTAATGTAGACACTTTTTCAGAAAAAATCATCTCACAAATATAATGAGAGAAAAATGTATAACAGATGGAGCAAAGTCATTTTTCACAGGAAGTCTCCTGGTACAAACCAGCACATGTAAATTGCATTGGCCATGAATCGTAGCTGCTAAAAAGAAAGAAATGTAGCACTGACCAATCAATTCACATGCTTTCCAAAGTTGTTTGATGCAACTACCCAAACTAAATGTCTATTGGATATAAAGGGGTGAAGGCAAAGTTTAAAGAGAAGCTATTTTGTGCAAAGCACTGTTGAACTATCAATTTTTAGAACGTCTCAATTTAAACACCTTGAATATTCAGCCATAACAGCCAAGAAACTGGCCAAATATAACATTTATGTGCATTGGCCGGTAATGGGAACCGGGTCACTCGCGTGGCAGGCGAGAATTCTACCACTGAACCACCAATGATTGCAAGATCTGCAGTGGTTCTACATATGGTCCTGCATATGGTTCTTTATAAGGTTCTGCACATGGTTCTGCATACAGTTGTCAGAGTTTTAAATTAGGGTTATTGCTCAAGGCTTCATTCAGGATTCAGGCATCCACATTAAATCAACCTTGCAATCCAATGCTATAAAGCAGCTAAGAATGTATCAAAACAATTCCCCTGATAACATACATCCTTTGTGCATAAGGAAATACTTCGTATTACATGTAATGTAGACACTTTTTCACGTTCTCACAAATATAATGAGAGAAAAATATATAACAGAAGGAGCAAAGTCATTTTTCACAGGAAGTCTCCTGGTACAAACCAGCACATGTAAATTGCATTGGCCAAGAATCGTAGCTGGTAAAAATAAAGAAATGTAGCACTGAACAATCAATTCACATGCTTTCCAAAGTTGTTTGATGCAAATACACAAACTAAATGTCTATTGGATATAAAGCGATGAAGGCAAAGTTTAAAGAGAACCTTTCTTTTCAAAGCACTGTTGAACTATCAATTTTAGAACGTCTCAATTTAAACACCTTGAACATTCAGCCATAACAGCCAAGAACCTGGCCAAATATAACATTTACGTGCATTGGCCCCAAGTATCCCGCGTGGCAGGCGAGAATTCTACCACTGAACCACCAATGCTTACAAGTTCTACAGTGGTTCTACATATGGTCCTGCATATGGTTCTTTATAAGGTTCTGCACATGGTTCTGCATACAGTTGTCAGAGTTTTAAATTAGGGTTATTGCTCAAGGCTTCATTCAGGATTCAGGCATTCACATTAATAGTAAATCAACCTTGCAATCCAATGCTAAAAAGCAGCTAAGAATGTATCAAAACAATTCGCCTGATAACATACATCCTTTGTGCATAAGGAAATACTTCTTATTACATGTAATATAGACACTTTTTCACGTTCTCACAAATATAATGAGAGAAAAATGTATAACAGAAGGAGCAAAGTCATTTTTCACAGGAAGTCTCCTGGTACAAACCAGCACATGTAAATTGCATTGGCCAAGAATCGTAGCTGGTAAAAAGAAAGAAATGTAGCACTGACCAATCACTTCACATATTTTCCAAAGTTGTTTGATGCAACTACACAAACTAATTGTCTATTGGATATAAAGGGGTGAAGGCAAAGTTTAAAGAGAAACTTTCTTTTCAAAGCACTGTTGAACTATCAATTTTTAGAATGTCTCAATTTAAACACCTTGAACATTCAGCCATAACAGCCAAGAACCTGGCCAAATATAACATTCACGTGCATTGGCCGGGAATCGGACCCAGGTCTCCCGCGTGGGAAGCAAGAATTCTACCACTGAACCACCAATGCTTACAAGTTCTGCAGCGGTTCTACATATGGTCCTGCATATGGTTCTTTATAAGGTTCTGCACATGGTTCTGAACATGGTTCTTCATACAGTTGTCAGAGTTTTAAATTAGTGTTATTGCTCAAGGCTTCATTCAGGATTCAGGCATCCACATTAATAGTAAATCAACCTTGCAATCCAATGCTAAAAAGCAGCTAAGAATGTATCAAAACAATTCCCCTGATAACATACATCCTTTGTGCATAAGGAAATACTTCTTATTACATGTAATGTAGACACTTTTTCAGAAAACATCATCTCACAAATATAATGAGAGAAAAATGTATAACAGAAGGAGCAAAGTCATTTTTCACAGGAAGTCTCCTGGTAAAAACCAGCACATGTAAATTGCATTGGCCATGAATCGTAGCTGGTAAAAAGAAAGAAATGTAGCACTGACCAATCAATTCACATGCTTTCCAAAGTTGTTTGATGCAACTACCCAAACTAAATGTCTATTGGATATAAAGGGGTGAAGGCAAAGTTTAAAGAGAAGCTATTTTGTGAAAAGCTCTGTTGAACTATCAATTTTTAGAACGTCTCAATTTAAACACCTTGAACATTCAGCCATAACAGCCAAGAACCTGGCCAAATATAACATTTACATGCATTGGCCGGGAATCGGACCCGGGTCTCACGCTTGGAAGGTGAGAATTCTACCACTGAACCACCAATGATTGCAAGATCTGTAGTGGTTCTACATATGGTCCTGCATATGGTTCTTTATAAGGTTCTGCCTATGGTTCTGAACATGGTTCTGCATACAGTTGTCAGAGTTTTAAACTTAGGGTTATTGCTCAAGCCTTCATTCAGGATTCAGGCATCCACATTAAATAAACCTTGCAATCCAATACTAAAAAGCAGCTAAGAATGTATCAAAACAATTCCCCTGATAACATACATCCTTTGTGCATAAGGAAATACTTCGTATTACATGTAATGTAGACACTTTTTCACGTTCTCACAAATATAATGAGACAAAAATGTATAACAGAAGGAGCAAAGTCATTTTTCACAGGAAGTCTCCTGGTACAAACCAGCACATGTAAATTGCATTGGCCAAGAATCGTAGCTGGTAAAAATAAAGAAATGTAGCACTGACCAATCAATTCACATGCTTTCCAAAGTTGTTTGATGCAACTACACAAACTAAATGTCTATTGGATATAAAGGGGTGAAGGCAAAGTTTAAAGAGAACCTTTCTTTTCAAAGCACTGTTGAACTATCAATTTTAGAACGTCTCAATTTAAACACCTTGAACATTCAGCCATAACAACCAAGAACCTGGCCAAATATAACATTTACATGCATTGGCCGGGAATCGGACCCGAGTTTCCCGCTTGGAAGGGGAGAATTCTACCACAGAACCACCACTGCTTGCAAGTTCAGCAGCGATTCTACATATGGTCCTGCATATGGTTGTTTATAAGGTTCTGCCAATGGTTTTGAACATGGTTCTGCATACAGTTGTCAGAGTTTTAAAATTAGGGTTATTGCTCAAGGCTTCATTCAGGATTCAGGCATCCACATTAAATCAACCTTGCAATCCAATGCTATAAAGCAGCTAAGAATGTATCAAAACAATTCCCCTGATAACATACATCCTTTGTGCATAAGGAAATACTTCGTATTACATGTAATGTAGACACTTTTTCACGTTCTCACAAATATAATGAGAGAAAAATGTATAACAGAAGGAGCAAAGTCATTTTTCACAGCAAGTCTCCTGGTACAAACCAACACATGTAAATTGCATTGGCCAAGAATCGTAGCTCGTAAAAAGAAAGAAATGTAGCACTGACCAATCAATTCACATGCTTTCCAAAGTTGTTTGATGCAACTACACAAACTAATTGTCTATTGGATATAAAGGGGTGAAGGCAAAGTTTAAAGAGAAACTTTCTTTTCAAAGCACTGTTGAACTATCAATTTTTAGGATGTCTCAATTTAAACACCTTGAACATTCAGCCATAACAGCCAAGAACCTGGCCAAATATAACATTGATGTGCACTGGCCGGGAATCGGACCCGGGTCTCCCGCGTGGCAGGCGAGAATTCTACCACTGAACCACCAATGCTTACAAGTTCTGCAGCGGTTCTACATATGGTCCTGCATATGGTTCTTTATAAGGTTCTGCACATGGTTCTGCATACAGTTGTCAGAGGTTTAAATTAGGGTTATTGCTCAAGGCTTCATTCAGGATTCAGGCATCCACATTAAATCAACCTTGCAATCCAATGCTATAAAGCAGCTAAGAATGTATCAAAACAATTCCCCTGATAACATACATCCTTTGTGCATAAGGAAATACTTCGTATTACATGTAATGTAGACACTTTTTCACGTTCTCACAAATATAATGAGAGAAAAATATATAACAGAAGGAGCAAAGTCATTTTTCACAGGAAGTCTCCTGGTACAAACCAGCACATGTAAATTGCATTGGCCAAGAATCGTAGCTGGTAAAAATAAAGAAATGTAGCACTGACCAATCAATTCACATGCTTTCCAAAGTTGTTTGATGCAACTACACAAACTAAATGTCTATTGGATATAAAGGGGTGAAGGCAAAGTTTAAAGAGAACCTTTCTTTTCAAAGCACTGTTGAACTATCAATTTTAGAACGTCTCAATTTAAACACCTTGAACATTCAGCCATAACAGCCAAGAACATGGCCAAATATAACATTTACGTGCATTGGCCCCAAGTATCCCGCGTGGCAGGCGAGAATTCTACCACTGAACCACCAATGCTTACAAGTTCAGCAGTGGTTCTACATATGGTCCTGCATATGGTTCTTTATAAGGTTCTGCACATGGTTCTGCATACAGTTGTCAGAGTTTTAAATTAGGGTTATTGCTCAAGGCTTCATTCAGGATTCAGGCATCCACATTAATAGTAAATCAACCTTGCAATCCAATGCTAAAAAGCAGCTAAGAATGTATCAAAACAATTCCCCTGATAACATACATCCTTTGTGCATAAGGAAATACTTCTTATTACATGTAATGTAGACACTTTTTCAGAAAACATCATCTCACAAATATAATGAGAGAAAAATGTATAACAGAAGGAGCAAAGTCATTTTTCACAGGAAGTCTCCTGGTAAAAACCAGCACATGTAAATTGCATTGGCCATGAATCGTAGCTGGTAAAAAGAAAGAAATGTAGCACTGACCAATCAATTCACATGCTTTCCAAAGTTGTTTGATGCAACTACCCAAACTAAATGTCTATTGGATATAAAGGGGTGAAGGCAAAGTTTAAAGAGAAGCTATTTTGTGAAAAGCTCTGTTGAACTATCAATTTTTAGAACGTCTCAATTTAAACACCTTGAACATTCAGCCATAACAGCCAAGAACCTGGCCAAATATAACATTTACATGCATTGGCCGGGAATCGGACCCGGGTCTCCCGCTTGGAAGGTGAGAATTCTACCACTGAACCACCAATGATTTCAAGATCTGTAGTGGTTCTACATATGGTCCTGCATATGGTTCTTTATAAGGTTCTGCCTATGGTTCTGAACATGGTTCTGCATACAGTTGTCAGAGTTTTAAAATTAGGGTTATTGCTCAAGGCTTCATTCAGGATTCAGGCATCCACATTAAATCAACCTTGCAATCCAATGCTATAAAGCAGCTAAGAATGTATCAAAACAATTCCCCTGATAACATACATCCTTTGTGCATAAGGAAATACTTCGTATTACATGTAATGTAGACACTTTTTCACGTTCTCACAAATATAATGAGAGAAAAATGTATAACAGAAGGAGCAAAGTCATTTTTCACAGGAAGTCTCCTGGTACAAACCAACACATGTAAATTGCATTGGCCAAGAATCGTAGCTCGTAAAAAGAAAGAAATGTAGCACTGACCAATCAATTCACATGCTTTCCAAAGTTGTTTGATGCAACTACACAAACTAATTGTCTATTGGATATAAAGGGGTGAAGGCAAAGTTTAAAGAGAAACTTTCTTTTCAAAGCACTGTTGAACTATCAATTTTTAGGATGTCTCAATTTAAACACCTTGAACATTCAGCCATAACAGCCAAGAACCTGGCCAAATATAACATTGATGTGCACTGGCCGGGAATCGGACCCGGGTCTCCCGCGTGGCAGGCGAGAATTCTACCACTGAACCACCAATGCTTACAAGTTCTGCAGCGGTTCTACATATGGTCCTGCATATGGTTCTCTATAAGGTTCTGCACATGGTTCTGCATACAGTCGTCAGAGGTTTAAATTAGGGTTATTGCTCAAGGCTTCATTCAGGATTCAGGCATCCACATTAAATCAACCTTGCAATCCAATGCTATAAAGCAGCTAAGAATGTATCAAAACAATTCCCCTGATAACATACATCCTTTGTGCATAAGGAAATACTTCGTATTACATGTAATGTAGACACTTTTTCACGTTCTCACAAATATAATGAGAGAAAAATATATAACAGAAGGAGCAAAGTCATTTTTCACAGGAAGTCTCCTGGTACAAACCAGCACATGTAAATTGCATTGGCCAAGAATCGTAGCTGGTAAAAATAAAGAAATGTAGCACTGACCAATCAGTTCACATGCTTTCCAAAGTTGTTTGATGCAACTACACAAACTAAATGTCTATTGGATATAAAGGGGTGAAGGCAAAGTTTAAAGAGAACCTTTCTTTTCAAAGCACTGTTGAACTATCAATTTTAGAACGTCTCAATTTAAACACCTTGAACATTCAGCCATAACAGCCAAGAACCTGGCCAAATATAACATTTACGTGCATTGGCCCCAAGTATCCCGCGTGGCAGGCGAGAATTCTACCACTGAACCACCAATGCTTACAAGTTCAGCAGTGGTTCTACATATGGTCCTGCATATGGTTCTTTATAAGGTTCTGCACATGGTTCTGCATACAGTTGTCAGAGTTTTAAATTAGGGTTATTGCTCAAGGCTTCATTCAGGATTCAGGCATCCACATTAAATCAACCTTGCAATCCAATGCTATAAAGCAGCTAAGAATGTATCAAAACAATTCCCCTGATAACATACATCCTTTGTGCATAAGGAAATACTTCGTATTACATGTAATGTAGACACTTTTTCAGAAAACATCATCTCACAAATATAATGAGAGAAAAATGTATAACAGAAGGAGCAAAGTCATTTTTCACAGGAAGTCTCCTGGTAAAAACCAGCACATGTAAATTGCATTGGCCATGAATCGTAGCTGGTAAAAAGAAAGAAATGTAGCACTGACCAATCAATTCACATGCTTTCCAAAGTTGTTTGATGCAACTACCCAAACTAAATGTCTATTGGATATAAAGGGGTGAAGGCAAAGTTTAAAGAGAAGCTATTTTGTGAAAAGCTCTGTTGAACTATCAATTTTTAGAACGTCTCAATTTAAACACCTTGAACATTCAGCCATAACAACCAAGAACCTGGCCAAATATAACATTTACGTGCATAAGCCGGGAATCGGACCCGGGTCTCCCGCTTGGAAGGCAAGAATTCTACCACTGGACCACCAATGCTTGCAAGTTCAGCAGCGGTTCTACATATGGTCCTGCATATGGTTGTTTATAAGGTTCTGCCAATGGTTCTGAACATGGTTCTGCATACAGTTGTCAGAGTTTTAAAATTAGGGTTATTGCTCAAGGCTTCATTCAGGATTCAGGCATCCACATTAAATCAACCTTGCAATCCAATGCTAAAAAGCAGCTAAGAATGTATCAAAACAATTCCCCTGATAACATACATCCTTTGTGCATAAGGAAATACTTCGTATTACATGTAATGTAGACACTTTTTCACGTTCTCACAAATATAATGAGACAAAAATGTATAACAGAAGGAGCAAAGTCATTTTTCACAGGAAGTCTCCTGGTACAAACCAGCACATGTAAATTGCATTGGCCAAGAATCGTAGCTGGTAAAAATAAAGAAATGTAGCACTGACCAATCAATTCACATGCTTTCCAAAGTTGTTTGATGCAACTACACAAACTAAATGTCTATTGGATATAAAGGGGTGAAGGCAAAGTTTAAAGAGAACCTTTCTTTTCAAAGCACTGTTGAACTATCAATTTTAGAACGTCTCAATTTAAACACCTTGAACATTCAGCCATAACAGCCAAGAACCTGGCCAAATATAACATTTATGTGCATTGGCCCCAAGTATCCCGCGTGGCAGGCGAGAATTCTACCACTGAACCACCAATGCTTACAAGCTCTGCAGTGGTTCTACATATGGTCCTGCATATGGTTCTTTATAAGGTTCTGCACATGGTTCTGCATACAGTTGTCAGAGTTTTAAATTAGGGTTATTGCTCAAGGCTTCATTCAGGATTCAGGCATCCACATTAATAGTAAATCAACCTTGCAATCCAATGCTAAAAAGCAGCTAAGAATGTATCAAAACAATTCGCCTGATAACATACATCCTTTGTGCATAAGGAAATACTTCTTATTACATGTAATGTAGACACTTTTTCAGAAAACATCATCTCACACATATAATGAGAGAAAAATGTATAACAGAAGGAGCAAAGTCATTTTTCATAGGAAGTCTCCTGGTACAAACCAGCACATGTAAATTGCATTGGCCATGAATCGTAGCTGGTAAAAAGAAAGAAATGTAGCACTGACTAATCAATTCACAAGCTTTCCAAAGTTGTTTGATGCAACAACCCAAACTAAATGTCTATTGGATATAAAGGGGTGAAGGCAAAGTTTAAAGAGAAGCTATTTTGTGAAAAGCTCTGTTGAACTATCAATTTTTAGAATGTCTCAATTTAAACACCTTGAACATTCAGCCATAACAGCCAAGAACCTGGCCATATATAACATTTACGTGCATTGGCCGGGAATCGGACCCAGGTCTCCCGCGTGGCAGGCGAGAATTCTACCACTGAACGACCAATGCTTGCAAGTTCACCGGCGGTTCTACATATGGTCCTGCATATGGTTCTTTATAAGGTTCTGCCTATGGTTCTGAACATGGTTCTGCATACACTTGTCAGAGTTTTAAAATTAGGGTTATTGCTTAAGGCTTCATTCAGGATTCAGGCATCCACATTAAATCAACTTTGCAATTCAATGCTAAAAAGCAGCTAAGAATGTATCAAAACAATTCCCCTGATAACATACATCCTTTGTGCATAAGGAAATACTTCTTATTACATGTAATGTAGACACTTTTTCACGTTCTCACAAATATAATGAGAGAAAAATGTATAACAGAAGGAGCAAAGTCATTTTTCACAGGAAGTCTCCTGGTAAAAACCAACACATGTAAATTGCATTGGCCAAGAATCGTAGCTCGTAAAAAGAAAGAAATGTAGCACTGAACAATCAATTCACATGCTTTCCAAAGTTGTTTGATGCAACTACACAAACTAATTGTCTATTGGATATAAAGGGGTGAAGGCAAAGTTTAAAGAGAAACTTTCTTTTCAAAGCACTGTTGAACTATCAGTTTTTAGAATGTCTCAATTTAAACACCTTGAACATTCAGCCATAAAAGCCAAGAACCTGGCCAAATATAACATTTACGTGCATTGGCCGGGAATCGGACCCGGGTCTCCCGCGTGGCAGGCGAGAATTCTACCACTGAACCACCAATGCTTACAAAGTCTGCAGCGGTTCTACATATGGTCCTGCATATGGTTCTTTATAAGGTTCTGCACATGGTTCTGCATACAGTTGTCAGAGTTTTAAATTAGGGTTATTGCTCAAGGCTTCATTCAGGATTCAGGCATCCACATTAAATCAACCTTGCAATCCAATGCTATAAAGCAGCTAAGAATGTATCAAAACAATTCCCCTGATAACATACATCCTTTGTACATAAGGAAATACTTCGTATTACATGTAATGTAGACACTTTTTCACGTTCTCACAAATATAATGAGAGAAAAATATATAACAGAAGGAGCAAAGTCATTTTTCACAGGAAGTCTCCTGGTACAAACCAGCACATGTAAATTGCATTGGCCAAGAATCGTAGCTGGTAAAAATAAAGAAATGTAGCACTGACCAATCAATTCACATGCTTTCCAAAGTTGTTTGATGCAAATACACAAACTAAATGTCTATTGGATATAAAGCGATGAAGGCAAAGTTTAAAGAGAACCTTTCTTTTCAAAGCACTGTTGAACTATCAATTTTAGAACGTCTCAATTTAAACACCTTGAACATTCAGCCATAACAGCCAAGAACCTGGCCAAATATAACATTTACGTGCATTGGCCCCAAGTATCCCGCGTGGCAGGCGAGAATTCTACCACTGAACCACCAATGCTTACAAGTTCTACAGTGGTTCTACATATGGTCCTGCATATTGCTCAAGGCTTCATTCAGGATTCAGTCATTCACATTAATAGTAAATCAACCTTGCAATCCAATGCTAAAAAGCAGCTAAGAATGTATCAAAACAATTCGCCTGATAACATACATCCTTTGTGCATAAGGAAATACTTCTTATTACATGTAATATAGACACTTTTTCACGTTCTCACAAATATAATGAGAGAAAAATGTATAACAGAAGGAGCAAAGTCATTTTTCACAGGAAGTCTCCTGGTACAAACCAGCACATGTAAATTGCATTGGCCAAGAATCGTAGCTGGTAAAAAGAAAGAAATGTAGCACTGACCAATCACTTCACATATTTTCCAAAGTTGTTTGATGCAACTACAAAAACTAATTGTCTATTGGATATAAAGGGGTGAAGGCAAAGTTTAAAGAGAAACTTTCTTTTCAAAGCACTGTTGAACTATCAATTTTTAGGATGTCTCAATTTAAACACCTTGAACATTCAGCCATAACAGCCAAGAACCTGGCCAAATATAACATTGATGTGCACTGGCCGGGAATCGGACCCGGGTCTCACGCGTGGCAGGCGAGAATTCTACCACTGAACCACCAATGCTTACAAGTTCTGCAGCGGTTCTACATATGGTCCTGCATATGGTTCTTTATAAGGTTCTGCACATGGTTCTGCATACAGTTGTCAGAGGTTTAAATTAGGGTTATTGCTCAAGGCTTCATTCAGGATTCAGGCATCCACATTAAATCAACCTTGCAATCCAATGCTATAAAGCAGCTAAGAATGTATCAAAACAATTCCCCTGATAACATACATCCTTTGTGCATAAGGAAATACTTCGTATTACATGTAATGTAGACACTTTTTCACGTTCTCACAAATATAATGAGAGAAAAATATATAACAGAAGGAGCAAAGTCATTTTTCACAGGAAGTCTCCTGGTACAAACCAGCACATGTAAATTGCATTGGCCAAGAATCGTAGCTGGTAAAAATAAAGAAATGTAGCACTGACCAATCAATTCACATGCTTTCCAAAGTTGTTTGATGCAACTACACAAACTAAATGTCTATTTGATATAAAGGGGTGAAGGCAAAGTTTAAAGAGAACCTTTCTTTTCAAAGCACTGTTGAACTATCAATTTTAGAACGTCTCAATTTAAACACCTTGAACATTCAGCCATAACAGCCAAGAACCTGGCCAAATATAACATTTACGTGCATTGGCCCCAAGTATCCCGCGTGGCAGGCGAGAATTCTACCACTGAACCACCAATGCTTACAAGTTCAGCAGTGGTTCTACATATGGTCCTGCATATGGTTCTTTATAAGGTTCTGCACATGGTTCTGCATACAGTTGTCAGAGTTTTAAATTAGGGTTATTGCTCAAGGCTTCATTCAGGATTCAGGCATCCACATTAATAGTAAATCAACCTTGCAATCCAATGCTAAAAAGCAGCTAAGAATGTATCAAAACAATTCCCCTGATAACATACATCCTTTGTGCATAAGGAAATACTTCTTATTACATGTAATGTAGACACTTTTTCAGAAAACATCATCTCACAAATATAATGAGAGAAAAATGTATAACAGAAGGAGCAAAGTCATTTTTCACAGGAAGTCTCCTGGTAAAAACCAGCACATGTAAATTGCATTGGCCATGAATCGTAGCTGGTAAAAAGAAAGAAATGTAGCACTGACCAATCAATTCACATGCTTTCCAAAGTTGTTTGATGCAACTACCCAAACTAAATGTCTATTGGATATAAAGGGGTGAAGGCAAAGTTTAAAGAGAAGCTATTTTGTGAAAAGCTCTGTTGAACTATCAATTTTTAGAACGTCTCAATTTAAACACCTTGAACATTCAGCCATAACAGCCAAGAACCTGGCAAAATATAACATTTACATGCATTGGCCGGGAATCGGACCCGGGTCTCCCGCTCGGAAGGTGAGAATTCTACCACTGAACCACCAATGATTGCAAGATCTGTAGTGGTTCTACATATGGTCCTGCATATGGTTCTTTATAAGGTTCTGCCTATGGTTCTGAACATGGTTCTGCATACAGTTGTCAGAGTTTTAAACTTAGGGTTATTGCTCAAGGCTTCATTCAGGATTCAGGCATCCACATTAAATAAACCTTGCAATCCAATGCTAAAAAGCAGCTAAGAATGTATGAAAACAATTCCCCTGATAACATACATTCTTTGTGCATAAGGAAATACTTCTTATTACATGTAATGTAGACACTTTTTCACGTTCTCACAAATATAATGAGAGAAAAATGTATAACAGAAGGAGCAAAGTCATTTTTCACAGGAAGTCTCTTGGTACAAACCAGCACATGTAAATTGCATTGGCCATGAATCGTAGCTGGTAAAAAGAAAGAAATGTAGCACTGACAAATCAATTCACATGCTTTCCAAAGTTGTTTGATGCAACTACCCAAACTAAATGTCTATTGGATATAAAGGGGTGAAGGAAAAGTTTAAAGAGAAGCTATTTTGTGCAAAGAACTGTTTAACTATCAATTTTTAGAACGTCTCAATTTAAACACCTTGAACATTCAGCCATAACAGCCAAGAACCTGGCCAAATATAACATTTACGTGCATTGGCTGGGAATCGGACCGGGTCTCCCGCGTGGCAGGCGAGAATTCTACCACTGAACCACCAATGCTTCCAAGTTCAGCACTGGTTCTACATATGATCCTGCATATGGTTCTTTATAAGGTTCTGCCTATGGTTCTGCATACAGTTGTCAGAGTTTTAAACTTAGGGTTATTGCTCAAGGCTTCATTCAGGATTCAGGCATCCACATTAAATCAACCTTGCAATCCAATGCTAAAAAGCAGCTAAGAATGTATCAAAACAATTCCACTGATAACATACATCCTTTGTGCATAAGGAAATACTTCTTATTACATGTAATGTAGACACTTTTTCACGTTCTCACAAATAAAATGAGAGAAAAATGTATAACAGAAGGAGCAAAGTCATTTTTCACAGGAAGTCTCCTGGTACAAAACAGCACATGTAAATTGCATTGGCCAAGATTCGTAGTTGGTAAAAAGAAAGAAATGTAGCACTGACCAATCAATTCACATGCTTTCCAAAGTTGTTTGATGCAACTACCCAAACTAAATGTCTATTGGATATAAAGGGGTGAAGGCAAAGTTTAAAGAGAAGCTATTTTGTGCAAAGAACTGTTGAACTATCAATTTTTAGAACGTCTCAATTTAAACACCTTGAACATTCAGCCATAACATCCAAGAACCTGGCCAAACATAACATTGACGTGCTTTGGCCGGGAATCGGACCCGGGTCTCCCGCGTGGGAGGCGAGAATTCTACCACTGAACCACCAATGCTTGCAAGTTCAGTAGCGGTTCTACATATGGTCCTGCATATGGTTCTTTATAAGGTTCTGCACATGGTTCTGAACATGGTTCTTCATACAGTTGTCAGAGTTTTAAATTAGGGTTATTGCTCAAGGCTTCATTCAGGATTCAGGCATCCACATTAATAGTAAATCAACCTTGCAATCCAATGCTAAAAAGCAGCTAAGAATGTATCAAAACAATACCCTGATAACATACATCCTTTGTTCATAAGGAAATACTTCTTATTACATGTAATGTAGACACTTTTTCAGAAAACATCATCTCACAAATATAATGAGAGAAAAATGTATAACAGAAGGAGCAAAGTCATTTTTCACAGGAAGTCTCCTGGTACAAACCAGCACATGTAAATTGCATTGGCCATGAATCGTAGCTGCTAAAAAGAAAGAAATGTAGCACTGACCAATCAATTCACATGCTTTCCAAAGTTGTTTGATGCAACTACCCAAACTAAATGTCTATTGGATATAAAGGGGTGAAGGCAAAGTTTAAAGAGAAGCTATTTTGTGCAAAGAACTGTTGAACTATCAATTTTTAGAACGTCTCAATTTAAACACCTTGAACATTCAGCCATAACAGCCAAGAAACTGGCCAAATATAACATTTACGTGCATTGGCTGGGAATCGGACCGGGTCTCCCGCGTGGCAGGCGAGAATTCTACCACTGAACCACCAATGCTTCCAAGTTCAGCAGCGGTTCTACATATGGTCCTGCATATGGTTCTTTATAAGGTTCTGCCTATGGTTCTGCATACAGTTGTCAGAGTTTTAAACTTAGGGTTATTGCTCAAGGCTTCATTCAGGATTCAGGCATCCACATTAAATCAACCTTGCAATCCAATGCTAAAAAGCAGCTAAGAATGTATCAAAACAATTCCCCTGATAACATACATCCTTTGTGCATAAAGTAATACTTCTTATTACATGTAATGTAGACACTTTTTCACGTTCTCACAAATATAATGAGAGAAAAATGTATAACAGAAGGAGCAAAGTCATTTTTCACAGGAAGTCTCTTGGTACAAACCAGCACATGTAAATTGCATTGTCCATGAATCGTAGCTGGTAAAAAGAAAGAAATGTAGCACTGACCAATCAATTCACATGCTTTCCAAAGTTGTTTGATGCAACTACCCAAACTAAATGTCTATTGGATATAAAGGGGTGAAGGCAAAGTTTAAAGAGAAGCTATTTTGTGCAATGAACTGTTGAACTATCAATTTTTAGAACGTCTCAATTTAAACACCTTGAACATTCAGCCATAACAGCCAAGAACCTGGCCAAACTTAACATTAACGTACATTGGCCGAGAATCGCACCTGGGTCTCCCGCGTGGGAGGCGAGAATTCTACCACTGAACCACCAATGCTTGCAAGATGAGCAGCGGTTCTACATATGGTCCTGCATATGGTTCTTTATAAGGTTCTGCCTATGGTTCTGAACATGGTTCTTCATACAGTTGTCAGAGTTTTAAATTAGGGTTATTGCTCAAGGCTTCATTCAGGATTCAGGCATCCACATTAAATCAACCTTGCAATCCAATGCTAAAAAGCAGCTAAGAATGTATCAAAACAATTCCCCTGATAACATACATCCTTTGTGCATAAGGAAATACTTCGTATTATATGTAATGTAGACACTTTTTCACGTTCTCACAAATATAATGAGACAAAAATGTATAACAGAAGGAGCAAAGTCATTTTTCACAGGAAGTCTCCTGGTACAAACCAGCACATGTAAATTGCATTGGCCAAGAATCGTAGCTGGTAAAAAGAAAGAAATGTAGCACTGACCAATCAATTCACATGCTTTCCAAAGTTGTTTGATGCAACTACCCAAACTAAATGTCTATTGGATATAAAGGGGTAAAGGCAAAGTTTAAAGAGAAGCTATTTTTTGCAAAGAACTGTTGAACTATAAATTTTTAGAACGTCTCAATTTAAACACCTTGAACATTCAGCCATAACAGCCAAGAACCTGGCCAAACATAACATTGACATGCATTGGCCTGGAATCAGACCCGGGTCTCCCACGTGGGAGGCGAGAATTCTACCACTGGACCACCAATGCTTGCAAGATCAGCAGCGGTTCTACATATGGTCCTGCATATGGTTCTTTATAAGGTTCTGCACATGGTTCTGAACATGGTTCTTCATACAGTTGTCAGAGTTTTAAACTTAGGGTTATTGCTCAAGGCTTCATTCAGGATTCAGGCATCCACATTAAATCAACCTTGCAATCCAATGCTAAAAAGCAGCTAAGAATGTATCAAAACAATTCCCCTGATAACATACATCCTTTGTGTATAAGGAAATACTTCTTATTACATGTAATGTAGACACTTTTTCACGTTCTCACAAATATAATGAGAGAAAAATATATAACAGAAGGAGCAAAGTCATTTTTCACAGGAAGTCTCCTGGTACAAACCAGCACATGTAAAATGCATTGGCCATGAATCGTAGCTGCTAAAAAGAAAGAAATGTAGCACTGACCAATCAATTCACATGCTTTCCAAAGTTGTTTGATGCAACTACCCAAACTAAATGTCTATTGGATATAAAGGGGTGAAGGCAAAGTTTAAAGAGAAGCTATTTTGTGCAAAGAACTGTTGAACTATCAATTTTTAGAACGTCTCAATTTAAACACCTTGAACATTCAGCCATAACAGCCAAGAACCTGGCCAAACATAACATTGACGTGCATTGGCCGAGAATCAGACACGGGTCTCCCGCGTGGGAGTCAAGAATTCTACCACTGAACCACCAATGCTTGCAAGGTCAGCAGCGATTCTACATATGGTCCTGCATATGGTTCTTTATAAGGTTCTGCACATGGTTCTGCATACAGTTGTCAGAGTTTTAAATTAGGGTTATTGCTCAAGGCTTCATTCAGGATTCAGGCATCCACATTAAATCAACCTTGCAATCCAATGCTAAAAAGCAGCTAAGAATGTATCAAAACAATTCCCCTGATAACATACATCCTTTGTGCATAAGGAAATACTTCGTATTACATGTAGACACTTTTTCACGTTCTCACAAATATAATGAGACAAAAATGTATAACAGAAGGAGCAGTGTCATTTTTCACAGGAAGTCTCCTGGTACAAACAAGCACATGTAAATTGCATTGGCCAAGAATCGTAGCTGGTAAAAAGAAAGAAATGTAGCACTGACCAATCAATTCACATGCTTTCCAAAGTTGTTTGATGCAACTACCCAAACTAAATGTCTATTGGATATAAAGGGGTGAAGGCAAAGTTTAAAGAGAAGCTATTTCGTGCAAAGAACTGTTGAACTATAAATTTTTAGAATGTCTCAATTTAAACACCTTGAACATTCAGCCAAGAACCTGGCCATATATAACATTTACGTGGATTGGCCAGGAATCAGACCCAGTTCTCCCACGTGGCAGGCGAGAATTCTACCACTGAACCACCAATGCTTGCAAGAGCAGCGGCGGTTCTACATATGGTCCTGCATATGGTTCTTTATAAGGTTCTGCCTATGGTTCTGCATACAGTTGTCAGAGTTTTAAAATTAGGGTTATTGCTTAAGGCTTCATTCAGGATTCAGGCATCCACATTAAATCAACCTTGCAATCCAATGCTAAAAAGCAGCTAAGAATGTATCAAAACAATTCCCCTGATAACATACATCCTTTGTGTATAAGGAAATACTTCGTATTACATGTAATGTAGACACGTTTTCACGTTCTCACAAATATAATGAGAGAAAAATGTATAACAGAAGGAGCAAAGTCATTTTTCACAGGAAGTCTCTTGGTACAAACCAGCACATGTAAAATGCATTGGCCATGAATCGTAGCTGCTAAAAAGAAAGAAATGTAGCACTGACCAATCAATTCACATGCTTTCCAAAGTTGTTTGATGCAACTACCCAAACTAAATGTCTATTGGATATAAAGGGGTGAAGGCAAAGTTTAAAGAGAAGCTATTTTGTGCAAAGAACTGTTGAACTATCAATTTTTAGAACGTCTCAATTTAAACACCTTGAACATTCAGCCATAACAGCCAAGAACCTGGCCAAACATAACATTAACATGCATTGGCCGAGAATCAGACCCAGGTCTCCCGCGTGGGAGGCGAGAATTCTACCACTGAACCACCAATGCTTGCAAGATGAGCAGCGGTTCTACATATGGTCCTGCATATGGTTCTTTATAAGGTTCTGCCTATGGTTCTGAACATGGTTCTTCATACAGTTGTCAGAGTTTTAAATTAGGGTTATTGCTCAAGGCTTCATTCAGGATTCAGGCATCCACATTAAATCAACCTTGCAATCCAATGCTAAAAAGCAGCTAAGAATGTATCAAAACAATTCCCCTGATAACATACATCCTTTGTGTATAAGGAAATACTTCGTATTACATGTAATGTAGACACGTTTTCACGTTCTCACAAATATAATGAGAGAAAAATGTATAACAGAAGGAGCAAAGTCATTTTTCACAGGAAGTCTCTTGGTACAAACCAGCACATGTAAAATGCATTGGCCATGAATCGTAGCTGCTAAAAAGAAAGAAATGTAGCACTGACCAATCAATTCACATGCTTTCCAAAGTTGTTTGATGCAACTACCCAAACTAAATGTCTATTGGATATAAAGGGGTGAAGGCAAAGTTTAAAGAGAAGCTATTTTGTGCAAAGAACTGTGGAACAATCAATTTTTAGAACGTCTCAATTTAAACACCTTGAACATTCAGCCATAACAGCCAAGAACCTGGCCAAACATAACATTAACGTGCATTGGCCGAGAATCAGACCCAGGTCTCCCTCGTGGGAGGCGAGAATTCTACCACTGAACCACCAATGCTTGCAAGATGAGCAGCGGTTCTACATATGGTCCTGCATATGGTTCTTTATAAGGTTCTGCCTATGGTTCTGAACATGGTTCTTAATACAGTTGTCAGAGTTTTAAATTAGGGTTATTGCTCAAGGCTTCATTCAGGATTCAAGCATCCACATTAAATCAACCTTGCAATCCAATGCTAAAAAGCAGCTAAGAATGTATCAAAACAATTCCCCTGATAACATACATCCTTTGTGCATAAGGAAATACTTCTTATTACATGTAATGTCGACACTTTTTCAGAAAACATCATCTCACAAATATAATGAGAGAAAAATGTATAACAGAAGGAGCAAAGTCATTTTTCACAGGAAGTCTCCTGGTACAAACCAGCACATGTAAATTGCATTGGCCATGAATCGTAGCTGCTAAAAAGAAAGAAATGTAGCACTGACCAATCAATTCACATGCTTTCCAAAGTTGTTTGATGCAACTACCCAAACTAAATGTCTATTGGATATAAAGGGGTGAAGGCAAAGTTTAAAGAGAAGCTATTTTGTGCAAAGAACTGTTGAACTATCAATTTTTAGAACGTCTCAATTTAAACACCTTGAACATTCAGCCATAACAGCCAAGAAACTGGCCAAATATAACATTTACGTGCATTGGCTGGGAATCGGACCGGGTCTCCCGCGTGGCAGGCGAGAATTCTACCACTGAACCACCAATGCTTCCAAGTTCAGCAGCGGTTCCACATATGGTCCTGCATATGGTTCTTTATAAGGTTCTGCCTATGGTTCTGCATACAGTTGTCAGAGTTTTAAACTTAGGGTTATTGCTCAAGGCTTCATTCAGGATTCAGGCATCCACATTAAATCAACCTTGCAATCCAATGCTAAAAAGCAGCTAAGAATGTATCAAAACAATTCCCCTGATAACATACATCCTTTGTGCATAAAGTAATACTTCTTATTACATGTAATGTAGACACTTTTTCACGTTCTCACAAATATAATGAGAGAAAAATGTATAACAGAAGGAGCAAAGTCATTTTTCACAGGAAGTCTCTTGGTACAAACCAGCACATGTAAATTGCATTGTCCATGAATCGTAGCTGGTAAAAAGAAAGAAATGTAGCACTGACCAATCAATTCACATGCTTTCCAAAGTTGTTTGATGCAACTACCCAAACTAAATGTCTATTGGATATAAAGGGGTGAAGGCAAAGTTTAAAGAGAAGCTATTTTGTGCAATGAACTGTTGAACTATCAATTTTTAGAACGTCTCAATTTAAACACCTTGAACATTCAGCCATAACAGCCAAGAACCTGGCCAAACTTAACATTAACGTACATTGGCCGAGAATCGCACCTGGGTCTCCCGCGTGGGAGGCGAGAATTCTACCACTGAACCACCAATGCTTGCAAGATGAGCAGCGGTTCTACATATGGTCCTGCATATGGTTCTTTATAAGGTTCTGCCTATGGTTCTGAACATGGTTCTTCATACAGTTGTCAGAGTTTTAAATTAGGGTTATTGCTCAAGGCTTCATTCAGGATTCAGGCATCCACATTAAATCAACCTTGCAATCCAATGCTAAAAAGCAGCTAAGAATGTATCAAAACAATTCCCCTGATAACATACATCCTTTGTGTATAAGGAAATACTTCGTATTACATGTAATGTAGACACGTTTTCACGTTCTCACAAATATAATGAGAGAAAAATGTATAACAGAAGGAGCAAAGTCATTTTTCACAGGAAGTCTCTTGGTACAAACCAGCACATGTAAAATGCATTGGCCATGAATCGTAGCTGCTAAAAAGAAAGAAATGTAGCACTGACCAATCAATTCACATGCTTTCCAAAGTTGTTTGATGCAACTACCCAAACTAAATGTCTATTGGATATAAAGGGGTGAAGGCAAAGTTTAAAGAGAAGCTATTTTGTGCAAAGAACTGTGGAACAATCAATTTTTAGAACGTCTCAATTTAAACACCTTGAACATTCAGCCATAACAGCCAAGAACCTGGCCAAACTTAACATTAACGTACATTGGCCGAGAATCGCACCTGGGTCTCCCGCGTGGGAGGCGAGAATTCTACCACTGAACCACCAATGCTTGCAAGATGAGCAGCGGTTCTACATATGGTCCTGCATATGGTTCTTTATAAGGTTCTGCCTATGGTTCTGAACATGGTTCTTCATACAGTTGTCAGAGTTTTAAATTAGGGTTATTGCTCAAGGCTTCATTCAGGATTCAGGCATCCACATTAAATCAACCTTGCAATCCAATGCTAAAAAGCAGCTAAGAATGTATCAAAACAATTCCCCTGATAACATACATCCTTTGTGTATAAGGAAATACTTCGTATTACATGTAATGTAGACACGTTTTCACGTTCTCACAAATATAATGAGAGAAAAATGTATAACAGAAGGAGCAAAGTCATTTTTCACAGGAAGTCTCTTGGTACAAACCAGCACATGTAAAATGCATTGGCCATGAATCGTAGCTGCTAAAAAGAAAGAAATGTAGCACTGACCAATCAATTCACATGCTTTCCAAAGTTGTTTGATGCAACTACCCAAACTAAATGTCTATTGGATATAAAGGGGTGAAGGCAAAGTTTAAAGAGAAGCTATTTTGTGCAAAGAACTGTGGAACAATCAATTTTTAGAACGTCTCAATTTAAACACCTTGAACATTCAGCCATAACAGCCAAGAACCTGGCCAAACTTAACATTAACGTACATTGGCCGAGAATCGCACCTGGGTCTCCCGCGTGGGAGGCGAGAATTCTACCACTGAACCACCAATGCTTGCAAGATGAGCAGCGGTTCTACATATGGTCCTGCATATGGTTCTTTATAAGGTTCTGCCTATGGTTCTGAACATGGTTCTTCATACAGTTGTCAGAGTTTTAAATTAGGGTTATTGCTCAAGGCTTCATTCAGGATTCAGGCATCCACATTAAATCAACCTTGCAATCCAATGCTAAAAAGCAGCTAAGAATGTATCAAAACAATTCCCCTGATAACATACATCCTTTGTGCATAAGGAAATACTTCGTATTATATGTAATGTAGACACTTTTTCACGTTCTCACAAATATAATGAGACAAAAATGTATAACAGAAGGAGCAAAGTCATTTTTCACAGGAAGTCTCCTGGTACAAACCAGCACATGTAAATTGCATTGGCCAAGAATCGTAGCTGGTAAAAAGAAAGAAATGTAGCACTGACCAATCAATTCACATGCTTTCCAAAGTTGTTTGATGCAACTACCCAAACTAAATGTCTATTGGATATAAAGGGGTAAAGGCAAAGTTTAAAGAGAAGCTATTTTTTGCAAAGAACTGTTGAACTATAAATTTTTAGAACGTCTCAATTTAAACACCTTGAACATTCAGCCATAACAGCCAAGAACCTGGCCAAACATAACATTGACATGCATTGGCCTGGAATCAGACCCGGGTCTCCCACGTGGGAGGCGAGAATTCTACCACTGGACCACCAATGCTTGCAAGATCAGCAGCGGTTCTACATATGGTCCTGCATATGGTTCTTTATAAGGTTCTGCACATGGTTCTGAACATGGTTCTTCATACAGTTGTCAGAGTTTTAAACTTAGGGTTATTGCTCAAGGCTTCATTCAGGATTCAGGCATCCACATTAAATCAACCTTGCAATCCAATGCTAAAAAGCAGCTAAGAATGTATCAAAACAATTCCCCTGATAACATACATCCTTTGTGTATAAGGAAATACTTCTTATTACATGTAATGTAGACACTTTTTCACGTTCTCACAAATATAATGAGAGAAAAATATATAACAGAAGGAGCAAAGTCATTTTTCACAGGAAGTCTCCTGGTACAAACCAGCACATGTAAAATGCATTGGCCATGAATCGTAGCTGCTAAAAAGAAAGAAATGTAGCACTGACCAATCAATTCACATGCTTTCCAAAGTTGTTTGATGCAACTACCCAAACTAAATGTCTATTGGATATAAAGGGGTGAAGGCAAAGTTTAAAGAGAAGCTATTTTGTGCAAAGAACTGTTGAACTATCAATTTTTAGAACGTCTCAATTTAAACACCTTGAACATTCAGCCATAACAGCCAAGAACCTGGCCAAACATAACATTGACGTGCATTGGCCGAGAATCAGACACGGGTCTCCCGCGTGGGAGTCAAGAATTCTACCACTGAACCACCAATGCTTGCAAGGTCAGCAGCGATTCTACATATGGTCCTGCATATGGTTCTTTATAAGGTTCTGCACATGGTTCTGCATACAGTTGTCAGAGTTTTAAATTAGGGTTATTGCTCAAGGCTTCATTCAGGATTCAGGCATCCACATTAAATCAACCTTGCAATCCAATGCTAAAAAGCAGCTAAGAATGTATCAAAACAATTCCCCTGATAACATACATCCTTTGTGCATAAGGAAATACTTCGTATTACATGTAGACACTTTTTCACGTTCTCACAATTATAATGAGACAAAAATGTATAACAGAAGGAGCAGTGTCATTTTTCACAGGAAGTCTCCTGGTACAAACAAGCACATGTAAATTGCATTGGCCAAGAATCGTAGCTGGTAAAAAGAAAGAAATGTAGCACTGACCAATCAATTCACATGCTTTCCAAAGTTGTTTGATGCAACTACCCAAACTAAATGTCTATTGGATATAAAGGGGTGAAGGCAAAGTTTAAAGAGAAGCTATTTCGTGCAAAGAACTGTTGAACTATAAATTTTTAGAATGTCTCAATTTAAACACCTTGAACATTCAGCCAAGAACCTGGCCATATATAACATTTACGTGGATTGGCCAGGAATCAGACCCAGTTCTCCCACGTGGCAGGCGAGAATTCTACCACTGAACCACCAATGCTTGCAAGAGCAGCGGCGGTTCTACATATGGTCCTGCATATGGTTCTTTATAAGGTTCTGCCTATGGTTCTGCATACAGTTGTCAGAGTTTTAAAATTAGGGTTATTGCTTAAGGCTTCATTCAGGATTCAGGCATCCACATTAAATCAACCTTGCAATCCAATGCTAAAAAGCAGCTAAGAATGTATCAAAACAATTCCCCTGATAACATACATCCTTTGTGTATAAGGAAATACTTCGTATTACATGTAATGTAGACACGTTTTCACGTTCTCACAAATATAATGAGAGAAAAATGTATAACAGAAGGAGCAAAGTCATTTTTCACAGGAAGTCTCTTGGTACAAACCAGCACATGTAAAATGCATTGGCCATGAATCGTAGCTGCTAAAAAGAAAGAAATGTAGCACTGACCAATCAATTCACATGCTTTCCAAAGTTGTTTGATGCAACTACCCAAACTAAATGTCTATTGGATATAAAGGGGTGAAGGCAAAGTTTAAAGAGAAGCTATTTTGTGCAAAGAACTGTTGAACTATCAATTTTTAGAACGTCTCAATTTAAACACCTTGAACATTCAGCCATAACAGCCAAGAACCTGGCCAAACATAACATTAACATGCATTGGCCGAGAATCAGACCCAGGTCTCCCGCGTGGGAGGCGAGAATTCTACCACTGAACCACCAATGCTTGCAAGATGAGCAGCGGTTCTACATATGGTCCTGCATATGGTTCTTTATAAGGTTCTGCCTATGGTTCTGAACATGGTTCTTCATACAGTTGTCAGAGTTTTAAATTAGGGTTATTGCTCAAGGCTTCATTCAGGATTCAGGCATCCACATTAAATCAACCTTGCAATCCAATGCTAAAAAGCAGCTAAGAATGTATCAAAACAATTCCCCTGATAACATACATCCTTTGTGTATAAGGAAATACTTCGTATTACATGTAATGTAGACACGTTTTCACGTTCTCACAAATATAATGAGAGAAAAATGTATAACAGAAGGAGCAAAGTCATTTTTCACAGGAAGTCTCTTGGTACAAACCAGCACATGTAAAATGCATTGGCCATGAATCGTAGCTGCTAAAAAGAAAGAAATGTAGCACTGACCAATCAATTCACATGCTTTCCAAAGTTGTTTGATGCAACTACCCAAACTAAATGTCTATTGGATATAAAGGGGTGAAGGCAAAGTTTAAAGAGAAGCTATTTTGTGCAAAGAACTGTGGAACAATCAATTTTTAGAACGTCTCAATTTAAACACCTTGAACATTCAGCCATAACAGCCAAGAACCTGGCCAAACATAACATTAACGTGCATTGGCCGAGAATCAGACCCAGGTCTCCCTCGTGGGAGGCGAGAATTCTACCACTGAACCACCAATGCTTGCAAGATGAGCAGCGGTTCTACATATGGTCCTGCATATGGTTCTTTATAAGGTTCTGCCTATGGTTCTGAACATGGTTCTTAATACAGTTGTCAGAGTTTTAAATTAGGGTTATTGCTCAAGGCTTCATTCAGGATTCAAGCATCCACATTAAATCAACCTTGCAATCCAATGCTAAAAAGCAGCTAAGAATGTATCAAAACAATTCCCCTGATAACATACATCCTTTGTGCATAAGGAAATACTTCTTATTACATGTAATGTCGACACTTTTTCAGAAAACATCATCTCACAAATATAATGAGAGAAAAATGTATAACAGAAGGAGCAAAGTCATTTTTCACAGGAAGTCTCCTGGTACAAACCAGCACATGTAAATTGCATTGGCCATGAATCGTAGCTGCTAAAAAGAAAGAAATGTAGCACTGACCAATCAATTCACATGCTTTCCAAAGTTGTTTGATGCAACTACCCAAACTAAATGTCTATTGGATATAAAGGGGTGAAGGCAAAGTTTAAAGAGAAGCTATTTTGTGCAAAGAACTGTTGAACTATCAATTTTTAGAACGTCTCAATTTAAACACCTTGAACATTCAGCCATAACAGCCAAGAAACTGGCCAAATATAACATTTACGTGCATTGGCTGGGAATCGGACCGGGTCTCCCGCGTGGCAGGCGAGAATTCTACCACTGAACCACCAATGCTTCCAAGTTCAGCAGCGGTTCCACATATGGTCCTGCATATGGTTCTTTATAAGGTTCTGCCTATGGTTCTGCATACAGTTGTCAGAGTTTTAAACTTAGGGTTATTGCTCAAGGCTTCATTCAGGATTCAGGCATCCACATTAAATCAACCTTGCAATCCAATGCTAAAAAGCAGCTAAGAATGTATCAAAACAATTCCCCTGATAACATACATCCTTTGTGCATAAAGTAATACTTCTTATTACATGTAATGTAGACACTTTTTCACGTTCTCACAAATATAATGAGAGAAAAATGTATAACAGAAGGAGCAAAGTCATTTTTCACAGGAAGTCTCTTGGTACAAACCAGCACATGTAAATTGCATTGTCCATGAATCGTAGCTGGTAAAAAGAAAGAAATGTAGCACTGACCAATCAATTCACATGCTTTCCAAAGTTGTTTGATGCAACTACCCAAACTAAATGTCTATTGGATATAAAGGGGTGAAGGCAAAGTTTAAAGAGAAGCTATTTTGTGCAATGAACTGTTGAACTATCAATTTTTAGAACGTCTCAATTTAAACACCTTGAACATTCAGCCATAACAGCCAAGAACCTGGCCAAACTTAACATTAACGTACATTGGCCGAGAATCGCACCTGGGTCTCCCGCGTGGGAGGCGAGAATTCTACCACTGAACCACCAATGCTTGCAAGATGAGCAGCGGTTCTACATATGGTCCTGCATATGGTTCTTTATAAGGTTCTGCCTATGGTTCTGAACATGGTTCTTCATACAGTTGTCAGAGTTTTAAATTAGGGTTATTGCTCAAGGCTTCATTCAGGATTCAGGCATCCACATTAAATCAACCTTGCAATCCAATGCTAAAAAGCAGCTAAGAATGTATCAAAACAATTCCCCTGATAACATACATCCTTTGTGTATAAGGAAATACTTCGTATTACATGTAATGTAGACACGTTTTCACGTTCTCACAAATATAATGAGAGAAAAATGTATAACAGAAGGAGCAAAGTCATTTTTCACAGGAAGTCTCTTGGTACAAACCAGCACATGTAAAATGCATTGGCCATGAATCGTAGCTGCTAAAAAGAAAGAAATGTAGCACTGACCAATCAATTCACATGCTTTCCAAAGTTGTTTGATGCAACTACCCAAACTAAATGTCTATTGGATATAAAGGGGTGAAGGCAAAGTTTAAAGAGAAGCTATTTTGTGCAAAGAACTGTGGAACAATCAATTTTTAGAACGTCTCAATTTAAACACCTTGAACATTCAGCCATAACAGCCAAGAACCTGGCCAAACATAACATTAACGTGCATTGGCCGAGAATCAGACCCAGGTCTCCCTCGTGGGAGGCGAGAATTCTACCACTGAACCACCAATGCTTGCAAGATGAGCAGCGGTTCTACATATGGTCCTGCATATGGTTCTTTATAAGGTTCTGCCTATGGTTCTGAACATGGTTCTTAATACAGTTGTCAGAGTTTTAAATTAGGGTTATTGCTCAAGGCTTCATTCAGGATTCAAGCATCCACATTAAATCAACCTTGCAATCCAATGCTAAAAAGCAGCTAAGAATGTATCAAAACAATTCCCCTGATAACATACATCCTTTGTGCATAAGGAAATACTTCTTATTACATGTAATGTCGACACTTTTTCAGAAAACATCATCTCACAAATATAATGAGAGAAAAATGTATATCAGAAGGAGCAAAGTCATTTTTCACAGGAAGTCTCCTGGTACAAACCAGCACAGGTAAATTGCATTGGCCAAGAATCGTAGCTGGTAAAAAGAAAGAAATGTAGCACTGACCAATCAATTCACATGCTTTCCAAAGTTGTTTGATGCAACTACCCAAACTAAATGTCTATTGGATATAAAGGGGTGAAGGCAAAGTTTAAAGAGAAGCTATTTTTTGCAAAGCACTGTTGAACTATCAATTTTTAGAACGTCTCAATTTAAACACCTTGAACATTCAGCCGTAACAGCCAAGAAACTGGCCAAACATAAAATTGACGTGTATTGGCCGAGAATCGGACGCGGGTCTCCCGCGTGGCAGGCGAGAATTCTACCACTGAACCACCAAAGCTTGCAAGATCAGCAGCGGTTCTACATATGGTCCTGCATATGGTTCTTTATAAGGTTCTGCACATGGTTCTGCATACAGTTGTCAGAGTTTTAAATTAGGGTTATTGCTCAAGGCTTCATTCAGGATTCAGGCATCCACATTAAATCAACCTTGCAATCCAATGCTAAAAAGCAGCTAAGAATGTATCAAAACAATTCCCCTGATAACATACATCCTTTGTGCATAAGGAAATACTTCGTATTACATGTAGACACTTTTTCACGTTCTCACAAATATAATGAGACAAAAATGTATAACAGAAGGAGCAGTGTCATTTTTCACAGGAAGTCTCCTGGTACAAACAAGCACATGTAAATTGCATTGGCCAAGAATCGTAGCTGGTAAAAAGAAAGAAATGTAGCACTGACCAATCAATTCACATGCTTTCCAAAGTTGTTTGATGCAACTACCCAAACTAAATGTCAATTGGACATAAAGGGGTGAAGGCAAAGTTTAAAGAGAAGCTATTTCGTGCAAAGAACTGTTGAACTATCAATTTTAAGAATGTCTCAATTTAAACACCTTGAACATTCAGCCATAACAGCCAAGAACCTGGCCATATATAACATTTACGTGGATTGGCCAGGAATCGGACCCAGTTCTCCCGCGTGGCAGGCGAGAATTCTACCACTGAACCACCAATGCTTGCAAGTTCAGCGGCGGTTCTACATATGGTCCTGCATATGGTTCTTTATAAGGTTCTGCCTATGGTTCTGCATACAGTTGTCAGAGTTTTAAAATTAGGGTTATTGCTTAAGGCTTCATTCAGGATTCAGGCATCCACATTAAATCAACCTTGCAATCCAATGCTAAAAAGCAGCTAAGAATGTATCAAAACAATTCCCCTGATAACATACATCCTTTGTGTATAAGGAAATACTTCGTATTACATGTAATGTAGACACGTTTTCACGTTCTCACAAATATAATGAGAGAAAAATGTATAACAGAAGGAGCAAAGTCATTTTTCACAGGAAGTCTCTTGGTACAAACCAGCACATGTAAAATGCATTGGCCATGAATCGTAGCTGCTAAAAAGAAAGAAATGTAGCACTGACCAATCAATTCACATGCTTTCCAAAGTTGTTTGATGCAACTACCCAAACTAAATGTCTATTGGATATAAAGGGGTGAAGGCAAAGTTTAAAGAGAAGCTATTTTGTGCAAAGAACTGTTGAACTATCAATTTTTAGAACGTCTCAATTTAAACACCTTGAACATTCAGCCATAACAGCCAAGAAACTGGCCAAACATAACATTAACGTGCATTGGCCGAGAATCAGACCCAGGTCTCCCGCGTGGGAGGCGAGAATTCTACCACTGAACCACCAATGCTTGCAAGATGAGCAGCGGTTCTACATATGGTCCTGCATATGGTTCTTTATAAGGTTCTGCCTATGGTTCTGAACATGGTTCTTCATACAGTTGTCAGAGTTTTAAATTAGGGTTATTGCTCAAGGCTTCATTCAGGATTCAGGCATCCACATTAAATCAACCTTGCAATCCAATGCTAAAAAGCAGCTAAGAATGTATCAAAACAATTCCCCTGATAACATACATCCTTTGTGTATAAGGAAATACTTCGTATTACATGTAATGTAGACACGTTTTCACGTTCTCACAAATATAATGAGAGAAAAATGTATAACAGAAGGAGCAAAGTCATTTTTCACAGGAAGTCTCTTGGTACAAACCAGCACATGTAAAATGCATTGGCCATGAATCGTAGCTGCTAAAAAGAAAGAAATGTAGCACTGACCAATCAATTCACATGCTTTCCAAAGTTGTTTGATGCAACTACCCAAACTAAATGTCTATTGGATATAAAGGGGTGAAGGCAAAGTTTAAAGAGAAGCTATTTTGTGCAAAGAACTGTGGAACAATCAATTTTTAGAACGTCTCAATTTAAACACCTTGAACATTCAGCCATAACAGCCAAGAACCTGGCCAAACATAACATTAACGTGCATTGGCCGAGAATCAGACCCAGGTCTCCCTTGTGGGAGGCGAGAATTCTACCACTGAACCACCAATGCTTGCAAGATGAGCAGCGGTTCTACATATGGTCCTGCATATGGTTCTTTATAAGGTTCTGCCTATGGTTCTGAACATGGTTCTTAATACAGTTGTCAGAGTTTTAAATTAGGGTTATTGCTCAAGGCTTCATTCAGGATTCAAGCATCCACATTAAATCAACCTTGCAATCCAATGCTAAAAAGCAGCTAAGAATGTATCAAAACAATTCCCCTGATAACATACATCCTTTGTGCATAAGGAAATACTTCTTATTACATGTAATGTCGACACTTTTTCAGAAAACATCATCTCACAAATATAATGAGAGAAAAATGTATAACAGAAGGAGCAAAGTCATTTTTCACAGGAAGTCTCCTGGTACAAACCAGCACATGTAAATTGCATTGGCCATGAATCGTAGCTGCTAAAAAGAAAGAAATGTAGCACTGACCAATCAATTCACATGCTTTCCAAAGTTGTTTGATGCAACTACCCAAACTAAATGTCTATTGGATATAAAGGGGTGAAGGCAAAGTTTAAAGAGAAGCTATTTTGTGCAAAGAACTGTTGAACTATCAATTTTTAGAACGTCTCAATTTAAACACCTTGAACATTCAGCCATAACAGCCAAGAAACTGGCCAAATATAACATTTACGTGCATTGGCTGGGAATCGGACCGGGTCTCCCGCGTGGCAGGCGAGAATTCTACCACTGAACCACCAATGCTTCCAAGTTCAGCAGCGGTTCTACATATGGTCCTGCATATGGTTCTTTATAAGGTTCTGCCTATGGTTCTGCATACAGTTGTCAGAGTTTTAAACTTAGGGTTATTGCTCAAGGCTTCATTCAGGATTCAGGCATCCACATTAAATCAACCTTGCAATCCAATGCTAAAAAGCAGCTAAGAATGTATCAAAACAATTCCCCTGATAACATACATCCTTTGTGCATAAAGTAATACTTCTTATTACATGTAATGTAGACACTTTTTCACGTTCTCACAAATATAATGAGAGAAAAATGTATAACAGAAGGAGCAAAGTCATTTTTCACAGGAAGTCTCTTGGTACAAACCAGCACATGTAAATTGCATTGTCCATGAATCGTAGCTGGTAAAAAGAAAGAAATGTAGCACTGACCAATCAATTCACATGCTTTCCAAAGTTGTTTGATGCAACTACCCAAACTAAATGTCTATTGGATATAAAGGGGTGAAGGCAAAGTTTAAAGAGAAGCTATTTTGTGCAATGAACTGTTGAACTATCAATTTTTAGAACGTCTCAATTTAAACACCTTGAACATTCAGCCATAACAGCCAAGAACCTGGCCAAACTTAACATTAACGTACATTGGCCGAGAATCGCACCTGGGTCTCCCGCGTGGGAGGCGAGAATTCTACCACTGAACCACCAATGCTTGCAAGATGAGCAGTGGTTCTACATATGGTCCTGCATATGGTTCTTTATAAGGTTCTGCCTATGGTTCTGAACATGGTTCTTCATACAGTTGTCAGAGTTTTAAACTTAGGGTTATTGCTCAAGGCTTCATTCAGGATTCAGGCATCCACATTAAATCAACCTTGCAATCCAATGCTAAAAAGCAGCTAAGAATGTATCAAAACAATTCCCCTGATAACATACATCCTTTGTGTATAAGGAAATACTTCTTATTACATGTAATGTAGACACTTTTTCACGTTCTCACAAATATAATGAGAGAAAAATATATAACAGAAGGAGCAAAGTCATTTTTCACAGGAAGTCTCCTGGTACAAACCAGCACATGTAAAATGCATTGGCCATGAATCGTAGCTGCTAAAAAGAAAGAAATGTAGCACTGACCAATCAATTCACATGCTTTCCAAAGTTGTTTGATGCAACTACCCAAACTAAATGTCTATTGGATATAAAGGGGTGAAGGCAAAGTTTAAAGAGAAGCTATTTTGTGCAAAGAACTGTTGAACTATCAATTTTTAGAACGTCTCAATTTAAACACCTTGAACATTCAGCCATAACAGCCAAGAACCTGGCCAAACATAACATTGACGTGCATTGGCCGAGAATCAGACACGGGTCTCCCGCGTGGGAGTCAAGAATTCTACCACTGAACCACCAATGCTTGCAAGGTCAGCAGCGATTCTACATATGGTCCTGCATATGGTTCTTTATAAGGTTCTGCACATGGTTCTGCATACAGTTGTCAGAGTTTTAAATTAGGGTTATTGCTCAAGGCTTCATTCAGGATTCAGGCATCCACATTAAATCAACCTTGCAATCCAATGCTAAAAAGCAGCTAAGAATGTATCAAAACAATTCCCCTGATAACATACATCCTTTGTGCATAAGGAAATACTTCGTATTACATGTAGACACTTTTTCACGTTCTCACAAATATAATGAGACAAAAATGTATAACAGAAGGAGCAGTGTCATTTTTCACAGGAAGTCTCCTGGTACAAACAAGCACATGTAAATTGCATTGGCCAAGAATCGTAGCTGGTAAAAAGAAAGAAATGTAGCACTGACCAATCAATTCACATGCTTTCCAAAGTTGTTTGATGCAACTACCCAAACTAAATGTCTATTGGATATAAAGGGGTGAAGGCAAAGTTTAAAGAGAAGCTATTTCGTGCAAAGAACTGTTGAACTATAAATTTTTAGAATGTCTCAATTTAAACACCTTGAACATTCAGCCAAGAACCTGGCCATATATAACATTTACGTGGATTGGCCAGGAATCAGACCCAGTTCTCCCACGTGGCAGGCGAGAATTCTACCACTGAACCACCAATGCTTGCAAGAGCAGCGGCGGTTCTACATATGGTCCTGCATATGGTTCTTTATAAGGTTCTGCCTATGGTTCTGCATACAGTTGTCAGAGTTTTAAAATTAGGGTTATTGCTTAAGGCTTCATTCAGGATTCAGGCATCCACATTAAATCAACCTTGCAATCCAATGCTAAAAAGCAGCTAAGAATGTATCAAAACAATTCCCCTGATAACATACATCCTTTGTGTATAAGGAAATACTTCGTATTACATGTAATGTAGACACGTTTTCACGTTCTCACAAATATAATGAGAGAAAAATGTATAACAGAAGGAGCAAAGTCATTTTTCACAGGAAGTCTCTTGGTACAAACCAGCACATGTAAAATGCATTGGCCATGAATCGTAGCTGCTAAAAAGAAAGAAATGTAGCACTGACCAATCAATTCACATGCTTTCCAAAGTTGTTTGATGCAACTACCCAAACTAAATGTCTATTGGATATAAAGGGGTGAAGGCAAAGTTTAAAGAGAAGCTATTTTGTGCAAAGAACTGTTGAACTATCAATTTTTAGAACGTCTCAATTTAAACACCTTGAACATTCAGCCATAACAGCCAAGAACCTGGCCAAACATAACATTAACATGCATTGGCCGAGAATCAGACCCAGGTCTCCCGCGTGGGAGGCGAGAATTCTACCACTGAACCACCAATGCTTGCAAGATGAGCAGCGGTTCTACATATGGTCCTGCATATGGTTCTTTATAAGGTTCTGCCTATGGTTCTGAACATGGTTCTTCATACAGTTGTCAGAGTTTTAAATTAGGGTTATTGCTCAAGGCTTCATTCAGGATTCAGGCATCCACATTAAATCAACCTTGCAATCCAATGCTAAAAAGCAGCTAAGAATGTATCAAAACAATTCCCCTGATAACATACATCCTTTGTGTATAAGGAAATACTTCGTATTACATGTAATGTAGACACGTTTTCACGTTCTCACAAATATAATGAGAGAAAAATGTATAACAGAAGGAGCAAAGTCATTTTTCACAGGAAGTCTCTTGGTACAAACCAGCACATGTAAAATGCATTGGCCATGAATCGTAGCTGCTAAAAAGAAAGAAATGTAGCACTGACCAATCAATTCACATGCTTTCCAAAGTTGTTTGATGCAACTACCCAAACTAAATGTCTATTGGATATAAAGGGGTGAAGGCAAAGTTTAAAGAGAAGCTATTTTGTGCAAAGAACTGTGGAACAATCAATTTTTAGAACGTCTCAATTTAAACACCTTGAACATTCAGCCATAACAGCCAAGAACCTGGCCAAACATAACATTAACGTGCATTGGCCGAGAATCAGACCCAGGTCTCCCGCGTGGGAGGCGAGAATTCTACCACTGAACCACCAATGCTTGCAAGATGAGCAGCGGTTCTACATATGGTCCTGCATATGGTTCTTTATAAGGTTCTGCCTATGGTTCTGAACATGGTTCTTAATACAGTTGTCAGAGTTTTAAATTAGGGTTATTGCTCAAGGCTTCATTCAGGATTCAAGCATCCACATTAAATCAACCTTGCAATCCAATGCTAAAAAGCAGCTAAGAATGTATCAAAACAATTCCCCTGATAACATACATCCTTTGTGCATAAGGAAATACTTCTTATTACATGTAATGTCGACACTTTTTCAGAAAACATCATCTCACAAATATAATGAGAGAAAAATGTATATCAGAAGGAGCAAAGTCATTTTTCACAGGAAGTCTCCTGGTACAAACCAGCACAGGTAAATTGCATTGGCCAAGAATCGTAGCTGGTAAAAAGAAAGAAATGTAGCACTGACCAATCAATTCACATGCTTTCCAAAGTTGTTTGATGCAACTACCCAAACTAAATGTCTATTGGATATAAAGGGGTGAAGGCAAAGTTTAAAGAGAAGCTATTTTTTGCAAAGCACTGTTGAACTATCAATTTTTAGAACGTCTCAATTTAAACACCTTGAACATTCAGCCGTAACAGCCAAGAAACTGGCCAAACATAAAATTGACGTGTATTGGCCGAGAATCGGAAGCGGGTCTCCCGCGTGGCAGGCGAGAATTCTACCACTGAACCACCAATGCTTGCAAGATCAGCAGCGGTTCTACATATGGTCCTGCATATGGTTCTTTATAAGGTTCTGCACATGGTTCTGCATACAGTTGTCAGAGTTTTAAATTAGGGTTATTGCTCAAGGCTTCATTCAGGATTCAGGCATCCACATTAAATCAACCTTGCAATCCAATGCTAAAAAGCAGCTAAGAATGTATCAAAACAATTCCCCTGATAACATACATCCTTTGTGCATAAGGAAATACTTCGTATTACATGTAGACACTTTTTCACGTTCTCACAAATATAATGAGACAAAAATGTATAACAGAAGGAGCAGTGTCATTTTTCACAGGAAGTCTCCTGGTACAAACAAGCACATGTAAATTGCATTGGCCAAGAATCGTAGCTGGTAAAAAGAAAGAAATGTAGCACTGACCAATCAATTCACATGCTTTCCAAAGTTGTTTGATGCAACTACCCAAACTAAATGTCAATTGGACATAAAGGGGTGAAGGCAAAGTTTAAAGAGAAGCTATTTCGTGCAAAGAACTGTTGAACTATCAATTTTAAGAATGTCTCAATTTAAACACCTTGAACATTCAGCCATAACAGCCAAGAACCTGGCCATATATAACATTTACGTGGATTGGCCAGGAATCGGACCCAGTTCTCCCGCGTGGCAGGCGAGAATTCTACCACTGAACCACCAATGCTTGCAAGTTCAGCGGCGGTTCTACATATGGTCCTGCATATGGTTCTTTATAAGGTTCTGCCTATGGTTCTGCATACAGTTGTCAGAGTTTTAAAATTAGGGTTATTGCTTAAGGCTTCATTCAGGATTCAGGCATCCACATTAAATCAACCTTGCAATCCAATGCTAAAAAGCAGCTAAGAATGTATCAAAACAATTCCACTGATAACATACATCCTTTGTGCATAAGGAAATACTTCTTATTACATGTAATGTAGACACTTTTTCACGTTCTCACAAATAAAATGAGAGAAAAATGTATAACAGAAGGAGCAAAGTCATTTTTCACAGGAAGTCTCCTGGTACAAAACAGCACATGTAAATTGCATTGGCCAAGATTCGTAGTTGGTAAAAAGAAAGAAATGTAGCACTGACCAATCAATTCACATGCTTTCCAAAGTTGTTTGATGCAACTACCCAAACTAAATGTCTATTGGATATAAAGGGGTGAAGGCAAAGTTTAAAGAGAAGCTATTTTGTTCAAAGCACTGTTGAACTATCAATTTTTAGAACGTCTCAATTTAAACACCTTGAAAATTCAGCCATAACATCCAAGAACCTGGCCAAACATAACATTGACGTGCATTGGCCGGGAATCGGACCCGGGTCTCCCGCGTGGGAAGCGAGAATTCTACCACTGAACCACCAATGCTGGCAAGTTCAGTAGCGGTTCTACATATGGTCCTGCATATGGTTCTTTATAAGGTTCTGCACATGGTTCTGAACATGGTTCTTCATACAGTTGTCAGAGTTTTAAATTAGGGTTATTGCTCAAGGCTTCATTCAGGCTTCAGGCATCCACATTAATAGTAAATCAAGCTTGCAATCCAATGCTAAAAAGCAGCTAAGAATGTATCAAAACAATACCCTGATAACATACATCCTTTGTGCATAAGGAAATACTTCTTATTACATGTAATGTAGACACTTTTTCAGAAAACATCATCTGACAAATATAATGAGAGAAAAATGTATAACAGAAGGAGCAAAGTCATTTTTCACAGGAAGTCTCCTGGTACAAACCAGCACATGTAAATTGCATTGGCCATGAATCGTAGCTGCTAAAAAGAAAGAAATGTAGCACTGACCAATCAATTCACATGCTTTCCAAAGTTGTTTGATGCAACTACCCAAACTAAATGTCTATTGGATATAAAGGGGTGAAGGCAAAGTTTAAAGAGAAGCTATTTTGTGCAAAGAACTGTTGAACTATCAATTTTTAGAACGTCTCAATTTAAACACCTTGAACATTCAGCCATAACAGCCAAGAAACTGGCCAAATATAACATTTACGCGCATTGGCTGGGAATCGGACCGGGTCTCCCTCGTGGCAGGCGAGAATTCTACCACTGAACCACCAATGCTTGCAAGTTCAGCAGCGGTTCTACATATGGTCCTGCATATGGTTCTTTATAAGGTTCTGCCTATGGTTCTGCATACAGTTGTCAGAGTTTTAAACTTAGGGTTATTGCTCAAGGCTTCATTCAGGATTCAGGCATCCACATTAAATCAACCATGCAATCCAATGTTAAAAAGCAGCTATGAATGTATCAAAACAATTCCCCTGATAACATACATCCTTTGTGCATAAGGTAATACTTCTTATTACATGTAATGTAGACACTTTTTCACATTCTCACAAATATAATGAGAGAAAAATGTATAACAGAAGGAGCAAAGTCATTTTTCACAGGAAGTCTCTTGGTACAAACCAGCACATGTAAATTGCATTGTCCATGAATCGTAGCTGGTAAAAAGAAAGAAATGTAGCACTGACCAATCAATTCACATGCTTTCCAAAGTTGTTTGATGCAACTACCCAAACTAAATGTCTATTGGATATAAAGGGGTGAAAGCAAAGTTTAAAGAGAAGCTATTTTGTGCAAAGAACTGTTGAACTATCAATTTTTAGAACGTCTCAATTTAAACACCTTGAACATTCAGCCATAACAGCCAAGAACCTGGCCAAATATAACATAGACATGCATTAGCCGGGAATCGGACCCGGGTCTCCCGCTTGGGAGGCGAGAATTCTACCACTGAACCACCAATGCTTGCAAGTTCAGTAGCGGTTCTACATAAGGTTCTGCCTATGGTTCTGAACATGGTTCTGCATACAGTTGTCAGAGTTTTAAACTTAGGGTTATTGCTCAAGGCTTCAATCAGGATTCAGGCATCCACATTAAATCAACCTTGCAATCCAATGCTAAAAAGCAGCTAAGAATGTATCAAAACAATTCCACTGATAACATACATCCTTTGTGCATAAGGAAATACTTCTTATTACATGTAATGTAGACACTTTTTCACGTTCTCACAAATATAATGAGAGAAAAATGTATAACAGAAGGAGGAAAGTCATTTTTCACAGGAAGTCTCTTGGTACAAACCAGCACATGTAAATTGCATTGTCCATGAATCGTAGCTGGTAAAAACAAAGAAATGTACCACTGACCAATCAATTCACATGCTTTCCAAAGTTGTTTGATGCAACTACCCAAACTAAATGTCTATTGGATATAAAGGGGTGAAGGCAAAGTTTAAAGAGAAGCTATTTGTGCAAAGAACTGTTGAACTATCAATTTTTAGAACGTCTCAATTTAAACACCTTGAACATTCAGCCATAACAGCCAAGAAACTAGCCAAATATAACATTTACGTGCATTGGCCGGGAATCGGACCCGGGTCTCCCGCATGGCAGGCGAGAATACTACACCTGAACCACCAACGCTTGCAAGATCTGCGGCGGTTCTACATATGGTCCTGCATATGATTCTTTATAAGGTTCTGCCTATTGTTCTGAACATGGTTCTGCATACAGTTGTCAGAGTTTTAAACTTAGGGTTATTGCTCAAGGCTTCATTCAGGATTCAGGCATCCACATTAAATCAACCTTGCAATCCAATGTTAAAAAGCAGCTATGAATGTATCAAAACAATTCCCCTGATAACATACATCCTTTGTGCATAAGGTAATACTTCTTATTACATGTAATGTAGACACTTTTTCACATTCTCACAAATATAATGAGAGAAAAATGTATAACAGAAGGAGCAAAGTCATTTTTCACAGGAAGTCTCTTGGTACAAACCAGCACATGTAAATTGCATTGTCCATGAATCGTAGCTGGTAAAAAGAAAGAAATGTAGCACTGACCAATCAATTCACATGCTTTCCAAAGTTGTTTGATGCAACTACCCAAACTAAATGTCTATTGGATATAAAGGGGTGAAAGCAAAGTTTAAAGAGAAGCTATTTTGTGCAAGTAACTGTTGAACTATCAATTTTTAGAACGTCTCAATTTAAACACCTTGAACATTCAGCCATAACAGCCAAGAACCTGGCCAAATATAACATTTCCGTGAATTGGCCGGGAATGGGACCCGGGTCTCCTGTGTGGCAGGGGAGAATTCTACCACTGAACCAACAATGCTTGCAAGATCTGCGGCGGTTCTACATATGGTACTGCATATGGTTCTTTAGAATGTTCTGCCTATGGTTCTGAACATGGTTCTGCATACAGTTGTCAGAGTTATAAAATTAGGGTTATTGCTCAAGGCTTCATTCAGGATTCAGGCATCCACATTAAATCAACCTTGCAATCCAATTCTAAAAAGCAGCGAAGAATGTATCAAAACAATTCCCCTGATAACATACATCCTTTGTGCATAAGGAAATACTTCGTATTACATGTAATGTAGACACTTTTTCACGTTCTCACAAATATAATGAGACAAAATGTATAACAGAAGGAGCAAAGTCATTTTTCACAGGAAGTCTCCTGGTACAAACCAGCACATGTAAATTGCATTGGCCAAGAATCGTAGCTGGTAAAAAGAAAGAAATGTAGCACTGACCAATCAATTCACATGCTTTCCAAAGTTGTTTGATGCAACTACCCAAACTAAATGTCTATTGGATATAAAGGGGTGAAGGCAAAGTTTAAAGAGAAGCTATTTGTGCAAAGAACTGTTGAACTATCAATTTTTAGAACGTCTCAATTTAAACACCTTGAACATTCAGCCATAACAGCCAAGAAACTGGCCAAATATAACATTTACGTGCATTGGCCGGGAATCGGACCCGGGTCTCCCGCATGGCAGGCGAGAATTCTACCACTGAACCACCAATGCTTGCAAGTTCAGTAGCGGTTCTACATAAGGTTCTGCCTATGGTTCTGAACATGGTTCTGCATACAGTTGTCAGAGTTTTAAACTTAGGGTTATTGCTCAAGGCTTCAATCAGGATTCAGGCATCCACATTAAATCAACCTTGCAATCCAATGCTAAAAAGCAGCTAAGAATGTATCAAAACAATTCCACTGATAACATACATCCTTTGTGCATAAGGAAATACTTCTTATTACATGTAATGTAGACACTTTTTCACGTTCTCACAAATATAATGAGAGAAAAATGTATAACAGAAGGAGGAAAGTCATTTTTCACAGGAAGTCTCTTGGTACAAACCAGCACATGTAAATTGCATTGTCCATGAATCGTAGCTGGTAAAAACAAAGAAATGTACCACTGACCAATCAATTCACATGCTTTCCAAAGTTGTTTAATGCAACTACCCAAACTAAATGTCTATTGGATATAAAGGGGTGAAGGCAAAGTTTAAAGAGAAGCTATTTGTGCAAAGAACTGTTGAACTATCAATTTTTAGAACGTCTCAATTTAAACACCTTGAACATTCAGCCATAACAGCCAAGAAACTAGCCAAATATAACATTTACGTGCATTGGCCAGGAATCGGACCCGGGTCTCCCGCATGGCAGGCGAGAATACTACACCTGAACCACCAACGCTTGCAAGATCTGCGGCGGTTCTACATATGGTCCTGCATATGATTCTTTATAAGGTTCTGCCTATTGTTCTGAACATGGTTCTGCATACAGTTGTCAGAGTTTTAAACTTAGGGTTATTGCTCAAGGCTTCATTCAGGATTCAGGCATCCACATTAAATCAACCTTGCAATCCAATGTTAAAAAGCAGCTATGAATGTATCAAAACAATTCCCCTGATAACATACATCCTTTGTGCATAAGGTAATACTTCTTATTACATGTAATGTAGACACTTTTTCACATTCTCAAAAATATAATGAGAGAAAAATGTATAACAGAAGGAGCAAAGTCATTTTTCACAGGAAGTCTCTTGGTACAAACCAGCACATGTAAATTGCATTGTCCATGAATCGTAGCTGGTAAAAAGAAAGAAATGTAGCACTGACCAATCAATTCACATGCTTTCCAAAGTTGTTTGATGCAACTACCCAAACTAAATGTCTATTGGATATAAAGGGGTGAAAGCAAAGTTTAAAGAGAAGCTATTTTGTGCAAGTAACTGTTGAACTATCAATTTTTAGAACGTCTCAATTTAAACACCTTGAACATTCAGCCATAACAGCCAAGAACCTGGCCAAATATAACATTTACGTGAATTGGCCGGGAATGGGACCCGGGTCTCCTGTGTGGCAGGGGAGAATTCTACCACTGAACCAACAATACTTGCAAGATCTGCGGCGGTTCTACATATGGTCCTGCATATGGTTCTTTATAAGGTTCTGCCTATGGTTCTGAACATGGTTCTGCATACAGTTGTCAGAGTTTTAAACTTAGGGTTATTGCTCAAGGCTTCATTCAGGATTCAGGCATCCACATTAAATCAACCTTGCAATCCAATGCTAAAAAGCAGCTAAGAATGTATCAAAACAATTCCCCTGATAACATACATTCTTTGTGCATAAGGAAATACTTCTTATTACATGTAATGTAGACACTTTTTCACGTTCTCACAAATATAATGAGAGAAAAATGTATAACAGAAGGAGCAAAGTCATTTTTCACAGGAAGTCTCTTGGTACAAACCAGCACATGTAAATTGCATTGGCCATGAATCGTAGCTGGTAAAAAGAAAGAAATGTAGCACTGACCAATCAATTCACATACTTTCCAAAGTTCTTTGATGCAACTACCCAAACTAAGTGTCTATTGGATATAAAGGGGTGAAGGCAAAGTTTAAAGAGAAGCTATTTTGTGCAAAGAACTGTTGAACTATCAATTTTTAGAACGTCTCAATTTAAACACCTTGAACATTCGGCCATAACAGCCAAGAACCTGGCCAAATATAACATTTACGTGCATTGGCCAGGTATCGGACCCGGGTCTCGCGCGTGGCAGGCGAGAATTCTACCACTGAACCACCAATGCTTCCAAGTTCAGCAGCGGTTCTGCATATGGTTCTTTAGAATGTTCTGCCTATGGTTCTGAACATGGTTCTGCATACAGTTGTCAGAGTTATAAAATTAGGGTTATTGCTCAAGGCTTCATTCAGGATTCAGGCATCCACATTAAATCAACCTTGCAATCCAATTCTAAAAAGCAGCGAAGAATGTATCAAAACAATTCCCCTGATAACATACATCCTTTGTGCATAAGGAAATACTTCGTATTACATGTAATGTAGACACTTTTTCACGTTCTCACAAATATAATGAGACAAAATGTATAACAGAAGGAGCAAAGTCATTTTTCACAGGAAGTCTCCTGGTACAAACCAGCACATGTAAATTGCATTGGCCAAGAATCGTAGCTGGTAAAAAGAAAGAAATGTAGCACTGACCAATCAATTCACATGCTTTCCAAAGTTGTTTGATGCAACTACCCAAACTAAATGTCTATTGGATATAAAGGGGTGAAGGCAAAGTTTAAAGAGAAGCTATTTGTGCAAAGAACTGTTGAACTATCAATTTTTAGAACGTCTCAATTTAAACACCTTGAACATTCAGCCATAACAGCCAAGAAACTGGCCAAATATAACATTTACGTGCATTGGCCGGGAATCGGACCCGGGTCTCCCGCATGGCAGGCGAGAATTCTACCACTGAACCACCAATGCCTGCAAGATCTGCGGTGGTTCTACATATGGTCCTGCATATGGTTCTTTATAAGGTTCTGCCTATTGTTCTGAACATGGTTCTGCATACAGTTGTCAGAGTTTTAAACTTAGGGTTATTGCTCAAGGCTTCATTCAGGATTCAGGCATCCACATTAAATCAACCTTGCAATCCAATGTTAAAAAGCAGCTATGAATGTATCAAAACAATTCCCCTGATAACATACATCCTTTGTGCATAAGGTAATACTTCTTATTACATGTAATGTAGACACTTTTTCACATTCTCACAAATATAATGAGAGAAAAATGTATAACAGAAGGAGCAAAGTCATTTTTCACAGGAAGTCTCTTGGTACAAACCAGCACATGTAAATTGCATTGTCCATGAATCGTAGCTGGTAAAAAGAAAGAAATGTAGCACTGACCAATCAATTCACATGCTTTCCAAAGTTGTTTGATGCAACTACCCAAACTAAATGTCTATTGGATATAAAGGGGTGAAAGCAAAGTTTAAAGAGAAGCTATTTTGTGCAAAGAACTGTTGAACTATCAATTTTTAGAACGTCTCAATTTAAACACCTTGAACATTCAGCCATAACAGCCAAGAACCTGGCCAAATATAACATTGACATGCATTAGCCGGGAATCGGACCCAGGTCTCCCGCTTGGGAGGCGAGAATTCTACCACTGAACCACCAATGCTTGCAAGTTCAGTAGCGGTTCTACATAAGGTTCTGCCTATGGTTCTGAACATGGCTCTGCATACAGTTGTCAGAGTTTTAAACTTAGGGTTATTGCTCAAGGCTTCAATCAGGATTCAGGCATCCACATTAAATCAACCTTGCAATCCAATGCTAAAAAGCAGCTAAGAATGTATCAAAACAATTCCACTGATAACATACATCCTTTGTGCATAAGGAAATACTTCTTATTACATGTAATGTAGACACTTTTTCACGTTCTCACAAATATAATGAGAGAAAAATGTATAACAGAAGGAGCAAAGTCATTTTTCACAGGAAGTCTCTTGGTACAAACCAGCACATGTAAATTGCATTGGCCATGAATCGTAGCTGCTAAAAAGAAAGAAATGTAGCACTGACCAATCAATTCACATGCTTTCCAAAGTTGTTTGATGCAACTACCCAAACTAAATGTCTATTGGATATAAAGGGGTGAAGGCAAAGTTTAAAGAGAAGCTATTTTGTGCAAAGCACTGTTGAACTATCAATTTTTAGAAAGTCTCAATTTAAACACCTTGAACATTCAGCTATAACAGCCAAGAAACTGGCCAAATATAACATTCATGTGCATTGGCCGGTAATGGGACCCGGGTCTCCAGCGTGGCAGGCGAGAATTCTACCACTGAACCACCAATGCTTGCAAGTTCAGTAGCGGTTCTACATATGGTCCTGCATATGGTTCTTTATAAGGTTCTGCACATGGTTCTGAACATGGTTCTTCATACAGTTGTCAGAGTTTTAAATTAGGGTTATTGCTCAAGGCTTCATTCAGGATTCAGGCATCCACATTTAATCAACCTTGCAATCCAATGCTAAAAAGCAGCTAAGAATGTATCAAAACAATTCCCCTGATAACATACATCCTTTGTGCATAAGGAAATACTTCGTATTACATGTAATGTAGACACTTTTTCACGTTCTCACAAATATAATGAGACAAAAATGTATAACAGAAGGAGCAAAGTCATTTTTCACAGGAAGTCTCCTGGTACAAACCAGCACATGTAAATTGCATTGGCCAAGAATCGTAGCTGGTAAAAAGAAAGAAATGTAGCACTGACCAATCAATTCACATGCTTTCCAAAGTTGTTTGATGCAACTACACAAACTAAATGTCTATTGGATATAAAGGGGTGAAGGCAAAGTTTAAAGAGAACCTTTCTTTTCAAAGCACTGTTGAACTATCAATTTTAGAACGTCTCAATTTAAACACCTTGAACATTCAGCCATAACAGCCAAGAACCTGGCCAAATATAACATTTACGTGCATTGGCCCCAAGTATCCCGCGTGGCAGGTGAGAATTCTACCACTGAACCACCAATGCTTACAAGTTCTGCAGTGGTTCTACATATGGTCCTGCATATGGTTCTTTATAAGGTTCTGCACATGGTTCTGCATACAGTTGTCAGAGTTTTAAATTAGGGTTATTGCTCAAGGCTTCATTCAGGATTCAGGCATCCACATTAATAGTAAATCAACCTTGCAATCCAATGCTAAAAAGCAGCTAAGAATGTATCAAAACAATTCGCCTGATAACATACATCCTTTGTGCATAAGGAAATACTTCTTATTACATGTAATGTAGACACTTTTTCAGAAAACATCATCTCACACATATAATGAGAGAAAAATGTATAACAGAAGGAGCAAAGTCATTTTTCATAGGAAGTCTCCGGGTACAAACCAGCACATGTAAATTGAATTGGCCATGAATCGTAGCTGGTAAAAAGAAAGAAATGTAGCACTGACTAATCAATTCACAAGTTTTCCAAAGTTGTTTAATGCAACTACACAAACTAAATGTCTATTGGATATAAAGGGGTGAAGGCAAAGTTTAAAGAGAACCTTTCTTTTCAAAGCACTGTTGAACTATCAATTTTAGAACGTCTCAATTTAAACACCTTGAACATTCAGCCATAACAACCAAGAACCTGGCCAAATATAACATTTACGTGCATTGGCCGGGAATCGGACCCGGGTCTCCCGCTTGGAAGGCGAGAATTCTACCACTGAACCACCAATGCTTGCAAGTTCAGCAGCGGTTCTACATATGGTCCTGCATATGGTTGTTTATAAGGTTCTGCCAATGGTTCTGAACATGGTTCTGCATACAGTTGTCAGAGTTTTAAAATTAGGGTTATTGCTCAAGGCTTCATTCAGGATTCAGGCATCCACATTAAATCAACCTTGCAATCCAATGCTATAAAGCAGCTAAGAATGTATCAAAACAATTCCCCTGATAACATACATCCTTTGTGCATAAGGAAATACTTCGTATTACATGTAATGTAGACACTTTTTCACGTTCTCACAAATATAATGAGAGAAAAATGTATAACAGAAGGAGCAAAGTCATTTTTCACAGGAAGTCTCCTGGTACAAACCAACACATGTAAATTGCATTGGCCAAGAATCGTAGCTCGTAAAAAGAAAGAAATGTAGCACTGACCAATCAATTCACATGCTTTCCAAAGTTGTTTGATGCAACTACACAAACTAATTGTCTATTGGATATAAAGGGGTGAAGGCAAAGTTTAAAGAGAAACTTTCTTTTCAAAGCACTGTTGAACTATCAATTTTTAGAATGTCTCAATTTAAACACCTTGAACATTCAGCCATAACAGCCAAGAACCTGGCCAAATATAACATTGACGTGCATTGGCCGGGAATCGGACCCGGGTCTCCCACGTGGCAGGCGAGAATTCTACCACTGAACCACCAATGCTTACAAGTTCTGCAGCGGTTCTACATATGGTCCTGCATATGGTTCTTTATAAGGTTCTGCACATGGTTCTGCATACAGTTGTCAGAGTTTTAAATTAGGGTTATTGCTCAAGGCTTCATTCAGGATTCAGGCATCCACATTAAATCAACCTTGCAATCCAATGCTATAAAGCAGCTAAGAATGTATCAAAACAATTCCCCTGATAACATACATCCTTTGTGCATAAGGAAATACTTCGTATTACATGTAATGTAGACACTTTTTCACGTTCTCACAAATATAATGAGAGAAAAATATATAACAGAAGGAGCAAAGTCATTTTTCACAGGAAGTCTCCTGGTACAAACCAGCACATGTAAATTGCATTGGCCAAGAATCGTAGCTGGTAAAAATAAAGAAATGTAGCACTGACCAATCAATTCACATGCTTTCCAAAGTTGTTTGATGCAACTACACAAACTAAATGTCTATTGGATATAAAGGGGTGAAGGCAAAGTTTAAAGAGAACCTTTCTTTTCAAAGCACTGTTGAACTATCAATTTTAGAATGTCTCAATTTAAACACCTTGAACATTCAGCCATAACAGCCAAGAACCAGGCCAAATATAACATTTACGTGCATTGGCCCCAAGTATCCCGCGTGGCAGGCGAGAATTCTACCACTGAACCACCAATGCTTACAAGTTCTGCAGTGGTTCTACATATGGTCCTGCATATGGTTCTTTATAAGGTTCTGCACATGGTTCTGCATACAGTTGTCAGAGTTTTAAATTAGGGTTATTGCTCAAGGCTTCATTCAGGATTCAGGCATCCACATTAATAGTAAATCAACCTTGCAATCCAATGCTAAAAAGCAGCTAAGAATGTATCAAAACAATTCGCCTGATAACATACATCCTTTGTGCATAAGGAAATACTTCTTATTACATGTAATGTAGACACTTTTTCAGAAAACATCATCTCACACATATAATGAGAGAAAAATGTATAACAGAAGGAGCAAAGTCATTTTTCATAGGAAGTCTCCTGGTACAAACCAGCACATGTAAATTGCATTGGCCATGAATCGTAGCTGGTAAAAAGATAGAAATGTAGCACTGACCAATCAATTCACAAGCTTTCCAAAGTTGTTTGATGCAACAACCCAAACTAAATGTCTATTGGATATAAAGGGGTGAAGGCAAAGTTTAAAGAGAAGCTATTTTGTGCAAAGCTCTGTTGAACTATCAATTTTTAGAATGTCTCAATTTAAACACCTTGAACATTCAGCCATAACAGCCAAGAACCTGGCCAAATATAACATTGACGTGCATTGGCCGTGAATCGGACCCGGGTCTCCAGCTTGGGAGGCGAAAATTCTACCACTGAACCACCAATGCTTGCAAGTTCAGTAGCGGTTCTACATATGGTCCTGCATATGGTTCTTTATAAGGTTCTGCCTATGGTTCTGAACATGGTTCTGCATACAGTTGTCAGAGTTTTAAACTTAGGGTTATTGCTCAAGGCTTCATTCAGGATTCAGGCATCCACATTAAATCAACCTTGCAATCCAATGCTAAAAAGCAGCTAAGAATGTATCAAAACAATTCCACTGATAACATACATCCTTTGTGCATAAGGAAATACTTCTTATTACATGTAATGTAGACACTTTTTCACGTTCTCACAAATAAAATGAGAGAAAAATGTATAACAGAAGGAGCAAAGTCATTTTTCACAGGAAGTCTCCTGGTACAAAACAGCACATGTAAATTGCATTGGCCAAGATTCGTAGTTGGTAAAAAGAAAGAAATGTAGCACTGACCAATCAATTCACATGCTTTCCAAAGTTGTTTGATGCAACTACCCAAACTAAATGTCTATTGGATATAAAGGGGTGAAGGCAAAGTTTAAAGAGAAGCTATTTTGTTCAAAGCACTGTTGAACTATCAATTTTTAGAACGTCTCAATTTAAACACCTTGAACGTTCAGCCATAACATCCAAGAACCTGGCCAAACATAACATTGACATGCATTGGCCGGGAATCGGACCCGGGTCTCCCACGTGGGAGGCGAGAATTCTACCACTGAACCACCAATGCTGGCAAGTTCAGTAGCGGTTCTACATATGGTCCTGCATATGGTTCTTTATAAGGTTCTGCACATGGTTCTGAACATGGTTCTTCATACAGTTGTCAGAGTTTTAAATTAGGGTTATTGCTCAAGGCTTCATTCAGGATTCAGGCATCCACATTAATAGTAAATCAAGCTTGCAATCCAATGCTAAAAAGCAGCTAAGAATGTATCAAAACAATACCCTGATAACATACATCCTTTGTGCATAAGGAAATACTTCTTATTACATGTAATGTAGACACTTTTTCAGAAAACATCATCTCACAAATATAATGAGAGAAAAATGTATAACAGAAGGAGCAAAGTCATTTTTCACAGGAAGTCTCCTGGTACAAACCAGCACATGTAAATTGCATTGGCCAAGAATCGTAGCTGGTAAAAAGAAAGAAATGTAGCACTGACCAATCACTTCACATATTTTCCAAAGTTGTTTGATGCAACTACACAAACTAATTGTCTATTGGATATAAAGGGGTGAAGGCAAAGTTTAAAGAGAAACTTTCTTTTCAAAGCACTGTTGAACTATCAATTTTTAGAATGTCTCAATTTAAACACCTTGAACATTCAGCCATAACAGCCAAGAACCTGGCCAAATATAACATTCACGTGAATTGGCCGGGAATCGGACCCGGGTCTCCCGCGTGGCAGGCAAGAATTCTACCACTGAACCACCAATGCTTACAAGTTCTGCAGCGGTTCTACATATGGTCCTGCATATGGTTCTTTATAAGGTTCTGCACATGGTTCTGAACATGGTTCTTCATACAGTTGTCAGAGTTTTAAATTAGTGTTATTGCTCAAGGCTTCATTCAGGATTCAGGCATCCACATTAATAGTAAATCAACCTTGCAATCCAATGCTAAAAAGCAGCTAAGAATGTATCAAAACAATTCCCCTGATAACATACATCCTTTGTGCATAAGGAAATACTTCTTATTACATGTAATGTAGACACTTTTTCAGAAAACATCATCTCACAAATATAATGAGAGAAAAATGTATAACAGAAGGAGCAAAGTCATTTTTCACAGGAAGTCTCCTGGTAAAAACCAGCACATGTAAATTGCATTGGCCATGAATCGTAGCTGGTAAAAAGAAAGAAATGTAGCACTGATTATTCAATTCACAAGCTTTCCAAAGTTGTTTGATGCAACAACCCAAACTAAATGTCTATTGGATATAAAGGGGTGAAGGCAAAGTTTAAAGAGAAGCTATTTTGTGCAAAGCTCTGTTGAACTATCAATTTTTAGAATGTCTCAATTTAAACACCTTGAACATTCAGCCATAACAGCCAAGAACCTGGCCATATATAACATTTACGTGCATTGGCCGGGAATCAGACCCAGTTCTCCCGCGTGGCAGGCGAGAATTCTACCACTGAACCACCAATGCTTACAAGTTCAGTAGCGGTTCTACATATGGTCCTGCATATGGTTCTTTATAAGGTTCGGCACATGGTTCTGCATACAGTTGTCAAGTTTTAAATTAGGGTTATTGCTCAAGGCTTCATTCAGGATTCAGGCATCCACATTAAATCAACCTTGAAATCCAATGCTAAAAAGCAGCTAAGAATGTATCAAAACAATTCCCCTGATAACATACATCCTTTGTGCATAAGGAAATACTTCGTATTACATGTAATGTAGACACTTTTTCACGTTCTCACAAATATAATGAGACAAAAATGTATAACAGAAGGAGCAAAGTCATTTTTCACAGGAAGTCTCCTGGTACAAACCAGCACATGTAAATTGCATTGGCCAAGAATCGTAGCTGGTAAAAAGAAAGAAATGTAGCACTGACCAATACATTCACATGCTTTAAAAAGTTGTTTGATGCAACTACCCAAACTAAATGTCTGTTGGATATAAAGGGGTGAAGGCAAAGTTTAAAGAGAAGCTATTTTGTGCAAGGAACTGTTGAACTATCAAATTTTAGAATGTCTCAATTTAAACACCTTGAACATTCAGCCATAACAGCCAAGAACCTGGCCAAATATAACATTTATGTGCATTGGCCAGGAATCAGACCCGGGTCTCCCGCGTGGCAGGCAAGAATTCTACCACTGAACCACCAATGCTTACAAGTTCAGTAGCGGTTCTACATATGGTCCTGCATATGGTTCTTTATAAGGTTCGGCACATGGTTCTGCATACAGTTGTCAAGTTTTAAATTAGGGTTATTGCTCAAGGCTTCATTCAGGATTCAGGCATCCACATTAAATCAACCTTGAAATCCAATGCTAAAAAGCAGCTAAGAATGTATCAAAACAATTCCCCTGATAACATACATCCTTTGTGCATAAGGAAATACTTCTTATTACATGTAATGTCGACACTTTTTCAGAAAACATCATCTCACAAATATAATGAGAGAAAAATGTGTATCAGAAGGAGCAAAGTCATTTTTCACAGGAAGTCTCCTGGTACAAACCAGCACAGGTAAATTGCATTGGCCAAGAATCGTAGCTGGTAAAAAGAAAGAAATGTAGCACTGACCAATCAATTCACATGCTTTCCAAAGTTGTTTGATGCAACTACCCAAACTAAATGTCTATTGGATATAAAGGGGTGAAGGCAAAGTTTAAAGAGAAGCGATTTTGTGCAAAGCACTGTTGAACTATCAATTTTTAGAAAGTCTCAATTTAAACAACTTGAACATTCAGCCATAACAGCCAAGAAACTGGCCAAATAACATTTACGTGCATTGGCCAGGAATCGGACCCAGGTCTCCCGCGTGGCAGGCAAAAATTCTACCACTGAACCACCAATGCTTGCAAGATCTGCAGCGGTTCTACATATGGTCCTGCATATGGTTCTTTATAAGGTTCTGCCTATGGTTCTGAACATGGTTCTGCATACAGTTGTCAGAGTTTTAAACTTAGGGTTATTGCTCAAGGCTTCATTCAGGATTCAGGCATCCACATTAAATCAACCTTGCAATCCAATGCTAAAAAGCAGCTAAGAATGTATCAAAACAATTCCCCTGATAACATACATCCTTTGTGCATAAGGTAATACTTCTTATTACATGTAATGTAGACACTTTTTCACGTTCTCACAAATATAATGAGAGAAAAATGTATAACAGAAGGAGCAAAGTCATTTTTCACAGGAAGTCTCTTGGTACAAACCAGCACATGTAAATTGCATTGGCCATGAATCGTAGCTGCTAAAAAGAAAGAAATGTAGCACTGACCAATCAATTCACATGCTTTCCAAAGTTGTTTGATGCAACTACCCAAACTAAATGTCTATTGGATATAAAGGGGTGAAGGCAAAGTTTAAAGAGAAGCTATTTTGTGCAAAGCACTGTTGAACTATCAATTTTTAGAAAGTCTCAATTTAAACACCTTGAACATTCAGCCATAACAGCCAAGAAACTGGCCAAATATAACATTCATGTGCATTGGCCGGTAATGGGACCCGGGTCTCCAGCGTGGCAGGCGAGAATTCTACCACTGAACCACCAATGCTTGCAAGTTCAGTAGCGGTTCTACATATGGTCCTGCATATGGTTCTTTATAAGGTTCTGCACATGGTTCTGAACATGGTTCTTCATACAGTTGTCAGAGTTTTAAATTAGGGTTATTGCTCAAGGCTTCATTCAGGATTCAGGCATCCACATTTAATCAACCTTGCAATCCAATGCTAAAAAGCAGCTAAGAATGTATCAAAACAATTCCCCTGATAACATACATCCTTTGTGCATAAGGAAATACTTCTTATTACATGTAATGTAGACACTTTTTCAGAAAACATCATCTCACAAATATAATGAGAGAAAAATGTATAACAGAAGGAGCAAAGTCATTTTTCACAGGAAGTCTCCTGGTACAAACCAGCACATGTAAATTGCATTGGCCATGAATCGTAGCTGCTAAAAAGATAGAAATGTAGCACTGACCAATCAATTCACATGCTTTCCAAAGTTGTTTGATGCAACTACCCAAACTAAATGTCTATTGGATATAAAGGGGTGAAGGCAAAGTTTAAAGAGAAGCTATTTTGTGCAAAGAACTGTTGAACTATCAATTTTTAGAACGTCTCAATTTAAACACCTTGAACATTCAGCCATAACAGCCAAGAAACTGGCCAAATATAACATTTACGTGCATTGGCTGGGAATCGGACCGGGTCTCCCGCGTTGCAGGCGACAATTCTACCACTGAACCACCAATGCTTCCAAGTTCAGCAGCGGTTCTACATATGGTCCTGCATATGGTTCTTTATAAGGTTCTGCCTATTGTTCTGAACATGGTTCTGCATACAGTTGTCAGAGTTTTAAACTTAGGGTTATTGCTCAAGGCTTCATTCAGGATTCAGGCATCCACATTAAATCAACCTTGCAATCCAATGCTAAAAAGCAGCTAAGAATGTATCAAAACAATTCCCCTGATAACATACATCCTTTGTGCATAAGGAAATACTTCGTATTACATGTAATGTAGACACTTTTTCACGTTCTCACAAATATAATGAGAGAAAAATGTATAACAGAAGGAGCAAAGTCATTTTTCACAGGAAGTCTCCTGGTACAAACCAGCACATGTAAATTGCATTGGCCAAGAATCGTAGCTGGTAAAAAGAAAGAAATGTAGCACTGACCAATCAATTCACATGCTTTCCAAAGTTGTTTGATGCAACTACCCAAACTAAATGTCTATTGGATATAAAGGGGTGAAGGCAAAGTTTAAAGAGAACCTTTCTTTTCAAACCACTGTTGAACTATCAATTTTAGAACGTCTCAATTTAAACACCTTGAACATTCAGCCATAACAGCCAAGAACCTGGCCAAATATAAGTTTTACGTGCATTGGACGGGAATCAGACCTAGGTCTCCTGTGTTGCAGGCAAGAATTCTACCAATGAACCAACAACGCTTACAAGTTCTGCAGCGGTTCTACATATAGTCCTGCATATGGTTCTTTATAAGGTTCTGCACATGGTTCTGAACATGGTTCTGCATACAGTTCTCAGAGTTTTAAATTAGGGTTATTGCTCAAGGCTTCATTCAGGATTCAGGCATCCATATTAATAGTCAATCAACCTTGCAATCCAATGCAAAAAAGCAGCTAAGAATGTATCAAAACAATTCCCCTGATAACATACATCCTTTGTGCATAAGGAAATACTTCTTATTACATGTAATGTAGACACTTTTTCAGAAAAAATCATCTCACAAATATAATGAGAGAAAAATGTATAACAGATGGAGCAAAGTCATTTTTCACAGGAAGTCTCCTGGTACAAACCAGCACATGTAAATTGCATTGGCCATGAATCGTAGCTGCTAAAAAGAAAGAAATGTAGCACTGACCAATCAATTCACATGCTTTCCAAAGTTGTTTGATGCAACTACCCAAACTAAATGTCTATTGGATATAAAGGGGTGAAGGCAAAGTTTAAAGAGAAGCTATTTTGTGCAAAGCACTGTTGAACTATCAATTTTTAGAACGTCTCAATTTAAACACCTTGAATATTCAGCCATAACAGCCAAGAAACTGGCCAAATATAACATTTATGTGCATTGGCCGGTAATGGGAACCGGGTCACTCGCGTGGCAGGCGAGAATTCTACCACTGAACCACCAATGATTGCAAGATCTGCAGTGGTTCTACATATGGTCCTGCATATGGTTCTTTATAAGGTTCTGCACATGGTTCTGCATACAGTTGTCAGAGTTTTAAATTAGGGTTATTGCTCAAGGCTTCATTCAGGATTCAGGCATCCACATTAAATCAACCTTGCAATCCAATGCTATAAAGCAGCTAAGAATGTATCAAAACAATTCCCCTGATAACATACATCCTTTGTGCATAAGGAAATACTTCGTATTACATGTAATGTAGACACTTTTTCACGTTCTCACAAATATAATGAGAGAAAAATATATAACAGAAGGAGCAAAGTCATTTTTCACAGGAAGTCTCCTGGTACAAACCAGCACATGTAAATTGCATTGGCCAAGAATCGTAGCTGGTAAAAATAAAGAAATGTAGCACTGAACAATCAATTCACATGCTTTCCAAAGTTGTTTGATGCAAATACACAAACTAAATGTCTATTGGATATAAAGCGATGAAGGCAAAGTTTAAAGAGAACCTTTCTTTTCAAAGCACTGTTGAACTATCAATTTTAGAACGTCTCAATTTAAACACCTTGAACATTCAGCCATAACAGCCAAGAACCTGGCCAAATATAACATTTACGTGCATTGGCCCCAAGTATCCCGCGTGGCAGGCGAGAATTCTACCACTGAACCACCAATGCTTACAAGTTCTACAGTGGTTCTACATATGGTCCTGCATATGGTTCTTTATAAGGTTCTGCACATGGTTCTGCATACAGTTGTCAGAGTTTTAAATTAGGGTTATTGCTCAAGGCTTCATTCAGGATTCAGGCATTCACATTAATAGTAAATCAACCTTGCAATCCAATGCTAAAAAGCAGCTAAGAATGTATCAAAACAATTCGCCTGATAACATACATCCTTTGTGCATAAGGAAATACTTCTTATTACATGTAATATAGACACTTTTTCACGTTCTCACAAATATAATGAGAGAAAAATGTATAACAGAAGGAGCAAAGTCATTTTTCACAGGAAGTCTCCTGGTACAAACCAGCACATGTAAATTGCATTGGCCAAGAATCGTAGCTGGTAAAAAGAAAGAAATGTAGCACTGACCAATCACTTCACATATTTTCCAAAGTTGTTTGATGCAACTACACAAACTAATTGTCTATTGGATATAAAGGGGTGAAGGCAAAGTTTAAAGAGAAACTTTCTTTTCAAAGCACTGTTGAACTATCAATTTTTAGAATGTCTCAATTTAAACACCTTGAACATTCAGCCATAACAGCCAAGAACCTGGCCAAATATAACATTCACGTGCATTGGCCGGGAATCGGACCCAGGTCTCCCGCGTGGGAAGCAAGAATTCTACCACTGAACCACCAATGCTTACAAGTTCTGCAGCGGTTCTACATATGGTCCTGCATATGGTTCTTTATAAGGTTCTGCACATGGTTCTGAACATGGTTCTTCATACAGTTGTCAGAGTTTTAAATTAGTGTTATTGCTCAAGGCTTCATTCAGGATTCAGGCATCCACATTAATAGTAAATCAACCTTGCAATCCAATGCTAAAAAGCAGCTAAGAATGTATCAAAACAATTCCCCTGATAACATACATCCTTTGTGCATAAGGAAATACTTCTTATTACATGTAATGTAGACACTTTTTCAGAAAACATCATCTCACAAATATAATGAGAGAAAAATGTATAACAGAAGGAGCAAAGTCATTTTTCACAGGAAGTCTCCTGGTAAAAACCAGCACATGTAAATTGCATTGGCCATGAATCGTAGCTGGTAAAAAGAAAGAAATGTAGCACTGACCAATCAATTCACATGCTTTCCAAAGTTGTTTGATGCAACTACCCAAACTAAATGTCTATTGGATATAAAGGGGTGAAGGCAAAGTTTAAAGAGAAGCTATTTTGTGAAAAGCTCTGTTGAACTATCAATTTTTAGAACGTCTCAATTTAAACACCTTGAACATTCAGCCATAACAGCCAAGAACCTGGCCAAATATAACATTTACATGCATTGGCCGGGAATCGGACCCGGGTCTCACGCTTGGAAGGTGAGAATTCTACCACTGAACCACCAATGATTGCAAGATCTGTAGTGGTTCTACATATGGTCCTGCATATGGTTCTTTATAAGGTTCTGCCTATGGTTCTGAACATGGTTCTGCATACAGTTGTCAGAGTTTTAAACTTAGGGTTATTGCTCAAGCCTTCATTCAGGATTCAGGCATCCACATTAAATAAACCTTGCAATCCAATACTAAAAAGCAGCTAAGAATGTATCAAAACAATTCCCCTGATAACATACATCCTTTGTGCATAAGGAAATACTTCGTATTACATGTAATGTAGACACTTTTTCACGTTCTCACAAATATAATGAGACAAAAATGTATAACAGAAGGAGCAAAGTCATTTTTCACAGGAAGTCTCCTGGTACAAACCAGCACATGTAAATTGCATTGGCCAAGAATCGTAGCTGGTAAAAATAAAGAAATGTAGCACTGACCAATCAATTCACATGCTTTCCAAAGTTGTTTGATGCAACTACACAAACTAAATGTCTATTGGATATAAAGGGGTGAAGGCAAAGTTTAAAGAGAACCTTTCTTTTCAAAGCACTGTTGAACTATCAATTTTAGAACGTCTCAATTTAAACACCTTGAACATTCAGCCATAACAACCAAGAACCTGGCCAAATATAACATTTACATGCATTGGCCGGGAATCGGACCCGAGTTTCCCGCTTGGAAGGGGAGAATTCTACCACAGAACCACCACTGCTTGCAAGTTCAGCAGCGATTCTACATATGGTCCTGCATATGGTTGTTTATAAGGTTCTGCCAATGGTTTTGAACATGGTTCTGCATACAGTTGTCAGAGTTTTAAAATTAGGGTTATTGCTCAAGGCTTCATTCAGGATTCAGGCATCCACATTAAATCAACCTTGCAATCCAATGCTATAAAGCAGCTAAGAATGTATCAAAACAATTCCCCTGATAACATACATCCTTTGTGCATAAGGAAATACTTCGTATTACATGTAATGTAGACACTTTTTCACGTTCTCACAAATATAATGAGAGAAAAATGTATAACAGAAGGAGCAAAGTCATTTTTCACAGGAAGTCTCCTGGTACAAACCAACACATGTAAATTGCATTGGCCAAGAATCGTAGCTCGTAAAAAGAAAGAAATGTAGCACTGACCAATCAATTCACATGCTTTCCAAAGTTGTTTGATGCAACTACACAAACTAATTGTCTATTGGATATAAAGGGGTGAAGGCAAAGTTTAAAGAGAAACTTTCTTTTCAAAGCACTGTTGAACTATCAATTTTTAGGATGTCTCAATTTAAACACCTTGAACATTCAGCCATAACAGCCAAGAACCTGGCCAAATATAACATTGATGTGCACTGGCCGGGAATCGGACCCGGGTCTCCCACGTGGCAGGCGAGAATTCTACCACTGAACCACCAATGCTTACAAGTTCTGCAGCGGTTCTACATATGGTCCTGCATATGGTTCTTTATAAGGTTCTGCACATGGTTCTGCATACAGTTGTCAGAGGTTTAAATTAGGGTTATTGCTCAAGGCTTCATTCAGGATTCAGGCATCCACATTAAATCAACCTTGCAATCCAATGCTATAAAGCAGCTAAGAATGTATCAAAACAATTCCCCTGATAACATACATCCTTTGTGCATAAGGAAATACTTCGTATTACATGTAATGTAGACACTTTTTCACGTTCTCACAAATATAATGAGAGAAAAATATATAACAGAAGGAGCAAAGTCATTTTTCACAGGAAGTCTCCTGGTACAAACCAGCACATGTAAATTGCATTGGCCAAGAATCGTAGCTGGTAAAAATAAAGAAATGTAGCACTGACCAATCAATTCACATGCTTTCCAAAGTTGTTTGATGCAACTACACAAACTAAATGTCTATTGGATATAAAGGGGTGAAGGCAAAGTTTAAAGAGAACCTTTCTTTTCAAAGCACTGTTGAACTATCAATTTTAGAACGTCTCAATTTAAACACCTTGAACATTCAGCCATAACAGCCAAGAACATGGCCAAATATAACATTTACGTGCATTGGCCCCAAGTATCCCGCGTGGCAGGCGAGAATTCTACCACTGAACCACCAATGCTTACAAGTTCAGCAGTGGTTCTACATATGGTCCTGCATATGGTTCTTTATAAGGTTCTGCACATGGTTCTGCATACAGTTGTCAGAGTTTTAAATTAGGGTTATTGCTCAAGGCTTCATTCAGGATTCAGGCATCCACATTAATAGTAAATCAACCTTGCAATCCAATGCTAAAAAGCAGCTAAGAATGTATCAAAACAATTCCCCTGATAACATACATCCTTTGTGCATAAGGAAATACTTCTTATTACATGTAATGTAGACACTTTTTCAGAAAACATCATCTCACAAATATAATGAGAGAAAAATGTATAACAGAAGGAGCAAAGTCATTTTTCACAGGAAGTCTCCTGGTAAAAACCAGCACATGTAAATTGCATTGGCCATGAATCGTAGCTGGTAAAAAGAAAGAAATGTAGCACTGACCAATCAATTCACATGCTTTCCAAAGTTGTTTGATGCAACTACCCAAACTAAATGTCTATTGGATATAAAGGGGTGAAGGCAAAGTTTAAAGAGAAGCTATTTTGTGAAAAGCTCTGTTGAACTATCAATTTTTAGAACGTCTCAATTTAAACACCTTGAACATTCAGCCATAACAGCCAAGAACCTGGCCAAATATAACATTTACATGCATTGGCCGGGAATCGGACCCGGGTCTCCCGCTTGGAAGGTGAGAATTCTACCACTGAACCACCAATGATTGCAAGATCTGTAGTGGTTCTACATATGGTCCTGCATATGGTTCTTTATAAGGTTCTGCCTATGGTTCTGAACATGGTTCTGCATACAGTTGTCAGAGTTTTAAAATTAGGGTTATTGCTCAAGGCTTCATTCAGGATTCAGGCATCCACATTAAATCAACCTTGCAATCCAATGCTATAAAGCAGCTAAGAATGTATCAAAACAATTCCCCTGATAACATACATCCTTTGTGCATAAGGAAATACTTCGTATTACATGTAATGTAGACACTTTTTCACGTTCTCACAAATATAATGAGAGAAAAATGTATAACAGAAGGAGCAAAGTCATTTTTCACAGGAAGTCTCCTGGTACAAACCAACACATGTAAATTGCATTGGCCAAGAATCGTAGCTCGTAAAAAGAAAGAAATGTAGCACTGACCAATCAATTCACATGCTTTCCAAAGTTGTTTGATGCAACTACACAAACTAATTGTCTATTGGATATAAAGGGGTGAAGGCAAAGTTTAAAGAGAAACTTTCTTTTCAAAGCACTGTTGAACTATCAATTTTTAGGATGTCTCAATTTAAACACCTTGAACATTCAGCCATAACAGCCAAGAACCTGGCCAAATATAACATTGATGTGCACTGGCCGGGAATCGGACCCGGGTCTCCCGCATGGCAGGCGAGAATTCTACCACTGAACCACCAATGCTTACAAGTTCTGCAGCGGTTCTACATATGGTCCTGCATATGGTTCTCTATAAGGTTCTGCACATGGTTCTGCATACAGTCGTCAGAGGTTTAAATTAGGGTTATTGCTCAAGGCTTCATTCAGGATTCAGGCATCCACATTAAATCAACCTTGCAATCCAATGCTATAAAGCAGCTAAGAATGTATCAAAACAATTCCCCTGATAACATACATCCTTTGTGCATAAGGAAATACTTCGTATTACATGTAATGTAGACACTTTTTCACGTTCTCACAAATATAATGAGAGAAAAATATATAACAGAAGGAGCAAAGTCATTTTTCACAGGAAGTCTCCTGGTACAAACCAGCACATGTAAATTGCATTGGCCAAGAATCGTAGCTGGTAAAAATAAAGAAATGTAGCACTGACCAATCAGTTCACATGCTTTCCAAAGTTGTTTGATGCAACTACACAAACTAAATGTCTATTGGATATAAAGGGGTGAAGGCAAAGTTTAAAGAGAACCTTTCTTTTCAAAGCACTGTTGAACTATCAATTTTAGAACGTCTCAATTTAAACACCTTGAACATTCAGCCATAACAGCCAAGAACCTGGCCAAATATAACATTTACGTGCATTGGCCCCAAGTATCCCGCGTGGCAGGCGAGAATTCTACCACTGAACCACCAATGCTTACAAGTTCAGCAGTGGTTCTACATATGGTCCTGCATATGGTTCTTTATAAGGTTCTGCACATGGTTCTGCATACAGTTGTCAGAGTTTTAAATTAGGGTTATTGCTCAAGGCTTCATTCAGGATTCAGGCATCCACATTAAATCAACCTTGCAATCCAATGCTATAAAGCAGCTAAGAATGTATCAAAACAATTCCCCTGATAACATACATCCTTTGTGCATAAGGAAATACTTCGTATTACATGTAATGTAGACACTTTTTCAGAAAACATCATCTCACAAATATAATGAGAGAAAAATGTATAACAGAAGGAGCAAAGTCATTTTTCACAGGAAGTCTCCTGGTAAAAACCAGCACATGTAAATTGCATTGGCCATGAATCGTAGCTGGTAAAAAGAAAGAAATGTAGCACTGACCAATCAATTCACATGCTTTCCAAAGTTGTTTGATGCAACTACCCAAACTAAATGTCTATTGGATATAAAGGGGTGAAGGCAAAGTTTAAAGAGAAGCTATTTTGTGAAAAGCTCTGTTGAACTATCAATTTTTAGAACGTCTCAATTTAAACACCTTGAACATTCAGCCATAACAACCAAGAACCTGGCCAAATATAACATTTACGTGCATAAGCCGGGAATCGGACCCGGGTCTCCCGCTTGGAAGGCGAGAATTCTACCACTGGACCACCAATGCTTGCAAGTTCAGCAGCGGTTCTACATATGGTCCTGCATATGGTTGTTTATAAGGTTCTGCCAATGGTTCTGAACATGGTTCTGCATACAGTTGTCAGAGTTTTAAAATTAGGGTTATTGCTCAAGGCTTCATTCAGGATTCAGGCATCCACATTAAATCAACCTTGCAATCCAATGCTAAAAAGCAGCTAAGAATGTATCAAAACAATTCCCCTGATAACATACATCCTTTGTGCATAAGGAAATACTTCGTATTACATGTAATGTAGACACTTTTTCACGTTCTCACAAATATAATGAGACAAAAATGTATAACAGAAGGAGCAAAGTCATTTTTCACAGGAAGTCTCCTGGTACAAACCAGCACATGTAAATTGCATTGGCCAAGAATCGTAGCTGGTAAAAATAAAGAAATGTAGCACTGACCAATCAATTCACATGCTTTCCAAAGTTGTTTGATGCAACTACACAAACTAAATGTCTATTGGATATAAAGGGGTGAAGGCAAAGTTTAAAGAGAACCTTTCTTTTCAAAGCACTGTTGAACTATCAATTTTAGAACGTCTCAATTTAAACACCTTGAACATTCAGCCATAACAGCCAAGAACCTGGCCAAATATAACATTTATGTGCATTGGCCCCAAGTATCCCGCGTGGCAGGCGAGAATTCTACCACTGAACCACCAATGCTTACAAGCTCTGCAGTGGTTCTACATATGGTCCTGCATATGGTTCTTTATAAGGTTCTGCACATGGTTCTGCATACAGTTGTCAGAGTTTTAAATTAGGGTTATTGCTCAAGGCTTCATTCAGGATTCAGGCATCCACATTAATAGTAAATCAACCTTGCAATCCAATGCTAAAAAGCAGCTAAGAATGTATCAAAACAATTCGCCTGATAACATACATCCTTTGTGCATAAGGAAATACTTCTTATTACATGTAATGTAGACACTTTTTCAGAAAACATCATCTCACACATATAATGAGAGAAAAATGTATAACAGAAGGAGCAAAGTCATTTTTCATAGGAAGTCTCCTGGTACAAACCAGCACATGTAAATTGCATTGGCCATGAATCGTAGCTGGTAAAAAGAAAGAAATGTAGCACTGACTAATCAATTCACAAGCTTTCCAAAGTTGTTTGATGCAACAACCCAAACTAAATGTCTATTGGATATAAAGGGGTGAAGGCAAAGTTTAAAGAGAAGCTATTTTGTGAAAAGCTCTGTTGAACTATCAATTTTTAGAATGTCTCAATTTAAACACCTTGAACATTCAGCCATAACAGCCAAGAACCTGGCCATATATAACATTTACGTGCATTGGCCGGGAATCGGACCCAGGTCTCCCGCGTGGCAGGCGAGAATTCTACCACTGAACGACCAATGCTTGCAAGTTCACCGGCGGTTCTACATATGGTCCTGCATATGGTTCTTTATAAGGTTCTGCCTATGGTTCTGAACATGGTTCTGCATACACTTGTCAGAGTTTTAAAATTAGGGTTATTGCTTAAGGCTTCATTCAGGATTCAGGCATCCACATTAAATCAACTTTGCAATTCAATGCTAAAAAGCAGCTAAGAATGTATCAAAACAATTCCCCTGATAACATACATCCTTTGTGCATAAGGAAATACTTCTTATTACATGTAATGTAGACACTTTTTCACGTTCTCACAAATATAATGAGAGAAAAATGTATAACAGAAGGAGCAAAGTCATTTTTCACAGGAAGTCTCCTGGTAAAAACCAACACATGTAAATTGCATTGGCCAAGAATCGTAGCTCGTAAAAAGAAAGAAATGTAGCACTGAACAATCAATTCACATGCTTTCCAAAGTTGTTTGATGCAACTACACAAACTAATTGTCTATTGGATATAAAGGGGTGAAGGCAAAGTTTAAAGAGAAACTTTCTTTTCAAAGCACTGTTGAACTATCAGTTTTTAGAATGTCTCAATTTAAACACCTTGAACATTCAGCCATAAAAGCCAAGAACCTGGCCAAATATAACATTTACGTGCATTGGCCGGGAATCGGACCCGGGTCTCCCGCGTGGCAGGCGAGAATTCTACCACTGAACCACCAATGCTTACAAAGTCTGCAGCGGTTCTACATATGGTCCTGCATATGGTTCTTTATAAGGTTCTGCACATGGTTCTGCATACAGTTGTCAGAGTTTTAAATTAGGGTTATTGCTCAAGGCTTCATTCAGGATTCAGGCATCCACATTAAATCAACCTTGCAATCCAATGCTATAAAGCAGCTAAGAATGTATCAAAACAATTCCCCTGATAACATACATCCTTTGTACATAAGGAAATACTTCGTATTACATGTAATGTAGACACTTTTTCACGTTCTCACAAATATAATGAGAGAAAAATATATAACAGAAGGAGCAAAGTCATTTTTCACAGGAAGTCTCCTGGTACAAACCAGCACATGTAAATTGCATTGGCCAAGAATCGTAGCTGGTAAAAATAAAGAAATGTAGCACTGACCAATCAATTCACATGCTTTCCAAAGTTGTTTGATGCAAATACACAAACTAAATGTCTATTGGATATAAAGCGATGAAGGCAAAGTTTAAAGAGAACCTTTCTTTTCAAAGCACTGTTGAACTATCAATTTTAGAACGTCTCAATTTAAACACCTTGAACATTCAGCCATAACAGCCAAGAACCTGGCCAAATATAACATTTACGTGCATTGGCCCCAAGTATCCCGCGTGGCAGGCGAGAATTCTACCACTGAACCACCAATGCTTACAAGTTCTACAGTGGTTCTACATATGGTCCTGCATATTGCTCAAGGCTTCATTCAGGATTCAGTCATTCACATTAATAGTAAATCAACCTTGCAATCCAATGCTAAAAAGCAGCTAAGAATGTATCAAAACAATTCGCCTGATAACATACATCCTTTGTGCATAAGGAAATACTTCTTATTACATGTAATATAGACACTTTTTCACGTTCTCACAAATATAATGAGAGAAAAATGTATAACAGAAGGAGCAAAGTCATTTTTCACAGGAAGTCTCCTGGTACAAACCAGCACATGTAAATTGCATTGGCCAAGAATCGTAGCTGGTAAAAAGAAAGAAATGTAGCACTGACCAATCACTTCACATATTTTCCAAAGTTGTTTGATGCAACTACAAAAACTAATTGTCTATTGGATATAAAGGGGTGAAGGCAAAGTTTAAAGAGAAACTTTCTTTTCAAAGCACTGTTGAACTATCAATTTTTAGGATGTCTCAATTTAAACACCTTGAACATTCAGCCATAACAGCCAAGAACCTGGCCAAATATAACATTGATGTGCACTGGCCGGGAATCGGACCCGGGTCTCCCGCGTGGCAGGCGAGAATTCTACCACTGAACCACCAATGCTTACAAGTTCTGCAGCGGTTCTACATATGGTCCTGCATATGGTTCTTTATAAGGTTCTGCACATGGTTCTGCATACAGTTGTCAGAGGTTTAAATTAGGGTTATTGCTCAAGGCTTCATTCAGGATTCAGGCATCCACATTAAATCAACCTTGCAATCCAATGCTATAAAGCAGCTAAGAATGTATCAAAACAATTCCCCTGATAACATACATCCTTTGTGCATAAGGAAATACTTCGTATTACATGTAATGTAGACACTTTTTCACGTTCTCACAAATATAATGAGAGAAAAATATATAACAGAAGGAGCAAAGTCATTTTTCACAGGAAGTCTCCTGGTACAAACCAGCACATGTAAATTGCATTGGCCAAGAATCGTAGCTGGTAAAAATAAAGAAATGTAGCACTGACCAATCAATTCACATGCTTTCCAAAGTTGTTTGATGCAACTACACAAACTAAATGTCTATTTGATATAAAGGGGTGAAGGCAAAGTTTAAAGAGAACCTTTCTTTTCAAAGCACTGTTGAACTATCAATTTTAGAACGTCTCAATTTAAACACCTTGAACATTCAGCCATAACAGCCAAGAACCTGGCCAAATATAACATTTACGTGCATTGGCCCCAAGTATCCCGCGTGGCAGGCGAGAATTCTACCACTGAACCACCAATGCTTACAAGTTCAGCAGTGGTTCTACATATGGTCCTGCATATGGTTCTTTATAAGGTTCTGCACATGGTTCTGCATACAGTTGTCAGAGTTTTAAATTAGGGTTATTGCTCAAGGCTTCATTCAGGATTCAGGCATCCACATTAATAGTAAATCAACCTTGCAATCCAATGCTAAAAAGCAGCTAAGAATGTATCAAAACAATTCCCCTGATAACATACATCCTTTGTGCATAAGGAAATACTTCTTATTACATGTAATGTAGACACTTTTTCAGAAAACATCATCTCACAAATATAATGAGAGAAAAATGTATAACAGAAGGAGCAAAGTCATTTTTCACAGGAAGTCTCCTGGTACAAACCAGCACATGTAAATTGCATTGGCCATGAATCGTAGCTGCTAAAAAGAAAGAAATGTAGCACTGACCAATCAATTCACATGCTTTCCAAAGTTGTTTGATGCAACTACCCAAACTAAATGTCTATTGGATATAAAGGGGTGAAGGCAAAGTTTAAAGAGAAGCTATTTTGTGCAAAGAACTGTTGAACTATCAATTTTTAGAACGTCTCAATTTAAACACCTTGAACATTCAGCCATAACAGCCAAGAAACTGGCCAAATATAACATTTACGTGCATTGGCTGGGAATCGGACCGGGTCTCCCGCGTGGCAGGCGAGAATTCTACCACTGAACCACCAATGCTTCCAAGTTCAGCAGCGGTTCTACATATGGTCCTGCATATGGTTCTTTATAAGGTTCTGCCTATGGTTCTGCATACAGTTGTCAGAGTTTTAAACTTAGGGTTATTGCTCAAGGCTTCATTCAGGATTCAGGCATCCACATTAAATCAACCTTGCAATCCAATGCTAAAAAGCAGCTAAGAATGTATCAAAACAATTCCCCTGATAACATACATCCTTTGTGCATAAAGTAATACTTCTTATTACATGTAATGTAGACACTTTTTCACGTTCTCACAAATATAATGAGAGAAAAATGTATAACAGAAGGAGCAAAGTCATTTTTCACAGGAAGTCTCTTGGTACAAACCAGCACATGTAAATTGCATTGTCCATGAATCGTAGCTGGTAAAAAGAAAGAAATGTAGCACTGACCAATCAATTCACATGCTTTCCAAAGTTGTTTGATGCAACTACCCAAACTAAATGTCTATTGGATATAAAGGGGTGAAGGCAAAGTTTAAAGAGAAGCTATTTTGTGCAAAGAACTGTTGAACTATCAATTTTTAGAACGTCTCAATTTAAACACCTTGAACATTCAGCCATAACAGCCAAGAAACTGGCCAAATATAACATTTACGTGCATTGGCTGGGAATCGGACCGGGTCTCCCGCGTGGCAGGCGAGAATTCTACCACTGAACCACCAATGCTTCCAAGTTCAGCAGCGGTTCTACATATGGTCCTGCATATGGTTCTTTATAAGGTTCTGCCTATGGTTCTGCATACAGTTGTCAGAGTTTTAAACTTAGGGTTATTGCTCAAGGCTTCATTCAGGATTCAGGCATCCACATTAAATCAACCTTGCAATCCAATGCTAAAAAGCAGCTAAGAATGTATCAAAACAATTCCCCTGATAACATACATCCTTTGTGCATAAAGTAATACTTCTTATTACATGTAATGTAGACACTTTTTCACGTTCTCACAAATATAATGAGAGAAAAATGTATAACAGAAGGAGCAAAGTCATTTTTCACAGGAAGTCTCTTGGTACAAACCAGCACATGTAAATTGCATTGTCCATGAATCGTAGCTGGTAAAAAGAAAGAAATGTAGCACTGACCAATCAATTCACATGCTTTCCAAAGTTGTTTGATGCAACTACCCAAACTAAATGTCTATTGGATATAAAGGGGTGAAGGCAAAGTTTAAAGAGAAGCTATTTTGTGCAATGAACTGTTGAACTATCAATTTTTAGAACGTCTCAATTTAAACACCTTGAACATTCAGCCATAACAGCCAAGAACCTGGCCAAACTTAACATTAACGTACATTGGCCGAGAATCGCACCTGGGTCTCCCGCGTGGGAGGCGAGAATTCTACCACTGAACCACCAATGCTTGCAAGATGAGCAGTGGTTCTACATATGGTCCTGCATATGGTTCTTTATAAGGTTCTGCCTATGGTTCTGAACATGGTTCTTCATACAGTTGTCAGAGTTTTAAACTTAGGGTTATTGCTCAAGGCTTCATTCAGGATTCAGGCATCCACATTAAATCAACCTTGCAATCCAATGCTAAAAAGCAGCTAAGAATGTATCAAAACAATTCCCCTGATAACATACATCCTTTGTGTATAAGGAAATACTTCTTATTACATGTAATGTAGACACTTTTTCACGTTCTCACAAATATAATGAGAGAAAAATATATAACAGAAGGAGCAAAGTCATTTTTCACAGGAAGTCTCCTGGTACAAACCAGCACATGTAAATTGCATTGGCCAAGAATCGTAGCTGGTAAAAAGAAAGAAATGTAGCACTGACCAATCAATTCACATGCTTTCCAAAGTTGTTTGATGCAACTACCCAAACTAAATGTCTATTGGATATAAAGGGGTAAAGGCAAAGTTTAAAGAGAAGCTATTTTTTGCAAAGAACTGTTGAACTATAAATTTTTAGAACGTCTCAATTTAAACACCTTGAACATTCAGCCATAACAGCCAAGAACCTGGCCAAACATAACATAACATTGACATGCATTGGCCTGGAATCAGACCCGGGTCTCCCACGTGGGAGGCGAGAATTCTACCACTGGACCACCAATGCTTGCAAGATCAGCAGCGGTTCTACATATGGTCCTGCATATGGTTCTTTATAAGGTTCTGCACATGGTTCTGAACATGGTTCTTCATACAGTTGTCAGAGTTTTAAACTTAGGGTTATTGCTCAAGGCTTCATTCAGGATTCAGGCATCCACATTAAATCAACCTTGCAATCCAATGCTAAAAAGCAGCTAAGAATGTATCAAAACAATTCCCCTGATAACATACATCCTTTGTGTATAAGGAAATACTTCTTATTACATGTAATGTAGACACTTTTTCACGTTCTCACAAATATAATGAGAGAAAAATATATAACAGAAGGAGCAAAGTCATTTTTCACAGGAAGTCTCCTGGTACAAACCAGCACATGTAAAATGCATTGGCCATGAATCGTAGCTGCTAAAAAGAAAGAAATGTAGCACTGACCAATCAATTCACATGCTTTCCAAAGTTGTTTGATGCAACTACCCAAACTAAATGTCTATTGGATATAAAGGGGTGAAGGCAAAGTTTAAAGAGAAGCTATTTTGTGCAAAGAACTGTTGAACTATCAATTTTTAGAACGTCTCAATTTAAACACCTTGAACATTCAGCCATAACAGCCAAGAACCTGGCCAAACATAACATTGACGTGCATTGGCCGAGAATCAGACACGGGTCTCCCGCGTGGGAGTCAAGAATTCTACCACTGAACCACCAATGCTTGCAAGGTCAGCAGCGATTCTACATATGGTCCTGCATATGGTTCTTTATAAGGTTCTGCACATGGTTCTGCATACAGTTGTCAGAGTTTTAAATTAGGGTTATTGCTCAAGGCTTCATTCAGGATTCAGGCATCCACATTAAATCAACCTTGCAATCCAATGCTAAAAAGCAGCTAAGAATGTATCAAAACAATTCCCCTGATAACATACATCCTTTGTGCATAAGGAAATACTTCGTATTACATGTAGACACTTTTTCACGTTCTCACAAATATAATGAGACAAAAATGTATAACAGAAGGAGCAGTGTCATTTTTCACAGGAAGTCTCCTGGTACAAACAAGCACATGTAAATTGCATTGGCCAAGAATCGTAGCTGGTAAAAAGAAAGAAATGTAGCACTGACCAATCAATTCACATGCTTTCCAAAGTTGTTTGATGCAACTACCCAAACTAAATGTCTATTGGATATAAAGGGGTGAAGGCAAAGTTTAAAGAGAAGCTATTTCGTGCAAAGAACTGTTGAACTATAAATTTTTAGAATGTCTCAATTTAAACACCTTGAACATTCAGCCAAGAACCTGGCCATATATAACATTTACGTGGATTGGCCAGGAATCAGACCCAGTTCTCCCACGTGGCAGGCGAGAATTCTACCACTGAACCACCAATGCTTGCAAGAGCAGCGGCGGTTCTACATATGGTCCTGCATATGGTTCTTTATAAGGTTCTGCCTATGGTTCTGCATACAGTTGTCAGAGTTTTAAAATTAGGGTTATTGCTTAAGGCTTCATTCAGGATTCAGGCATCCACATTAAATCAACCTTGCAATCCAATGCTAAAAAGCAGCTAAGAATGTATCAAAACAATTCCCCTGATAACATACATCCTTTGTGTATAAGGAAATACTTCGTATTACATGTAATGTAGACACGTTTTCACGTTCTCACAAATATAATGAGAGAAAAATGTATAACAGAAGGAGCAAAGTCATTTTTCACAGGAAGTCTCTTGGTACAAACCAGCACATGTAAAATGCATTGGCCATGAATCGTAGCTGCTAAAAAGAAAGAAATGTAGCACTGACCAATCAATTCACATGCTTTCCAAAGTTGTTTGATGCAACTACCCAAACTAAATGTCTATTGGATATAAAGGGGTGAAGGCAAAGTTTAAAGAGAAGCTATTTTGTGCAAAGAACTGTTGAACTATCAATTTTTAGAACGTCTCAATTTAAACACCTTGAACATTCAGCCATAACAGCCAAGAACCTGGCCAAACATAACATTAACATGCATTGGCCGAGAATCAGACCCAGGTCTCCCGCGTGGGAGGCGAGAATTCTACCACTGAACCACCAATGCTTGCAAGATGAGCAGCGGTTCTACATATGGTCCTGCATATGGTTCTTTATAAGGTTCTGCCTATGGTTCTGAACATGGTTCTTCATACAGTTGTCAGAGTTTTAAATTAGGGTTATTGCTCAAGGCTTCATTCAGGATTCAGGCATCCACATTAAATCAACCTTGCAATCCAATGCTAAAAAGCAGCTAAGAATGTATCAAAACAATACCCTGATAACATACATCCTTTGTTCATAAGGAAATACTTCTTATTACATGTAATGTAGACACTTTTTCAGAAAACATCATCTCACAAATATAATGAGAGAAAAATGTATAACAGAAGGAGCAAAGTCATTTTTCACAGGAAGTCTCCTGGTACAAACCAGCACATGTAAATTGCATTGGCCATGAATCGTAGCTGCTAAAAAGAAAGAAATGTAGCACTGACCAATCAATTCACATGCTTTCCAAAGTTGTTTGATGCAACTACCCAAACTAAATGTCTATTGGATATAAAGGGGTGAAGGCAAAGTTTAAAGAGAAGCTATTTTGTGCAAAGAACTGTTGAACTATCAATTTTTAGAACGTCTCAATTTAAACACCTTGAACATTCAGCCATAACAGCCAAGAAACTGGCCAAATATAACATTTACGTGCATTGGCTGGGAATCGGACCGGGTCTCCCGCGTGGCAGGCGAGAATTCTACCACTGAACCACCAATGCTTCCAAGTTCAGCAGCGGTTCTACATATGGTCCTGCATATGGTTCTTTATAAGGTTCTGCCTATGGTTCTGCATACAGTTGTCAGAGTTTTAAACTTAGGGTTATTGCTCAAGGCTTCATTCAGGATTCAGGCATCCACATTAAATCAACCTTGCAATCCAATGCTAAAAAGCAGCTAAGAATGTATCAAAACAATTCCCCTGATAACATACATCCTTTGTGCATAAAGTAATACTTCTTATTACATGTAATGTAGACACTTTTTCACGTTCTCACAAATATAATGAGAGAAAAATGTATAACAGAAGGAGCAAAGTCATTTTTCACAGGAAGTCTCTTGGTACAAACCAGCACATGTAAAATGCATTGGCCATGAATCGTAGCTGCTAAAAAGAAAGAAATGTAGCACTGACCAATCAATTCACATGCTTTCCAAAGTTGTTTGATGCAACTACCCAAACTAAATGTCTATTGGATATAAAGGGGTGAAGGCAAAGTTTAAAGAGAAGCTATTTTGTGCAAAGAACTGTGGAACAATCAATTTTTAGAACGTCTCAATTTAAACACCTTGAACATTCAGCCATAACAGCCAAGAACCTGGCCAAACATAACATTAACGTGCATTGGCCGAGAATCAGACCCAGGTCTCCCTCGTGGGAGGCGAGAATTCTACCACTGAACCACCAATGCTTGCAAGATGAGCAGCGGTTCTACATATGGTCCTGCATATGGTTCTTTATAAGGTTCTGCCTATGGTTCTGAACATGGTTCTTAATACAGTTGTCAGAGTTTTAAATTAGGGTTATTGCTCAAGGCTTCATTCAGGATTCAAGCATCCACATTAAATCAACCTTGCAATCCAATGCTAAAAAGCAGCTAAGAATGTATCAAAACAATTCCCCTGATAACATACATCCTTTGTGCATAAGGAAATACTTCTTATTACATGTAATGTCGACACTTTTTCAGAAAACATCATCTCACAAATATAATGAGAGAAAAATGTATAACAGAAGGAGCAAAGTCATTTTTCACAGGAAGTCTCCTGGTACAAACCAGCACATGTAAATTGCATTGGCCATGAATCGTAGCTGCTAAAAAGAAAGAAATGTAGCACTGACCAATCAATTCACATGCTTTCCAAAGTTGTTTGATGCAACTACCCAAACTAAATGTCTATTGGATATAAAGGGGTGAAGGCAAAGTTTAAAGAGAAGCTATTTTGTGCAAAGAACTGTTGAACTATCAATTTTTAGAACGTCTCAATTTAAACACCTTGAACATTCAGCCATAACAGCCAAGAAACTGGCCAAATATAACATTTACGTGCATTGGCTGGGAATCGGACCGGGTCTCCCGCGTGGCAGGCGAGAATTCTACCACTGAACCACCAATGCTTCCAAGTTCAGCAGCGGTTCCACATATGGTCCTGCATATGGTTCTTTATAAGGTTCTGCCTATGGTTCTGCATACAGTTGTCAGAGTTTTAAACTTAGGGTTATTGCTCAAGGCTTCATTCAGGATTCAGGCATCCACATTAAATCAACCTTGCAATCCAATGCTAAAAAGCAGCTAAGAATGTATCAAAACAATTCCCCTGATAACATACATCCTTTGTGCATAAAGTAATACTTCTTATTACATGTAATGTAGACACTTTTTCACGTTCTCACAAATATAATGAGAGAAAAATGTATAACAGAAGGAGCAAAGTCATTTTTCACAGGAAGTCTCTTGGTACAAACCAGCACATGTAAATTGCATTGTCCATGAATCGTAGCTGGTAAAAAGAAAGAAATGTAGCACTGACCAATCAATTCACATGCTTTCCAAAGTTGTTTGATGCAACTACCCAAACTAAATGTCTATTGGATATAAAGGGGTGAAGGCAAAGTTTAAAGAGAAGCTATTTTGTGCAATGAACTGTTGAACTATCAATTTTTAGAACGTCTCAATTTAAACACCTTGAACATTCAGCCATAACAGCCAAGAACCTGGCCAAACTTAACATTAACGTACATTGGCCGAGAATCGCACCTGGGTCTCCCGCGTGGGAGGCGAGAATTCTACCACTGAACCACCAATGCTTGCAAGATGAGCAGCGGTTCTACATATGGTCCTGCATATGGTTCTTTATAAGGTTCTGCCTATGGTTCTGAACATGGTTCTTCATACAGTTGTCAGAGTTTTAAATTAGGGTTATTGCTCAAGGCTTCATTCAGGATTCAGGCATCCACATTAAATCAACCTTGCAATCCAATGCTAAAAAGCAGCTAAGAATGTATCAAAACAATTCCCCTGATAACATACATCCTTTGTGTATAAGGAAATACTTCGTATTACATGTAATGTAGACACGTTTTCACGTTCTCACAAATATAATGAGAGAAAAATGTATAACAGAAGGAGCAAAGTCATTTTTCACAGGAAGTCTCTTGGTACAAACCAGCACATGTAAAATGCATTGGCCATGAATCGTAGCTGCTAAAAAGAAAGAAATGTAGCACTGACCAATCAATTCACATGCTTTCCAAAGTTGTTTGATGCAACTACCCAAACTAAATGTCTATTGGATATAAAGGGGTGAAGGCAAAGTTTAAAGAGAAGCTATTTTGTGCAAAGAACTGTGGAACAATCAATTTTTAGAACGTCTCAATTTAAACACCTTGAACATTCAGCCATAACAGCCAAGAACCTGGCCAAACATAACATTAACGTGCATTGGCCGAGAATCAGACCCAGGTCTCCCTCGTGGGAGGCGAGAATTCTACCACTGAACCACCAATGCTTGCAAGATGAGCAGCGGTTCTACATATGGTCCTGCATATGGTTCTTTATAAGGTTCTGCCTATGGTTCTGAACATGGTTCTTAATACAGTTGTCAGAGTTTTAAATTAGGGTTATTGCTCAAGGCTTCATTCAGGATTCAAGCATCCACATTAAATCAACCTTGCAATCCAATGCTAAAAAGCAGCTAAGAATGTATCAAAACAATTCCCCTGATAACATACATCCTTTGTGCATAAGGAAATACTTCTTATTACATGTAATGTCGACACTTTTTCAGAAAACATCATCTCACAAATATAATGAGAGAAAAATGTATATCAGAAGGAGCAAAGTCATTTTTCACAGGAAGTCTCCTGGTACAAACCAGCACAGGTAAATTGCATTGGCCAAGAATCGTAGCTGGTAAAAAGAAAGAAATGTAGCACTGACCAATCAATTCACATGCTTTCCAAAGTTGTTTGATGCAACTACCCAAACTAAATGTCTATTGGATATAAAGGGGTGAAGGCAAAGTTTAAAGAGAAGCTATTTTTTGCAAAGCACTGTTGAACTATCAATTTTTAGAACGTCTCAATTTAAACACCTTGAACATTCAGCCGTAACAGCCAAGAAACTGGCCAAACATAAAATTGACGTGTATTGGCCGAGAATCGGACGCGGGTCTCCCGCGTGGCAGGCGAGAATTCTACCACTGAACCACCAAAGCTTGCAAGATCAGCAGCGGTTCTACATATGGTCCTGCATATGGTTCTTTATAAGGTTCTGCACATGGTTCTGCATACAGTTGTCAGAGTTTTAAATTAGGGTTATTGCTCAAGGCTTCATTCAGGATTCAGGCATCCACATTAAATCAACCTTGCAATCCAATGCTAAAAAGCAGCTAAGAATGTATCAAAACAATTCCCCTGATAACATACATCCTTTGTGCATAAGGAAATACTTCGTATTACATGTAGACACTTTTTCACGTTCTCACAAATATAATGAGACAAAAATGTATAACAGAAGGAGCAGTGTCATTTTTCACAGGAAGTCTCCTGGTACAAACAAGCACATGTAAATTGCATTGGCCAAGAATCGTAGCTGGTAAAAAGAAAGAAATGTAGCACTGACCAATCAATTCACATGCTTTCCAAAGTTGTTTGATGCAACTACCCAAACTAAATGTCAATTGGACATAAAGGGGTGAAGGCAAAGTTTAAAGAGAAGCTATTTCGTGCAAAGAACTGTTGAACTATCAATTTTAAGAATGTCTCAATTTAAACACCTTGAACATTCAGCCATAACAGCCAAGAACCTGGCCATATATAACATTTACATGGATTGGCCAGGAATCGGACCCAGTTCTCCCGCGTGGCAGGCGAGAATTCTACCACTGAACCACCAATGCTTGCAAGTTCAGCGGCGGTTCTACATATGGTCCTGCATATGGTTCTTTATAAGGTTCTGCCTATGGTTCTGCATACAGTTGTCAGAGTTTTAAAATTAGGGTTATTGCTTAAGGCTTCATTCAGGATTCAGGCATCCACATTAAATCAACCTTGCAATCCAATGCTAAAAAGCAGCTAAGAATGTATCAAAACAATTCCCCTGATAACATACATCCTTTGTGTATAAGGAAATACTTCGTATTACATGTAATGTAGACACGTTTTCACGTTCTCACAAATATAATGAGAGAAAAATGTATAACAGAAGGAGCAAAGTCATTTTTCACAGGAAGTCTCTTGGTACAAACCAGCACATGTAAAATGCATTGGCCATGAATCGTAGCTGCTAAAAAGAAAGAAATGTAGCACTGACCAATCAATTCACATGCTTTCCAAAGTTGTTTGATGCAACTACCCAAACTAAATGTCTATTGGATATAAAGGGGTGAAGGCAAAGTTTAAAGAGAAGCTATTTTGTGCAAAGAACTGTTGAACTATCAATTTTTAGAACGTCTCAATTTAAACACCTTGAACATTCAGCCATAACAGCCAAGAAACTGGCCAAACATAACATTAACGTGCATTGGCCGAGAATCAGACCCAGGTCTCCCGCGTGGGAGGCGAGAATTCTACCACTGAACCACCAATGCTTGCAAGATGAGCAGCGGTTCTACATATGGTCCTGCATATGGTTCTTTATAAGGTTCTGCCTATGGTTCTGAACATGGTTCTTCATACAGTTGTCAGAGTTTTAAATTAGGGTTATTGCTCAAGGCTTCATTCAGGATTCAGGCATCCACATTAAATCAACCTTGCAATCCAATGCTAAAAAGCAGCTAAGAATGTATCAAAACAATTCCCCTGATAACATACATCCTTTGTGTATAAGGAAATACTTCGTATTACATGTAATGTAGACACGTTTTCACGTTCTCACAAATATAATGAGAGAAAAATGTATAACAGAAGGAGCAAAGTCATTTTTCACAGGAAGTCTCTTGGTACAAACCAGCACATGTAAAATGCATTGGCCATGAATCGTAGCTGCTAAAAAGAAAGAAATGTAGCACTGACCAATCAATTCACATGCTTTCCAAAGTTGTTTGATGCAACTACCCAAACTAAATGTCTATTGGATATAAAGGGGTGAAGGCAAAGTTTAAAGAGAAGCTATTTTGTGCAAAGAACTGTGGAACAATCAATTTTTAGAACGTCTCAATTTAAACACCTTGAACATTCAGCCATAACAGCCAAGAACCTGGCCAAACATAACATTAACGTGCATTGGCCGAGAATCAGACCCAGGTCTCCCTTGTGGGAGGCGAGAATTCTACCACTGAACCACCAATGCTTGCAAGATGAGCAGCGGTTCTACATATGGTCCTGCATATGGTTCTTTATAAGGTTCTGCCTATGGTTCTGAACATGGTTCTTAATACAGTTGTCAGAGTTTTAAATTAGGGTTATTGCTCAAGGCTTCATTCAGGATTCAAGCATCCACATTAAATCAACCTTGCAATCCAATGCTAAAAAGCAGCTAAGAATGTATCAAAACAATTCCCCTGATAACATACATCCTTTGTGCATAAGGAAATACTTCTTATTACATGTAATGTCGACACTTTTTCAGAAAACATCATCTCACAAATATAATGAGAGAAAAATGTATAACAGAAGGAGCAAAGTCATTTTTCACAGGAAGTCTCCTGGTACAAACCAGCACATGTAAATTGCATTGGCCATGAATCGTAGCTGCTAAAAAGAAAGAAATGTAGCACTGACCAATCAATTCACATGCTTTCCAAAGTTGTTTGATGCAACTACCCAAACTAAATGTCTATTGGATATAAAGGGGTGAAGGCAAAGTTTAAAGAGAAGCTATTTTGTGCAAAGAACTGTTGAACTATCAATTTTTAGAACGTCTCAATTTAAACACCTTGAACATTCAGCCATAACAGCCAAGAAACTGGCCAAATATAACATTTACGTGCATTGGCTGGGAATCGGACCGGGTCTCCCGCGTGGCAGGCGAGAATTCTACCACTGAACCACCAATGCTTCCAAGTTCAGCAGCGGTTCTACATATGGTCCTGCATATGGTTCTTTATAAGGTTCTGCCTATGGTTCTGCATACAGTTGTCAGAGTTTTAAACTTAGGGTTATTGCTCAAGGCTTCATTCAGGATTCAGGCATCCACATTAAATCAACCTTGCAATCCAATGCTAAAAAGCAGCTAAGAATGTATCAAAACAATTCCCCTGATAACATACATCCTTTGTGCATAAAGTAATACTTCTTATTACATGTAATGTAGACACTTTTTCACGTTCTCACAAATATAATGAGAGAAAAATGTATAACAGAAGGAGCAAAGTCATTTTTCACAGGAAGTCTCTTGGTACAAACCAGCACATGTAAATTGCATTGTCCATGAATCGTAGCTGGTAAAAAGAAAGAAATGTAGCACTGACCAATCAATTCACATGCTTTCCAAAGTTGTTTGATGCAACTACCCAAACTAAATGTCTATTGGATATAAAGGGGTGAAGGCAAAGTTTAAAGAGAAGCTATTTTGTGCAATGAACTGTTGAACTATCAATTTTTAGAACGTCTCAATTTAAACACCTTGAACATTCAGCCATAACAGCCAAGAACCTGGCCAAACTTAACATTAACGTACATTGGCCGAGAATCGCACCTGGGTCTCCCGCGTGGGAGGCGAGAATTCTACCACTGAACCACCAATGCTTGCAAGATGAGCAGTGGTTCTACATATGGTCCTGCATATGGTTCTTTATAAGGTTCTGCCTATGGTTCTGAACATGGTTCTTCATACAGTTGTCAGAGTTTTAAACTTAGGGTTATTGCTCAAGGCTTCATTCAGGATTCAGGCATCCACATTAAATCAACCTTGCAATCCAATGCTAAAAAGCAGCTAAGAATGTATCAAAACAATTCCCCTGATAACATACATCCTTTGTGTATAAGGAAATACTTCTTATTACATGTAATGTAGACACTTTTTCACGTTCTCACAAATATAATGAGAGAAAAATATATAACAGAAGGAGCAAAGTCATTTTTCACAGGAAGTCTCCTGGTACAAACCAGCACATGTAAAATGCATTGGCCATGAATCGTAGCTGCTAAAAAGAAAGAAATGTAGCACTGACCAATCAATTCACATGCTTTCCAAAGTTGTTTGATGCAACTACCCAAACTAAATGTCTATTGGATATAAAGGGGTGAAGGCAAAGTTTAAAGAGAAGCTATTTTGTGCAAAGAACTGTTGAACTATCAATTTTTAGAACGTCTCAATTTAAACACCTTGAACATTCAGCCATAACAGCCAAGAACCTGGCCAAACATAACATTGACGTGCATTGGCCGAGAATCAGACACGGGTCTCCCGCGTGGGAGTCAAGAATTCTACCACTGAACCACCAATGCTTGCAAGGTCAGCAGCGATTCTACATATGGTCCTGCATATGGTTCTTTATAAGGTTCTGCACATGGTTCTGCATACAGTTGTCAGAGTTTTAAATTAGGGTTATTGCTCAAGGCTTCATTCAGGATTCAGGCATCCACATTAAATCAACCTTGCAATCCAATGCTAAAAAGCAGCTAAGAATGTATCAAAACAATTCCCCTGATAACATACATCCTTTGTGCATAAGGAAATACTTCGTATTACATGTAGACACTTTTTCACGTTCTCACAAATATAATGAGACAAAAATGTATAACAGAAGGAGCAGTGTCATTTTTCACAGGAAGTCTCCTGGTACAAACAAGCACATGTAAATTGCATTGGCCAAGAATCGTAGCTGGTAAAAAGAAAGAAATGTAGCACTGACCAATCAATTCACATGCTTTCCAAAGTTGTTTGATGCAACTACCCAAACTAAATGTCTATTGGATATAAAGGGGTGAAGGCAAAGTTTAAAGAGAAGCTATTTCGTGCAAAGAACTGTTGAACTATAAATTTTTAGAATGTCTCAATTTAAACACCTTGAACATTCAGCCAAGAACCTGGCCATATATAACATTTACGTGGATTGGCCAGGAATCAGACCCAGTTCTCCCACGTGGCAGGCGAGAATTCTACCACTGAACCACCAATGCTTGCAAGAGCAGCGGCGGTTCTACATATGGTCCTGCATATGGTTCTTTATAAGGTTCTGCCTATGGTTCTGCATACAGTTGTCAGAGTTTTAAAATTAGGGTTATTGCTTAAGGCTTCATTCAGGATTCAGGCATCCACATTAAATCAACCTTGCAATCCAATGCTAAAAAGCAGCTAAGAATGTATCAAAACAATTCCCCTGATAACATACATCCTTTGTGTATAAGGAAATACTTCGTATTACATGTAATGTAGACACGTTTTCACGTTCTCACAAATATAATGAGAGAAAAATGTATAACAGAAGGAGCAAAGTCATTTTTCACAGGAAGTCTCTTGGTACAAACCAGCACATGTAAAATGCATTGGCCATGAATCGTAGCTGCTAAAAAGAAAGAAATGTAGCACTGACCAATCAATTCACATGCTTTCCAAAGTTGTTTGATGCAACTACCCAAACTAAATGTCTATTGGATATAAAGGGGTGAAGGCAAAGTTTAAAGAGAAGCTATTTTGTGCAAAGAACTGTTGAACTATCAATTTTTAGAACGTCTCAATTTAAACACCTTGAACATTCAGCCATAACAGCCAAGAACCTGGCCAAACATAACATTAACATGCATTGGCCGAGAATCAGACCCAGGTCTCCCGCGTGGGAGGCGAGAATTCTACCACTGAACCACCAATGCTTGCAAGATGAGCAGCGGTTCTACATATGGTCCTGCATATGGTTCTTTATAAGGTTCTGCCTATGGTTCTGAACATGGTTCTTCATACAGTTGTCAGAGTTTTAAATTAGGGTTATTGCTCAAGGCTTCATTCAGGATTCAGGCATCCACATTAAATCAACCTTGCAATCCAATGCTAAAAAGCAGCTAAGAATGTATCAAAACAATTCCCCTGATAACATACATCCTTTGTGTATAAGGAAATACTTCGTATTACATGTAATGTAGACACGTTTTCACGTTCTCACAAATATAATGAGAGAAAAATGTATAACAGAAGGAGCAAAGTCATTTTTCACAGGAAGTCTCTTGGTACAAACCAGCACATGTAAAATGCATTGGCCATGAATCGTAGCTGCTAAAAAGAAAGAAATGTAGCACTGACCAATCAATTCACATGCTTTCCAAAGTTGTTTGATGCAACTACCCAAACTAAATGTCTATTGGATATAAAGGGGTGAAGGCAAAGTTTAAAGAGAAGCTATTTTGTGCAAAGAACTGTGGAACAATCAATTTTTAGAACGTCTCAATTTAAACACCTTGAACATTCAGCCATAACAGCCAAGAACCTGGCCAAACATAACATTAACGTGCATTGGCCGAGAATCAGACCCAGGTCTCCCGCGTGGGAGGCGAGAATTCTACCACTGAACCACCAATGCTTGCAAGATGAGCAGCGGTTCTACATATGGTCCTGCATATGGTTCTTTATAAGGTTCTGCCTATGGTTCTGAACATGGTTCTTAATACAGTTGTCAGAGTTTTAAATTAGGGTTATTGCTCAAGGCTTCATTCAGGATTCAAGCATCCACATTAAATCAACCTTGCAATCCAATGCTAAAAAGCAGCTAAGAATGTATCAAAACAATTCCCCTGATAACATACATCCTTTGTGCATAAGGAAATACTTCTTATTACATGTAATGTCGACACTTTTTCAGAAAACATCATCTCACAAATATAATGAGAGAAAAATGTATATCAGAAGGAGCAAAGTCATTTTTCACAGGAAGTCTCCTGGTACAAACCAGCACAGGTAAATTGCATTGGCCAAGAATCGTAGCTGGTAAAAAGAAAGAAATGTAGCACTGACCAATCAATTCACATGCTTTCCAAAGTTGTTTGATGCAACTACCCAAACTAAATGTCTATTGGATATAAAGGGGTGAAGGCAAAGTTTAAAGAGAAGCTATTTTTTGCAAAGCACTGTTGAACTATCAATTTTTAGAACGTCTCAATTTAAACACCTTGAACATTCAGCCGTAACAGCCAAGAAACTGGCCAAACATAAAATTGACGTGTATTGGCCGAGAATCGGAAGCGGGTCTCCCGCGTGGCAGGCGAGAATTCTACCACTGAACCACCAATGCTTGCAAGATCAGCAGCGGTTCTACATATGGTCCTGCATATGGTTCTTTATAAGGTTCTGCACATGGTTCTGCATACAGTTGTCAGAGTTTTAAATTAGGGTTATTGCTCAAGGCTTCATTCAGGATTCAGGCATCCACATTAAATCAACCTTGCAATCCAATGCTAAAAAGCAGCTAAGAATGTATCAAAACAATTCCCCTGATAACATACATCCTTTGTGCATAAGGAAATACTTCGTATTACATGTAGACACTTTTTCACGTTCTCACAAATATAATGAGACAAAAATGTATAACAGAAGGAGCAGTGTCATTTTTCACAGGAAGTCTCCTGGTACAAACAAGCACATGTAAATTGCATTGGCCAAGAATCGTAGCTGGTAAAAAGAAAGAAATGTAGCACTGACCAATCAATTCACATGCTTTCCAAAGTTGTTTGATGCAACTACCCAAACTAAATGTCAATTGGACATAAAGGGGTGAAGGCAAAGTTTAAAGAGAAGCTATTTCGTGCAAAGAACTGTTGAACTATCAATTTTAAGAATGTCTCAATTTAAACACCTTGAACATTCAGCCATAACAGCCAAGAACCTGGCCATATATAACATTTACGTGGATTGGCCAGGAATCGGACCCAGTTCTCCCGCGTGGCAGGCGAGAATTCTACCACTGAACCACCAATGCTTGCAAGTTCAGCGGCGGTTCTACATATGGTCCTGCATATGGTTCTTTATAAGGTTCTGCCTATGGTTCTGCATACAGTTGTCAGAGTTTTAAAATTAGGGTTATTGCTTAAGGCTTCATTCAGGATTCAGGCATCCACATTAAATCAACCTTGCAATCCAATGCTAAAAAGCAGCTAAGAATGTATCAAAACAATTCCCCTGATAACATACATCCTTTGTGCATAAGGAAATACTTCGTATTACATGTAATGTAGACACGTTTTCACGTTCTCACAAATATAATGAGAGAAAAATGTATAACAGAAGGAGCAAAGTCATTTTTCACAGGAAGTCTCTTGGTACAAACCAGCACATGTAAAATGCATTGGCCATGAATCGTAGCTGCTAAAAAGAAAGAAATGTAGCACTGACCAATCAATTCACATGCTTTCCAAAGTTGTTTGATGCAACTACCCAAACTAAATGTCTATTGGATATAAAGGGGTGAAGGCAAAGTTTAAAGAGAAGCTATTTTGTGCAAAGAACTGTTGAACTATCAATTTTTAGAACGTCTCAATTTAAACACCTTGAACATTAAGCCATAACAGCCAAGAACCTGGCCAAACATAACATTAACGTGCATTGGCCGAGAATCAGACCCAGGTCTCCCGCGTGGGAGGCGAGAATTCTACCACTGAACCATCAATGCTTGCAAGATGAGCAGCGGTTCTACATATGGTCCTGCATATGGTTCTTTATAAGGTTCTGCCTATGGTTCTGAACATGGTTCTTCATACAGTTGTCAGAGTTTTAAATTAGGGTTATTGCTCAAGGCTTCATTCAGGATTCAAGCATCCACATTAAATCAACCTTGCAATCCAATGCTAAAAAGCAGCTAAGAATGTATCAAAACAATTCCCCTGATAACATACATCCTTTGTGCATAAGGAAATACTTCGTATTATATGTAATGTAGACACTTTTTCACGTTCTCACAAATATAATGAGACAAAAATGTATAACAGAAGGAGCAAAGTCATTTTTCACAGGAAGTCTCTTGGTACAAACCAGCACATGTAAAATGCATTGGCCATGAATCGTAGCTGCTAAAAAGAAAGAAATGTAGCACTGACCAATCAATTCACATGCTTTCCAAAGTTATTTGATGCAACTACCCAAACTAAATGTCTATTGGATATAAAGGGGTGAAGGCAAAGTTTAAAGAGAAGCTATTTTGTGCAAAGAACTGTTGAACTATCAATTTTTAGAACGTCTCAATTTAAACACCTTGAACATTCAGCCATAACAGCCAAGAACCTGGCCAAACATAACATTAAGGTGCATTGGCCGAGAATCAGACCCAGGACTCCCGCGTGGGAGGCGAGAATTCTACCACTGAACCACCAATGCTTGCAAGATGAGCAGCGGTTCTACATATGGTCCTGCATATGGTTCTTTATAAGGTTCTGCCTATGGTTCTGAACATGGTTCTTCATACAGTTGTCAGAGTTTTAAATTAGGGTTATTGCTCAAGGCTTCATTCAGGATTCAAGCATCCACATTAAATCAACCTTGCAATCCAATGCTAAAAAGCAGCTAAGAATGTATCAAAACAATTCCCCTGATAACATACATCCTTTGTGCATAAGGAAATACTTCGTATTATATGTAATGTAGACACTTTTTCACGTTCTCACAAATATAATGAGACAAAAATGTATAACAGAAGGAGCAAAGTCATTTTTCACAGGAAGTCTCCTGGTACAAACCAGCACATGTAAATTGCATTGGCCAAGAATCGTAGCTGGGAAAAAGAAAGAAATGTAGCACTGAACAATCAATTCACATGCTTTCCAAAGTTGTTTGATGCAACTACCCAAACTAAATGTCTATTGGATATAAAGGGGTGAAGGCAAAGTTTAAAGAGAAGCTATTTTGTGCAAAGAACTGTTGAACTATCAATTTTTAGAACGTCTCAATTTAAACACCTTGAACATTCAGCCATAACAGCCAAGAACCTGGCCAAACATAACATTGACATGCATTGGCCTGGAATCGGACCCGGGTGTCCCGCGTGGGAGACCAGAATTCTACCACTGAACCACCAATGCTTGCAAGATCTGCAGCGGTTCTACATATGGTCCTGCATATGGTTCTTTATAAGGTTCTGCCTATGGTTCTGAACATGGTTCTGCATACAGTTGTCAGAGTTTTAAACATAGGGTTATTGCTTAAGGCTTCATTCAGGATTCAGGCATCCACATTAAATCAACCTTGCAATCCAATGCTAAAAAGCAGCTAAGAATGTATCAAAACAATTCCCCTGATAACATACATCCTTTGTGTATAAGGAAATACTTCGTATTACATGTAATGTAGACACGTTTTCACGTTCTCACAAATATAATGAGAGAAAAATGTATAACAGAAGGAGCAAAGTAATTTTTCACAGGAAGTCTCTTGGTACAAACCAGCACATGTAAAATGCATTGGCCATGAATCGTAGCTGCTAAAAAGAAAGAAATGTAGCACTGACCAATCAATTCACATGCTTTCCAAAGTTGTTTGATGCAACTACCCAAACTAAATGTCTATTGGATATAAAGGGGTGAAGGCAAAGTTTAAAGAGAAGCTATTTTTTGCAAAGCACTGTTGAACTATCAATTTTTAGAACGTCTCAATTTAAACACCTTGAACATTCAGCCATAACAGCCAAGAAACTGGCCAAATATAACATATACGTGCATTGGCCGGGAATCGGACCCAGGTCTCCCGCGTGGCAGGCGAGAATTCTACCACTGAACCACCAAAGCTTGCAAGATCTGCAGCGGTTCTACATATGGTCCTGCATATGGTTCTTTATAAGGTTCTGCCTATGGTTCTGAACATGGTTCTGCATACAGTTGTCAGAGTTTTAAACATAGGGTTATTGCTCAAGGCTTCATTCAGGATTCAGGCATCCACATTAAATCAACCTTGCAATCCAATGCTAAAAAGCAGCTAAGAATGTATCAAAACAATTCCCCTGATAACATACATCCTTTGTGTATAAGGAAATACTTCTTATTACATGTAATGTAGACACTTTTTCACGTTCTCACAAATATAATGAGAGAAAAATGTATAACAGAAGGAGCAAAGTCATTTTTCACAGGAAGTCTCCTGGTACAAACCAGCACATGTAAAATGCATTGGCCATGAATCGTAGCTGCTAAAAAGAAAGAAATGTAGCACTGACCAATCAATTCACATGCTTTCCAAAGTTGTTTGATGCAACTACCCAAACTAAATGTCTATTGGATATAAAGGGGTGAAGGCAAAGTTTAAAGAGAAGCTATTTTGTGCAAAGAACTGTTGAACTATCAATTTTTAGAACGTCTCAATTTAAACACCTTGAACATTCAGCCATAACAGCCAAGAACCTGGCCAAACATAACATTGACGTGCATTGGCCGAGAATCGGACGCGGGTCTCCTGCGTGGGAGTCGAGAATTCTACCATTGAACCACCAATGCTTGCAAGATCAGCAGCGGTTCTACATATGGTCCTGCATATGGTTCTTTATAAGGTTCTGCACATGGTTCTGCATACAGTTGTCAGAGTTTTAAATTAGGGTTATTGCTCAAGGCTTCATTCAGGATTCAGGCATCCACATTAAATCAACCTTGCAATCCAATGCTAAAAAGCAGCTAAGAATGTATCAAAACAATTCCCCTGATAACATACATCCTTTGTGCATAAGGAAATACTTCGTATTACATGTAGACACTTTTTCACGTTCTCACAAATATAATGAGACAAAAATGTATAACAGAAGGAGCAGTGTCATTTTTCACAGGAAGTCTCCTGGTACAAACAAGCACATGTAAATTGCATTGGCCAAGAATCGTAGCTGGTAAAAAGAAAGAAATGTAGCACTGACCAATCAATTCACATGCTTTCCAAAGTTGTTTGATGCAACTACCCAAACTAAATGTCAATTGGATATAAAGGGGTGAAGGCAAAGTTTAAAGAGAAGCTATTTCGTGCAAAGAACTGTTGAACTATCAATTTTTAGAATGTCTCAATTTAAACACCTTGAACATTCAGCCATCACAGCCAAGAACCTGGCCATATATAACATTTACGTGGATTGGCCAGGAATCGGACCCAGTTCTCCCGCGTGGCAGGCGAGAATTCTACCACTGAACCACCAATGCTTGCAAGTTCAGCGGCGGTTCTACATATGGTCCTGCATATGGTTCTTTATAAGGTTCTGCCTATGGTTCTGCATACAGTTGTCAGAGTTTTAAAATTAGGGTTATTGCTTAAGGCTTCATTCAGGATTCAGGCATCCACATTAAATCAACCTTGCAATCCAATGCTAAAAAGCAGCTAAGAATGTATCAAAACAATTCCCCTGATAACATACATCCTTTGTGTATAAGGAAATACTTCGTATTACATGAAATGTAGACACGTTTTCACGTTCTCACAAATATAATGAGAGAAAAATGTATAACAGAAGGAGCAAAGTAATTTTTCACAGGAAGTCTCTTGGTACAAACCAGCACATGTAAAATGCATTGGCCATGAATCGTAGCTGCTAAAAAGAAAGAAATGTAGCACTGACCAATCAATTCACATGCTTTCCAAAGTTGTTTGATGCAACTACCCAAACTAAATGTCTATTGGATATAAAGGGGTGAAGGCAAAGTTTAAAGAGAAGCTATTTTTTGCAAAGCACTGTTGAACTATCAATTTTTAGAACGTCTCAATTTAAACACCTTGAACATTCAGCCATAACAGCCAAGAAACTGGCCAAATATAACATATACGTGCATTGGCCGGGAATCAGACCCAGGTCTCCCGCGTGTCAGGCGAGAATTCTACCACTGAACCACCAAAGCTTGCAAGATCTGCAGCGGTTCTACATATGGTCCTGCATATGGTTCTTTATAAGGTTCTGCCTATGGTTCTGAACATGGTTCTGCATACAGTTGTCAGAGTTTTAAACATAGGGTTATTGCTCAAGGCTTCATTCAGGATTCAGGCATCCACATTAAATCAACCTTGCAATCCAATGCTAAAAAGCAGCTAAGAATGTATCAAAACAATTCCCCTGATAACATACATCCTTTGTGTATAAGGAAATACTTCTTATTACATGTAATGTAGACACTTTTTCACGTTATCACAAATATAATGAGAGAAAAATGTATAACAGAAGGAGCAAAGTCATTTTTCACAGGAAGTCTCCTGGTACAAACCAGCACATGTAAAATGCATTGGCCATGAATCGTAGCTGCTAAAAAGAAAGAAATGTAGCACTGACCAATCAATTCACATGCTTTCCAAAGTTGTTTGATGCAACTACCCAAACTAAATGTCTATTGGATATAAAGGGGTGAAGGCAAAGTTTAAAGAGAAGCTATTTTTTGCAAAGCACTGTTGAACTATCAATTTTTAGAACGTCTCAATTTAAACACCTTGAACATTCAGCCATAACAGCCAAGAACCTGGCCAAACATAACATTGACGTGCATTGGCCGAGAATCAGACCCAGGTCTCCCTCGTGGGAGGCGAGAATTCTACCACTGAACCACCAATGCTTGCAAGATGAGCAGCGGTTCTACATATGGTCCTGCATATGGTTCTTTATAAGGTTCTGCCTATGGTTCTGAACATGGTTCTTAATACAGTTGTCAGAGTTTTAAATTAGGGTTATTGCTCAAGGCTTCATTCAGGATTCAAGCATCCACATTAAATCAACCTTGCAATCCAATGCTAAAAAGCAGCTAAGAATGTATCAAAACAATTCCCCTGATAACATACATCCTTTGTGCATAAGGAAATACTTCTTATTACATGTAATGTCGACACTTTTTCAGAAAACATCATCTCACAAATATAATGAGAGAAAAATGTATATCAGAAGGAGCAAAGTCATTTTTCACAGGAAGTCTCCTGGTACAAACCAGCACAGGTAAATTGCATTGGCCAAGAATCGTAGCTGGTAAAAAGAAAGAAATGTAGCACTGACCAATCAATTCACATGCTTTCCAAAGTTGTTTGATGCAACTACCCAAACTAAATGTCTATTGGATATAAAGGGGTGAAGGCAAAGTTTAAAGAGAAGCTATTTTTTGCAAAGCACTGTTGAACTATCAATTTTTAGAACGTCTCAATTTAAACACCTTGAACATTCAGCCGTAACAGCCAAGAAACTGGCCAAACATAAAATTGACGTGTATTGGCCGAGAATCGGAAGCGGGTCTCCCGCGTGGCAGGCGAGAATTCTACCACTGAACCACCAATGCTTGCAAGATCAGCAGCGGTTCTACATATGGTCCTGCATATGGTTCTTTATAAGGTTCTGCACATGGTTCTGCATACAGTTGTCAGAGTTTTAAATTAGGGTTATTGCTCAAGGCTTCATTCAGGATTCAGGCATCCACATTAAATCAACCTTGCAATCCAATGCTAAAAAGCAGCTAAGAATGTATCAAAACAATTCCCCTGATAACATACATCCTTTGTGCATAAGGAAATACTTCGTATTACATGTAGACACTTTTTCACGTTCTCACAAATATAATGAGACAAAAATGTATAACAGAAGGAGCAGTGTCATTTTTCACAGGAAGTCTCCTGGTACAAACAAGCACATGTAAATTGCATTGGCCAAGAATCGTAGCTGGTAAAAAGAAAGAAATGTAGCACTGACCAATCAATTCACATGCTTTCCAAAGTTGTTTGATGCAACTACCCAAACTAAATGTCAATTGGACATAAAGGGGTGAAGGCAAAGTTTAAAGAGAAGCTATTTCGTGCAAAGAACTGTTGAACTATCAATTTTAAGAATGTCTCAATTTAAACACCTTGAACATTCAGCCATAACAGCCAAGAACCTGGCCATATATAACATTTACATGGATTGGCCAGGAATCGGACCCAGTTCTCCCGCGTGGCAGGCGAGAATTCTACCACTGAACCACCAATGCTTGCAAGTTCAGCGGCGGTTCTACATATGGTCCTGCATATGGTTCTTTATAAGGTTCTGCCTATGGTTCTGCATACAGTTGTCAGAGTTTTAAAATTAGGGTTATTGCTTAAGGCTTCATTCAGGATTCAGGCATCCACATTAAATCAACCTTGCAATCCAATGCTAAAAAGCAGCTAAGAATGTATCAAAACAATTCCCCTGATAACATACATCCTTTGTGCATAAGGAAATACTTCGTATTACATGTAATGTAGACACGTTTTCACGTTCTCACAAATATAATGAGAGAAAAATGTATAACAGAAGGAGCAAAGTAATTTTTCACAGGAAGTCTCTTGGTACAAACCAGCACATGTAAAATGCATTGGCCATGAATCGTAGCTGCTAAAAAGAAAGAAATGTAGCACTGACCAATCAATTCACATGCTTTCCAAAGTTGTTTGATGCAACTACCCAAACTAAATGTCTATTGGATATAAAGGGGTGAAGGCAAAGTTTAAAGAGAAGCTATTTTGTGCAAAGAACTGTTGAACTATCAATTTTTAGAACGTCTCAATTTAAACACCTTGAACATTAAGCCATAACAGCCAAGAACCTGGCCAAACATAACATTAACGTGCATTGGCCGAGAATCAGACCCTGGTCTCCCGCGTGGGAGGCGAGAATTCTACCACTGAACCATCAATGCTTGCAAGATGAGCAGCGGTTCTACGTATGGTCCTGCATATGGTTCTTTATAAGGTTCTGCCTATGGTTCTGAACATGGTTCTTCATACAGTTGTCAGAGTTTTAAATTAGGGTTATTGCTCAAGGCTTCATTCAGGATTCAAGCATCCACATTAAATCAACCTTGCAATCCAATGCTAAAAAGCAGCTAAGAATGTATCAAAACAATTCCCCTGATAACATACATCCTTTGTGCATAAGGAAATACTTCGTATTATATGTAATGTAGACACTTTTTCACGTTCTCACAAATATAATGAGACAAAAATGTATAACAGAAGGAGCAAAGTCATTTTTCACAGGAAGTCTCTTGGTACAAACCAGCACATGTAAAATGCATTGGCCATGAATCGTAGCTGCTAAAAAGAAAGAAATGTAGCACTGACCAATCAATTCACATGCTTTCCAAAGTTATTTGATGCAACTACCCAAACTAAATGTCTATTGGATATAAAGGGGTGAAGGCAAAGTTTAAAGAGAAGCTATTTTGTGCAAAGAACTGTTGAACTATCAATTTTTAGAACGTCTCAATTTAAACACCTTGAACATTCAGCCATAACAGCCAAGAACCTGGCCAAACATAACATTAACGTGCATTGGCCGAGAATCAGACCCAGGACTCCCGCGTGGGAGGCGAGAATTCTACCACTGAACCACCAATGCTTGCAAGATGAGCAGCGGTTCTACATATGGTCCTGCATATGGTTCTTTATAAGGTTCTGCCTATGGTTCTGAACATGGTTCTTCATACAGTTGTCAGAGTTTTAAATTAGGGTTATTGCTCAAGGCTTCATTCAGGATTCAAGCATCCACATTAAATCAACCTTGCAATCCAATGCTAAAAAGCAGCTAAGAATGTATCAAAACAATTCCCCTGATAACATACATCCTTTGTGCATAAGGAAATACTTCGTATTATATGTAATGTAGACACTTTTTCACGTTCTCACAAATATAATGAGACAAAAATGTATAACAGAAGGAGCAAAGTCATTTTTCACAGGAAGTCTCCTGGTACAAACCAGCACATGTAAATTGCATTGGCCAAGAATCGTAGCTGGTAAAAAGAAAGAAATGTAGCACTGAACAATCAATTCACATGCTTTCCAAAGTTGTTTGATGCAACTACCCAAACTAAATGTCTATTGGATATAAAGGGGTGAAGGCAAAGTTTAAAGAGAAGCTATTTTGTGCAAAGAACTGTTGAACTATCAATTTTTAGAACGTCTCAATTTAAACACCTTGAACATTCAGCCATAACAGCCAAGAACCTGGCCAAACATAACATTGACATGCATTGGCCTGGAATCGGACCCGGGTGTCCCGCGTGGGAGACCAGAATTCTACCACTGAACCACCAATGCTTGCAAGATCTGCAGCGGTTCTACATATGGTCCTGCATATGGTTCTTTATAAGGTTCTGCCTATGGTTCTGAACATGGTTCTGCATACAGTTGTCAGAGTTTTAAACATAGGGTTATTGCTTAAGGCTTCATTCAGGATTCAGGCATCCACATTAAATCAACCTTGCAATCCAATGCTAAAAAGCAGCTAAGAATGTATCAAAACAATTCCCCTGATAACATACATCCTTTGTGTATAAGGAAATACTTCGTATTACATGTAATGTAGACACGTTTTCACGTTCTCACAAATATAATGAGAGAAAAATGTATAACAGAAGGAGCAAAGTAATTTTTCACAGGAAGTCTCTTGGTACAAACCAGCACATGTAAAATGCATTGGCCATGAATCGTAGCTGCTAAAAAGAAAGAAATGTAGCACTGACCAATCAATTCACATGCTTTCCAAAGTTGTTTGATGCAACTACCCAAACTAAATGTCTATTGGATATAAAGGGGTGAAGGCAAAGTTTAAAGAGAAGCTATTTTTTGCAAAGCACTGTTGAACTATCAATTTTTAGAACGTCTCAATTTAAACACCTTGAACATTCAGCCATAACAGCCAAGAAACTGGCCAAATATAACATATACGTGCATTGGCCGGGAATCGGACCCAGGTCTCCCGCGTGGCAGGCGAGAATTCTACCACTGAACCACCAAAGCTTGCAAGATCTGCAGCGGTTCTACATATGGTCCTGCATATGGTTCTTTATAAGGTTCTGCCTATGGTTCTGAACATGGTTCTGCATACAGTTGTCAGAGTTTTAAACATAGGGTTATTGCTCAAGGCTTCATTCAGGATTCAGGCATCCACATTAAATCAACCTTGCAATCCAATGCTAAAAAGCAGCTAAGAATGTATCAAAACAATTCCCCTGATAACATACATCCTTTGTGTATAAGGAAATACTTCTTATTACATGTAATGTAGACACTTTTTCACGTTCTCACAAATATAATGAGAGAAAAATGTATAACAGAAGGAGCAAAGTCATTTTTCACAGGAAGTCTCCTGGTACAAACCAGCACATGTAAAATGCATTGGCCATGAATCGTAGCTGCTAAAAAGAAAGAAATGTAGCACTGACCAATCAATTCACATGCTTTCCAAAGTTGTTTGATGCAACTACCCAAACTAAATGTCTATTGGATATAAAGGGGTGAAGGCAAAGTTTAAAGAGAAGCTATTTTGTGCAAAGAACTGTTGAACTATCAATTTTTAGAACGTCTCAATTTAAACACCTTGAACATTCAGCCATAACAGCCAAGAACCTGGCCAAACATAACATTGACGTGCATTGGCCGAGAATCGGACGCGGGTCTCCTGCGTGGGAGTCGAGAATTCTACCATTGAACCACCAATGCTTGCAAGATCAGCAGCGGTTCTACATATGGTCCTGCATATGGTTCTTTATAAGGTTCTGCACATGGTTCTGCATACAGTTGTCAGAGTTTTAAATTAGGGTTATTGCTCAAGGCTTCATTCAGGATTCAGGCATCCACATTAAATCAACCTTGCAATCCAATGCTAAAAAGCAGCTAAGAATGTATCAAAACAATTCCCCTGATAACATACATCCTTTGTGCATAAGGAAATACTTCGTATTACATGTAGACACTTTTTCACGTTCTCACAAATATAATGAGACAAAAATGTATAACAGAAGGAGCAGTGTCATTTTTCACAGGAAGTCTCCTGGTACAAACAAGCACATGTAAATTGCATTGGCCAAGAATCGTAGCTGGTAAAAAGAAAGAAATGTAGCACTGACCAATCAATTCACATGCTTTCCAAAGTTGTTTGATGCAACTACCCAAACTAAATGTCAATTGGATATAAAGGGGTGAAGGCAAAGTTTAAAGAGAAGCTATTTCGTGCAAAGAACTGTTGAACTATCAATTTTTAGAATGTCTCAATTTAAACACCTTGAACATTCAGCCATCACAGCCAAGAACCTGGCCATATATAACATTTACGTGGATTGGCCAGGAATCGGACCCAGTTCTCCCGCGTGGCAGGCGAGAATTCTACCACTGAACCACCAATGCTTGCAAGTTCAGCGGCGGTTCTACATATGGTCCTGCATATGGTTCTTTATAAGGTTCTGCCTATGGTTCTGCATACAGTTGTCAGAGTTTTAAAATTAGGGTTATTGCTTAAGGCTTCATTCAGGATTCAGGCATCCACATTAAATCAACCTTGCAATCCAATGCTAAAAAGCAGCTAAGAATGTATCAAAACAATTCCCCTGATAACATACATCCTTTGTGTATAAGGAAATACTTCGTATTACATGTAATGTAGACACGTTTTCACGTTCTCACAAATATAATGAGAGAAAAATGTATAACAGAAGGAGCAAAGTAATTTTTCACAGGAAGTCTCTTGGTACAAACCAGCACATGTAAAATGCATTGGCCATGAATCGTAGCTGCTAAAAAGAAAGAAATGTAGCACTGACCAATCAATTCACATGCTTTCCAAAGTTGTTTGATGCAACTACCCAAACTAAATGTCTATTGGATATAAAGGGGTGAAGGCAAAGTTTAAAGAGAAGCTATTTTTTGCAAAGCACTGTTGAACTATCAATTTTTAGAACGTCTCAATTTAAACACCTTGAACATTCAGCCATAACAGCCAAGAAACTGGCCAAATATAACATATACGTGCATTGGCCGGGAATCAGACCCAGGTCTCCCGCGTGGCAGGCGAGAATTCTACCACTGAACCACCAAAGCTTGCAAGATCTGCAGCGGTTCTACATATGGTCCTGCATATGGTTCTTTATAAGGTTCTGCCTATGGTTCTGAACATGGTTCTGCATACAGTTGTCAGAGTTTTAAACATAGGGTTATTGCTCAAGGCTTCATTCAGGATTCAGGCATCCACATTAAATCAACCTTGCAATCCAATGCTAAAAAGTAGCTAAGAATGTATCAAAACAATTCCCCTGATAACATACATCCTTTGTGTATAAGGAAATACTTCTTATTACATGTAATGTAGACACTTTTTCACGTTATCACAAATATAATGAGAGAAAAATGTATAACAGAAGGAGCAAAGTCATTTTTCACAGGAAGTCTCCTGGTACAAACCAGCACATGTAAAATGCATTGGCCATGAATCGTAGCTGCTAAAAAGAAAGAAATGTAGCACTGACCAATCAATTCACATGCTTTCCAAAGTTGTTTGATGCAACTACCCAAACTAAATGTCTATTGGATATAAAGGGGTGAAGGCAAAGTTTAAAGAGAAGCTATTTTTTGCAAAGCACTGTTGAACTATCAATTTTTAGAACGTCTCAATTTAAACACCTTGAACATTCAGCCATAACAGCCAAGAAACTGGCCAAATATAACATATACGTGCATTGGCCGGGAATCAGACCCAGGTCTCCCGCGTGGCAGGCGAGAATTCTACCACTGAACCACCAAAGCTTGCAAGATCTGCAGCGGTTCTACATATGGTCCTGCATATGGTTCTTTATAAGGTTCTGCCTATGGTTCTGAACATGGTTCTGCATACAGTTGTCAGAGTTTTAAACATAGGGTTATTGCTCAAGGCTTCATTCAGGATTCAGGCATCCACATTAAATCAACCTTGCAATCCAATGCTAAAAAGCAGCTAAGAATGTATCAAAACAATTCCCCTGATAACATACATCCTTTGTGTATAAGGAAATACTTCTTATTACATGTAATGTAGATACTTTTTCACGTTATCACAAATATAATGAGAGAAAAATGTATAACAGAAGGAGCAAAGTCATTTTTCACAGGAAGTCTCCTGGTACAAACCAGCACATGTAAAATGCATTGGCCATGAATCGTAGCTGCTAAAAAGAAAGAAATGTAGCACTGACCAATCAATTCACATGCTTTCCAAAGTTGTTTGATGCAACTACCCAAACTAAATGTCTATTGGATATAAAGGGGTGAAGGCAAAGTTTAAAGAGAAGCTATTTTGTGCAAAGAACTGTTGAACTATCAATTTTTAGAACGTCTCAATTTAAACACCTTGAACATTCAGCCATAACAGCCAAGAACCTGGCCAAACATAACATTGACGTGCATTGGCCGAGAATCGGACGCGGGTCTCCCGCGTGGGAGTCGAGAATTCTACCACTGAACCACCAATGCTTGCAAGATCAGCAGCGGTTCTACATATGGTCCTGCATATGGTTCTTTATAAGGTTCTGCACATGGTTCTGCATACAGTTGTCAGAGTTTTAAATTAGGGTTATTGCTCAAGGCTTCATTCAGGATTCAGGCATCCACATTAAATCAACCTTGCAATCCAATGCTAAAAAGCAGCTAAGAATGTATCAAAACAATTCCCCTGATAACATACATCCTTTGTGCATAAGGAAATACTTCGTATTACATGTAGACACTTTTTCACGTTCTCACAAATATAATGAGACAAAAATGTATAACAGAAGGAGCAGTGTCATTTTTCACAGGAAGTCTCCTGGTACAAACAAGCACATGTAAATTGCATTGGCCAAGAATCGTAGCTGGTAAAAAGAAAGAAATGTAGCACTGACCAATCAATTCACATGCTTTCCAAAGTTGTTTGATGCAACTACCCAAACTAAATGTCAATTGGACATAAAGGGGTGAAGGCAAAGTTTAAAGAGAAGCTATTTCGTGCAAAGAACTGTTGAACTATCAATTTTAAGAATGTCTCAATTTAAACACCTTGAACATTCAGCCATAACAGCCAAGAACCTGGCCATATATAACATTTACGTGGATTGGCCAGGAATCGGACCCAGTTCTCCCGCGTGGCAGGCGAGAATTCTACCACTGAACCACCAATGCTTGCAAGTTCAGCGGCGGTTCTACATATGGTCCTGCATATGGTTCTTTATAAGGTTCTGCCTATGGTTCTGCATACAGTTGTCAGAGTTTTAAAATTAGGGTTATTGCTTAAGGCTTCATTCAGGATTCAGGCATCCACATTAAATCAACCTTGCAATCCAATGCTAAAAAGCAGCTAAGAATGTATCAAAACAATTCCCCTGATAACATACATCCTTTGTGTATAAGGAAATACTTCGTATTACATGTAATGTAGACACGTTTTCACGTTCTCACAAATATAATGAGAGAAAAATGTATAACAGAAGGAGCAAAGTCATTTTTCACAGGAAGTCTCTTGGTACAAACCAGCACATGTAAAATGCATTGGCCATGAATCGTAGCTGCTAAAAAGAAAGAAATGTAGCACTGACCAATCAATTCACATGCTTTCCAAAGTTGTTTGATGCAACTACCCAAACTAAATGTCTATTGGATATAAAGGGGTGAAGGCAAAGTTTAAAGAGAAGCTATTTTGTGCAAAGAACTGTTGAACTATCAATTTTTAGAACGTCTCAATTTAAACACCTTGAACATTAAGCCATAACAGCCAAGAACCTGGCCAAACATAACATTAACGTGCATTGGCCGAGAATCAGACCCAGGTCTCCCGCGTGGGAGGCGAGAATTCTACCACTGAACCACCAATGCTTGCAAGATGAGCAGCGGTTCTACATATGGTCCTGCATATGGTTCTTTATAAGGTTCTGCCTATGGTTCTGAACATGGTTCTTCATACAGTTGTCAGAGTTTTAAATTAGGGTTATTGCTCAAGGCTTCATTCAGGATTCAAGCATCCACATTAAATCAACCTTGCAATCCAATGCTAAAAAGCAGCTAAGAATGTATCAAAACAATTCCCCTGATAACATACATCCTTTGTGCATAAGGAAATACTTCGTATTATATGTAATGTAGACACTTTTTCACGTTCTCACAAATATAATGAGACAAAAATGTATAACAGAAGGAGCAAAGTCATTTTTCACAGGAAGTCTCTTGGTACAAACCAGCACATGTAAAATGCATTGGCCATGAATCGTAGCTGCTAAAAAGAAAGAAATGTAGCACTGACCAATCAATTCACATGCTTTCCAAAGTTGTTTGATGCAACTACCCAAACTAAATGTCTATTGGATATAAAGGGGTGAAGGCAAAGTTTAAAGAGAAGCTATTTTGTGCAAAGAACTGTTGAACTATCAATTTTTAGAACGTCTCAATTTAAACACCTTGAACATTCAGCCATAACAGCCAAGAACCTGGCCAAACATAACATTGACATGCATTGGCCTGGAATCGGACCCGGGTGTCCCGCGTGGGAGACCAGAATTCTACCACTGAACCACCAATGCTTGCAAGATCTGCAGCGGTTCTACATATGGTCCTGCATATGGTTCTTTATAAGGTTCTGCCTATGGTTCTGAACATGGTTCTGCATACAGTTGTCAGAGTTTTAAACATAGGGTTATTGCTTAAGGCTTCATTCAGGATTCAGGCATCCACATTAAATCAACCTTGCAATCCAATGCTAAAAAGCAGCTAAGAATGTATCAAAACAATTCCCCTGATAACATACATCCTTTGTGTATAAGGAAATACTTCGTATTACATGTAATGTAGACACGTTTTCACGTTCTCACAAATATAATGAGAGAAAAATGTATAACAGAAGGAGCAAAGTAATTTTTCACAGGAAGTCTCTTGGTACAAACCAGCACATGTAAAATGCATTGGCCATGAATCGTAGCTGCTAAAAAGAAAGAAATGTAGCACTGACCAATCAATTCACATGCTTTCCAAAGTTGTTTGATGCAACTACCCAAACTAAATGTCTATTGGATATAAAGGGGTGAAGGCAAAGTTTAAAGAGAAGCTATTTTGTGCAAAGAACTGTTGAACTATCAATTTTTAGAACGTCTCAATTTAAACACCTTGAACATTCAGCCATAACAGCCAAGAACCTGGCCAAACATAACATTGACGTGCATTGGCCGAGAATCGGACGCGGGTCTCCCGCGTGGGAGTCGAGAATTCTACCATTGAACCACCAATGCTTGCAAGATCAGCAGCGGTTCTACATATGGTCCTGCATATGGTTCTTTATAAGGTTCTGCACATGGTTCTGCATACAGTTGTCAGAGTTTTAAATTAGGGTTATTGCTCAAGGCTTCATTCAGGATTCAGGCATCCACATTAAATCAACCTTGCAATCCAATGCTAAAAAGCAGCTAAGAATGTATCAAAACAATTCCCCTGATAACATACATCCTTTGTGCATAAGGAAATACTTCGTATTACATGTAGACACTTTTTCACGTTCTCACAAATATAATGAGACAAAAATGTATAACAGAAGGAGCAGTGTCATTTTTCACAGGAAGTCTCCTGGTACAAACAAGCACATGTAAATTGCATTGGCCAAGAATCGTAGCTGGTAAAAAGAAAGAAATGTAGCACTGACCAATCAATTCACATGCTTTCCAAAGTTGTTTGATGCAACTACCCAAACTAAATGTCAATTGGATATAAAGGGGTGAAGGCAAAGTTTAAAGAGAAGCTATTTCGTGCAAAGAACTGTTGAACTATCAATTTTTAGAATGTCTCAATTTAAACACCTTGAACATTCAGCCATCACAGCCAAGAACCTGGCCATATATAACATTTACGTGGATTGGCCAGGAATCGGACCCAGTTCTCCCGCGTGGCAGGCGAGAATTCTACCACTGAACCACCAATGCTTGCAAGTTCAGCGGCGGTTCTACATATGGTCCTGCATATGGTTCTTTATAAGGTTCTGCCTATGGTTCTGCATACAGTTGTCAGAGTTTTAAAATTAGGGTTATTGCTTAAGGCTTCATTCAGGATTCAGGCATCCACATTAAATCAACCTTGCAATCCAATGCTAAAAAGCAGCTAAGAATGTATCAAAACAATTCCCCTGATAACATACATCCTTTGTGTATAAGGAAATACTTCGTATTACATGTAATGTAGACACGTTTTCACGTTCTCACAAATATAATGAGAGAAAAATGTATAACAGAAGGAGCAAAGTAATTTTTCACAGGAAGTCTCTTGGTACAAACCAGCACATGTAAAATGCATTGGCCATGAATCGTAGCTGCTAAAAAGAAAGAAATGTAGCACTGACCAATCAATTCACATGCTTTCCAAAGTTGTTTGATGCAACTACCCAAACTAAATGTCTATTGGATATAAAGGGGTGAAGGCAAAGTTTAAAGAGAAGCTATTTTTTGCAAAGCACTGTTGAACTATCAATTTTTAGAACGTCTCAATTTAAACACCTTGAACATTCAGCCATAACAGCCAAGAAACTGGCCAAATATAACATATACGTGCATTGGCCGGGAATCAGACCCAGGTCTCCCGCGTGGCAGGCGAGAATTCTACCACTGAACCACCAAAGCTTGCAAGATCTGCAGCGGTTCTACATATGGTCCTGCATATGGTTCTTTATAAGGTTCTGCCTATGGTTCTGAACATGGTTCTGCATACAGTTGTCAGAGTTTTAAACATAGGGTTATTGCTCAAGGCTTCATTCAGGATTCAGGCATCCACATTAAATCAACCTTGCAATCCAATGCTAAAAAGCAGCTAAGAATGTATCAAAACAATTCCCCTGATAACATACATCCTTTGTGTATAAGGAAATACTTCTTATTACATGTAATGTAGACACTTTTTCACGTTATCACAAATATAATGAGAGAAAAATGTATAACAGAAGGAGCAAAGTCATTTTTCACAGGAAGTCTCCTGGTACAAACCAGCACATGTAAAATGCATTGGCCATGAATCGTAGCTGCTAAAAAGAAAGAAATGTAGCACTGACCAATCAATTCACATGCTTTCCAAAGTTGTTTGATGCAACTACCCAAACTAAATGTCTATTGGATATAAAGGGGTGAAGGCAAAGTTTAAAGAGAAGCTATTTTTTGCAAAGCACTGTTGAACTATCAATTTTTAGAACGTCTCAATTTAAACACCTTGAACATTCAGCCATAACAGCCAAGAAACTGGCCAAATATAACATATACGTGCATTGGCCGGGAATCAGACCCAGGTCTCCCGCGTGGCAGGCGAGAATTCTACCACTGAACCACCAAAGCTTGCAAGATCTGCAGCGGTTCTACATATGGTCCTGCATATGGTTCTTTATAAGGTTCTGCCTATGGTTCTGAACATGGTTCTGCATACAGTTGTCAGAGTTTTAAACATAGGGTTATTGCTCAAGGCTTCATTCAGGATTCAGGCATCCACATTAAATCAACCTTGCAATCCAATGCTAAAAAGCAGCTAAGAATGTATCAAAACAATTCCCCTGATAACATACATCCTTTGTGTATAAGGAAATACTTCTTATTACATGTAATGTAGATACTTTTTCACGTTATCACAAATATAATGAGAGAAAAATGTATAACAGAAGGAGCAAAGTCATTTTTCACAGGAAGTCTCCTGGTACAAACCAGCACATGTAAAATGCATTGGCCATGAATCGTAGCTGCTAAAAAGAAAGAAATGTAGCACTGACCAATCAATTCACATGCTTTCCAAAGTTGTTTGATGCAACTACCCAAACTAAATGTCTATTGGATATAAAGGGGTGAAGGCAAAGTTTAAAGAGAAGCTATTTTTTGCAAAGCACTGTTGAACTATCAATTTTTAGAACGTCTCAATTTAAACACCTTGAACATTCAGCCATAACAGCCAAGAAACTGGCCAAATATAACATATACGTGCATTGGCCGGGAATCAGACCCAGGTCTCCCGCATGGCAGGCGAGAATTCTACCACTGAACCACCAAAGCTTGCAAGATCTGCAGCGGTTCTACATATGGTCCTGCATATGGTTCTTTATAAGGTTCTGCCTATGGTTCTGAACATGGTTCTGCATACAGTTGTCAGAGTTTTAAACATAGGGTTATTGCTCAAGGCTTCATTCAGGATTCAGGCATCCACATTAAATCAACCTTCCAATCCAATGCTAAAAAGCAGCTAAGAATGTATCAAAACAATTCCCCTGATAACATACATCCTTTGTGTATAAGGAAATACTTCTTATTACATGTAATGTAGATACTTTTTCACGTTATCACAAATATAATGAGAGAAAAATGTATAACAGAAGGAGCAAAGTCATTTTTCACAGGAAGTCTCCTGGTACAAACCAGCACATGTAAAATGCATTGGCCATGAATCGTAGCTGCTAAAAAGAAAGAAATGTAGCACTGACCAATCAATTCACATGCTTTCCAAAGTTGTTTGATGCAACTACCCAAACTAAATGTCTATTGGATATAAAGGGGTGAAGGCAAAGTTTAAAGAGAAGCTATTTTGTGCAAAGAACTGTTGAACTATCAATTTTTAGAACGTCTCAATTTAAACACCTTGAACATTCAGCCATAACAGCCAAGAACCTGGCCAAACATAACATTGACGTGCATTGGCCGAGAATCGGACGCGGGTCTCCCGCGTGGGAGTCGAGAATTCTACCACTGAACCACCAATGCTTGCAAGATCAGCAGCGGTTCTACATATGGTCCTGCATATGGTTCTTTATAAGGTTCTGCACATGGTTCTGCATACAGTTGTCAGAGTTTTAAATTAGGGTTATTGCTCAAGGCTTCATTCAGGATTTAGGCATCCACATTAAATCAACCTTGCAATCCAATGCTAAAAAGCAGCTAAGAATGTATCAAAACAATTCCCCTGATAACATACATCCTTTGTGCATAAGGAAATACTTCGTATTACATGTAGACACTTTTTCACGTTCTCACAAATATAATGAGACAAAAATGTATAACAGAAGGAGCAGTGTCATTTTTCACAGGAAGTCTCCTGGTACAAACAAGCACATGTAAATTGCATTGGCCAAGAATCGTAGCTGGTAAAAAGAAAGAAATGTAGCACTGACCAATCAATTCACATGCTTTCCAAAGTTGTTTGATGCAACTACCCAAACTAAATGTCAATTGGATATAAAGGGGTGAAGGCAAAGTTTAAAGAGAAGCTATTTCGTGCAGAGAACTGTTGAACTATCAATTTTTAGAATGTCTCAATTTAAACACCTTGAACATTCAGCCATCACAGCCAAGAACCTGGCCATATATAACATTTACGTGGATTGGCCAGGAATCGGACCCAGTTCTTCCGCGAGGCAGGCGAGAATTCTACAACTGAACCACCAATGCTTGCAAGTTCAGCGGCGGTTCTACATATGGTCCTGCATATGGTTCTTTATAAGGTTCTGCCTATGGTTCTGCATACAGTTGTCAGAGTTTTAAAATTAGGGTTATTGCTTAAGGCTTCATTCAGGATTCAGGCATCCACATTAAATCAACCTTGCAATCCAATGCTAAAAAGCAGCTATGAATGTATCAAAACAATTCCCCTGATAACATACATCCTTTGTGCATAAGGAAATACTTCGTATTATATGTAATGTAGACACTTTTTCACGTTCTCACAAATATAATGAGACAAAAATGTATAACAGAAGGAGCAAAGTCATTTTTCACAGGAAGTCTCCTGGTACAAACCAGCACATGTAAATTGCATTGGCCAAGAATCGTAGCTGGTAAAAAGAAAGAAATGTAGCACTGAACAATCAATTCACATGCTTTCCAAAGTTGTTTGATGCAACTACCCAAACTAAATGTCTATTGGATATAAAGGGGTGAAGGCAAAGTTTATAGAGAAGCTATTTTGTGCAAAGAACTGTTGAACTATAAATTTTTTGAACGTCTCAATTTAAACACCTTGAACATTCAGCCATAACAGCCAAGAACCTGGCCAAACATAACATTGACATGCATTGGCCTGGAATCGGACCCGGGTGTCCCACGTGGGAGACGAGAATTCTACCACTGAACCACCAATGCTTGCAAGTTCAGCAGCGGTTCTACATATGGTCCTGCATATGGTTCTTTATAAGGTTCTGCACATGGTTCTGAACATGGTTCTTCATACAGTTTTCAAAGTTTTAAACTTAGGGTTATTGCTCAAGGCTTCATTCAGGATTCAGGCATCCACATTAAATCAACCTTGCAATCCAATGCTAAAAAGCAGCTATGAATGTATCAAAACAATTCCCCTGATAACATACATCCTTTGTGCATAAGGTAATACTTCTTATTACATGTAATGTAGACACTTTTTCACGTTCTCACAAATATAATGAGAGAAAAATGTATAACAGAAGGAGCAAAGTCATTTTTCACAGGAAGTCTCTTGGTACAAACCAGCACATGTAAATTGCATTGTCCATGAATCGTAGCTGGTAAAAAGAAAGAAATGTAGCACTGACCAATCAATTCACATGCTTTCCAAAGTTGTTTGATGCAACTACCCAAACTAAATGTCTATTGGATATCAAGGGGTGAAAGCAAAGTTTAAAGAGAAGCTATTTTGTGCAAAGAACTGTTGAACTATCAATTTTTAGAACGTCTCAATTTAAACACCTTGAACATTCAGCCATAACAGCCAAGAACCTGGACAAATATAACATTGAAATGCATTAGCCGGGAATCGGACCCGGGTCTCCTGCTTGGGAGGCGAGAATTCTACCACTGAACCACCAATGCGTGCAAGTCCAGTAGCGGTTCTACATAAGGTTCTGCCTATGGTTCTGAACATAGTTCTGCATACAGTTGTCAGAGTTTTAAACTTAGGGTTATTGCTCAAGGCTTCATTCAGGATTCAGGCATCCACATTAAATCAACCTTGCAATCCAATGCTAAAAAGCAGCTAAGAATGTATCAAAACAATTCCACTGATAACATACATCCTTTGTGCATAAGGAAATACTTCTTATTACATATAATGTAGACACTTTTTCACGTTCTCACAAATATAATGAGAGAAAAATGTATAACAGAAGGAGCAAAGTCATTTTTCACAGGAAGTCTCCTGGTACAAACCAGCACATGTAAATTGCATTGGCCAAGAATCGTAGCTTGTAAAAAGAAAGAAATGTAGCACTGACCAATCAATTCACATGCTTTCCAAAGTTGTTTGATGCACCTACCCAAACTAAATGTCTATTGGATATAAAGGGGTGAAGGCAAAGTTTAAAGAGAAGCTATTTTGTGCAAAGAACTGTTGAACTATCAAATTTTAGAATGTCTCAATTTAAACACCTTGAACATTCAGCCATAACAGCCAAGAACCTGGCCAAATATAACAATTACGTGCATTGGCCAGGAATCTGACCCGGGTCTCCCGCGTGGCAGGCGAGAAATCTACCACTGAACCACCAATGCTTACAAGTTCTGCATCGGTTCTACATATGGTCCTGCATATGGTTCTTTATAAGGTTCTGCACATGGTTCTGCATACAGTTGTCAGAGTTTTAAATTAGGGTTATTGCTCAAGGCTTCATTCAGGATTCAGGCATCCACATTAAATCAACCTTGCAATCCAATGCTAAAAAGCAGCTAAGAATGTATCAAAACAATTCCCCTGATAACATACATCCTTTGTGCATAAGGAAATACTTCTTATTACATGTAATGTCGACACTTTTTCAGAAAACATCATCTCACAAATATAATGAGAGAAAAATGTATATCAGAAGGAGCAAAGTCATTTTTCACAGGAAGTCTCCTGGTACAAACCAGCACAGGTAAATTGCATTGGCCAAGAATCGTAGCTGGTAAAAAGAAAGAAATGTAGCACTGACCAATCAATTCAAATGCTTTCCAAAGTTGTTTGATGCAACTACCCAAACTAAATGTCTATTGGATATAAAGGGGTGAAGGCAAAGTTTAAAGAGAAGCTATTTTGTGCAAAGCACTGTTGAACTATCAATTTTTAGAACGTCTCAATTTAAACAACTTGAACATTCAGCCATAACAGCCAAGAAACTGGCCAAATATAACATTTACGTGCATTGGCCGGGAATCGGACCCAGGTCTCCCGCGTGGCAGGCGAGAATTCTACCACTGAACCACCAATGCTTGCAAGATCTGCAGCGGTTCTACATATGGTCATGCATATGGTTCTTTATAAGGTTCTGCCTATGGTTCTGAACATGGTTCTGCATACAGTTGTCAGAGTTTTAAACTTAGGGTTATTGCTCAAGGCTTCATTCAGGATTCAGGCATCCACATTAAATCAACCTTGCAATCCAATGCTAAAAAGCAGCTAAGAATGTATCAAAACAATTCCCCTGATAACATACATCCTTTGTGCATAAGGTAATACTTCTAATTACATGTATTGTAGACACTTTTTCACGTTCTCACAAATATAATGAGAGAAAAATGTATAACAGAAGGAGCAAAGTCATTTTTCACAGGAAGTCTCTTGGTACAAACCAGCACATGTAAATTGCATTGTCCATGAATCGTAGCTGGTAAAAAGAAAGAAATGTAGCACTGACCAATCAATTCACATGCTTTCCAAAGTTGCTTAATGCAACTACCCAAACTAAATGTATATTGGATATAAAGGGGTGAAAGCAAAGTTTAAAGAGAAGCTATTTTGGGCAAAGAACTGTTGAACTAACAATTTTTAGAACGTCTCAATTTAAACACCTTGAACATTCAGCCATAACAGCCAAGAACCTGGCCAAACATAACATTGACGTGCATTGGCCGAGAATCGGACCCGGGTCTCCCGCGTGGGAGGCAAGAATTCTACCACTGATCCACCAATGCTTGCAACATCAGCAGCGGTTCTACATATGGTCCTGCATATGGTTCTTTATAAGGTTCTGCCTATGGTTCTGAACATGGTTCTTCATACAGTTGTCAGAGTTTTAAATTAGGGTTATTGCTCAAGGCTTCATTCAGGATTCAGGCATCCACATTAAATCAACCTTGCAATCCAATGCTAAAAAGCAGCTAAGAATGTATCAAAACAATTCCACTGATAACATACATCCTTTGTGCATAAGGAAATACTTCTTATTACATGTAATGTAGACACTTTTTCAGAAAACATCATCTCACAAATATAATGACAGAAAAATGTATAACAGAAGGAGCAAAGTCATTTTTCACAGGAAGTCTCCTGGTACAAACCAGCACATGTAAATTGCATTGGCCATGAATCATAGCTGGTAAAAAGAAAGAAATGTAGCACTGACCAATCAATTCACATGCTTTTCAAAGTTGTTTGATGCAACTACCCAAACTAAATGTCTATTGGATATAAAGGGGTGAAGGCAAAGTTTAAAGAGAAGCTATTTTGTGCAAAGAACTGTTGAACTATCAAATTTTAGAATGTCTCAATTTAAACACCTTGAACATTCAGCCATAACAGCCAAGAACCTGGCCAAATATAACATTTACGTGCATTGGCCAGGAATCGGACCCGGGTCTCCCGCGTGGCAGGCGAGAATTCTACCACTGAACAACCAATGCTTACAAGTTCAGCAGCGGTTCTACATATGGTCCTGCATATGTTTCTTTATAAGGTTCTGCACATGGTTCTGCATACAGTTGTCAGAGTTTTAAATTAGGGTTATTGCTCAAGGCTTCATTCAGGATTCAGGCATCCACATTAAATCAACCTTGCAATCCAATGCTAAAAAGCAGCTAAGAATGTATCAAAACAATTCCCCTGATAACATACATCCTTTGTGCATAAGGAAATACTTCGTATTACATGTAGACACTTTTTCACGTTCTCACAAATATAATGAGACAAAAATGTATAACAGAAGGAGCAGTGTCATTTTTCACAGGAAGTCTCCTGGTACAAACAAGCACATGTAAATTGCATTGGCCAAGAATCGTAGCTGGTAAAAAGAAAGAAATGTAGCACTGACCAATATATTCACATGCTTTCCAAAGTTGTTTGATGCAACTACCCAAACTAAATGTCTATTGGATATAAAGGGGTGAAGGCAAAGTTTAAAGAGAAGCAATTTTGTGCAAAGCTCTGTTGAACTATCAATTTTTAGAACGTCTCAATTTAAACACCTTGAACATTCAGCCATAACAGCCAAGAACCTGGCCAAATATAACATTTACGTGCATTGGACGGGAATCGGACCCAGGTCTCCTGTGTGGCAGGTAAAAAATATACCACTGAACCACCAATGCTTACAAGATCTGCAGCGGTTCTACATATGGTCCTGCATATGGTTCTTTATAAGGTTCTGCACATGGTTCTGAACATGGTTCTGCATACAGTTGTCAGAGTTTTAAATTAGGGTTATTGCTCAAGGCTTCATTCATTATTCAGGCTTCAGGCATACATATTAATAGTAAATCAACCTTGCAATCCAATGCTAAAAAGCAGCTAAGAATGTATCAAAACAATTCCCCTGATAACATACATCCTTTGTGCATAAGGAAATACTTCTTATTACATGTAATGTCGACACTTTTTCAGAAAACATCATCTCACAAATATAATGAGAGAAAAATGTATATCAGATGGAGCAAAGTCATTTTTCACAGGAAGTCTCCTGGTACAAACCAGCACAGGTAAATTGCATTGGCCAAGAATCGTAGCTGGTAAAAAGAAAGAAATGTAGCACTGACCAATCAATTCACATGCTTTCCAAAGTTGTTTGATGCAACTACCCAAACTAAATGTCTATTGGATATAAAGGGGTGAAGGCAAAGTTTAAAGAGAAGCTATTTTGTGCAAAGCACTGTTGAACTATCAATTTTTAGAACGTCTCAATTTAAACACCTTGAACATTCAGCCATAACAGCCAAGAACCTGGCCAAATATAACATTTACGGGCATTGGACGGGAATCGGACCCGGGTCTTCCGCGTGGGAGGTGAGAATTCTACCACTGAACCACCAATGCTTGCAAGTTCAGTAGCGGTTCTACATATGGTCCTGCATATGGTTCTTTATAAGGTTCTGCCTATGGTTCTGAACATGGTTCTGCATACAGTTGTCAGAGTTTTAAACTTAGGGTTATTGCTCAAGGCTTCATTCAGGATTCAGGCATCCACATTAAATCAACCTTGCAATCCAATGCTAAAAAGCAGCTATGAATGTATCAAAACAATTCCCCTGATAACATACATCCTTTGTGCATAAGGTAATACTTCTTATTACATGTAATGTAGACACTTTTTCACGTTCTCACAAATATAATGAGAGAAAAATGTATAACAGAAGGAGCAAAGTCATTTTTCACATGAAGTCTCTTGGTACAAACCAGCACATGTAAATTGCATTGTCCATGAATCGTAGCTGGTAAAAAGAAAGAAATGTAGCACTGACCAATCAATTCACATGCTTTCCAAAGTTGTTTGATGCAACTACCCAAACTAAATGTCTATTGGATATAAAGGGGTGAAAGCAAAGTTATAAGAGAAGCTATTTTGTGCAAAGAACTGTTGAACTATCAATTTTTAGAACGTCTCAATTTAAACACCTTGAACATTCAGCCATAACAGCCAAGAACCTGGCCAAACATAACATTGACATGCATTGGCCTGGAATCAGACCCGGGTGACCGACGAGAATTCTACCACTGAACCACCAATGCTTACAAGTTCAGTAGCGGTTCTACATATGGTCCTGCATATGGTTCTTTATAAGGTTCTGCCTACGGTTCTGAACATGGTTCTGCATACAGTTGTCAGAGTTTTAAACTTAGGGTTATTGCTCAAGGCTTCATTCAGGATTCAGGCATCCACATTAAATCAACCTTGCAATCCAATGCTAAAAAGCAGCTAAGAATGTATCAAAACAATTCCCCTGATAACAAACATCCTTTGTGCATAAGGAAATAATTCGTATTATATGTAATGTAGACACTTTTTCACGTTCTCACAAATATAATGAGACAAAAATGTAAAACAGAAGGAGCAAAGTCATTTTTCACAGGAAGTCTCCTGGTACAAACCAGCACATGTAAATTGCATTGGCCAAGAATCGTAGCTGGTAAAAAGAAAGAAATGTAGCACTGACCAATCAATTCACATGCTTTCCAAAGTTGTTTGATGCAACTACCCAAACTAAATGTCTATTGGATATAAAGGGGTGAAGGCAAAGTTTAAAGAGAAGCTATTTTGTGCAAAGAACTGTTGAACTATAAATTTTTAGAACGTCTCAATTTAAACACCTTGAACATTCAGCCATAACAGCCAAGAACCTGGCCAAACATAACATTGACATGGATTGGCATGGAATCGGATCCGGGTGTCCCGCGTGGGAGACGAGAATTCTACCACTGAACCACCAATGCTTGCAAGTTCAGCAGCGGTTCTACATATGGTCCTGCATATGGTTCTTTATAAGGTTCTGCACATGGTTCTGAACATGGTTCTTCATACAGTTGTCAGAGTTTTAAACTTAAGGTTATTGCTCAAGGCTTCATTCAGGATTCAGGCATCCACATTAAATCAACCTTGCAATCCAATGCTAAAAAGCAGCTAAGAATGTATCAAAACAATTCCCCTGATAACATACATCCTTTGTGCATTAGGAAATACTTCTTATTACATGTAATGTCGACACTTTTTCAGAAAACATCATCTCACAAATATAATGAGAGAAAAATGTATATCAGAAGGAGCAAAGTCATTTTTCACAGGAAGTCTCCTGGTACAAACCAGCACAGGTAAATTGCATTGGCCAAGAATCGTAGCTGGTAAAAAGAAAGAAATGTAGCACTGATCAATCAATTCACATGCTTTCCAAAGTTGTTTGATGCAACTACCCAAACTAAATGTCTATTGGATATAAAGGGGTGAAGGCAAAGTTTAAAGAGAAGCTATTTTTTGCAAAGCACTGTTGAACTATCAATTTTTAGAACGTCTCAATTTAAACACCTTGAACATTCAGCCATAACAGCCAAGAAACTGGCCAAATATAACATTTACGCACATTGGCCGGGAATCGGACCCAGGTCTCACGTGTGGCAGGCGAGAATTCTACCACTGAACCACCAATGCTTGCAAGATCTACAGCGGTTCTACATATGGTCCTGCATATGGTTCTTTATAAGGTTCTGCCTATGGTTCTGAACATGGTTCTGCATACAGTTGTCAGAGTTTTAAACTTAGGGTTTTTGCTCAAGGCTTCATTCAGGATTCAGGCATCCACATTAAATCAACCTTGCAATCCAATGCTAAAAAGCAGCTAAGAATGTATCAAAACAATTCCCCTGATAACATACATCCTTTGTGCATAAGGTAATACTTCTTATTACATGTAATGTAGACACTTTTTCACGTTCTCACAAATATAATGAGAGAAAAATGTATAACAGAAGGAGCAAAGTCATTTTTCACAGGAAGTCTCTTCGTACAAACCAGCACATGTAAATTGCATTGTCCATGAATCGTAGCTGGTAAAAAGAAAGAAATGTAGCACTGACCAATCAATTCACATGCTTTCCAAAGTTGTTTGATGCAACTACCCAAACTAAATGTCTATTGGATATAAAGGGGTGAAAGCAAAGTTTAAAGAGAAGCTATTTTGGGCAAAGAAATGTTGAACTATCAATTTTTAGAACGTCTCAATTCAAACACCTTGAACATTCAGCCATAACAGCCAAGAACCTGGCCAAATACAACATTGACGTGCATTGGCCGGGAATCGGACCCGGGTCTCCCGCGTGGGAGGTGAGAATTCTACCACTGAACCACCAATGCTTGCAAGTTCAGTAGCGGTTCTACATATGGTCCTGCATATGGTTCTTTATAAGGTTCTGCCTATGGTTCTGAACATGGTTCTGCATACAGTTGTCAGAGTTTTAAACTTAGGGTTATTGCTCAAGGCTTCATTCAGGATTCAGGCATCCACATTAAATCAACCTTGCAATCCAATGCTAAAAAGCAGCTAAGAATGTATCAAAACAATTCCCCTGATAACATACATCCTTTGTGCATAAGGTAATACTTCTTATTACATGTAATGTAGACACTTTTTCACGTTCTCACAAATATAATGAGAGAAAAATATATAACAGAAGGAGCAAAGTCATTTTTCACAGGAAGTCTCTTGGTACAAACCAGCACATGTAAATTGCATTGTCCATGAATCGTAGCTGGTAAAAAGAAAGAAATGTAGCACTGACCAATCAATTCACATGCTTTCCAAAGTTGTTTGATGCAACTATCCAAACTAAATGTCTATTTGATATAAAGGGGTGAAAGCAAAGTTTAAAGAGAAGCTATTTTGTGCAAAGAACTGTTCAACTATCAATTTTTAGAACGTCTCAATTTAAACACCTTGAACATTCAGCCATAACAGCCAAGAACCTGGCCAAATATAACATTTACGGGCATTGGACGGGAATCGGACCCGGGTCTCCCGCGTGGGAGATGAGAATTCTACCACTGAACCACCAATGCTTGCAAGTTCAGTAGTGGTTCTACATATAGTCCTGCATATGGTTCTTTATAAGGTTCTGCCTATGGTTCTGAACATGGTTCTGCATACAGTTGTCAGAGTTTTAAACTTAGGGTTATTGCTCAAGGCTTCATTCAGGATTCAGGCATCCACATTAAATCAACCTTGCAATCCAATGCTAAAAAGCAGCTATGAATGTATCAAAACAATTCCCCTGATAACATACATCCTTTGTGCATAAGGTAATACTTCTTATTACATGTAATGTAGACACTTTTTCACGTTCTCACAAATATAATGAGAGAAAAATGTATAACAGAAGGAGCAAAGTCATTTTTCACAGGAAGTCTCTTGGTACAAACCAGCACATGTAAATTGCATTGTCCATGAATCGTAGCTGGTAAAAAGAAAGAAATGTAGCACTGACCAATCAATTCACATGCTTTCCAAAGTTGTTTGATGCAACTACCCAAACTAAATGTCTATTGGATATAAAGGGGTGAAAGCAAAGTTTAAAGAGAAGCTATTTTGTGCAAAGAACTGTTGAACTATCAATTTTTAGAACGTCTCAATTTAAACACCTTGAACATTCAGCCATAACAGCCAAGAACCTGGCCAAATATAACATTTAAATGCATTAGCCGGGAATCGGACCTGGGTCTCCCGCTTGGGAGGCAAGAATTCTACCACTGAACCACCAATGCTTGCAAGTCCAGTAGCGGTTCTACATAAGGTTCTGCCTATGGTTCTGAACATGGTTCTGCATACAGTTGTCAGAGTTTTAAACTTAGGGTTATTGCTCAAGGCTTCATTCAGGATTCAGGCATCCACATTAAATCAACCTTGCAATCCAATGCTAAAAAGCAGCTAAGAATGTATCAAAACAATTCCACTGATAACATACATCCTTTGTGCATAAGGAAATACTTCTTATTACATGTAATGTAGACACTTTTTCAGAAAACATCATCTCACAAATATAATGACAGAAAAATGTATAACAGAAGGAGCAAAGTCATTTTTCACAGGAAGTCTCCTGGTACAAACCAGCACATGTAAATTGCATTGGCCATGAATCATAGCTGGTAAAAAGAAAGAAATGTAGCACTGACCAATCAATTCACATGCTTTTCAAAGTTGTTTGATGCAACTACCCAAACTAAATGACTATTGGATATAAAGGGGTGAAGGCAAAGTTTAAAGAGAAGCTATTTTGTGCAAAGAACTGTTGAACTATCAAATTTTAGAATGTCTCAATTTAAACACCTTGAAAATTCAGCCATAACAGCCAAGAACCTGGCCAAATATAACATTTACGTGCATTGGCCAGGAATCGGACCCAGGTCTCCCGCGTGGCAGGCGAGAATTCTACCACTGAACAACCAATGCTTACAAGTTCAGCAGCGGTTCTACATATGGTCCTGCATATGGTTCTTTATAAGGTTCTGCACATGGTTCTGCATACAGTTGTCAGAGTTTTAAATTAGGGTTATTGCTCAAGGCTTCATTCAGGATTCAGGCATCCACATTAAATCAACCTTGCAATCCAATGCTAAAAAGCAGCTAAGAATGTATCAAAACAATTCCCCTGATAACATACATCCTTTGTGCATAAGGAAATACTTCGTATTACATGTAGACACTTTTTCACGTTCTCACAAATATAATGAGACAAAAATGTATAACAGAAGGAGCAGTGTCATTTTTCACAGGAAGTCTCCTGGTACAAACAAGCACATGTAAATTGCATTGGCCAAGAATCGTAGCTGGTAAAAAGAAAGAAATGTAGCACTGACCAATCAATTCACATGCTTTCCAAAGTTGTTTGATGCAACTACCCAAACTAAATGTCTATTGGATATAAAGGGGTGAAGGCAAAGTTTAAAGAGAAGCAATTTTGTGCAAAGCTCTGTTGAACTATCAATTTTTAGAACGTCTCAATTTAAACACCTTGAACATTCAGCCATAATAGCCAAGAACCTGGCCAAATATAACATTTACGGGCATTTGACAGGAATCGGACCCAGGTCTCCTGTGTGGCAGGCAAGAAATCTACCACTGAACCACCAATGCTTACAAGAACTGCAGCGGTTCTACATATGGTCCTGCATATGGTTCTTTATAAGGTTCTGCACATGGTTCTGAACATGGTTCTGCATACAGTTGTCAGAGTTTTAAATTAGGGTTATTGCTCAAGGCTTCATTCAGGATTCAGGCTTCAGGCATCCATATTAATAGTAAATCAACCTTGCAATCCAATGCTAAAAAGCAGCTAAGAATGTATCAAAACAATTCCCCTGATAACATACATCCTTTGTGCATAAGGAAATACTTCTTATTACATGTAATGTCGACACTTTTTCAGAAAACATCATCTCAAAAATATAATGAGAGAAAAATGTATATCAGAAGGAGCAAAGTCATTTTTCACAGGAAGTCTCCTGGTACAAACCAGCACAGGTAAATTGCATTGGCCAAGAATCGTAGCTGGTAAAAAGAAAGAAATGTAGCACTGACCAATCAATTCAAATGCTTTCCAAAGTTGTTTGATGCAACTACCCAAACTAAATGTCTATTGGATATAAAGGGGTGAAGGCAAAGTTTAAAGAGAAGCTATTTTGTGCAAAGCACTGTTGAACTATCAATTTTTAGAACGTCTCAATTTAAACAACTTGAACATTCAGCCATAACAGCCAAGAAACTGGCCAAATATAACATTTACGTGCATTGGCCGGGAATCGGACCCAGGTCTCCCGCGTGGCAGGCGAGAATTCTACCACTGAACCACCAATGCTTGCAAGATCTGCAGCGGTTCTACATATGGTCATGCATATGGTTCTTTATAAGGTTCTGCCTATGGTTCTGAACATGGTTCTGCATACAGTTGTCAGAGTTTTAAACTTAGGGTTATTGCTCAAGGCTTCATTCAGGATTCAGGCATCCACATTAAATCAACCTTGCAATCCAATGCTAAAAAGCAGCTAAGAATGTATCAAAACAATTCCCCTGATAACATACATCCTTTGTGCATAAGGTAATACTTCTTATTACATGTAATGTAGACACTTTTTCACGTTCTCACAAATATAATGAGAGAAAAATGTATAACAGAAGGAGCAAAGTCATTTTTCACAGGAAGTCTCTTGGTACAAACCAGCACATGTAAATTGCATTGTCCATGAATCGTAGCTGGTAAAAAGAAAGAAATGTAGCACTGACCAATCAATTCACATGCTTTCCAAAGTTGCTTGATGCAACTACCCAAACTAAATGTCTATTGGATATAAAGGGGTGAAAGCAAAGTTTAAAGAGAAGCTATTTTGGGCAAAGAACTGTTGAACTAACAATTTTTAGAACGTCTCAATTTAAACACCTTGAACATTCAGCCATAACAGCCAAGAACCTGGCCAAACATAACATTGACGTGCATTGGCCAAGAATCGGACCCGGGTCTCCCGCGTGGGAGGCAAGAATTCTACCACTGATCCACCAATGCTTGCAACATCAGCACCGGTTCTACATATGGTCCTGCATATGGTTCTTTATAAGGTTCTGCCTATGGTTCTGAACATGGTTCTTCATACAGTTGTCAGAGTTTTAAATTAGGGTTATTGCTCAAGGCTTCATTCAGGATTCAGGCATCCACATTAAATCAACCTTGCAATCCAATGCTAAAAAGCAGCTAAGAATGTATCAAAACAATTCCACTGATAACATACATCCTTTGTGCATAAGGAAATACTTCTTATTACATGTAATGTAGACACTTTTTCAGAAAACATCATCTCACAAATATAATGACAGAAAAATGTATAACAGAAGGAGCAAAGTCATTTTTCACAGGAAGTCTCCTGGTACAAACCAGCACATGTAAATTGCATTGGCCATGAATCATAGCTGGTAAAAAGAAAGAAATGTAGCACTGACCAATCAATTCACATGCTTTTCAAAGTTGTTTGATGCAACTACCCAAACTAAATGTCTATTGGATATAAAGGGGTGAAGGCAAAGTTTAAAGAGAAGCTATTTTGTGCAAAGAACTGTTGAACTATCAAATTTTAGAATGTCTCAATTTAAACACCTTGAACATTCAGCCATAACAGCCAAGAACCTGGCCAAATATAACATTTACGTGCATTGGCCAGGAATCGGACCAGGGTCTCCCGCGTGGCAGGCGAGAATTCTACCAATGAACAACCAATGCTTACATGTTCAGCAGCGGTTCTACATATGGTCCTGCATATGTTTCTTTATAAGGTTCTGCACATGGTTCTGCATACAGTTGTCAGAGTTTTAAATTAGGGTTATTGCTCAAGGCTTCATTCAGGATTCAGGCATCCACATTAAATCAACCTTGCAATCCAATGCTAAAAAGCAGCTAAGAATGTATCAAAACAATTCCCCTGATAACATACATCCTTTGTGCATAAGGAAATACTTCATATTACATGTAGACACTTTTTCACGTTCTCACAAATATAATGAGACAAAAATGTATAACAGAAGGAGCAGTGTCATTTTTCACAGGAAGTCTCCTGGTACAAACAAGCACATGTAAATTGCATTGGCCAAGAATCGTAGCTGGTAAAAAGAAAGAAATGTAGCACTGACCAATCAATTCACATGCTTTCCAAAGTTGTTTGATGCAACTACCCAAACTAAATGTCTATTGGATATAAAGGGGTGAAGGCAAAGTTTAAAGAGAAGCAATTTTGTGCAAAGCTATGTTGAACTATCAATTTTTAGAACGTCTCAATTTAAACACCTTGAACATTCAGCCATAACAGCCAAGAACCTGGCCAAATATAACATTTACGTGCATTGGACGGGAATCGGACCCAGGTCTCCTGTGTGGCAGGCAAAAAATCTACCACTGAACCACCAATGCTTACAAGATCTGCAGCGGTTCTACATATGGTCCTGCATATGGTTCTTTATAAGGTTCTGCACATGGTTCTGAACATGGTTCTGCATACAGTTGTCAGAGTTTTAAATTAGGGTTATTGCTCAAGGCTTCATTCAGGATTCAGGCATCCATATTAATAGTAAATCAACCTTGCAATCCAATGCTAAAAAGCAGCTAAGAATGTATCAAAACAATTCCCCTGATAACATACATCCTTTGTGCATAAGGAAATACTTCTTATTACATGTAATGTCGACACTTTTTCAGAAAACATCATCTCACAAATATAATGAGAGAAAAATGTATATCAGAAGGAGCAAAGTCATTTTTCACAGGAAGTCTCCTGGTACAAACCAGCACAGGTAAATTGCATTGGCCAAGAATCGTAGCTGGTAAAAAGAAAGAAATGTAGCACTGACCAATCAATTCACATGATTTCCAAAGTTGTTTAATGCAACTACCCAAACTAAATGTCTATTGGATATAAAGGGGTGAAGGCAAAGTTTAAAGAGAAGCTATTTTGAGCAAAGCACTGTTGAACTATCAATTTTTAGAAAGTCTCAATTTAAACAACTTGAACATTCAGCCATAACAGCCAAGAAACTGGCCAAATATAACATTTACGTGCATTGGCCGGGAATCGGACCCAGGTCTCCCGTGTGGCAGGCGAGAATTCAACCACTGAACCACCAATGCTTGCAAGATCTGCAGCGGTTCTACATATGGTCCTGCATATGGTTCTTTATAAGGTTCTGCCTATGGTTCTGAACATGGTTCTGCATACAGTTGTCAGAGTTTTAAACTTAGGGTTATTGCTCAAGTCTTCATTCAGGATGCAGGCATCCACATTAAATCAACCTTGCAATCCAATGCTAAAAAGCAGCTAAGAATGTATCAAAACAATTCCACTGATAACATACATCCTTTGTGCATAAGGAAATACTTCTTATTACATGTAATGTAGACACTTTTTCAGAAAACATCATCTCACAAATATAATGACAGAAAAATGTATAACAGAAGGAGCAAAGTCATTTTTCACAGGAAGTCTCCTGGTACAAACCAGCACATGTAAATTGCATTGGCCATGAATCATAGCTGGTAAAAAGAAAGAAATGTAGCACTGACCAATCAATTCACATGCTTTTCAAAGTTGTTTGATGCAACTACCCAAACTAAATGTCTATTGGATATAAAGGGGTGAAGGCAAAGTTTAAAGAGAAGCTATTTTGTGCAAAGAACTGTTGAACTATCAAATTTTAGAATGTCTCAATTTAAACACCTTGAACATTCAGCCATAACAGCCAAGAACCTGGCCAAATATAACATTTACGTGCATTGGCCAGGAATCGGACCAGGGTCTCCCGCGTGGCAGGCGAGAATTCTACCACTGAACAACCAATGCTTACAAGTTCAGCAGCGGTTCTACATATGGTCCTGCATATGTTTCTTTATAAGGTTCTGCACATGGTTCTGCATACAGTTGTCAGAGTTTTAAATTAGGGTTATTGCTCAAGGCTTCATTCAGGATTCAGGCATCCACATTAAATCAACCTTGCAATCCAATGCTAAAAAGCAGCTAAGAATGTATCAAAACAATTCCCCTGATAACATACATCCTTTGTGCATAAGGAAATACTTCATATTACATGTAGACACTTTTTCACGTTCTCACAAATATAATGAGACAAAAATGTATAACAGAAGGAGCAGTGTCATTTTTCACAGGAAGTCTCCTGGTACAAACAAGCACATGTAAATTGCATTGGCCAAGAATCGTAGCTGGTAAAAAGAAAGAAATGTAGCACTGACCAATCAATTCACATGCTTTCCAAAGTTGTTTGATGCAACTACCCAAACTAAATGTCTATTGGATATAAAGGGGTGAAGGCAAAGTTTAAAGAGAAGCAATTTTGTGCAAAGCTCTGTTGAACTATCAATTTTTAGAACGTCTCAATTTAAACACCTTGAACATTCAGCCATAACAGCCAAGAACCTGTCCAAATATAACATTTACGTGCATTGGACGGGAATCGGACCCAGGTCTCCTGTGTGGCAGGCAAAAAATCTACCACTGAACCACCAATGCTTACAAGATCTGCAGCGGTTCTACATATGGTCCTGCATATGGTTCTTTATAAGGTTCTGCACATGGTTCTGAACATGGTTCTGCATACAGTTGTCAGAGTTTTAAATTAGGGTTATTGCTCAAGGCTTCATTCAGGATTCAGGCATCCATATTAATAGTAAATCAACCTTGCAATCCAATGCTAAAAAGCAGCTAAGAATGTATCAAAACAATTCCCCTGATAACATACATCCTTTGTGCATAAGGAAATACTTCTTATTACATGTAATGTCGACACTTTTTCAGAAAACATCATCTCACAAATATAATGAGAGAAAAATGTATATCAGAAGGAGCAAAGTCATTTTTCACAGGAAGTCTCCTGGTACAAACCAGCACAGGTAAATTGCATTGGCCAAGAATCGTAGCTGGTAAAAAGAAAGAAATGTAGCACTGACCAATCAATTCACATGATTTCCAAAGTTGTTTAATGCAACTACCCAAACTAAATGTCTATTGGATATAAAGGGGTGAAGGCAAAGTTTAAAGAGAAGCTATTTTGAGCAAAGCACTGTTGAACTATCAATTTTTAGAAAGTCTCAATTTAAACAACTTGAACATTCAGCCATAACAGCCAAGAAACTGGCCAAATATAACATTTACGTGCATTGGCCGGGAATCGGACCCAGGTCTCCCGTGTGGCAGGCGAGAATTCAACCACTGAACCACCAATGCTTGCAAGATCTGCAGCGGTTCTACATATGGTCCTGCATATGGTTCTTTATAAGGTTCTGCCTATGGTTCTGAACATGGTTCTGCATACAGTTGTCAGAGTTTTAAACTTAGGGTTATTGCTCAAGTCTTCATTCAGGATGCAGGCATCCACATTAAATCAACCTTGCAATCCAATGCTAAAAAGCAGCTAAGAATGTATCAAAACAATTCCCCTGATAACATACATCCTTTGTGCATAAGGTAATACTTCTTATTACATGTAATGTAGACACTTTTTCACGTTCTCACAAATATAATGAGAGAAAAATGTATAACAGAAGGAGCAAAGTCATTTTTCACAGGAAGTCTCTTGGTACAAACCAGCACATGTAAATTGCATTGTCCATGAATCGTAGCTGGTAAAAAGAAAGAAATGTAGCACTGACCAATCAATTCACATGCTTTCCAAAGTTGTTTGATGCAACTACCCAAACTAAATGTCTATTGGATATAAAGGGGTGAAAGCAAAGTTTAAAGAGAAGCTATTTTGGGCAAAGAACTGTTGAACTATCAATTTTTAGAACGTCTCAATTTAAACACCTTGAACATTCAGCCATAACAGCCAAGAACCTGGCCAAATATAACATTGACGTGCATTGGTCAGGAATCGGACCCGGGTCTCCCGCGTGGGAGGCGAGAATTCTACCACTGAACCACCAATGCTTGTAAGTTCAGTAGCGGTTCTACATATGGTCTTGCATATGGTTCTTTATAAGGTTCTGCCTATGGTTCTGAACATGGTTCTGCATACAGTTGTCAGAGTTTTAAACTTAGGGTTATTGCTCAAGGCTTCATTCAGGATTCAGGCATCCACATTAAATCAACCTTGCAATCCAATGCTAAAAAGCAGCTAAGAATGTATCAAAACAATTCCCCTGATAACATACATCCTTTGTGCATAAGGTAATACTTCTTATTACATGTAATGTAGACACTTTTTCACGTTCTCACAAATATAATGAGAGAAAAATGTATAACAGAAGGAGCAAAGTCATTTTTCACAGGAAGTCTCTTCGTACAAACCAGCACATGTAAATTGCATTGTCCATGAATCGTAGCTGGTAAAAAGAAAGAAATGTAGCACTGACCAATCAATTCACATGCTTTCCAAAGTTGTTTGATGCAACTACCCAAACTAAATGTCTATTGGATATAAAGGGGTGAAAGCAAAGTTTAAAGAGAAGCTATTTTGGGCAAAGAACTGTTGAACTATCAATTTTTAGAACGTCTCAATTTAAACACCTTGAACATTCAGCCATAACAGCCAAGAACCTGGCCAAACATAACATTGACATGGATTGGCCTGGAATCGGACCCGGGTGTCCCGCGTGGGAGACGAGAATTCTACCACTGAACCACCAATGCTTGCAAGTTCAGCAGCGGTTCTACATATGGTCCTGCATATGGTTCTTTATAAGGTTCTGCACATGGTTCTGAACATGGTTCTTCATACAGTTGTCAGAGTTTTAACTTAGGGTTATTGCTCAAGGCTTCATTCAGGATTCAGGCATCCACATTAAATCAACCTTGCAATCCAATGCTAAAAAGCAGCTAAGAATGTATCAAAACAATTCCCCTGATAACATACATCCTTTGTGCATAAGGAAATACTTCTTATTACATGTAATGTCGACACTTTTTCAGAAAACATCATCTCACAAATATAATGACAGAAAAATGTATATCAGAAGGAGCAAAGTCATTTTTCACAGGAAGTCTCCTGGTACAAACCAGCACAGGTAAATTGCATTGGCCAAGAATCGTAGCTGGTAAAAAGAAAGAAATGTAGCACTGACCAATCAATTCACATGCTTTCCAAAGTTGTTTGATGCAACTACCCAAACTAAATGTCTATTGGATATAAAGGGGTGAAGGCAAAGTTTAAAGAGAAGCAATTTTGTGCAAAGCTCTGTTGAACTATCAATTTTTAGAACGTCTCAATTTAAACACCTTGAACATTCAGCCATAACAGCCAAGAACCTGGCCAAATATAACATATACGTGCATTGGACGGGAATTGGACCCAGGTCTCCTGTGTGGCAGGCAAGAAATCTACCACTGAACCACCAATGCTTACAAGATCTGCAGCGGTTCTACATATGGTCCTGCATATGGTTCTTTATAAGGTTCTGCACATGGTTCTGAACATGGTTCTGCATACAGTTGTCAGAGTTTTAAATTAGGGTTATTGCTCAAGGCTTCATTCAAGATTCAGGCATCCATATTAATAGTAAATCAACCTTGCAATCCAATGCTAAAAAGCAGCTAAGAATGTATCAAAACAATTCCCCTGATAACATACATCCTTTGTGCATAAGGAAATACTTCTTATTACATGTAATGTCGACACTTTTTCAGAAAACATCATCTCACAAATATAATGAGAGAAAAATGTATATCAGAAGGAGCAAAGTCATTTTTCACAGGAAGTCTCCTGGTACAAACCAGCACAGGTAAATTGCATTGGCCAAGAATCGTAGCTGGTAAAAAGAAAGAAATGTAGCACTGACCAATCAATTCAAATGCTTTCCAAAGTTGTTTGATGCAACTACCCAAACTAAATGTCTATTGGATATAAAGGGGTGAAGGCAAAGTTTAAAGAGAAGCTATTTTGTGCAAAGCACTGTTGAACTATCAATTTTTAGAAAGTCTCAATTTAAACAACTTGAACATTCAGCCATAACAGCCAAGAAACTGGCCAAATATAACATTGAAGTGCATTGGCCGGGAATCGGACCCAGGTCTCCCGTGTGGCAGGGGAGAATTCAACCACTGAACCACCAATGCTTGCAAGATCTGCAGCGGTTCTACATATGGTCCTGCATATGGTTCTTTATAAGGTTCTGCCTATGGTTCTGAACATGGTTCTGCATACAGTTGTCAGAGTTTTAAACTTAGGGTTATTGCTCAAGGCTTCATTCAGGATGCAGGCATCCACATTAAATCAACCTTGCAATCCAATGCTAAAAAGCAGCTAAGAATGTATCAAAACAATTCCCCTGATAACATACATCCTTTGTGCATAAGGAAATACTTCGTATTACATGTAATGTCGACACTTTTTCAGAAAACATCATCTCACAAATATAATGAGAGAAAAATGTATATCAGAAGAAGCAAAGTCATTTTTCACAGGAAGTCTCCTGGTACAAACCAGCACAGGTAAATTGCATTGGCCAAGAATCGTAGCTGGTAAAAAGAAAGAAATGTAGCACTGACCAATCAATTCACATGCTTTCCAAAGTTGTTTGATGCAACTACCCAAACTAAATGTCTATTGGATATAAAGGGGTGAAGGCAAAGTTTAAAGAGAAGCTATTTTTTGCAAAGCACTGTTGAACTATCAATTTTTAGAACGTCTCAATTTAAACACCTTGAACATTCAGCCATAACAGCCAAGAAACTGGCCAAATATAACATTTACGTGCATTGGCCGGGAATCGGACCCAGGTCTCCCGTGTGGCAGGCGAGAATTCTACCACTGAACCACCAATGCTTGCTAGATCTGCAGTGGTTCTACATATGGTCCTGCATATGGTTCTTTATAAGGTTCTGCCTATGGTTCTGAACATGGTTCTGCATACAGTTGTCAGAGTTTTAAACTTAGGGTTATTGCTCAAGGCTTCATTCAGGATTCAGGCATCCACATTAAATCAATCTTGCAATCCAATGCTAAAAAGCAGCTAAGAATGTATCAAAACAATTCCCCTGATAACATACATCCTTTGTGCATAAGGTAATACTTCTTATTACATGTAATGTAGACACTTTTTCACGTTCTCACAAATATAATGAGAGAAAAATGTATAACAGAAGGAGCAAAGTCATTTTTTACAGGAAGTCTCTTGGTACAAACCAGCACATGTAAATTGCATTGTCCATGAATCGTAGCTGGTAAAAAGAAAGAAATGTAGCACTGACCAATCAATTCACATGCTTTCCAAAGTTGTTTGATGCAACTATCCAAACTAAATGTCTATTTGATATAAAGGGGTGAAAGCAAAGTTTAAAGAGAAGCTATTTTGTGCAAAGAACTGTTCAACTATCAATTTTTAGAACGTCTCAATTTAAACACCTTGAACATTCAGCCATAACAGCCAAGAACCTGGCCAAATATAACATTTACAGGCATTGGACGGGAATCGGACCCGGGTGACCCGGGTGTCCCGCGTGGGAGACGAGAATTCTACCACTGAACCACCAATGCTTACAAGTTCAGTAGCGGTTCTACATATGGTCCTGCATATGGTTCTTTATAAGGTTCTGCCTATGGTTCTGAACATGGTTCTGCATACAGTTGTCAGAGTTTTAAACTTAGGGTTATTGCTCAAGGCTTCATTCAGGATTCAGGCATCCACATTAAATCAACCTTGCAATCCAATGCTAAAAAGCAGCTAAGAATGTATCAAAACAATTCCCCTGATAACATACATCCTTTGTGCATAAGGAAATACTTCGTATTATATGTAATGTAGACACTTTTTCACGTTCTCACAAATATAATGAGAGAAAAATGTATAACAGAAGGAGCAAAGTCATTTTTCACAGGAAGTCTCCTGGTACAAACCAGCACATGTAAATTGCATTGGCCAAGAATCGTAGCTGGTAAAAAGAAAGAAATGTAGCACTGACCAATCAATTCACATGCTTTCCAAAGTTGTTTGATGCAACTACCCAAACTAAATGTCTATTGGATATCAAGGGGTGAAGGCAAAGTTTAAAGAGAAGCTATTTTTTGCAAAGCACTGTTGAACTATCAATTTTTAGAACGTCTCAATTTAAACACCTTGAACATTCAGCCATAACAGCCAAGAAACTGGCCAAATATAACATTTTCGTGCATTGGCCGGGAATGGGACCCGGGTCTCCCGCTTGGGAGGCGAGAATTCTACCACTGAACCACCAATGCTTGCAAGTCCAGTAGCGGTTCTACATAAGGTTCTGCCTATGGTTCTGAACATGGTTCTGCATACAGTTGTCAGAGTTTTAAACTTAGGGTTATTGCTCAAGGCTTCATTCAGGATTCAGGCATCCACATTAAATCAACCTTGCAATCCAATGCTAAAAAGCAGCTAAGAATGTATCAAAACAATTCCCCTGATAACAAACATCCTTTGTGCATAAGGAAATACTTCGTATTATATGTAATGTAGACACTTTTTCACGTTCTCACAAATATAATGAGACAAAAATGTATAACAGAAGGAGCAAAGTCATTTTTCACAGGAAGTCTCCTGGTACAAACCAGCACATGTAAATTGCATTGGCCAAGAATCGTAGCTGGTAAAAAGAAAGAAATGTAGCACTGACCAATCAATTCACATGCTTTCCAAAGTTGTTTGATGCAACTACCCAAACTAAATGTCTATTGGATATAAAGGGGTGAAAGCAAAGTTTAAAGAGAAGCTATTTTGGGCAAAGAACTATTGAACTATCAATTTTTAGAACGTCTCAATTTAAACACCTTGAACATTCAGCCATAACAGCCAAGAACCTGGCCAAATATAACATTGACATGCATTGGCCGGGAATCGGACCCAGGTCTCCCGCGTGGGAGGCGAGAATTCTACCACTGAACCATCAATGCTTGCAAGATCTGCAGCGGTTCTACATATGGTCCTGCATATGGTTCTTTATAAGGTTCTGCCTATGGTTCTGAACATGGTTCTGCATACAGTTGTCAGAGTTTTAAACTTAGGGTTATTGCTCAAGGCTTCATTCAGGATTCAGGCATCCACATTAAATCAACCTTGCAATCCAATGCTAAAAAGCAGCTAAGAATGTATCAAAACAATTCCCCTGATAACATACATCCTTTGTGCATAAGGTAATACTTCTTATTACATGTAATGTAGACACTTTTTCACGTTCTCACAAATATAATGAGAGAAAAATGTATAACAGAAGGAGCAAAGTCATTTTTCACAGGAAGTCTCTTCGTACAAACCAGCACATGTAAATTGCATTGTCCATGAATCGTAGCTGGTAAAAAGAAAGAAATGTAGCACTGACCAATCAATTCACATGCTTTCCAAAGTTGTTTGATGCAACTACCCAAACTAAATGTCTATTTGATATAAAGGGGTGAAAGCAAAGTTTAAAGAGAAGCTATTTTGTGCAAAGAATTGTTCAACTATCAATTTTTAGAACGTCTCAATTTAAACACCTTGAACATTCAGCCATAACAGCCAAGAACCTGGCCAAATATAACATTTACGGGCATTGGACGGGAATCGGACCCGGGTCTCCCGCGTGGGAGGCGAGAATTCTACCACTGAACCACCAATGCTTGCAAATTCGGTAGCGGTTCTACATATAGTCCTGCATATGGTTCTTTATAAGGTTCTGCCTATGGTTCTGAACATGGTTCTGCATACAGTTGTCAGTGTTTTAAACTTAGGGTTATTGCTCAAGGCTTCATTCAGGATTCAGGCATCCACATTAAATCAACCTTGCAATCCAATGCTAAAAAGCAGCTAAGAATGTATCAAAACAATTCCACTGATAACATACATCCTTTGTGCATAAGGAAATACTTCTTATTACATGTAATGTAGACACTTTTTCACGTTCTCACAAATATAATGAGAGAAAAATGTATAACAGAAGGAGCAAAGTCATTTTTCACAGGAAGTCTCCTGGTACAAACCAGCACATGTAAATTGCATTGGCCAAGAATCGTAGCTGGTAAAAAGAAAGAAATGTAGCACTGACCAATCAATTCACATGCTTTCCAAAGTTGTTTGATGCAACTACCCAAACTAAATGTCTATTGGATATAAAGGGGTGAAGGCAAAGTTTAAAGAGAAGCAATTTTGTGCAAAGCTCTGTTGAACTATCAATTTTTAGAACGTCTCAATTTAAACACCTTGAACATTCAGCCATAACAGCCAAGAACCTGGCCAAATATAACATTTACGGGCATTGGACAGGAATCGGACCCAGGTCTCCTGTGTGGCAGGCAAGAAATCTACCACTGAACCACCAATGCTTACAAGAACTGCAGCGGTTCTACATATGGTCCTGCATATGGTTCTTTATAAGGTTCTGCACATGGTTCTGAACATGGTTCTGCATACAGTTGTCAGAGTTTTAAATTAGGGTTATTGCTCAAGGCTTCATTCAGGATTCAGGCTTCAGGCATCCATATTAATAGTAAATCAACCTTGCAATCCAATGCTAAAAAGCAGCTAAGAATGTATCAAAACAATTCCCCTGATAACATACATCCTTTGTGCATAAGGAAATACTTCTTATTACATGTAATGTCGTCACTTTTTCAGAAAACATCATCTCACAAATATAATGAGAGAAAAATGTATATCAGAAGGAGCAAAGTCATTTTTCACAGGAAGTCTCCTGGTACAAACCAGCACAGGTAAATTGCATTGGCCAAGAATCGTAGCTGGTAAAAAGAAAGAAATGTAGCACTGACCAATCAATTCAAATGCTTTCCAAAGTTGTTTGATGCAACTACCCAAACTAAATGTCTATTGGATATAAAGGGGTGAAGGCAAAGTTTAAAGAGAAGCTATTTTGTGCAAAGCACTGTTGAACTATCAATTTTTAGAACGTCTCAATTTAAACAACTTGAACATTCAGCCATAACAGCCAAGAAACTGGCCAAATATAACATTTACGTGCATTGTCCGGGAATCGGACCCAGGTCTCCCGCGTGGCAGGCGAGAATTCTACCACTGAACCACCAATGCTTGCAAGATCTGCAGCGGTTCTACATTTGGTCATGCATATGGTTCTTTATAAGGTTCTGCCTATGGTTCTGAACATGGTTCTGCATACAGTTGTCAGAGTTTTAAACTTAGGGTTATTGCTCAAGGCTTCATTCAGGATTCAGGCATCCACATTAAATCAACCTTGCAATCCAATGCTAAAAAGCAGCTAAGAATGTATCAAAACAATTCCCCTGATAACATACATCCTTTGTGCATAAGGTAATACTTCTTATTACATGTAATGTAGACACTTTTTCACGTTCTCACAAATATAATGAGAGAAAAATGTATAACAGAAGGAGCAAAGTCATTTTTCACAGGAAGTCTCTTGGTACAAACCAGCACATGTAAATTGCATTGTCCATGAATCGTAGCTGGTAAAAAGAAAGAAATGTAGCACTGACCAATCAATTCACATGCTTTCCAAAGTTGTTTGATGCAACTACCCAAACTAAATGTATATTGGATATAAAGGGGTGAAAGCAAAGTTTAAAGAGAAGCTATTTTGGGCAAAGAGCTGTTGAACTAACAATTTTTAGAACGTCTCAATTTAAACACCTTGAACATTCAGCCATAACAGCCAAGAACCTGGCCAAACATAACATTGACATGCATTGGCCGAGAATCGGACCCAGGTCTCCCGCATGGGAGGCAAGAATTCTACCACTGATCCACCAATGCTTGCAACATCAGCAGCGGTTCTACATATGGTCCTGCATATGGTTCTTTATAAGGTTCTGCCTATGGTTCTGAACATGGTTCTTCATACAGTTGTCAGAGTTTTAAATTAGGGTTATTGCTCAAGGCTTCATTCAGGATTCAGGCATCCACATTAAATCAACCTTGCAATCCAATGCTAAAAAGCAGCTAAGAATGTATCAAAACAATTCCCCTGATAACATACATCCTTTGTGCATAAGGAAATACTTCGTATTACATGTAGACACTTTTTCACGTTCTCACAAATATAATGAGACAAAAATGTATAACAGAAGGAGCAGTGTCATTTTTCACAGGAAGTCTCCTGGTACAAACAAGCACATGTAAATTGCATTGGCCAAGAATCGTAGCTGGTAAAAAGAAAGAAATGTAGCACTGACCAATCAATTCACATGCTTTCCAAAGTTGTTTGATGCAACTACCCAAACTAAATGTCTATTGGATATAAAGGGGTGAAGGCAAAGTTTAAAGAGAAGCAATTTTGTGCAAAGCTCTGTTGAACTATCAATTTTTAGAACGTCTCAATTTAAACACCTTGAACATTCAGCCATAACAGCCAAGAACCTGGCCAAATATAACATTTACGTGCATTGGACGGGAATTGGACCCAGGTCTCCTGTGTGGCAGGCAAGAAATCTACCACTGAACCACCAATGCTTACAAGATCTGCAGCGGTTCTACATATGGTCCTGCATATGGTTCTTTATAAGGTTCTGCACATGGTTCTGAACATGGTTCTGCATACAGTTGTCAGAGTTTTAAATTAGGGTTATTGCTCAAGGCTTCATTCAAGATTCAGGCATCCATATTAATAGTAAATCAACCTTGCAATCCAATGCTAAAAAGCAGCTAAGAATGTATCAAAACAATTCCCCTGATAACATACATCCTTTGTGCATAAGGAAATACTTCTTATTACATGTAATGTCGACACTTTTTCAGAAAACATCATCTCACAAATATAATGAGAGAAAAATGTATATCAGAAGGAGCAAAGTCATTTTTCACAGGAAGTCTCCTGGTACAAACCAGCACAGGTAAATTGCATTGGCCAAGAATCGTAGCTGGTAAAAAGAAAGAAATGTAGCACTGACCAATCAATTCAAATGCTTTCCAAAGTTGTTTGATGCAACTACCCAAACTAAATGTCTATTGGATATAAAGGGGTGAAGGCAAAGTTTAAAGAGAAGCTATTTTGTGCAAAGCACTGTTGAACTATCAATTTTTAGAACGTCTCAATTTAAACAACTTGAACATTCAGCCATAACAGCCAAGAAACTGGCCAAATATAACATTTACGTGCATTGTCCGGGAATCGGACCCAGGTCTCCCGCGTGGCAGGCGAGAATTCTACCACTGAACCACCAATGCTTGCAAGATCTGCAGCGGTTCTACATATGGTCATGCATATGGTTCTTTATAAGGTTCTGCCTATGGTTCTGAACATGGTTCTGCATACAGTTGTCAGAGTTTTAAACTTAGGGTTATTGCTCAAGGCTTCATTCAGGATTCAGGCATCCACATTAAATCAATCTTGCAATCCAATGCTAAAAAGCAGCTAAGAATGTATCAAAACAATTCCCCTGATAACATACATCCTTTGTGCATAAGGTAATACTTCTTATTACATGTAATGTAGACACTTTTTCACGTTCTCACAAATATAATGAGAGAAAAATGTATAACAGAAGGAGCAAAGTCATTTTTCAAAGGAAGTCTCTTCGTACAAACCAGCACATGTAAATTGCATTGTCCATGAATCGTAGCTGGTAAAAAGAAAGAAATGTAGCACTGACCAATCAATTCACAAGCTTTCCAAAGTTGTTTGATGCAACTATCCAAACTAAATGTCTATTTGATATAAAGGGGTGAAAGCAAAGTTTAAAGAGAAGCTATTTTGTGCAAAGAACTGTTCAACTATCAATTTTTAGAACGTCTCAATTTAAACACCTTGAACATTCAGCCATAACAGCCAAGAACCTGGCCAAATATAACATTTACGGGCATTGGACGGGAATCGGACCCGGGTGACCCGGGTGTCCCGCGTGGGAGACGAGAATTCTACCACTGAACCACCAATGCTTACAAGTTCAGTAGCGGTTCTACATATGGTCCTGCATATGGTTCTTTATAAGGTTCTGCCTATGGTTCTGAACATGGTTCTGCATACAGTTGTCAGAGTTTTAAACTTAGGGTTATTGCTCAAGGCTTCATTCAGGATTCAGGCATCCACATTAAATCAACCTTGCAATCCAATGCTAAAAAGCAGCTAAGAATGTATCAAAACAATTCCCCTGATAACATACATCCTTTGTGCATAAGGAAATACTTCGTATTATATGTAATGTAGACACTTTTTCACGTTCTCACAAATATAATGAGAGAAAAATGTATAACAGAAGGAGCAAAGTCATTTTTCACAGGAAGTCTCCTGGTACAAACCAGCACATGTAAATTGCATTGGCCAAGAATCGTAGCTGGTAAAAAGAAAGAAATGTAGCACTGACCAATCAATTCACATGCTTTCCAAAGTTGTTTGATGCAACTACCCAAACTAAATGTCTATTGGATATCAAGGGGTGAAGGCAAAGTTTAAAGAGAAGCTATTTTTTGCAAAGCACTGTTGAACTATCAATTTTTAGAACGTCTCAATTTAAACACCTTGAACATTCAGCCATAACAGCCAAGAAACTGGCCAAATATAACATTTTCGTGCATTGGCCGGGAACGGGACCCGGGTCTCCCGCTTGGGAGGCGAGAATTCTACCACTGAACCACCAATGCTTGCAAGTCCAGTAGCGGTTCTACATAAGGTTCTGCCTATGGTTCTGAACATGGTTCTGCATACAGTTGTCAGAGTTTTAAACTTAGGGTTATTGCTCAAGGCTTCATTCAGGATTCAGGCATCCACATTAAATCAACCTTGCAATCCAATGCTAAAAAGCAGCTAAGAATGTATCAAAACAATTCCCCTGATAACAAACATCCTTTGTGCATAAGGAAATACTTCGTATTATATGTAATGTAGACACTTTTTCACGTTCTCACAAATATAATGAGACAAAAATGTATAACAGAAGGAGCAAAGTCATTTTTCACAGGAAGTCTCCTGGTACAAACCAGCACATGTAAATTGCATTGGCCAAGAATCGTAGCTGGTAAAAAGAAAGAAATGTAGCACTGACCAATCAATTCACATGCTTTCCAAAGTTGTTTGATGCAACTACCCAAACTAAATGTCTATTGGATATAAAGGGGTGAAAGCAAAGTTTAAAGAGAAGCTATTTTGGGCAAAGAACTATTGAACTATCAATTTTTAGAACGTCTCAATTTAAACACCTTGAACATTCAGCCATAACAGCCAAGAACCTGGCCAAATATAACATTGACGTGCATTGGCCGGGAATCGGCCCCGGGTCTCCCGCGTGGGAGGCGAGAATTCTACCACTGAACCATCAATGCTTGCAAGATCTGCAGCGGTTCTACATATGGTCCTGCATATGGTTCTTTATAAGGTTCTGCCTATGGTTCTGAACATGGTTCTGCATACAGTTGTCAGAGTTTTAAACTTAGGGTTATTGCTCAAGGCTTCATTCAGGATTCAGGCATCCACATTAAATCAACCTTGCAATCCAATGCTAAAAAGCAGCTAAGAATGTATCAAAACAATTCCCCTGATAACATACATCCTTTGTGCATAAGGTAATACTTCTTATTACATGTAATGTAGACACTTTTTCACGTTCTCACAAATATAATGAGAGAAAAATGTATAACAGAAGGAGCAAAGTCATTTTTCACAGGAAGTCTCTTCGTACAAACCAGCACATGTAAATTGCATTGTCCATGAATCGTAGCTGGTAAAAAGAAAGAAATGTAGCACTGACCAATCAATTCACATGCTTTCCAAAGTTGTTTGATGCAACTACCCAAACTAAATGTCTATTTGATATAAAGGGGTGAAAGCAAAGTTTAAAGAGAAGCTATTTTGTGCAAAGAATTGTTCAACTATCAATTTTTAGAACGTCTCAATTTAAACACCTTGAACATTCAGCCATAACAGCCAAGAACCTGGCCAAATATAACATTTACGGGCATTGGACGGGAATCGGACCCGGGTCTCCCGCGTGGGAGGCGAGAATTCTACCACTGAACCACCAATGCTTGCAAGTTCGGTAGCGGTTCTACATATAGTCCTGCATATGGTTCTTTATAAGGTTCTGCCTATGGTTCTGAACATGGTTCTGCATACAGTTGTCAGAGTTTTAAACTTAGGGTTATTGCTCAAGGCTTCATTCAGGATTCAGGCATCCACATTAAATCAACCTTGCAATCCAATGCTAAAAAGCAGCTAAGAATGTATCAAAACAATTCCACTGATAACATACATCCTTTGTGCATAAGGAAATACTTCTTATTACATGTAATGTAGACACTTTTTCACGTTCTCACAAATATAATGAGAGAAAAATGTATAACAGAAGGAGCAAAGTCATTTTTCACAGGATGTCTCCTGGTACAAACCAGCACATGTAAATTGCATTGGCCAAGAATCGTAGCTGGTAAAAAGAAAGAAATGTAGCACTGACCAATCAATTCACATGCTTTCCAAAGTTGTTTGATGCAACTACCCAAACTAAATGTCTATTGGATATAAAGGGGTGAAGGCAAAGTTTAAAGAGAAGCAATTTTGTGCAAAGCTCTGTTGAACTATCAATTTTTAGAACGTCTCAATTTAAACACCTTGAACATTCAGCCATAACAGCCAAGAACCTGGCCAAATATAACATTTACGGGCATTGGACAGGAATCGGACCCAGGTCTCCTGTGTGGCAGGCAAGAAATCTACCACTGAACCACCAATGCTTACAAGAAATGCAGCGGTTCTACATATGGTCCTGCATATGGTTCTTTATAAGGTTCTGCACATGGTTCTGAACATGGTTCTGCATACAGTTGTCAGAGTTTTAAATTAGGGTTATTGCTCAAGGCTTCATTCAGGATTCAGGCTTCAGGCATCCATATTAATAGTAAATCAACCTTGCAATCCAATGCTAAAAAGCAGCTAAGAATGTATCAAAACAATTCCCCTGATAACATACATCCTTTGTGCATAAGGAAATACTTCTTATTACATGTAATGTCGACACTTTTTCAGAAAACATCATCTCACAAATATAATGAGAGAAAAATGTATATCAGAAGGAGCAAAGTCATTTTTCACAGGAAGTCTCCTGGTACAAACCAGCACAGGTAAATTGCATTGGCCAAGAATCGTAGCTGGTAAAAAGAAAGAAATGTAGCACTGACCAATCAATTCAAATGCTTTCCAAAGTTGTTTGATGCAACTACCCAAACTAAATGTCTATTGGATATAAAGGGGTGAAGGCAAAGTTTAAAGAGAAGCTATTTTGTGCAAAGCACTGTTGAACTATCAATTTTTAGAACGTCTCAATTTAAACAACTTGAACATTCAGCCATAACAGCCAAGAAACTGGCCAAATATAACATTTACGTGCATTGTCCGGGAATCGGACCCAGGTCTCCCGCGTGGCAGGCGAGAATTCTACCACTGAACCACCAATGCTTGCAAGATCTGCAGCGGTTCTACATATGGTCATGCATATGGTTCTTTATAAGGTTCTGCCTATGGTTCTGAACATGGTTCTGCATACAGTTGTCAGAGTTTTAAACTTAGGGTTATTGCTCAAGGCTTCATTCAGGATTCAGGCATCCACATTAAATCAACCTTGCAATCCAATGCTAAAAAGCAGCTAAGAATGTATCAAAACAATTCCCCTGATAACATACATCCTTTGTGCATAAGGTAATACTTCTTATTACATGTAATGTAGACACTTTTTCACGTTCTCACAAATATAATGAGAGAAAAATGTATAACAGAAGGAGCAAAGTAATTTTTCACAGGAAGTCTCTTGGTACAAACCAGCACATGTAAATTGCATTGTCCATGAATCGTAGCTGGTAAAAAGAAAGAAATGTAGCACTGACCAATCAATTAACATGCTTTCCAAAGTTGTTTGATGCAACTACCCAAACTAAATGTATATTGGATATAAAGGGGTGAAAGCAAAGTTTAAAGAGAAGCTATTTTGGGCAAAGAGCTGTTGAACTAACAATTTTTAGAACGTCTCAATTTAAACACCTTGAACATTCAGCCATAACAGCCAAGAACCTGGCCAAACATAACATCGACATGCATTGGCCGAGAATCGGACCCAGGTCTCCCGCGTGGGAGGCAAGAATTCTACCACTGATCCACCAATGCTTGCAACATCAGCAGCGGTTCTACATATGGTCCTGCATATGGTTCTTTATAAGGTTCTGCCTATGGTTCTGAACATGGTTCTTCATACAGTTGTCAGAGTTTTAAATTAGGGTTATTGCTCAAGGCTTCATTCAGGATTCAGGCATCCACATTAAATCAACCTTGCAATCCAATGCTAAAAAGCAGCTAAGAATGTATCAAAACAATTCCCCTGATAACATACATCCTTTGTGCATAAGGAAATACTTCTTATTACATGTAATGTCGACACTTTTTCAGAAAACATCATCTCACAAATATAATGAGAGAAAAATGTATATCAGAAGGAGCAAAGTCATTTTTCACAGGAAGTCTCCTGGTACAAACCAGCACAGGTAAATTGCATTGGCCAAGAATCGTAGCTGGTAAAAAGAAAGAAATGTAGCACTGACCAATCAATTCAAATGCTTTCCAAAGTTGTTTGATGCAACTACCCAAACTAAATGTCTATTGGATATAAAGGGGTGAAGGCAAAGTTTAAAGAGAAGCTATTTTGTGCAAAGCACTGTTGAACTATCAATTTTTAGAAAGTCTCAATTTAAACAACTTGAACATTCAGCCATAACAGCCAAGAAACTGGCCAAATATAACATTGACGTGCATTGGCCGGGAATCGGACCCAGGTCTCCCGTGTGGCAGGGGAGAATTCAACCACTGAACCACCAATGCTTGCAAGATCTGCAGCGGTTCTACATATGGTCCTGCATATGGTTCTTTATAAGGTTCTGCCTATGGTTCTGAACATGGTTCTGCATACAGTTGTCAGAGTTTTAAACTTAGGGTTATTGCTCAAGGCTTCATTCAGGATGCAGGCATCCACATTAAATCAACCTTGCAATCCAATGCTAAAAAGCAGCTAAGAATGTATCAAAACAATTCCCCTGATAACATACATCCTTTGTGCATAAGGAAATACTTCGTATTACATGTAATGTCGACACTTTTTCAGAAAACATCATCTCACAAATATAATGAGAGAAAAATGTATAACAGAAGGAGCAAAGTCATTTTTCACAGGAAGTCTCTTGGTACAAACCAGCACATGTAAATTGCATTGTCCATGAATCGTAGCTGGTAAAAAGAAAGAAATGTAGCACTGACCAATCAATTCACATGCTTTCCAAAGTTGTTTGATGCAACTATCCAAACTAAATGTCTATTTGATATAAAGGGGTGAAAGCAAAGTTTAAAGAGAAGCTATTTTGTGCAAAGAACTGTTCAACTATCAATTTTTAGAACGTCTCAATTTAAACACCTTGAACATTCAGCCATAACAGCCAAGAACCTGGCCAAATATAACATTTACGGGCATTGGACGGGAATCGGACCCGGGTGACCCGGGTGTCCCGCGTGGGAGACGAGAATTCTACCACTGAACCACCAATGCTTACAAGTTCAGTAGCGGTTCTACATATGGTCCTGCATATGGTTCTTTATAAGGTTCTGCCTATGGTTCTGAACATGGTTCTGCATACAGTTGTCAGAGTTTTAAACTTAGGGTTATTGCTCAAGGCTTCATTCAGGATTCAGGCATCCACATTAAATCAACCTTGCAATCCAATGCTAAAAAGCAGCTAAGAATGTATCAAAACAATTCCCCTGATAACATACATCCTTTGTGCATAAGGAAATACTTCGTATTACATGTAGACACTTTTTCACGTTCTCACAAATATAATGAGACAAAAATGTATAACAGAAGGAGCAGTGTCATTTTTCACAGGAAGTCTCCTGGTACAAACAAGCACATGTAAATTGCATTGGCCAAGAATCGTAGCTGGTAAAAAGAAAGAAATGTAGCACTGACCAATCAATTCACATGCTTTCCAAAGTTGTTTGATGCAACTACCCAAACTAAATGTCTATTGGATATAAAGGGGTGAAGGCAAAGTTTAAAGAGAAGCAATTTTGTGCAAAGCTCTGTTGAACTATCAATTTTTAGAACGTCTCAATTTAAACACCTTGAACATTCAGCCATAACAGCCAAGAACCTGGCCAAATATAACATTTACGTGCATTGGACCCAGGTCTCCTGTGTGGCAGGCAAGAAATCTACCACTGAACCACCAATGCTTACAAGATCTGCAGCGGTTCTACATATGGTCCTGCATATGGTTCTTTATAAGGTTCTGCACATGGTTCTGAACATGGTTCTGCATACAGTTGTCAGAGTTTTAAATTAGGGTTATTGCTCAAGGCTTCATTCAAGATTCAGGCATCCATATTAATAGTAAATCAACCTTGCAATCCAATGCTAAAAAGCAGCTAAGAATGTATCAAAACAATTCCCCTGATAACATACATCCTTTGTGCATAAGGAAATACTTCTTATTACATGTAATGTCGACACTTTTTCAGAAAACATCATCTCACAAATATAATGAGAGAAAAATGTATATCAGAAGGAGCAAAGTCATTTTTCACAGGAAGTCTCCTGGTACAAACCAGCACAGGTAAATTGCATTGGCCAAGAATCGTAGCTGGTAAAAAGAAAGAAATGTAGCACTGACCAATCAATTCAAATGCTTTCCAAAGTTGTTTGATGCAACTACCCAAACTAAATGTCTATTGGATATAAAGGGGTGAAGGCAAAGTTTAAAGAGAAGCTATTTTGTGCAAAGCACTGTTGAACTATCAATTTTTAGAAAGTCTCAATTTAAACAACTTGAACATTCAGCCATAACAGCCAAGAAACTGGCCAAATATAACATTGACGTGCATTGGCCGGGAATCGGACCCAGGTCTCCCGTGTGGCAGGGGAGAATTCAACCACTGAACCACCAATGCTTACAAGATCTGCAGCGGTTCTACATATGGTCCTGCATATGGTTCTTTATAAGGTTCTGCCTATGGTTCTGAACATGGTTCTGCATACAGTTGTCAGAGTTTTAAACTTAGGGTTATTGCTCAAGGCTTCATTCAGGATTCAGGCATCCACATTAAATCAACCTTGCAATCCAATGCTAAAAAGCAGCTAAGAATGTATCAAAACAATTCCCCTGATAACATACATCCTTTGTGCATAAGGAAATACTTCGTATTATATGTAATGTAGACACTTTTTCACGTTCTCACAAATATAATGAGAGAAAAATGTATAACAGAAGGAGCAAAGTCATTTTTCACAGGAAGTCTCCTGGTACAAACCAGCACATGTAAATTGCATTGGCCAAGAATCGTAGCTGGTAAAAAGAAAGAAATGTAGCACTGACCAATCAATTCACATGCTTTCCAAAGTTGTTTGATGCAACTACCCAAACTAAATGTCTATTGGATATCAAGGGGTGAAGGCAAAGTTTAAAGAGAAGCTATTTTTTGCAAAGCACTGTTGAACTATCAATTTTTAGAACGTCTCAATTTAAACACCTTGAACATTCAGCCATAACAGCCAAGAAACTGGCCAAATATAACATTTTCGTGCATTGGCCGGGAATGGGACCCGGGTCTCCCGCTTGGGAGGCGAGAATTCTACCACTGAACCACCAATGCTTGCAAGTCCAGTAGCGGTTCTACATAAGGTTCTGCCTGTGGTTCTGAACATGGTTCTGCATACAGTTGTCAGAGTTTTAAACTTAGGGTTATTGCTCAAGGCTTCATTCAGGATTCAGGCATCCACATTAAATCAACCTTGCAATCCAATGCTAAAAAGCAGCTAAGAATGTATCAAAACAATTCCCCTGATAACAAACATCCTTTGTGCATAAGGAAATACTTCGTATTATATGTAATGTAGACACTTTTTCACGTTCTCACAAATATAATGAGACAAAAATGTATAACAGAAGGAGCAAAGTCATTTTTCACAGGAAGTCTCCTGGTACAAACCAGCACATGTAAATTGCATTGGCCAAGAATCGTAGCTGGTAAAAAGAAAGAAATGTAGCACTGACCAATCAATTCACATGCTTTCCAAAGTTGTTTGATGCAACTACCCAAACTAAATGTCTATTGGATATAAAGGGGTGAAAGCAAAGTTTAAAGAGAAGCTATTTTGGGCAAAGAACTATTGAACTATCAATTTTTAGAACGTCTCAATTTAAACACCTTGAACATTCAGCCATAACAGCCAAGAACCTGGCCAAATATAACATTGACGTGCATTGGCCGGGAATCGGACCCGGGTCTCCCGCGTGGGAGGCGAGAATTCTACCACTGAACCATCAATGCTTGCAAGATCTGCAGCGGTTCTACATATGGTCCTGCATATGGTTCTTTATAAGGTTCTGCCTATGGTTCTGAACATGGTTCTGCATACAGTTGTCAGAGTTTTAAACTTAGGGTTATTGCTCAAGGCTTCATTCAGGATTCAGGCATCCACATTAAATCAACCTTGCAATCCAATGCTAAAAAGCAGCTAAGAATGTATCAAAACAATTCCCCTGATAACATACATCCTTTGTGCATAAGGTAATACTTCTTATTACATGTAATGTAGACACTTTTTCACGTTCTCACAAATATAATGAGAGAAAAATGTATAACAGAAGGAGCAAAGTCATTTTTCACAGGAAGTCTCTTCGTACAAACCAGCACATGTAAATTGCATTGTCCATGAATCGTAGCTGGTAAAAAGAAAGAAATGTAGCACTGACCAATCAATTCACATGCTTTCCAAAGTTGTTTGATGCAACTACCCAAACTAAATGTCTATTGGATATAAAGGGGTGAAAGCAAAGTTTAAAGAGAAGCTATTTTGGGCAAAGAACTGTTGAACTATCAATTTTTAGAACGTCTCAATTTAAACACCTTGAACATTCAGCCATAACAGCCAAGAACCTGGCCAAATATAACATTGACGTGCATTGGCCGGGAATCGGACCCGGGTCTCCCGCGTGGGAGGCGAGAATTCTACCACTGAACCACAAATGCTTGCCAGATCCGCAGCGGTTCTACATATGGTCCTGCATATGGTTCTTTATAAGGTTCTGCCTATGGTTCTGAACATGGTTCTGCATACAGTTGTCAGAGTTTTAAACTTAGGGTTATTGCTCAAGGCTTCATTCAGGATTCAGGCATCCACATTAAATCAACCTTGCAATCCAATGCTAAAAATCAGCTAAGAATGTATCAAAACAATTCCCCTGATAACATACATCCTTTGTGCATAAGGAAATACTTCGTATTATATGTAATGTAGACACTTTTTCACGTTCTCACAAATATAATGAGAGAAAAATGTATAACAGAAGGAGCAAAGTCAGTTTTCACAGGAAGTCTCCTGGTACAAACCAGCACATGTAAATTGCATTGGCCAAGAATCGTAGCTGGTAAAAAGAAAGAAATGTAGCACTGACCAATCAATTCACATGCTTTCCAAAGTTGTTTGATGCAACTACCCAAACTAAATGTCTATTGGATATAAAGGGGTGAAGGCAAAGTTTAAAGAGAAGCTATTTTGTGCAAAGAACTGTTGAACTATAAATTTTTAGAACGTCTCAATTTAAACACCTTGAACATTCAGCCATAACAGCCAAGAACCTGGCCAAATATAACATTGACATGCATTGGCCTGGAATCGGACCCGGGTGTCCCGCGTGGGAGACGAGAATTCTACCACTGAACCACCAATGCTTACTAGATCAGTAGCGGTTCTACATATGGTCCTGCATATGGTTCTTTATAAGGTTCTGCCTATGGTTCTGAACATGGTTCTGCATACAGTTGTCAGAGTTTTAAACTTAGGGTTATTGCTCAAGGCTTCATTCAGGATTCAGGCATCCACATTAAATCAACCTTGCAATCCAATGCTAAAAAGCAGCTAAGAATGTATCAAAACAATTCCCCTGATAACAAACATCCTTTGTGCATAAGGAAATACTTCGTATTATATGTAATGTAGACACTTTTTCACGTTCTCACAAACATAATGAGACAAAAATGTATAACAGAAGGAGCAAAGTCATTTTTCACAGGAAGTCTCCTGGTACAAACCAGCACATGTAAATTGCATTGGCCAAGAATCGTAGCTGATAAAAAGAAAGAAATGTAGCACTGACCAATCAATTCACATGCTTTCCAAAGTTGTTTGATGCAACTACCCAAACTAAATGTCTATTGGATATAAAGGGGTGAAAGCAAAGTTTAAAGAGAAGCTATTTTGGGCAAAGAACTGTTGAACTATAAATTTTTAGAACGTCTCAATTTAAACACCTTGAACATTCAGCCATAACAGCCAAGAACCTGGCCAAATATAACATTGACGTGCATTGGCCGGGAATCGGACCCGGGTCTCCCGCGTGGGAGGCGAGAATTCTACCACTGAACCACCAATGCTTGCAAGATCTGCAGCGGTTCTACATATGGTCCTGCATATGGTTCTTTATAAGGTTCTGCCTATGGTTCTGAACATGGTTCTGCATACAGTTGTCAGAGTTTTAAACTTAGGGTTATTGCTCAAGGCTTCATTCAGGATTCAGGCATCCACATTAAATCAACCTTGCAATCCAATGCTAAAAAGCAGCTAAGAATGTATCAAAACAATTCCCCTGATTACATACATCCTTTGTGCATAAGGTAATACTTCTTATTACATGTAATGTAGACACTTTTTCACGTTCTCACAAATATAATGAGAGAAAAATGTATAACAGAAGGAGCAAAGTCATTTTTCACAGGAAGTCTCTTGGTACAAACCAGCACATGTAAATTGCATTGTCCATGAATCGTAGCTGGTAAAAAGAAAGAAATGTAGCACTGACCAATCAATTCACATGCTTTCCAAAGTTGTTTGATGCAACTATCCAAACTAAATGTCTATTTGATATAAAGGGGTGAAAGCAAAGTTTAAAGAGAAGCTATTTTGTGCAAATAACTGTTGAACTATCAATTTTTAGAACGTCTCAATTTAAACACCTTGAACATTCAGCCATAACAGCCAAGAACCTGGCCAAATATAACATTTACGGGCATTGGATAGGAATCGGACCCGGGTCTCCCGCGTGGGAGGTCGAGAATTCTACCACTGAACCACCAATGCTTGCAAGATCTGCAGCGGTTCTACATATGGTCCTGCATATGGTTCTTTATAAGGTTCTGCCTATGGTTCTGAACATGGTTCTGCATACAGTTGTCAGAGTTTTAAACTTAGGGTTATTGCTCAAGGCTTCATTCAGGATTCAGGCATCCACATTAAATCAACCTTGCAATCCAATGCTAAAAAGCAGCTAAGAATGTATCAAAACAATTCCCCTGATTACATACATCCTTTGTGCATAAGGTAATACTTCTTATTACATGTAATGTAGACACTTTTTCACGTTCTCACAAATATAATGAGAGAAAAATGTATAACAGAAGGAGCAAAGTCATTTTTCACAGGAAGTCTCTTCGTACAAACCAGCACATGTAAATTGCATTGTCCATGAATCGTAGCTGGTAAAAAGAAAGAAATGTAGCACTGACCAATCAATTCACATGCTTTCCAAAGTTGTTTGATGCAACTACCCAAACTAAATGTCTATTGGATATAAAGGGGTGAAAGCAAAGTTTAAAGAGAAGCTATTTTGGGCAAAGAACTGTTGAACTATCAATTTTTAGAACGTCTCAATTTAAACACCTTGAACATTCAGCCATAACAGCCAAGAACCTGGCCAAATATAACATTGACATGCATTGGCCGGGAATCGGACCCGGGTCTCCCGCGTGGGAGGCGAGAATTCTACCACTGAACCACCAATGCTTGCAAGTTCAGTAGCGGTTCTACATATGGTCCTGCATATGGTTCTTTATAAGGTTCTGCCTATGGTTCTGAACATGGTTCTGCATACAGTTGTCAGAGTTTTAAACTTAGGGTTATTGCTCAAGGCTTCATTCAGGATTCAGGCATCCACATTAAATCAACCTTGCAATCCAATGCTAAAAAGCAGCTAAGAATGTATCAAAACAATTCCCCTGATAACATACATCCTTTGTGCATAAGGAAATACTTCGTATTATATGTAATGTAGACACTTTTTCACGTTCTCACAAATATAATGAGAGAAAAATGTATAACAGAAGGAGCAAAGTCATTTTTCACAGGAAGTCTCCTGGTACAAACCAGCACATGTAAATTGCATTGGCCAAGAATCGTAGCTGGTAAAAAGAAAGAAATGTAGCACTGACCAATCAATTCACATGCTTTCCAAAGTTGTTTGATGCAACTACCCAAACTAAATGTCTATTGGATATAAAGGGGTGAAGGCAAAGTTTAAAGAGAAGCTATTTTGTGCAAAGAACTGTTGAACTATAAATTTTTAGAACGTCTCAATTTAAACACCTTGAACATTCAGCCATAACAGCCAAGAACCTGGCCAAACATAACATTGACATGCATTGGCCTGGAATCGGACCCGGGTGTCCCGCGTGGGAGACGAGAATTCTACCACTGAACCACCAATGCTTACAAGTTCAGTAGCGGTTCTACATATGGTCCTGCATATGGTTCTTTATAAGGTTCTGCCTATGGTTCTGAACATGATTCTGCATACAGTTGTCAGAGTTTTAAACTTAGGGTTATTGCTCAAGGCTTCATTCAGGATTCAGGCATCCACATTAAATCAACCTTGCAATCCAATGCTAAAAAGCAGCTAAGAATGTATCAAAACAATTCCCCTGATAACAAACATCCTTTGTGCATAAGGAAATACTTCGTATTATATGTAATGTAGACACTTTTTCACGTTCTCACAAATATAATGAGACAAAAATGTATAACAGAAGGAGCAAAGTCATTTTTCACAGGAAGTCTCCTGGTACAAACCAGCACATGTAAATTGCATTGGCCAAGAATCGTAGCTGGTAAAAAGAAAGAAATGTAGCACTGACCAATCAATTCACATGCTTTCCAAAGTTGTTTGATGCAACTACCCAAACTAAATGTCTATTGGATATAAAGGGGTGAAGGCAAAGTTTAAAGAGAAGCTATTTTGTGCAAAGAACTGTTGAACTATAAATTTTTAGAACGTCTCAATTTAAACACCTTGTACATTCAGCCATAACAGCCAAGAACCTGGCCAAACATAACATTGACATGCATTGGCCTGGAATCGGACCCGGGTGTCCCGCGTGGGAGACGAGAATTCTACCACTGAACCACCAATGCTTACAAGTTCAGTAGCGGTTCTACATATGGTCCTGCATATGGTTCTTTATAAGGTTCTGCCTATGTTTCTGAACATGATTCTGCATACAGTTGTCAGAGTTTTAAACTTAGGGTTATTGCTCAAGGCTTCATTCAGGATTCAGGCATCCACATTAAATCAACCTTGCAATCCAATGCTAAAAAGCAGCTAAGAATGTATCAAAACAATTCCCCTGATAACAAACATCCTTTGTGCATAAGGAAATACTTCGTATTACATGTAATGTAGACACTTTTTCACGTTCTCACAAATATAATGAGAGAAAAATGTATAAAAGAAGGAGAAAAGTCATTTTTCACAGGAAGTCTCTTGGTACAAACCAGCACATGTAAATTGCATTGTCCATGAATCGTAGCTGGTAAAAAGAAAGAAATGTAGCACTGACCAATCAATTCACATGCTTTCCAAAGTTGTTTGATGCAACTACCCAAACTAAATGTCTATTGGATATAAAGGGGTGAAAGCAAAGTTTAAAGAGAAGCTATTTTGTGCAAAGAACTGTTGAACTATCAATTTTTAGAACGTCTCAATTTAAACACCTTGAACATTCAGCCATAACAGCCAAGAACCTGGCCAAATATAACATTGACGTGCATTGGCTGGGAATCGGACCCGAGTCTCCCGCGTGGGAGGTGAGAATTCTACCACTGAACCACCAATGCTTGCAAGTTCAGTAGCGGTTCTACATATGGTCCTGCATATGGTTCTTTATAAGGTTCTGCCTATGGTTCTGAACATGATTCTGCATACAGTTGTCAGAGTTTTAAACTTAGGGTTATTGCTCAAGGCTTCATTCAGGATTCAGGCATCCACATTAAATCAACCTTGCAATCCAATGCTAAAAAGCAGCTAAGAATGTATCAAAACAATTCCCCTGATAACAAACATCCTTTGTGCATAAGGAAATACTTCGTATTATATGTAATGTAGACACTTTTTCACGTTCTCACAAATATAATGAGACAAAAATGTATAACAGAAGGAGCAAAGTCATTTTTCACAGGAAGTCTCCTGGTACAAACCAGCACATGTAAATTGCATTGGCCAAGAATCGTAGCTGGTAAAAAGAAAGAAATGTAGCACTGACCAATCAATTCACATGCTTTCCAAAGTTGTTTGATGCAACTACCCAAACTAAATGTCTATTGGATATAAAGGGGTGAAGGCAAAGTTTAAAGAGAAGCTATTTTGTGCAAAGAACTGTTGAACTATAAATTTTTAGAACGTCTCAATTTAAACACCTTGTACATTCAGCCATAACAGCCAAGAACCTGGCCAAACATAACATTGACATGCATTGGCCTGGAATCGGACCCGGGTGTCCCGCGTGGGAGACGAGAATTCTACCACTGAACCACCAATGCTTACAAGTTCAGTAGCGGTTCTACATATGGTCCTGCATATGGTTCTTTATAAGGTTCTGCCTATGTTTCTGAACATGATTCTGCATACAGTTGTCAGAGTTTTAAACTTAGGGTTATTGCTCAAGGCTTCATTCAGGATTCAGGCATCCACATTAAATCAACCTTGCAATCCAATGCTAAAAAGCAGCTAAGAATGTATCAAAACAATTCCCCTGATAACAAACATCCTTTGTGCATAAGGAAATACTTCGTATTACATGTAATGTAGACACTTTTTCACGTTCTCACAAATATAATGAGAGAAAAATGTATAAAAGAAGGAGAAAAGTCATTTTTCACAGGAAGTCTCTTGGTACAAACCAGCACATGTAAATTGCATTGTCCATGAATCGTAGCTGGTAAAAAGAAAGAAATGTAGCACTGACCAATCAATTCACATGCTTTCCAAAGTTGTTTGATGCAACTACCCAAACTAAATGTCTATTGGATATAAAGGGGTGAAAGCAAAGTTTAAAGAGAAGGTATTTTGTGCAAAGAACTGTTGAACTATCAATTTTTAGAACGTCTCAATTTAAACACCTTGAACATTCAGCCATAACAGCCAAGAACCTGGCCAAATATAACATTGACGTGCATTGGCTGGGAATCGGACCCGAGTCTCCCGCGTGGGAGGTGAGAATTCTACCACTGAACCACCAATGCTTGCAAGTTCAGTAGCGGTTCTACATATGGTCCTGCATATGGTTCTTTATAAGGTTCTGCCTATGGTTCTGAACATGGTTCTGCATACAGTTGTCAGAGTTTTAAACTTAGGGTTATTGCTCGAGGCTTCATTCAGGATTCAGGCATCCACATTAAATCAACCTTGCAATCCAATGCTAAAAAGCAGCTAAGAATGTATCAAAACAATTCCCCTGATAACATACATCCTTTGTGTATAAGGAAATACTTCTTATTACATGTAATGTAGACACTTTTTCACGTTCTCACAAATATAATGAGAGAAAAATGTATAACAGAAGGAGCAAAGTCATTTTTCACAGGAAGTCTCCTGGTACAAACCAGCACATGTAAATTGCATTGGCCATGAATCGTAGCTGCTAAAAAGAAAGAAATGTAGCACTGACCAATCAATTCACATGCTTTCCAAAGTTGTTTGATGCAACTACCCAAACTAAATGTCTATTGGATATAAAGGGGTGAAGGCAAAGTTTAAAGAGAAGCTATTTTGTGCAAAGCACTGTTGAACTATCAATTTTTAGAACGTCTCAATTTAAACACCTTGAACATTCAGCCATAACAGCCAAGAACCTGGCCAAATATAACATTTACGGGCATTGGATAGGAATCGGACCCGGGTCTCCCGCGTGGGAGGTCGAGAATTCTACCACTGAACCACCAATGCTTGCAAGATCTGCAGCGGTTCTACATATGGTCCTGCATATGGTTCTTTATAAGGTTCTGCCTATGGTTCTGAACATGGTTCTGCATACAGTTGTCAGAGTTTTAAACTTAGGGTTATTGCTCAAGGCTTCATTCAGGATTCAGGCATCCACATTAAATCAACCTTGCAATCCAATGCTAAAAAGCAGCTAAGAATGTATCAAAACAATTCCCCTGATTACATACATCCTTTGTGCATAAGGTAATACTTCTTATTACATGTAATGTAGACACTTTTTCACGTTCTCACAAATATAATGAGAGAAAAATGTATAACAGAAGGAGCAAAGTCATTTTTCACAGGAAGTCTCTTCGTACAAACCAGCACATGTAAATTGCATTGTCCATGAATCGTAGCTGGTAAAAAGAAAGAAATGTAGCACTGACCAATCAATTCACATGCTTTCCAAAGTTGTTTGATGCAACTACCCAAACTAAATGTCTATTGGATATAAAGGGGTGAAAGCAAAGTTTAAAGAGAAGCTATTTTGGGCAAAGAACTGTTGAACTATCAATTTTTAGAACGTCTCAATTTAAACACCTTGAACATTCAGCCATAACAGCCAAGAACCTGGCCAAATATAACATTGACGTGCATTGGCCGGGAATCGGACCCGGGTCTCCCGCGTGGGAGGCGAGAATTCTACCACTGAACCACCAATGCTTGCAAGTTCAGTAGCGGTTCTACATATGGTCCTGCATATGGTTCTTTATAAGGTTCTGCCTATGGTTCTGAACATGGTTCTGCATACAGTTGTCAGAGTTTTAAACTTAGGGTTATTGCTCAAGGCTTCATTCAGGATTCAGGCATCCACATTAAATCAACCTTGCAATCCAATGCTAAAAAGCAGCTAAGAATGTATCAAAACAATTCCCCTGATTACATACATCCTTTGTGCATAAGGTAATACTTCTTATTACATGTAATGTAGACACTTTTTCACGTTCTCACAAATATAATGAGAGAAAAATGTATAACAGAAGGAGCAAAGTCATTTTTCACAGGAAGTCTCTTGGTACAAACCAGCACATGTAAATTGCATTGTCCATGAATCGTAGCTGGTAAAAAGAAAGAAATGTAGCACTGACCAATCAATTCACATGCTTTCCAAAGTTGTTTGATGCAACTATCCAAACTAAATGTCTATTTGATATAAAGGGGTGAAAGCAAAGTTTAAAGAGAAGCTATTTTGTGCAAAGAACTGTTGAACTATCAATTTTTAGAACGTCTCAATTTAAACACCTTGAACATTCAGCCATAACAGCCAAGAACCTGGCCAAATATAACATTTACAGGCATTGGACGGGAATCGGACCCGGGTCTTCCGCGTGGGAGGTCGAGAATTCTACCACTTAACCACCAATGCTTGCAAGATCTGCAGCGGTTCTACATATGGTCCTGCATATGGTTCTTTATAAGGTTCTGCCTATGGTTCTGAACATGGTTCTGCATACAGTTGTCAGAGTTTTAAACTTAGGGTTATTGCTCAAGGCTTCATTCAGGATTCAGGCATCCACATTAAATCAACCTTGCAATCCAATGCTAAAAAGCAGCTAAGAATGTATCAAAACAATTCCCCTGATTACATACATCCTTTGTGCATAAGGTAATACTTCTTATTACATGTAATGTAGACACTTTTTCACGTTCTCACAAATATAATGAGAGAAAAATGTATAACAGAAGGAGCAAAGTCATTTTTCACAGGAAGTCTCTTGGTACAAACCAGCACATGTAAATTGCATTGTCCATGAATCGTAGCTGGTAAAAAGAAAGAAATGTAGCACTGACCAATCAATTCACATGCTTTCCAAAGTTGTTTGATGCAACTATCCAAACTAAATGTCTATTTGATATAAAGGGGTGAAAGCAAAGTTTAAAGAGAAGCTATTTTGTGCAAATAACTGTTGAACTATCAATTTTTAGAACGTCTCAATTTAAACACCTTGAACATTCAGCCATAACAGCCAAGAACCTGGCCAAATATAACATTTACGGGCATTGCACAGGAATCGGACCCGGGTCTCCCGCGTGGGAGGACGAGAATTCTACCACTGAACCACCAATGCTTGCAAGATCTGCAGCGGTTCTACATATGGTCCTGCATATGGTTCTTTATAAGGTTCTGCCTATGGTTCTGAACATGGTTCTGCATACAGTTGTCAGAGTTTTAAACTTAGGGTTATTGCTCAAGGCTTCATTCAGGATTCAGGCATCCACATTAAATCAACCTTGCAATCCAATGCTAAAAAGCAGCTAAGAATGTATCAAAACAATTCCCCTGATTACATACATCCTTTGTGCATAAGGTAATACTTCTTATTACATGTAATGTAGACACTTTTTCACGTTCTCACAAATATAATGAGAGAAAAATGTATAACAGAAGGAGCAAAGTCATTTTTCACAGGAAGTCTCTTCGTACAAACCAGCACATGTAAATTGCATTGTCCATGAATCGTAGCTGGTAAAAAGAAAGAAATGTAGCACTGACCAATCAATTCACATGCTTTCCAAAGTTGTTTGATGCAACTACCCAAACTAAATGTCTATTGGATATAAAGGGGTGAAAGCAAAGTTTAAAGAGAAGCTATTTTGGGCAAAGAACTGTTGAACTATCAATTTTTAGAACGTCTCAATTTAAACACCTTGAACATTCAGCCATAACAGCCAAGAACCTGGCCAAATATAACATTGACGTGCCTTGGCCGGGAATCGGACCAGGGTCTCCCGCGTGGGAGGCGAGAATTCTACCACTGAACCACCAATGCTTGCAAGTTCAGTAGCGGTTCTACATATGGTCCTGCATATGGTTCTTTATAAGGTTCTGCCTATGGTTCTGAACATGGTTCTGCATACAGTTGTCAGAGTTTTAAACTTAGGGTTATTGCTCAAGGCTTCATTCAGGATTCAGGCATCCACATTAAATCAACCTTGCAATCCAATGCTAAAAAGCAGCTAAGAATGTATCAAAACAATTCCCCTGATAACATACATCCTTTGTGCATAAGGAAATACTTCTTATTACATGTAATGTAGACACTTTTTCACGTTCTCACAAATATAATGAGAGAAAAATGTATAACAGAAGGAGCAAAGTCATTTTTCACAGGAAGTCTCTTGGTACAAACCAGCACATGTAAATTGCATTGTCCATGAATCGTAGCTGGTAAAAAGAAAGAAATGTAGCACTGACCAATCAATTCACATGCTTTCCAAAGTTGTTTGATGCAACTATCCAAACTAAATGTCTATTTGATATAAAGGGGTGAAAGCAAAGTTTAAAGAGAAGCTATTTTGTGCAAATAACTGTTGAACTATCAATTTTTAGAACGTCTCAATTTAAACACCTTGAACATTCAGCCATAACAGCCAAGAACCTGGCCAAATATAACATTTACGGGCATTGCACAGGAATCGGACCCGGGTCTCCCGCGTGGGAGGACGAGAATTCTACCACTGAACCACCAATGCTTGCAAGATCTGCAGCGGTTCTACATATGGTCCTGCATATGGTTCTTTATAAGGTTCTGCCTATGGTTCTGAACATGGTTCTGCATACAGTTGTCAGAGTTTTAAACTTAGGGTTATTGCTCAAGGCTTCATTCAGGATTCAGGCATCCACATTAAATCAACCTTGCAATCCAATGCTAAAAAGCAGCTAAGAATGTATCAAAACAATTCCCCTGATTACATACATCCTTTGTGCATAAGGTAATACTTCTTATTACATGTAATGTAGACACTTTTTCACGTTCTCACAAATATAATGAGAGAAAAATGTATAACAGAAGGAGCAAAGTCATTTTTCACAGGAAGTCTCTTCGTACAAACCAGCACATGTAAATTGCATTGTCCATGAATCGTAGCTGGTAAAAAGAAAGAAATGTAGCACTGACCAATCAATTCACATGCTTTCCAAAGTTGTTTGATGCAACTACCCAAACTAAATGTCTATTGGATATAAAGGGGTGAAAGCAAAGTTTAAAGAGAAGCTATTTTGGGCAAAGAACTGTTGAACTATCAATTTTTAGAACGTCTCAATTTAAACACCTTGAACATTCAGCCATAACAGCCAAGAACCTGGCCAAATATAACATTGACGTGCCTTGGCCGGGAATCGGACCAGGGTCTCCCGCGTGGGAGGCGAGAATTCTACCACTGAACCACCAATGCTTGCAAGTTCAGTAGCGGTTCTACATATGGTCCTGCATATGGTTCTTTATAAGGTTCTGCCTATGGTTCTGAACATGGTTCTGCATACAGTTGTCAGAGTTTTAAACTTAGGGTTATTGCTCAAGGCTTCATTCAGGATTCAGGCATCCACATTAAATCAACCTTGCAATCCAATGCTAAAAAGCAGCTAAGAATGTATCAAAACAATTCCCCTGATAACATACATCCTTTGTGCATAAGGAAATACTTCGTATTATATGTAATGTAGACACTTTTTCACGTTCTCACAAATATAATGAGAGAAAAATGTATAACAGAAGGAGCAAAGTCATTTTTCACAGGAAGTCTCCTGGTACAAACCAGCACATGTAAATTGCATTGGCCAAGAATCGTAGCTGGTAAAAAGAAAGAAATGTAGCACTGACCAATCAATTCACATGCTTTCCAAAGTTGTTTGATGCAACTACCCAAACTAAATGTCTATTGGATATAAAGGGGTGAAGGCAAAGTTTAAAGAGAAGCTATTTTGTGCAAAGAACTGTTGAACTATAAATTTTTAGAACGTCTCAATTTAAACACCTTGAACATTCAGCCATAACAGCCAAGAACCTGGCCAAACATAACATTGACATGCATTGGCCTGGAATCGGACCCGGGTGTCCCGCGTGGGAGACGAGAATTCTACCACTGAACCACCAATGCTTACAAGTTCAGTAGCGGTTCTACATATGGTCCTGCATATGGTTCTTTATAAGGTTCTGCCTATGGTTCTGAACATGATTCTGCATACAGTTGTCAGAGTTTTAAACTTAGGGTTATTGCTCAAGGCTTCATTCAGGATTCAGGCATCCACATTAAATCAACCTTGCAATCCAATGCTAAAAAGCAGCTAAGAATGTATCAAAACAATTCCCCTGATAACAAACATCCTTTGTGCATAAGGAAATACTTCGTATTATATGTAATGTAGACACTTTTTCACGTTCTCACAAATATAATGAGACAAAAATGTATAACAGAAGGAGCAAAGTCATTTTTCACAGGAAGTCTCCTGGTACAAACCAGCACATGTAAATTGCATTGGCCAAGAATCGTAGCTGGTAAAAAGAAAGAAATGTAGCACTGACCAATCAATTCACATGCTTTCCAAAGTTGTTTGATGCAACTACCCAAACTAAATGTCTATTGGATATAAAGGGGTGAAGGCAAAGTTTAAAGAGAAGCTATTTTGTGCAAAGAACTGTTGAACTATAAATTTTTAGAACGTCTCAATTTAAACACCTTGTACATTCAGCCATAACAGCCAAGAACCTGGCCAAACATAACATTGACATGCATTGGCCTGGAATCGGACCCGGGTGTCCCGCGTGGGAGACGAGAATTCTACCACTGAACCACCAATGCTTACAAGTTCAGTAGCGGTTCTACATATGGTCCTGCATATGGTTCTTTATAAGGTTCTGCCTATGGTTCTGAACATGATTCTGCATACAGTTGTCAGAGTTTTAAACTTAGGGTTATTGCTCAAGGCTTCATTCAGGATTCAGGCATCCACATTAAATCAACCTTGCAATCCAATGCTAAAAAGCAGCTAAGAATGTATCAAAACAATTCCCCTGATAACAAACATCCTTTGTGCATAAGGAAATACTTCGTATTACATGTAATGTAGACACTTTTTCACGTTCTCACAAATATAATGAGAGAAAAATGTATAAAAGAAGGAGAAAAGTCATTTTTCACAGGAAGTCTCTTGGTACAAACCAGCACATGTAAATTGCATTGTCCATGAATCGTAGCTGGTAAAAAGAAAGAAATGTAGCACTGACCAATCAATTCACATGCTTTCCAAAGTTGTTTGATGCAACTACCCAAACTAAATGTCTATTGGATATAAAGGGGTGAAAGCAAAGTTTAAAGAGAAGCTATTTTGTGCAAAGAACTGTTGAACTATCAATTTTTAGAACGTCTCAATTTAAACACCTTGAACATTCAGCCATAACAGCCAAGAACCTGGCCAAATATAACATTGACGTGCATTGGCTGGGAATCGGACCCGAGTCTCCCGCGTGGGAGGTGAGAATTCTACCACTGAACCACCAACGCTTGCAAGTTCAGTAGCGGTTCTACATATGGTCCTGCATATGGTTCTTTATAAGGTTCTGCCTATGGTTCTGAACATGGTTCTGCATACAGTTGTCAGAGTTTTAAACTTAGGGTTATTGCTCGAGGCTTCATTCAGGATTCAGGCATCCACATTAAATCAACCTTGCAATCCAATGCTAAAAAGCAGCTAAGAATGTATCAAAACATTTCCCCTGATAACATACATCCTTTGTGTATAAGGAAATACTTCTTATTACATGTAATGTAGACACTTTTTCACGTTCTCACAAATATAATGAGAGAAAAATGTATAACAGAAGGAGCAAAGTCATTTTTCACAGGAAGTCTCCTGGTACAAACCAGCACATGTAAATTGCATTGGCCATGAATCGTAGCTGCTAAAAAGAAAGAAATGTAGCACTGACCAATCAATTCACATGCTTTCCAAAGTTGTTTGATGCAACTACCCAAACTAAATGTCTATTGGATATAAAGGGGTGAAGGCAAAGTTTAAAGAGAAGCTATTTTGTGCAAAGCACTGTTGAACTATCAATTTTTAGAACGTCTCAATTTAAACACCTTGAACATTCAGCCATAACAGCCAAGAAACTGGCCAAATATAACATTTATGTGCATTGGCCGGTAATGGGACCCGGGTCTCCCGCGTGGCAGGTGAGAATTCTACCACTGAACCACCAATGCTTGTAAGATCTGCAGTGGTTCTACATATGGTCCTGCATATGGTTCTTTATAAGGTTCTGCCTATGGTTCTGAACATGGTTCTGCATACAGTTGTCAGAGTTTTAAAATTAGGGTTATTGCTCAAGGCTTCATTCAGGATTCAGGCATCCACATTAAATCAACCTTGCAATCCAATGCTAAAAAGCAGCTAAGAATGTATCAAAACAATTCCCCTGATAACATACATCCTTTGTGCATAAGGAAATACTTCTTATTACATGTAATGTAGACACTTTTTCACGTTCTCACAAATATAATGAGAGAAAAACGTATAACAGAAGGAGCAAAGTCATTTTTCACAGGAAGTCTCTTGGTACAAACCAGCACATGTAAAATGCATTGGCCATGAATCGTAGCTGCTAAAAAGAAAGAAATGTAGCACTGACCAATCAATTCACAGGCTTTCCAAAGTTGTTTGATGCAACTACCCAAACTAAATGTCTATTGGATATAAAGGGGTGAAGGAAAAGTTTGAAGAGAAGCTATTTTGTGCAAAGAACTGTTGAACTATAAATTTTTAGAACGTCTCAATTTAAACACCTTGAACATTCAGCCATAACAGCCAAGAAACTGGCCAAATATAACATTTACGTGCATTGGCCGGAAATCGGACCCAGGTCTCCCGCGTGGCAGGCGAGAATTCTACCACTGAACCAACAATGTTTGCAAGATCTGCAGCGGTTCTACATATGGTCCTACATATGGTTCTTTATAAGGTTCTGCCTATGGTTCAGAACATGGTTCTGCATACAGTTGTCAGAGTTTTAAACTTAGGGTTATTGCTCAAGGCTTCATTCAGGATTCAGGCATCCACATTAAATCAACCTTGCAATCCAATGCTAAAAAGCAGCTAAGAATGTATCAAAACAATTCCCCTGATAACATACATCCTTTGTGCATAAGGTAATACTCCTTATTACATGTAATGTAGACACTTTTTCACGTTCTCACAAATATAATGAGAGAAAAATGTATAACAGAAGGAGCAAAGTCATTTTTCACAGGAAGTCTCTTGGTATAAATCAGCACATGTAAAATGCATTGGCCATGAATCGTAGCTGCTAAAAAGAAAGAAATGTAGCACTGACCAATCAATTCACATGCTTTCCAAAGTTGTTTGATGCAACTACCCAGACTAAATGTCTATTGGATATAAAGGGGTGAAGGCAAAGTTTAAAGAGAAGCTATTTTGTGCAAAGAACTGTTGAACTATATATTTTTAGAACGTCTCAATTTAAACACCTTGAACATTCAGCCATAACAGCCAAGAACCTGGCCAAACATAACATTGACGTGCATTGGCCTGGAATCGGACCCGGGTCTCCCGCGTGGGAGGCAAGAATTCTACCACTGAACCACCAATGCTTGCAAGTTCAGCAGCGGTTCTACATATGGTCCTGCATATGGTTCTTTATAAGGTTCTGCACATGGCTCTGAACATGGTTCTTCATACAGTTGTCAGAGTTTTAACCTTAGGGTTATTGCTCAAGGCTTCATTCAGGATTCAGGCATCCACATTAAATCAACCTTGCAATCCAATGCTAAAAAGCAGCTAAGAATGTATCAAAACAATTCCCCTGATAACATACATCCTTTGTGCATAAGGAAATGCTTCTTATTACATGTAATGTCGACACTTTTTCAGAAAACATCATCTCACAAATATAATGAGACAAAAATGTATAACAGAAGGAGTAGTGTCATTTTTCACAGGAAGTCTCCTGGTACAAACAAGCACATGTAAATTGCATTGGCCAAGAATCGTAGCTGGTAAAAAGAAAGAAATGTAGCACTGACCAATCAATTCACATGCTTTCCAAAGTTGTTTGATGCAACTACCCAAACTAAATGTCTATTGGATATAAAGGGGTGAAGGCAAAGTTTAAAGAGAAGCAATTTTGTGCAAAGCTCTGTTGAACTATCAATTTTTAGAATGTCTCAATTTAAACACCTTGAACATTCAGCCATAACAGCCAAGAACCTGGCCAAATATAACATTCACGTGCATTGGCCGGGAATCGGACCCAGGTCTCCCGCGTGGGAGGCAAGAACTCTACCACTGAACCACCAATGCTTGCAAGTTCAGCAGCGGTTCTACATATGGTCCTGCATATGGTTCTTTATAAGGTTCTGACCATGGTTCTGAACATGGTTCTGCATACAGTTGTCACAGTTTTAAACTTAGGGTTATTGCTCAAGGCTTCATTCAGGATTCAGGCATCCACATTAAATCAACCTTGCAATCCAATGCTAAAAAGCAGCTAAGAATGTATCAAAACAATTCCCCTGATAACATACATCCTTTGTGCATAAGGAAATACTTCTTATTACATGTAATGTCGACACTTTTTCAGAAAACATCATCTCACAAATATAATGAGAGAAAAATGTATATCAGAAGGAGCAAAGTCATTTTTCACAGGAAGTCTCCTGGTACAAACCAGCACAGGTAAATTGCATTGGCCAAGAATCGTAGCTGCTAAAAAGAAAGAAATGTAGCACTGACCAATCAATTCACATGCTTTCCAAAGTTGTTTGATGCAACTACCCAAACTAAATGTCTATTGGATATAAAGGGGTGAAGGAAAAGTTTAAAGAGAAGCTATTTTGTGCAAAGAACTGTTGAACTATAAATTTTTAGAACGTCTCAATTTAAACACCTTGAACATTCAGCCATAACAGCCAAGAAACTGGCCAAATATAACATTTACGTGCATTGGCCTGGTATCAGACCCAGGTCTCCCGCGTGGCAGGCGAGAATTCTACCACTGAACCACCAATGTTTGCAAGATCTGCAGCGGTTCTACATATGGTCCTGCATATGGTTCTTTATAAGGTTCTGCCTATGGTTCTGAACATGGTTCTGCATACAGTTGTCAGAGTTTTAAACTTAGGGTTATTGCTCAAGGCTTCATTCAGGATTCAGGCATCCACATTAAATCAACCTTGCAATCCAATGCTAAAAAGCAGCTAAGAATGTATCAAAACAATTCCCCTGATAACATACATCTTTTGTGCATAAGGTAATACTTCTTATTACATGCAATGTAGACACTTTTTCACGTTCTCACAAATATAATGAGAGAAAAATGTATAAAAGAAGGAGAAAAGTCATTTTTCACAGTAAGTCTCTTGGTACAAACCAGCACATGTAAATTGCATTGTCCATGAATCGTAGCTGGTAAAAAGAAAGAAATGTAGCACTGACCAATCAATTCACATGCTTTCCAAAGTTGTTTGATGCAACTACCCAAACTAAATGTCTATTGGATATAAAGGGGTGAAAGCAAAGTTTAAAGAGAAGCTATTTTGGGCAAAGAACTGTTGAACTATCAATTTTTAGAACGTCTCAATTTAAACAACTTGAACATTCAGCCATAACAGCCAAGAAACTGGCCAAATATAACATTTACGTGCATTGGCCGGGAATCGGACCCAGGTCTCCCACGTGGCAGGCGAGAATTCTACCACTGAACCACCAACGCTTGCAAGATCTGCAGCGGTTCTACATATGGTCCTGCATATGGTTCTTTATAAGGTTCTGCCTATGGTTCTGAACATGGTTCTGCATACAGTTGTCAGAGTTTTAAACTTAGGGTTATTGCTCAAGGCTTCATTCAGGATTCAGGCATCCACATTAAATCAACCTTGCAATCCAATGCTAAAAAGCAGCTAAGAATGTATCAAAACAATTCCCCTGATAACATACATCCTTTGTGCATAAGGTAATACTTCTTATTACATGTAATGTAGACACTTTTTCACGTTCTCACAAATATAATGAGAGAAAAATGTATAACAGAAGGAGCAAAGTCATCTTTCACAGGAAGTCTCTTGGTACAAACCAGCACATGTAAATTGCATTGTCCATGAATCGTAGCTGGTAAAAAGAAAGAAATGTAGCACTGACCAATCAATTCACATGCTTTCCAAAGTTGTTTGATGCAACTACCCAAACTAAATGTCTATTGGATATAAAGGGGTGAAAGCAAAGTTTAAAGAGAAGCTATTTTGGGCAAAGAACTGTAGAACTATCAATTTTTAGAGCGTCTCAATTTAAACACCTTGAACATTCAGCCATAACAGCCAAGAACCTGGCCAAACATAACATTGACGTGCATTGGCCAAGAATCGGACCCGGGTCTCCCGCGTGGGAGGCGAGAATTCTACCACTGAACCACCAATGCTTGCAAGATCAGCAGTGGTTCTACATATGGTCCTGCATATGGTTCTTTATAAGGTTCTGCCTATGGTTCTGAAAATGGTTCTTCATACAGTTGTCAGAGTTTTAAATTAGGGTTATTGCTCAAGGCTTCATTCAGGATTCAGGCATCCACATTAAATCAACCTTGCAATCCAATGCTAAAAAGCAGCTAAGAATGTATCAAAACAATTCCACTGATAACATACATCCTTTGTGCATAAGGAAATACTTCTTATTACATGTAATGTAGACACTTTTTCAGAAAACATCATCTCACAAATATAATGACAGAAAAATGTATAACAGAAGGAGCAAAGTCATTTTTCACAGGAAGTCTCCTGGTACAAACCAGCACATGTAAATTGCATTGGCCATGAATTATAGCTGGTAAAAAGAAAGAAATGTAGCACTGACCAATCAATTCACATGCTTTCCAAAGTTGTTTGATGCAACTACCCAAACTAAATGTCTATTGGATATAAAGGGGTGAAGGCAAAGTTTAAAGAGAAGCTATTTTGTGCAAAGAACTGTTGAACTATCAAATTTTAGAATGTCTCAATTTAAACACCTTGAACATTCAGCCATAACAGCCAAGAACCTGGCCAAATATAACATTTACGTGCATTGGCCAGGAATCGGACCCGGGTCTCCCGCTTGGCAGGCGAGAATTCTACCACTGAACCACCAATGCTTACAAGTTCAGCAGTGGTTCTACATATGGTCCTGCATATGGTTCTTTATAAGGTTCTGCACATGGTTCTGCATACAGTTGTCAGAGTTTTAAATTAGGGTTATTGCTCAAGGCTTCATTCAGGATTCAGGCATCCACATTAAATCAACCTTGCAATCCAATGCTAAAAAGCAGCTAAGAATGTATCAAAACAATTCCCCTGATAACATACATCCTTTGTGCATAAGGAAATACTTTGTATTACATGTAGACACTTTTTCACGTTCTCACAAATATAATGAGACAAAAATGTATAACAGAAGGACTAGTGTCATTTTTCACAGGAAGTCTCCTGGTACAAACAAGCACATGTAAATTGCATTGGCCATGAATCGTAGCTGGTAAAAAGAAAGAAATGTAGCACTGACCAATCAATTCACATGCTTTCCAAAGTTGTTTGATGCAACTACCCAAACTAAATGTCTATTGGATATAAAGGGGTGAAAGCAAAGTTTAAAGAGAAGCTATTTTGGGCAAAGAACTGTTGAACTATCAATTTTTAGAGCGTCTCAATTTAAACACCTTGAACATTCAGCCATAACAGCCAAGAACCTGGCCAAACATAACATTGACGTGCATTGGCCAAGAATCGGACCCGGGTCTCTCGCGTGGGAGGCGAGAATTCTACCACTGAACCACCAATGCTTGCAAGATCAGCAGCGGTTCTACATATGGTCCTGCATATGGTTCTTTATAAGGTTCTGCCTATGGTTCTGAAAATGGTTCTTCATACAGTTGTCAGAGTTTTAAATTAGGGTTATTGCTCAAGGCTTCATTCAGGATTCAGGCATCCACATTAAATCAACCTTGCAATCCAATGCTAAAAAGCAGCTAAGAATGTATCAAAACAATTCCACTGATAACATACATCCTTTGTGCATAAGGAAATACTTCTTATTACATGTAATGTAGACACTTTTTCAGAAAACATCATCTCACAAATATAATGACAGAAAAATGTATAACAGAAGGAGCAAAGTCATTTTTCACAGGAAGTCTCCTGGTACAAACCAGCACATGTAAATTGCATTGGCCATGAATTATAGCTGGTAAAAAGAAAGAAATGTAGCACTGACCAATCAATTCACATGCTTTCCAAAGTTGTTTGATGCAACTACCCAAACTAAATGTCTATTGGATATAAAGGGGTGAAGGCAAAGTTTAAAGAGAAGCTATTTTGTGCAAAGAACTGTTGAACTATCAAATTTTAGAATGTCTCAATTTAAACACCTTGAACATTCAGCCATAACAGCCAAGAACCTGGCCAAATATAACATTTACGTGCATTGGCCAGGAATCGGACCCGGGTCTCCCGCTTGGCAGGCGAGAATTCTACCACTGAACCACCAATGCTTACAAGTTCAGCAGTGGTTCTACATATGGTCCTGCATATGGTTCTTTATAAGGTTCTGCACATGGTTCTGCATACAGTTGTCAGAGTTTTAAATTAGGGTTATTGCTCAAGGCTTCATTCAGGATTCAGGCATCCACATTAAATCAACCTTGCAATCCAATGCTAAAAAGCAGCTAAGAATGTATCAAAACAATTCCCCTGATAACATACATCCTTTGTGCATAAGGAAATACTTTGTATTACATGTAGACACTTTTTCACGTTCTCACAAATATAATGAGACAAAAATGTATAACAGAAGGACTAGTGTCATTTTTCACAGGAAGTCTCCTGGTACAAACAAGCACATGTAAATTGCATTGGCCATGAATCGTAGCTGGTAAAAAGAAAGAAATGTAGCACTGACCAATCAATTCACATGCTTTCCAAAGTTGTTTGATGCAACTACCCAAACTAAATGTCTATTGGATATAAAGGGGTGAAAGCAAAGTTTAAAGAGAAGCTATTTTGGGCAAAGAACTGTTGAACTATCAATTTTTAGAGCGTCTCAATTTAAACACCTTGAACATTCAGCCATAACAGCCAAGAACCTGGCCAAACATAACATTGACGTGCATTGGCCAAGAATCGGACCCGGGTCTCTCGCGTGGGAGGCGAGAATTCTACCACTGAACCACCAATGCTTGCAAGATCAGCAGCGGTTCTACATATGGTCCTGCATATGGTTCTTTATAAGGTTCTGCCTATGGTTCTGAAAATGGTTCTTCATACAGTTGTCAGAGTTTTAAATTAGGGTTATTGCTCAAGGCTTCATTCAGGATTCAGGCATCCACATTAAATCAACCTTGCAATCCAATGCTAAAAAGCAGCTAAGAATGTATCAAAACAATTCCACTGATAACATACATCCTTTGTGCATAAGGAAATACTTCTTATTACATGTAATGTAGACACTTTTTCAGAAAACATCATCTCACAAATATAATGACAGAAAAATGTATAACAGAAGGAGCAAAGTCATTTTTCACAGGAAGTCTCCTGGTACAAACCAGCACATGTAAATTGCATTGGCCATGAATTATAGCTGGTAAAAAGAAAGAAATGTAGCACTGACCAATCAATTCACATGCTTTCCAAAGTTGTTTGATGCAACTACCCAAACTAAATGTCTATTGGATATAAAGGGGTGAAGGCAAAGTTTAAAGAGAAGCTATTTTGTGCAAAGAACTGTTGAACTATCAAATTTTAGAATGTCTCAATTTAAACACCTTGAACATTCAGCCATAACAGCCAAGAACCTGGCCAAATATAACATTTACGTGCATTGGCCAGGAATCGGACCCGGGTCTCCCGCTTGGCAGGCGAGAATTCTACCACTGAACCACCAATGCTTACAAGTTCAGCAGTGGTTCTACATATGGTCCTGCATATGGTTCTTTATAAGGTTCTGCACATGGTTCTGCATACAGTTGTCAGAGTTTTAAATTAGGGTTATTGCTCAAGGCTTCATTCAGGATTCAGGCATCCACATTAAATCAACCTTGCAATCCAATGCTAAAAAGCAGCTAAGAATGTATCAAAACAATTCCCCTGATAACATACATCCTTTGTGCATAAGGAAATACTTTGTATTACATGTAGACACTTTTTCACGTTCTCACAAATATAATGAGACAAAAATGTATAACAGAAGGACTAGTGTCATTTTTCACAGGAAGTCTCCTGGTACAAACAAGCACATGTAAATTGCATTGGCCATGAATCGTAGCTGGTAAAAAGAAAGAAATGTAGCACTGACCAATCAATTCACATGCTTTCCAAAGTTGTTTGATGCAACTACCCAAACTAAATGTCTATTGGATATAAAGGGGTGAAAGCAAAGTTTAAAGAGAAGCTATTTTGGGCAAAGAACTGTTGAACTATCAATTTTTAGAGCGTCTCAATTTAAACACCTTGAACATTCAGCCATAACAGCCAAGAACCTGGCCAAACATAACATTGACGTGCATTGGCCAAGAATCGGACCCGGGTCTCTCGCGTGGGAGGCGAGAATTCTACCACTGAACCACCAATGCTTGCAAGATCAGCAGCGGTTCTACATATGGTCCTGCATATGGTTCTTTATAAGGTTCTGCCTATGGTTCTGAAAATGGTTCTTCATACAGTTGTCAGAGTTTTAAATTAGGGTTATTGCTCAAGGCTTCATTCAGGATTCAGGCATCCACATTAAATCAACCTTGCAATCCAATGCTAAAAAGCAGCTAAGAATGTATCAAAACAATTCCACTGATAACATACATCCTTTGTGCATAAGGAAATACTTCTTATTACATGTAATGTAGACACTTTTTCAGAAAACATCATCTCACAAATATAATGACAGAAAAATGTATAACAGAAGGAGCAAAGTCATTTTTCACAGGAAGTCTCCTGGTACAAACCAGCACATGTAAATTGCATTGGCCATGAATTATAGCTGGTAAAAAGAAAGAAATGTAGCACTGACCAATCAATTCACATGCTTTCCAAAGTTGTTTGATGCAACTACCCAAACTAAATGTCTATTGGATATAAAGGGGTGAAGGCAAAGTTTAAAGAGAAGCTATTTTGTGCAAAGAACTGTTGAACTATCAAATTTTAGAATGTCTCAATTTAAACACCTTGAACATTCAGCCATAACAGCCAAGAACCTGGCCAAATATAACATTTACGTGCATTGGCCAGGAATCGGACCCGGGTCTCCCGCTTGGCAGGCGAGAATTCTACCACTGAACCACCAATGCTTACAAGTTCAGCAGTGGTTCTACATATGGTCCTGCATATGGTTCTTTATAAGGTTCTGCACATGGTTCTGCATACAGTTGTCAGAGTTTTAAATTAGGGTTATTGCTCAAGGCTTCATTCAGGATTCAGGCATCCACATTAAATCAACCTTGCAATCCAATGCTAAAAAGCAGCTAAGAATGTATCAAAACAATTCCCCTGATAACATACATCCTTTGTGCATAAGGAAATACTTTGTATTACATGTAGACACTTTTTCACGTTCTCACAAATATAATGAGACAAAAATGTATAACAGAAGGAGTAGTGTCATTTTTCACAGGAAGTCTCCTGGTACAAACAAGCACATGTAAATTGCATTGGCCAAGAATCGTAGCTGGTAAAAAGAAAGAAATGTAGCACTGACCAATCAATTCACATGCTTTCCAAAGTTGTTTGATGCAACTACCCAAACTAAATGTCTATTGGATATAAAGGGGTGAAGGCAAAGTTTAAAAAGAAGCAATTTTGTGCAAAGCTCTGTTGAACTATCAATTTTTAGAACGTCTCAATTTAAACACCTTGAACATTCAGCCATAACAGCCAAGAACCTGGCCAAATATAACATTCACGTGCATTGGACGGGAATCGGACCCAGGTCTCCTGTGTGGCAGGCAAGAAATCCACCACTGAACCACCAATGCTTACAAGATCTGCAGCGGTTCTACATATGGTCCTGCATATGGTTCTTTATAAGGTTCTGCACATGGTTCTGAACATGGTTCTGCATACAGTTGTCAGAGTTTTAAATTAGGGTTATTGCTCAAGGCTTCATTCAGGATTCAGGCATCCATATTAATAGTAAATCAACCTTGCAATCCAATGCTAAAAAGCAGCTAAGAATGTATCAAAACAATTCCCCTGATAACATACATCCTTTGTGCATAAGGAAATACTTCTTATTACATGTAATGTAGACACTTTTTCAGAAAACATCATCTCACAAATATAATTAGAGAAAAATGTATAACAGAAGGAGCAAAGTCATTTTTCACAGGAAGTCTCCTGGTACAAACCAGCACATGTAAATTGCATTGGCCATGAATCGTAGCTGGTAAAAAGAAAGAAATGTAGCACTGACCAATCAATTCACATGCTTTCCAAAGTTGTTTGATGCAACTACCCAAACTAAATGTCTATTGGATATAAAGGGGTGAAGGCAAAGTTTAAAGAGAAGCTATTTTGTGCAAAGAACTGTTGAACTATCAAATTTTAGAATGTCTCAATTTAAACACCTTGAACATTCAGCCATAACAGCCAAGAACCTGGCCAAATATAACAATTACGTGCATTGGCCAGGAATCGGACACGGGACTCCCGCTTGGCAGGCGAGAATTCTACCACTGAACCACCAATGCTTACAAGTTCAGCAGTGGTTCTACATATGGTCCTGCATATGGTTCTTTATAAGGTTCTGCACATGGTTCTGCATACAGTTGTCAGAGTTTTAAATTAGGGTTATTGCTCAAGGCTTCATTCAGGATTCAGGCATCCACATTAAATCAACCTTGCAATCCAATGCTAAAAAGCAGCTAAGAATGTATCAAAACAATTCCCCTGATAACATACATCCTTTGTGCATAAGGAAATACTTTGTATTACATGTAGACACTTTTTCACGTTCTCACAAATATAATGAGACAAAAATGTATAACAGAAGGAGTAGTGTCATTTTTCACAGGAAGTCTCCTGCTACAAACAAGCACATGTAAATTGCATTGGCCAAGAATCGTAGCTGGTAAAAAGAAAGAAATGTAGCACTGACCAATCAATTCACATGCTTTCCAAAGTTGTTTGATGCAACTACCCAAACTAAATGTCTATTGGATATAAAGGGGTGAAGGCAAAGTTTAAAGAGAAGAAATTTTGTGCAAATCTCTGTTGAACTATCAATTTTTAGAACGCCTCAATTTAAACACCTTGAACAGTCAGCCATAACAGCCAAGAACCTGGCCAAATATAACATTCACATGCATTGGACGGGAATCGGACCCAGGTCTCCTGTGTGGCAGGCAAGAAATCCACCACTGAACCACCAATGCTTACAAGATCTGCAGCGGTTCTACATATGGTCCTGCATATGGTTCCTTATAAGGTTCTGCACATGGTTCTGAACATGGTTCTGCATACAGTTGTCAGAGTTTTAAATTAGGGTTATTGCTCAAGGCTTCATTCAGGATTCAGGCATCCACATTAAATCAACCTTGCAATCCAATGCTAAAAAGCAGCTAAGAATGTATCAAAACAATTCCACTGATAACATACATCCTTTGTGCATAAGGAAATACTTCTTATTACATGTAATGTCGACACTTTTTCAGAAAACATCATCTCACAAATATAATGAGAGAAAAATGTATATCAGAAGGAGCAAAGTCATTTTTCACAGGAAGTCTCCTGGTACAAACCAGCACAGGTAAATTGCATTGGCCAAGAATCGTAGCTGGTAAAAAGAAAGAAATGTAGCACTGACCAATCAATTCACATGCTTTCCAAAGTTGTTTGATGCAACTACCCAAACTAAATGTCTATTGGATATAAAGGGGTGAAGGCAAAGTTTAAAGAGAAGCGATTTTGTGCAAAGCACTGTTGAACTATCAATTTTTAGAAAGTCTCAATTTAAACAACTTGAACATTCAGCCATAACAGCCAAGAAACTGGCCAAATATAACATTTACGTGCATTGGCCAGGAATCGGTCCCAGGTCTCCCGGGTGGCATGCGAGAATTCTACCACTGAACCACCAATGCTTGTAAGATCTGCAGCGGTTCTACATATGGTCCTGCATATGGTTCTTTATAAGGTTCTGCCTATGGTTCTGAACATGGTTCTGCATACAGTTGTCAGAGTTTTAAACTTAGGGTTATTGCTCAAGGCTTCATTCAGGATTCAGGCATCCACATTAAATCAACCTTGCAATCCAATGCTAAAAAGCAGCTAAGAATGTATCAAAACAATTCCCCTGATAACATACATCCTTTTTGTATAAGGAAATACTTCTTATTACATGTAATGTAGACACTTTTTCACGTTCTCACAAATATAATGAGAGAAAAATGTATAACAGAAGGAGCAAAGTCATTTTTCACAGGAAGTCTCCTGGTACAAACCAGCACATATAAATTGCATTGGCCATGAATCGTAGCTGCTAAAAAGAAAGAAATGTAGCACTGACCAATCAATTCACATGCTTTCCAAAGTTGTTTGATGCAACTACCCAAACTAAATGTCTATTGGATATAAAGGGGTGAAAGCAAAGTTTAAAGAGAAACTTTCTTTTCAAAGCACTGTTGAACTATCAATTTTTAGAACGTCTCAATTTAAACACCTTGAACATTCAGCCATAACAGCCAAGAACCTGGCCAAATATAACATTGACGTGCATTGGCCGGGAATCGGACCCGGGTCTCCCTAGTGGGAGGTGAGAATTCTACCACTGAACCACCAATGCTTGCAAGTTCAGTAGCGGTTCTACATATGGTCCTGCATATGGTTCTTTATAAGGTTCTGCCTATGGTTCTGAACATGGTTCTGCATACAGTTGTCAGAGTTTTAAACTTAGGGTTATTGCTCAAGGCTTCATTCAGGATTCAGGCATCCACATTAAATCAACCTTGCAATCCAATGCTAAAAAGCAGCTAAGAATGTATCAAAACAATTCCCCTGATAACATACATCCTTTGTGTATAAGGAAATACTTCTTATTACATGTAATGTAGACACTTTTTCACATTCTCACAAATATAATGAGAGAAAAATGTATAACAGAAGGAGCAAAGTCATTTTTCACAGGAAGTCTCCTGGTACAAACCAGCACATGTAAATTGCATTGGCCATGAATCGTAGCTGCTAAAAAGAAAGAAATGTAGCACTGACCAATCAATTCACATGCTTTCCAAAGTTGTTTGATGCAACTACCCAAACTAAATGTCTATTGGATATAAAGGGGTGAAGGCAAAGTTTAAAGAGAAGCTATTTTGTGCAAAGCACTGTTGAACTATCAATTTTTAGAACGTCTCAATTTAAACACCTTGAACATTCAGCCATAACAGCCAAGAAACTGGCCAAATATAACATTTATGTGCATTGGCCGGTAATGGGACCCGGGTCTCCCGCGTGGCAGGTGAGAATTCTACCACTGAACCACCAAAGCTTGCAAGATCTGCAGTGGTTCTACATATGGTCCTGCATATGGTTCTTTATAAGGTTCTGCCTATGGTTCTGAACATGGTTCTGCATACAGTTGTCAGAGTTTTAAAATTAGGGTTATTGCTCAAGGCTTCATTCAGGATTCAGGCATCCACATTAAATCAACCTTGCAATCCAATGCTAAAAAGCAGCTAAGAATGTATCAAAACAATTCCCCTGATAACATACATCCTTTGTGCATAAGGAAATACTTCTTATTACATGTAATGTAGACACTTTTTCACGTTCTCACAAATGTAATGAGAGAAAAACGTATAACAGAAGGAGCAAAGTCATTTTTCACAGGAAGTCTCTTGGTACAAACCAGCACATGTAAAATGCATTTGCCATGAATCGTAGCTGCTAAAAAGAAAGAAATGTAGCACTGACCAATCAATTCACATGCTTTCCAAAGTTGTTTGATGCAACTACCCAAACTAAATGTCTATTGGATATAAAGGGGTGAAGGAAAAGTTTAAAGAGAAGCTATTTTGTGCAAAGAACTGTTGAACTATAAATTTTTAGAACGTCTCAATTTAAACACCTTGAACATTCAGCCATAACAGCCAAGAAACTGGCCAAATATAACATTTACGTGCATTGGCCGGAAATCGGACCCAGGTCTCCCGCGTGGCAGGCGAGAATTCTACCACTGAACCAACAATGTTTGCAAGATCTGCAGCGGTTCTACATATGGTCCTGCATATGGTTCTTTATAAGGTTCTGCCTATGGTTCTGAACATGGTTCTGCATACAGTTGTCAGAGTTTTAAACTTAGGGTTATTGCTCAAGGCTTCATTCAGGATTCAGGCATCCACATTAAATCAACCTTGCAATCCAATGCTAAAAAGCAGCTAAGAATGTATCAAAACAATTCCCCTGATAACATACATCCTTTGTGCATAAGGTAATACTTCTTATTACATGTAATGTAGACACTTTTTCACGTTCTCACAAATATAATGAGAGAAAAATGTATAAAAGAAGGAGAAAAGTCATTTATCACAGGAAGTCTCTTGGTACAAACCAGCACATGTAAATTGCATTGGCCATGAATCGTAGCTGGTAAAAAGAAAGAAATGTAGCACTGACCAATCAATTCACATGCTTTCCAAAGTTGTTTGATGCAACTACCCAAACTAAATGTCTATTGGATATAAAGGGGTGAAGGCAAAGTTTAAAGAGAAGCTATTTTGTGCAAAGCACTGTTGAACTATCAATTTTTAGAACGTCTCAATTTAAACACCTTGAACATTCAGCCATAACAGCCAAGAAACTGGCCAAATATAACATTTATGTGCATTGGCCGGTAATGGGACCCGGGTCTCCCGCGTGGCAGGCGAGAATTCTACCACTGAACCACCAATGCTTGCAAGTTCAGTAGAGGTTCTACATATGGTCCTGCATATAGTTCTTTATAAGGTTCTGCACATGGTTCTGAACATGGTTCTTCATACAGTTGTCAGAGTTTTAAATTAGGGTTATTGTTCAAGGCTTCATTCAGGATGCAGGCATCCACATTAAATAAACCTTGCAATCCAATGCTAAAAAGCAGCTAAGAATGTATCAAAACAATTCCCCTGATAACATACATTCTTTGTGCATAAGGAAATACTTCTTATTACATGTAATGTAGACACTTTTTCACGTTCTCACAAATATAATGAGAGAAAAATGTATAACAGAAGGAGCAAAGTCATTTTTCACAGGAAGTCTCTTGGTACAAACCAGCATATGTAAATTGCATTGGCCATGAATCGTAGCTGGTAAAAAGAAAGAAATGTAGCACTGACCAATCAATTCACATGCTTTCCAAAGTTGTTTGATGCAACTACCCAAACTAAATGTCTATTGGATATAAAGGGGTGAAGGCAAAGTTTAAAGAGAAGCTATTTTGTGCAAAGAACTGTTTAACTATCAATTTTTAGAACGTCTCAATTTAAACACCTTGAACATTCAGCCATAACAGCCAAGAACCTGGCCAAATATAACAATTCCGTGCATTGGCCGGGAATCGGACCCGGGTCTCCAGCGTGGCAGGCGAGAATTCTACCACTGAACCACCAAAGCTTCGAAGGTGAGCAACGGTTCTACATATGGTCTTGCATATGGTTCTTTATAAGGTTCTGCCTATGGTTCTGAACATGGTTCTGCATACAGTTGTCAGAGTTTTAAAATTAGGGTTATTGCTCAAGGCTTCATTCAGGATTCAGGCATCCACATTAAATCAACCTTGCAATCCAATGCTAAAAAGCAGCTAAGAATGTATCAAAACAATTCCCCTGATAACATACATCCTTTGTGCATAAGGAAATACTTCGTATTACATGTAATTTAGACACTTTTTCACGTTCTCACAAATATAATGAGACAAAAATGTATAACAGAAGGAGCAAAGTCATTTTTCACAGGAAGTCTACTGGTACAAACCAGCACATGTAAATTGCATTGGCCAAGAATCGTAGCTGGTAAAAATAAAGAAATGTAGCACTGACCAATCAATTCACATGCTTTCCAAAGTTGTTTGATGCAACTACCCAAACTAAATGACTATTGGATATAAAGGGGTGAAGGCAAAGTTTAAAGAGAAGCTATTTGTGCAAAGAACTGTTGAACTATCAATTTTTAGAACGTCTCAATATAAACACCTTGAGCATTCAGCCATAACAGCCAAGAAACTGGCCAAATATAACATTTACGTGCATTGGACGGGAATCAGACCCAGGTCTCCTGTGTGGCAGGCAAGAATTCTACCACTGAACCACCAATGCTTACAAGTTCTGCAGCGGTTCTACATATGGTCCTGCATATGGTTCTTTATAAGGTTCTGCACATGGTTCTGAACATGGTTCTGCATACAGTTGTCAGAGTTTTAAATTAGGGTTATTGCTCAAGGCTTCATTCAGGATTCAGGCATCCATATTAATAGTCAATCAACCTTGCAATCCAATGCTAAAAAGCAGCTAAGAATGTATCAAAACAATTCCCCTGATAACATACATCCTTTGTGCATAAGGAAATACTTCTTATTACATGTAATGTAGACACTTTTTCAGAAAACATCATCTCACAAATATAATGAGAGAAAAATGTATAACAGAAGGAGCAAAGCCATTTTTCACAGGAAGTCTCCTGGTACAAACCAGCACATGTAAATTGCATTGGCCAAGAATCGTAGCTGGTAAAAAGAAAGAAATGTAGCACTGACCAATCAATTCACATGCTTTCCAAAGTTGTTTGATGCAACTACCCAAACTAAATGTCTATTGGATATAAAGGGGTGAAGGCAAAGTTTAAAGAGAAGCTATTTTGTGCAAAGCACTGTTGAACAAACAATTTTTAGAATGTCTCAATTTTAACACCTTGAACATTCAGCCATAACAGCCAAGAACCTGGCCATATATAACATTTACGTGCACTGGCCAGGAATCGGACACAGGTCCCCCGCGTGGCAGGCGAGAATTCTACCACTGAACCACCAATGTTTGCAAATTTAGCAGCGGTTCTACATATTGTCCTGCATATGGTTCTTTATAAGGTTCTGCGTATGGTTCTGAACATGGTTCTGCATACAGCTGTCAGAGTTTTAAAATTAGGGTTATTGCTTAAGGCTTCATTCAGGATTCAGGCATCCACATTAAATCAACCTTGCAATCCAATGCTAAAAAGCAGCTAAGAATGTATCAAAACAATTCCCCTGATAACATACATCCTTTGTGCATAAGGAAATACTACTTATTACATGTAATGTAGACACTTTTTCACGTTCTCACAAATATAATGAGAGAAAAATGTATAACAGAAGGAGCAAAGTCATTTTTCACAGGAAGTCTCCTAGTACAAACCAGCACATGTAAATTGCATTGGCCATGAATCGTAGCTGGTAAAAAGAAAGAAATGTAGCACTGACCAATCAATTCACATGCTTTCCAAAGTTGTTGGATGCAACTACCCAAACTAAATGTCTATTGGACATAAAGGGGTGAAGGCAAAGTTTAAAGAGAAGCTATTTTGTGCAAAGCACTGTTGAACTATCAATTTTTAGAATGTCTCAATTTAAACACCTTGAACATTCAGCCATAACAGCCAAGAAACTGGCCAAATATAACATATACGTGCATTGGACGGGAATCAGACCCAGGTCTCCTGTGTGGCAGGCAAGAATTCTACCACTGAACCACCAATGCTTACAAGATCTGCAGCGGTTCTACATATGGTCCTGCATATGGTTCTTTATAAGGTTCTGCACATGGTTCTGAACATGGTTCTGCATACAGTTGTCAGAGTTTTAAATTAGGGTTATTGCTCAAGGCTTCATTCAGGATTCAGGCATCCATATTAATAGTCAATCAACCTTGCAATCCAATGCTAAAAAGCAGCTAAGAATGTATCAAAACAATTCCCCTGATAACATACATCCTTTGTGCATAAGGAAATACTTCTTATTACATGTAATGTAGACACTTTTTCAGAAAACATCATCTCACAAATATAATGAGAGAAAAATGTATAACAGATAGAGCAAAGTCATTTTTCACAGGAAGTCTCCTGGTACAAACCAGCACATGTAAATTGCATTGGCCATGAATCGTAGCTGCTAAAAAGAAAGAAATGTAGCACTGACCAATCACTTCACATGCTTTCCAAAGTTGTTTGATGCAACTACCCAAACTAAATGTCTATTGGATATAAAGGGGTGAAGGAAAAGTTTAAAGAGAAGCTATTTTGTGCAAAGAACTGTTGAACTATCAATTTTTAGAACGTCTCAATTTAAACACCTTGAACATTCAGCCATAACAGCCAAGAAACTGGCCAAATATAACAATTCCGTGCATTGGCCGGGAATCGGACCCGGGTCTCCAGCGTGGCAGGCGAGAATTCTACCACTGAACCACCAAAGCTTCGAAGGTGAGCAACGGTTCTACATATGGTCTTGCATATGGTTCTTTATAAGGTTCTGCCTATGGTTCTGAACATGGTTCTGCATACAGTTGTCAGAGTTTTAAATTAGGGTTATTGCTCAAGGCTTCATTCAGGATTCAGGCATCCATATTAATAGTCAATCAACCTTGCAATCCAATGCTAAAAAGCAGCTAAGAATGTATCAAAACAATTCCCCTGATAACATACATCCTTTGTGCATAAGGAAATACTTCTTATTACATGTAATGTAGACACTTTTTCAGAAAACATCATCTCACAAACATAATGAGAGAAAAATGTATAACAGAAGGAGCAAAGCCATTTTTCACAGGAAGTCTCCTGGTACAAACCAGCACATGTAAATTGCATTGGCCAAGAATCGTAGCTGGTAAAAAGAAAGAAATGTAGCACTGACCAATCAATTCACATGCTTTCCAAAGTTGTTTGATGCAACTACCCAAACTAAATGTCTATTGGATATAAAGGGGTGAAGGCAAAGTTTAAAGAGAAGCTATTTTGTGCAAAGCACTGTTGAACAAACAATTTTTAGAATGTCTCAATTTTAACACCTTGAACATTCAGCCATAACAGCCAAGAACCTGGCCATATATAACATTTACGTGCACTGGCCAGGAATCGGACACAGGTCCCCCGCGTGGCAGGCGAGAATTCTACCACTGAACCACCAATGTTTGCAAATTTAGCAGCGGTTCTACATATTGTCCTGCATATGGTTCTTTATAAGGTTCTGCGTATGGTTCTGAGCATGGTTCTGCATACAGCTGTCAGAGTTTTAAAATTAGGGTTATTGCTTAAGGCTTCATTCAGGATTCAGGCATCCACATTAAATCAACCTTGCAATCCAATGCTAAAAAGCAGCTAAGAATGTATCAAAACAATTCCCCTGATAACATACATCCTTTGTGCATAAGGAAATACTTCTTATTACATGTAATGTAGACACTTTTTCACGTTCTCACAAATATAATGAGAGAAAAATGTATAACAGAAGGAGCAAAGTCATTTTTCACAGGAAGTCTCCTAGTACAAACCAGCACATGTAAATTGCATTGGCCATGAATCGTAGCTGGTAAAAAGAAAGAAATGTAGCACTGACCAATCAATTCACATGCTTTCCAAAGTTGTTGGATGCAACTACCCAAACTAAATGTCTATTGGACATAAAGGGGTGAAGGCAAAGTTTAAAGAGAAGCTATTTTGTGCAAAGCACTGTTGAACTATCAATTTTTAGAATGTCTCAATTTAAACACCTTGAACATTCAGCCATAACAGCCAAGAAACTGGCCATATATAACATTTACGTGCACTGGCCAGGAATCGGACACAGGTCCCCCGCGTGGCAGGCGAGAATTCTACCACTGAACCACCAATGTTTGCAAATTTAGCAGCGGTTCTACATATTGTCCTGCATATGGTTCTTTATAAGGTTCTGCGTATGGTTCTGAGCATGGTTCTGCATACAGCTGTCAGAGTTTTAAAATTAGGGTTATTGCTTAAGGCTTCATTCAGGATTCAGGCATCCACATTAAATCAACCTTGCAATCCAATGCTAAAAAGCAGCTAAGAATGTATCAAAACAATTCCCCTGATAACATACATCCTTTGTGCATAAGGAAATACTTCTTATTACATGTAATGTAGACACTTTTTCACGTTCTCACAAATATAATGAGAGAAAAATGTATAACAGAAGGAGCAAAGTCATTTTTCACAGGAAGTCTCCTAGTACAAACCAGCACATGTAAATTGCATTGGCCATGAATCGTAGCTGGTAAAAAGAAAGAAATGTAGCACTGACCAATCAATTCACATGCTTTCCAAAGTTGTTGGATGCAACTACCCAAACTAAATGTCTATTGGACATAAAGGGGTGAAGGCAAAGTTTAAAGAGAAGCTATTTTGTGCAAAGCACTGTTGAACTATCAATTTTTAGAATGTCTCAATTTAAACACCTTGAACATTCAGCCATAACAGCCAAGAACCTGGCCAAATATAACATTTACGTGCATTGGCCCCAAGTATCCCGCGTGGCAGGCGAGAATTCTACCACTGAACCACCAATGCTTACAAGTTTTGGAGTGGTTCTACATATGGTCCTGCTTATGGTTCTTTATAAGGTTCTGCCTATGGTTCTGAACATGGTTCTGCATACAGTTGTCAGAGTTTTAAAATTAGGGTTATTGCTCAAGGCTTCATTCAGGATTCAGGCATCCACATTAAATCAACCTTGCAATCCAAAGCTAAAAAACAGCTAAGAATGTATCAAAACAATTCCCCTGATAACATACATCCTTTGTGCATAAGGAAATACTTCGTATTACATGTAATGTAGACACTTTTTCACGTTCTCACAAATATAATGAGAGAAAAATGTATAACAGAAGGAGCAAAGTCATTTTTCACAGGAAGTCTCCTGGTACAAACCAGCACATGTAAATTGCATTGGCCAAGAATCGTAGCTGGTAAAAAGAAAGAAATGTAGCACTGACCAATCACTTCACATGCTTTCCAAAGTTGTTTGATGCAACTACACAAACTAATTGTCTATTGGATATAAAGGGGTGAAGGCAAAGTTTAAAGAGAACCTTTCTTTTCAAAGCACTGTTGAACTATCAATTTTAGAAAGTCTCAATTTAAACACCTTGAACATTCAGCCATAACAACCAAGAACCTGGCCAAATATAACATTTACGTGCATTGGCCCCAAGTATCCCGCGTGGCAGGCGAGAATTCTACCACTGAACCACAAATGCTTACAAGTTCTACAGTGGTTCTACATATGGTCCTGCATATGGTTCTTTATAAGGTTCTGCACATGGTTCTGCATACAGTTGTCAGAGTTTTAAATTAGGGTTATTGCTCAAGGCTTCATTCAGGATTCAGGCATTCACATTAATAGTAAATCAACCTTGCAATCCAATGCTAAAAAGCAGCTAAGAATGTATCAAAACAATTCGCCTGATAACATACATCCTTTGTGCATAAGGAAATACTTCTTATTACATGTAATATAGACACTTTTTCACGTTCTCACAAATATAATGAGAGAAAAATGTATAACAGAAGGAGCAAAGTCATTTTTCACAGGAAGTCTCCTGGTACAAACCAGCACATGTAAATTGCATTGGCCAAGAATCGTAGCTGGTAAAAAGAAAGAAATGTAGCACTGACCAATCACTTCACATGCTTTCCAAAGTTGTTTGATGCAACTACACAAACTAATTGTCTATTGGATATAAAGGGGTGAAGGCAAAGTTTAAAGAGAAACTTTCTTTTCAAAGCACTGTTGAACTATCAATTTTTAGAATGTCTCAATTTAAACACCTTGAACATTCAGCCATAACAGCCAAGAACCTGGCCAAATATAACATTCACGTGCATTGGCCGGGAATCGGACCCGGGTCTCCCGCGTGGCAGGCGAGAATTCTACCACTGAACCACAAATGCTTGCAAATTCAGCAGCGGTTCTACATATGGTCCTGCATATGGTTCTTTATAAGGTTCTGCCAATGGTTCTGAACATGGTTCTGCATACAGTTGTCAGAGTTTTAAAATTAGGGTTATTGCTCAAGGCTTCATTCAGGATTCAGGCATCCTGATAACATACATCCTTTGTGCATAAGGAAATACTTCGTATTACATGTAATGTAGACACTTTTTCACGTTCTCACAAATATAATGAGAGAAAAATATATAACAGAAGGAGCAAAGTCATTTTTCAGAGGAAGTCTCCTGGTACAAACCAGCACATGTAAATTGCATTGGCCAAGAATCGTAGCTGGTAAAAAGAAAGAAATGTAGCACTGACCAATCAATTCACATGCTTTCCAAAGTTGTTTGATGCAACTACACAAACTAAATGTCTATTGGATATAAAGGGGTGAAGGCAAAGTTTAAAGAGAACGTCTCAATTTAAACACCTTGAACATTCAGCCATAACAGCCAAGAACCTGGCCATATATAACATTTACGTGCATTGGCCGGGAATCGGACCCAGGTGTCCCGCGTGGCAGGCGAGAATTCTACCACTGAACCACAAATGCTTGCAAATTCAGCGGTGGTTCTACATATGGTCCTGCATATGGTTCTTTATAAGGTTCTGCCTATGGTTCTGAACATGGTTCTGCATACAGTTGTCAGAGTTTTAAAATTAGGGTTATTGCTTAAGGCTTCATTCAGGATTCAGGCATCCACATTAAATCAATCTTGCATTTCAATGCTAAAAAGCAGCTAAGAATGTATCAAAACAATTCACCTGATAACATACATCCTTTGTGCATAAGGAAATACTTCGTATTACATGTAATGTAGACACTTTTTCACGTTCTCACAAATATAATGAGAGAAAAATGTATAACAGAAGGAGCAAAGTCATTTTTCACAGGAAGTCTCCTGGTAAAAACCAACACATGTAAATTGCATTGGCCAAGAATCGTAGCTCGTAAAAAGAAAGAAATGTAGCACTGACAAATCAATTCACATGCTTTCCAAAGTTGTTTGATGCAACTACACAAACTAATTGTCTATTGGATATAAAGGGGTGAAGGCAAAGTTTAAAGAGAAACTTTCTTTTCAAAGCACTGTTGAACTATCAATTTTTAGAATGTCTCAATTTAAACACCTTGAACATTCAGCCATAACAGCCAAGAACCTGGCCAAATATAACATTCACGTGCATTGGCCTGGAATCGGACCCGGGTCTCCCGCGTGGCAGGCGAGAATTCTACCACTGAACCACCAATGCTTACAAGTTCTGCAGCGGTTCTAGATATGGTCCTGCATATGGTTCTTTATAAGGTTCTGCCAATGGTTCTGAACATGGTTCTGCATACAGTTGTCAGAGTTTTAAAATTAGGGTTATTGCTTAAGGCTTCATTCAGGATTCAGGCATCCACATTAAATCAACCTTGCAATTCAATGCTAAAAAGCAGCTAAGAATGTATCAAAACAATTCCCCTGATAACATACGTCCTTTGTGCATAAGGAAATACTTCTTATTACATGTAATGTAGACACTTTTTCACATTCTCACAAATATAATGAGAGAAAAATGTATAACAGAAGGAGCAAAGTCATTTTTCACAGGAAGTCTCCTGGTAAAAACCAGCACATGTAAATTGCATTGGCCATGAATCGTAGCTGGTAAAAAGAAAGAAATGTAGCACTGACCAATCAATTCACATGCTTTCCAAAGTTGTTTGATGCAACTACCCAAACTAAATGTCTATTGGATATAAAGGGGTGAAGGCAAAGTTTAAAGAGAAGCTATTTTGTGAAAAGCTCTGTTGAACTATCAATTTTTAGAACGTCTCAATTTAAACACCTTGAACATTCAGCCATAACAGCCAAGAACCTGGCCAAATATAACATTTATGTGCATTGGCCAGGAATCGGCCCCGGGTCTCCCGCGTAGCAGGCGAGAATTTTACCACTGAACCACCAATGCTTGCAAGAGCTGCAGCGGTTCTACATATGGTCCTGCATATGGTTCTTTATAAGGTTCTGCCTATGGTTCTGAACATGGTTCTGCATACAGTTGTCAGAGTTTTAAACTTAGGGTTATTGCTCAAGGCTTCATTCAGGATTCAGGCATCCATATTAATAGTAAATCAACCTTGCAATCCAATGCTAAAAAGCAGCTAAGAATGTATCAAAACAATTCCCCTGATAACATACATCCTTTGTGCATAAGGAAATACTTCTTATTACATGTAATGTAGAAACTTTTTCAGAAAACATCATCTCACAAATATAATGAGATAAAAATGTATAACAGAAGGAGCAAAGTCATTTTTAACAGGAAGTCTCCTTGTAAAAACCAGCACATGTAAATTGCATTGGCCATGAATCGTAGCTGGTAAAAAGAAAGAAATGTAGCACTGACCAATCAATTCACATGCTTTCCAAAGTTGTTTGATGCAACTATCCAAACTAAATGTCTATTGGTTATAAAGGGGTGAAGGCAAAGTTTAAAGAGAAGCTATTTTGTGCAAAGCTCTGTTGAACTATCAATTTTTAGAACGTCTCAATTTAAACACCTTAAACATTCAGCCATAACAGCCAAGAACCTGGCCAAATATAACATTTACGTGCATTGGCCAGGAATCGGCCCCGGGTCTCCCGCGTAGCAGGCGAGAATTCTACCACTGAACCACCAATGCTTGCAAGAGCTGCAGCGGTTCTACATATGGTCCTGCATATGGTTCTTTATAAGGTTCTGCCTATGGTTCTGAACATGGTTCTGCATACAGTTGTCAGAGTTTTAAACTTAGGGTTATTGCTCAAGGCTTCATTCAGGATTCAGGCATCCACATTAATAGTAAATCAACCTTGCAATCCAATGCTAAAAAGCAGCAAAGAATGTATCAAAACAATTCCCCTGATTACATACATCCTTTGTGCATAAGGAAATACTTCTTATTACATGTAATGTAGACACTTTTTCAGAAAACATCATCTCACATATATAATGAGAGAAAAATGTATAACAGAAGGAGCAAAGTCATTTTTCACAGGAAGTCTCTTGGTACAAACCAGCACATGTAAATTGCATTGGCCATGAATCATAGCTGGTAAAAAGAAAGAAATGTAGCATTGACCAATCAATTCACATGCTTTCCAAAGTTGTTTGATGCAACTACCCAAACTAAATGTCTATTGGATATAAAGGGGTGAAGGCAAAGTTTAAAGAGAAGCTATTTTGTGCAAAGAACTGTTGAACTATCAATTTTTAGAACGTCTCAATTTAAACACCTTGAACATTCAGCCATAACAGCCAAGAACCTGGCCAAATATAACATTTACGTGAATTGGCCGGGAATCGGACCCAGGTCTCCCACGCGGCAGGCGAGAATTCTACCACTGAACCACCAATGCTTCCAACTTCAGCAGCCGTTCTACATATGGTCCTGCATATGGTTCTTTATAAGGTTCTGCCTATGGTTCTGAACATGGTTCTGCATACAGTTGTCAGAGTTATGAAATTAGGGTTATTGCTCAAGGCTTCATTCAGGATTCAGGCATCCATATTAAATCAACCTTGCAATCCAATGCTAAAAGCAGCTAAGAATGTATCAAAACAATTCCCCTGATAACATACATCCTTTGTGCATAAGGAAATACTTTGTATTACATGTAATGTAGACACTTTTTCACGTTCTCACAAATATAATGAGAGAAAAATGTATAACAGAAGGAGCAAAGTCATTTTTCACAGGAAGTCTCCTGGTACAAACCAGCACATATAAATTGCATTGGCCAAGAATTGTAGCTGGTAAAAAGAAAGAAATGTAGCACTGACCAATCAATTCACATGCTTTCCAAAGTTGTTTGATGCAACTACCCAAACTAAATGTCTATTGGATATAAAGGGGGGAAGGTAAAGTTTAAAGAGAACCTTTCTTTTCAAAGCACTGTTGAACTATCAATTTTAGAACGTCTCAATTTAAACACCTTGAACATTCAGCCATAACAGCCAATAACCTGGCCAAATATAACATTTACATGCATTGGCCGGGAATCAAACCCGGGTCTCCCGCGTGGCAGGCGAGAATTCTACCACTGAACCACCAATGCTTACAAGTTCTGCAGTGGTTCTACATATGGTCCTGCATATGGTTCTTCATACAGTTGTCAGAGTTTTAAATTAGGGTTATTGCTCAAGGCTTCATTCAGGATTCAGGCATTCACATTAATAGTAAATCAACCTTGCAATCCAATGCTAAAAAGCAGCTAAGAATGTATCAAAACAATTCCCCTGATAACATACATCCTTTGTGCATAAGGAAATACTTCTTATTACATGTAATGTAGACACTTTTTCAGAAAACATCATCTCACAAATATAATGAGAGAAAAATGTATAACAGAAGGATCAAAGTCATTTTTCACAGGAAGTCTCCTGGTAAAAACCAGCACATGTAAATTGCATTGGCCATGAATCGTAGCTGGTAAAAAGAAAGAAATGTAGCACTGACCAATCAATTCACATGCTTTCTAAAGTTGTTTGATGCAACTACCCAAACTAAATGTCTATTGGATATAAAGGGGTGAAGGCAAAGTTTAAAGAGAAGCTATTTTGTACAAAGCACTGTTGAACTATCAATTTTTAGAACGTCTCAATTTAAACACCTTGAACATTCAGCCATAACAGCCAAGAACCTGGCCAAATATAACATTTACATGCATTGGCCGGGAATCGGACCCGGGTCTCCCGCTTGGAAGGCAAGAATTCCACCACTGAACCACCAATGCTTGCCAGTTCAGCAGCGGTTCTACATATGGTCCTGCATATGGTTGTTTATAATGTTCTGCCAATGGTTCTGAACATGGTTCTGCATACAGTTGTCAGAGTTTTAAAATTAGGGTTATTGCTCAAGGCTTCATTCAGGATTCAGGCATCCACATTAAATCAACCTTGCAATCCAATGCTAAAAAGCAGCTAAGAATGTATCAAAACAATTCCCCTGATAACATACATCCTTTGTGCATAAGGAAATACTTCTTATTACATGTTATGTAGACACTTTTTCACGTTCTCACAAATATAATGAGATAAAAATGTATAACAGAAGGAGCAAAGTCATTTTTCACAGGAAGTCTCCTGGTACAAACCAACACATGTAAATTGCATTGGCCAAGAATCGTAGCTGGTAAAAAGAAAGAAATGTAGCACTGACCAATCAATTCACATGCTTTCCAAAGTTGTTTGATGCAACTACCCAAACTAAATGTCTATTGGATATAAAGGGGTGAAGGCAAAGTTTAAAGAGAAGCTATTTTGTGCAAAGAACTGTTGAACTATCAAATTTTAGAATGTCTCAATTTAAACACCTTGAACATTCAGCCATAACAGCCAAGAACCTGGCCAAATATAACATTTACGTGCATTGGCCAGGAATCGGACAAAGGTCTCCCGCGTGGCAGGTGAGAATTCTAGCACTGAACCACCAATGCTTACAAATTCAGCAGCGGTTCTACATATGGTCCTGCATATGTTTCTTTATAAGGTTCTGAACATGATTCTGCATACAGTTGTCAGAGTTTTAAATTAGGGTTATTGCTCAAGGCTTCATTCAGGATTCAGGCATCCACATTAAATCAACCTTGCAATCCAATGCTAAAAAGCAGCTAAGAATGTATCAAAACAATTCCACTGATAACATACATCCTTTGTGAATAAGGAAATACTTCTTATTACATGTAATGTAGACACTTTTTCACGTTCTCACAAATAAAATGAGAGAAAAATGTATAACAGAAGGAGCAAAGTCATTTTTCACAGGAAGTCTCCTGGTACAAAACAGCACATGTAAATTGCATTGGCCAAGAATCGTAGTTGGTAAAAAGAAAGAAATGTAGCACTGACCAATCAATTCACATGCTTTCCAAAGTTGTTTGATGCAACTACCCAAACTAAATGTCTATTGGATATAAAGGGGTGAAGGCAAAGTTTAAAGAGAAGCTATTTTGTTCAAAGCACTGTTGAACTATCAATTTTTAGAAGGTCTCAATTTAAACACCTTGAACATTCAGCCATAACAGCCAAGAAACTGGCCAAATATAACATTGACGTGCATTGGCCGGGAATCGGACCCGGGTCTCCCGCATGGCAGGCGAGAATTCTACCACTGACCCACCAATGCTTGCAAGAGCTGCAGCGATTCTACATATGGTCCTGCATATGGTTCTTTATAAGGTTCTGCCTATGGTTCTGAACATGATTCTGCATACAGTTGTCAGAGTTTTAAACTTAGGGTTATTGCTCAAGGCTTCATTCAGGATTCAGGCATCCACATTAAATCAACCTTGCAATCCAATGCTAAAAAGCAGCTAAGAATGTATCAAAACAATTCCCCTGATAACATACACTCTTTGTGCATAAGGAAATACTTCTTATTACATGTAATGTAGACACTTTTTCACGTTCTCACAAATATAATGAGAGAAAAATGTATAACAGAAGGAGTAAAGTCATTTTTCACAGGAAGTCTCTTGGTACAAACCAGCACATGTAAATTGCATTGGCCATTAATCGTAGCTGGTAAAAAGAAAGAAATGTAGCACTGACCAATCAATTCACATGCTTTCCAAAGTTGTTTGATGCAACTACACAAACTAAATGTCTATTGGATATAAAGGGGTGAAGGCAAAGTTTAAAGAGAACCTTTCTTTTCAAAGCACTGTTGAACTATCAATTTTAGAACGTCTCAATTTAAACACCTTGATCATTCAGCCATAACAGCCAAGAACCTGGCCAAATATAACATTTACGTGCATTGGCCGGGATTCGGACACGGGTGTCCCGCGTGGCAAGTAAGAATTCTACCACTGAACCACCAATACTTACATGTTCTACAGCGGTTCTACATATGGTCCTGCATATGGTTCTTTATAAGTTTCTGCACATGGTTCTGAACATGGTTCTGCATACAGTTGTCAGAGTTTTAAATTAGGGTTATTGCTCAAGGCTTCATTCAGGATTCAGGCATCCATATTAATAGTAAATCAACCTTGCAATCCAATGCTAAAAAGCAGCTAAGAATGTATCAAAACAATTCCCCTGATAACATACATCCTTTGTGCATAAGGAAATACTTCTTATTACATGTAATGTAGAAACTTTTTCAGAAAACATCATCTCACAAATATAATGAGATAAAAATGTATAACAGAAGGAGCAAAGTCATTTTTAACAGGAAGTCTCCTTGTAAAAACCAGCACATGTAAATTGCATTGGCCATGAATCGTAGCTGGTAAAAAGAAAGAAATGTAGCACTGACCAATCAATTCACATGCTTTCCAAAGTTGTTTGATGCAACTATCCAAACTAAATGTCTATTGGTTATAAAGGGGTGAAGGCAAAGTTTAAAGAGAAGCTATTTTGTGCAAAGCTCTGTTGAACTATCAATTTTTAGAACGTCTCAATTTAAACACCTTAAACATTCAGCCATAACAGCCAAGAACCTGGCCAAATATAACATTTACGTGCATTGGCCAGGAATCGGCCCCGGGTCTCCCGCGTAGCAGGCGAGAATTCTACCACTGAACCACCAATGCTTGCAAGAGCTGCAGCGGTTCTACATATGGTCCTGCATATGGTTCTTTATAAGGTTCTGCCTATGGTTCTGAACATGGTTCTGCATACAGTTGTCAGAGTTTTAAACTTAGGGTTATTGCTCAAGGCTTCATTCAGGATTCAGGCATCCACATTAATAGTAAATCAACCTTGCAATCCAATGCTAAAAAGCAGCAAAGAATGTATCAAAACAATTCCCCTGATTACATACATCCTTTGTGCATAAGGAAATACTTCTTATTACATGTAATGTAGACACTTTTTCAGAAAACATCATCTCACATATATAATGAGAGAAAAATGTATAACAGAAGGAGCAAAGTCATTTTTCACAGGAAGTCTCTTGGTACAAACCAGCACATGTAAATTGCATTGGCCATGAATCATAGCTGGTAAAAAGAAAGAAATGTAGCATTGACCAATCAATTCACATGCTTTCCAAAGTTGTTTGATGCAACTACCCAAACTAAATGTCTATTGGATATAAAGGGGTGAAGGCAAAGTTTAAAGAGAAGCTATTTTGTGCAAAGAACTGTTGAACTATCAATTTTTAGAACGTCTCAATTTAAACACCTTGAACATTCAGCCATAACAGCCAAGAACCTGGCCAAATATAACATTTACGTGAATTGGCCGGGAATCGGACCCAGGTCTCCCACGCGGCAGGCGAGAATTCTACCACTGAACCACCAATGCTTCCAACTTCAGCAGCCGTTCTACATATGGTCCTGCATATGGTTCTTTATAAGGTTCTGCCTATGGTTCTGAACATGGTTCTGCATACAGTTGTCAGAGTTATGAAATTAGGGTTATTGCTCAAGGCTTCATTCAGGATTCAGGCATCCATATTAAATCAACCTTGCAATCCAATGCTAAAAGCAGCTAAGAATGTATCAAAACAATTCCCCTGATAACATACATCCTTTGTGCATAAGGAAATACTTTGTATTACATGTAATGTAGACACTTTTTCACGTTCTCACAAATATAATGAGAGAAAAATGTATAACAGAAGGAGCAAAGTCATTTTTCACAGGAAGTCTCCTGGTACAAACCAGCACATATAAATTGCATTGGCCAAGAATTGTAGCTGGTAAAAAGAAAGAAATGTAGCACTGACCAATCAATTCACATGCTTTCCAAAGTTGTTTGATGCAACTACCCAAACTAAATGTCTATTGGATATAAAGGGGGGAAGGTAAAGTTTAAAGAGAACCTTTCTTTTCAAAGCACTGTTGAACTATCAATTTTAGAACGTCTCAATTTAAACACCTTGAACATTCAGCCATAACAGCCAATAACCTGGCCAAATATAACATTTACATGCATTGGCCGGGAATCAAACCCGGGTCTCCCGCGTGGCAGGCGAGAATTCTACCACTGAACCACCAATGCTTACAAGTTCTGCAGTGGTTCTACATATGGTCCTGCATATGGTTCTTCATACAGTTGTCAGAGTTTTAAATTAGGGTTATTGCTCAAGGCTTCATTCAGGATTCAGGCATTCACATTAATAGTAAATCAACCTTGCAATCCAATGCTAAAAAGCAGCTAAGAATGTATCAAAACAATTCCCCTGATAACATACATCCTTTGTGCATAAGGAAATACTTCTTATTACATGTAATGTAGACACTTTTTCAGAAAACATCATCTCACAAATATAATGAGAGAAAAATGTATAACAGAAGGATCAAAGTCATTTTTCACAGGAAGTCTCCTGGTAAAAACCAGCACATGTAAATTGCATTGGCCATGAATCGTAGCTGGTAAAAAGAAAGAAATGTAGCACTGACCAATCAATTCACATGCTTTCTAAAGTTGTTTGATGCAACTACCCAAACTAAATGTCTATTGGATATAAAGGGGTGAAGGCAAAGTTTAAAGAGAAGCTATTTTGTACAAAGCACTGTTGAACTATCAATTTTTAGAACGTCTCAATTTAAACACCTTGAACATTCAGCCATAACAGCCAAGAACCTGGCCAAATATAACATTTACATGCATTGGCCGGGAATCGGACCCGGGTCTCCCGCTTGGAAGGCAAGAATTCCACCACTGAACCACCAATGCTTGCCAGTTCAGCAGCGGTTCTACATATGGTCCTGCATATGGTTGTTTATAATGTTCTGCCAATGGTTCTGAACATGGTTCTGCATACAGTTGTCAGAGTTTTAAAATTAGGGTTATTGCTCAAGGCTTCATTCAGGATTCAGGCATCCACATTAAATCAACCTTGCAATCCAATGCTAAAAAGCAGCTAAGAATGTATCAAAACAATTCCCCTGATAACATACATCCTTTGTGCATAAGGAAATACTTCTTATTACATGTTATGTAGACACTTTTTCACGTTCTCACAAATATAATGAGATAAAAATGTATAACAGAAGGAGCAAAGTCATTTTTCACAGGAAGTCTCCTGGTACAAACCAACACATGTAAATTGCATTGGCCAAGAATCGTAGCTGGTAAAAAGAAAGAAATGTAGCACTGACCAATCAATTCACATGCTTTCCAAAGTTGTTTGATGCAACTACCCAAACTAAATGTCTATTGGATATAAAGGGGTGAAGGCAAAGTTTAAAGAGAAGCTATTTTGTGCAAAGAACTGTTGAACTATCAAATTTTAGAATGTCTCAATTTAAACACCTTGAACATTCAGCCATAACAGCCAAGAACCTGGCCAAATATAACATTTACGTGCATTGGCCAGGAATCGGACAAAGGTCTCCCGCGTGGCAGGTGAGAATTCTAGCACTGAACCACCAATGCTTACAAATTCAGCAGCGGTTCTACATATGGTCCTGCATATGTTTCTTTATAAGGTTCTGAACATGATTCTGCATACAGTTGTCAGAGTTTTAAATTAGGGTTATTGCTCAAGGCTTCATTCAGGATTCAGGCATCCACATTAAATCAACCTTGCAATCCAATGCTAAAAAGCAGCTAAGAATGTATCAAAACAATTCCACTGATAACATACATCCTTTGTGAATAAGGAAATACTTCTTATTACATGTAATGTAGACACTTTTTCACGTTCTCACAAATAAAATGAGAGAAAAATGTATAACAGAAGGAGCAAAGTCATTTTTCACAGGAAGTCTCCTGGTACAAAACAGCACATGTAAATTGCATTGGCCAAGAATCGTAGTTGGTAAAAAGAAAGAAATGTAGCACTGACCAATCAATTCACATGCTTTCCAAAGTTGTTTGATGCAACTACCCAAACTAAATGTCTATTGGATATAAAGGGGTGAAGGCAAAGTTTAAAGAGAAGCTATTTTGTTCAAAGCACTGTTGAACTATCAATTTTTAGAAGGTCTCAATTTAAACACCTTGAACATTCAGCCATAACAGCCAAGAAACTGGCCAAATATAACATTGACGTGCATTGGCCGGGAATCGGACCCGGGTCTCCCGCATGGCAGGCGAGAATTCTACCACTGACCCACCAATGCTTGCAAGAGCTGCAGCGATTCTACATATGGTCCTGCATATGGTTCTTTATAAGGTTCTGCCTATGGTTCTGAACATGATTCTGCATACAGTTGTCAGAGTTTTAAACTTAGGGTTATTGCTCAAGGCTTCATTCAGGATTCAGGCATCCACATTAAATCAACCTTGCAATCCAATGCTAAAAAGCAGCTAAGAATGTATCAAAACAATTCCCCTGATAACATACACTCTTTGTGCATAAGGAAATACTTCTTATTACATGTAATGTAGACACTTTTTCACGTTCTCACAAATATAATGAGAGAAAAATGTATAACAGAAGGAGTAAAGTCATTTTTCACAGGAAGTCTCTTGGTACAAACCAGCACATGTAAATTGCATTGGCCATTAATCGTAGCTGGTAAAAAGAAAGAAATGTAGCACTGACCAATCAATTCACATGCTTTCCAAAGTTGTTTGATGCAACTACACAAACTAAATGTCTATTGGATATAAAGGGGTGAAGGCAAAGTTTAAAGAGAACCTTTCTTTTCAAAGCACTGTTGAACTATCAATTTTAGAACGTCTCAATTTAAACACCTTGATCATTCAGCCATAACAGCCAAGAACCTGGCCAAATATAACATTTACGTGCATTGGCCGGGATTCGGACACGGGTGTCCCGCGTGGCAAGTAAGAATTCTACCACTGAACCACCAATACTTACATGTTCTACAGCGGTTCTACATATGGTCCTGCATATGGTTCTTTATAAGTTTCTGCACATGGTTCTGAACATGGTTCTGCATACAGTTGTCAGAGTTTTAAATTAGGGTTATTGCTCAAGGCTTCATTCAGGATTCAGGCATCCATATTAATAGTAAATCAACCTTGCAATGCAATGCTAAAAAGCAGCTAAGAATGTATCAAAACAATTCCCCTGATAACATACATCCTTTGTGCATAAGGAAATACTTCTTATTACATGTAATGTAGACACTTTTTCAGAAAACATAATCTCACAAATATAATGAGATAAAAATGTATAACAGAAGGAGCAAAGTCATTTTTAACAGGAAGTCTCCTTGTAAAAACCAGCACATGTAAATTGCATTGGCCTTGAATCGTAGCTGGTAAAAAGAAAGAAATGTAGCACTGACCAATCAATTCACATGCTTTCCAAAGTTGTTTGATGCAACTATCCAAACTAAATGTCTATTGGATATAAAGGGGTGAAGGCAAAGTTTAAAGAGAACCTTTCTTTTCAAAGCACTGTTGAACTATCAATTTTAGAACGTCTCAATTTAAACACCTTGATCATTCAGCCATAACAGCCAAGAACCTGGCCAAATATAACATTTACGTGCATTGGCCGGGATTCGGACACGGGTGTCCCGCGTGGCAAGTAAGAATTCTACTACTGAACCACCAATACTTACATGTTCTACAGCGGTTCTACATATGGTCCTGCATATGGTTCTTTATAAGTTTCTGCACATGGTTCTGAACATGGTTCTGCATACAGTTGTCAGAGTTTTAAATTAGGGTTATTGCTCAAGGCTTCATTCAGGATTCAGGCATCCATATTAATAGTAAATCAACCTTGCAATGCAATGCTAAAAAGCAGCTAAGAATGTATCAAAACAATTCCCCTGATAACATACATCCTTTGTGCATAAGGAAATACTTCTTATTACATGTAATGTAGACACTTTTTCAGAAAACATAATCTCACAAATATAATGAGATAAAAATGTATAACAGAAGGAGCAAAGTCATTTTTAACAGGAAGTCTCCTTGTAAAAACCAGCACATGTAAATTGCATTGGCCTTGAATCGTAGCTGGTAAAAAGAAAGAAATGTAGCACTGACCAATCAATTCACATGCTTTCCAAAGTTGTTTGATGCAACTATCCAAACTAAATGTCTATTGGATATAAAGGGGTGAAGGCAAAGTTTAAAGAGAAGCTATTTTGTGCAAAGCACTGTTGAACTATCAATTTTTAGAACGTCTCAATTTAAACACCTTGAACATTCAGCCATAACAGCCAAGAACCTGGCCAAATATAACATTTACGTGCATTGGCCCCAAGTATCCCATGTGGCAGGCGAGAATTCTACCACTGAACCACCAATGCTTACAAGTTCTGCAGTGGTTCTACATATGGTCCTGCATATGGTTCTTTATAAGGTTCTGCACATGGTTCTGCATACAGTTGTCAGAGTTTTAAATTAGGGTTATTGCTCAAGGCTTCATTCAGGATTCAGGCATTCACATTAATAGTAAATCAACCTTGCAATCCAATGCTAAAAAGCAGCTAAGAATGTATCAAAACAATTCCCCTGATAACATACATCCTTTGTGCATAAGGAAATACTTCTTATTACATGTAATGTAGACACTTTTTCAGAAAACATCATCTCACAAATATAATGAGAGAAAAATGTATAACAGAAGGTGCAAAGTCATTTTTCACAGGAAGTCTCCTGGTAAAAACCAGCACATGTAAATTGCATTGGCCATGAATCGTAGCTGGTAAAAAGAAAGAAATGTAGCACTGACCAATCAATTCACATGCTTTCTAAAGTTGTTTGATGCAACTACCCAAACTAAATGTCTATTGGATATAAAGGGGTGAAGGCAAAGTTTAAAGAGAAGCTATTTTGTACAAAGCACTGTTGAACTATCAATTTTTAGAACGTCTCAATTTAAACACCTTGAACATTCAGCCATAACAGCCAAGAACCTGGCCAAATATAACATTTACATGCATTGGCCGGGAATCGGACCCGGGTCTCCCGCTTGGAAGGCAAGAATTCTACCACTGAATCACCAATGCTTGCCAGTTCAGCAGCGGTTCTACATATGGTCCTGCATATGGTTGTTTATAATGTTCTGCCAATGGTTCTGAACATGGTTCTGCATACAGTTGTCAGAGTTTTAAAATTAGGGTTATTGCTCAAGGCTTCATTCAGGATTCAGGCATCCACATTAAATCAACCTTGCAATCCAATGCTAAAAAGCAGCTAAGAATGTATCAAAACAATTCCCCCGATAACATACATCCTTTGTGCATAAGGAAATACTTCTTATTACATGTTATGTAGACACTTTTTCACGTTCTCACAAATATAATGAGATAAAAATGTATAACAGAAGGAGCAAAGTCATTTTTCACAGGAAGTCTCCTGGTACAAACCAACACATGTAAATTGCATTGGCCAAGAATCGTAGCTGGTAAAAAGAAAGAAATGTAGCACTGACCAATCAATTCACATGCTTTCCAAAGTTGTTTGATGCAACTACCCAAACTAAATGTCTATTGGATATAAAGGGGTGAAGGCAAAGTTTAAAGAGAAGCTATTTTGTGCAAAGAACTGTTGAACTATCAAATTTTAGAATGTCTCAATTTAAACACCTTGAACATTCAGCCATAACAGCCAAGAACCTGGCCAAATATAACATTTACGTGCATTGGCCAGGAATCGGACAAAGGTCTCCCGCGTGGCAGGTGAGAATTCTAGCACTGAACCACCAATGCTTACAAATTCAGCAGCGGTTCTACATATGGTCCTGCATATGTTTCTTTATAAGGTTCTGAACATGATTCTGCATACAGTTGTCAGAGTTTTAAATTAGGGTTATTGCTCAAGGCTTCATTCAGGATTCAGGCATCCACATTAAATCAACCTTGCAATCCAATGCTAAAAAGCAGCTAAGAATGTATCAAAACAATTCCACTGATAACATACATCCTTTGTGAATAAGGAAATACTTCTTATTACATGTAATGTAGACACTTTTTCACGTTCTCACAAATAAAATGAGAGAAAAATGTATAACAGAAGGAGCAAAGTCATTTTTCACAGGAAGTCTCCTGGTACAAAACAGCACATGTAAATTGCATTGGCCAAGAATCGTAGTTGGTAAAAAGAAAGAAATGTAGCACTGACCAATCAATTCACATGCTTTCCAAAGTTGTTTGATGCAACTACCCAAACTAAATGTCTATTGGATATAAAGGGGTGAAGGCAAAGTTTAAAGAGAAGCTATTTTGTTCAAAGCACTGTTGAACTATCAATTTTTAGAAGGTCTCAATTTAAACACCTTGAACATTCAGCCATAACAGCCAAGAAACTGGCCAAATATAACATTGACGTGCATTGGCCGGGAATCGGACCCGGGTCTCCCGCATGGCAGGCGAGAATTCTACCACTGACCCACCAATGCTTGCAAGAGCTGCAGCGATTCTACATATGGTCCTGCATATGGTTCTTTATAAGGTTCTGCCTATGGTTCTGAACATGATTCTGCATACAGTTGTCAGAGTTTTAAACTTAGGGTTATTGCTCAAGGCTTCATTCAGGATTCAGGCATCCACATTAAATCAACCTTGCAATCCAATGCTAAAAAGCAGCTAAGAATGTATCAAAACAATTCCCCTGATAACATACACTCTTTGTGCATAAGGAAATACTTCTTATTACATGTAATGTAGACACTTTTTCACGTTCTCACAAATATAATGAGAGAAAAATGTATAACAGAAGGAGCAAAGTCATTTTTCACAGGAAGTCTCTTGGTACAAACCAGCACATGTAAATTGCATTGGCCATTAATCGTAGCTGGTAAAAAGAAAGAAATGTAGCACTGACCAATCAATTCACATGCTTTCCAAAGTTGTTTGATGCAACTACCCAAACTAAATATCTATTGGATATAAAGGGGTGAAGGCAAAGTTTAAAGAGAAGCTATTTGTGCAAAGAACTGTTGAACTATCAATTTTTAGAACGTCTCAATTTAAACACCTTGAACATTCAGCCATAACAGCCAAGAAACTGGCCAAATATAACATTTACGTGCATTGGCCGGGAATCGGACCCCGGTCTCCCGCACGGCAGGCGAGAATTCTACCACTGAACCACCAATGCTTGCAAGATCTGTGGCGGTCCTACATATGGTCCTGCATATGGTTCTTTATAAGGTTCTGAACATGGTTCTGCATACAGTTGTCAGAGTTTTAAACTTAGGGTTATTGCTCAAGGCTTCAATCAGGATTCAGGCATCCACATTAAATCAACCTTGCAATCCAATGCTAAAAAGCAGCTAAGAATGTATCAAAACAATTCCACTGATAACATACATCCTTTGTGCATAAGGAAATACTTCTTATTACATGTAATGTAGACACTTTTTCACGTTCTCACGAATATAATGAGACAAAAATGTATAACAGAAGGAGCAAAGTCATTTTTCACAGGAAGTCTCTTGGTACAAACCAGCACATGTAAAATGCATTGGCCATGAATCGTAGCTGCTAAAAAGAAAGAAATGTAGCACTGACCAATCAATTCACATGCTTTCCAAAGTTGTTTGATGCAACTACCCAAACTAAATATCTATTGGATATAAAGGGGTGAAGGCAAAGTTTAAAGAGAAGCTATTTTGTGCAAAGAACTGTTGAACTATAAATTTTTAGAACGTCTCAATTTAAACACCTTGAACATTCAGCCATAACAGCCAAGAACCTGGCCAAACATAACATTAACGTGCATTGGCCAGGAATCGGAACCGGGTCTCCCGCGTGGGAGGCGAGAATTCTACCACTGAACCACCAATGCTTGCAAGTTCAGCAGCGGTTCTACATATGGCCCTGCATATGGTTCTTTATAAGGTTCTGCACATGGTTCTGAACATGGTTCTTCATACAGTTGTCAGAGTTTTAAATTAGGGTTATTGCTCAAGGCTTCATTCAGGATTCAGGCATCCACATTAATAGTAAATCAACCTTGCAATCCAATGCTAAAAAGCAGCTAAGAATGTATCAAAACAATTCCCCTGATAACATACATCCTTTGCGCATAAGGAAATACTTCTTATTACATGTAATGTAGACACTTTTTCAGAAAACATCATCTCACAAACAGAGAAAAATGTATAACAGAAGGAGCAAAGTCATTTTTCACAGGATTTCTCCTGGTACAAAACAGCACTTGTAAATTGCATTGGCCAAGAATCGTAGTTGGTAAAAAGAAAGAAATGTAGCACTGACCAATCAATTCACATGCTTTCCAAAGTTGTTTGATGCAACTACCCAAACTAAATGTCTATTGGATATAAAGGGGTGAAGGCAAAGTTTAAAGAGAAGCTATTTTGTTCAAAGCACTGTTGAACTATTAATTTTTAGAAGGTCTCAATTTAAACACCTTGAACATTCAGCCATAACAGCCAAGAAACTGGCCAAATATAACATTGACGTGCATTGGCCAGGAATCGGCCCCGGGTCTCCCGCGTAGCAGGCGAGAATTCTACCACTGAACCACCAATGCTTGCAAGAGCTGCAGCGGTTCTACATATGGTCCTGCATATGGTTCTTTATAAGGTTCTGCCTATGGTTCTGAACATGGTTCTGCATACAGTTGTCAGAGTTTTAAACTTAGAGTTATTGCTCAAGGCTTCATTCAGGATTCAGGCATCCACATTAAATCAACCTTGCAATCCAATGCTAAAAAGCAGCTAAGAATGTATCAAAACAATTCCCCTGATAACATACATTCTTTGTGCATAAGGAAATACTTCTTATTACATGTAATGTAGACACTTTTTCACGTTCTCACAAATATAATGAGAGAAAAATGTATAACAGAAGGAGCAAAGTCATTTTTCACAGGAAGTCTCTTAGTACAAACCAGCACATGTAAAATGCATTGGCCATGAATCGTAGCTGCTAAAAAGAAAGAAATGTAGCACTGACCAATCAATTCACATGCTTTCCAAAGTTGTTTGATGCAACTACCCAAACTAAATGTCTATTGGATATAAAGGGGTGAAGGCAAAGTTTAAAGAGAAGCTATTTTGTGCAAAGAACTGTTGAACTATACATTTTTAGAACGTCTCAATTTAAACACCTTGAACATTCAGCCATAACAGCCAAGAACCTGGCCAAATATAACAATGATGTGCATTGGCCGGGAATCGGACCCAGGTCTCCCGCGTGGGAGGCGAGAATTCTACCACTGAACCACCAATGCTTGCAAGTTCAGCAGCGGTTCTACATATGGTCCTGCATATGGTTCTTTATAAGGTTCAGCACATGGTTCTGAACATGGTTCTTCATACAGTTGTCAGAGTTTTAAATTAGGGTTATTGCTCAAGGCTTCATTCAGGATTCAGGCATCCACATTAATAGTAAATCAACCTTGCAATCCAATGCTAAAAAGCAGCAAAGAATGTATCAAAACAATTCCCCTGATTACATACATCCTTTGTGCATAAGGAAATACTTCTTATTACATGTAATGTAGACACTTTTTCAGAAAACATCATCTCACATATATAATGAGAGAAAAATGTATAACAGAAGGAGCAAAGTCATTTTTCACAGGAAGTCTCTTGGTACAAACCAGCACATGTAAATTGCATTGGCCATGAAACGTAGCTGGTAAAAAGAAAGAAATGTAGCACTGACCAATCAATTCACATGCTTTCCAAAGTTGTTTGATGCAACTACCCAAACTAAATGTCTATTGGATATAAAGGGGTGAAGGCAAAGTTTAAAGAGAAGCTATTTTGTGCAAAGAACTGTTGAACTATCAATTTTTAGAACGTCTCAATTTAAACACCTTGAACATTCAGCCATAACAGCCAAGAACCTGGCCAAATATAACATTTACGTGAATTGGCCGGGAATTGGACCCAGGTCTCCCACGCGGCAGGCGAGAATTCTACCACTGAACCACCAATGCTTCCAACTTCAGCAGCGGTTCTACATATGGTCCTGCATATGGTTGTTTATAATGTTCTGCCAATGGTTCTGAACATGGTTCTGCATACAGTTGTCAGAGTTTTAAAATTAGGGTTATTGCTCAAGGCTTCATTCAGGATTCAGGCATCCACATTAAATCAACCTTGCAATCCAATGCTATAAAGCAGCTAAGAATGTATCAAAACAATTCCCCTGAAAACATACATCCTTTGTGCATAAGGAAATACTCCGTATTACATGTAATGTAGACACTTTTTCACGTTCTCACAAATATAATGAGAGAAAAATATATAACAGAAGGAGCAAAGTCATTTTTCAGAGGAAGTCTCCTGGTACAAACCAGCACATGTAAATCGCATTGGCCAAGAATCGTAGCTGGTAAAAATAAAGAAATGTAGCACTGACCAATCAATTCACATGCTTTCCAAAGTTGTTTGATGCAACTACACAAACTAAATGTCTATTGGATATAAAGGGGTGAAGGCAAAGTTTAAAGAGAACCTTTCTTTTCAAAGCACTGTTGAACTATCAATTTTAGAACGTCTCAATTTAAACACCTTGATCATTCAGCCATAACAGCCAAGAACCTGGCCAAATATAACATTTACGTGCATTGGCCGGGATTTGGACACGGGTGTCCCGCATGGCAAGTAAGAATTCTACCACTGAACCACCAATACTTACATGTTCTACAGCGGTTCTACATATGGTCCTGCATATGGTTCTTTATAAGTTTCTGCACATGGTTCTGAACATGGTTCTGCATACAGTTGTCAGAGTTTTAAATTAGGGTTATTGCTCAAGGCTTCATTCAGGATTCAGGCATCCATATTAATAGTAAATCAACCTTGCAATGCAATGCTAAAAAGCAGCTAAGAATGTATCAAAACAATTCCCCTGATAACATACATCCTTTGTGCATAAGGAAATACTTCTTATTACATGTAATGTAGACACTTTTTCAGAAAACATAATCTCACAAATATAATGAGATAAAAATGTATAACAGAAGGAGCAAAGTCATTTTTAACAGGAAGTCTCCTTGTAAAAACCAGCACATGTAAATTGCATTGGCCTTGAATCGTAGCTGGTAAAAAGAAAGAAATGTAGCACTGACCAATCAATTCACATGCTTTCCAAAGTTGTTTGATGCAACTATCCAAACTAAATGTCTATTGGATATAAAGGGGTGAAGGCAAAGTTTAAAGAGAAGCTATTTTGTGCAAAGCACTGTTGAACTATCAATTTTTAGAACGTCTCAATTTAAACACCTTGAACATTCAGCCATAACAGCCAAGAACCTGGCCAAATATAACATTTACGTGCATTGGCCCCAAGTATCCCATGTGGCAGGCGAGAATTCTACCACTGAACCACCAATGCTTACAAGTTCTGCAGTGGTTCTACATATGGTCCTGCATATGGTTCTTTATAAGGTTCTGCACATGGTTCTGCATACAGTTGTCAGAGTTTTAAATTAGGGTTATTGCTCAAGGCTTCATTCAGGATTCAGGCATTCACATTAATAGTAAATCAACCTTGCAATCCAATGCTAAAAAGCAGCTAAGAATGTATCAAAACAATTCCCCTGATAACATACATCCTTTGTGCATAAGGAAATACTTCTTATTACATGTAATGTAGACACTTTTTCAGAAAACATCATCTCACAAATATAATGAGAGAAAAATGTATAACAGAAGGAGCAAAGTCATTTTTCACAGGAAGTCTCCTGGTAAAAACCAGCACATGTAAATTGCATTGGCCATGAATCGTAGCTGGTAAAAAGAAAGAAATGTAGCACTGACCAATCAATTCACATGCTTTCTAAAGTTGTTTGATGCAACTACCCAAACTAAATGTCTATTGGATATAAAGGGGTGAAGGCAAAGTTTAAAGAGAAGCTATTTTGTGCAAAGCACTGTTGAACTATGAATTTTTAGAACGTCTCAATTTAAACACCTTGAACATTCAGCCATAACAGCCAAGAAACTGGCCAAATATAACATTTATGTGCATTGGCCGGTAATGGGACCCGGGTCTCCCGCGTGGCAGGCGAGAATTCTACCACTGAACCACCAATGCTTGCAAGATCTGCAGTGGTTCTACATATGGTCCTGCATATGGTTCTTTATAAGGTTCTGTCTATGGTTCTGCATACAGTTGTCAGAGTTTTAAACTTAGGGTTATTGCTCAAGGCTTCATTCAGGATTCAGGCATCCACATTAAATCAACCTTGAAATCCAATGCTAAAAAGCAGCTAAGAATGTATCAAAACAATTTCACTGATAACATACATCTTTTGTGCATAAGGAAATACTTCTTATTATATGTAATGTAGACACTTTTTCACGTTCTCACAAATAAAATGAGAGAAAAATGTATAACAGAAGGAGCAAAGTCATTTTTCACAGGAAGTCTCCTGGTACAAAACAGCACATGTAAATTGCATTGGCCAAGAATCGTAGTTGGTAAAAAGAAAGAAATGTAGCACTGACCAATCAATTCACATGCTTTCCAAAGTTGTTTGATGCAACTACCCAAACTAAATGTCTATTGGATATAAAGGGGTGAAGGCAAAGTTTAAAGAGAAGCTATTTTGTTCAAAGCACTGTTGAACTATCAATTTTTAGAAGGTCTCAATTTAAACACCTTGAACATTCAGCCATAACAGCCAAGAAACTGGCCAAATATAACATTGACGTGCATTGGCCGGTAATGGGACCCGGGTCTCCCGCGTGGCAGGCGAGAATTCTACCACTGAACCACCAATGCTTGCAAGATCTGCAGGTGTTCTACATATGGTCCTGCATATGGTTCTTTATAAGGTTCTGCCTATGGTTCTGAACATGGTTCTGCATACAGTTGTCAGAGTTTTAAACTTAGGGTTATTGCTCAAGGCTTCATTCAGGATTCAGGCATCCACATTAAATAAACCTTGCAATCCATTGCTAAAAAGCAGCTAAGAATGTATCAAAACAATTCCCCTGATAACATACATTCTTTGTGCATAAGGAAATACTTCTTATTACATGTAATGTAGACACTTTTTCACGTTCTCAAAAATATAATGAGAGAAAAATGTATAACAGAAGGAGCAAAGTCATTTTTCACAGGAAGTCTCTTGGTACAAACCAGCACATGTAAATTGCATTGGCCATGAATCGTAGCTGGTAAAAAGAAAGAAATGTAGCACTGACCAATCAATTCACATGCTTTCCAAAGTTGTTTGATGCAACTACCCAAACTAAATGTCTATTGGATATAAAGGGGTGAAGGCAATGTTAAAAGAGAAGCTATTTGTGCAAAGAACTGTTGAACTATCAATTTTTAGAACGTCTCAATTTAAACACCTTGAACATTCAGCCATAACAGCCAAGAAACTGGCCAAATATAACATTTACGTGCATTGGCCGGGAATCGGACCCAGGTCTCCCGCACAGCAGGCGAGAATTCTACCACTGAACAACCAATGTTTGCAAGATCTGCGGCGGTTCTACATATGGTCCTGCATATGGTTCTTTATAAGGTTCTGCCTATGGTTCTGCATACAGTTGTCAGAGTTTTAAACTTAGGGTTATTGCTCAAGGCTTCATTCAGGATTTAGGCATCCACATTAAATCAACCTTGCAATCCAATGCTAAAAAGCAGCTAAGAATGTATCAAAACAATTCCCCTGATAACATACATTCTTTGTGCATAAGGAAATACTTCTTATTACATGTAATGTAGACACTTTTTCACGTTCTCACAAATATGAGAGAAAAATGTATAACAGAAGGAGCAAAGTCATTTTTCACAGGAAGTCTCTTGGTACAAACCAGCACATGTAAATTGCATTGGCCATGAATCGTAGCTGGTAAAAAGAAAGAAATGTAGCACTGACCAATCAATTCACATGCTTTCCAATGTTGTTTGATGCAACTACCCAAACTAAATGTCTATTGGATATAAAGGGGTGAAGGCAAAGTTTAAAGAGAAGCTATTTTGTGCAAAGAACTGTTGAACTATCAATTTTTAGAACGTCTCAATTTAAACACCTTGAACATTCAGCCATAACAGCCAAGAACCTGGCCAAATATAACATTTACGTGAATTGGCCGGGAATCGGACCGGGGTCTCCCGCATGGCAGGCGAGAATTCTACCACTGAACCACCAATACTTACATGTTCTACAGCGGTTCTACATATGGTCCTGCATATGGTTCTTTATAAGTTTCTGCACATGGTTCTGCATACAGTTGTCAGAGTTTTAAATTAGGGTTATTGCTCAAGGCTTCATTCAGGATTCAGGCATCCATATTAATAGTAAATCAACCTTGCAATGCAATGCTAAAAAGCAGCTAAGAATGTATCAAAACAATTCCCCTGATAACATACATCCTTTGTGCATAAGGAAATACTTCTTATTACATGTAATGTAGACACTTTTTCAGAAAACATAATCTCACAAATATAATGAGATAAAAATGTATAACAGAAGGAGCAAAGTCATTTTTAACAGGAAGTCTCCTTGTAAAAACCAGCACATGTAAATTGCATTGGCCTTGAATCGTAGCTGGTAAAAAGAAAGAAATGTAGCACTGACCAATCAATTCACATGCTTTCCAAAGTTGTTTGATGCAACTATCCAAACTAAATGTCTATTGGATATAAAGGGGTGAAGGCAAAGTTTAAAGAGAAGCTATTTTGTGCAAAGCACTGTTGAACTATCAATTTTTAGAATGTCTCAATTTAAACACCTTGAACATTCAGCCATAACAGCCAAGAACCTGGCCAAATATAACATTTACGTGCATTGGCCCCAAGTATCCCATGTGGCAGGCGAGAATTCTACCACTGAACCACCAATGCTTACAAGTTCTGCAGTGGTTCTACATATGGTCCTGCATATGGTTCTTTATAAGGTTCTGCACATGGTTCTGCATACAGTTGTCAGAGTTTTAAATTAGGGTTATTGCTCAAGGCTTCATTCAGGATTCAGGCATTCACATTAATAGTAAATCAACCTTGCAATCCAATGCTAAAAAGCAGCTAAGAATGTATCAAAACAATTCCCCTGATAACATACATCCTTTGTGCATAAGGAAATACTTCTTATTCCATGTAATGTAGACACTTTTTCAGAAAACATCATCTCACAAATATAATGAGAGAAAAATGTATAACAGAAGGAGCAAAGTCATTTTTCACAGGAAGTCTCCTGGTAAAAACCAGCACATGTAAATTGCATTGGCCATGAATCGTAGCTGGTAAAAAGAAAGAAATGTAGCACTGACCAATCAATTCACATGCTTTCTAAAGTTGTTTGATGCAACTACCCAAACTAAATGTCTATTGGATATAAAGGGGTGAAGGCAAAGTTTAAAGAGAAGCTATTTTGTACAAAGCACTGTTGAACTATCAATTTTTAGAACGTCTCAATTTAAACACCTTGAACATTCAGCCATAACAGCCAAGAACCTGGCCAAATATAACATTTACATGCATTGGCCGGGAATCGGACCCGGGTCTCCCGCTTGGAAGGCAAGAATTCTACCACTGAACCACCAATGCTTGCCAGTTCAGCAGCGGTTCTACATATGGTCCTGCATATGGTTGTTTATAATGTTCTGCCAATGGTTCTGAACATGGTTCTGCATACAGTTGTCAGAGTTTTAAAATTAGGGTTATTGCTCAAGGCTTCATTCAGGATTCAGGCATCCACATTAAATCAACCTTGCAATCCAATGCTATAAAGCAGCTAAGAATGTATCAAAACAATTCCCCTGATAACATACATCCTTTGTGCATAAGGAAATACTCCGTATTACATGTAATGTAGACACTTTTTCACGTTCTCACAAATATAATGAGAGAAAAATATATAACAGAAGGAGCAAAGTCATTTTTCAGAGGAAGTCTCCTGGTACAAACCAGCACATGTAAATCGCATTGGCCAAGAATCGTAGCTGGTAAAAATAAAGAAATGTAGCACTGACCAATCAATTCACATGCTTTCCAAAGTTGTTTGATGCAACTACACAAACTAAATGTCTATTGGATATAAAGGGGTGAAGGCAAAGTTTAAAGAGAACCTTTCTTTTCAAAGCACTGTTGAACTATCAATTTTAGAACGTCTCAATTTAAACACCTTGATCATTCAGCCATAACAGCCAAGAACCTGGCCAAATATAACATTTACGTGCATTGGCCGGGATTCGGACACGGGTGTCCCGCGTGGCAAGTAAGAATTCTACCACTGAACCACCAATACTTACATGTTCTACAGCGGTTCTACATATGGTCCTGCATATGGTTCTTTATAAGTTTCTGCACATGGTTCTGAACATGGTTCTGCATACAGTTGTCAGAGTTTTAAATTAGGGTTATTGCTCAAGGCTTCATTCAGGATTCAGGCATCCATATTAATAGTAAATCAACCTTGCAATGCAATGCTAAAAAGCAGCTAAGAATGTATCAAAACAATTCCCCTGATAACATACATCCTTTGTGCATAAGGAAATACTTCTTATTACATGTAATGTAGACACTTTTTCAGAAAACATAATCTCACAAATATAATGAGATAAAAATGTATAACAGAAGGAGCAAAGTCATTTTTAACAGGAAGTCTCCTTGTAAAAACCAGCACATGTAAATTGCATTGGCCTTGAATCGTAGCTGGTAAAAAGAAAGAAATGTAGCACTGACCAATCAATTCACATGCTTTCCAAAGTTGTTTGATGCAACTATCCAAACTAAATGTCTATTGGATATAAAGGGGTGAAGGCAAAGTTTAAAGAGAAGCTATTTTGTGCAAAGCACTGTTGAACTATCAATTTTTAGAACGTCTCAATTTAAACACCTTGAACATTCAGCCATAACAGCCAAGAACCTGGCCAAATATAACATTTAGGTGCATTGGCCCCAAGTATCCCATGTGGCAGGCGAGAATTCTACCACTGAACCACCAATGCTTACAAGTTCTGCAGTGGTTCTACATATGGTCCTGCATATGGTTCTTTATAAGGTTCTGCACATGGTTCTGCATACAGTTGTCAGAGTTTTAAATTAGGGTTATTGCTCAAGGCTTCATTCAGGATTCAGGCATTCACATTAATAGTAAATCAACCTTGCAATCCAATGCTAAAAAGCAGCTAAGAATGTATCAAAACAATTCCCCTGATAACATACATCCTTTGTGCATAAGGAAATACTTGTTATTACATGTAATGTAGACACTTTTTCAGAAAACATCATCTCACAAATATAATGAGAGAAAAATGTATAACAGAAGGAGCAAAGTCATTTTTCACAGGAAGTCTCCTGGTAAAAACCAGCACATGTAAATTGCATTGGCCATGAATCGTAGCTGGTAAAAAGAAAGAAATGTAGCACTGACCAATCAATTCACATGCTTTCTAAAGTTGTTTGATGCAACTACCCAAACTAAATGTCTATTGGATATAAAGGGGTGAAGGCAAAGTTTAAAGAGAAGCTATTTTGTGCAAAGCACTGTTGAACTATGAATTTTTAGAACGTCTCAATTTAAACACCTTGAACATTCAGCCATAACAGCCAAGAAACTGGCCAAATATAACATTTATGTGCATTGGCCGGTAATGGGACCCGGGTGTCCCGCGTGGCAAGTAAGAATTCTACCACTGAACAACCAATACTTACATGTTCTACAGCGGTTCTACATATGGTCCTGCATATGGTTCTTTATAAGTTTCTGCACATGGTTCTGAACATGGTTCTGCATACAGTTGTCAGAGTTTTAAATTAGGGTTATTGCTCAAGGCTTCATTCAGGATTCAGGCATCCATATTAATAGTAAATCAACCTTGCAATGCAATGCTAAAAAGCAGCTAAGAATGTATCAAAACAATTCCCCTGATAACATACATCCTTTGTGCATAAGGAAATACTTCTTATTACATGTAATGTAGACACTTTTTCAGAAAACATAATCTCTTAAATATAATGAGATAAAAATGTATAACAGAAGGAGCAAAGTCATTTTTAACAGGAAGTCTCCTTGTAAAAACCAGCACATGTAAATTGCATTGGCCTTGAATCGTAGCTGGTAAAAAGAAAGAAATGTAGCACTGACCAATCAATTCACATGCTTTCCAAAGTTGTTTGATGCAACTATCCAAACTAAATGTCTATTGGATATAAAGGGGTGAAGGCAAAGTTTAAAGAGAAGCTATTTTGTGCAAAGCACTGTTGAACTATCAATTTTTAGAACGTCTCAATTTAAACACCTTGAACATTCAGCCATAACAGCCAAGAACCTGGCCAAATATAACATTTACGTGAATTGGCCCCAAGTATCCCATGTGGCAGGCGAGAATTCTACCACTGAACCACCAATGCTTACAAGTTCTGCAGTGGTTCTACATATGGTCCTGCATATGGTTCTTTATAAGGTTCTGCACATGGTTCTGCATACAGTTGTCAGAGTTTTAAATTAGGGTTATTGCTCAAGGCTTCATTCAGGATTCAGGCATTCACATTAATAGTAAATCAACCTTGCAATCCAATGCTAAAAAGCAGCTAAGAATGTATCAAAACAATTCCCCTGATAACATACATCCTTTGTGCATAAGGAAATACTTCTTATTACATGTAATGTAGACACTTTTTCAGAAAACATCATCTCACAAATATAATGAGAGAAAAATGTATAACAGAAGGAGCAAAGTCATTTTTCACAGGAAGTCTCCTGGTAAAAACCAGCACATGTAAATTGCATTGGCCATGAATCGTAGCTGGTAAAAAGAAAGAAATGTAGCACTGACCAATCAATTCACATGCTTTCTAAAGTTGTTTGATGCAACTACCCAAACTAAATGTCTATTGGATATAAAGGGGTGAAGGCAAAGTTTAAAGAGAAGCTATTTTGTGCAAAGCACTGTTGAACTATGAATTTTTAGAACGTCTCAATTTAAACACCTTGAACATTCAGCCATAACAGCCAAGAAACTGGCCAAATATAACATTTATGTGCATTGGCCGGTAATGGGACCCGGGTCTCCCGCGTGGCAGGCGAGAATTCTACCACTGAACCACCAATGCTTGCAAGAGCTGCAGTGGTTCTACATATGGTCCTGCATATGGTTCTTTATAAGGTTCTGTCTATGGTTCTGCATACAGTTGTCAGAGTTTTAAACTTAGGGTTATTGCTCAAGGCTTCATTCAGGATTCAGGCATCCACATTAAATCAACCTTGAAATCCAATGCTAAAAAGCAGCTAAGAATGTATCAAAACAATTTCACTGATAACATACATCCTTTGTGCATAAGGAAATACTTCTTATTATATGTAATGTAGACACTTTTTCACGTTCTCACAAATAAAATGAGAGAAAAATGTATAACAGAAGGAGCAAAGTCATTTTTCACAGGAAGTCTCCTGGTACAAAACAGCACATGTAAATTGCATTGGCCAAGAATCGTAGTTGGTAAAAAGAAAGAAATGTAGCACTGACCAATCAATTCACATGCTTTCCAAAGTTGATTGATGCAACTACCCAAACTAAATGTCTATTGGATATAAAGGGGTGAAGGCAAAGTTTAAAGAGAAGCTATTTTGTTCAAAGCACTGTTGAACTATCAATTTTTAGAAGGTCTCAATTTAAACACCTTGAACATTCAGCCATAACAGCCAAGAAACTGGCCAAATATAACATTGACGTGCATTGGCCAATAATGGGACCCGGGTCTCCCGCGTGGCAGGCGAGAATTCTACCACTGAACCACCAATGCTTGCAAGATCTGCAGTGGTTCTACATATGGTCCTGCATATGGTTCTTTATAAGGTTCTGCCTATGGTTCTGAACATGGTTCTGCATACAGTTGTCAGAGTTTTAAACTTAGGGTTATTGCTCAAGGCTTCATTCAGGATTCAGGCATCCACATTAAATAAACCTTGCAATCCATTGCTAAAAAGCAGCTAAGAATGTATCAAAACAATTCCCCTGATAACATACATTCTTTGTGCATAAGGAAATACTTCTTATTACATGTAATGTAGACACTTTTTCACGTTCTCAAAAATATAATGAGAGAAAAATGTATAACAGAAGGAGCAAAGTCATTTTTCACAGGAAGTCTCTTGGTACAAACCAGCACATGTAAATTGCATTGGCCATGAATCGTAGCTGGTAAAAAGAAAGAAATGTAGCACTGACCAATCAATTCACATGCTTTCCAAAGTTGTTTGATGCAACTACCCAAACTAAATGTCTATTGGATATAAAGGGGTGAAGGCAATGTTAAAAGAGAAGCTATTTGTGCAAAGAACTGTTGAACTATCAATTTTTAGAACGTCTCAATTTAAACACCTTGAACATTCAGCCATAACAGCCAAGAAACTGGCCAAATATAACATTTACGTGCATTGGCCGGGAATCGGACCCAGGTCTCCCGCACAGCAGGTGAGAATTCTACCACTGAACAACCAATGTTTGCAAGATCTGCGGCGGTTCTACATATGGTCCTGCATATGGTTCTTTATAAGGTTCTGCCTATGGTTCTGCATACAGTTGTCAGAGTTTTAAACTTAGGGTTATTGCTCAAGGCTTCATTCAGGATTTAGGCATCCACATTAAATCAACCTTGCAATCCAATGCTAAAAAGCAGCTAAGAATGTATCAAAACAATTCCCCTGATAACATACATTCTTTGTGCATAAGGAAATACTTCTTATTACATGTAATGTAGACACTTTTTCACGTTCTCACAAATATGAGAGAAAAATGTATAACAGAAGGAGCAAAGTCATTTTTCACAGGAAGTCTCCTGGTACAAACCAGCACATGTAAATTGCATTGGCCATGAATCGTAGCTGGTAAAAAGAAAGAAATGTAGCACTGACCAATCAATTCACATGCTTTCCAATGTTGTTTGATGCAACTACCCAAACTAAATGTCTATTGGATATAAAGGGGTGAAGGCAAAGTTTAAAGAGAAGCTATTTTGTGCAAAGAACTGTTGAACTATCAATTTTTAGAACGTCTCAATTTAAACACCTTGAACATTCAGCCATAACAGCCAAGAACCTGGCCAAATATAACATTTACGTGAATTGGCCGGGAATCGGACCGGGGTCTCCCGCATGGCAGGCGAGAATTCTACCACTGAACCACCAATACTTACATGTTCTACAGCGGTTCTACATATGGTCCTGCATATGGTTCTTTATAAGTTTCTGCACATGGTTCTGAACATGGTTCTGCATACAGTTGTCAGAGTTTTAAATTAGGGTTATTGCTCAAGGCTTCATTCAGGATTCAGGCATCCATATTAATAGTAAATCAACCTTGCAATGCAATGCTAAAAAGCAGCTAAGAATGTATCAAAACAATTCCCCTGATAACATACATCCTTTGTGCATAAGGAAATACTTCTTATTACATGTAATGTAGACACTTTTTCAGAAAACATAATCTCACAAATATAATGAGATAAAAATGTATAACAGAAGGAGCAAAGTCATTTTTAACAGGAAGTCTCCTTGTAAAAACCAGCACATGTAAATTGCATTGGCCTTGAATCGTAGCTGGTAAAAAGAAAGAAATGTAGCACTGACCAATCAATTCACATGCTTTCCAAAGTTGTTTGATGCAACTATCCAAACTAAATGTCTATTGGATATAAAGGGGTGAAGGCAAAGTTTAAAGAGAAGCTATTTTGTGCAAAGCACTGTTGAACTATAAATTTTTAGAACGTCTCAATTTAAACACCTTGAACATTCAGCCATAACAGCCAAGAACCTGGCCAAATATAACATTTACGTGAATTGGCCCCAAGTATCCCATGTGGCAGGCGAGAATTCTACCACTGAACCACCAATGCTTACAAGTTCTGCAGTGGTTCTACATATGGTCCTGCATATGGTTCTTTATAAGGTTCTGCACATGGTTCTGCATACAGTTGTCAGAGTTTTAAATTAGGGTTATTGCTCAAGGCTTCATTCAGGATTCAGGCATTCACATTAATAGTAAATCAACCTTGCAATCCAATGCTAAAAAGCAGCTAAGAAAGTATCAAAACAATTCCCCTGATAACATACATCCTTTGTGCATAAGGAAATACTTCTTATTACATGTAATGTAGACACTTTTTCAGAAAACATCATCTCACAAATATAATGAGAGAAAAATGTATAACAGAAGGAGCAAAGTCATTTTTCACAGGAAGTCTCCTGGTAAAAACCAGCACATGTAAATTGCATTGGCCATGAATCGTAGCTGGTAAAAAGAAAGAAATGTAGCACTGACCAATCAATTCACATGCTTTCTAAAGTTGTTTGATGCAACTACCCAAACTAAATGTCTATTGGATATAAAGGGGTGAAGGCAAAGTTTAAAGAGAAGCTATTTTGTACAAAGCTCTGTTGAACTATCAATTTTTAGAACGTCTCAATTTAAACACCTTAAACATTCAGCCATAACAGCCAAGAACCTGGCCAAATATAACATTTACGTGCATTGGCCGGGATTCGGACACGGGTCTCCCGCGTGGCAGGGGAGAATTCTACCACTGAACCACCAATGCTTCCAAAATCTGCTGCGGTTCTACATACAGTCCTGCATATGGTTCTTTATAAGGTTCTGCACATTGTTCTGAACATGGTTCTGCATACAGTTGTCAGAGTTTTAAATTAGGGTTATTGCTCAAGGCTTCATTCAGGATTCAGGCATCCATATTAATAGTCAATCAACCTTGCAATCCAATGCTAAAAAGCAGCTAAGAATGTATCAAAACAATTCCCCTGATAACATACATCCTTTGTGCATAAGGGAATACTTCTTATTACATGTAATGTAGACACTTTTTCAGAAAACACGTTCTCACAAATAAAATGAGATAAAAATGTATAACAGAAGGAGCAAAGTCATTTTTCACAGGAAGTCTCCTGGTACAAAACAGCACATGTAAATTGCATTGGCCAAGAATCGTAGTTGGTAAAAAGAAAGAAATGTAGCACTGACCAATCAATTCACATGCTTTCCAAAGTTGTTTGATGCAACTACCCAAACTAAATGTCTATTGGATATAAAGGGGTGAAGGCAAAGTTTAAAGAGAAGTTATTTTGTTCAAAGCACTGTTGAACTATCAATTTTTAGAAGGTCTCAATTTAAAAACCTTGAAAATTCAGCCATAACAGCCAAGAAACTGGCCAAATATAACATTGACGTGCATTGGCCGGGAATCGGACCCGGGTCTCCCGCGTGGCAGGCGAGAATTCTACCACTGAACCACCAATATTGGAAGAGCTGCAGTGGTTCTACATATGGTCCTGCATATGGCTCTTTATAAGGTTATGCCTATGGTTCTGAACATGGTTCTGCATACAGTTGTCAGAGTTTTAAACTTAGGGTTATTGCTCAAGGCTTCATTCAGGATTCAGGCATCCACATTAAATCAACCTTGCAATCCAATGCTAAAAAGCAGCTAAGAATGTATCAAAACAATTCCCCTGATAACATACATCCTTTGTGCATAAGGAAATACTTCTTTTTACATGTAATGTAGACACTTTTTCACATTCTCACAAATATAATGAGAGAAAAATGTATAACAGAAGGAGCAAAGTAATTTTTCACAGGAAGTCTCCTGGTACAAACCAGCACATGTAAATTGCATTGGCCAAGAATCGTAGCTGGTAAAAAGAAAGAAATGTAGCACTGACCAATCAATTCACATGCTTTCCAAAGTTGTTTGATGCAACTACCCAAACTAAATGTCTATTGGATATAAAGGGGTGAAGGCAAAGTTTAAAGAGAAGCTATTTTGTGCAAAGAACTGTTGAACTATAAATTTTTAGAACGTCTCAATTTAAACACCTTGAACATTCAGCCATAACAGCCAAGAACCTGGCCAAACATAACATTGACGTGCATTGGCAGGGAATCGGCCCAGGTCTCCAGCATGGGAGGCGAGAATTCTACCACTGAACCACCAATGCTTGCAAGTTCAACAGCGGTTCTACATATGGTCCTGCATATGGTTCTTTATAAGGTTCTGCACATGGTTCTGAACATGGTTCTTCATACAGTTGTCAGAGTTTTAAATTAGGGTTATTGCTCAAGGCTTCATTCAGGATTCAGGCATGCACATTAAATCAACCTTGCAATCCAATGCTAAAAAGCAGCTAAGAATGTATCAAAACAATTCCCCTGATAACATACATCCTTTGTGCATAAGGAAAAACTTCTTATTACATGTAATGTAGACACTTTTTCACGTTCTCACAAATATAATGAGATAAAAATGTATAATAGAAGGAGCAAAGTTATTTTTCACAGGAAGTCCCCTGGTACAAACAAGCACATGTAAATTGCATTGGCCAAGAATCGTAGCTGGTAAAAAGAAAGAAATGTAGCACTGACCAATCAATTCACATGCTTTCCAAAGTTGTTTGATGCAACTATCCAAACTAAATGTCTATTGGATATAAAGGGGTGAAGGCAAAGTTTAAAGAGAAGCTATTTTGTGCAAAGCTCTGTTGAACTACCAATTTTTAGAACGTCTCAATTTAAACACCTTGAACATTCAGCCATAACAGCCAAGAACATGGCCAAATATAACATTTACGTGCATTGGGCGGGAATCGGACCCAGGTCTCTCGCTTGGAAGGTGAGAACTCTACCACTGAACCACCAATGCTTGCAAGCTCAGCAGCGGTTCTACATATGGTCCTGCATATGGTTCTTTATAAGGTTCTGCCAATGGTTCTGAACATGGTTCTGCATACAGTTGTCAGAGTTTTAAACTTAGGGTTATTGCTTAAGGCTTCATTCAGGATTCAGGCATCCACATTAAATCAACCTTGCAATCCAATGCTAAAAAGCAGCTAAGAATGTATCAAAACAATTCCCCTGATAACATACATCCTTTGTGCATAAGGAAATACTTCTTATTACATGTTATGTAGACACTTTTTCACGCTCTCACAAATATAAGGAGATAAAAATGTATAACAGAAGGAGCAAAGTCATTTTTCACAGGAAGTCTCCTGGTACAAAACAACACATGTAAATTGCATTGGCCAAGAATCGTAGCTGGTAAAAAGAAAGAAATGTAGCACTGACCAATCAATTCACATGCTTTCCAAAGTTGTTTGATGCAACTACACAAACTAAATGTCTATTGGATATAAAGGGGTGAAGGCAAAGTTTAAAGAGAACCTTTCTTTTCAAAGCACTGTTGAACTATCAATTTTAGAACGTCTCAATTTAAACACCTTGAACATTCAGCCATAACAGCCAAGAACCTGGCCAAATATAACATTTACGTGCATTGGCCGGGATTCGGACACGGGTCTCCCGCGTGGCAGGGGAGAATTCTACCACTGAACCACCAATGCTTCCAAAATCTGCTGCGGTTCTACATACAGTCCTGCATATGGTTCTTTATAATGTTCTGCACATTGTTCTGAACATGGTTCTGCATACAGTTGTCAGAGTTTTAAATTAGGGTTATTGCTCAAGGCTTCATTCAGGATTCAGGCATCCATATTAATAGTCAATCAACCTTGCAATCCAATGCTAAAAAGCAGCTAAGAATGTATCAAAACAATTCCCCTGATAACATACATCCTTTGTGCATAAGGGAATACTTCTTATTACATGTAATGTAGACACTTTTTCAGAAAACACGTTCTCACAAATAAAATGAGATAAAAATGTATAACAGAAGGAGCAAAGTCATTTTTCACAGGAAGTCTCCTGGTACAAAACAGCACATGTAAATTGCATTGGCCAAGAATCGTAGTTGGTAAAAAGAAAGAAATGTAGCACTGACCAATCAATTCACATGCTTTCCAAAGTTGTTTGATGCAACTACCCAAACTAAATGTCTATTGGATATAAAGGGGTGAAGGCAAAGTTTAAAGAGAAGTTATTTTGTTCAAAGCACTGTTGAACTATCAATTTTTAGAAGGTCTCAATTTAAAAACCTTGAAAATTCAGCCATAACAGCCAAGAAACTGGCCAAATATAACATTGACGTGCATTGGCCGGGAATCGGACCCGGGTCTCCCGCGTGGCAGGCGAGAATTCTACCACTGATCCACCAATATTGTAAGAGCTGCAGTGGTTCTACATATGGTCCTGCATATGGTTCTTTATAAGGTTATGCCTATGGTTCTGAACATGGTTCTGCATACAGTTGTCAGAGTTTTAAACTTAGGGTTATTGCTCAAGGCTTCATTCAGAATTCAGGCATCCACATTAAATCAACCTTGCAATCCAATGCTAAAAAGCAGCTAAGAATGTATCAAAACAATTCCCCTGATAACATACATCCTTTGTGCATAAGGAAATACTTCTTTTTACATGTAATGTAGACACTTTTTCACATTCTCACAAATATAATGAGAGAAAAATGTATAACAGAAGGAGCAAAGTAATTTTTCACAGGAAGTCTCCTGGTACAAACCAGCACATGTAAATTGCATTGGCCAAGAATCGTAGCTGGTAAAAAGAAAGAAATGTAGCACTGACCAATCAATTCACATGCTTTCCAAAGTTGTTTGATGCAACTACCCAAACTAAATGTCTATTGGATATAAAGGGGTGAAGGCAAAGTTTAAAGAGAAGCTATTTTGTGCAAAGAACTGTTGAACTATAAATTTTTAGAACGTCTCAATTTAAACACCTTGAACATTCAGCCATAACAGCCAAGAACCTGGCCAAACATAACATTGACGTGCATTGGCAGGGAATCGGCCCGGGTCTCCCGCATGGGAGGCGAGAATTCTACCACTGAACCACCAATGCTTGCAAGTTCAACAGCGGTTCTACATATGGTCCTGCATATGGTTCTTTATAAGGTTCTGCACATGGTTCTGAACATGGTTCTTCATACAGTTGTCAGAGTTTTAAATTAGGGTTATTGCTCAAGGCTTCATTCAGGATTCAGGCATGCACATTAAATCAACCTTGCAATCCAATGCTAAAAAGCAGCTAAGAATGTATCAAAACAATTCCCCTGATAACATACATCCTTTGTGCATAAGGAAAAACTTCTTATTACATGTAATGTAGACACTTTTTCACGTTCTCACAAATATAATGAGAGAAAAATGTATAATAGAAGGAGCAAAGTTATTTTTCACAGGAAGTCTCCTGGTACAAACAAGCACATGTAAATTGCATTGGCCAAGAATCGTAGCTGGTAAAAAGAAAGAAATGTAGCACTGACCAATCAATTCACATGCTTTCTAAAGTTGTTTGATGCAACTACCCAAACTAAATGTCTATTGGATATAAAGGGGTGAAGGCAAAGTTTAAAGAGAAGCTATTTTGTGCAAAGCTCTGTTGAACTACCAATTTTTAGAACGTCTCAATTTAAACACCTTGAACATTCAGCCATAACAGCCAAGAACCTGGCCAAATATAACATTTACGTGCATTGGGCGGGAATCGGACCCAGGTCTCTCGCTTGGAAGGTGAGAACTCTACCACTGAACCACCAATGCTTGCAAGCTCAGCAGCGGTTCTACATATGGTCCTGCATATGGTTCTTTATAAGGTTCTGCCAATGGTTCTGAACATGGTTCTGCATACAGTTGTCAGAGTTTTAAACTTAGGGTTATTGCTTAAGGCTTCATTCAGGATTCAGGCATCCACATTAAATCAACCTTGCAATCCAATGCTAAAAAGCAGCTAAGAATGTATCAAAACAATTCCCCTGATAACATACATCCTTTGTGCATAAGGAAATACTTCTTATTACATGTTATGTAGACACTTTTTCACGCTCTCACAAATATAAGGAGATAAAAATGTATAACAGAAGGAGCAAAGTCATTTTTCACAGGAAGTCTCCTGGTACAAAACAACACATGTAAATTGCATTGGCCAAGAATCGTAGCTGGTAAAAAGAAAGAAATGTAGCACTGACCAATCAATTCACATGCTTTCCAAAGTTGTTTGATGCAACTACACAAACTAAATGTCTATTGGATATAAAGGGGTGAAGGCAAAGTTTAAAGAGAACCTTTCTTTTCAAAGCACTGTTGAACTATCAATTTTAGAACGTCTCAATTTAAACACCTTGAACATTCAGCCATAACAGCCAAGAACCTGGCCAAATATAACATTTACGTGCATTGGCCGGGATTCGGACACGGGTCTCCCGCGTGGCAGGGGAGAATTCTACCACTGAACCACCAATGCTTCCAAAATCTGCTGCGGTTCTACATACAGTCCTGCATATGGTTCTTTATAATGTTCTGCACATTGTTCTGAACATGGTTCTGCATACAGTTGTCAGAGTTTTAAATTAGGGTTATTGCTCAAGGCTTCATTCAGGATTCAGGCATCCATATTAATAGTCAATCAACCTTGCAATCCAATGCTAAAAAGCAGCTAAGAATGTATCAAAACAATTCCCCTGATAACATACATCCTTTGTGCATAAGGGAATACTTCTTATTACATGTAATGTAGACACTTTTTCAGAAAACACGTTCTCACAAATAAAATGAGATAAAAATGTATAACAGAAGGAGCAAAGTCATTTTTCACAGGAAGTCTCCTGGTACAAAACAGCACATGTAAATTGCATTGGCCAAGAATCGTAGTTGGTAAAAAGAAAGAAATGTAGCACTGACCAATCAATTCACATGCTTTCCAAAGTTGTTTGATGCAACTACCCAAACTAAATGTCTATTGGATATAAAGGGGTGAAGGCAAAGTTTAAAGAGAAGTTATTTTGTTCAAAGCACTGTTGAACTATCAATTTTTAGAAGGTCTCAATTTAAAAACCTTGAAAATTCAGCCATAACAGCCAAGAAACTGGCCAAATATAACATTGACGTGCATTGGCCGGGAATCGGACCCGGGTCTCCCGCGTGGCAGGCGAGAATTCTACCACTGATCCACCAATATTGTAAGAGCTGCAGTGGTTCTACATATGGTCCTGCATATGGTTCTTTATAAGGTTATGCCTATGGTTCTGAACATGGTTCTGCATACAGTTGTCAGAGTTTTAAACTTAGGGTTATTGCTCAAGGCTTCATTCAGAATTCAGGCATCCACATTAAATCAACCTTGCAATCCAATGCTAAAAAGCAGCTAAGAATGTATCAAAACAATTCCCCTGATAACATACATCCTTTGTGCATAAGGAAATACTTCTTTTTACATGTAATGTAGACACTTTTTCACATTCTCACAAATATAATGAGAGAAAAATGTATAACAGAAGGAGCAAAGTAATTTTTCACAGGAAGTCTCCTGGTACAAACCAGCACATGTAAATTGCATTGGCCAAGAATCGTAGCTGGTAAAAAGAAAGAAATGTAGCACTGACCAATCAATTCACATGCTTTCCAAAGTTGTTTGATGCAACTACCCAAACTAAATGTCTATTGGATATAAAGGGGTGAAGGCAAAGTTTAAAGAGAAGCTATTTTGTGCAAAGAACTGTTGAACTATAAATTTTTAGAACGTCTCAATTTAAACACCTTGAACATTCAGCCATAACAGCCAAGAACCTGGCCAAACATAACATTGACGTGCATTGGCAGGGAATCGGCCCGGGTCTCCCGCATGGGAGGCGAGAATTCTACCACTGAACCACCAATGCTTGCAAGTTCAACAGCGGTTCTACATATGGTCCTGCATATGGTTCTTTATAAGGTTCTGCACATGGTTCTGAACATGGTTCTTCATACAGTTGTCAGAGTTTTAAATTAGGGTTATTGCTCAAGGCTTCATTCAGGATTCAGGCATGCACATTAAATCAACCTTGCAATCCAATGCTAAAAAGCAGCTAAGAATGTATCAAAACAATTCCCCTGATAACATACATCCTTTGTGCATAAGGAAAAACTTCTTATTACATGTAATGTAGACACTTTTTCACGTTCTCACAAATATAATGAGAGAAAAATGTATAATAGAAGGAGCAAAGTTATTTTTCACAGGAAGTCTCCTGGTACAAACAAGCACATGTAAATTGCATTGGCCAAGAATCGTAGCTGGTAAAAAGAAAGAAATGTAGCACTGACCAATCAATTCACATGCTTTCTAAAGTTGTTTGATGCAACTACCCAAACTAAATGTCTATTGGATATAAAGGGGTGAAGGCAAAGTTTAAAGAGAAGCTATTTTGTGCAAAGCTCTGTTGAACTACCAATTTTTAGAACGTCTCAATTTAAACACCTTGAACATTCAGCCATAACAGCCAAGAACCTGGCCAAATATAACATTGAAGTGCATTGGCCGGGAATCGGACCCGGGTCTCCAGCGCGGCAGGCGAGAATTCTACCACTGAACCACCAATGCTTACAAGTTCAGCAGCGGTTCTACATATGGTCCTGCATATGGTTCTTTATAAGGTTCTGCACATGGTTCTGCATACAGTTGTCAGAGTTTTAAAATTAGGGTTATTGCTCAAGGCTTCATTCAGGATTCAGGCATCCACATTAAATCAACCTTGCAATCCTATGCTAAAAAGCAGCTAAGAATGTATCAAAACAATTCGCCTGATAACATACATCCTTTGTGCATAAGGAAATACTTCTTATTACATGTAATGTAGACACTTTTTCAGAAAACATCATGTCACACATATAATGAGAGAAAAATGTATAACAGAAGGAGCAAAGTCATTTTTCACAGGAAGTCTCCTGGTACAAACCAGCACATGTAAATTGCATTGGCCAAGAATCGTAGCTGGTAAAAAGAAAGAAATGTAGCACTGACCAATCAATTCACATGCTTTCCAAAGTTCTTTGATGCAACTACCCAAACTAAATGTCTATTGGATATAAAGGGGTGAAGGTAACGTTTAAAGAGAACCTTTCTTTTCAAAGCACTGTTGAACTATCAATTTTAGAACGTCTCAATTTAAACACCTTGAACATTCAGCCATAACAGCCAATAACCTGGCCAAATATAACATTTACATGCATTGGCCGGGAATTGAACCCGGGTCTCCCGCGTGGCAGGCGAGAATTCTACCACTGAACCACCAATGCTTCCAAGTTCTGCAGTGGTTCTACATACGGTCCTGCATATGGTTCTTTATAAGGTTCTGCACATTGTTCTGAACATGGTTATGCATACAGTTGTCAGAGTTTTAAATTAGGGTTATTGCTCAAGGCTTCATTCAGGATTCAGGCATCCATATTAATAGTCAATCAACCTTGCAATCCAATGCTAAAAAGCAGCTAAGAATGTATCAAAACAATTCCCCTGATAACATACATCCTTTGTGCATAAGGGAATACTTCTTATTATATGTAATGTAGACACTTTTTCAGAAAACACGTTCTCACAAATAAAATGAGAGAAAAATGTATAACAGAAGGAGCAAAGTCATTTTTCACAGGAAGTCTCCTGGTACAAAACAGCACATGTAAATTGCATTGGCCAAGAATCGTAGTTGGTAAAAAGAAAGAAATGTAGCACTGACCAATCAATTCACATGCTTTCCAAAGTTCTTTGATGCAACTACCCAAACTAAATGTCTATTGGATATAAAGGGGTGAAAGCAAAGTTTAAAGAGAAGCTATTTTGTGCAAAGAACTGTTGAACTATCAATTTTTAGAACGTCTCAATTTAAACACCTTGAACATTCAGCCATAACAGCCAAGAACCTGGCCAAATATAACGTTTACGTGCATTGGCCGGGAATCGGACCCAGGTCTCCCGCGTGGGAGGCGAGAATTCTACCACTGAATCACCAATGATTGCAAGTTCAGCAATGGTTCTACATATGGTCCTGCATATGGTTCTTTATAAGGTTCTGCCTATGGTTCTGCATACAGTTGTCAGAGTTTTAATATTAGGGTTATTGCTCAAGGCTTCATTCAGGATTCAGGCATCCACATTAAATCAACCTTGCAATCCAATGCTAAAAGCAGCTAAGAATGTATCAAAACAATTCCCCTGATAACATACATCCTTTGTGCATAAGGAAATACTTCGTATTACATGTAATGTAGACACTTTTTCACGTTCTCACAAATATAATGAGAGAAAAATGTATAACAGAAGGAGCAAAGTCATTTTTCACAGGAAGTCTCCTGGTACAAACCAGCACATGTAAATTGCATTGGCCAAGAATCGTAGCTGGTAAAAAGAAAGAAATGTAGCACTGACCAATCAATTCACATGCTTTCCAAAGTTGTTTGATGCAACTACCCAAACTAAATGTCTATTGGATATAAAGGGGTGAAGGTAAAGTTTAAAGAGAACCTTTCTTTTCAAAGCACTGTTGAACTATCAATTTTAGAACGTCTCAATGTAAACACCTTGAACATTCAGCCATAACAGCCAATAACCTGGCCAAATATAACATTTACATGCATTGGCCTGGAATCGACCCCGGGTCTCCCGCGTGGCAGGGGAGAATTCTACCACTGAACCACCAATGCTTCCACGTTCTGCGCTGGTTCTACATACGGTCCTGCATATGGTTCTTCATAAAGTTCTGTCTATGGTTCTGAACATGGTTCTGCATACTGTTGTCAGAGTTTTAAACTTAGGGTTATTGCTCAAGGCTTCAATCAGGATTCAGGCATCCACATTAAATCAACCTTGCAATCCAATGCTAAAAAGCAGCTAAGAATGTATCAAAACAATTCCACTGATAACATACATCCTTTGTGCATGAGGAAATACTTCTTATTACATATAATGTAGACACTTTTTCACGTTCTCACAAATATAATGAGAGAAAAATGTATAACAGAAGGAGCAAAGTCATTTTTCACAGGAAGTCTCCTGGTACAAACCAGCTCATGTAAATTGCATTGGCCAAGAATCGTAGCTGGTAAAAAGAAAGAAATGTAGCACTGACCAATCAGTTCACATGCTTTAAAAAGTTGTTTGATGCAACTACCCAAACTAAATGTCTATTGGATATAAAGGGGTGAAGGCAAAGTTTAAAGAGAAGCTATTTTGTGCAAAGAACTGTTGAACTATCAAATTTTAGAATGTCTCAATTTAAACACCTTGAACATTCAGCCATAACAGCCAAGAACCTGGCCAAATATAACATTTATGTGCATTGGCCAGGAATCAGACCCGGGTCTACCGCGTGGCAGGCGAGAATTCTACCACTGAACCACCAATGCTTACAAGTTCAGTGGCGGTTCTACATATGGTCCTGCATATGGTTCTTTATAAGGTTCGGCACATGGTTCTGCATACAGTTGTCAGAGTTTTAAATTAGTGTTATTGCTCAAGGCTTCATTCAGGATTCAGGCATCCACATTAATAGTAAATCAACCTTGCATTCCAATGCTAAAAAGCAGCTAAGAATGTATCAAAACAATTCCCCTGATAACATACATCCTTTGTGCATAAGGAAATACTTCTTATTACATGTAATGTAGACACTTTTTCAGAAAACATCATCTCACAAATATAATGAGAGAAAAATGTATAACAGAAGGTGCAAAGTCATTTTTCACAGGAAGTCTCTTGGTACAAACCAGCACATGTAAATTGCATTGGCCATGAATCGTAGCTGGTAAAAAGAAAGAAATGTAGCACTGACCAATCAATTCACATGCTTTCCAAAGTTGTTTGATGCAACTACCCAAACTAAATGTCTATTGGATATAAAGGGGTGAAGGCAAAGTTTAAAGAGAAGCTATTTTGTTCAAAGCACTGTTGAACTATCAATTTTTAGAAGGTCTCAATTTAAAAACCTTGAAAATTCAGCCATAACAGCCAAGAAACTGGCCAAATATAACATTGACGTGCATTGGCCGGGAATCGGACCCGGGTCTCCCGCATGGCAGGCGAGAATTCTACCACTGAACCACCAATGCTTGCAAGAGCTGCAGTGGTTCTACATATGGTCCTGCATATGGTTCTTTATAAGGTTCTGCCTATGGTTCTGAACATGGTTCTGCATACAGTTGTCAGAGTTTTAAACTTAGGGTTATTGCTCAAGGCTTCATTCAGGATTCAGGCATCAACATTAAATCAACCTTGCAATCCAATGCTAAAAAGCAGCTAAGAATGTATCAAAACAATTCCCCTGATAACATACATCTTTGTGCATAAGGAAATACTTCTTATTACATGTAATGTAGACACTTTTTCACGTTCTCACAAATATAATGAGAGAAAAATGTATAACAGAAGGAGCAAAGTCATTTTTCACAGGAAGTCTCCTGGTACAAACCAGCACATGTAAATTGCATTGGCCAAGAATCGTAGCTGGTAAAAAGAAAGAAATGTAGCACTGACCAATCAATTCACATGCTTTCCAAAGTTGTTTGATGCAACTACCCAAACTAAATGTCTATTGGATATAAAGGGGTGAAGGTAAAGTTTAAAGAGAACCTTTCTTTTCAAAGCACTGTTGAACTATCAATTTTAGAACGTCTCAATGTAAACACCTTGAACATTCAGCCATAACAGCCAATAACCTGGCCAAATATAACATTTACATGCATTGGCCTGGAATCGACCCCGGGTCTCCCGCGTGGCAGGGGAGAATTCTACCACTGAACCACCAATGCTTCCACGTTCTGCACTGGTTCTACATACGGTCCTGCATATGGTTCTTCATAAAGTTCTGTCTATGGTTCTGAACATGGTTCTGCATACTGTTGTCAGAGTTTTAAACTTAGGGTTATTGCTCAAGGCTTCAATCAGGATTCAGGCATCCACATTAAATCAACCTTGCAATCCAATGCTAAAAAGCAGCTAAGAATGTATCAAAACAATTCCACTGATAACATACATCCTTTGTGCATGAGGAAATACTTCTTATTACATATAATGTAGACACTTTTTCACGTTCTCACAAATATAATGAGAGAAAAATGTATAACAGAAGGAGCAAAGTCATTTTTCACAGGAAGTCTCCTGGTACAAACCAGCTCATGTAAATTGCATTGGCCAAGAATCGTAGCTGGTAAAAAGAAAGAAATGTAGCACTGACCAATCAGTTCACATGCTTTAAAAAGTTGTTTGATGCAACTACCCAAACTAAATGTCTATTGGATATAAAGGGGTGAAGGCAAAGTTTAAAGAGAAGCTATTTTGTGCAAAGAACTGTTGAACTATCAAATTTTAGAATGTCTCAATTTAAACACCTTGAACATTCAGCCATAACAGCCAAGAACCTGGCCAAATATAACATTTATGTGCATTGGCCAGGAATCAGACCCGGGTCTACCGCGTGGCAGGTGAGAATTCTACCACTGAACCACCAATGCTTACAAGTTCAGTGGCGGTTCTACATATGGTCCTGCATATGGTTCTTTATAAGGTTCGGCACATGGTTCTGCATACAGTTGTCAGAGTTTTAAATTAGTGTTATTGCTCAAGGCTTCATTCAGGATTCAGGCATCCACATTAATAGTAAATCAACCTTGCATTCCAATGCTAAAAAGCAGCTAAGAATGTATCAAAACAATTCCCCTGATAACATACATCCTTTGTGCATAAGGAAATACTTCTTATTACATGTAATGTAGACACTTTTTCAGAAAACATCATCTCACAAATATAATGAGAGAAAAATGTATAACAGAAGGTGCAAAGTCATTTTTCACAGGAAGTCTCTTGGTACAAACCAGCACATGTAAATTGCATTGGCCATGAATCGTAGCTGGTAAAAAGAAAGAAATGTAGCACTGACCAATCAATTCACATGCTTTCCAAAGTTGTTTGATGCAACTACCCAAACTAAATGTCTATTGGATATAAAGGGGTGAAGGCAAAGTTTAAAGAGAAGCTATTTTGTTCAAAGCACTGTTGAACTATCAATTTTTAGAAGGTCTCAATTTAAAAACCTTGAAAATTCAGCCATAACAGCCAAGAAACTGGCCAAATATAACATTGACGTGCATTGGCCGGGAATCGGACCCGGGTCTCCCGCATGGCAGGCGAGAATTCTACCACTGAACCACCAATGCTTGCAAGAGCTGCAGTGGTTCTACATATGGTCCTGCATATGGTTCTTTATAAGGTTCTGCCTATGGTTCTGAACATGGTTCTGCATACAGTTGTCAGAGTTTTAAACTTAGGGTTATTGCTCAAGGCTTCATTCAGGATTCAGGCATCCACATTAAATCAACCTTGCAATCCAATGCTAAAAAGCAGCTAAGAATGTATCAAAACAATTCCCCTGATAACATACATCCTTTGTGCATAAGGAAATACTTCTTATTACATGTAATGTAGACACTTTTTCACGTTCTCACAAATATAATGAGAGAAAAATGTATAACAGAAGGAGCAAAGTCATTTTTCACAGGAAGTCTCTTAGTACAAACCAGCACATGTAAAATGCATTGGCCATGAATCGTAGCTGCTAAAAAGAAAGAAATGTAGCACTGAACAATCAATTCACATGCTTTCCAAAGTTGTTTGATGCAACTACCCAAACTAAATGTCTATTGGATATAAAGGGGTGAAGGCAAAGTTTAAAGAGAAGCTATTTTGTTCAAAGCACTGTTGAACTATACATTTTTAGAACGTCTCAATTTAAACACCTTGAACATTCAGCCATAACAGCCAAGAACCTGGCCAAACATAACATTGACGTGCATTGGCAGGGAATCGGCCCCGGGTCTCCCGCGTGGGAGGCGAGAATTCTACTACTGAACCACCAATGCTTGCAAGTTCAGCAGCGGTTCTACATATGGTCCTGCATATGGTTCTTTATAAGGTTCTGCACATGGTTCTGAACATGGTTCTTCATACAGTTGTCAGAGTTTTAAATTTGGGTTATTGCTCAAGGCTTCATTCAGGATTCAGGCATCCACATTAATAGTAAATCAACCTTGCAATCCAATGCTAAAAAGCAGCTAAGAATGTATCAAAACAATTCCCCTGATAACATACATCCTTTGTGCATAAGGAAATACTTCTTATTACATGTAATGTAGACACTTTTTCAGAAAACATCATCTCACAAATATAATGAGAGAAAAATGTATAACAGAAGGAGCAAAGTCATTTTTCACAGGAAGTCTCTTGGTACAAACCAGCACATGTAAATTGCATTGGCCATGAATCGTAGCTGGTAAAAAGAAAGAAATGTAGCACTGACCAATCAATTCACATGCTTTCCAAAGTTGTTTGATGCAACTACCCAAACTAAATGTCTATTGGATATAAAGGGGTGAAGGCAAAGTTTAAAGAGAAGCTATTTTGTGCAAAGCACTGTTGAACTATCAATTTTTAGAACGTCTCAATTTAAACACCTTGAACATTCAGCCATAACAGCCAAGAAACTGGCCAAATATAACATTTATGTGCATTGGCCGGTAATGGGGCCCAGGTCTCCCGCGTGGCAGGCGAGAATTCTACCACTGAACCACCAATGCTTGCAAGATCTGCAGTGGTTCTACATATGGTCCTGCATATGGTTCTTTATAAGGTTCTGCCTATGGTTCTGAACATGGTTCTGCATACATTTGTCAGAGTTTTAAACTTAGGGTTATTGCTCAAGGCTTCATTCAGGATTCAGGCATCCACATTAAATCAACCTTGCAATCCAATGCTAAAAAGCAGCTAAGAATGTATCAAAACAATTCCACTGATAACATACATCCTTTGTGCATAAGGAAATACTTCTTATTATATGTAATGTAGACACTTTTTCACGTTCTCACAAATAAAATGAGAGAAAAATGTATAACAGAAGGAGCAAAGTCATTTTTCACAGGAAGTCTCCTGGTACAAAACAGCACATGTAAATTGCATTGGCCAAGAATCGTAGTTGGTAAAAAGAAAGAAATGTAGCACTGACCAATCAATTCACATGCTTTCCAAAGTTGTTTGATGCAACTACCCAAACTAAATGTCTATTGGATATAAAGGGGTGAAGGCAAAGTTTAAAGAGAAGCTATTTTGTTCAAAGCACTGTTGAACTATCAATTTTTAGAAGGTCTCAATTTAAACACCTTGAACATTCAGCCATAACAGCCAAGAAACTGGCCAAATATAAAATTGACATGCATTGGCCAGGAATCGGACACGGGTCTCCCGCGTAGCAGGCGAGAATTCTACCACTGAACCACCAATGCTTGCAAGAGCTGCAGCGGTTCTACATATGGTCCTGCATATGGTTCTTTATAAGGTTCTGCCTATGGTTCTGAACATGGTTCTGCATACAGTTGTCAGAGTTTTAAACTTAGGGTTATTGCTCAAGGCTTCATTCAGGATTCAGGCATCCACATTAAATAAACCTTGCAATCCAATGCTAAAAAGCAGCTAAGAATGTATCAAAACAATTCCCCTGATAACATACATCCTTTGTGCATAAGGAAATACTTCTTATTACATGTAATGTAGACACTTTTTCACGTTCTCACAAATATAATGAGAGAAAAATGTATAACAGAAGGAGCAAAGTCATTTTTCACAGGAAGTCTCTTAGTACAAACCAGCACATGTAAAATGCATTGGCCATGAATCGTAGCTGCTAAAAAGAAAGAAATGTAGCACTGACCAATCAATTCACATGCTTTCCAAAGTTGTTTGATGCAACTACCCAAACTAAATGTCTATTGGATATAAAGGGGTGAAGGCAAAGTTTAAAGAGAAGCTATTTTGTTCAAAGCACTGTTGAACTATCAATTTTTAGAAGGTCTCAATTTAAACACCTTGAACATTCAGCCATAACAGCCAAGAAACTGGCCAAATATAACATTGACGTGCATTGGCCGGGAATCGGACCCAGGTCTCCCGCGTGGGAGGCGAGAATTCTACCACTGAACCACCAATGCTTGCAAGTTCAGCAGCGGTTCTACATATGGTCCTGCATATGGTTCTTTATAAGGTTCTGCACATGGTTCTGAACATGGTTCTTCATACAGTTGTCAGAGTTTTAAATTAGGGTTATTGCTCAAGGCTTCATTCAGGATTCAGGCATCCACATTAATAGTAAATCAACCTTGCAATCCAATGCTAAAAAGCAGCAAAGAATGTATCAAAACAATTCCCCTGATTACATACATCCTTTGTGCATAAGGAAATACTTCTTATTACATGTAATGTAGACACTTTTTCAGAAAACATCATCTCACAAATATAATGAGAGAAAAATGTATAACAGAAGGAGCAAAGTCATTTTTCACAGGAAGTCTCCTGGTACAAACCAGCACATGTAAATTGCATTGGCCATGAATCGTAGCTGCTAAAAAGAAAGAAATGTAGCACTGACCAATCAATTCACATGCTTTCCAAAGTTGTTTGATGCAACTACCCAAACTAAATGTCTATTGGATATAAAGGTGTGAAGGCAAAGTTTAAAGTGAAGCTATTTTGTGCAAAGCACTGTTGAACTATCAATTTTTAGAACGTCTCAATTTAAACACCTTGAACATTCAGCCATAACAGCCAAGAAACTGGCCAAATATAACATTTATGTGCATTGGCCGGTAATGGGACCCGGGTCTCCCGCTTGGCAGGCGAGAATTCTACCACTGAACCACCAATGCTTGCAAGATCTGCAGCGGTTCTACATATGGTCCTGCATAAGGTGCTTTATAAGGTTCTGCCTATGGTTCTGAACATGGTTCTGCATACAGTTGTCAGAGTTTTAAATTAGGGTTATTGCTGAAGGCTTCATTCAGGATTCAGGCATCCACATTAAATCAACCTTGCAATCCAATGCTAAAAAGCAGCTAAGAATGTATCAAAACAATTCCCCTGATAACATACATCCTTTGTGCATAAGGAAATACTTCTTATTACATGTAATGTAGACACTTTTTCACGTTCTCACAGATATAATGAGAGAAAAATGTATAACAGAAGGAGCAAAGTCATTTTTCACAGGAAGTCTCCTGGTACAAAACAGCACATGTAAATTGCATTGGCCAAGAATCGTAGTTGGTAAAAAGAAAGAAATGTAGCACTGACCAATCAATTCACATGCTTTCCAAAGTTGTTTGATGCAACTACCCAAACTAAATGTCTATTGGATATAAAGGGGTGAAGGCAAAGTTTAAAGAGAAGCTATTTTGTTCAAAGCACTGTTGAACTATCAATTTTTAGAAGGTCTCAATTTAAACACCTTGAACATTCAGCCATAACAGCCAAGAAACTGGCCAAATATAACATTGACGTGCATTGGCCATGAATCGGACCCGGGTCTCCCGCGTAGCAGGCGAGAATTCTACCACTGAACCACCAATGCTTGCAAGAGTTGCAGTGGTTCTACATATGGTCCTGCATATGGTTCTTTATAAGGTTCTGCCTATGGTTCTGAACATGGTTCTGCATACAGTTGTCAGAGTTTTAAACTTAGGGTTATTGCTCAAGGCTTCATTCAGGATTCAGGCATCCACATTAAATAAACCTTGCAATCCAATGCTAAAAAGCAGCTAAGAATGTATCAAAACAATTCCCCTGATAACATACATCCTTTGTGCATAAGGAAATACTTCTTATTACATGTAATGTAGACACTTTTTCACGTTCTCACAAATATAATGAGAGAAAAATGTATAACAGAAGGAGCAAAGTCATTTTTCACAGGAAGTCTCTTAGTACAAACCAGCACATGTAAAATGCATTGGCCATGAATCGTAGCTGCTAAAAAGAAAGAAATGTAGCACTGACCAATCAATTCACATGCTTTCCAAAGTTGTTTGATGCAACTACCCAAACTAAATGTCTATTGGATATAAAGGGGTGAAGGCAAAGTTTAAAGAGAAGCTATTTTGTGCAAAGAACTGTTGAACTATAAATTTTTAGAAGGTCTCAATTTAAACACCTTGAACATTCAGCCATAACAGCCAAGAAACTGGCCAAATATAACATTGACGTGCATTGGCCATGAATCGGACCCGGGTCTCCCGCGTAGCAGGCGAGAATTCTACCACTGAACCACCAATGCTTGCAAGTTCAGCAGCGGTTCTACATATGGTCCTGCATATGGTTCTTTATAAGGTTCTGCACATGGTTCTGAACATGGTTCTTCATACAGTTGTCAGAGTTTTAAATTAGGGTTATTGCTCAAGGCTTCATTCAGGATTCAGGCATCCACATTAATAGTAAATCAACCTTGCAATCCAATGCTAAAAAGCAGCTAAGAATGTATCAAAACAATTCCCCTGATAACATACATCCTTTGTGCATAAGGAAATACTTCTTATTACATGTAATGTAGACACTTTTTAAGAAAACATCATCTCACAAATATAATGAGAGAAAAATGTATAACAGAAGGAGCAAAGTCATTTTTCACAGGAAGTCTCTTGGTACAAACCAGCACATGTAAATTGCATTAGCCATGAATCGTAGCTGGTAAAAAGAAAGAAATGTAGCACTGACCAATCAATTCACATGCTTTCCAAAGTTGTTTGATGCAACTACCCAAACTAAATGTCTATTGGATATAAAGGGGTGAAGGCAAAGTTTAAAGAGAAGCTATTTTGTGCAAAGAACTGTTGAACTATCAATTTTTAGAACGTCTCAATTTAAAAACCTTGAAAATTCAGCCATAACAGCCAAGAAACTGGCCAAATATAACATTGACGTGCATTGGCCAGGAATCGGACCCGGGTCTCCCGCGTGGCAGGCGAGAATTCTACCACTGAACCACCAATGCTTGCAAGAGCTGCAGCGGTTCTACATATGGTCCTGCATATGGTTCTTTATAAGGTTCTGCCTATGGTTCTGAACATGGTTCTGCATACAGTTGTCAGAGTTTTAAATTAGGGTTATTGCTCAAGGCTTCATTCAGGATTCAGGCATCCACATTAAATCAACCTTGCAATCCAATGCTAAAAAGCAGCTAAGAATGTATCAAAACAATTCCCCTGATAACATACATCCTTTGTGCATAAGGAAATACTTCTTATTACATGTAATGTAGACACTTTTTCAGAAAACATCATCTCACAAATATAATGAGAGAAAAATGTATAACAGAAGGAGCAAAGTCATTTTTCACAGGAAGTCTCCTGGTACAAACCAGCACATGTAAATTGCATTGGCCATGAATCGTAGCTGCTAAAAAGAAAGAAATGTAGCACTGACAAAACAATTCACATGCTTTCCAAAGTTGTTTGATGCAACTACCCAAGCTAAATGTCTATTGGATATAAAGGGGTGAAGGCAAAGTTTAAAGAGAAGCTATTTTGTGCAAAGCACTGTTGAACTATCAATTTTTAGAACGTCTCAATTTAAACACCTTGAACATTCAGCCATAACAGCCAAGAAACTGGCCAAATATAACATTTAAGTGCACTGGCCGGTAATGGGACCCGGGTCTCCCGCGTGGCAGGCGAGAATTCTACCACTGAACCACCAATGCTTGCAAGATCTGCGGCGGTTCTACATATGGTCCTGCATATGGTTCTTTATAAGGTTCTGCACATGGTTCTGAACATGGTTCTGCATACAGTTGTCAGAGTTATGAAATTAGGGTTATTGCTCAAGGCTTCATTCAGGATTAAGGCATCCACATTAAATCAACCTTGCAATCCAATGCTAAAAAGCAGCTAAGAATGTATCAAAACAATTCCCCTGATAACATACATCCTTTGTGCATAAGGAAATACTTCGTATTACATGTAATGTAGACACTTTTTCACGTTCTCACAAATATAATGAGAGAAAAATGTATAACAGAAGGAGCAAAGTCATTTTTCACAGGAAGTCTCCTGGTACAAACCAGCACATGTAAATTGCATTGGCCATGAATCGTAGCTGGTAAAAAGAAAGAAATGTAGCACTGACCAAACAATTCACATGCTTTCCAAAGTTGTTTGATGCAACTACCCAAACTAAATGTCTATTGGATATAAAGGGGTGAAAGCAAAGTTTAAAGAGAAGCTATTGCGTGCAAAGAACTGTTGAACTATCAATTTTTAGAACGTCTCAATTTAAACACCTTGAACATTCAGCCATAGCAGCGAAGAACCTGGCCAAAAATATAACATTTACGTGCATTGGCCGGGAATCGGACCCGGGTCTCCCTTGTGGGAGGCGAGAATTCTACCACTGAACCACCAATGCTTGCGAGGTCAGCAGTGGTTCTACATATGGTCCTGCATATGGTTCTTTATAAGGTTCTGCCTATGGTTCTGAACATGGTTCTGCATACAGTTGTCAGAGTTTTAAAATTAGGGTTATTGCTCAAGGCTTCATTCAGGATTCAGGCATCCACATTAATAGTAAATCAACCTTGCAATCCAATGCTAAAAAGCAGCTAAGAATGTATCAAAACAATTCCCCTGATAACATACATCCTTTGTGCATAAGGAAATACATCGTATTACATGTAATGTAGACACTTTTTCACGTTCTCACAAATATAATGAGAGAAAAATGTATAACAGAAGGAGCAAAGTCATTTTTCACAGGAAGTCTCCTGGTACAAACCAGCACATGTAAAATGCATTGGCCATGAATCGTAGCTGCTAAAAAGAAAGAAATGTAGCACTGACCAATCAATTCACATGCTTTCCAAAGTTGTTTGATGCAACTACCCAAACTAAATGTCTATTGGATATAAAGGGGTGAAGGCAAAGTTTAAAGAGAAGCTATTTTGTGCAAAGAACTGTTGAACTATAAATTTTTAGAACGTCTCAATTTAAACACCTTGAACATTCAGCCATAACAGCCAAGAACCTGGCCAAACATAACATTGACGTGCAGTGGCAGGGAATCTGCCCCGGGTCTCCCGCGTGGGAGGCGAGAATTCTACCACTGAACCACCAATGCTTGCAAGTTCAGCAGCGGTTCTACATATGGTCCTGCATATGGTTCTTTATAAGGTTCTGCACATGGTTCTGAACATGGTTCTTCATACAGTTGTCAGAGTTTTAAATTAGGGTTATTTCTCAAGGCTTCATTCAGGATTCAGGCATCCACATTAATAGTAAATCAACCTTGCAATCCAATGCTAAAAAGCAGCTAAGAATGTATCAAAACAATTCCCCTGATAACATACATCCTTTGTGCATAAGGAAATACTTCTTATTACATGTAATGTAGACACTTTTTCAGAAAACATCATCTCACAAATATAATGAGAGAAAAATGTATAACAGAAGGAGCAAAGTCATTTTTCACAGGAAGTCTCTTGGTACAAACCAGCACATGTAAATTGCATTGGCCATGAATCGTAGCTGATAAAAAGAAAGAAATGTAGCACTGACCAATCAATTCACATGCTTTCCAAAGTTGTTTGATGCAACTACCCAAACTAAATGTCTATTGGATATAAAGGGGTGAAGGCAAAGTTTAAAGAGAAGCTATTTTGTGCAAAGAACTGTTGAACTATCAATTTTTAGAACGTCTCAATTTAAACACCTTGAACATTCAGCCATAACAGCCAAGAACCTGGCCAAATATAACATTTACGTGAATTGGCCGGGAATCGGACCCAGGTCTCCCACGCGGCAGGCGAGAATTCTACCACTGAACCACCAATGCTTCCAACTTCAGCAGCGGTTCTACATATGGTCCTGCATATGGTTCTTTATAAGGTTCTGCCTATGGTTCTGAACATGGTTCTGCATACAGTTGTCAGAGTTATGAAATTAGGGTTATTGCTCAAGGCTTCATTCAGGATTCAGGCATCCACATTAAATCAACCTTGCAATCCAATGCTAAAAGCAGCTAAGAATGTATCAAAACAATTCCCCTGATAACATACATCCTTTGTGCATAAGGAAATACTTCGTATTACATGTAATGTAGACACTTTTTCACGTTCTCACAAATATAATGAGAGAAAAATGTATAACAGAAGGAGCAAAGTCATTTTTCACAGGAAGTCTCCTGGTACAAACCAGCACATGTAAATTGCATTGGCCAAGAATCGTAGCTGGTAAAAAGAAAGAAATGTAGCACTGACCAATCAATTCACATGCTTTCCAAAGTTGTTTGATGCAACTACCCAAACTAAATGTCTATTGGATATAAAGGGGGGAAGGTAAAGTTTAAAGAGAACCTTTCTTTTCAAAGCACTGTTGAACTATCAATTTTAGAACGTCTCAATTTAAACACCTTGAACATTCAGCCATAACAGCCAATAACCTGGCCAAATATAACATTTACATGCATTGGCCGGGAATCGAACCCGGGTCTCCCGCGTGGCAGGCAAGAATTCTACCACTGAACCACCAATGCTTCCAAGTTCTGCACCGGTTCTACATACAGTCCTGCATATGGTTCTTATAAGATTCTGCACATTGTTCTGAACATGGTTCTGCATACAGTTGTCAGAGTTTTAAATTAGGGTTATTGCTCAAGGCTTCATTCAGGATTCAGGCATCCATATTAATAGTCAATCAACCTTGCAATCCAATGCTAAAAAGCAGCTAAGAATGTATCAAAACAATTCCCCTGATAACATACATCCTTTGTGCATAAGGGAATACTTCTTATTACATGTAATGTAGACACTTTTTCAGAAAACACGTTCTCACAAATAAAATGAGAGAAAAATGTATAACAGAAGGAGCAAAGTCATTTTTCACAGGAAGTCTCCTGGTACAAAACAGCACATGTAAATTGCATTGGCCAAGAATCGTAGCTGGTAAAAAGAAAAAAATGTAGCACTGACCAATCAATTCACATGCTTTCCAAAGTTGTTTGATGCAACTACCCAAACTAAATGTCTATTGGATATAAAGGGGTGAAGGCAAAGTTTAAAGAGAAGCTATTTGTGAAAAGAACTGTTGAACTATCAATTTTTAGAACGTCTCAATTTAAACACCTTGAACATTCAGCCATAACAGCCAAGAACCTGGCCAAATATAACATTTACGTGCATTGGCCGGGAATCAGACCCGGGTCTCCCGCATGGCAGGCGAGAATTCTACCACTGAACCACCGATGTTTGCAAGATCTGCGGCGGTTCTACATATTGTCCTGCATATGGTTCTTCATAAACTTCTGCCTATGGTTCTGAACATGGTTCTGCATACAGTTGTCAGAGTTTTAAACTTAGGGTTATTGCTCAAGGCTTCATTCAGGATTCAGGCATCCACATTAAATCAACCTTGCAATCCAATGCTAAAAAGCAGCTAAGAATGTATCAAAACAATTCCCCTGATAACATACATCCTTTGTGCATAAGGAAATACTTCTTATTACATGTAATGTAGACACTTTTTCAGAAAACATCATCTCACAAATGAGAAAAATGTATAACAGAAGGAGCAAAGTCATTTTTCACAGGAAGTCTCCTGGTACAAACCAGCACATGTAAATTGCATTGGCCATGAATCGTAGCTGCTAAAAAGAAAGAAATGTAGCACTGACCAATCAATTCACATGCTTTCCAAAGTTGTTTGATGCAACTACCAAAACTAAATGTCTATTGGATATAAAGGGGTGAAGGCAAAGTTTAAAGAGAAGCTATTTTGTGCAAAGCACTGTTGAACTATCAATTTTTAGAATGTCTCAATTTAAACACCTTGAACATTCAGCCATAACAGCCAAGAAACTGGCCAAATATAACATTTAAGTGCATTGGCCGGTAATGGGACCCGGGTCTCCCGCGTGGCAGGCGAGAATTCTACCACTGAACCACCAATGCTTGCAAGATCTGTGGCGGTTCTACATATGGTCCTGCATATGGTTCTTTATAAGGTTCTGCCTATGGTTCTGCATACAGTTGTCAGAGTTTTAAACTTAGGGTTATTGCTCAAGGCTTCATTCAGGATTCAGGCATCCACATTAAATCAACCTTGCAATCCAATGCTAAAAAGCAGCTAAGAATGTATCAAAACAATTCCCCTGATAACATACATTCTTTGTGCATAAGGAAATACTTCTTATTACATGTAATGTAGACACTTTTTCAGGTTCTCACAAATATGAGAGAAAAATGTATAACAGAAGGAGCAAAGTCATTTTCCACAGGAAGTCTCTTGGTACAAACCAGCACATGTAAATTGCATTGGCCATGAATCGTAGCTGCTAAAAAGAAAGAAATGTAGCACTGACCAATCAATTCACATGCTTTCCAAAGTTGTTTGATGCAACTACCCAAACTAAATGTCTATTGGATATAAAGGGGTGAAGGCAAAGTTTAAAGAGAAGCTATTTTGTGCAAAGAACTGTTGAACTATCAATTTTTAGAAGGTCTCAATTTAAACACCTTGAACATTCAGCCATAACAGCCAAGAAACTGGCCAAATATAACATTTACGTGCATTGGCCGGGAATCGGACCCGGGTCTCCCGCATGGCAGGCGAGAATTCTACCACTGAACCACCAATGCTTGCAAGATGTGCGGTGGTTCTACATATGGTCCTGCATATGGTTCTTTATAAGGTTCTGCCTATGGTTCTGAACATGGTTCTGCATACAGTTGTCAGAGTTTTAAACTTAGGGTTATTGCTCAAGGCTTCAATCAGGATTCAGGCATCCACATTAAATCAACCTTGCAATCCAATGCTAAAAAGCAGCTAAGAATGTATCAAAACAATTCCCCTGATAACATACATCCTTTGTGCATAAGGAAATACTTCTTATTACATGTAATGTAGACACTTTTTCAGAAAACATCATCTCACAAATATAATGAGAGAAAAATGTATAACAGAAGGAGCAAAGTCATTTTTCACAGGAAGTCTCTTGGTACAAACCAGCACATGTAAATTGCATTGGCCATGAATCGTAGCTGGTAAAAAGAAAGAAATGTAGCACTGACCAATCAATTCACATGCTTTCCAAAGTTGTTTGATGCAACTACCCAAACTAAATGTCTATTGGATATAAAGGGGTGAAGGCAAAGTTTAAAGAGAAGCTATTTTGTGCAAAGAACTGTTGAACTATCAATTTTTAGAACGTCTCAATTTAAACACCTTGAACATTCAGCCATAACAGCCAAGAACCTGGCCAAATATAACATTTACGTGAATTGGCCGGGAATCGGACCCAGGTCTCCCGCGTGTCAGGTGAGAATTCTACCACTGAAGCACCAATGCTTCCAACTTCAGCAGCGGTTCTACATATGGTCCTGCATATGGTTCTTTATAAGGTTCTGCCTATGCTTCTGAACATGGTTCTGCATACAGTTGTCAGAGTTATAAAATTAGGGTTATTGCTCAAGGCTTCATTCAGGATTCAGGCATCCACATTAAATCAACCTTGCAATCCAATGCTAAAAAGCAGCTAAGAATGTATCAAAACAATTCCCCTGATAACATACATCCTTTGTGCATAAAGAAATACTTCGTATTACATGTAATGTAGACACTTTTTCACATTCTCACAAATATAATGAGACAAAAATGTATAACAGAAGGAGCAAAGTCATTTTTCACAGGAAGTCTCCTGGTACAAACCAGCACATGTAAATTACATTGGCCAAGAATCGTAGCTTGTAAAAAGAAAGAAATGTAGCACTGACCAATCAATTCACATGCTTTCCAAAGTTGTTTGATGCAACTACCCAAACTAAATGACTATTGGATATAAAGGGGTGAAGGCAAAGTTTAAAGAGAAGCTATTTGTGCAAAGAACTGTTGAACTATCAATTTTTAGAACGTCTCAATTTAAACACCTTGAACATTCAGCCATAACAGCCAAGAAACTGGCCAAATATAACATTTACGTGCATTGGCCGGGAATCGGACCCGGGTCTCCCGCATGGCAGGCGAGAATTCTACCACTGAACCACCAATGCTTGCAAGATGTGCGGCGGTTCTACATATGGTCCTGCATATGGTTCTTTATAAGGTTCTGCCTATGGTTCTGAACATGGTTCTGCATACAGTTGTCAGAGTTTTAAACTTAGGGTTATTGCTCAAGGCTTCAATCAGGATTCAGGCATCCACATTAAATCAACCTTGCAATCCAATGCTAAAAAGCTGCTAAGAATGTATCAAAACAATTCCACTGATAACATACATCCTTTGTGCATAAGGAAATACTTCTTATTACATGTAATGTAGACACTTTTTCACGTTCTCACAAATATAATGAGAGAAAAATGTATAACAGAAGGAGCAAAGTCATTTTTCACAGGAAGTCTCCTGGTACAAACCAGCACATGTAAATTGCATTGGCCAAGAATCGTAGCTGGTAAAAAGAAAGAAAAGTAGCACTGACCAATCAATTCACATGCTTTAAAAAGTTGTTTGATGCAACTACCCAAACTAAATGTCTATTGGATATAAAGGGGTGAAGGCAAAGTTTAAAGAGAAGCTATTTTGTGCAAAGAACTGTTGAACTATCAAATTTTAGAATGTCTCAATTTAAACACCTTGAACATTCAGCCATAACAGCCAAGAACCTGGCCAAATATAACATTTATGTGCATTGGCCAGAAATCAGACACGGGTCTCCCGCGTGGCAGGCGAGAATTCTACCACTGAACCACCAATGCTTACAAGTTCAGCAGCGGTTCTACATATGGTCCTGCAAATGGTTCTTTATAAGGTTCGGCACATGGTTCTGCATACAGTTGTCAAGTTTTAAATTAGGGTTATTGCTCAAGGCTTCATTCAGGATTCAGGCATCCACATTAAATCAACCTTGAAATCCAATGCTAAAAAGCAGCTAAGAATGTATCAAAACAATTCCCCTGATAACATACATCCTTTGTGCATAAGGAAATACTTCGTATTACATGTAATGTAGACACTTTTTCACGTTCTCACAAATATAATGAGACAAAAATGTATAACAGAAGGAGCAAAGTCATTTTTCACAGGAAGTCTCCTGGTACAAACCAGCACATGTAAATTGCATTGGCCAAGAATCGTAGATGGTAAAAAGAAAAAAATGTAGCACTGACCAATCAATTCACATGCTTTCCAAAGTTGTTTGATGCAACTACCCAAACTAAATGTCTATTGGATATAAAGGGGTGAAGGCAAAGTTTAAAGAGAAGCTATTTGTGAAAAGAACTGTTGAACTATCAATTTTTAGAAGGTCTCAATTTAAACACCTTGAACATTCAGCCATAACAGCCAAGAAACTGGCCAAATATAACATTTACGTGCATTGGCCGGGAATCGGACCGGGTCTCCCGCATGGCAGGCGAGAATTCTACCACTGAACCACCAATGCTTGCAAGATTTGCGGCGGTTCTACATATGGTCCTGCATGTGGTTCTTTATAAGGTTCTGCCTATGGTTCTGAACATGGTTCTGCATACAGTTGTCAGAGTTTTAAACTTAGGGTTATTGCTCAAGGCTTCAACCAGGATTCAGGCATCCACATTAAATCAACCTTGCAATCCAATGCTAAAAAGCAGCTAAGAATGTATCAAAACAATTCCACTGATAACATACATCCTTTGTGCATAAGGAAATACTTCTTATTACATGTAATGTAGACACTTTTTCACGTTCTCACAAATATAATGAGAGAAAAATGTATAACAGAAGGAGCAAAGTCATTTTTCACAGGAAGTCTCCTGGTACAAACCAGCACATGTAAATTGCATTGGCCAAGAATCGTAGCTGGTAAAAAGAAAGAAATGTAGCACTGACCAATCAATTCACATGCTTTAAAAAGTTGTTTGATGCAACTACCCAAACTAAATGTCTATTGGATATAAAGGGGTGAAGGCAAAGTTTAAAGAGAAGCTATTTTGTGCAAAGAACTGTTGAACTATCAAATTTTAGAATGTCTCAATTTAAACATCTTGAACATTCAGCCATAACAGCCAAGAACCTGGCCAAATTTAACATTTATGTGCATTGGCCAGGAATCAGACCCGGGTCTCCCACGTGGCAAGCGAGAATTCTACCACTGAATCACCAATGCATACAAGATCAGTAGCGGTTCTACATATGGTCCTGCATATGGTTCTTTATAAGGTTCGGCACATGGTTCTGCATACAGTTGTCAAGTTTTAAATTAGGGTTATTGCTCAAGGCTTCATTCAGGATTCAGGCATCCACATTAAATCAACCTTGAAATCCAATGCTAAAAAGCAGCTAAGAATGTATCAAAACAATTCCCCTGATAACATACATCCTTTGTGCATAAGGGAATACTTCTTATTACATGTAATGTAGACACTTTTTCAGAAAACATCATCTCACAAATATAATGAGAGAAAAATGTATAACAGAAGGAGCAAAGTCATTTTTCACAGGAAGTCTCTTGGTACAAACCAGCACATGTAAAATGCATTGGCCATGAATCGTAGCTGCTAAAAAAGAAAGAAATGTAGCACTGACCAATCAATTCACATGCTTTCCAAAGTTGTTTGATGCAACTACCCAAACTAAATGTCTATTGGATATAAAGGGGTGAAGGCAAAGTTTAAAGAGAAGCTATTTTGTGCAAAGAACTGTTGAACTATAAATTTTTAGAACGTCTCAATTTAAACACCTTGAACATTCAGCCATAACAGCCAAGAACCTGGCCAAACATAACATTGACGTGCATTGGCCGGGAATTGGACCCGGGTCTCCCGCATGGGAGGCGAGAATTCTACCACTGAACCACCAATGCTTGCAAGTTCTGCAGAGGTTCTACATATGGTCCTGCATATGGTTCTTTATAAGGTTCTGCACATGGTTCTGAACATGGTTCTTCATACAGTTGTCAGAGTTTTAAATTAGGGTTATTGCTCAAGGCTTCATTCAGGATTCAGGCATCCACATTAAAAAAAAATCAACCTTGCAATCCAATGCTAAAAAGCAGCTAAGAATGTATCAAAACAATTCCCCTGATAACATACATCCTTTGCGCATAAGGAAATACTTCTTATTACATGTAATGTAGACACTTTTTCAGAAAACATCATCTCACAAATAGAGAAAAATGTATAACAGAAGGAGCAAAGTCATTTTTCACAGGAAGTCTCCTGGTACAAACCAGCACATGTAAATTGCATTGGCCACGAATCGTAGCTGCTAAAAAGAAAGAAATGTAGCACTGACCAATCAATTCACATGCTTTCCAAAGTTGTTTGATGCAACTACCCAAACTAAATGTCTATTGGATATAAAGGGGTGAAGGCAAAGTTTAAAGAGAAGCTATTTTGTGCAAAGCACTGTTGAACTATCAATTTTTAGAACGTCTCAATTTAAACACCTTGAACATTCAGCCATAACAGCCAAGAAACTGGCCAAATATAACATTTAGGTGCATTGGCCGGTAATGGGACCCGGGTCTCCCGCGTGGCAGGCGAGAATTCTACCACTGAACCACCAATGCTTACAAGATCTGCGGCGGTTCTACATATGGTCCTGCATATGGTTCTTTATAAGGTTCTGCCTATGGTTCTGCATACAGTTGTCAGAGTTTTAAACTTAGGGTTATTGCTCAAGGCTTCAATCAGGATTCAGGCATCCACATTAAATCAACCTTGCAATCCAATGCTAAAAAGCAGCTAAGAATGTATCAAAACAATTCCACTGATAACATACATTCTTTGTGCATAAGGAAATACTTCTTATTACATGTAATGTAGACACTTTTTCAGGTTCTCACAAATATGAGAGAAAAATGTATAACAGAAGGAGCAAAGTCATTTTCCACAGGAAGTCTCTTGGTACAAACCAGCACATGTAAATTGCATTGGCCATGAATCGTAGCTGCTAAAAAGAAAGAAATGTAGCACTGACCAATCAATTCACATGCTTTCCAAAGTTGTTTGATGCAACTACCCAAACTAAATGTCTATTGGATATAAAGGGGTGAAGGCAAAGTTTAAAGAGAAGCTATTTTGTGCAAAGAACTGTTGAACTATCAATTTTTAGAAGGTCTCAATTTAAACACCTTGAACATTCAGCCATAACAGCCAAGAAACTGGCCAAATATAACATTTACGTGCATTGGCCGGGAATCGGACCCGGGTCTCCCGCATGGCAGGCGAGAATTCTACCACTGAACCACCAATGCTTGCAAGATGTGCGGTGGTTCTACATATGGTCCTGCATATGGTTCTTTATAAGGTTCTGCCTATGGTTCTGAACATGGTTCTGCATACAGTTGTCAGAGTTTTAAACTTAGGGTTATTGCTCAAGGCTTCAATCAGGATTCAGGCATCCACATTAAATCAACCTTGCAATCCAATGCTAAAAAGCAGCTAAGAATGTATCAAAACAATTCCCCTGATAACATACATCCTTTGTGCATAAGGAAATACTTCTTATTACATGTAATGTAGACACTTTTTCAGAAAACATCATCTCACAAATATAATGAGAGAAAAATGTATAACAGAAGGAGCAAAGTCATTTTTCACAGGAAGTCTCTTGGTACAAACCAGCACATGTAAATTGCATTGGCCATGAATCGTAGCTGGTAAAAAGAAAGAAATGTAGCACTGACCAATCAATTCACATGCTTTCCAAAGTTGTTTGATGCAACTACCCAAACTAAATGTCTATTGGATATAAAGGGGTGAAGGCAAAGTTTAAAGAGAAGCTATTTTGTGCAAAGAACTGTTGAACTATCAATTTTTAGAACGTCTCAATTTAAACACCTTGAACATTCAGCCATAACAGCCAAGAACCTGGCCAAATATAACATTTACGTGAATTGGCCGGGAATCGGACCCAGGTCTCCCGCGTGTCAGGTGAGAATTCTACCACTGAAGCACCAATGCTTCCAACTTCAGCAGCGGTTCTACATATGGTCCTGCATATGGTTCTTTATAAGGTTCTGCCTATGCTTCTGAACATGGTTCTGCATACAGTTGTCAGAGTTATAAAATTAGGGTTATTGCTCAAGGCTTCATTCAGGATTCAGGCATCCACATTAAATCAACCTTGCAATCCAATGCTAAAAAGCAGCTAAGAATGTATCAAAACAATTCCCCTGATAACATACATCCTTTGTGCATAAAGAAATACTTCGTATTACATGTAATGTAGACACTTTTTCACATTCTCACAAATATAATGAGACAAAAATGTATAACAGAAGGAGCAAAGTCATTTTTCACAGGAAGTCTCCTGGTACAAACCAGCACATGTAAATTACATTGGCCAAGAATCGTAGCTTGTAAAAAGAAAGAAATGTAGCACTGACCAATCAATTCACATGCTTTCCAAAGTTGTTTGATGCAACTACCCAAACTAAATGACTATTGGATATAAAGGGGTGAAGGCAAAGTTTAAAGAGAAGCTATTTGTGCAAAGAACTGTTGAACTATCAATTTTTAGAACGTCTCAATTTAAACACCTTGAACATTCAGCCATAACAGCCAAGAAACTGGCCAAATATAACATTTACGTGCATTGGCCGGGAATCGGACCCGGGTCTCCCGCATGGCAGGCGAGAATTCTACCACTGAACCACCAATGCTTGCAAGATGTGCGGCGGTTCTACATATGGTCCTGCATATGGTTCTTTATAAGGTTCTGCCTATGGTTCTGAACATGGTTCTGCATACAGTTGTCAGAGTTTTAAACTTAGGGTTATTGCTCAAGGCTTCAATCAGGATTCAGGCATCCACATTAAATCAACCTTGCAATCCAATGCTAAAAAGCTGCTAAGAATGTATCAAAACAATTCCACTGATAACATACATCCTTTGTGCATAAGGAAATACTTCTTATTACATGTAATGTAGACACTTTTTCACGTTCTCACAAATATAATGAGAGAAAAATGTATAACAGAAGGAGCAAAGTCATTTTTCACAGGAAGTCTCCTGGTACAAACCAGCACATGTAAATTGCATTGGCCAAGAATCGTAGCTGGTAAAAAGAAAGAAAAGTAGCACTGACCAATCAATTCACATGCTTTAAAAAGTTGTTTGATGCAACTACCCAAACTAAATGTCTATTGGATATAAAGGGGTGAAGGCAAAGTTTAAAGAGAAGCTATTTTGTGCAAAGAACTGTTGAACTATCAAATTTTAGAATGTCTCAATTTAAACACCTTGAACATTCAGCCATAACAGCCAAGAACCTGGCCAAATATAACATTTATGTGCATTGGCCAGAAATCAGACACGGGTCTCCCGCGTGGCAGGCGAGAATTCTACCACTGAACCACCAATGCTTACAAGTTCAGCAGCGGTTCTACATATGGTCCTGCAAATGGTTCTTTATAAGGTTCGGCACATGGTTCTGCATACAGTTGTCAAGTTTTAAATTAGGGTTATTGCTCAAGGCTTCATTCAGGATTCAGGCATCCACATTAAATCAACCTTGAAATCCAATGCTAAAAAGCAGCTAAGAATGTATCAAAACAATTCCCCTGATAACATACATCCTTTGTGCATAAGGAAATACTTCGTATTACATGTAATGTAGACACTTTTTCACGTTCTCACAAATATAATGAGACAAAAATGTATAACAGAAGGAGCAAAGTCATTTTTCACAGGAAGTCTCCTGGTACAAACCAGCACATGTAAATTGCATTGGCCAAGAATCGTAGATGGTAAAAAGAAAAAAATGTAGCACTGACCAATCAATTCACATGCTTTCCAAAGTTGTTTGATGCAACTACCCAAACTAAATGTCTATTGGATATAAAGGGGTGAAGGCAAAGTTTAAAGAGAAGCTATTTGTGAAAAGAACTGTTGAACTATCAATTTTTAGAAGGTCTCAATTTAAACACCTTGAACATTCAGCCATAACAGCCAAGAAACTGGCCAAATATAACATTTACGTGCATTGGCCGGGAATCGGACCGGGTCTCCCGCATGGCAGGCGAGAATTCTACCACTGAACCACCAATGCTTGCAAGATTTGCGGCGGTTCTACATATGGTCCTGCATGTGGTTCTTTATAAGGTTCTGCCTATGGTTCTGAACATGGTTCTGCATACAGTTGTCAGAGTTTTAAACTTAGGGTTATTGCTCAAGGCTTCAACCAGGATTCAGGCATCCACATTAAATCAACCTTGCAATCCAATGCTAAAAAGCAGCTAAGAATGTATCAAAACAATTCCACTGATAACATACATCCTTTGTGCATAAGGAAATACTTCTTATTACATGTAATGTAGACACTTTTTCACGTTCTCACAAATATAATGAGAGAAAAATGTATAACAGAAGGAGCAAAGTCATTTTTCACAGGAAGTCTCCTGGTACAAACCAGCACATGTAAATTGCATTGGCCAAGAATCGTAGCTGGTAAAAAGAAAGAAATGTAGCACTGACCAATCAATTCACATGCTTTAAAAAGTTGTTTGATGCAACTACCCAAACTAAATGTCTATTGGATATAAAGGGGTGAAGGCAAAGTTTAAAGAGAAGCTATTTTGTGCAAAGAACTGTTGAACTATCAAATTTTAGAATGTCTCAATTTAAACATCTTGAACATTCAGCCATAACAGCCAAGAACCTGGCCAAATTTAACATTTATGTGCATTGGCCAGGAATCAGACCCGGGTCTCCCACGTGGCAAGCGAGAATTCTACCACTGAATCACCAATGCATACAAGATCAGTAGCGGTTCTACATATGGTCCTGCATATGGTTCTTTATAAGGTTCGGCACATGGTTCTGCATACAGTTGTCAAGTTTTAAATTAGGGTTATTGCTCAAGGCTTCATTCAGGATTCAGGCATCCACATTAAATCAACCTTGAAATCCAATGCTAAAAAGCAGCTAAGAATGTATCAAAACAATTCCCCTGATAACATACATCCTTTGTGCATAAGGGAATACTTCTTATTACATGTAATGTAGACACTTTTTCAGAAAACATCATCTCACAAATATAATGAGAGAAAAATGTATAACAGAAGGAGCAAAGTCATTTTTCACAGGAAGTCTCTTGGTACAAACCAGCACATGTAAAATGCATTGGCCATGAATCGTAGCTGCTAAAAAAGAAAGAAATGTAGCACTGACCAATCAATTCACATGCTTTCCAAAGTTGTTTGATGCAACTACCCAAACTAAATGTCTATTGGATATAAAGGGGTGAAGGCAAAGTTTAAAGAGAAGCTATTTTGTGCAAAGAACTGTTGAACTATAAATTTTTAGAACGTCTCAATTTAAACACCTTGAACATTCAGCCATAACAGCCAAGAACCTGGCCAAACATAACATTGACGTGCATTGGCCGGGAATTGGACCCGGGTCTCCCGCATGGGAGGCGAGAATTCTACCACTGAACCACCAATGCTTGCAAGTTCTGCAGAGGTTCTACATATGGTCCTGCATATGGTTCTTTATAAGGTTCTGCACATGGTTCTGAACATGGTTCTTCATACAGTTGTCAGAGTTTTAAATTAGGGTTATTGCTCAAGGCTTCATTCAGGATTCAGGCATCCACATTAAAAAAAAATCAACCTTGCAATCCAATGCTAAAAAGCAGCTAAGAATGTATCAAAACAATTCCCCTGATAACATACATCCTTTGCGCATAAGGAAATACTTCTTATTACATGTAATGTAGACACTTTTTCAGAAAACATCATCTCACAAATAGAGAAAAATGTATAACAGAAGGAGCAAAGTCATTTTTCACAGGAAGTCTCCTGGTACAAACCAGCACATGTAAATTGCATTGGCCACGAATCGTAGCTGCTAAAAAGAAAGAAATGTAGCACTGACCAATCAATTCACATGCTTTCCAAAGTTGTTTGATGCAACTACCCAAACTAAATGTCTATTGGATATAAAGGGGTGAAGGCAAAGTTTAAAGAGAAGCTATTTTGTGCAAAGCACTGTTGAACTATCAATTTTTAGAACGTCTCAATTTAAACACCTTGAACATTCAGCCATAACAGCCAAGAAACTGGCCAAATATAACATTTAGGTGCATTGGCCGGTAATGGGACCCGGGTCTCCCGCGTGGCAGGCGAGAATTCTACCACTGAACCACCAATGCTTACAAGATCTGCGGCGGTTCTACATATGGTCCTGCATATGGTTCTTTATAAGGTTCTGCCTATGGTTCTGCATACAGTTGTCAGAGTTTTAAACTTAGGGTTATTGCTCAAGGCTTCAATCAGGATTCAGGCATCCACATTAAATCAACCTTGCAATCCAATGCTAAAAAGCAGCTAAGAATGTATCAAAACAATTCCACTGATAACATATATCCTTTGTGCATAAGGAAATACTTCTTATTACATGTAATGTAGACACTTTTTCACGTTCTCACAAATATAATGAGAGAAAAATGTATAACAGAAGGAGCAAAGTCATTTTTCACAGGAAGTCTCCTGGTACAAACCAGCACATGTAAATTGCATTGGCCAAGAATCGTAGCTGGTAAAAAGAAAGAAATGTAGCACTGACCAATCAATTCACTTGCTTTAAAAAGTTGTTTGATGCAACTTCCCAAACTAAATGTCTATTGGATATAAAGGGGTGAAGGCAAAGTTTAAAGAGAAGCTATTTTGTGCAAAGAACTGTTGAACTATCAAATTTTAGAATGTCTCAATTTAAACATCTTGAACATTCAGCCATAACAGCCAAGAACCTGGCCAAATTTAACATTTATGTGCATTGGCCAGGAATCAGACCCGGGTCTCCCACGTGGCAAGCGAGAATTCTACCACTGAATCACCAATGCATACAAGATCAGTAGCGGTTCTACATATGGTCCTGCATATGGTTCTTTATAAGGTTCGGCACATGGTTCTGCATACAGTTGTCAAGTTTTAAATTAGGGTTATTGCTCAAGGCTTCATTCAGGATTCAGGCATCCACATTAAATCAACCTTGAAATCCAATGCTAAAAAGCAGCTAAGAATGTATCAAAACAATTCCCCTGATAACATACATCCTTTGTGCATAAGGGAATACTTCTTATTACATGTAATGTAGACACTTTTTCAGAAAACATCATCTCACAAATATAATGAGAGAAAAATGTATAACAGAAGGAGCAAAGTCATTTTTCACAGGAAGTCTCTTGGTACAAACCAGCACATGTAAAATGCATTGGCCATGAATCGTAGCTGCTAAAAAAGAAAGAAATGTAGCACTGACCAATCAATTCACATGCTTTCCAAAGTTGTTTGATGCAACTACCCAAACTAAATGTCTATTGGATATAAAGGGGTGAAGGCAAAGTTTAAAGAGAAGCTATTTTGTGCAAAGAACTGTTGAACTATAAATTTTTAGAACGTCTCAATTTAAACACCTTGAACATTCAGCCATAACAGCCAAGAACCTGGCCAAACATAACATTGACGTGCATTGGCCGGGAATTGGACCCGGGTCTCCCGCATGGGAGGCGAGAATTCTACCACTGAACCACCAATGCTTGCAAGTTCTGCAGAGGTTCTACATATGGTCCTGCATATGGTTCTTTATAAGGTTCTGCACATGGTTCTGAACATGGTTCTTCATACAGTTGTCAGAGTTTTAAATTAGGGTTATTGCTCAAGGCTTCATTCAGGATTCAGGCATCCACATTAAAAAAAAATCAACCTTGCAATCCAATGCTAAAAAGCAGCTAAGAATGTATCAAAACAATTCCCCTGATAACATACATCCTTTGCGCATAAGGAAATACTTCTTATTACATGTAATGTAGACACTTTTTCAGAAAACATCATCTCACAAATAGAGAAAAATGTATAACAGAAGGAGCAAAGTCATTTTTCACAGGAAGTCTCCTGGTACAAACCAGCACATGTAAATTGCATTGGCCACGAATCGTAGCTGCTAAAAAGAAAGAAATGTAGCACTGACCAATCAATTCACATGCTTTCCAAAGTTGTTTGATGCAACTACCCAAACTAAATGTCTATTGGATATAAAGGGGTGAAGGCAAAGTTTAAAGAGAAGCTATTTTGTGCAAAGCACTGTTGAACTATCAATTTTTAGAACGTCTCAATTTAAACACCTTGAACATTCAGCCATAACAGCCAAGAAACTGGCCAAATATAACATATAGGTGCATTGGCCGGTAATGGGACCCGGGTCTCCCGCGTGGCAGGCGAGAATTCTACCACTGAACCACCAATGCTTACAAGATCTGCAGTTGTTCTACATATGGTCCTGCATATGGTTCTTTATAAGGTTCTGCCTATGGTTCTGAACATGGTTCTGCATACAGTTGTCAGAGTTTTAAACTTAGGGTTATTGCTCAAGGCTTCATTCAGGATTCAGGCATCCACATTAAATCAACCTTGCAATCCAATGCTAAAAAGCAGCTAAGAATGTATCAAAACAATTCCCCTGATAACATACATTCTTTGTGCATGAGGAAATACTTCTTATTACATGTAATGTAGACACTTTTTCACGTTCTCACAAATATAATGAGAGAAAAATGTATAACAGAAGGAGCAAAGTCATTTTTCACAGGAAGTCTCTTAGTACAAACCAGCACATGTAAAATGCATTGGCCATGAATCGTAGCTGCTAAAAAGAAAGAAATGTAGCACTGACCAATCAATTCACATGCTTTCCAAAGTTGTTTGATGCAACTACCCAAACTAAATGTCTATTGGATATAAAGGGGTGAAGGCAAAGTTTAAAGAGAAGCTATTTGTGCAAAGAACTGTTGAACTATCAATTTTTAGAACGTCTCAATTTAAACACCTTGAACATTCAGCCATAACAGCCAAGAAACTGGCCAAATATAACATTTACATGCATTGGCCAGGAATCGGACCGGGGTCTCCCGCATGGCAGCCGAGAATTCTACCACTGAACCACCAATGTTTGCAAGATCTGCGGCGGATCTACATATGGTCCTGCATATGGTTCTTTATAAGGTTCTGCCTATGGTTCTGCATACAGTTGTCAGAGTTTTAAACTTAGGGTTATTGCTCAAGGCTTCAATCAGGATTCAGGCATCCACATTAAATCAACCTTGCAATCCAATGCTAAAAAGCAGCTAAGAATGTATCAAAACAATTCCACTGATAACATATATCCTTTGTGCATAAGGAAATACTTCTTATTACATGTAATGTAGACACTTTTTCACGTTCTCACAAATATAATGAGAGAAAAATGTATAACAGAAGGAGCAAAGTCATTTTTCACAGGAAGTCTCCTGGTACAAACCAGCACATGTAAATTGCATTGGCCAAGAATCGTAGCTGGTAAAAAGAAAGAAATGTAGCACTGACCAATCAATTCACTTGCTTTAAAAAGTTGTTTGATGCAACTTCCCAAACTAAATGTCTATTGGATATAAAGGGGTGAAGGCAAAGTTTAAAGAGAAGCTATTTTGTGCAAAGAACTGTTGAACTATCAAATTTTAGAATGTCTCAATTTAAACATCTTGAACATTCAGCCATAACAGCCAAGAACCTGGCCAAATTTAACATTTATGTGCATTGGCCAGGAATCAGACCCAGGTCTCCACGTGGCAAGCGAGAATTCTACCACTGAATCACCAATGCATACAAGATCAGTAGCGGTTCTACATATGGTCCTGCATATGGTTCTTTATAAGGTTCGGCACATGGTTCTGCATACAGTTGTCAAGTTTTAAATTAGGGTTATTGCTCAAGGCTTCATTCAGGATTCAGGCATCCACATTAAATCAACCTTGAAATCCAATGCTAAAAAGCAGCTAAGAATGTATCAAAACAATTCCCCTGATAACATACATCCTTTGTGCATAAGGGAATACTTCTTATTACATGTAATGTAGACACTTTTTCAGAAAACATCATCTCACAAATATAATGAGAGAAAAATGTATAACAGAAGGAGCAAAGTCATTTTTCACAGGAAGTCTCTTGGTACAAACCAGCACATGTAAAATGCATTGGCCATGAATCGTAGCTGCTAAAAAAGAAAGAAATGTAGCACTGACCAATCAATTCACATGCTTTCCAAAGTTGTTTGATGCAACTACCCAAACTAAATGTCTATTGGATATAAAGGGGTGAAGGCAAAGTTTAAAGAGAAGCTATTTTGTGCAAAGAACTGTTGAACTATAAATTTTTAGAACGTCTCAATTTAAACACCTTGAACATTCAGCCATAACAGCCAAGAACCTGGCCAAACATAACATTGACATGCATTGGCCAGGAATTGGACCCGGGTCTCCCACGTGGGAGGCAAGAATTCTACCACTGAACCACCAATGCTTGCAAGTTCTGCAGAGGTTCTACATATGGTCCTGCATATGGTTCTTTATAAGGTTCTGCACATGGTTCTGAACATGGTTCTTCATACAGTTGTCAGAGTTTTAAATTAGGGTTATTGCTCAAGGCTTCATTCAGGATTCAGGCATCCACATTAAAAAAAAATCAACCTTGCAATCCAATGCTAAAAAGCAGCTAAGAATGTATCAAAACAATTCCCCTGATAACATACATCCTTTGCGCATAAGGAAATACTTCTTATTACATGTAATGTAGACACTTTTTCAGAAAACATCATCTCACAAATATAATGAGAGAAAAATGTATAACAGAAGGAGCAAAGTCATTTTTCACAGGAAGTCTCCTGGTACAAACCAGCACATGTAAATTGCATTGGCCATGAATCGTAGCTGGTAAAAAGAAAGAAATGTAGCACTGACCAATCAATTCACATGCTTTCCAAAGTTGTTTGATGCAACTACCCAAAATAAATGTCTATTGGATATAAAGGGGTGAAAGCAAAGTTTAAAGAGAAGCTATTTTGTGCAAAGAACTGTTGAACTATCAATTTTTAGAACGTCTCAATTTAAACACCTTGAACATTCAGCCATAACAGCCAAGAACCTGGCCAAATATAACATTTACGTGCATTGGCCGGGAATCGGACCCGGGTCTCCCGCGTGGTAGGCGAGAATTCTACCACTGAACCACCAATGCTTGCAAGAGCTGCAGCGGTTCTACATATGGTCCTGCATATGGTTCTTTATAAGGTTCTGCCTATGGTTCTGAACATGGTTCTGCATACAGTTGTCAGAGTTTTAAACTTAGGGTTATTGCTCAAGGCTTCATTCAGGATTCAGGCATCCACATTAAATCAACCTTGCAATCCAATGCTAAAAAGCAGCTAAGAATGTATCAAAACAATTCCACTGATAACATACATCCTTTGTGCATAAGGAAATACTTCTTATTATATGTAATGTAGACACTTTTTCACGTTCTCACAAATAAAATGAGAGAAAAATGTATAACAGAAGGAGCAAAGTCATTTTTCACAGGAAGTCTCTTAGTACAAACCAGCACATGTAAAATGCATTGGCCATGAATCGTAGCTGCTAAAAAGAAAGAAATGTAGCACTGACCAATCAATTCACATGCTTTCCAAAGTTGTTTGATGCAACTACCCAAACTAAATGTCTATTGGATATAAAGGGGTGAAGGCAAAGTTTAAAGAGAAGCTATTTTGTGCAAAGAACTGTTGAACTATACATTTTTAGAACGTCTCAATTTAAACACCTTGAACATTCAGCCATAACAGCCAAGAACCTGGCCAAATATAACATTTACATGCATTGGCCGGGAATCGGACCCGGGTCTCCCGGGTGGTAGGCGAGAATTCTACCACTGAATCACCAATGCTTGCAAGAGCTGCAGCGGTTCTACATATGGTCCTGCATATGGTTCTTTATAAGGTTCTGCCTATGGTTCTGAACATGGTTCTGCATACAGTTGTCAGAGTTTTAAACTTAGGGTTATTGCTCAAGGCTTCATTCAGGATTCAGGCATCCACATTAAATCAACCTTGCAATCCAATGCTAAAAAGCAGCTAAGAATGTATCAAAACAATTCCACTGATAACATACATCCTTTGTGCATAAGGAAATACTTCTTATTATATGTAATGTAGACACTTTTTCACGTTCTCACAAATAAAATGAGAGAAAAATGTATAACAGAAGGAGCAAAGTCATTTTTCACAGGAAGTCTCTTAGTACAAACCAGCACATGTAAAATGCATTGGCCATGAATCGTAGCTGCTAAAAAGAAAGAAATGTAGCACTGACCAATCAATTCACATGCTTTCCAAAGTTGTTTGATGCAACTACCCAAACTAAATGTCTATTGGATATAAAGGGGTGAAGGCAAAGTTTAAAGAGAAGCTATTTTGTGCAAAGAACTGTTGAACTATCAATTTTTAGAACGTCTCAATTTAAACACCTTGAACATTCAGCCATAACAGCCAAGAACCTGGCCAAATATAACATTGACGTGCATTGGCCGGGAATCGGACCCAGGTCTCCCGCGTGGGAGGCGAGAATTCTACCACTGAACCACCAATGCTTGCAAGATCTGCAGTGGTTCTACATATGGTCCTGCATATGGTTCTTTATAAGGTTCTGCCTATGGTTCTGAACATGGTTCTGTATACAGTTGTCAGAGTTTTAAACTTAGGGTTATTGCTCAAGGCTTCATTCAGGATTCAGGCATCCACATTAAATAAACCTTGCAATCCAATGCTAAAAAGCAGCTAAGAATGTATCAAAACAATTCCCCTGATAACATACATTCTTTGTGCATAAGGAAATACTTCTTATTACATGTAATGTAGACACTTTTTCACGTTCTCTCAAATATAATGAGAGAAAAATGTATAACAGAAGGAGCAAAGTCATTTTTCACAGGAAGTCTCTTGGTACAAACCAGCACATGTAAATTGCATTGGCCATGAATCGTAGCTGGTAAAAAGAAAGAAATGTAGCACTGACCAATCAATTCACATGCTTTCCAAAGTTGTTTGATGCAACTACCCAAACTAAATGTCTATTGGATATAAAGGGGTGAAGGCAAAGTTTAAAGAGAAGCTATTTTGTGCAAAGAACTGTTGAACTATCAATTTTTAGAACGTCTCAATTTAAACACCTTGAACATTCAGCCATAACAGCCAAGAACCTGGCCAAATATAACATTGACGTGCATTGGCCGGGAATCGGACCCGGGTCTCCAACGCGGCAGGCGCAAATTCTACCACTGAACCACCAATGCTTACAAGTTCAGCAGCGGTTCTACATATGGTCCTGCATATGGTTCTTTATAAGGTTCTGCACATGGTTCTGCATACAGTTGTCAGAGTTTTAAATTAGGGTTATTGCTCAAGGCTTCATTTAGGATTCAGGCATCCACATTAATAGTAAATCAACCTTGCAATCCAATGCTAAAAAGCAGCTAAGAATGTATCAAAACAATTCCCCTGATAACATACATCCTTTGTGCATAAGGAAATACTTCTTATTACATGTAATGTAGACACTTTTTCAGAAAACATCATCTCACACATATAATGAGAGAAAAATGTATAACAGAAGGAGCAAAGTCATTTTTCACAGGAAGTCTCCTGGTACAAACCAGCACATGTAAATTGCATTGGCCAAGAATCGTAGCTGGTAAAAAGAAAGAAATGTAGCACTGACCAATCACTTCACATGCTTTCCAAAGTTGTTTGATGCAACTACCCAAACTAAATGTCTATTGGATATAAAGGGGTGAAGGCAAAGTTTAAAGAGAAGGTATTTGTGCAAAGAACTGTTGAACTATCAATTTTTAGAACGTCTCAATTTAAACACCTTGAACATTCAGCCATAACAGCCAAGAAACTGGCCAAATATAACATTTACGTGCATTGGCCAGGAATGGGACCCGGGTCTCATGCGTGGCAGGCGAGAATTCTACCACTGAACCAACAATGCTTGCAAGATCTGCGGCGGTTCTACATATGGTCCTGCATATGGTTCTTTATAAGGTTCTGCCTATGGTTCTTCATACAGTTGTCAGAGTTTTAAACTTAGGGTTATTGCTCAAGGCTTCATTCAGGATTCAGGCATCCACATTAAATCAACCTTGCAATCCAATGCTAAAAAGCAGCTAAGAATTTATCAAAACAATTCCCCTGATAACATACATTCTTTGTGCATAAGGAAATACTTCTTATTACATGTAATGTAGACACTTTTTCACGTTCTCACAAATATGAGAGAAAAATGTATAACAGAAGGAGCAAAGTCATTTTTCACAGGAAGTCTCCTGGTACAAACCAGCACATGTAAATTGCATTGGCCAAGAATCGTAGCTGGTAAAAAGAAAGAAATGTAGCACTGACCAATCAATTCACATGCTTTCCAAAGTTGTTTGATGCAACTACCCAAACTAAATGTCTATTGGATATAAAGGGGTGAAGGTAAAGTTTAAAGAGAACCTTTCTTTTCAAGGCACTGTTGAACTATCAATTTTAGAACGTCTCAATTTAAACACCTTGAACATTCAGCCATAACAGCCAAGAACGTGTCCAAATATAACATTTACTTGCATTGGACGGGAATCAGACCCAGGTCTCCTGTGTGCCAGGCGAGAATTCTACCACTGAACCACCAATGCTTCCAAGTTCTGCAGCGGTTCTACATACAGTCCTGCATATGGTTCTTTATAAGGTTCTGCACATTGTTCTGAACATGGTTCTGCATACAGTTGTCAGAGTTTTAAAATTAGGGTTATTGCTCAAGGCTTCATTCAGGATTCAGGCATCCACATTAAATCAACCTTGCAATCCAATGCTAAAAAGCAGCTAAGAATGTATCAAAACAATTCCCCTGATTACATACATCCTTTGTGCATAAGGAAATACTTCTTATTACATTTAATGTAGACACTTTTTCACGTTCTCACAAATATAATGAGAGAAAAAAGTATAACAGAAGGAGCAAAGTCATTTTTCACAGGAAGTCTCTTGGTACAAACCAGCACATGTAAATTGCATTGGCCATGAATCGTAGCTGCTAAAAAGAAAGAAATGTAGCACTGACCAATCAATTCACATGCTTTCCAAAGTTGTTTGATGCAACTACCCAAACTAAATGTCTATTGGATATAAAGGGGTGAAGGCAAAGTTTAAAGAGAAGCTATTTTGTGCAAAGAACTGTTGAACTATAAATTTTTAGAACGTCTCAATTTAAACACCTTGAACATTCAGCCATAACAGCCAAGAACCTGGCCAAACATAACATTGACATGCATTGGCCGGGAATCGGACCCGGGTGTCCCGCGTGGGAGGCGAGAATTCTACCACTGAACCACCAATGCTTGCAAGTTCAGCAGCGGTTCTACATATGTTCCTGCATATGGTTCTTTATAAGGTTCTGCACATGGTTCTGAACATGGTTCTTCATACAGTTGTCAGAGTTTTAAATTAGGGTTATTGCTCAAGGCTTCATTCAGGATTCAGGCATCCACATTAATAGTAAATCAACCTTGCAATCCAATGCTAAAAAGCAGCTAAGAATGTATCAAAACAATTCCCCTGATAACATACATCCTTTGTGCATAAGGAAATACTTCGTATTACATGTAATGTAGACACTTTTTCAGAAAACATCATCTCACAAATATAATGAGAGAAAAATGTATAACAGAAGGAGCAAAGTCATTTTTCACAGGAAGTCTCCTGGTACAAACCAGCACATGTAAATTGCATTGGCCAAGAATCGTAGCTGGTAAAAAGAAAGAAATGTAGCACTGACCAATCAATTCACATGCTTTCCAAAGTTGTTTGATGCAACTACCCAAACTAAATGTCTATTGGATATAAAGGGGTGAAGGCAAAGTTTAAAGAGAACCTTTCTTTTCAAAGCACTGTTGAACTAACAATTTTAGAACGTCTCAATTTAAACACCTTGAACATTCAGCCATAACAGCCAAGAACCTGGCCAAATATAACATTTACGTGCATTGGACGGGAATCAGACCCAGGTCTCCTGTGTGGCAGGCACGAATTCTACCAATGCTTGCAAGTTCTGCAGCGGTTCTACATCTGGTTCTTTATAAGGTTCTGCACATGGTTCTGAACATGGTTCTGGATACAGTTGTCAGAGTTTTAAATTAGGGTTATTGCTCAAGGCTTCATTCAGGATTCAGGCATCCATATTAATAGTCAATCAACCTTGCAATCCAATGCTAAAAAGCAGCTAAGAATGTATCAAAACAATTCCCCTGATAACATACATCCTTTGTGCATAAGGAAATACTTCTTATTACATGTAATGTAGACACTTTTTCAGAAAACATCATCTCACAAATATAATGAGAGAAAAATGTATATCAGATAGAGCAAAGTCATTTTTCACAGGAAGTCTCCTGGTACAAACCAGCACATGTAAATTGCATTGGCCATGAATCGTAGCTGGTAAAAAGAAAGAAATGTAGCACTGACCAAACAATTCACATGCTTTCCAAAGTTGTTTGATGCAACTACCCAAACTAAATGTCTATTGGATATAAAGGGGTGAAAGCAAAGTTTAAAGAGAAGCTATTGCGTGCAAAGCACTGTTGAACTATCAATTTTTAGAACGTCTCAATTTAAACACCTTGAACATTCAACCATAACAGCCAAGAAACTGGCCAAATATAACATTTACATAGATCGGCCGGGAATCAGACCCGGGTCTCCCGCATGGTAGGCGGGAATTCTACCTCTGAACCACCAATGTTTACAAGTTCTGCAGCGGTTCTACATATGGTCCTGCATATGGTTCTTTATAAGGTTCTGCACATGATTCTGAACATGGTTCTTCATACAGTTGTCAGAGTTTTAAATTAGGGTTATTGCTCAAGGCTTCATTCAGGATTCAGGCATCCACATTAATAGTAAATCAACCTTGCAATCCAATGCTAAAAAGCAGCTAAGAATGTATCAAAACAATTCCCCTGATAACATACATCCTTTGTGCATAAGGAAATACTTCTTATTACATGTAATGTAGACACTTCATCAGAAAACATCATCTCACAAATATAATGAGAGAAAAATGTATAACAGAAGGAGCAAAGTCATTTTTCACAGGAAGTCTCCTGGTATAAACCAGCACATGTAAATTGCATTGGCCAAGAATCGTAGCTGGTAAAAAGAAAGAAATGTAGCACTGACCAATCAATTCACATGCTTTCCAAAGTTGTTTGATGCAACTACCCAAACTAAATGTCTATTGGATATAAAGGGGTGAAGGCAAAGTTTAAAGAGAACCTTTTTTTTTCAAAGAACTGTTGAACTCTCAATTTTTAGAACGTCTCAATTTAAACACCTTGAACATTCAACCAAAACAGCCAAGAAACTGGCCAAATATAACATTTACATGTGAATCGGACACAGGTCTCTCGCGTAGGAGGTGAGAATTCTACCACTGAACCACCAATGCTTGCAAGTTCAGCAGCGGTTCTACATATGGTCCTGCATATGGTTCTTTATAAGGTTCTGCACATGATTCTGAACATGGTTCTTCATACAGTTGTCAGAGTTTTAAATTAGGGTTATTGCTCAAGGCTTCATTCAGGATTCAGGCATCCACATTAATAGTAAATCAACCTTGCATTCCAATGCTAAAAAGCAGCTAAGAATGTATCAAAACAATTCCCCTGATAACATACATCCTTTGTGCATAAGGAAATACTTCTTATTACATGTAATGTAGACACTTTTTCAGAAAACATCATCTCACAAATATAATGAGAGAAAAATGTATAACAGATGGAGCAAAGTCATTTTTCACAGGAAGTCTCTTGGTACAAACCAGCACATGTAAATTGCATTGGCCATGAATCGTAGCTGGTAAAAAGAATGAAATGTAGCACTGACCAATCAATTCACATGCTTTCCAAAGTTGTTTGATGCAACTACCCAAACTAAATGTCTATTGGATATAAAGGGGTGAAAGCAAAGTTTAAAGAGAAGCTATTTTGTGCAAAGAACTGTTGAACTATCAATTTTTAGAACGTCTCAATTTAAACACCTTGAACATTCAGCCATAACAGCCAAGAACCTGGCCAAAAATATAACATTTACGTGCATTGGCCGGGAATCGGACCCGGGTCTCCCGCGTGGGAGGCGAGAATTCTACCACTGAACCACCAATGCTTGCAAGATCAGCAGTGGTTCTACATATGGTCCTGCATATGGTTCTTTATAAAGTTCTGCCTATGGTTCTGCATACAGTTGTCAGAGTTTTAAAATTAGGGTTATTGCTCAAGGCTTCATTCAGGATTCAGGCATCCACATTAAATCAACCTTGCAATCCAATGCTAAAAAGCAGCTAAGAATGTATCAAAACAATTCCCCTGATAACATACATCCTTTGTGCATGAGGAAATACTTCTTATTACATGTAATGTAGACACTTTTTCACGTTCTCACAAATATAATGAGAGAAAAATGTATAACAGAAGGAGTAAAGTCATTTTTCACAGGAAGTCTCCTGGTACAAACCAGCACATGTAAATTGCATTGGCCAAGAATCGTAGCTGGTAAAAAGAAAGAAATGTAGCACTGACCAATCAATTCACATGCTTTCCAAAGTTGTTTGATGCAACTACCCAAACTAAATGTCTATTGGATATAAAGGGGTGAAGGCAAAGTTTAAAGAGAAGCTATTTTGTGCAAAGAACTGTTGAACTATCAAATTTTAGAATGTCTCAATTTAAACACCTTGAACATTCAGCCATAACAGCCAAGAACCTGGCCAAATATAACATTTATGTGCATTGGCCAGGAATCAGACCCGGGTCTCCCGCGTGGCAGGCGAGAATTCTACCACTGAACCACCAATGCTTACAAGATCAGCAGCGGTTCTACATATGGTCCTGCATATGGTTCTTTATAAGGTTCGGCACATGGTTCTGCATACAGTTGTCAAGTTTTAAATTAGGGTTATTGCTCAAGGCTTCATTCAGGATTCAGGCATCCACATTAAATCAACCTTGAAATCCAATGCTAAAAAGCAGCTAAGAATGTATCAAAACAATTCCCCTGATAACATACATCCTTTGTGCATAAGGAAATACTTCTTATTACATGTAATGTAGACACTTTTTCAGAAAACATCATCTCACAAATATAATGAGAGAAAAATGTATATCAGATGGAGCAAAGTCATTTTTCACAGGAAGTCTCCTGGTACAAACCAGCACATGTTAATTGCATTGGCCATGAATCGTAGCTGGTAAAAAGAAAGAAATGTAGCACTGACCAAACAATTCACATGCTTTCCAAAGTTGTTTGATGCAACTACCCAAACTAAATGTCTATTGGATATAAAGGGGTGAAAGCAAAGTTTAAAGAGAAGCTATTGCGTGCAAAGCACTGTTGAACTATCAATTTTAGAACGTCTCAATTTAAACACCTTGAACATTCAACCATAACAGCCAAGAAACTGGCCAAATATAACATTTACATGAATCAGCCGGGAATCGGACCCGGGTCTCCCGCATGGTAGGCGGGAATTCTACCACTGAACCACCAATGTTTACAAGTTCTGCAGCGGTTCTACATATGGTCCTGCATATGGTTCTTTATAAGGTTCTGCACATGATTCTGAACATGGTTCTTCATACAGTTGTCAGAGTTTTAAATTAGGGTTATTGCTCAAGGCTTCATTCAGGATTCAGGCATTCACATTATTAGTAAATCAACCTTGCAATCCAATGCTAAAAAGCAGCTAAGAATGTATCAAAACAATTCCCCTGATAACATACATCCTTTGTGCATAAGGAAATACTTCTTATTACATGTAATGTAGACACTTTATCAGAAAACATCATCTCACAAATATAATGAGAGAAAAATGTATAACAGAAGGAGCAAAGTCATTTTTCACAGGAAGTCTCCTGGTATAAACCAGCACATGTAAATTGCATTGGCCAAGAATCGTAGCTGGTAAAAAGAAAGAAATGTAGCACTGACCAATCAATTCACATGCTTTCCAAAGTTGTTTGATGCAACTACCCAAACTAAATGTCTATTGGATATAAAGGGGTGAAGGCAAAGTTTAAAGAGAACCTTTTTTTTTCAAAGAACTGTTGAACTATCAATTTTTAGAACGTCTCAATTTAAACACCTTGAACATTCAACCAAAACAGCCAAGAAACTGGCCAAATATAACATTTACATGAGAATCGGACCCAGGTCTCTCGCGTAGGAGGTGAGAATTCTACCACTGAACCACCAATGCTTGCAAGTTCAGCAGCGGTTCTACATATGGTCCTGCATATGGTTCTTTATAAGGTTCTGCACATTATTCTGAACATGGTTCTTCATACAGTTGTCAGAGTTTTAAATTAGGGTTATTGCTCAAGGCTTCATTCAGGATTCAGGCATCCACATTAATAGTAAATCAACCTTGCATTCCAATGCTAAAAAGCAGCTAAGAATGTATCAAAACAATTCCCCTGATAACATACATCCTTTGTGCATAAGGAAATACTTCTTATTACATGTAATGTAGACACTTTTTCAGAAAACATCATCTCACAAATATAATGAGAGAAAAATGTATAACAGATGGAGCAAAGTCATTTTTCACAGGAAGTCTCTTGGTACAAACCAGCACATGTAAATTGCATTGGCCATGAATCGTAGCTGGTAAAAAGAATGAAATGTAGCACTGACCAATCAATTCACATGCTTTCCAAAGTTGTTTGATGCAACTACCCAAACTAAATGTCTATTGGATATAAAGGGGGAAGGCAAAGTTTAAAGAGAAGCTATTTTGTGCAAAGAACTGTTGAACTATAAATTTTTAGAATGTCTCAATTTAAACACCTTGAACATTCAGCCATAACAGCCAAGAACCTGGCCAAACATAACATTGACATGCATTGGCCGGGAATCGGACCCGGGTCATCCGCGTGGGAGGCGAGAATTCTACCACTGAACCACCAATGCTTGCAAGTTCAGCAGCGGTTCTACATATGGTCCTGCATATGGTTCTTTATAAGGTTCTGCACATGGTTCTGAACATGGTTCTTCATACAGTTGTCAGAGTTTTAAATTAGGGTTATTGCTCAAGGCTTCATTCAGGATTCAGGCATCCACATTAATAGTAAATCAACCTTGCAATCCAATGCTAAAAAGCAGCTAAGAATGTATCAAAACAATTCCCCTGATAACATACATCCTTTGTGCATAAGGAAATACTTCGTATTACATGTAATGTAGACACTTTTTCAGAAAACATCATCTCACAAATATAATGAGAGAAAAATGTATAACAGAAGGAGCAAAGTCATTTTTCACAGGAAGTCTCCTGGTACAAACCAGCACATGTAAATTGCATTGGCCAAGAATCGTAGCTGGTAAAAAGAAAGAAATGTAGCACTGACCAATCAATTCACATGCTTTCCAAAGTTGTTTGATGCAACTACCCAAACTAAATGTCTATTGGATATAAAGGGGTGAAGGCAAAGTTTAAAGAGAACCTTTCTTTTCAAAGCACTGTTGAACTAACAATTTTAGAACGTCTCAATTTAAACACCTTGAACATTCAGCCATAACAGCCAAGAACCTGGACAAATATAACATTTACGTGCATTGGACGGGAATCAGACCCAGGTCTCCTGTGTGGCAGGCACGAATTTTACCACTGAACCACCAATGCTTGCAAGTTCTGCAGCGGTTCTACATATGGTTCTTTATAAGGTTCTGCACATGGTTCTGAACATGGTTCTGGATACAGTTGTCAGAGTTTTAAATTAGGGTTATTGCTCAAGGCTTCATTCAGGATTCAGGCATCCATATTAATAGTCAATCAACCTTGCAATCCAATGCTAAAAAGCAGCTAAGAATGTATCAAAACAATTCCCCTGATAACATACATCCTTTGTGCATAAGGAAATACTTCTTATTACATGTAATGTAGACACTTTTTCAGAAAACATCATCTCACAAATATAATGAGAGAAAAATGTATATCAGATGGAGCAAAGTCATTTTTCACAGGAAGTCTCCTGGTACAAACCAGCACATGTTAATTGCATTGGCCATGAATCGTAGCTGGTAAAAAGAAAGAAATGTAGCACTGACCAAACAATTCACATGCTTTCCAAAGTTGTTTGATGCAACTACCCAAACTAAATGTCTATTGGATATAAAGGGGTGAAAGCAAAGTTTAAAGAGAAGCTATTGCGTGCAAAGCACTGTTGAACTATCAATTTTAGAACGTCTCAATTTAAACACCTTGAACATTCAACCATAACAGCCAAGAAACTGGCCAAATATAACATTTACATGAATCAGCCGGGAATCGGACCCGGGTCTCCCTCATGGTAGGCGGGAATTCTACCACTGAACCACCAATGTTTACAAGTTCTGCAGCGGTTCTACATATGGTCCTGCATATGGTTCTTTATAAGGTTCTGCACATGATTCTGAACATGGTTCTTCATACAGTTGTCAGAGTTTTAAATTAGGGTTATTGCTCAAGGCTTCATTCAGGATTCAGGCATTCACATTATTAGTAAATCAACCTTGCAATCCAATGCTAAAAAGCAGCTAAGAATGTATCAAAACAATTCCCCTGATAACATACATCCTTTGTGCATAAGGAAATACTTCTTATTACATGTAATGTAGACACTTTATCAGAAAACATCATCTCACAAATATAATGAGAGAAAAATGTATAACAGAAGGAGCAAAGTCATTTTTCACAGGAAGTCTCCTGGTATAAACCAGCACATGTAAATTGCATTGGCCAAGAATCGTAGCTGGTAAAAAGAAAGAAATGTAGCACTGACCAATCAATTCACATGCTTTCCAAAGTTGTTTGATGCAACTACCCAAACTAAATGTCTATTGGATATAAAGGGGTGAAAGCAAAGTTTAAAGAGAAGCTATTTTGTGCAAAGAACTGTTGAACTATCAATTTTTAGAACGTCTCAATTTAAACACCTTGAACATTCAGCCATAACAGCCAAGAACCTGGCCAAAAATATAACATTTACGTGCATTGGCCGGGAATCGGACCCGGGTCTCCCGCGTGGGAGGCGAGAATTCTACCACTGAACCACCAATGCTTGCAAGATCAGCAATGGTTCTACATATGGTCCTGCATATGGTTCTTTATAAAGTTCTGCCTATGGTTCTGCATACAGTTGTCAGAGTTTTAAAATTAGGGTTATTGCTCAAGGCTTCATTCAGGATTCAGGCATCCACATTAAATCAACCTTGCAATCCAATGCTAAAAAGCAGCTAAGAATGTATCAAAACAATTCCCCTGATAACATACATCCTTTGTGCATAAGGAAATACTTCTTATTACATGTAATGTAGACACTTTTTCACGTTCTCACAAATATAATGAGAGAAAAATGTATAACAGAAGGAGTAAAGTCATTTTTCACAGGAAGTCTCCTGGTACAAACCAGCACATGTAAATTGCATTGGCCAAGAATCGTAGCTGGTAAAAAGAAAGAAATGTAGCACTGACCAATCAATTCACATGCTTTCCAAAGTTGTTTGATGCAACTACCCAAACTAAATGTCTATTGGATATAAAGGGGTGAAGGCAAAGTTTAAAGAGAACCTTTCTTTTCAAAGCACTGTTGAACTATCAATTTTGGAACGTCTCAATTTAAACACCTTGAACATTCAGCCATAACAGCCAAGAACCTGGCCAAATATAACGTTTACGTGCATTGGACGGGAATCAGACCCAGGTTTCCTGTGTGGCAGGCACGAATTCTACCACTGAACCACCAATGCTTGCAAGTTCTGCAGCGGTTCTACATATGGTTCTTTATAAGGTTCTGCACATGGTTCTGAACATGGTTCTGCATACAGTTGTCAGACTTTTAAATTAGGGTTATTGCTCAAGGCTTCATTCAGGATTCAGGCATCCATATTAATAGTCAATCAACCTTGCAATCCAATGCTAAAAAGCAGCTAAGAATGTATCAAAACAATTCCCCTGATAACATACATCCTTTGTGCATAAGGAAATACTTCTTATTACATGTAATGTAGACACTTTTTCAGAAAACATCATCTCACAAATATAATGAGAGAAAAATGTATATCAGAAGGAGCAAAGTCATTTTTCACAGGAAGTCTCCTGGTACAAACCAGCACATGTAAATTGCATTGGCCATGAATCGTAGCTGGTAAAAAGAAAGAAATGTAGCACTGACCAAACAATTCACATGCTTTCCAAAGTTGTTTGATGCAACTACCCAAACTAAATGTCTATTGGATATAAAGGGGTGAAAGCAAAGTTTAAAGAGAAGCTATTGCGTGCAAAGCACTGTTGAACTATCAATTTTTAGAACGTCTCAATTTAAACACCTTGAACATTCAACCATAACAGCCAAGAAACTGGCCAAATATAACATTTACGTGCATCGGCCGGGTCTCCCGCGTTGCAGGCGAGAATACTACCACTGAACCACCAATGTTTACAAGTTCTGCAGCGGTTCTACATATGGTCCTGCATATGGTTCTTTATAAGGTTCTGCACATGATTCTGAACATGGTTCTGCACATGGTTCTGAACATGGTTCTGCATACAGTTGTCAGAGTTTTAAATTAGGGTTATTGCTCAAGGCTTCATTCAGGATTCAGGCATCCACATTAATAGTAAATCAACCTTGCAATCCAATGCTAAAAAGCAGCTAAGAATGTATCAAAACAATTCCCCTGATAACATACATCCTTTGTGCATAAGGAAATACTTCTTATTACATGTAATGTAGACACTTTATCAGAAAACATCATCTAACAAATATAATGAGAGAAAAATGTATAACAGAAGGAGCAAAGTCATTTTTCACAGGAAGTCTCCTGGTATAAACCAGCACATGTAAATTGCATTGGCCAAGAATCGTAGCTGGTAAAAAGAAAGAAATGTAGCACTGACCAATCAATTCACATGCTTTCCAAAGTTGTTTGATGCAACTACCCAAACTAAATGTCTATTGGATATAAAGGGGTGAAGGCAAATTTTAAAGAGAACCTTTTTTTTCAAAGAACTGTTGAACTATCAATTTTTAGAACGTCTCAATTTAAACACCTTGAACATTCAGCCAAAACAGCCAAGAAACTGGCCAAATATAACCTTTACATGCATTGGCCGTGAATCGGACCCGGGTCTCTCGCGTAGGAGGCGAGAATTCTACCACTGAACCACCAATGCTTGCAAGTTCAGCAGCAGTTCTACATATGGTCCTGCATATAGTTCTTTATAAGGTTCTGCACATGGTTCTGAACATGGTTCTTCATACAGTTGTCAGAGTTTTAAATTAGTGTTATTGCTCAAGGCTTCATTCAGGATTCAGGCATCCACATTAATAGTAAATCAACCTTGCATTCCAATGCTAAAAAGCAGCTAAGAATGTATCAAAACAATTCCCCTGATAACATACATCCTTTGTGCATAAGGAAATACTTCTTATTACATGTAATGTAGACACTTTTTCACGTTCTCACAAATATAATGAGAGAAAAATGTATATCAGAAGGAGCAAAGTCATTTTTCACAGGAAGTCTCCTGGTACAAACCAGCACATGTAAATTGCTTTGGCCATGAATCGTAGCTGGTAAAAAGAAAGAAATGTAGCACTGACCAATCAATTCACATGCTTTCCAAAGTTGTTTGATGCAACTACCCAAACTAAATGTCTATTGGATATAAAGGGGTGAAAGCAAAGTTTAAAGAGAAGCTATTTTGTGCAAAGAACTGTTGAACTATCAATTTTTAGAACGTCTCAATTTAAACACCTTGAACATTCAGCCATAACAGCCAAGAACCTGGCCAAAAATATAACATTTACGTGCATTGGCCGGGAATCGGCCCCGGGTCTACCGCGTGGGAGGCGAGAATTCTACCACTGAACCACCAATGCTTGCAAGTTCAGCTGTGGTTCTACATATGGTCCTGCATATGGTTCTTTATAAGGTTCTGCCTATGGTTCTGAACATGGTTCTGCATACAGTTGTCAGAGTTTTAAAATTAGGGTTATTGCTCAAGGCTTCATTCAGGATTCAGGCATCCACATTAAATCAACCTTGCAATCCAATGCTAAAAAGCAGCTAAGAATGTATCAAAACAATTCCCCTGATAACATACATCCTTTGTGCATAAGGAAATACTTCGTATTACATGTAATGTAGACACTTTTTCACGTTCTCACAAATATAATGAGAGAAAAATGTATAACAGAAGGAGCAAAGTCATTTTTCACAGGAAGTCTCCTGGTACAAACCAGCACATGTAAATTGCATTGGCCAAGAATCGTAGCTGGTAAAAAGAAAGAAATGTAGCACTGACCAATCAATTCACATGCTTTCCAAAGTTGTTTGATGCAACTACCCAAACTAAATGTCTATTGGATATAAAGGGGTGAAGGCAAAGTTTAAAGAGAACCTTTCTTTTCAAAGCACTGTTGAACTATCAATTTTAGAACGTCTCAATTTAAACACCTTGAACATTCAGCCATAACAGCCAAGAACCTGGCCAAATATAACATTTACGTGCATTGGACGGGAATCAGACCCAGGTCTCCTGTGTGGCAGGCTCGAATTCTACCACTGAACCACCAATGCTTGCAAGTTCTGCAGCGGTTCTACATATGGTCCTGCATATGGTTCTTTATAAAGTTCTGCCTATGGTTCTGAACATGGTTCTGCATACAGTTGTCAGAGTTTTAAATTAGGGTTATTGCTCAAGGCTTCATTCAGGATTCAGGCATCCATATTAATAGTCAATCAACCTTGCAATCCAATGCTAAAAAGCAGCTAAGAATGTATCAAAACAATTCCCCTGATAACATACATTCTTTGTGCATAAGGAAATACTTCTTATTACATGTAATGTAGACACTTTTTCAGAAAACATCATCTCACAAATATAATGAGAGAAAAATGTATATCAGAAGGAGCAAAGTCATTTTTCACAGGAAGTCTCCTGGTACAAACCAGCACATGTAAATTGCATTGGCCATGAATCGTAGCTGGTAAAAAGAAAGAAATGTAGCACTGACCAAACAATTCACATGCTTTCCAAAGTTGTTTGATGCAACTACCCAAACTAAATGTCTATTGGATATAAAGGGATGAAAGCAAAGTTTAAAGAGAAGGTATTGCGTGCAAAGCACTGTTGAACTATCAATTTTTAGAACGTCTCAATTTAAACACCTTGAACATTCAACCATAACAGCCAAGAAACTGGCCAAATATAACATTTACATGCATCGGCCGGGAATCGGACCCGGGTCTCCCGCGTGATAGGCGGGAATTCTACCACTGAACCACCAATGTTTACAAGTTCTGCAGCGGTTCTACATATGGTCCTGCATATGGTTCTTTATAAGGTTCTGCACATGATTCTGAACATGGTTCTTCATACAGTTGTCAGAGTTTTAAATTAGGGTTATTGCTCAAGGCTTCATTCAGGATTCAGGCATCCACATTAAATCAACCTTGCAATCCAATGCTAAAAAGCAGCTAAGAATGTATCAAAACAATTCCCCTGATAACATACATCCTTTGTGCATAAGGAAATACTTCGTATTACATGTAATGTAGACACTTTTTCACGTTCTCACAAATATAATGAGAGAAAAATGTATAACAGAAGGAGCAAAGTCATTTTTCACAGGAAGTCTCCTGGTACAAACCAGCACATGTAAATTGCATTGGCCAAGAATCGTAGCTGGTAAAAAGAAAGAAATGTAGCACTGACCAATCAATTCACATGCTTTCCAAAGTTGTTTGATGCAACTACCCAAACTAAATGTCTATTGGATATAAAGGGGTGAAGGCAAAGTTTAAAGAGAACCTTTCTTTTCAAAGCACTGTTGAACTATCAATTTTAGAACGTCTCAATTTAAACACCTTGAACATTCAGCCATAACAGCCAAGAACCTGGCCAAATATAACATTTACGTGCATTGGACGGGAATCAGACCCAGGTCTCCTGTGTGGCAGGCTCGAATTCTACCACTGAACCACCAATGCTTGCAAGTTCTGCAGCGGTTCTACATATGGTCCTGCATATGGTTCTTTATAAAGTTCTGCCTATGGTTCTGAACATGGTTCTGCATACAGTTGTCAGAGTTTTAAATTAGGGTTATTGCTCAAGGCTTCATTCAGGATTCAGGCATCCATATTAATAGTCAATCAACCTTGCAATCCAATGCTAAAAAGCAGCTAAGAATGTATCAAAACAATTCCCCTGATAACATACATTCTTTGTGCATAAGGAAATACTTCTTATTACATGTAATGTAGACACTTTTTCAGAAAACATCATCTCACAAATATAATGAGAGAAAAATGTATATCAGAAGGAGCAAAGTCATTTTTCACAGGAAGTCTCCTGGTACAAACCAGCACATGTAAATTGCATTGGCCATGAATCGTAGCTGGTAAAAAGAAAGAAATGTAGCACTGACCAAACAATTCACATGCTTTCCAAAGTTGTTTGATGCAACTACCCAAACTAAATGTCTATTGGATATAAAGGGGTGAAGGCAAAGTTTAAAGAGAAGCTATTTTGTGCAAAGCACTGTTGAACTATGAATTTTTAGAACGTCTCAATTTAAACACCTTGAACATTCAGCCATAACAGCCAAGAAACTTGCCAAATATAACATTTATGTGCATTGGCCGGTAATGGGACCCGGGTCTCCCGCGTGGCAGGCGAGAATTCTACCACTGAATCACCAATGCTTGCAAGATCTGCAGTGGTTCTACATATGGTCCTGCATATGGTTCTTTATAAGGTTCTGTCTATGGTTCTGCATACAGTTGTCAGAGTTTTAAACTTAGGGTTATTGCTCAAGGCTTCATTCAGGATTCAGGCATCCACATTAAATCAACCTTGAAATCCAATGCTAAAAAGCAGCTAAGAATGTATCAAAACAATTTCACTGATAACATACATCCTTTGTGCATAAGGAAATACTTCTTATTATATGTAATGTAGACACTTTTTCACGTTCTCACAAATATAATGAGAGAAAAATATATAACAGAAGGAGCAAAGTCATTTTTCAGAGGAAGTCTCCTGGTACAAACCAGCACATGTAAATTGCATTGGCCAAGAATCGTAGCTGGTAAAAATAAAGAAATGTAGCACTGACCAATCAATTCACATGCTTTCCAAAGTTGTTTGATGCAACTACACAAACTAAATGTCTATTGGATATAAAGGGGTGAAGGCAAAGTTTAAAGAGAACCTTTCTTTTCAAAGCACTGTTGAACTATCAATTTTAGAACGTCTCAATTTAAACACCTTGATCATTCAGCCATAACAGCCAAGAACCTGGCCAAATATAACATTTACGTGCATTGGCCGGGATTCGGACACGGGTGTCCCGCGTGGCAAGTAAGAATTCTACTACTGAACCACCAATACTTACATGTTCTACAGCGGTTCTACATATGGTCCTGCATATGGTCCTTTATAAGTTTCTGCACATGGTTCTGAACATGGTTCTGCATACAGTTGTCAGAGTTTTAAATTAGGGTTATTGCTCAAGGCTTCATTCAGGATTTAGGCATCCATATTAATAGTAAATCAACCTTGCAATGCAATGCTAAAAAGCAGCTAAGAATGTATCAAAACAATTCCCCTGATAACATACATCCTTTGTGCATAAGGAAATACTTCTTATTACATGTAATGTAGACACTTTTTCAGAAAACATCATCTCACAAATATAATGAGAGAAAAATGTATAACAGAAGGAGCAAAGTCATTTTTCACAGGAAGTCTCCTGGAAAAAACCAGCACATGTAAATTGCATTGGCCATGAATCGTAGCTGGTAAAAAGAAAGAAATGTAGCACTGACCAATCAATTCACATGCTTTCTAAAGTTGTTTGATGCAACTACCCAAACTAAATGTCTATTGGATATAAAGGGGTGAAGGCAAAGTTTAAAGAGAAGCTATTTTGTGCAAAGCACTGTTGAACTATGAATTTTTAGAACGTCTCAATTTAAACACCTTGAACATTCAGCCATAACAGCCAAGAAACTGGCCAAATATAACATTTATGTGCATTGGCCGGTAATGGGACCCGGGTCTCCCGCGTGGCAGGCGAGAATTCTACCACTGAACCACCAATGCTTGCAAGATCTGCAGTGGTTCTACATATGGTCCTGCATATGGTTCTTTATAAGGTTCTGTCTATGGTTCTGCATACAGTTGTCAGAGTTTTAAACTTAGGGTTATTGCTCAAGGCTTCATTCAGGATTCAGGCATCCACATTAAATCAACCTTGAAATCCAATGCTAAAAAGCAGCTAAGAATGTATCAAAACAATTTCACTGATAACATACATCCTTTGTGCATAAGGAAATACTTCTTATTATATGTAATGTAGACACTTTTTCACGTTCTCAAAAATATAATGAGAGAAAAATATATAACAGAAGGAGCAAAGTCATTTTTCAGAGGAAGTCTCCTGGTACAAACCAGCACATGTAAATTGCATTGGCCAAGAATCGTAGCTGGTAAAAATAAAGAAATGTAGCACTGACCAATCAATTCACATGCTTTCCAAAGTTGTTTGATGCAACTACACAAACTAAATGTCTATTGGATATAAAGGGGTGAAGGCAAAGTTTAAAGAGAACCTTTCTTTTCAAAGCACTGTTGAACTATCAATTTTAGAACGTCTCAATTTAAACACCTTGATCATTCAGCAATAACAGCCAAGAACCTGGCCAAATATAACATTTACGTGCATTGGCCGGGATTCGGACACGGGTGTCCCGCGTGGCAAGTAAGAATTCTACTACTGAACCACCAATACTTACATGTTCTACAGCGGTTCTACATATGGTCCTGCATATGGTTCTTTATAAGTTTCTGCACATGGTTCTGAACATGGTTCTGCATACAGTTGTCAGAGTTTTAAATTAGGGTTATTGCTCAAGGCTTCATTCAGGATTCAGGCATCCATATTAATAGTAAATCAACCTTGCAATGCAATGCTAAAAAGCAGCTAAGAATGTATCAAAACAATTCCCCTGATAACATACATCCTTTGTGCATAAGGAAATACTTCTTATTACATGTAATGTAGACACTTTTTCAGAAAACATAATCTCACAAATATAATGAGATAAAAATGTATAACAGAAGGAGCAAAGTCATTTTTAACAGGAAGTCTCCTTGTAAAAACCAGCACATGTAAATTGCATTGGCCTTGAATCGTAGCTGGTAAAAAGAAAGAAATGTAGCACTGACCAATCAATTCACATGCTTTCCAAAGTTGTTTGATGCAACTATCCAAACTAAATGTCTATTGGATATAAAGGGGTGAAGGCAAAGTTTAAAGAGAAGCTATTTTGTGCAAAGCACTGTTGAACTATCAATTTTTAGAACGTCTCAATTTAAACACCTTGAACATTCAGCCATAACAGCCAAGAACCTGGCCAAATATAACATTTACGTGCATTGGCCCCAAGTATCCCATGTGGCAGGCGAGAATTCTACCACTGAACCACCAATGCTTACAAGTTCTGCAGTGGTTCTACATATGGTCATGCATATGGTTCTTTACAAGGTTCTGCACATGGTTCTGCATACAGTTGTCAGAGTTTTAAATTAGGGTTATTGCTCAAGGCTTCATTCAGGATTCAGGCATTCACATTAATAGTAAATCAACCTTGCAATCCAATGCTAAAAAGCAGCTAAGAATGTATCAAAACAATTCCCCTGATAACATACATCCTTTGTGCATAAGGAAATACTTCTTATTACATGTAATGTAGACACTTTTTCAGAAAACATCATCTCACAAATATAATGAGAGAAAAATGTATAACAGAAGGAGCAAAGTCATTTTTCACAGGAAGTCTCCTGGTAAAAACCAGCACATGTAAATTGCATTGGCCATGAATCGTAGCTGTTAAAAAGAAAGAAATGTAGCACTGACCAATCAATTCACATGCTTTCTAAAGTTGTTTGATGCAACTACCCAAACTAAATGTCTATTGGATATAAAGGGGTGAAGGCAAAGTTTAAAGAGAAGCTATTTTGTACAAAGCACTGTTGAACTATCAATTTTTAGAACGTCTCAATTTAAACACCTTGAACATTCAGCCATAACAGCCAAGAACCTGGCCAAATATAACATTTACGTGCATTGGCCCCAAGTATCCCATGTGGCAGGCGAGAATTCTACCACTGAACCACCAATGCTTACAAGTTCTGCAGTGGTTCTACATATGGTCCTGCATATGGTTCTTTATAAGGTTCTTCACATGGTTCTGCATACAGTTGTCAGAGTTTTAAATTAGGGTTATTGCTCAAGGCTTCATTCAGGATTCAGGCATTCACATTAATAGTAAATCAACCTTGCAATCCAATGCTAAAAAGCAGCTAAGAATGTATCAAAACAATTCCCCTGATAACATACATCCTTTGTGCATGAGGAAATACTTCTTATTACATGTAATGTAGACACTTTTTCAGAAAACATCATCTCACAAATATAATGAGAGAAAAATGTATAACAGAAGGAGCAAAGTCATTTTTCACAGGAAGTCTCCTGGTACAAAACAGCACATGTAAATTGCATTGGCCAAGAATCGTAGTTGGTAAAAAGAAAGAAATGTAGCACTGACCAATCAATTCACATGCTTTCCAAAGTTGTTTGATGCAACTACCCAAACTAAATGTCTATTGGATATAAAGGGGTGAAGGCAAAGTTTAAAGAGAAGCTATTTTGTTCAAAGCACTGTTGAACTATCAATTTTTAGAAGGTCTCAATTTAAACACCTTGAACATTCAGCCATAACAGCCAAGAAACTGGCCAAATATAACATTGACGTGCATTGGCCGGTAATGGGACCCAGGTCTCCCGCGTGGCAGGCGAGAATTCTACCACTGAACCACCAATGCTTGCAAGATCTGCAGGTGTTCTACATATGGTCCTGCATATGGTTCTTTATAAGGTTCTGCCTATGGTTCTGAACATGGTTCTGCATACAGTTGTCAGAGTTTTAAACTTAGGGTTATTGCTCAAGGCTTCATTCAGGATTCAGGCATCCACATTAAATAAACCTTGCAATCCATTGCTAAAAAGCAGCTAAGAATGTATCAAAACAATTCCCCTGATAACATACATTCTTTGTGCATAAGGAAATACTTCTTATTACATGTAATGTAGACACTTTTTCACGTTCTCACAAATATAATGAGAGAAAAATGTATAACAGAAGGAGCAAAGTCATTTTTCACAGGAAGTCTCTTGGTACAAACCAGCACATGTAAATTGCATTGGCCATGAATCGTAGCTGGTAAAAAGAAAGAAATGTAGCACTGACCAATCAATTCACATGCTTTCCAAAGTTGTTTGATGCAACTACCCAAACTAAATGTCTATTGGATATAAAGGGGTGAAGGCAATGTTAAAAGAGAAGCTATTTGTGCAAAGAACTGTTGAACTATCAATTTTTAGAACGTCTCAATTTAAACACCTTGAACATTCAGCCATAACAGCCAAGAAACTGGCCAAATATAACATTTACGTGCATTGGCCGGGAATCGGACCCAGGTCTCCCGCACAGCAGGCGAGAATTCTACCACTGAACAACCAATGTTTGCAAGATCTGCGGCGGTTCTACATATGGTCCTGCATATGGTTCTTTATAAGGTTCTGCCTATGGTTCTGCATACAGTTGTCAGAGTTTTAAACTTAGGGTTATTGCTCAAGGCTTCATTCAGGATTTAGGCATCCACATTAAATCAACCTTGCAATCCAATGCTAAAAAGCAGCTAAGAATGTATCAAAACAATTCCCCTGATAACATACATTCTTTGTGCATAAGGAAATACTTCTTATTACATGTAATGTAGACACTTTTTCACGTTCTCACAAATATGAGAGAAAAATGTATAACAGAAGGAGCAAAGTCATTTTTCACAGGAAGTCTCTTGGTACAAACCAGCACATGTAAATTGCATTGGCCATGAATCGTAGCTGGTAAAAAGAAAGAAATGTAGCACTGACCAATCAATTCACATGCTTTCCAATGTTGTTTGATGCAACTACCCAAACTAAATGTCTATTGGATATAAAGGGGTGAAGGCAAAGTTTAAAGAGAAGCTATTTTGTGCAAAGAACTGTTGAACTATCAATTTTTAGAACGTCTCAATTTAAACACCTTGAACATTCAGCCATAACAGCCAAGAACCTGGCCAAATATAACATTTACGTGAATTGGCCGGGAATCGGACCGGGGTCTCCCGCATGGCAGGCGAGAATTCTACCACTGAACCACCAATACTTACATGTTCTACAGCGGTTCTACATATGGTCCTGCATATGGTTCTTTATAAGTTTCTGCACATGGTTCTGAACATGGTTCTGCATACAGTTGTCAGAGTTTTAAATTAGGGTTATTGCTCAAGGCTTCATTCAGGATTCAGGCATCCATATTAATAGTAAATCAACCTTGCAATGCAATGCTAAAAAGCAGCTAAGAATGTATCAAAACAATTCCCCTGATAACATACATCCTTTGTGCATAAGGAAATACTTCTTATTACATGTAATGTAGACACTTTTTCAGAAAACATAATCTCACAAATATAATGAGATAAAAATGTATAACAGAAGGAGCAAAGTCATTTTTAACAGGAAGTCTCCTTGTAAAAACCAGCACATGTAAATTGCATTGGCCTTGAATCGTAGCTGGTAAAAAGAAAGAAATGTAGCACTGACCAATCAATTCACATGCTTTCCAAAGTTGTTTGATGCAACTATCCAAACTAAATGTCTATTGGATATAAAGGGGTGAAGGCAAAGTTTAAAGAGAAGCTATTTTGTGCAAAGCACTGTTGAACTATCAATTTTTAGAATGTCTCAATTTAAACACCTTGAACATTCAGCCATAACAGCCAAGAACCTGGCCAAATATAACATTTACGTGCATTGGCCCCAAGTATCCCATGTGGCAGGCGAGAATTCTACCACTGAACCACCAATGCTTACAAGTTCTGCAGTGGTTCTACATATGGTCCTGCATATGGTTCTTTATAAGGTTCTGCACATGGTTCTGCATACAGTTGTCAGAGTTTTAAATTAGGGTTATTGCTCAAGGCTTCATTCAGGATTCAGGCATTCACATTAATAGTAAATCAACCTTGCAATCCAATGCTAAAAAGCAGCTAAGAATGTATCAAAACAATTCCCCTGATAACATACATCCTTTGTGCATAAGGAAATACTTCTTATTACATGTAATGTAGACACTTTTTCAGAAAACATCATCTCACAAATATAATGAGAGAAAAATGTATAACAGAAGGAGCAAAGTCATTTTTCACAGGAAGTCTCCTGGTAAAAACCAGCACATGTAAATTGCATTGGCCATGAATCGTAGCTGGTAAAAAGAAAGAAATGTAGCACTGACCAATCAATTCACATGCTTTCTAAAGTTGTTTGATGCAACTACCCAAACTAAATGTCTATTGGATATAAAGGGGTGAAGGCAAAGTTTAAAGAGAAGCTATTTTGTACAAAGCACTGTTGAACTATCAATTTTTAGAACGTCTCAATTTAAACACCTTGAACATTCAGCCATAACAGCCAAGAACCTGGCCAAATATAACATTTACATGCATTGGCCGGGAATCGGACCCGGGTCTCCCGCTTGGAAGGCAAGAATTCTACCACTGAACCACCAATGCTTGCCAGTTCAGCAGCGGTTCTACATATGGTCCTGCATATGGTTGTTTATAATGTTCTGCCAATGGTTCTGAACATGGTTCTGCATACAGTTGTCAGAGTTTTAAAATTAGGGTTATTGCTCAAGGCTTCATTCAGGATTCAGGCATCCACATTAAATCAACCTTGCAATCCAATGCTATAAAGCAGCTAAGAATGTATCAAAACAATTCCCCTGATAACATACATCCTTTGTGCATAAGGAAATACTCCGTATTACATGTAATGTAGACACTTTTTCACGTTCTCACAAATATAATGAGAGAAAAATATATAACAGAAGGAGCAAAGTCATTTTTCAGAGGAAGTCTCCTGGTACAAACCAGCACATGTAAATCGCATTGGCCAAGAATCGTAGCTGGTAAAAATAAAGAAATGTAGCACTGACCAATCAATTCACATGCTTTCCAAAGTTGTTTGATGCAACTACACAAACTAAATGTCTATTGGATATAAAGGGGTGAAGGCAAAGTTTAAAGAGAACCTTTCTTTTCAAAGCACTGTTGAACTATCAATTTTAGAACGTCTCAATTTAAACACCTTGATCATTCAGCCATAACAGCCAAGAACCTGGCCAAATATAACATTTACGTGCATTGGCCGGGATTCGGACACGGGTGTCCCGCGTGGCAAGTAAGAATTCTACCACTGAACCACCAATACTTACATGTTCTACAGCGGTTCTACATATGGTCCTGCATATGTTTCTTTATAAGTTTCTGCACATGGTTCTGAACATGGTTCTGCATACAGTTGTCAGAGTTTTAAATTAGGGTTATTGCTCAAGGCTTCATTCAGGATTCAGGCATCCATATTAATAGTAAATCAACCTTGCAATGCAATGCTAAAAAGCAGCTAAGAATGTATCAAAACAATTCCCCTGATAACATACATCCTTTGTGCATAAGGAAATACTTCTTATTACATGTAATGTAGACACTTTTTCAGAAAACATAATCTCACAAATATAATGAGATAAAAATGTATAACAGAAGGAGCAAAGTCATTTTTAACAGGAAGTCTCCTTGTAAAAACCAGCACATGTAAATTGCATTGGCCTTGAATCGTAGCTGGTAAAAAGAAAGAAATGTAGCACTGACCAATCAATTCACATGCTTTCCAAAGTTGTTTGATGCAACTATCCAAACTAAATGTCTATTGGATATAAAGGGGTGAAGGCAAAGTTTAAAGAGAAGCTATTTTGTGCAAAGCACTGTTGAACTATCAATTTTTAGAACGTCTCAATTTAAACACCTTGAACATTCAGCCATAACAGCCAATAACCTGGCCAAATATAACATTTAGGTGCATTGGCCCCAAGTATCCCATGTGGCAGGCGAGAATTCTACCACTGAACCACCAATGCTTACAAGTTCTGCAGTGGTTCTACATATGGTCCTGCATATGGTTCTTTATAAGGTTCTGCACATGGTTCTGCATACAGTTGTCAGAGTTTTAAATTAGGGTTATTGCTCAAGGCTTCATTCAGGATTCAGGCATTCACATTAATAGTAAATCAACCTTGCAATCCAATGCTAAAAAGCAGCTAAGAATGTATCAAAACAATTCCCCTGATAACATACATCCTTTGTGCATAAGGAAATACTTCTTATTACATGTAATGTAGACACTTTTTCAGAAAACATCATCTCACAAATATAATGAGAGAAAAATGTATAACAGAAGGAGCAAAGTCATTTTTCACAAGAAGTCTCTTGGTACAAACCAGCACATGTAAATTGCATTGGCCATGAATCGTAGCTGGTAAAAAGAAAGAAATGTAGCACTGACCAATCAATTCACATGCTTTCCAAAGTTGTTTGATGCAACTACACAAACTAAATGTCTATTGGATATAAAGGGGTGAAGGCAATGTTAAAAGAGAAGCTATTTGTGCAAAGAACTGTTGAACTATCAATTTTTAGAACGTCTCAATTTAAACACCTTGAACATTCAGCCATAACAGCCAAGAAACTGGCCAAATATAACATTTACGTGCATTGGCCGGGAATCGGACCCAGGTCTCCCGCACAGCAGGCGAGAATTCTACCACTGAACAACCAATGTTTGCAAGATCTGCGGCGGTTCTACATATGGTCCTGCATATGGTTCTTTATAAGGTTCTGCCTATGGTTCTGCATACAGTTGTCAGAGTTTTAAACTTAGGGTTATTGCTCAAGGCTTCATTCAGGATTTAGGCATCCACATTAAATCAACCTTGCAATCCAATGCTAAAAAGCAGCTAAGAATGTATCAAAACAATTCCCCTGATAACATACATTCTTTGTGCATAAGGAAATACTTCTTATTACATGTAATGTAGACACTTTTTCACGTTCTCACAAATATGAGAGAAAAATGTATAACAGAAGGAGCAAAGTCATTTTTCACAGGAAGTCTCTTGGTACAAACCAGCACATGTAAATTGCATTGGCCATGAATCGTAGCTGGTAAAAAGAAAGAAATGTAGCACTGACCAATCAATTCACATGCTTTCCAATGTTGTTTGATGCAACTACCCAAACTAAATGTCTATTGGATATAAAGGGGTGAAGGCAAAGTTTAAAGAGAAGCTATTTTGTGCAAAGAACTGTTGAACTATCAATTTTTAGAACGTCTCAATTTAAACACCTTGAACATTCAGCCATAACAGCCAAGAACCTGGCCAAATATAACATTTACGTGAATTGGCCGGGAATCGGACCAGGGTCTCCCGCATGGCAGGCGAGAATTCTACCACTGAACCACCAATACTTACATGTTCTACAGCGGTTCTACATATGGTCCTGCATATGGTTCTTTATAAGTTTCTGCACATGGTTCTGAACATGGTTCTGCATACAGTTGTCAGAGTTTTAAATTAGGGTTATTGCTCAAGGCTTCATTCAGGATTCAGGCATCCATATTAATAGTAAATCAACCTTGCAATGCAATGCTAAAAAGCAGCTAAGAATGTATCAAAACAATTCCCCTGATAACATACATCCTTTGTGCATAAGGAAATACTTCTTATTACATGTAATGTAGACACTTTTTCAGAAAACATAATCTCACAAATATAATGAGATAAAAATGTATAACAGAAGGAGCAAAGTCATTTTTAACAGGAAGTCTCCTTGTAAAAACCAGCACATGTAAATTGCATTGGCCTTGAATCGTAGCTGGTAAAAAGAAAGAAATGTAGCACTGACCAATCAATTCACATGCTTTCCAAAGTTGTTTGATGCAACTATCCAAACTAAATGTCTATTGGATATAAAGGGGTGAAGGCAAAGTTTAAAGAGAAGCTATTTTGTGCAAAGCACTGTTGAACTATCAATTTTTAGAATGTCTCAATTTAAACACCTTGAACATTCAGCCATAACAGCCAAGAACCTGGCCAAATATAACATTTACGTGCATTGGCCCCAAGTATCCCATGTGGCAGGCGAGAATTCTACCACTGAACCACCAATGCTTACAAGTTCTGCAGTGGTTCTACATATGGTCCTGCATATGGTTCTTTATAAGGTTCTGCACATGGTTCTGCATACAGTTGTCAGAGTTTTAAATTAGGGTTATTGCTCAAGGCTTCATTCAGGATTCAGGCATTCACATTAATAGTAAATCAACCTTGCAATCCAATGCTAAAAAGCAGCTAAGAAAGTATCAAAACAATTCCCCTGATAACATACATCCTTTGTGCATAAGGAAATACTTCTTATTACATGTAATGTAGACACTTTTTCAGAAAACATCATCTCACAAATATAATGAGAGAAAAATGTATAACAGAAGGAGCAAAGTCATTTTTCACAGGAAGTCTCCTGGTAAAAACCAGCACATGTAAATTGCATTGGCCATGAATCGTAGCTGGTAAAAAGAAAGAAATGTAGCACTGACCAATCAATTCACATGCTTTCTAAAGTTGTTTGATGCAACTACCCAAACTAAATGTCTATTGGATATAAAGGGGTGAAGGCAAAGTTTAAAGAGAAGCTATTTTGTACAAAGCTCTGTTGAACTATCAATTTTTAGAACGTCTCAATTTAAACACCTTAAACATTCAGCCATAACAGCCAAGAACCTGGCCAAATATAACATTTACGTGCATTGGCCGGGAATCGGACCCAGGTCTCCCGCTTGGAAGGCGAGAACTCTACCACTGAACCACCAATGCTTGCAAGCTCAGCAGCGGTTCTACATATGGTCCTGCATATGGTTCTTTATAAGGTTCTGCCAATGGTTCTGAACATGGTTCTGCATACAGTTGTCAGAGTTTTAAACTTAGGGTTATTGCTTAAGGCTTCATTCAGGATTCAGGCATCCACATTAAATCAACCTTGCAATCCAATGCTAAAAAGCAGCTAAGAATGTATCAAAACAATTCCCCTGATAACATACATCATTTGTGCATAAGGAAATACTTCTTATTACATGTTATGTAGACACTTTTTCACGCTCTCACAAATATAATGAGATAAAAATGTATAACAGAAGGAGCAAAGTCATTTTTCACAGGAAGTCTCCTGGTACAAACCAACACATGTAAATTGCATTGGCCAAGAATCGTAGCTGGTAAAAAGAAAGAAATGTAGCACTGACCAATCAATTCACATGCTTTCCAAAGTTGTTTGATGCAACTACACAAACTAAATGTCTATTGGATATAAAGGGGTGAAGGCAAAGTTTAAAGAGAACCTTTCTTTTCAAAGCACTGTTGAACTATCAATTTTAAACGTCTCAATTTAAACACCTTGAACATTCAGCCATAACAGCCAAGAACCTGGCCAAATATAACATTTACGTGCATTGGCCGGGATTCGGACACGGGTCTCCCGCGTGGCAGGGGAGAATTCTACCACTGAACCACCAATGCTTCCAAAATCTGCTGCGGTTCTACATACAGTCCTGCATATGTTTCTTTATAAGGTTCTGCACATTGTTCTGAACATGGTTCTGCATACAGTTGTCAGAGTTTTAAATTAGGGTTATTGCTCAAGGCTTCATTCAGGATTCAGGCATCCATATTAATAGTCAATCAACCTTGCAATCCAATGCTAAAAAGCAGCTAAGAATGTATCAAAACAATTCCCCTGATAACATACATCCTTTGTGCATAAGGGAATACTTCTTATTACATGTAATGTAGACACTTTTTCAGAAAACACGTTCTCACAAATAAAATGAGATAAAAATGTATAACAGAAGGAGCAAAGTCATTTTTCACAGGAAGTCTCCTGGTACAAAACAGCACATGTAAATTGCATTGGCCAAGAATCGTAGTTGGTAAAAAGAAAGAAATGTAGCACTGACCAATCAATTCACATGCTTTCCAAAGTTGTTTGATGCAACTACCCAAACTAAATGTCTATTGGATATAAAGGGGTGAAGGCAAAGTTTAAAGAGAAGTTATTTTGTTCAAAGCACTGTTGAACTATCAATTTTTAGAAGGTCTCAATTTAAAAACCTTGAAAATTCAGCCATAACAGCCAAGAAACTGGCCAAATATAACATTGACGTGCATTGGCCGGGAATCGGACCCGGGTCTCCCGCGTGGCAGGCGAGAATTCTACCACTGAACCACCAATATTGGAAGAGCTGCAGTGGTTCTACATATGGTCCTGCATATGGCTCTTTATAAGGTTATGCCTATGGTTCTGAACATGGTTCTGCATACAGTTGTCAGAGTTTTAAACTTAGGGTTATTGCTCAAGGCTTCATTCAGGATTCAGGCATCCACATTAAATCAACCTTGCAATCCAATGCTAAAAAGCAGCTAAGAATGTATCAAAACAATTCCCCTGATAACATACATCCTTTGTGCATAAGGAAATACTTCTTTTTACATGTAATGTAGACACTTTTTCACATTCTCACAAATATAATGAGAGAAAAATGTATAACAGAAGGAGCAAAGTAATTTTTCACAGGAAGTCTCCTGGTACAAACCAGCACATGTAAATTGCATTGGCCAAGAATCGTAGCTGGTAAAAAGAAAGAAATGTAGCACTGACCAATCAATTCACATGCTTTCCAAAGTTGTTTGATGCAACTACCCAAACTAAATGTCTATTGGATATAAAGGGGTGAAGGCAAAGTTTAAAGAGAAGCTATTTTGTGCAAAGAACTGTTGAACTATAAATTTTTAGAACGTCTCAATTTAAACACCTTGAACATTCAGCCATAACAGCCAAGAACCTGGCCAAACATAACATTGACGTGCATTGGCAGGGAATCGGCCCAGGTCTCCAGCATGGGAGGCGAGAATTCTACCACTGAACCACCAATGCTTGCAAGTTCAACAGCGGTTCTACATATGGTCCTGCATATGGTTCTTTATAAGGTTCTGCACATGGTTCTGAACATGGTTCTTCATACAGTTGTCAGAGTTTTAAATTAGGGTTATTGCTCAAGGCTTCATTCAGGATTCAGGCATGCACATTAAATCAACCTTGCAATCCAATGCTAAAAAGCAGCTAAGAATGTATCAAAACAATTCCCCTGATAACATACATCCTTTGTGCATAAGGAAAAACTTCTTATTACATGTAATGTAGACACTTTTTCACGTTCTCACAAATATAATGAGAGAAAAATGTATAATAGAAGGAGCAAAGTTATTTTTCACAGGAAGTCTCCTGGTACAAACAAGCACATGTAAATTGCATTGGCCAAGAATCGTAGCTGGTAAAAAGAAAGAAATGTAGCACTGACCAATCAATTCACATGCTTTCCAAAGTTGTTTGATGCAACTATCCAAACTAAATGTCTATTGGATATAAAGGGGTGAAGGCAAAGTTTAAAGAGAAGCTATTTTGTGCAAAGCTCTGTTGAACTACCAATTTTTAGAACGTCTCAATTTAAACACCTTGAACATTCAGCCATAACAGCCAAGAACATGGCCAAATATAACATTTACGTGCATTGGGCGGGAATCGGACCCAGGTCTCTCGCTTGGAAGGTGAGAACTCTACCACTGAACCACCAATGCTTGCAAGCTCAGCAGCGGTTCTACATATGGTCCTGCATATGGTTCTTTATAAGGTTCTGCCAATGGTTCTGAACATGGTTCTGCATACAGTTGTCAGAGTTTTAAACTTAGGGTTATTGCTTAAGGCTTCATTCAGGATTCAGGCATCCACATTAAATCAACCTTGCAATCCAATGCTAAAAAGCAGCTAAGAATGTATCAAAACAATTCCCCTGATAACATACATCCTTTGTGCATAAGGAAATACTTCTTATTACATGTTATGTAGACACTTTTTCACGCTCTCACAAATATAAGGAGATAAAAATGTATAACAGAAGGAGCAAAGTCATTTTTCACAGGAAGTCTCCTGGTACAAAACAACACATGTAAATTGCATTGGCCAAGAATCGTAGCTGGTAAAAAGAAAGAAATGTAGCACTGACCAATCAATTCACATGCTTTCCAAAGTTGTTTGATGCAACTACACAAACTAAATGTCTATTGGATATAAAGGGGTGAAGGCAAAGTTTAAAGAGAACCTTTCTTTTCAAAGCACTGTTGAACTATCAATTTTAGAACGTCTCAATTTAAACACCTTGAACATTCAGCCATAACAGCCAAGAACCTGGCCAAATATAACATTTACGTGCATTGGCCGGGATTCGGACACGGGTCTCCCGCGTGGCAGGGGAGAATTCTACCACTGAACCACCAATGCTTCCAAAATCTGCTGCGGTTCTACATACAGTCCTGCATATGGTTCTTTATAATGTTCTGCACATTGTTCTGAACATGGTTCTGCATACAGTTGTCAGAGTTTTAAATTAGGGTTATTGCTCAAGGCTTCATTCAGGATTCAGGCATCCATATTAATAGTCAATCAACCTTGCAATCCAATGCTAAAAAGCAGCTAAGAATGTATCAAAACAATTCCCCTGATAACATACATCCTTTGTGCATAAGGGAATACTTCTTATTACATGTAATGTAGACACTTTTTCAGAAAACACGTTCTCACAAATAAAATGAGATAAAAATGTATAACAGAAGGAGCAAAGTCATTTTTCACAGGAAGTCTCCTGGTACAAAACAGCACATGTAAATTGCATTGGCCAAGAATCGTAGTTGGTAAAAAGAAAGAAATGTAGCACTGACCAATCAATTCACATGCTTTCCAAAGTTGTTTGATGCAACTACCCAAACTAAATGTCTATTGGATATAAAGGGGTGAAGGCAAAGTTTAAAGAGAAGTTATTTTGTTCAAAGCACTGTTGAACTATCAATTTTTAGAAGGTCTCAATTTAAAAACCTTGAAAATTCAGCCATAACAGCCAAGAAACTGGCCAAATATAACATTGACGTGCATTGGCCGGGAATCGGACCCGGGTCTCCCGCGTGGCAGGCGAGAATTCTACCACTGATCCACCAATATTGTAAGAGCTGCAGTGGTTCTACATATGGTCCTGCATATGGTTCTTTATAAGGTTATGCCTATGGTTCTGAACATGGTTCTGCATACAGTTGTCAGAGTTTTAAACTTAGGGTTATTGCTCAAGGCTTCATTCAGGATTCAGGCATCCACATTAAATCAACCTTGCAATCCAATGCTAAAAAGCAGCTAAGAATGTATCAAAACAATTCCCCTGATAACATACATCCTTTGTGCATAAGGAAATACTTCTTTTTACATGTAATGTAGACACTTTTTCACATTCTCACAAATATAATGACAGAAAAATGTATAACAGAAGGAGCAAAGTAATTTTTCACAGGAAGTCTCCTGGTACAAACCAGCACATGTAAATTGCATTGGCCAAGAATCGTAGCTGGTAAAAAGAAAGAAATGTAGCACTGACCAATCAATTCACATGCTTTCCAAAGTTGTTTGATGCAACTACCCAAACTAAATGTCTATTGGATATAAAGGGGTGAAGGCAAAGTTTAAAGAGAAGCTATTTTGTGCAAAGAACTGTTGAACTATAAATTTTTAGAACGTCTCAATTTAAACACCTTGAACATTCAGCCATAACAGCCAAGAACCTGGCCAAACATAACATTGACGTGCATTGGCAGGGAATCGGCTCGGGTCTCCCGCATGGGAGGCGAGAATTCTACCACTGAACCACCAATGCTTGCAAGTTCAACAGCGGTTCTACATATGGTCCTGCATATGGTTCTTTATAAGGTTCTGCACATGGTTCTGAACATGGTTCTTCATACAGTTGTCAGAGTTTTAAATTAGGGTTATTGCTCAAGGCTTCATTCAGGATTCAGGCATGCACATTAAATCAACCTTGCAATCCAATGCTAAAAAGCAGCTAAGAATGTATCAAAACAATTCCCCTGATAACATACATCCTTTGTGCATAAGGAAAAACTTCTTATTACATGTAATGTAGACACTTTTTCACGTTCTCACAAATATAATGAGAGAAAAATGTATAATAGAAGGAGCAAAGTTATTTTTCACAGGAAGTCTCCTGGTACAAACAAGCACATGTAAATTGCATTGGCCAAGAATCGTAGCTGGTAAAAAGAAAGAAATGTAGCACTGACCAATCAATTCACATGCTTTCCAAAGTTGTTTGATGCAACTATCCAAACTAAATGTCTATTGGATATAAAGGGGTGAAGGCAAAGTTTAAAGAGAAGCTATTTTGTGCAAAGCTCTGTTGAACTACCAATTTTTAGAACGTCTCAATTTAAACACCTTGAACATTCAGCCATAACAGCCAAGAACCTGGCCAAATATAACATTTACGTGCATTGGGCGGGAATCGGACCCAGGTCTCTCGCTTGGAAGGTGAGAACTCTACCACTGAACCACCAATGCTTGCAAGCTCAGCAGCGGTTCTACATATGGTCCTGCATATGGTTCTTTATAATGTTCTGCCAATGGTTCTGAACATGGTTCTGCATACAGTTGTCAGAGTTTTAAACTTAGGGTTATTGCTTAAGGCTTCATTCAGGATTCAGGCATCCACATTAAATCAACCTTGCAATCCAATGCTAAAAAGCAGCTAAGAATGTATCAAAACAATTCCCCTGATAACATACATCCTTTGTGCATAAGGAAATACTTCTTATTACATGTTATGTAGACACTTTTTCACGCTCTCACAAATATAAGGAGATAAAAATGTATAACAGAAGGAGCAAAGTCATTTTTCACAGGAAGTCTCCTGGTACAAAACAACACATGTAAATTGCATTGGCCAAGAATCGTAGCTGGTAAAAAGAAAGAAATGTAGCACTGACCAATCAATTCACATGCTTTCCAAAGTTGTTTGATGCAACTACACAAACTAAATGTCTATTGGATATAAAGGGGTGAATGCAAATTTTAAAGAGAACCTTTCTTTTCAAAGCACTGTTGAACTATCAATTTTAGAACGTCTCAATTTAAACACCTTGAACATTCAGCCATAACAGCCAAGAACCTGGCCAAATATAACATTTACGTGCATTGGCCGGGTTTCAGACACGGGTCTCCCACGTGGCAGGCAAGAATTCTACCACTGAACCACCAATGCTTACATGTTCTGCAGCGGTTCTACATATTGTCCTGCATATGGTTCTTTATAAGTTTCTGCAGATGGTTCTGAACATGGTTCTGCATACACTTGTCAGAGTTTTAAATTAGGGTTATTGCTCAAGGCTTCATTCAGGATTCAGGCATCCATATTAATAGTCAATCAACCTTGCAATCCAATGCTAAAAAGCAGCTAAGAATGTATCAAAACAATTCCCCTGATAACATACATCCTTTGTGCATAAGGAAATACTTCTTATTACATGTAATGTAGACACTTTTTCAGAAAACATCATCTCACAAATATAATGAGATAAAAATGTATAACAGAAGGAGCAAAGTCATTTTTAACAGGAAGTCTCCTTGTAAAAACCAGCACATGTAAATTGCATTGGCCATGAATCGTAGCTGGTAAAAAGAAAGAAATGTAGCACTGACCAATCAATTCACATGCTTTCCAAAGTTGTTTGATGCAACTATCCAAACTAAATGTCTATTGGATATAAAGGGGTGAAGGCAAAGTTTAAAGAGAAGCTATTTTGTGCAAAGCTCTGTTGAACTATCAATTTTTAGAACGTCTCAATTTAAACACCTTAAACATTCAGCCATAACAGCCAAGAACCTGGCCAAATATAACATTTACGTGCATTGGCCGGGAATCGGACCCAGGTCTCCCGCTTGAAAGGCGAGAACTCTACCACTGAACCACCAATGCTTGCGAGCTCAGCAGCGGTTCTACATATGGTCCTGCATATGGTTCTTTATAAGGTTCTGCCAATGGTTCTGAACATGTTTCTGCATACAGTTGTCAGAGTTTTAAACTTAGGGTTATTGCTTAAGGCTTCATTCAGGATTCAGGCATCCACATTAAATCAACCTTGCAATCCAATGCTAAAAAGCAGCTAAGAATGTATCAAAACAATTCCCCTGATAACATACATCCTTTGTGCATAAGGTAATACTCCTTATTACCTTGAACATTCAGCCATAACAGCCAAGAACCTGGCCAAATATAACATTTACATGCATTGGCCGGGAATCAGACCCAGGTCTCCCGCGTGGGAGGCGAGAATTCTACCACTGAACCACCAATGCTTGCAAGTTCAGCAATGGTTCTACATATGGTCCTGCATATGGTTCTTTATAAGGTTCTGCCTATGGTTCTGAACATGGTTCTGCATACAGTTGTCAGAGTTTTAAAATTAGGGTTATTGCTCAAGGCTTCATTCAGGATTCAGGCATCCACATTAAATCAACCTTGCAATCCAATGCTAAAAAGCAGCTAAGAATGTATCAAAACAATTCGCCTGATAACATACATCCTTTGTGCATAAGGAAATACTTCTTATTACATGTAATGTAGACACTTTTTCACGTTCTCACAAATATAATGAGAGAAAAATGTATAACAGAAGGAGCAAAGTCATTTTTCACAGGAAGTCTCTTGGTACAAACCAGCACATGTAAATTGCATTGGCCATGAATCGTAGCTGGTAAAAAGAAAGAAATGTAGCACTGACCAATCAATTCACATGCTTTCCAAAGTTGTTTGATGCAACTACCCAAACTAAATGACTATTGGATATAAAGGGGTGAAGGCAAAGTTTAAAGAGAAGCTATTTTGTGCAAAGAACTGTTGAACTATCAATTTTTAGAACGTCTCAATTTAAACACCTTGAACATTCAGCCATAACAGCCAAGAACCTGGCCAAATATAACATTGAAGTGCATTGGCCAGGAATCGGACCCGGGTCTCCAGCGCGGCAGGCGAGAATTCTACCACTGAACCACCAATGCTTACAAGTTCAGCAGCGGTTCTACATATGGTCCTGCATATGGTTCTTTATAAGGTTCTGCACATGGTTCTGCATACAGTTGTCAGAGTTTTAAAATTAGGGTTATTGCTCAAGGCTTCATTCAGGATTCAGGCATCCACATTAAATCAACCTTGCAATCCTATGCTAAAAAGCAGCTAAGAATGTATCAAAACAATTCGCCTGATAACATACATCCTTTGTGCATAAGGAAATACTTCTTATTACATGTAATGTAGACACTTTTTCAGAAAACATCATGTCACACATATAATGAGAGAAAAATGTATAACAGAAGGAGCAAAGTCATTTTTCACAGGAAGTCTCCTGGTACAAACCAGCACATGTAAATTGCATTGGCCAAGAATCGTAGCTGGTAAAAAGAAAGAAATGTAGCACTGACCAATCAATTCACATGCTTTCCAAAGTTCTTTGATGCAACTACCCAAACTAAATGTCTATTGGATATAAAGGGGTGAAGGTAACGTTTAAAGAGAACCTTTCTTTTCAAAGCACTGTTGAACTATCAATTTTAGAACGTCTCAATTTAAACACCTTGAACATTCAGCCATAACAGCCAATAACCTGGCCAAATATAACATTTACATGCATTGGCCGGGAATTGAACCCGGGTCTCCCGCGTGGCAGGCGAGAATTCTACCACTGAACCACCAATGCTTCCAAGTTCTGCAGTGGTTCTACATACGGTCCTGCATATGGTTCTTTATAAGGTTCTGCACATTGTTCTGAACATGGTTATGCATACAGTTGTCAGAGTTTTAAATTAGGGTTATTGCTCAAGGCTTCATTCAGGATTCAGGCATCCATATTAATAGTCAATCAACCTTGCAATCCAATGCTAAAAAGCAGCTAAGAATGTATCAAAACAATTCCCCTGATAACATACATCCTTTGTGCATAAGGGAATACTTCTTATTATATGTAATGTAGACACTTTTTCAGAAAACACGTTCTCACAAATAAAATGAGAGAAAAATGTATAACAGAAGGAGCAAAGTCATTTTTCACAGGAAGTCTCCTGGTACAAAACAGCACATGTAAATTGCATTGGCCAAGAATCGTAGTTGGTAAAAAGAAAGAAATGTAGCACTGACCAATCAATTCACATGCTTTCCAAAGTTCTTTGATGCAACTACCCAAACTAAATGTCTATTGGATATAAAGGGGTGAAAGCAAAGTTTAAAGAGAAGCTATTTGGTGCAAAGAACTGTTGAACTATCAATTTTTAGAACGTCTAAATTTAAACACCTTGAACATTCAGCCATAACAGCCAAGAACCTGGCCAAATATAACGTTTACGTGCATTGGCCGGGAATCGGACCCAGGTCTCCCGCGTGGGAGGCGAGAATTCTACCACTGAATCACCAATGATTGCAAGTTCAGCAATGGTTCTACATATGGTCCTGCATATGGTTCTTTATAAGGTTCTGAACATGGTTCTGCATACTGTTGTCAGAGTTTTAAACTTAGGGTTATTGCTCAAGGCTTCAATCAGGATTCAGGCATCCACATTAAATCAACCTTGCAATCCAATGCTAAAAAGCAGCTAAGAATGTATCAAAACAATTCCACTGATAACATACATCCTTTGTGCATGAGGAAATACTTCTTATTACATATAATGTAGACACTTTTTCACGTTCTCACAAATATAATGAGAGAAAAATGTATAACAGAAGGAGCAAAGTCATTTTTCACAGGAAGTCTCCTGGTACAAACCAGCTCATGTAAATTGCATTGGCCAAGAATCGTAGCTGGTAAAAAGAAAGAAATGTAGCACTGACCAATCAGTTCACATGCTTTAAAAAGTTGTTTGATGCAACTACCCAAACTAAATGTCTATTGGATATAAAGGGGTGAAGGCAAAGTTTAAAGAGAAGCTATTTTGTGCAAAGAACTGTTGAACTATCAAATTTTAGAATGTCTCAATTTAAACACCTTGAACATTCAGCCATAACAGCCAAGAACCTGGCCAAATATAACATTTATGTGCATTGGCCAGGAATCAGACCCGGGTCTACCGCGTGGCAGGCGAGAATTCTACCACTGAACCACCAATGCTTACAAGTTCAGTGGCGGTTCTACATATGGTCCTGCATATGGTTCTTTATAAGGTTCGGCACATGGTTCTGCATACAGTTGTCAGAGTTTTAAATTAGTGTTATTGCTCAAGGCTTCATTCAGGATTCAGGCATCCACATTAATAGTAAATCAACCTTGCATTCCAATGCTAAAAAGCAGCTAAGAATGTATCAAAACAATTCCCCTGATAACATACATCCTTTGTGCATAAGGAAATACTTCTTATTACATGTAATGTAGACACTTTTTCAGAAAACATCATCTCACAAATATAATGAGAGAAAAATGTATAACAGAAGGTGCAAAGTCATTTTTCACAGGAAGTCTCTTGGTACAAACCAGCACATGTAAATTGCATTGGCCATGAATCGTAGCTGGTAAAAAGAAAGAAATGTAGCACTGACCAATCAATTCACATGCTTTCCAAAGTTGTTTGATGCAACTACCCAAACTAAATGTCTATTGGATATAAAGGGGTGAAGGCAAAGTTTAAAGAGAAGCTATTTTGTTCAAAGCACTGTTGAACTATCAATTTTTAGAAGGTCTCAATTTAAAAACCTTGAAAATTCAGCCATAACAGCCAAGAAACTGGCCAAATATAACATTGACGTGCATTGGCCGGGAATCGGACCCGGGTCTCCCGCATGGCAGGCGAGAATTCTACCACTGAACCACCAATGCTTGCAAGAGCTGCAGTGGTTCTACATATGGTCCTGCATATGGTTCTTTATAAGGTTCTGCCTATGGTTCTGAACATGGTTCTGCATACAGTTGTCAGAGTTTTAAACTTAGGGTTATTGCTCAAGGCTTCATTCAGGATTCAGGCATCCACATTAAATCAACCTTGCAATCCAATGCTAAAAAGCAGCTAAGAATGTATCAAAACAATTCCCCTGATAACATACATCCTTTGTGCATAAGGAAATACTTCTTATTACATGTAATGTAGACACTTTTTCACGTTCTCACAAATATAATGAGAGAAAAATGTATAACAGAAGGAGCAAAGTCATTTTTCACAGGAAGTCTCCTGGTACAAACCAGCACATGTAAATTGCATTGGCCAAGAATCGTAGCTGGTAAAAAGAAAGAAATATAGCACTGACCAATCAATTCACATGCTTTCCAAAGTTGTTTGATGCAACTACCCAAACTAAATGTCTATTGGATATAAAGGGGTGAAGGTAAAGTTTAAAGAGAACCTTTCTTTTCAAAGCACTGTTGAACTATCAATTTTAGAACGTCTCAATGTAAACACCTTGAACATTCAGCCATAACAGCCAATAACCTGGCCAAATATAACATTCACATGCATTGGCCTGGAATCGACCCCGGGTCTCCCGCGTGGCAGGGGAGAATTCTACCACTGAACCACCAATGCTTCCACGTTCTGCACTGGTTCTACATACGGTCCTGCATATGGTTCTTCATAAAGTTCTGTCTATGGTTCTGAACATGGTTCTGCATACTGTTGTCAGAGTTTTAAACTTAGGGTTATTGCTCAAGGCTTCAATCAGGATTCAGGCATCCACATTAAATCAACCTTGCAATCCAATGCTAAAAAGCAGCTAAGAATGTATCAAAACAATTCCACTGATAACATACATCCTTTGTGCATGAGGAAATACTTCTTATTACATATAATGTAGACACTTTTTCACGTTCTCACAAATATAATGAGAGAAAAATGTATAACAGAAGGAGCAAAGTCATTTTTCACAGGAAGTCTCCTGGTACAAACCAGCTCATGTAAATTGCATTGGCCAAGAATCGTAGCTGGTAAAAAGAAAGAAATGTAGCACTGACCAATCAGTTCACATGCTTTAAAAAGTTGTTTGATGCAACTACCCAAACTAAATGTCTATTGGATATAAAGGGGTGAAGGCAAAGTTTAAAGAGAAGCTATTTTGTGCAAAGAACTGTTGAACTATCAAATTTTAGAATGTCTCAATTTAAACACCTTGAACATTCAGCCATAACAGCCAAGAACCTGGCCAAATATAACATTTATGTGCATTGGCCAGGAATCAGACCCGGGTCTACCGCGTGGCAGGCGAGAATTCTACCACTGAACCACCAATGCTTACAAGTTCAGTGGCGGTTCTACATATGGTCCTGCATATGGTTCTTTATAAGGTTCGGCACATGGTTCTGCATACAGTTGTCAGAGTTTTAAATTAGTGTTATTGCTCAAGGCTTCATTCAGGATTCAGGCATCCACATTAATAGTAAATCAACCTTGCATTCCAATGCTAAAAAGCAGCTAAGAATGTATCAAAACAATTCCCCTGATAACATACATCCTTTGTGCATAAGGAAATACTTCTTATTACATGTAATGTAGACACTTTTTCAGAAAACATCATCTCACAAATATAATGAGAGAAAAATGTATAACAGAAGGTGCAAAGTCATTTTTCACAGGAAGTCTCTTGGTACAAACCAGCACATGTAAATTGCATTGGCCATGAATCGTAGCTGGTAAAAAGAAAGAAATGTAGCACTGACCAATCAATTCACATGCTTTCCAAAGTTGTTTGATGCAACTACCCAAACTAAATGTCTATTGGATATAAAGGGGTGAAGGCAAAGTTTAAAGAGAAGCTATTTTGTTCAAAGCACTGTTGAACTATCAATTTTTAGAAGGTCTCAATTTAAAAACCTTGAAAATTCAGCCATAACAGCCAAGAAACTGGCCAAATATAACATTGACGTGCATTGGCCGGGAATCGGACCCGGGTCTCCCGCATGGCAGGCGAGAATTCTACCACTGAACCACCAATGCTTGCAAGAGCTGCAGTGGTTCTACATATGGTCCTGCATATGGTTCTTTATAAGGTTCTGCCTATGGTTCTGAACATGGTTCTGCATACAGTTGTCAGAGTTTTAAACTTAGGGTTATTGCTCAAGGCTTCATTCAGGATTCAGGCATCCACATTAAATCAACCTTGCAATCCAATGCTAAAAAGCAGCTAAGAATGTATCAAAACAATTCCCCTGATAACATACATCCTTTGTGCATAAGGAAATACTTCTTATTACATGTAATGTAGACACTTTTTCACGTTCTCACAAATATAATGAGAGAAAAATGTATAACAGAAGGAGCAAAGTCATTTTTCACAGGAAGTCTCTTAGTACAAACCAGCACATGTAAAATGCATTGGCCATGAATCGTAGCTGCTAAAAAGAAAGAAATGTAGCACTGAACAATCAATTCACATGCTTTCCAAAGTTGTTTGATGCAACTACCCAAACTAAATGTCTATTGGATATAAAGGGGTGAAGGCAAAGTTTAAAGAGAAGCTATTTTGTTCAAAGCACTGTTGAACTATACATTTTTAGAACGTCTCAATTTAAACACCTTGAACATTCAGCCATAACAGCCAAGAACCTGGCCAAACATAACATTGACGTGCATTGGCAGGGAATCGGCCCCGGGTCTCCCGCGTGGGAGGCGAGAATTCTACTACTGAACCACCAATGCTTGCAAGTTCAGCAGCGGTTCTACATATGGTCCTGCATATGGTTCTTTATAAGGTTCTGCACATGGTTCTGAACATGGTTCTTCATACAGTTGTCAGAGTTTTAAATTTGGGTTATTGCTCAAGGCTTCATTCAGGATTCAGGCATCCACATTAATAGTAAATCAACCTTGCAATCCAATGCTAAAAAGCAGCTAAGAATGTATCAAAACAATTCCCCTGATAACATACATCCTTTGTGCATAAGGAAATACTTCTTATTACATGTAATGTAGACACTTTTTCAGAAAACATCATCTCACAAATATAATGAGAGAAAAATGTATAACAGAAGGAGCAAAGTCATTTTTCACAGGAAGTCTCTTGGTACAAACCAGCACATGTAAATTGCATTGGCCATGAATCGTAGCTGGTAAAAAGAAAGAAATGTAGCACTGACCAATCAATTCACATGCTTTCCAAAGTTGTTTGATGCAACTACCCAAACTAAATGTCTATTGGATATAAAGGGGTGAAGGCAAAGTTTAAAGAGAAGCTATTTTGTGCAAAGCACTGTTGAACTATCAATTTTTAGAACGTCTCAATTTAAACACCTTGAACATTCAGCCATAACAGCCAAGAAACTGGCCAAATATAACATTTATGTGCATTGGCCGGTAATGGGGCCCAGGTCTCCCGCGTGGCAGGCGAGAATTCTACCACTGAACCACCAATGCTTGCAAGATCTGCAGTGGTTCTACATATGGTCCTGCATATGGTTCTTTATAAGGTTCTGCCTATGGTTCTGAACATGGTTCTGCATACATTTGTCAGAGTTTTAAACTTAGGGTTATTGCTCAAGGCTTCATTCAGGATTCAGGCATCCACATTAAATCAACCTTGCAATCCAATGCTAAAAAGCAGCTAAGAATGTATCAAAACAATTCCACTGATAACATACATCCTTTGTGCATAAGGAAATACTTCTTATTATATGTAATGTAGACACTTTTTCACGTTCTCACAAATAAAATGAGAGAAAAATGTATAACAGAAGGAGCAAAGTCATTTTTCACAGGAAGTCTCCTGGTACAAAACAGCACATGTAAATTGCATTGGCCAAGAATCGTAGTTGGTAAAAAGAAAGAAATGTAGCACTGACCAATCAATTCACATGCTTTCCAAAGTTGTTTGATGCAACTACCCAAACTAAATGTCTATTGGATATAAAGGGGTGAAGGCAAAGTTTAAAGAGAAGCTATTTTGTTCAAAGCACTGTTGAACTATCAATTTTTAGAAGGTCTCAATTTAAACACCTTGAACATTCAGCCATAACAGCCAAGAAACTGGCCAAATATAAAATTGACATGCATTGGCCAGGAATCGGACAAGGGTCTCCCGCGTAGCAGGCGAGAATTCTACCACTGAACCACCAATGCTTGCAAGAGCTGCAGCGGTTCTACATATGGTCCTGCATATGGTTCTTTATAAGGTTCTGCCTATAGTTCTGAACATGGTTCTGCATACAGTTGTCAGAGTTTTAAACTTAGGGTTATTGCTCAAGGCTTCATTCAGGATTCAGGCATCCACATTAAATAAACCTTGCAATCCAATGCTAAAAAGCAGCTAAGAATGTATCAAAACAATTCCCCTGATAACATACATCCTTTGTGCATAAGGAAATACTTCTTATTACATGTAATGTAGACACTTTTTCACGTTCTCACAAATATAATGAGAGAAAAATGTATAACAGAAGGAGCAAAGTCATTTTTCACAGGAAGTCTCTTAGTACAAACCAGCACATGTAAAATGCATTGGCCATGAATCGTAGCTGCTAAAAAGAAAGAAATGTAGCACTGACCAATCAATTCACATGCTTTCCAAAGTTGTTTGATGCAACTACCCAAACTAAATGTCTATTGGATATAAAGGGGTGAAGGCAAAGTTTAAAGAGAAGCTATTTTGTGCAAAGAACTGTTGAACTATCAATTTTTAGAACGTCTCAATTTAAACACCTTGAACATTCAGCCATAACAGCCAAGAACCTGGCCAAACATAACATTGACGTGCATTGGCAGGGAATCGGCCCCGGGTCTCCCGGGTGGGAGGCGAGAATTCTACTACTGAACCACCAATGCTTGCAAGTTCAGCAGCGGTTCTACATATGGTCCTGCATATGGTTCTTTATAAGGTTCTGCACATGGTTCTGAACATGGTTCTTCATACAGTTGTCAGAGTTTTAAATTAGGGTTATTGCTCAAGGCTTCATTCAGGATTCAGGCATCCACATTAAATCAACCTTGCAATCCAATGCTAAAAAGCAGCTAAGAATGTATCAAAACAATTCCACTGATAACATACATCCTTTGTGCATAAGGAAATACTTCTTATTATATGTAATGTAGACACTTTTTCACGTTCTCACAAATAAAATGAGAGAAAAATGTATAACAGAAGGAGCAAAGTCATTTTTCACAGGAAGTCTCCTGGTACAAAACAGCACATGTAAATTGCATTGGCCAAGAATCGTAGTTGGTAAAAAGAAAGAAATGTAGCACTGACCAATCAATTCACATGCTTTCCAAAGTTGTTTGATGCAACTACCCAAACTAAATGTCTATTGGATATAAAGGGGTGAAGGCAAAGTTTAAAGAGAAGCTATTTTGTTCAAAGCACTGTTGAACTATCAATTTTTAGAAGGTCTCAATTTAAACACCTTGAACATTCAGCCATAACAGCCAAGAAACTGGCCAAATATAAAATTGACATGCATTGGCCAGGAATCGGACACGGGTCTCCCGCGTAGCAGGCGAGAATTCTACCACTGAACCACCAATGCTTGCAAGAGCTGCAGCGGTTCTACATATGGTCCTGCATATGGTTCTTTATAAGGTTCTGCCTATGGTTCTGAACATGGTTCTGCATACAGTTGTCAGAGTTTTAAACTTAGGGTTATTGCTCAAGGCTTCATTCAGGATTCAGGCATCCACATTAAATAAACCTTGCAATCCAATGCTAAAAAGCAGCTAAGAATGTATCAAAACAATTCCCCTGATAACATACATCCTTTGTGCATAAGGAAATACTTCTTATTACATGTAATGTAGACACTTTTTCACGTTCTCACAAATATAATGAGAGAAAAATGTATAACAGAAGGAGCAAAGTCATTTTTCACAGGAAGTCTCTTAGTACAAACCAGCACATGTAAAATGCATTGGCCATGAATCGTAGCTGCTAAAAAGAAAGAAATGTAGCACTGACCAATCAATTCACATGCTTTCCAAAGTTGTTTGATGCAACTACCCAAACTAAATGTCTATTGGATATAAAGGGGTGAAGGCAAAGTTTAAAGAGAAGCTATTTTGTTCAAAGCACTGTTGAACTATCAATTTTTAGAAGGTCTCAATTTAAACACCTTGAACATTCAGCCATAACAGCCAAGAAACTGGCCAAATATAACATTGACATGCATTGGCCAGGAATCGGACACGGGTCTCCCGCGTAGCAGGCGAGAATTCTACCACTGAACCACCAATGCTTGCAAGAGCTGCAGCGGTTCTACATATGGTCCTGCATATGGTTCTTTATAAGGTTCTGCCTATGGTTCTGAACATGGTTCTGCATACAGTTGTCAGAGTTTTAAACTTAGGGTTATTGCTCAAGGCTTCATTCAGGATTCAGGCATCCACATTAAATAAACCTTGCAATCCAATGCTAAAAAGCAGCTAAGAATGTATCAAAACAATTCCCCTGATAACATACATCCTTTGTGCATAAGGAAATACTTCTTATTACATGTAATGTAGACACTTTTTCACGTTCTCACAAATATAATGAGAGAAAAATGTATAACAGAAGGAGCAAAGTCATTTTTCACAGGAAGTCTCTTAGTACAAACCAGCACATGTAAAATGCATTGGCCATGAATCGTAGCTGCTAAAAAGAAAGAAATGTAGCACTGACCAATCAATTCACATGCTTTCCAAAGTTGTTTGATGCAACTACCCAAACTAAATGTCTATTGGATATAAAGGGGTGAAGGCAAAGTTTAAAGAGAAGCTATTTTGTGCAAAGAACTGTTGAACTATACATTTTTAGAACGTCTCAATTTAAACACCTTGAACATTCAGCCATAACAGCCAAGAACCTGGCCAAATATAACGTTTACGTGGATTGGCCGGGAATCGGACCCAGGTCTCCCGCGTGGGAGGCGAGAATTCTACCACTGAATCACCATTGATTGCAAGTTCAGCAGTGGTTCTACATATGGTCCTGCATATGGTTCTTTATAAGGTTCTGCCTATGGTTCTGCATACAGTTGTCAGAGTTTTAAAATTAGGGTTATTGCTCAAGGCTTCATTCAGGATTCAGGCATCCACATTAAATCAACCTTGCAATCCAATGCTAAAAGCAGCTAAGAATGTATCAAAACAATTCCCCTGATAACATACATCCTTTGTGCATAAGGAAATACTTCGTATTACATGTAATGTAGACACTTTTTCACGTTCTCACAAATATAATGAGAGAAAAATGTATAACAGAAGGAGCAAAGTCATTTTTCACAGGAAGTCTCCTGGTACAAACCAGCACATGTAAATTGCATTGGCCAAGAATCGTAGCTGGTAAAAAGAAAGAAATGTAGCACTGACCAATCAATTCACATGCTTTCCAAAGTTGTTTGATGCAACTACCCAAACTAAATGTCTATTGGATATAAAGGGGTGAAGGTAAAGTTTAAAGAGAACCTTTCTTTTCAAAGCACTGTTGAACTATCAATTTTAGAACGTCTCAATGTAAACACCTTGAACATTCAGCCATAACAGCCAATAACCTGGCCAAATATAACATTTACATGCATTGGCCTGGAATCGACCCCGGGTCTTCCGCGTGGCAGGGGAGAATTCTACCACTGAACCACCAATGCTTCCAAGTTCTGCACTGGTTCTACATACGGTCCTGCATATGGTTCTTCATAAAGTTCTGTCTATGGTTCTGAACATGGTTCTGCATACTGTTGTCAGAGTTTTAAACTTAGGGTTATTGCTCAAGGCTTCAATCAGGATTCAGGCATCCACATTAAATCAACCTTGCAATCCAATGCTAAAAAGCAGCTAAGAATGTATCAAAACAATTCCACTGATAACATACATCCTTTGTGCATAAGGAAATACTTCTTATTACATATAATGTAGACACTTTTTCACGTTCTCACAAATATAATGAGAGAAAAATGTATAACAGAAGGAGCAAAGTCATTTTTCACAGGAAGTCTCCTGGTACAAACCAGCTCATGTAAATTGCATTGGCCAAGAATCGTAGCTGGTAAAAAGAAAGAAATGTAGCACTGACCAATCAGTTCACATGCTTTAAAAAGTTGTTTGATGCAACTACCCAAACTAAATGTCTATTGGATATAAAGGGGTGAAGGCAAAGTTTAAAGAGAAGCTATTTTGTGCAAAGAACTGTTGAACTATCAAATTTTAGAATGTCTCAATTTAAACACCTTGAACATTCAGCCATAACAGCCAAGAACCTGGCCAAATATAACATTTATGTGCATTGGCCAGGAATCAGACCCGGGTCTACAGCGTGGCAGGCGAGAATTCTACCACTGAACCACCAATGCTTACAAGTTCAGTGGCGGTTCTACATATGGTCCTGCATATGGTTCTTTATAAGGTTCGGCACATGGTTCTGCATACAGTTGTCAAGTTTTAAATTAGGGTTATTGCTCAAGGCTTCATTCAGGATTCAGGCATCCACATTAAATCAACCTTGAAATCCAATGCTAAAAAGCAGCTAAGAATGTATCAAAACAATTCCCCTGATAACATACATCCTTTGTGCATAAGGGAATACTTCTTATTACATGTAATGTAGACACTTTTTCAGAAAACATCATCTCACAAATATAATGAGAGAAAAATATATAACAGAAGGAGCAAAGTCATTTTTCACAGGAAGTCTCTTGGTACAAACCAGCACATGTAAAATGCATTGGCCATGAATCGTAGCTGCTAAAAAGAAAGAAATGTAGCACTGACCAATCAATTCACATGCTTTCCAAAGTTGTTTGATGCAACTACCCAAACTAAATGTCTATTGGATATAAAGGGGTGAAGGCAAAGTTTAAAGAGAAGCTATTTTGTGCAAAGCACTGTTGAACTATCAATTTTTAGAACGTCTCAATTTAAACACCTTGAACATTCAGCTATAACAGCCAAGAAACTGGCCAAATATAACATTTATGTGCATTGGCCGGTAATGGGGCCCGGGTCTCCCGCGTGGCAGGCGAGAACACTACCACTGAACCACCAATGCTTGCGAGGTCAGCAGTGGTTCTACATATGGTCCTGCATATGGTTCTTTATAAGGTTCTGCCTATGGTTCTGAACATGGTTCTGCATACAGTTGTCAGAGTTTTAAAATTAGGGTTATTGCTCAAGGCTTCATTCAGGATTCAGGCATCCACATTAATAGTAAATCAACCTTGCAATCCAATGCTAAAAAGCAGCTAAGAATGTATCAAAACAATTCCCCTGATAACATACATCCTTTGTGCATAATGAAATACATCGTATTACATGTAATATAGACACTTTTTCACGTTCTCACAAATATAATGAGAGAAAAATGTATATCAGAAGGAGCAAAGTTATTTTTCACAGGAAGTCTCCTGGTACAAACCAGCACATGTAAATTGCATTGGCCAAGAATCGTAGCTGGTAAAAAGAAAGAAATGTAGCACTGACCAATCAATTCACATGCTTTCCAAAGTTGTTTGATGCAACTACCCAAACTAAATGTCTATTGGATATAAAGGGGTGAAGGCAAAGTTTAAAGAGAAGCTATTTTGTTCAAAGCACTGTTGAACTATCAATTTTTAGAAGGTCTCAATTTAAAAACCTTGAAAATTCAGCCATAACAGCCAAGAAACTGGCCAAATATAACATTGACGTGCATTGGCCGGGAATCGGACGCGGGTCTCCAGCATGGCAGGCGAGAATTCTACCACTGAACCACCAATGCTTGCAAGAGCTTCAGTGGTTCTACATATGGTCCTGCATATGGTTCTTTATAAGGTTCTGCCTATGGTTCTGAACATGGTTCTGCATACAGTTGTCAGAGTTTTAAACTTAGGGTTATTGCTCAAGGCTTCATTCAGGATTCAGGCATCCACATTAAATCAACCTTGCAATCCAATGCTAAAAAGCAGCTAAGAATGTATCAAAACAATTCCCCTGATAACATACATCCTTTGTGCATAAGGAAATACTTCTTATTACATGTAATGTAGACACTTTTTCACGTTCTCACAAATATAATGAGAGAAAAATGTATAACAGAAGGAGCAAAGTCATTTTTCACAGGAAGTCTCTTAGTACAAACCAGCACATGTAAAATGCATTGGCCATGAATCGTAGCTGCTAAAAAGAAAGAAATGTAGCACTGAACAATCAATTCACATGCTTTCCAAAGTTGTTTGATGCAACTACCCAAACTAAATGTCTATTGGATATAAAGGGGTGAAGGCAAAGTTTAAAGAGAAGCTATTTTGTGCAAAGAACTGTTGAACTATACATTTTTAGAACGTCTCAATTTAAACACCTTGAACATTCAGCCATAACAGCCAAGAACCTGGCCAAACATAACATTGACGTGCATTGGCAGGGAATCGGACCCGGGTCTCCCGCGTGGGAGGCGAGAATTCTACTACTGAACCACCAATGCTTGCAAGTTCAGCAGCGGTTCTACATATGGTCCTGCATATGGTTCTTTATAAGGTTCTGCACATGGTTCTGAACATGGTTCTTCATACAGTTGTCAGAGTTTTAAATTTGGGTTATTGCTCAAGGCTTCATTCAGGATTCAGGCATCCACATTAATAGTAAATCAACCTTGCAATCCAATGCTAAAAAGCAGCTAAGAATGTATCAAAACAATTCCCCTGATAACATACATCCTTTGTGCATAAGGAAATACTTCTTATTACATGTAATGTAGACACTTTTTCAGAAAACATCATCTCACAAATATAATGAGAGAAAAATGTATAACAGAAGGAGCAAAGTCATTTTTCACAGGAAGTCTCTTGGTACAAACCAGCACATGTAAATTGCATTGGCCATGAATCGTAGCTGGTAAAAAGAAAGAAATGTAGCACTGACCAATCAATTCACATGCTTTCCAAAGTTGTTTGATGCAACTACCCAAACTAAATGTCTATTGGATATAAAGGGGTGAAGGCAAAGTTTAAAGAGAAGCTATTTTGTGCAAAGCACTGTTGAACTATCAATTTTTAGAACGTCTCAATTTAAACACCTTGAACATTCAGCCATAACAGCCAAGAAACTGGCCAAATATAACATTTATGTGCATTGGCCGGTAATGGGGCCCAGGTCTCCCGCGTGGCAGGCGAGAATTCTACCACTGAACCACCAATGCTTGCAAGATCTGCAGTGGTTCTACATATGGTCCTGCATATGGTTCTTTATAAGGTTCTGCCTATGGTTCTGAACATGGTTCTGCATACATTTGTCAGAGTTTTAAACTTAGGGTTATTGCTCAAGGCTTCATTCAGGATTCAGGCATCCACATTAAATCAACCTTGCAATCCAATGCTAAAAAGCAGCTAAGAATGTATCAAAACAATTCCACTGATAACATACATCCTTTGTGCATAAGGAAATACTTCTTATTATATGTAATGTAGACACTTTTTCACGTTCTCACAAATAAAATGAGAGAAAATGTATAACAGAAGGAGCAAAGTCATTTTTCACAGGAAGTCTCCTGGTACAAAACAGCACATGTAAATTGCATTGGCCAAGAATCGTAGTTGGTAAAAAGAAAGAAATGTAGCACTGACCAATCAATTCACATGCTTTCCAAAGTTGTTTGATGCAACTACCCAAACTAAATGTCTATTGGATATAAAGGGGTGAAGGCAAAGTTTAAAGAGAAGCTATTTTGTTCAAAGCACTGTTGAACTATCAATTTTTAGAAGGTCTCAATTTAAACACCTTGAACATTCAGCCATAACAGCCAAGAAACTGGCCAAATATAAAATTGACATGCATTGGCTAGGAATCGGACACGGGTCTCCCGCGTAGCAGGCGAGAATTCTACCACTGAACCACCAATGCTTGCAAGAGCTGCAGCGGTTCTACATATGGTCCTGCATATGGTTCTTTATAAGGTTCTGCCTATGGTTCTGAACATGGTTCTGCATACAGTTGTCAGAGTTTTAAACTTAGGGTTATTGCTCAAGGCTTCATTCAGGATTCAGGCATCCACATTAAATAAACCTTGCAATCCAATGCTAAAAAGCAGCTAAGAATGTATCAAAACAATTCCCCTGATAACATACATCCTTTGTGCATAAGGAAATACTTCTTATTACATGTAATGTAGACACTTTTTCACGTTCTCACAAATATAATGAGAGAAAAATGTATAACAGAAGGAGCAAAGTCATTTTTCACAGGAAGTCTCTTAGTACAAACCAGCACATGTAAAATGCATTGGCCATGAATCGTAGCTGCTAAAAAGAAAGAAATGTAGCACTGACCAATCAATTCACATGCTTTCCAAAGTTGTTTGATGCAACTACCCAAACTAAATGTCTATTGGATATAAAGGGGTGAAGGCAAAGTTTAAAGAGAAGCTATTTTGTTCAAAGCACTGTTGAACTATCAATTTTTAGAAGGTCTCAATTTAAACACCTTGAACATTCAGCCATAACAGCCAAGAAACTGGCCAAATATAACATTGACATGCATTGGCCAGGAATCGGACACGGGTCTCCCGCGTAGCAGGCGAGAATTCTACCACTGAACCACCAATGCTTGCAAGAGCTGCAGCGGTTCTACATATGGTCCTGCATATGGTTCTTTATAAGGTTCTGCACATGGTTCTGAACATGGTTCTTCATACAGTTGTCAGAGTTTTAAATTAGGGTTATTGCTCAAGGCTTCATTCAGGATTCAGGCATCCACATTAATAGTAAATCAACCTTGCAATCCAATGCTAAAAAGCAGCAAAGAATGTATCAAAACAATTCCCCTGATTACATACATCCTTTGTGCATAAGGAAATACTTCTTATTACATGTAATGTAGACACTTTTTCAGAAAACATCATCTCACAAATATAATGAGAGAAAAATGTATAACAGAAGGAGCAAAGTCATTTTTCACAGGAAGTCTCCTGGTACAAACCAGCACATGTAAAATGCATTGGCCATGAATCGTAGCTGCTAAAAAGAAAGAAATGTAGCACTGACCAATCAATTCACATGCTTTCCAAAGTTGTTTGATGCAACTACCCAAACTAAATGTCTATTGGATATAAAGGGGTGAAGGCAAAGTTTAAAGAGAAGCTATTTTGTGCAAAGAACTGTTGAACTATAAATTTTTAGAACGTCTCAATTTAAACACCTTGAACATTCAGCCATAACAGCCAAGAACCTGGCCAAACATAACATTGACGTGCATTGGCAGGGAATCGGCCCCGGGTCTCCCGCGTGGGAGGCGAGAATTCTACTACTGAACCACCAATGCTTGCAAGTTCAGCAGCGGTTCTACATATGGTCCTGCATATGGTTCTTTATAAGGTTCTGCACATGGTTCTGAACATGGTTCTTCATACAGTTGTCAGAGTTTTAAATTAGGGTTATTGCTCAAGGCTTCATTCAGGATTCAGGCTTCAGGCATCCACATTAATAGTAAATCAACCTTGCAATCCAATGCTAAAAAGCAGCTAAGAATGTATCAAAACAATTCCCCTGATAACATACATCCTTTGTGCATAAGGAAATACTTCTTATTACATGTAATGTAGACACTTTTTCAGAAAACATCATCTCACAAATATAATGAGAGAAAAATGTATAACAGAAGGAGCAAAGTCATTTTTCACAGGAAGTCTCTTGGTACAAACCAGCACATGTAAATTGCATTGGCCATGAATCGTAGCTGGTAAAAAGAAAGAAATGTAGCACTGACCAATCAATTCACATGCTTTCCAAAGTTGTTTGATGCAACTACCCAAACTAAATGTCTATTGGATATAAAGGGGTGAAGGCAAAGTTTAAAGAGAACCTTTTTTTTTCAAAGAAATGTTGAACTATCAATTTTTAGAACGTCTCAATTTAAACACCTTGAACATTCAGCCATAACAGCCAAGAAACTGGCCAAATATAACATTGATGTGCATTGGCCGGTAATGGGACCCGGGTCTCCCGCTTGGCAGGCGAGAATTCTACCACTGAACCACCAATGCTTGCAAGATCTGCAGCGGTTCTACATGTGGTCCTGCATAAGGTGCTTTATAAGGTTCTGCACATGGTTCTGCATACAGTTGTCAGAGTTTTAAATTAGGGTTATTGCTCAAGGCTTCATTCAGGATTCAGGCATGCATATTAATAGTCAATCAACCTTGCAATCCAATGCTAAAAAGCAGCTAAGAATGTATCAAAACAATTCCCCTGATAACATACATCCTTTGTGCATAAGGAAATACTTCTTATTACATGTAATGTAGACACTTTTTCAGAAAACATTATCTCACATATAATGAGAGAAAAATGTATAACAGAAGGAGCAAAGTCATTTTTCACAGGAAGTCTCCTGGTACAAACCAGCACATGTAAATTGCACTGGCCATGAATCGTAGCTGGTAAAAAGAAAGAAATGTAGCACTGACCAAACAATTCACATGCTTTCCAAAGTTGTTTGATGCAACTACCCAAACTAAATGTCTATTGGATATAAAGGGGTGAAAGCAAAGTTTAAAGAGAAGCTATTGCGTGCAAAGAACTGTTGAACTATCAATTTTTAGAACGTCTCAATTTAAACACCTTGAACATTCAGCCATAGCAGCGAAGAACCTGGCCAAAAATATAACATTTACGTGCATTGGCCGGGAATCGGACCCGGGTCTCCCTTGTGGGAGGCGAGAATTCTACCACTGAACCACCAATGCTTGCGAGGTCAGCAGTGGTTCTACATATGGTCCTGCATATGGTTCTTTATAAGGTTCTGCCTATGGTTCTGAACATGGTTCTGCATACAGTTGTCAGAGTTTTAAAATTAGGGTTATTGCTCAAGGCTTCATTCAGGATTCAGGCATCCACATTAATAGTAAATCAACCTTGCAATCCAATGCTAAAAAGCAGCTAAGAATGTATCAAAACAATTCCCCTGATAACATACATCCTTTGTGCATAAGGAAATACATCGTATTACATGTAATGTAGACACTTTTTCACGTTCTCACAAATATAATGAGAGAAAAATGTATATCAGAAGGTGCAAAGTCATTTTTCACAGGAAGTCTCCTGGTACAAACCAGCACATGTAAATTGCATTGGCCAAGAATCGTAGCTGGTAAAAAGAAAGAAATGTAGCACTGACCAATCAATTCACATGCTTTCCAAAGTTGTTTTGATGCAACTACCCAAACTAAATGTCTATTGGATATAAAGGGGTGAAGGCAAAGTTTAAAGAGAACCTTTTTTTTTCAAAGAACTGTTGAACTATCAATTTTTAGAACGTCTCAATTTAAACACCTTGAACATTCAGCCAAAACAGCCAAGAAACTGGCCAAATATAACATTTACATGCATTGGATGTGAATCGGACCCGGGTCTCTCGCGTAGGAGGCGAGAATTCTACCACTGAACCACCAATGCTTGCAGGTTCAGCAGTGGTTCTACATATGGTCCTGCATATGGTTCTTTATAAGGTTCTGCACATGATTCTGAACATGGTTCTTCATACAGTTGTCAGAGTTTTAAATTAGTGTTATTGCTCAAGGCTTCATTCAGGATTCAGGCATCCACATTAATAGTAAATCAACCTTGCATTCCAATGCTAAAAAGCAGCTAAGAATGTATCAAAACAATTCCCCTGATAACATACATCCTTTGTGCATAAGGAAATACTTCTTATTACATGTAATGTAGACACTTTTTCACGTTCTCACAAATATAATGAGAGAAAAATGTATAACAGAAGGAGCAAAGTCATTTTTCACAGGAAGTCTCTTGGTACAAACCAGCACATGTAAATTGCTTTGGCCATGAATCGTATCTGGTAAAAAGAAAGAAATGTAGCACTGACCAATCAATTCACATGCTTTCCAAAGTTGTTTGATGCAACTACCCAAACTAAATGTCTATTGGATATAAAGGGGTGATGGCAAAGTTTAAAGAGAAGCTATTTTGTTCAAAGCACTGTTGAACTATCAATTTTTAGAAGGTCTCAATTTAAAAACCTTGAAAATTCAGCCATAACAGCCAAGAAACTGGCCAAATATAACATTGACGTGCATTGGCCATGAATCGGACCCGGGTCTCCCGCGTAGCAGGCGAGAATTCTACCACTGAACCACCAATGCTTGCAAGAGCTGCAGTGGTTCTACATATGGTCCTGCATATGGTTCTTTATAAGGTTCTGCCTATGGTTCTGAACATGGTTCTGCATACAGTTGTCAGAGTTTTAAACTTAGGGTTATTGCTCAAGGCTTCATTCAGGATTCAGGCATCCACATTAAATCAACCTTGCAATCCAATGCTAAAAAGCAGCTAAGAATGTATCAAAACAATTCCCCTGATAACATACATCCTTTGTGCATAAGGAAATACTTCTTATTACATGTAATGTAGACACTTTTTCACGTTCTCACAAATATAATGAGAGAAAAATGTATAACAGAAGGAGCAAAGTCATTTTTCACAGGAAGTCTCTTAGTACAAACCAGCACATGTAAAATGCATTGGCCATGAATCGTAGCTGCTAAAAAGAAAGAAATGTAGCACTGACCAATCAATTCACATGCTTTCCAAAGTTGTTTGATGCAACTACCCAAACTAAATGTCTATTGGATATAAAGGGGTGAAGGCAAAGTTTAAAGAGAAGCTATTTTGTGCAAAGAACTGTTGAACTATCAATTTTTAGAACGTCTCAATTTAAACACCTTGAACATTCAGCCATAACAGCCAAGAACCTGGCCAAATATAACGTTTACGTGGATTGGCCGGGAATCGGACCCAGGTCTCCCGCGTGGGAGGCGAGAATTCTACCACTGAATCACCAATGATTGCAAGTTCAGCAGTGGTTCTACATATGGTCCTGCATATGGTTCTTTATAAGGTTCTGCCTATGGTTCTGCATACAGTTGTCAGAGTTTTAAAATTAGGGTTATTGCTCAAGGCTTCATTCAGGATTCAGGCATCCACATTAAATCAACCTTGCAATCCAATGCTAAAAAGCAGCTAAGAATGTATCAAAACAATTCCACTGATAACATACATCCTTTGTGCATAAGGAAATACTTCTTATTACATATAATGTAGACACTTTTTCACGTTCTCACAAATATAATGAGAGAAAAATGTATAACAGAAGGAGCAAAGTCATTTTTCACAGGAAGTCTCCTGGTACAAACCAGCTCATGTAAATTGCATTGGCCAAGAATCGTAGCTGGTAAAAAGAAAGAAATGTAGCACTGACCAATCAGTTCACATGCTTTAAAAAGTTGTTTGATGCAACTACCCAAACTAAATGTCTATTGGATATAAAGGGGTGAAGGCAAAGTTTAAAGAGAAGCTATTTTGTGCAAAGAACTGTTGAACTATCAAATTTTAGAATGTCTCAATTTAAACACCTTGAACATTCAGCCATAACAGCCAAGAACCTGGCCAAATATAACATTTATGTGCATTGGCCAGGAATCAGACCCGGGTCTACAGCGTGGCAGGCGAGAATTCTACCACTGAACCACCAATGCTTACAAGTTCAGTGGCGGTTCTACATATGGTCCTGCATATGGTTCTTTATAAGGTTCGGCACATGGTTCTGCATACAGTTGTCAAGTTTTAAATTAGGGTTATTGCTCAAGGCTTCATTCAGGATTCAGGCATCCACATTAAATCAACCTTGAAATCCAATGCTAAAAAGCAGCTAAGAATGTATCAAAACAATTCCCCTGATAACATACATCCTTTGTGCATAAGGGAATACTTCTTATTACATGTAATGTAGACACTTTTTCAGAAAACATCATCTCACAAATATAATGAGAGAAAAATATATAACAGAAGGAGCAAAGTCATTTTTCACAGGAAGTCTCTTGGTACAAACCAGCACATGTAAAATGCATTGGCCATGAATCGTAGCTGCTAAAAAGAAAGAAATGTAGCACTGACCAATCAATTCACATGCTTTCCAAAGTTGTTTGATGCAACTACCCAAACTAAATGTCTATTGGATATAAAGGGGTGAAGGCAAAGTTTAAAGAGAAGCTATTTTGTGCAAAGCACTGTTGAACTATCAATTTTTAGAACGTCTCAATTTAAACACCTTGAACATTCAGCTATAACAGCCAAGAAACTGGCCAAATATAACATTTATGTGCATTGGCCGGTAATGGGGCCCGGGTCTCCCGCGTGGCAGGCGAGAACACTACCACTGAACCACCAATGCTTGCGAGGTCAGCAGTGGTTCTACATATGGTCCTGCATATGGTTCTTTATAAGGTTCTGCCTATGGTTCTGAACATGGTTCTGCATACAGTTGTCAGAGTTTTAAAATTAGGGTTATTGCTCAAGGCTTCATTCAGGATTCAGGCATCCACATTAATAGTAAATCAACCTTGCAATCCAATGCTAAAAAGCAGCTAAGAATGTATCAAAACAATTCCCCTGATAACATACATCCTTTGTGCATAATGAAATACATCGTATTACATGTAATATAGACACTTTTTCACGTTCTCACAAATATAATGAGAGAAAAATGTATATCAGAAGGAGCAAAGTTATTTTTCACAGGAAGTCTCCTGGTACAAACCAGCACATGTAAATTGCATTGGCCAAGAATCGTAGCTGGTAAAAAGAAAGAAATGTAGCACTGACCAATCAATTCACATGCTTTCCAAAGTTGTTTGATGCAACTACCCAAACTAAATGTCTATTGGATATAAAGGGGTGAAGGCAAAGTTTAAAGAGAAGCTATTTTGTTCAAAGCACTGTTGAACTATCAATTTTTAGAAGGTCTCAATTTAAAAACCTTGAAAATTCAGCCATAACAGCCAAGAAACTGGCCAAATATAACATTGACGTGCATTGGCCGGGAATCGGACGCGGGTCTCCAGCATGGCAGGCGAGAATTCTACCACTGAACCACCAATGCTTGCAAGAGCTTCAGTGGTTCTACATATGGTCCTGCATATGGTTCTTTATAAGGTTCTGCCTATGGTTCTGAACATGGTTCTGCATACAGTTGTCAGAGTTTTAAACTTAGGGTTATTGCTCAAGGCTTCATTCAGGATTCAGGCATCCACATTAAATCAACCTTGCAATCCAATGCTAAAAAGCAGCTAAGAATGTATCAAAACAATTCCCCTGATAACATACATCCTTTGTGCATAAGGAAATACTTCTTATTACATGTAATGTAGACACTTTTTCACGTTCTCACAAATATAATGAGAGAAAAATGTATAACAGAAGGAGCAAAGTCATTTTTCACAGGAAGTCTCTTAGTACAAACCAGCACATGTAAAATGCATTGGCCATGAATCGTAGCTGCTAAAAAGAAAGAAATGTAGCACTGAACAATCAATTCACATGCTTTCCAAAGTTGTTTGATGCAACTACCCAAACTAAATGTCTATTGGATATAAAGGGGTGAAGGCAAAGTTTAAAGAGAAGCTATTTTGTGCAAAGAACTGTTGAACTATACATTTTTAGAACGTCTCAATTTAAACACCTTGAACATTCAGCCATAACAGCCAAGAACCTGGCCAAACATAACATTGACGTGCATTGGCAGGGAATCGGACCCGGGTCTCCCGCGTGGGAGGCGAGAATTCTACTACTGAACCACCAATGCTTGCAAGTTCAGCAGCGGTTCTACATATGGTCCTGCATATGGTTCTTTATAAGGTTCTGCACATGGTTCTGAACATGGTTCTTCATACAGTTGTCAGAGTTTTAAATTTGGGTTATTGCTCAAGGCTTCATTCAGGATTCAGGCATCCACATTAATAGTAAATCAACCTTGCAATCCAATGCTAAAAAGCAGCTAAGAATGTATCAAAACAATTCCCCTGATAACATACATCCTTTGTGCATAAGGAAATACTTCTTATTACATGTAATGTAGACACTTTTTCAGAAAACATCATCTCACAAATATAATGAGAGAAAAATGTATAACAGAAGGAGCAAAGTCATTTTTCACAGGAAGTCTCTTGGTACAAACCAGCACATGTAAATTGCATTGGCCATGAATCGTAGCTGGTAAAAAGAAAGAAATGTAGCACTGACCAATCAATTCACATGCTTTCCAAAGTTGTTTGATGCAACTACCCAAACTAAATGTCTATTGGATATAAAGGGGTGAAGGCAAAGTTTAAAGAGAAGCTATTTTGTGCAAAGCACTGTTGAACTATCAATTTTTAGAACGTCTCAATTTAAACACCTTGAACATTCAGCCATAACAGCCAAGAAACTGGCCAAATATAACATTTATGTGCATTGGCCGGTAATGGGGCCCAGGTCTCCCGCGTGGCAGGCGAGAATTCTACCACTGAACCACCAATGCTTGCAAGATCTGCAGTGGTTCTACATATGGTCCTGCATATGGTTCTTTATAAGGTTCTGCCTATGGTTCTGAACATGGTTCTGCATACATTTGTCAGAGTTTTAAACTTAGGGTTATTGCTCAAGGCTTCATTCAGGATTCAGGCATCCACATTAAATCAACCTTGCAATCCAATGCTAAAAAGCAGCTAAGAATGTATCAAAACAATTCCACTGATAACATACATCCTTTGTGCATAAGGAAATACTTCTTATTATATGTAATGTAGACACTTTTTCACGTTCTCACAAATAAAATGAGAGAAAAATGTATAACAGAAGGAGCAAAGTCATTTTTCACAGGAAGTCTCCTGGTACAAAACAGCACATGTAAATTGCATTGGCCAAGAATCGTAGTTGGTAAAAAGAAAGAAATGTAGCACTGACCAATCAATTCACATGCTTTCCAAAGTTGTTTGATGCAACTACCCAAACTAAATGTCTATTGGATATAAAGGGGTGAAGGCAAAGTTTAAAGAGAAGCTATTTTGTTCAAAGCACTGTTGAACTATCAATTTTTAGAAGGTCTCAATTTAAACACCTTGAACATTCAGCCATAACAGCCAAGAAACTGGCCAAATATAAAATTGACATGCATTGGCTAGGAATCGGACACGGGTCTCCCGCGTAGCAGGCGAGAATTCTACCACTGAACCACCAATGCTTGCAAGAGCTGCAGCGGTTCTACATATGGTCCTGCATATGGTTCTTTATAAGGTTCTGCCTATGGTTCTGAACATGGTTCTGCATACAGTTGTCAGAGTTTTAAACTTAGGGTTATTGCTCAAGGCTTCATTCAGGATTCAGGCATCCACATTAAATAAACCTTGCAATCCAATGCTAAAAAGCAGCTAAGAATGTATCAAAACAATTCCCCTGATAACATACATCCTTTGTGCATAAGGAAATACTTCTTATTACATGTAATGTAGACACTTTTTCACGTTCTCACAAATATAATGAGAGAAAAATGTATAACAGAAGGAGCAAAGTCATTTTTCACAGGAAGTCTCTTAGTACAAACCAGCACATGTAAAATGCATTGGCCATGAATCGTAGCTGCTAAAAAGAAAGAAATGTAGCACTGACCAATCAATTCACATGCTTTCCAAAGTTGTTTGATGCAACTACCCAAACTAAATGTCTATTGGATATAAAGGGGTGAAGGCAAAGTTTAAAGAGAAGCTATTTTGTTCAAAGCACTGTTGAACTATCAATTTTTAGAAGGTCTCAATTTAAACACCTTGAACATTCAGCCATAACAGCCAAGAAACTGGCCAAATATAACATTGACATGCATTGGCCAGGAATCGGACACGGGTCTCCCGCGTAGCAGGCGAGAATTCTACCACTGAACCACCAATGCTTGCAAGAGCTGCAGCGGTTCTACATATGGTCCTGCATATGGTTCTTTATAAGGTTCTGCACATGGTTCTGAACATGGTTCTTCATACAGTTGTCAGAGTTTTAAATTAGGGTTATTGCTCAAGGCTTCATTCAGGATTCAGGCATCCACATTAATAGTAAATCAACCTTGCAATCCAATGCTAAAAAGCAGCAAAGAATGTATCAAAACAATTCCCCTGATTACATACATCCTTTGTGCATAAGGAAATACTTCTTATTACATGTAATGTAGACACTTTTTCAGAAAACATCATCTCACAAATATAATGAGAGAAAAATGTATAACAGAAGGAGCAAAGTCATTTTTCACAGGAAGTCTCCTGGTACAAACCAGCACATGTAAATTGCATTGGCCATGAATCGTAGTTGGTAAAAAGAAAGAAATGTAGCACTGACCAATCAATTCACATGCTTTCCAAAGTTGTTTGATGCAACTACCCAAACTAAATGTCTATTGGATATAAAGGTGTGAAGGCAAAGTTTAAAGTGAAGCTATTTTGTGCAAAGCACTGTTGAACTATCAATTTTTAGAACGTCTCAATTTAAACACCTTGAACATTCAGCCATAACAGCCAAGAAACTGGCCAAATATAACATTTATGTGCATTGGCCGGTAATGGGACCCGGGTCTCCCGCTTGGCAGGCGAGAATTCTACCACTGAACCACCAATGCTTGCAAGATCTGCAGCGGTTCTACATATGGTCCTGCATAAGGTGCTTTATAAGGTTCTGCCTATGGTTCTGAACATGGTTCTGCATACAGTTGTCAGAGTTTTAAATTAGGGTTATTGCTGAAGGCTTCATTCAGGATTCAGGCATCCACATTAAATCAACCTTGCAATCCAATGCTAAAAAGCAGCTAAGAATGTATCAAAACAATTCCCCTGATAACATACATCCTTTGTGCATAAGGAAATACTTCTTATTACATGTAATGTAGACACTTTTTCACGTTCTCACAGATATAATGAGAGAAAAATGTATAACAGAAGGAGCAAAGTCATTTTTCACAGGAAGTCTCCTGGTACAAAACAGCACATGTAAATTGCATTGGCCAAGAATCGTAGTTGGTAAAAAGAAAGAAATGTAGCACTGACCAATCAATTCACATGCTTTCCAAAGTTGTTTGATGCAACTACCCAAACTAAATGTCTATTGGATATAAAGGGGTGAAGGCAAAGTTTAAAGAGAAGCTATTTTGTTCAAAGCACTGTTGAACTATCAATTTTTAGAAGGTCTCAATTTAAACACCTTGAACATTCAGCCATAACAGCCAAGAAACTGGCCAAATATAACATTGACGTGCATTGGCCATGAATCGGACCCGGGTCTCCCGCGTAGCAGGCGAGAAATCTACCACTGAACCACCAATGCTTGCAAGAGCTGCAGTGGTTCTACATATGGTCCTGCATATGGTTCTTTATAAGGTTCTGCCTATGGTTCTGAACATGGTTCTGCATACAGTTGTCAGAGTTTTAAACTTAGGGTTATTGCTCAAGGCTTCATTCAGGATTCAGGCATCCACATTAAATAAACCTTGCAATCCAATGCTAAAAAGCAGCTAAGAATGTATCAAAACAATTCCCCTGATAACATACATCCTTTGTGCATAAGGAAATACTTCTTATTACATGTAATGTAGACACTTTTTCACGTTCTCACAAATATAATGAGAGAAAAATGTATAACAGAAGGAGCAAAGTCATTTTTCACAGGAAGTCTCTTAGTACAAACCAGCACATGTAAAATGCATTGGCCATGAATCGTAGCTGCTAAAAAGAAAGAAATGTAGCACTGACCAATCAATTCACATGCTTTCCAAAGTTGTTTGATGCAACTACCCAAACTAAATGTCTATTGGATATAAAGGGGTGAAGGCAAAGTTTAAAGAGAAGCTATTTTGTGCAAAGAACTGTTGAACTATAAATTTTTAGAACGTCTCAATTTAAACACCTTGAACATTCAGCCATAACAGCCAAGAACCTGGCCAAACATAACATTGACGTGCATTGGCAGGGAATCGGCCCCGGGTCTCCCGCGTGGGAGGCGAGAATTCTACTACTGAACCACCAATGCTTGCAAGTTCAGCAGCGGTTCTACATATGGTCCTGCATATGGTTCTTTATAAGGTTCTGCACATGGTTCTGCATACAGTTGTCAGAGTTTTAAATTAGGGTTATTGCTCAAGGCTTCATTCAGGATTCAGGCATCCATATTAATAGTCAATCAACCTTGCAATCCAATGCTAAAAAGCAGCTAAGAATGTATCAAAACAATTCCCCTGATAACATACATCCTTTGTGCATAAGGAAATACTTCTTATTACATGTAATGTAGACACTTTTTCAGAAAACATCATCTCACATATAATGAGAGAAAAATGTATAACAGAAGGAGCAAAGTCATTTTTCACAGGAAGTCTCCTGGTACAAACCAGCACATGTAAATTGCATTGGCCATGAATCGTAGCTGGTAAAAAGAAAGAAATGTAGCACTGACCAATCAATTCACATGCTTTCCAAAGTTGTTTGATGCAACTACCCAAACTAAATGTCTATTGGATATAAAGGGGTGAAGGCAAAGTTTAAAGAGAACCTTTTTTTTTCAAAGAACTGTTGAACTATCAATTTTTAGAACGTCTCAATTTAAACACCTTGAACATTCAGCCAAAACAGCCAAGAAACTGGCCAAATATAACATTTACATGCATTGGATGTGAATCGGACCCGGGTCTCTCGCGTAGGAGGCGAGAATTCTACCACTGAACCACCAATGCTTGCAAGTTCAGCAGTGGTTCTACATATGGTCCTGCATATGGTTCTTTATAAGGTTCTGCACATGATTCTGAACATGGTTCTTCATACAGTTGTCAGAGTTTTAAATTAGTGTTATTGCTCAAGGCTTCATTCAGGATTCAGGCATCCACATTAATAGTAAATCAACCTTGCATTCCAATGCTAAAAAGCAGCTAAGAATGTATCAAAACAATTCCCCTGATAACATACATCCTTTGTGCATAAGGAAATACTTCTTATTACATGTAATGTAGACACTTTTTCACGTTCTCACAAATATAATGAGAGAAAAATGTATAACAGAAGGAGCAAAGTCATTTTTCACAGGAAGTCTCTTGGTACAAACCAGCACATGTAAATTGCTTTGGCCATGAATCGTAGCTGGTAAAAAGAAAGAAATGTAGCACTGACCAATCAATTCACATGCTTTCCAAAGTTGTTTGATGCAACTACCCAAACTAAATGTCTATTGGATATAAAGGGGTGAAGGCAAAGTTTAAAGAGAAGCTATTTTGTTCAAAGCACTGTTGAACTATCAATTTTTAGAAGGTCTCAATTTAAAAACCTTGAAAATTCAGCCATAACAGCCAAGAAACTGGCCAAATATAACATTGACGTGCATTGGCCGGGAATCGGACCCGGGTCTCCCGCGTGGCAGGCGAAAATTCTACCACTGAACCACCAATGCTTGCAAGAGTTGCAGCGGTTCTACATATGGTCCTGCATATGGTTCTTTATAAGGTTCTGCCTATGGTTCTGAACATGGTTCTGCATACAGTTGTCAGAGTTTTAAATTAGGGTTATTGCTCAAGGCTTCATTCAGGATTCAGGCATCCACATTAAATCAACCTTGCAATCCAATGCTAAAAAGCAGCTAAGAATGTATCAAAACAATTCCCCTGATAACATACATCCTTTGTGCATAAGGAAATACTTCTTATTACATGTAATGTAGACACTTTTTCACGTTCTCACAGATATAATGAGAGAAAAATGTATAACAGAAGGAGCAAAGTCATTTTTCACAGGAAGTCACCTGGTACAAAACAGCACATGTAAATTGCATTGGCCAAGAATCGTAGTTGGTAAAAAGAAAGAAATGTAGCACTGACCAATCAATTCACATGCTTTCCAAAGTTGTTTGATGCAACTACCCAAACTAAATGTCTATTGGATATAAAGGGGTGAAGGCAAAGTTTAAAGAGAAGCTATTTTGTTCAAAGCACTGTTGAACTATCAATTTTTAGAAGGTCTCAATTTAAACACCTTGAACATTCAGCCATAACAGCCAAGAAACTGGCCAAATATAACATTGACGTGCATTGGCCATGAATCGGACCCGGGTCTCCCGCGTAGCAGGCGAGAATTCTACCACTGAACCACCAATGCTTGCAAGTTCAGCAGCGGTTCTACATATGGTCCTGCATATGGTTCTTTATAAGGTTCTGCACATGGTTCTGAACATGGTTCTTCATACAGTTGTCAGAGTTTTAAATTAGGGTTATTGCTCAAGGCTTCATTCAGGATTCAGGCATCCACATTAATAGTAAATCAACCTTGCAATCCAATGCTAAAAAGCAGCTAAGAATGTATCAAAACAATTCCCCTGATAACATACATCCTTTGTGCATAAGGAAATACTTCTTATTACATGTAATGTAGACACTTTTTCAGAAAACATCATCTCACAAATATAATGAGAGAAAAATGTATAACAGAAGGAGCAAAGTCATTTTTCACAGGAAGTCTCTTGGTACAAACCAGCACATGTAAATTGCATTAGCCATGAATCGTAGCTGGTAAAAAGAAAGAAATGTAGCACTGACCAATCAATTCACATGCTTTCCAAAGTTGTTTGATGCAACTACCCAAACTAAATGTCTATTGGATATAAAGGGGTGAAGGCAAAGTTTAAAGAGAAGCTATTTTGTGCAAAGAACTGTTGAACTATCAATTTTTAGAACGTCTCAATTTAAACACCTTGAACATTCAGCCATAACAGCCAAGAACCTGGCCAAATATAACATTTACGTGAATTGGCCGGGAATCGTACCCAGGTCTCCTACGTGGCAGGCGAGAATTCTACCACTGAACCACCAATGTTTCCAACTTCAGCAGCGGTTCTACATATGGTCCTGCATATGGTTCTTTATAAGGTTCTGCCTATGGTTCTGAACATGGTTCTGCATACAGTTGTCAGAGTTATAAAATTAGGGTTATTGCTCAAGGCTTCATTCAGGATTCAGGCATCCACATTAAATCAACCTTGCAATCCAATGCTAAAAAGCAGCTAAGAATGTATCAAAACAATTCCCCTGATAACATACATCCTTTGTGCATAAAGAAATACTTCGTATTACATGTAATGTAGACACTTTTTCACATTCTCACAAATATAATGAGAGAAAAATGTATAACAGAAGGAGCAAAGTCATTTTTCACAGGAAGTCTCCTGGTACAAACCAGCACATGTAAATTGCATTGGCCAAGAATTGTAGCTGGTAAAAAGAAAGAAATGTAGCACTGACCAATCAATTCACATGCTTTCCAAAGTTGTTTGATGCAACTACCCAAACTAAATGTCTATTGGATATAAAGGGGTGAAGGCAAACTTTAAAGAGAAGCTATTTGTGCAAAGAACTGTTGAACTATCAATTTTTAGAACGTCTCAATTTAAACACCTTGAACATTCAGCCATAACAGCCAAGAAACTGGCCAAATATAACATTGACGTGCATTGGCCGGGAATCGGACCCGGGTCTCCCGCATGGCAGGCGAGAATTCTACCACTGAACCACCAATGCTTGCAAGATCTGTAGAGGTTCTACATATGGTCCTGCATATGGTTCTTTATAAGGTTCTGCCTATGGTTCTGAACATGGTTCTGCATACAGTTGTCAGAGTTTTAAACTTAGGGTTATTGCTCAAGGCTTCAATCAGGATTCAGGCATCCACATTAAATCAACCTTGCAATCCAATGCTAAAAAGCAGCTAAGAATGTATCAAAACAATTCCACTGATAACATACATCCTTTGTGCATAAGGAAATACTTCTTATTATATGTAATGTAGACACTTTTTCACATTCTCACAAATAAAATGAGAGAAAAATGTATAACAGAAGGAGCAAAGTCATTTTTCACAGGAAGTCTCCTGGTACAAAACAGCACATGTAAATTGCATTGGCCATGAATCGTAGCTGCTAAAAAGAAAGAAATGTAGCACTGACCAATCAATTCACATGCTTTCCAAAGTTGTTTGATGCAACTACCCAAACTAAATGTCTATTGGATATAAAGGGGTGAAGGCAAAGTTTAAAGAGAAGCTATTTTGTTCAAAGCACTGTTGAACTATCAATTTTTAGAAGGTCTCAATTTAAACACCTTGAACATTCAGCCATAACAGCCAAGAAACTGGCCAAATATAACATTGACATGCATTGGCCAGGAATCGGACACGGGTCTCCCGCGTAGCAGGCGAGAATTCTACCACTGAACCACCAATGTTTGTAAGAGCTGCAGCGGTTCTACATATGGTCCTGCATATGGTTCTTTATAAGGTTCTGCCTATGGTTCTGAACATGGTTCTGCATACAGTTGTCAGAGTTTTAAACTTAGGGTTATTGCTCAAGGCTTCATTCAGGATTCAGGCATCCACATTAAATAAACCTTGCAATCCAATGCTAAAAAGCAGCTAAGAATGTATCAAAACAATTCCCCTGATAACATACATCCTTTGTGCATAAGGAAATACTTCTTATTACATGTAATGTAGACACTTTTTCACGTTCTCACAAATATAATGAGAGAAAAATGTATAACAGAAGGAGCAAAGTCATTTTTCACAGGAAGTCTCTTAGTACAAACCAGCACATGTAAAATGCATTGGCCATGAATCGTAGCTGCTAAAAAGAAAGAAATGTAGCACTGACCAATCAATTCACATGCTTTCCAAAGTTGTTTGATGCAACTACCCAAACTAAATGTCTATTGGATATAAAGGGGTGAAGGCAAAGTTTAAAGAGAAGCTATTTTGTGCAAAGAACTATTGAACTATACATTTTTAGAACGTCTCAATTTAAACACCTTGAACATTCAGCCAAAACAGCCAAGAACCTGGCCAAATATAACATTGACATACATTGGCCGGGAATCGGACCCAGGTCTCCCGCGTGAGAGGCGAGAATTCTACCACTGAACCACCAATGCTTGCAAGTTCAGCAGCGGTTCTACATATGGTCCTGCATATGGTTCTTTATAAGGTTCTGCACATGGTTCTGAACATGGTTCTTCATACAGTTGTCAGAGTTTTAAATTAGGGTTATTGCTCAAGGCTTCATTCAGGATTCAGGCATCCACATTAATAGTAAATCAACCTTGCAATCCAATGCTAAAAAGCAGCAAAGAATGTATCAAAACAATTCCCCTGATTACATACATCCTTTGTGCATAAGGAAATACTTCTTATTACATGTAATGTAGACACTTTTTCAGAAAACATCATCTCACAAATATAATGAGAGAAAAATGTATAACAGAAGGAGCAAAGTCATTTTTCACAGGAAGTCTCCTGGTACAAACCAGCACATGTAAATTGCATTGGCCATGAATCGTAGCTGCTAAAAAGAAAGAAATGTAGCACTGACCAATCAATTCACATGCTTTCCAAAGTTGTTTGATGCAACTACCCAAACTAAATGTCTATTGGATATCAAGGGGTGAAGGCAAAGTTTAAAGTGAAGCTATTTTGTGCAAAGCACTGTTGAACTATCAATTTTTAGAACGTCTCAATTTAAACACCTTGAACATTCAGCCATAACAGCCAAGAAACTGGCCAAATATAACATTGATGTGCATTGGCCGGTAATGGGACCCGGGTCTCCCGCTTGGCAGGCGAGAATTCTACCACTGAACCACCAATGCTTGCAAGATCTGCAGCGGTTCTACATGTGGTCCTGCATAAGGTGCTTTATAAGGTTCTGCACATGGTTCTGCATACAGTTGTCAGAGTTTTAAATTAGGGTTATTGCTCAAGGCTTCATTCAGGATTCAGGCATCCATATTAATAGTCAATCAACCTTGCAATCCAATGCTAAAAAGCAGCTAAGAATGTATCAAAACAATTCCCCTGATAACATACATCCTTTGTGCATAAGGAAATACTTCTTATTACATGTAATGTAGACACTTTTTCAGAAAACATTATCTCACATATAATGAGAGAAAAATGTATAACAGAAGGAGCAAAGTCATTTTTCACAGGAAGTCTCCTGGTACAAACCAGCACATGTAAATTGCACTGGCCATGAATCGTAGCTGGTAAAAAGAAAGAAATGTAGCACTGACCAAACAATTCACATGCTTTCCAAAGTTGTTTGATGCAACTACCCAAACTAAATGTCTATTGGATATAAAGGGGTGAAAGCAAAGTTTAAAGAGAAGCTATTGCGTGCAAAGAACTGTTGAACTATCAATTTTTAGAACGTCTCAATTTAAACACCTTGAACATTCAGCCATAGCAGCGAAGAACCTGGCCAAAAATATAACATTTACGTGCATTGGCCGGGAATCGGACCCGGGTCTCCCTTGTGGGAGGCGAGAATTCTACCACTGAACCACCAATGCTTGCGAGGTCAGCAGTGGTTCTACATATGGTCCTGCATATGGTTCTTTATAAGGTTCTGCCTATGGTTCTGAACATGGTTCTGCATACAGTTGTCAGAGTTTTAAAATTAGGGTTATTGCTCAAGGCTTCATTCAGGATTCAGGCATCCACATTAATAGTAAATCAACCTTGCAATCCAATGCTAAAAAGCAGCTAAGAATGTATCAAAACAATTCCCCTGATAACATACATCCTTTGTGCATAAGGAAATACATCGTATTACATGTAATGTAGACACTTTTTCACGTTCTCACAAATATAATGAGAGAAAAATGTATATCAGAAGGAGCAAAGTCATTTTTCACAGGAAGTCTCCTGGTACAAACCAGCACATGTAAATTGCATTGGCCAAGAATCGTAGCTGGTAAAAAGAAAGAAATGTAGCACTGACCAATCAATTCACATGCTTTCCAAAGTTGTTTGATGCAACTACCCAAACTAAATGTCTATTGGATATAAAGGGGTGAAGGCAAAGTTTAAAGAGAACCTTTTTTTTTCAAAGAACTGTTGAACTATCAATTTTTAGAACGTCTCAATTTAAACACCTTGAACATTCAGCCAAAACAGCCAAGAAACTGGCCAAATATAACATTTACATGCATTGGATGTGAATCGGACCCGGGTCTCTCGCATAGGAGGCGAGAATTCTACCACTGAACCACCAATGCTTGCAAATTCAGCAGTGGTTCTACATATGGTCCTGCATATGGTTCTTTATAAGGTTCTGCACATGATTCTGAACATGGTTCTTCATACAGTTGTCAGAGTTTTAAATTAGTGTTATTGCTCAAGGCTTCATTCAGGATTCAGGCATCCACATTAATAGTAAATCAACCTTGCATTCCAATGCTAAAAAGCAGCTAAGAATGTATCAAAACAATTCCCCTGATAACATACATCCTTTGTGCATAAGGAAATACTTCTTATTACATGTAATGTAGACACTTTTTCACGTTCTCACAAATATAATGAGAGAAAAATGTATAACAGAAGGAGCAAAGTCATTTTTCACAGGAAGTCTCCTGGTACAAAACAGCACATGTAAATTGCATTGGCCAAGAATCGTAGTTGGTAAAAAGAAAGAAATGTAGCACTGACCAATCAATTCACATGCTTTCCAAAGTTGTTTGATGCAACTACCCAAACTAAATGTCTATTGGATATAAAGGGGTGAAGGCAAAGTTTAAAGAGAAGCTATTTTGTTCAAAGCACTGTTGAACTATCAATTTTTAGAAGGTCTCAATTTAAACACCTTGAACATTCAGCCATAACAGCCAAGAAACTGGCCAAATATAACATTGACGTGCATTGGCCATGAATCGGACCCGGGTCTCCCGCGTAGCAGGCGAGAATTCTACCACTGAACCACCAATGCTTGCAAGAGCTGCAGTGGTTCTACATATGGTCCTGCATATGGTTCTTTATAAGGTTCTGCCTATGGTTCTGAACATGGTTCTGCATACAGTTGTCAGAGTTTTAAACTTAGGGTTATTGCTCAAGGCTTCATTCAGGATTCAGGCATCCACATTAAATCAACCTTGCAATCCAATGCTAAAAAGCAGCTAAGAATGTATCAAAACAATTCCCCTGATAACATACATCCTTTGTGCATAAGGAAATACTTCTTATTACATGTAATGTAGACACTTTTTCACGTTCTCACAAATATAATGAGAGAAAAATGTATAACAGAAGGAGCAAAGTCATTTTTCACAGGAAGTCTCTTAGTACAAACCAGCACATGTAAAATGCATTGGCCATGAATCGTAGCTGCTAAAAAGAAAGAAATGTAGCACTGACCAATCAATTCACATGCTTTCCAAAGTTGTTTGATGCAACTACCCAAACTAAATGTCTATTGGATATAAAGGGGTGAAGGCAAAGTTTAAAGAGAAGCTATTTTGTGCAAAGAACTGTTGAACTATAAATTTTTAGAACGTCTCAATTTAAACACCTTGAACATTCAGCCATAACAGCCAAGAACCTGGCCAAACATAACATTGACGTGCACTGGCAGGGAATCGGCCCCGGGTCTCCCGCGTGGGAGGCGAGAATTCTACTACTGAACCACCAATGCTTGCAAGTTCAGCAGCGGTTCTACATATGGTCCTGCATATGGTTCTTTATAAGGTTCTACACATGGTTCTGAACATGGTTCTTCATACAGTTGTCAGAGTTTTAAATTAGGGTTATTGCTCAAGGCTTCATTCAGGATTCAGGCATCCACATTAATAGTAAATCAACCTTGCAATCCAATGCTAAAAAGCAGCTAAGAATGTATCAAAACAATTCCCCTGATAACATACATCCTTTGTGCATAAGGAAATACTTCTTATTACATGTAATGTAGACACTTTTTCAGAAAACATCATCTCACAAATATAATGAGAGAAAAATGTATAACAGAAGGAGCAAAGTCATTTTTTACAGGAAGTCTCTTGGTACAAACCAGCACATGTAAATTGCATTGGCCATGAATCGTAGCTGGTAAAAAGAAAGAAATGTAGCACTGACCAATCAATTTACATGCTTTCCAAAGTTGTTTGATGCAACTACCCAAACTAAATGTCTATTGGATATAAAGGGGTGAAAGCAAAGTTTAAAGAGAAGCTATTTTGTGCAAAGAACTGTTGAACTATCAATTTTTAGAACGTCTCAATTTAAACACCTTGAACATTCAGCCATAACAGCCAAGAACCTGGCCAAATATAACATTTACGTGAATTGGCCGGGTATCGGACCCAGGTCTCCCACGTGGCAGGCGAGAATTCTACCACTGAACCACCAATGCTTCCAACTTCAGCAGCGGTTCTACATATGGTCCTGCATATGGTTCTTTATAAGGTTCTGCCTATGGTTCTGCATACAGTTGTCAGATTTATAAAATTAGGGTTATTGCTCAAGGCTTCATTCAGGATTCAGGCATCCACATTAAATCAACCTTGCAATCCAATGCTAAAAAGCAGCTAAGAATGTATCAAAACAATTCCCCTGATAACATACATCCTTTGTGCATAAAGAAATACTTCGTATTACATGTAATGTAGACACTTTTTCACATTCTCACAAATATAATGAGACAAAAATGTATAACAGAAGGAGCAAAGTCATTTTTCACAGGAAGTCTCCTGGTACAAACCAGCACATGTAAATTGCATTGGCCAAGAATTGTAGCTGGTAAAAAGAAAGAAATGTAGCACTGACCAATCAATTCACATGCTTTCCAAAGTTGTTTGATGCAACTACCCAAACTAAATGTCTATTGGATATAAAGGGGTGAAGGCAAACTTTAAAAAGAAGCTATTTGTGCAAAGAACTGTTGAACTATCAATTTTTAGAACGTCTCAATTTAAACACCTTGAACATTCAGCCATAACAGCCAAGAAACTGGCCAAATATAACATTTACGTGCATTGGCCGGGAATCGGACCCGGGTCTCCCGCATGGCAGGCGAGAATTCTACCACTGAACCACCAATGCTTACAAGATCTGTAGCGGTTCTACATATGGTCCTGCATATGGTTCTTTATAAGGTTCTGCCTATGGTTCTGAACATGGTTCTTCATACAGTTGTCAGAGTTTTAAATTAGGGTTATTGCTCAAGGCTTCATTCAGGATTCAGGCATCCACATTAATAGTAAATCAACCTTGCATTCCAATGCTAAAAAGCAGCTAAGAATGTATCAAAACAATTCCCCTGATAACATACATCCTTTGTGCATAAGGAAATACTTCTTATTACATGTAATGTAGACACTTTTTCACGTTCTCACAAATATAATGAGAGAAAAATGTATAACAGAAGGAGCAAAGTCATTTTTCACAGGAAGTCTCTTGGTACAAACCAGCACATGTAAATTGCTTTGGCCATGAATCGTATCTGGTAAAAAGAAAGAAATGTAGCACTGACCAATCAATTCACATGCTTTCCAAAGTTGTTTGATGCAACTACCCAAACTAAATGTCTATTGGATATAAAGGGGTGAAGGCAAAGTTTAAAGAGAAGCTATTTTGTTCAAAGCACTGTTGAACTATCAATTTTTAGAAGGTCTCAATTTAAAAACCTTGAAAATTCAGCCATAACAGCCAAGAAACTGGCCAAATATAACATTGACGTGCATTGGCCGGGAATCGGACCCGGGTCTCCCGCGTGGCAGGCGAGAATTCTACCACTGAACCACCAATGCTTGCAAGAGCTGCAACGGTTCTACATATGGTCCTGCATATGGTTCTTTATAAGGTTCTGCCTATGGTTCTGAACATGGTTCTGCATACAGTTGTCAGAGTTTTAAATTAGGGTTATTGCTGAAGGCTTCATTCAGGATTCAGGCATCCACATTAAATCAACCTTGCAATCCAATGCTAAAAAGCAGCTAAGAATGTATCAAAACAATTCCCCTGATAACATACATCCTTTGTGCATAAGGAAATACTTCTTATTACATGTAATGTAGACACTTTTTCACATTCTCACAGATATAATGAGAGAAAAATGTATAACAGAAGGAGCAAAGTCATTTTTCACAGGAAGTCTCCTGGTACAAAACAGCACATGTAAATTGCATTGGCCAAGAATCGTAGTTGGTAAAAAGAAAGAAATGTAGCACTGACCAATCAATTCACATGCTTTCCAAAGTTGTTTGATGCAACTACCCAAACTAAATGTCTATTGGATATAAAGGGGTGAAGGCAAAGTTTAAAGAGAAGCTATTTCGTTCAAAGCACTGTTGAACTATCAATTTTTAGAAGGTCTCAATTTAAACACCTTGAACATTCAGCCATAACAGCCAAGAAACTGGCCAAATATAACATTGACATGCATTGGCCATGAATCGGACCCGGGTCTCCCGCGTAGCAGGCGAGAATTCTACCACTGAACCACCAATGCTTGCAAGAGCTGCAGTGGTTCTACATATGGTCCTGCATATGGTTCTTTATAAGGTTCTGCCTATGGTTCTGAACATGGTTCTGCATACAGTTGTCAGAGTTTTAAACTTAGGGTTATTGCTCAAGGCTTCATTCAGGATTCAGGCATCCACATTAAATCAACCTTGCAATCCAATGCTAAAAAGCAGCTAAGAATGTATCAAAACAATTCCCCTGATAACATACATCCTTTGTGCATAAGGAAATACTTCTTATTACATGTAATGTAGACACTTTTTCACGTTCTCACAAATATAATGAGAGAAAAATGTATAACAGAAGGAGCAAAGTCATTTTTCACAGGAAGTCTCTTAGTACAAACCAGCACATGTAAAATGCATTGGCCATGAATCGTAGCTGCTAAAAAGAAAGAAATGTAGCACTGACCAATCAATTCACATGCTTTCCAAAGTTGTTTGATGCAACTACCCAAACTAAATGTCTATTGGATATAAAGGGGTGAAGGCAAAGTTTAAAGAGAACATTTCTTTTCAAAGCACTGTTGAACTATCAATTTTAGAACGTCTCAATTTAAACACCTTGAACATTCAGCCATAACAGCCAAGAACCTGGCCAAAAATATAACATTTACGTGCATTGGCCGGGAATCGGACCCGGGTCTCCCGCGTGGGAGGCGAGAATTCTACCACTGAACCACCAATGCTTGCAAGATCAGCAGTGGTTCTACATATGGTCCTGCATATGGTTCTTTATAAAGTTCTGCCTATGGTTCTGAACATGGTTCTTCATACAGTTGTCAGAGTTTTAAATTAGGGTTATTGCTCAAGGCTTCATTCAGGATTCAGGCATCCACATTAATAGTAAATCAACCTTGCAATCCAATGCTAAAAAGCAGCTAAGAATGTATCAAAACAATTCCCCTGATAACATACATCCTTTGTGCATAAGGAAATACTTCTTATTACATGTAATGTAGACACTTTTTCAGAAAACATCATCTCACAAATATAATGAGAGAAAAATGTATAACAGAAGGAGCAAAGTCATTTTTTACAGGAAGTCTCTTGGTACAAACCAGCACATGTAAATTGCATTGGCCATGAATCGTAGCTGGTAAAAAGAAAGAAATGTAGCACTGACCAATCAATTTACATGCTTTCCAAAGTTGTTTGATGCAACTACCCAAACTAAATGTCTATTGGATATAAAGGGGTGAAGGCAAAGTTTAAAGAGAAGCTATTTTGTGCAAAGAACTGTTGAACTATCAATTTTTAGAACGTCTCAATTTAAACACCTTGAACATTCAGCCATAACAGCCAAGAACCTGGCCAAATATAACATTTACGTGAATTGGCCGGGTATCGGACCCAGGTCTCCCACGTGGCAGGCGAGAATTCTACCACTGAACCACCAATGCTTCCAACTTCAGCAGCAGTTCTACATATGGTCCTGCATATGGTTCTTTATAAGGTTCTGCCTATGGTTCTGCATACAGTTGTCAGATTTATAAAATTAGGGTTATTGCTCAAGGCTTCATTCAGGATTCAGGCATCCACATTAAATCAACCTTGCAATCCAATGCTAAAAAGCAGCTAAGAATGTATCAAAACAATTCCCCTGATAACATACATCCTTTGTGCATAAAGAAATACTTCGTATTACATGTAATGTAGACACTTTTTCACATTCTCACAAATATAATGAGACAAAAATGTATAACAGAAGGAGCAAAGTCATTTTTCACAGGAAGTCTCCTGGTACAAACCAGCACATGTAAATTGCATTGGCCAAGAATTGTAGCTGATAAAAAGAAAGAAATGTAGCACCGACCAATCAATTCACATGCTTTCCAAAGTTGTTTGATGCAACTACCCAAACTAAATGTCTATTGGATATAAAGGGGTGAAGGCAAACTTTAAAGAGAAGCTATTTGTGCAAAGAACTGTTGAACTATCAATTTTTAGAACGTCTCAATTTAAACACCTTGAACATTCAGCCATAACAGCCAAGAAACTGGCCAAATATAACATTTACGTGCATTGGCCGGGAATCGGACCCGGGTCTCCCGCATGGCAGGCGAGAATTCTACCACTGAACCACCAATGCTTACAAGATCTGTAGCGGTTCTACATATGGTCCTGCATATGGTTCTTTATAAGGTTCTGCCTATGGTTCTGAACATGGTTCTTCATACAGTTGTCAGAGTTTTAAATTAGGGTTATTGCTCAAGGCTTCATTCAGGATTCAGGCATCCACATTAATAGTAAATCAACCTTGCAATCCAATGCTAAAAAGCAGCAAAGAATGTATCAAAACAATTCCCCTGATTACATACATCCTTTGTGCATAAGGAAATACTTCTTATTACATGTAATGTAGACACTTTTTCAGAAAACATCATCTCACAAATATAATGAGAGAAAAATGTATAACAGAAGGAGCAAAGTCATTTTTCACAGGAAGTCTCCTGGTACAAACCAGCACATGTAAATTGCATTGGCCATGAATCGTAGCTGCTAAAAAGAAAGAAATGTAGCACTGACCAATCAATTCACATGCTTTCCAAAGTTGTTTGATGCAACTACCCAAACTAAATGTCTATTGGATATAAAGGTGTGAAGGCAAAGTTTAAACAGAAGCTATTTTGTGCAAAGCACTGTTGAACTATCAATTTTTAGAACGTCTCAATTTAAACACCTTGAACATTCAGCCATAACAGCCAAGAACCTTGCCAAATATAACATTTATGTGCATTGGCCAGGAATCAGACCCGGGTCTCCCGCGTGGCAGGCGAGAATTCTACCACTGAACCACCAATGCTTGCAAGATGTGCAGCGGTTCTACATATGGTCCTGCATAAGGTGCTTTATAAGGTTCTGCACATGGTTCTGCATACAGTTGTCAGAGTTTTAAATTAGGGTTATTGCTGAAGGCTTCATTCAGGATTCAGGCATCCACATTAAATCAACCTTGCAATCCAATGCTAAAAAGCAGCTAAGAATGTATCAAAACAATTCCCCTGATAACATACATCCTTTGTGCATAAGGAAATACTTCTTATTACATGTAATGTAGACACTTTTTCACGTTCTCACAGATATAATGAGAGAAAAATGTATAACAGAAGGAGCAAAGTCATTTTTCACAGGAAGTCTCCTGGTACAAAACAGCACATGTAAATTGCATTGGCCAAGAATCGTAGTTGGTAAAAAGAAAGAAATGTAGCACTGACCAATCAATTCACATGCTTTCCAAAGTTGTTTGATGCAACTACCCAAACTAAATGTCTATTGGATATAAAGGGGTGAAGGCAAAGTTTAAAGAGAAGCTATTTTGTTCAAAGCACTGTTGAACTATCAATTTTTAGAAGGTCTCAATTTAAACACCTTGAACATTCAGCCATAACAGCCAAGAAACTGGCCAAATATAACATTGACGTGCATTGGCCATGAATCGGACCCGGGTCTCCCGCGTAGCAGGCGAGAATTCTACCACTGAACCACCAATGCTTGCAAGAGCTGCAGTGGTTCTACATATGGTCCTGCATATGGTTCTTTATAAGGTTCTGCCTATGGTTCTGAACATCGTTCTGCATACAGTTGTCAGAGTTTTAAACTTAGGGTTATTGCTCAAGGCTTCATTCAGGATTCAGGCATCCACATTAAATCAACCTTGCAATCCAATGCTAAAAAGCAGCTAAGAATGTATCAAAACAATTCCCCTGATAACATACATCCTTTGTGCATAAGGAAATACTTCTTATTACATGTAATGTAGACACTTTTTCACGTTCTCACAAATATAATGAGAGAAAAATGTATAACAGAAGGAGCAAAGTCATTTTTCACAGGAAGTCTCTTAGTACAAACCAGCACATGTAAAATGCATTGGCCATGAATCGTAGCTGCTAAAAAGAAAGAAATGTAGCACTGACCAATCAATTCACATGCTTTCCAAAGTTGTTTGATGCAACTACCCAAACTAAATGTCTATTGGATATAAAGGGGTGAAGGCAAAGTTTAAAGAGAAGCTATTTTGTGCAAAGAACTGTTGAACTATAAATTTTTAGAACGTCTCAATTTAAACACCTTGAACATTCAGCCATAACAGCCAAGAACCTGGCCAAACATAACATTGACGTGCACTGGCAGGGAATCGGCCCCGGGTCTACCGCGTGGGAGGCGAGAATTCTACTACTGAACCACCAATGCTTGCAAGTTCAGCAGCGGTTCTACATATGGTCCTGCATATGGTTCTTTATAAGGTTCTACACATGGTTCTGAACATGGTTCTTCATACAGTTGTCAGAGTTTTAAATTAGGGTTATTGCTCAAGGCTTCATTCAGGATTCAGGCATCCACATTAATAGTAAATCAACCTTGCAATCCAATGCTAAAAAGCAGCTAAGAATGTATCAAAACAATTCCCCTGATAACATACATCCTTTGTGCATAAGGAAATACTTCTTATTACATGTAATGTAGACACTTTTTCAGAAAACATCATCTCACAAATATAATGAGAGAAAAATGTATAACAGAAGGAGCAAAGTCATTTTTTACAGGAAGTCTCTTGGTACAAACCAGCACATGTAAATTGCATTGGCCATGAATCGTAGCTGGTAAAAAGAAAGAAATGTAGCACTGACCAATCAATTTACATGCTTTCCAAAGTTGTTTGATGCAACTACCCAAACTAAATGTCTATTGGATATAAAGGGGTGAAGGCAAAGTTTAAAGAGAAGCTATTTTGTGCAAAGAACTGTTGAACTATCAATTTTTAGAACGTCTCAATTTAAACACCTTGAACATTCAGCCATAACAGCCAAGAACCTGGCCAAATATAATATTTACGTGAATTGGCCGGGTATCGGACCCAGGTCTCCCACGTGGCAGGCGAGAATTCTACCACTGAACCACCAATGCTTCCAACTTCAGCAGCGGTTCTACATATAGTCCTGCATATGGTTCTTTATAAGGTTCTGCCTATGGTTCTGCATACAGTTGTCAGATTTATAAAATTAGGGTTATTGCTCAAGGCTTCATTCAGGATTCAGGCATCCACATTAAATCAACCTTGCAATCCAATGCTAAAAAGCAGCTAAGAATGTATCAAAACAATTCCCCTGATAACATACATCCTTTGTACATAAGGAAATACTTCTTATTACATGTAATGTAGACACTTTTTCACGTTCTCACAAATATAATGAGAGAAAAATGTATAACAGAAGGAGCAAAGTCATTTTTCACAGGAAGTCTCTTAGTACAAACCAGCACATGTAAAATGCATTGGCCATGAATCGTAGCTGCTAAAAAGAAAGAAATGTAGCACTGACCAATCAATTCACATGCTTTCCAAAGTTGTTTGATGCAACTACCCAAACTAAATGTCTATTGGATATAAAGGGGTGAAGGCAAAGTTTAAAGAGAAGCTATTTTGTGCAAAGAACTGTTGAACTATACATTTTTAGAACGTCTCAATTTAAACACCTTGAACATTCAGCCATAACAGCCAAGAACCTGGCCAAATATAACATTGACGTGCATTGGCCGGGAATCCGACCCAGGTCTCCCGCGTGGGAGGCGAGAATTCTACCACTGAACCACCAATGCTTGCAAGTTCAGCAGCGGTTCTACATATGGTCCTGCATATGGTTCTTTATAAGGTTCTGCACATGGTTCTGAACATGGTTCTGCATACAGTTGTCAGAGTTTTAAATTAGGGTTATTGCTCAAGGCTTCATTCAGGATTCAGGCATCCATATTAATAGTCAATCAACCTTGCAATCCAATGCTAAAAAGCAGCTAAGAATGTATCAAAACAATTCCCCTGATAACATACATCCTTTGTGCATAAGGGAATACTTCTTATTACATGTAATGTAGACACTTTTTCAGAAAACACGTTCTCACAAATAAAATGAGAGAAAAATGTATAACAGAAGGAGCAAAGTCATTTTTCACAGGAAGTCTCCTGGTACAAACCAACACATGTAAATTGCATTGGCCAAGAATCGTAGCTTGTAAAAAGAAAGAAATGTAGCACTGACCAATCAATTCACATGCTTTCCAAAGTTCTTTGATGCAACTACACAAACTAATTGTCTATTGGATATAAAGGGGTGAAGGCAAAGTTTAAAGAGAAACTTTCTTTTCAAAGCACTGTTGAACTATCAATTTTTAGAATGTCTCAATTTAAACACCTTGAACATTCAGCCAAAACAGCCAAGAACCTGGCCAAATATAACATTGATGTGCACTGGCCGGGAATCGGACCCGGGTCCCCCGCGCGGCAGGCGAGAATTCTACCACTGAACCACCAATGCTTACAAGTTCTGCAGTGGTTCTACATATGGTTCTTTATAAGGTTCTGCACATGGTTCTGAACATGGTTCTTCATACAGTTGTCAGAGTTTTAAATTAGGGTTATTGCTCAAGGCTTCATTCAGGATTCAGGCATCCATATTAATAGTCAATCAACCTTGCAATCCAATGCTAAAAAGCAGCTAAGAATGTATCAAAACAATTCCCCTGATAACATACATCCTTTGTGCATAAGGGAATACTTCTTATTACATGTAATGTAGACACTTTTTCAGAAAACACGTTCTCACAAATAAAATGAGAGAAAAATGTATAACAGAAGGAGCAAAGTCATTTTTCACAGGAAGTCTCCTGGTACAAAACAGCACATGTAAATTGCATTGGCCAAGAATCGTAGTTGGTAAAAAGAAAGAAATGTAGCACTGACCAATCAATTCACATGCTTTCCAAAGTTGTTTGATGCAACTACCCAAACTAAATGTCTATTGGATATAAAGGGGTGAAGGCAAAGTTTAAAGAGAAGCTATTTTGTTCAAAGCACTGTTGAACTATCAATTTTTAGAAGCTCTCAATTTAAAAACCTTGAAAATTCAGCCATAACAGCCAAGAAACTGGCCAAATATAACACTGACGTGCATTGGCCGGGAATCGGACCCGGGTCTCCCGCGTGGCAGGCGAGAATTCTACCACTGAACCACCAATGCTTGCAAGAGCTGCAGCGGTTCTACATATGGTCCTGCATATGGTTCTTTATAAGGTTCTGCCTATGGTTCTAAACATGGTTCTGCATACAGTTGTCAGAGTTTTAAATTAGGGTTATTGCTCAAGGCTTCATTCAGTATTCAGGCATCCACATTAAATCAACCTTGCAATCCAATGCTAAAAAGCAGCTAAGAATGTATCAAAACAATTCCCCTGATAACATACATCCTTTGTGCATAAGGAAATACTTCTTATTACATGTAATGTAGACACTTTTTCAGAAAACATCATCTCACAAATATAATGAGAGAAAAATGTATAACAGAAGGAGCAAAGTCATTTTTCACAGGAAGTCTCCTGGTACAAACCAGCACATGTAAATTGCATTGGCCATGAATCGTAGCTGCTAAAAAGAAAGAAATGTAGCACTGACCAATCAATTCACATGCTTTCCAAAGTTGTTTGATGCAACTACCCAAACTAAATGTCTATTGGATATAAAGGGGTGAAGGCAAAGTTTAAAGAGAAGCTATTTTGTGCAAAGCACTGTTGAACTATCAATTTTTAGAACGTCTCAATTTAAACACCTTGAACATTCAGCCATAACAGCCAAGAAACTGGCCAAATATAACATTTAAGTGCATTGGCCGGTAATGGGACCCGGGTCTCCCGCGTGGCAGGCGAGAATTCTACCACTGAACCACCAATGCTTGCAAGATCTGCAGCGGTTCTACATATGGTCCTGCATATGGTTCTTTATAAGGTTCTGCCTATGGTTCTGTATACAGTTGTCAGAGTTTTAAACTTAGGGTTATTGCTCAAGGCTTCATTCAGGATTCAGGCATCCACATTAAATCAACCTTGCAATCCAATGCTAAAAAGCAGCTAAGAATGTATCAAAACAATTCCCCTGATAACATACATTCTTTGTGCATAAGGAAATACTTCTTATTACATGTAATGTAGACACTTTTTCACGTTCTCACAAATATGAGAGAAAAATGTATAACAGAAGGAGCAAAGTCATTTTTCACAGGAAGTCTCTTGGTACAAACCAGCACATGTAAATTGCATTGGCCATGAATCGTAGCTGGTAAAAAGAAAGAAATGTAGCACTGACCAATCAATTCACATGCTTTCCAAAGTTGTTTGATGCAACTACCCAAACTAAATGTCTATTGGATATAAAGGGGTGAAGGCAAAGTTTAAAGAGAAGCTATTTTGTGCAAAGAACTGTTGAACTATCAATTTTTAGAACGTCTCAATTTAAACACCTTGAACATTCAGCCATAACAGCCAAGAACCTGGCCAAATATAACATTTACGTGAATTGGCCAGGAATCGGACCCAGGTCTCCCGCGTGTCAGGCGAGAATTCTACCACTGAACCACCAACGCTTCCAACTTCAGCAGCGGTTCTACATATGGTCCTGCATATGGTTCTTTATAAGGTTCTGCCTATGGTTCTGAACATGGTTCTGCATACAGTTGTCAGAGTTATAAAATTAGGGTTATTGCTCAAGGCTTCATTCAGGATTCAGGCATCCACATTAAATCAACCTTGCAATCCAATGCTAAAAAGAACTAAGAATGTATCAAAACAATTCCCCTGATAACATACATCCTTTGTGCATAAAGAAATACTTCGTATTACATGTAATGTAGACACTTTTCACATTCTCACAAATATAATGAGACAAAAAAGTATAACAGAAGGAGCAAAGTCATTTTTCACAGGAAGTCTCCTGGTACAAACCAGCACATGTAAATTGCATTGGCCAAGAATCGTAGCTGGTAAAAAGAAAGAAATGTAGCACTGACCAATCAATTCACATGCTTTCCAAAGTTGTTTGATGCAACTACCCAAACTAAATGACTATTGGATATAAAGGGGTGAAGGCAAAGTTTAAAGAGAAGCTATTTGTGCAAAGAACTGTTGAACTATCAATTTTTAGAACGTCTCAATTTAAACACCTTGAACATTCAGCCATAACAGCCAAGAAACTGGCCAAATATAACATTTATGTGCATTGGCCGGGAATCGGACCCGGGTCTACCGCTTGGAAGGCGAGAATTCTACCACTGAACCACCAATGCTTGCAAGTTCAGCAGCGGTTCTACATATGGTCCTGCATATGGTTCTTTATAAGGTTCTGCACATGGTTCTGAACATGGTTCTTCATACAGTTGTCAAGTTTTAAATTAGGGTTATTGCTCAAGGCTTCATTCAGGATTCAGGCATCCACATTAATAGTAAATCAACCTTGCAATCCAATGCTAAAAAGCAGCTAAGAATGTATCAAAACAATTCCCCTGATAACATACATCCTTTGTGCATAAGGAAATACTTCTTATTACATGTAATGTAGACACTTTTTCAGAAAACATCATCTCACAAATATAATGAGAGAAAAATGTATAACAGAAGGAGCAAAGTCATTTTTCACAGGAAGTCTCCTGGTACAAACCAGAACATGTAAATTGCATTGGCCACGAATCGTAGCTGCTAAAAAGAAAGAAATGTAGCACTGACCAATCAATTCACATGCTTTCCAAAGTTGTTTGATGCAACTACCCAAACTAAATGTCTATTGGATATAAAGGGGTGAAGGCAAAGTTTAAAGAGAAGCTATTTTGTGCAAAGCACTGTTGAACTATCAATTTTTAAAACGTCTCAATTTAAACACCTTGAACATTCAGCCATAACAGCCAAGAAACTGGCCAAATATAACATTTATGTGCATTGGCCGGTAATGGGACCCGGGTCTCCCGCGTGGCAGGCGAGAATTCTACCACTGAACCACCAATGCTTGCAAGAGCTGCAGCGGTTCTACATATGGTCCTGCATATGGTTCTTTATAAGGTTCTGCCTATGGTTCTGAACATGGTTCTGCATACAGTTGTCAGAGTTTTAAACTTAGGGTTATTGCTCAAGGCTTCATTCAGGATTCAGGCATCCACATTAAATCAACCTTGCAATCCAATGCTAAAAAGCAGCTAAGAATGTATCAAAACAATTCCCCTGATAACATACATCCTTTGTACATAAGGAAATACTTCTTATTACATGTAATGTAGACACTTTTTCATGTTCTCACAAATATAATGAGAGAAAAATGTATAACAGAAGGAGCAAAGTAATTTTTCACAGGAAGTCTCTTAGTACAAACCAGCACATGTAAAATGCATTGGCCATGAATCGTAGCTGCTAAAAAGAAAGAAATGTAGCACTGACCAATCAATTCACATGCTTTCCAAAGTTGTTTGATGCAACTACCCAAACTAAATGTCTATTGGATATAAAGGGGTGAAGGCAAAGTTTAAAGAGAAGCTATTTTGTGCAAAGAACTGTTGAACTATACATTTTTAGAACGTCTCAATTTAAACACCTTGAACATTCAGCCATAACAGCCAAGAACCTGGCCAAATATAACATTGACGTGCATTGGTCGGGAATCCGACCCAGGTCTCCCGCATGGGAGGCGAGAATTCTACCACTGAACCACCAATGCTTGCAAGTTCAGCAGCGGTTCTACATATGGTCCTGCATATGGTTCTTTATAAGGTTCTGCACATGGTTCTGAACATGGTTCTTCATACAGTTGTCAGAGTTTTAAATTAGGGTTATTGCTCAAGGCTTCATTCAGGATTCAGGCATCCACATTAATAGTAAATCAACCTTGCAATCCAATGCTAAAAAGCAGCAAAGAATGTATCAAAACAATTCCCCTGATTACATACATCCTTTGTGCATAAGGAAATACTTCTTATTACATGTAATGTAGACACTTTTTCAGAAAACATCATCTCACAAATATAATGAGAGAAAAATGTATAACAGAAGGAGCAAAGTCATTTTTCACAGGAATTCTCCTTGTACAAACCAGCACATGTAAATTGCATTGGCCATGAATCGTAGCTGCTAAAAAGAAAGAAATGTAGCACTGACCAATCAATTCACATGCTTTCCAAAGTTGTTTGATGCAACTACCCAAACTAAATGTCTATTGGATATAAAGGGGTGAAGGCAAAGTTTAAAGAGAAGCTATTTTGTGCAAAGCACTGTTGAACTATCAATTTTTAGAACGTCTCAATTTAAACACCTTGAACATTCAGCCATAACAGCCAAGAAACTGGCCAAATATAACATTTAAGTGCATTGGCCGGTAATGGGACCCGGGTCTCCCGCGTGGCAGGCGAGAATTCTACCACTGAACCACCAATGCTTGCAAGATCTGCAGTGGTTCTACATATGGTCCTGCATATGGTTCTTTATAAGGTTCTGCCTATGGTTCTGTATACAGTTGTCAGAGTTTTAAACTTAGGGTTATTGCTCAAGGCTTCATTCAGGATTCAGGCATCCACATTAAATCAACCTTGCAATCCAATGCTAAAAAGCAGCTAAGAATGTATCAAAACAATTCCCCTGATAACATACATCCTTTGTGCATAAGGAAATACTTCTTATTACATGTAATGTAGACACTTTTTCAGAAAACATCATCTCACATATAATGAGAGAAAAATGTATAACAGAAGGAGCAAAGTCATTTCTCACAGGAAGTCTCCTGGTACAAACCAGCACATGTAAATTGCATTGGCCATGAATCGTAGCTGGTAAAAAGAAAGAAATGTAGCACTGACCAAACAATTCACATGCTTTCCAAAGTTGTTTGATGCCACTACCCAAACTAAATGTCTATTGGATATAAAGGGGTGAAAGCAAAGTTTAAAGAGAAGCTATTGCGTGCAAAGAACTGTTGAACTATCAATTTTTAGAACGTCTCAATTTAAACACCTTGAACATTCAGCCATAGCAGCGAAGAACCTGGCCAAAAATATAACATTTACGTGCATTGGCCGGGAATCGGAGCCGGGTCTCCGTTGTGGGAGGCGAGAATTCTACCACTGAACCACCAATGCTTGCGAGGTCAGCAGTGGTTCTACATATGGTCCTGCATATGGTTCTTTATAAGGTTCTGCCTATGGTTCTGAACATGGTTCTGCATACAGTTGTCAGAGTTTTAAAATTAGGGTTATTGCTCAAGGCTTCATTCAGGATTCAGGCATCCACATTAATAGTAAATCAACCTTGCAATCCAATGCTAAAAAGCAGCTAAGAATGTATCAAAACAATTCCCCTGATAACATACATCCTTTGTGCATAAGGAAATACATCGTATTACATGTATTGTAGACACTTTTTCACGTTCTCACAAATATAATGAGAGAAAAATGTATATCAGAAGGAGCAAAGTCATTTTTCACAGGAAGTCTCCTGGTACAAACCAGCACATGTAAATTGCATTGGCCAAGAATCGTAGCTGGTAAAAAGAAAGAAATGTAGCACTGACCAATCAATTCACATGCTTTCCAAAGTTGTTTGATGCAACTACCCAAACTAAATGTCTATTGGATATAAAGGGGTGAAGGCAAAGTTTAAAGAGAACATTTTTTTTTCAAAGAACTGTTGAACTATCAATTTTTAGAACGTCTCAATTTAAACACCTTGAACATTCAGCCAAAACAGCCAAGAAACTGGCCAAATATAACATTTACATGCATTGGATGTGAATCGGATCCGGGTCTCTCGCGTAGGAGGCGAGAATTCTACCACTGAACCACCAATGCTTGCAAGTTCAGCAGTGGTTCTACATATGGTCCTGCATATGGTTCTTTATAAGGTTCTGCACATGATTCTGAACATGGTTCTTCATACAGTTGTCAGAGTTTTAAATTAGTGTTATTGCTCAAGGCTTCATTCAGGATTCAGGCATCCACATTAATAGTAAATCAACCTTGCATTCCAATGCTAAAAAGCAGCTAAGAATGTATCAAAACAATTCCCCTGATAACATACATCTTTTGTGCATAAGGAAATACTTCTTATTACATGTAATGTAGACACTTTTTCACGTTCTCACAAATATAATGAGAGAAAAATGTATAACAGAAGGAGCAAAGTCATTTTTCACAGGAAGTCTCTTGGTACAAACCAGCACATGTAAATTGCTTTGGCCATGAATCGTAGCTGGTAAAAAGAAAGAAATGTAGCACTGACCAATCAATTCACATGCTTTCCAAAGTTGTTTGATGCAACTACCCAAACTAAATGTCTATTGGATATAAAGGGGTGAAAGCAAAGTTTAAAGAGAAGCTATTTTGTGCAAAGAACTGTTGAACTATCAATTTTTAGAACGTCTCAATTTAAACACCTTGAACATTCAGCCATAACAGCCAAGAACCTGGCCAAAAATATAACATTTACGTGCATTGGCTGGGAATCAGCCCCGGGACTACCGCGTGGGAGGCGAGAATTCTACCACTGAACCACCAATGCTTGCAAGTTCAGCAGTGGTTCTACATATGGTCCTGCATATGGTTCTTTATAAGGTTCTGCCTATGGTTCTGAACATGGTTCTGCATACAGTTGTCAGAGTTTTAAAATTAGGGTTATTGCTTAAGGCTTCATTCAGGATTCAGGCATCCACATTAAATCAACCTTGCAATCCAATGCTAAAAAGCAGCTAAGAATGTATCAAAACAATTCCCCTGATAACATACATCCTTTGTGTATAAGGAAATACTTCGTATTACATGTAATGTAGACACTTTTTCACGTTCTCACAAATATAATGAGAGAAAAATGTATAACAAAAGGAGCAAAGTCATTTTTCACAGGAAGTCTCCTGGTACAAACCAGCACATGTAAATTGCATTGGCCAAGAATCGTAGCTGGTAAAAAGAAAGAAATGTAGCACTGACCAATCAATTCACATGCTTTCCAAAGTTGTTTGATGCAACTACCCAAACTAAATGTCTATTGGATATAAAGGGGTGAAGGCAAAGTTTAAAGAGAACCTTTCTTTTCAAAGCACTGTTGAACTATCAATTTTAGAACGTCTCAATTTAAACACCTTGAACATTCAGCCATAACAGCCAAGAACCTGGCCAAATATAACATTCACGTGCATTGGACGGGAATCAGACCCAGGTCTCCTGTGTGGCAAGCACGAATTCTACCACTGAACCACCAATGCTGGCAAGTTCTGCAGCGGTTCTACATATGGTTCTTTATAAGGTTCTGCACATGGTTCTGAACATGGTTCTGCATACAGTTGTCAGAGTTTTAAATTAGGGTTATTGCTCAAGGCTTCATTCAGGATTCAGGCATCCATATTAATAGTCAATCAACCTTGCAATCCAATGCTAAAAAGCAGCTAAGAATGTATCAAAACAATTCCCCTGATAACATACATCCTTTGTGCATAAGGGAATACTTCTTATTACATGTAATGTAGACACTTTTTCAGAAAACACGTTCTCACAAATAAAATGAGAGAAAAATGTATAACAGAAGGAGCAAAGTCATTTTTCACAGGAAGTCTCCTGGTACAAAACAGCACATGTAAATTGCATTGGCCATGAATCGTAGCTGGTAAAAAGAAAGAAATGTAGCACTGACCAATCAATTCACATGCTTTCCAAAGTTGTTTGATGCAACTACCCAAACTAAATGTCTATTGGATATAAAGGGGTGAAGGCAAAGTTTAAAGAGAAGCTATTTTGTGCAAAGAACTGTTGAACTATCAATTTTTAGAACGTCTCAATTTAAACACCTTGAACATTCAGCCATAACAGCCAAGAACCTGGCCAAATATAACATTTATGTGAATTGGACGGGAATCAGACCCAGGTCTCCTGTGTGGCAAGCACGAATTCTACCACTGAACCACCAATGCTGGCAAGTTCTGCAGCGGTTCTACATATGGTTCTTTATAAGGTTCTGCACATGGTTCTGAACATGGTTCTGCATACAGTTGTCAGAGTTATGAAATTAGGGTTATTGCTCAAGGCTTCATTCAGGATTAAGGCATCCACATTAAATCAACCTTGCAATCCAATGCTAAAAAGCAGCTAAGAATGTATCAAAACAATTCCCCTGATAACATACATCCTTTGTGCATAAGGAAATACTTCGTATTACATGTAATGTAGACACTTTTTCACGTTCTCACAAATATAATGAGAGAAAAATGTATAACAGAAGGAGCAAAGTCATTTTTCACAGGAAGTCTCCTGGTACAAACCAGCACATGTAAATTGCATTGGCCATGAATCGTAGCTGGTAAAAAGAAAGAAATGTAGCACTGACCAAACAATTCACATGCTTTCCAAAGTTGTTTGATGCAACTACCCAAACTAAATGTCTATTGGATATAAAGGGGTGAAAGCAAAGTTTAAAGAGAAGCTATTGCGTGCAAAGAACTGTTGAACTATCAATTTTTAGAACGTCTCAATTTAAACACCTTGAACATTCAGCCATAGCAGCGAAGAACCTGGCCAAAAATATAACATTTACGTGCATTGGCCGGGAATCGGACCCGGGTCTCCCTTGTGGGAGGCGAGAATTCTACCACTGAACCACCAATGCTTGCGAGGTCAGCAGTGGTTCTACATATGGTCCTGCATATGGTTCTTTATAAGGTTCTGCCTATGGTTCTGAACATGGTTCTGCATACAGTTGTCAGAGTTTTAAATTAGGGTTATTGCTCAAGGCTTCATTCAGGATTCAGGCATCCACATTAAATCAACCTTGCAATCCAATGCTAAAAAGCAGCTAAGAATGTATCAAAACAATTCCCCTGATAACATACATCCTTTGTGCATAAGGAAATACTTCTTATTACATGTAATGTAGACACTTTTTCAGAAAACATCATCTCACAAATATAATGAGAGAAAAATGTATAACAGAAGGAGCAAAGTCATTTTTCACAGGAAGTCTCCTGGTACAAACCAGCACATGTAAATTGCATTGGCCATGAATCGTAGCTGCTAAAAAGAAAGAAATGTAGCACTGACAAAACAATTCACATGCTTTCCAAAGTTGTTTGATGCAACTACCCAAGCTAAATGTCTATTGGATATAAAGGGGTGAAGGCAAAGTTTAAAGAGAAGCTATTTTGTGCAAAGCACTGTTGAACTATCAATTTTTAGAACGTCTCAATTTAAACACCTTGAACATTCAGCCATAACAGCCAAGAAACTGGCCAAATATAACATTTAAGTGCACTGGCCGGTAATGGGACCCGGGTCTCCCGCGTGGCAGGCGAGAATTCTACCACTGAACCACCAATGCTTGCAAGATCTGCGGCGGTTCTACATATGGTCCTGCATATGGTTCTTTATAAGGTTCTGCCTATGGTTCTGCATACAGTTGTCAGAGTTTTAAACTTAGGGTTATTGCTCAAGGCTTCATTCAGGATTCAGGCATCCACATTAAATCAACCTTGCAATCCAATGCTAAAAAGCAGCTAAGAATGTATCAAAACAATTCCACTGATAACATACATTCTTTGTGCATAAGGAAATACTTCTTATTACATGTAATGTAGACACTTTTTCACGTTCTCACAAATATGAGAGAAAAATGTATAACAGAAGGAGCAAAGTCATTTTTCACAGGAAGTCTCTTGGTACAAACCAGCACATGTAAATTGCATTGGCCATGAATCGTAGCTGGTAAAAAGAAAGAAATGTAGCACTGACCAATCAATTCACATGCTTTCCAAAGTTGTTTGATGCAACTACCCAAACTAAATGTCTATTGGATATAAAGGGGTGAAGGCAAAGTTTAAAGAGAAGCTATTTTGTGCAAAGAACTGTTGAACTATCAATTTTTAGAACGTCTCAATTTAAACACCTTGAACATTCAGCCATAACAGCCAAGAACCTGGCCAAATATAACATTTATGTGAATTGGACGGGAATCAGACCCAGGTCTCCTGTGTGGCAAGCACGAATTCTACCACTGAACCACCAATGCTGGCAAGTTCTGCAGCGGTTCTACATATGGTTCTTTATAAGGTTCTGCACATGGTTCTGAACATGGTTCTGCATACAGTTGTCAGAGTTATGAAATTAGGGTTATTGCTCAAGGCTTCATTCAGGATTAAGGCATCCACATTAAATCAACCTTGCAATCCAATGCTAAAAAGCAGCTAAGAATGTATCAAAACAATTCCCCTGATAACATACATCCTTTGTGCATAAGGAAATACTTCGTATTACATGTAATGTAGACACTTTTTCACGTTCTCACAAATATAATGAGAGAAAAATGTATAACAGAAGGAGCAAAGTCATTTTTCACAGGAAGTCTCCTGGTACAAACCAGCACATGTAAATTGCATTGGCCATGAATCGTAGCTGGTAAAAAGAAAGAAATGTAGCACTGACCAAACAATTCACATGCTTTCCAAAGTTGTTTGATGCAACTACCCAAACTAAATGTCTATTGGATATAAAGGGGTGAAAGCAAAGTTTAAAGAGAAGCTATTGCGTGCAAAGAACTGTTGAACTATCAATTTTTAGAACGTCTCAATTTAAACACCTTGAACATTCAGCCATAGCAGCGAAGAACCTGGCCAAAAATATAACATTTACGTGCATTGGCCGGGAATCGGACCCGGGTCTCCCTTGTGGGAGGCGAGAATTCTACCACTGAACCACCAATGCTTGCGAGGTCAGCAGTGGTTCTACATATGGTCCTGCATATGGTTCTTTATAAGGTTCTGCCTATGGTTCTGAACATGGTTCTGCATACAGTTGTCAGAGTTTTAAAATTAGGGTTATTGCTCAAGGCTTCATTCAGGATTCAGGCATCCACATTAATAGTAAATCAACCTTGCAATCCAATGCTAAAAAGCAGCTAAGAATGTATCAAAACAATTCCCCTGATAACATACATCCTTTGTGCATAAGGAAATACATCGTATTACATGTAATGTAGACACTTTTTCACGTTCTCACAAATATAATGAGAGAAAAATGTATAACAGAAGGAGCAAAGTCATTTTTCACAGGAAGTCTCCTGGTACAAACCAGCACATGTAAAATGCATTGGCCATGAATCGTAGCTGCTAAAAAGAAAGAAATGTAGCACTGACCAATCAATTCACATGCTTTCCAAAGTTGTTTGATGCAACTACCCAAACTAAATGTCTATTGGATATAAAGGGGTGAAGGCAAAGTTTAAAGAGAAGCTATTTTGTGCAAAGAACTGTTGAACTATAAATTTTTAGAACGTCTCAATTTAAACACCTTGAACATTCAGCCATAACAGCCAAGAACCTGGCCAAACATAACATTGACGTGCAGTGGCAGGGAATCTGCCCCGGGTCTCCCGCGTGGGAGGCGAGAATTCTACCACTGAACCACCAATGCTTGCAAGTTCAGCAGCGGTTCTACATATGGTCCTGCATATGGTTCTTTATAAGGTTCTGCACATGGTTCTGAACATGGTTCTTCATACAGTTGTCAGAGTTTTAAATTAGGGTTATTTCTCAAGGCTTCATTCAGGATTCAGGCATCCACATTAATAGTAAATCAACCTTGCAATCCAATGCTAAAAAGCAGCTAAGAATGTATCAAAACAATTCCCCTGATAACATACATCCTTTGTGCATAAGGAAATACTTCTTATTACATGTAATGTAGACACTTTTTCAGAAAACATCATCTCACAAATATAATGAGAGAAAAATGTATAACAGAAGGAGCAAAGTCATTTTTCACAGGAAGTCTCTTGGTACAAACCAGCACATGTAAATTGCATTGGCCATGAATCGTAGCTGATAAAAAGAAAGAAATGTAGCACTGACCAATCAATTCACATGCTTTCCAAAGTTGTTTGATGCAACTACCCAAACTAAATGTCTATTGGATATAAAGGGGTGAAGGCAAAGTTTAAAGAGAAGCTATTTTGTGCAAAGAACTGTTGAACTATCAATTTTTAGAACGTCTCAATTTAAACACCTTGAACATTCAGCCATAACAGCCAAGAACCTGGCCAAATATAACATTTACGTGAATTGGCCGGGAATCGGACCCAGGTCTCCCACGCGGCAGGCGAGAATTCTACCACTGAACCACCAATGCTTCCAACTTCAGCAGCGGTTCTACATATGGTCCTGCATATGGTTCTTTATAAGGTTCTGCCTATGGTTCTGAACATGGTTCTGCATACAGTTGTCAGAGTTATGAAATTAGGGTTATTGCTCAAGGCTTCATTCAGGATTCAGGCATCCACATTAAATCAACCTTGCAATCCAATGCTAAAAGCAGCTAAGAATGTATCAAAACAATTCCCCTGATAACATACATCCTTTGTGCATAAGGAAATACTTCGTATTACATGTAATGTAGACACTTTTTCACGTTCTCACAAATATAATGAGAGAAAAATGTATAACAGAAGGAGCAAAGTCATTTTTCACAGGAAGTCTCCTGGTACAAACCAGCACATGTAAATTGCATTGGCCAAGAATCGTAGCTGGTAAAAAGAAAGAAATGTAGCACTGACCAATCAATTCACATGCTTTCCAAAGTTGTTTGATGCAACTACCCAAACTAAATGTCTATTGGATATAAAGGGGGGAAGGTAAAGTTTAAAGAGAACCTTTCTTTTCAAAGCACTGTTGAACTATCAATTTTAGAACGTCTCAATTTAAACACCTTGAACATTCAGCCATAACAGCCAATAACCTGGCCAAATATAACATTTACATGCATTGGCCGGGAATCGAACCCGGGTCTCCCGCGTGGCAGGCGAGAATTCTACCACTGAACCACCAATGCTTCCAAGTTCTGCACCGGTTCTACATACAGTCCTGCATATGGTTCTTATAAGATTCTGCACATTGTTCTGAACATGGTTCTGCATACAGTTGTCAGAGTTTTAAATTAGGGTTATTGCTCAAGGCTTCATTCAGGATTCAGGCATCCATATTAATAGTCAATCAACCTTGCAATCCAATGCTAAAAAGCAGCTAAGAATGTATCAAAACAATTCCCCTGATAACATACATCCTTTGTGCATAAGGGAATACTTCTTATTACATGTAATGTAGACACTTTTTCAGAAAACACGTTCTCACAAATAAAATGAGAGAAAAATGTATAACAGAAGGAGCAAAGTCATTTTTCACAGGAAGTCTCCTGGTACAAAACAGCACATGTAAATTGCATTGGCCAAGAATCGTAGCTGGTAAAAAGAAAAAAATGTAGCACTGACCAATCAATTCACATGCTTTCCAAAGTTGTTTGATGCAACTACCCAAACTAAATGTCTATTGGATATAAAGGGGTGAAGGCAAAGTTTAAAGAGAAGCTATTTGTGAAAAGAACTGTTGAACTATCAATTTTTAGAACGTCTCAATTTAAACACCTTGAACATTCAGCCATAACAGCCAAGAACCTGGCCAAATATAACATTTACGTGCATTGGCCAGGAATCAGACCCGGGTCTCCCGCATGGCAGGCGAGAATTCTACCACTGAACCACCGATGCTTGCAAGATCTGCGGCGGTTCTACATATTGTCCTGCATATGGTTCTTCATAAACTTCTGCCTATGGTTCTGAACATGGTTCTGCATACAGTTGTCAGAGTTTTAAACTTAGGGTTATTGCTCAAGGCTTCATTCAGGATTCAGGCATCCACATTAAATCAACCTTGCAATCCAATGCTAAAAAGCAGCTAAGAATGTATCAAAACAATTCCCCTGATAACATACATCCTTTGTGCATAAGGAAATACTTCTTATTACATGTAATGTAGACACTTTTTCAGAAAACATCATCTCACAAATGAGAAAAATGTATAACAGAAGGAGCAAAGTCATTTTTCACAGGAAGTCTCCTGGTACAAACCAGCACATGTAAATTGCATTGGCCATGAATCGTAGCTGCTAAAAAGAAAGAAATGTAGCACTGACCAATCAATTCACATGCTTTCCAAAGTTGTTTGATGCAACTACCAAAACTAAATGTCTATTGGATATAAAGGGGTGAAGGCAAAGTTTAAAGAGAAGCTATTTTGTGCAAAGCACTGTTGAACTATCAATTTTTAGAATGTCTCAATTTAAACACCTTGAACATTCAGCCATAACAGCCAAGAAACTGGCCAAATATAACATTTAAGTGCATTGGCCGGTAATGGGACCCGGGTCTCCCGCGTGGCAGGCGAGAATTCTACCACTGAACCACCAATGCTTGCAAGATCTGTGGCGGTTCTACATATGGTCCTGCATATGGTTCTTTATAAGGTTCTGCCTATGGTTCTGCATACAGTTGTCAGAGTTATAAAATTAGGGTTATTGCTCAAGGCTTCATTCAGGATTCAGGCATCCACATTAAATCAACCTTGCAATCCAATGCTAAAAAGCAGCTAAGAATGTATCAAAACAATTCCCCTGATAACATACATCCTTTGTGCATAAAGAAATACTTCGTATTACATGTAATGTAGACACTTTTTCACATTCTCACAAATATAATGAGACAAAAATGTATAACAGAAGGAGCAAAGTCATTTTTCACAGGAAGTCTCCTGGTACAAACCAGCACATGTAAATTACATTGGCCAAGAATCGTAGCTTGTAAAAAGAAAGAAATGTAGCACTGACCAATCAATTCACATGCTTTCCAAAGTTGTTTGATGCAACTACCCAAACTAAATGACTATTGGATATAAAGGGGTGAAGGCAAAGTTTAAAGAGAAGCTATTTGTGCAAAGAACTGTTGAACTATCAATTTTTAGAACGTCTCAATTTAAACACCTTGAACATTCAGCCATAACAGCCAAGAAACTGGCCAAATATAACATTTACGTGCATTGGCCGGGAATCGGACCCGGGTCTCCCGCATGGCAGGCGAGAATTCTACCACTGAACCACCAATGCTTGCAAGATGTGCGGCGGTTCTACATATGGTCCTGCATATGGTTCTTTATAAGGTTCTGCCTATGGTTCTGAACATGGTTCTGCATACAGTTGTCAGAGTTTTAAACTTAGGGTTATTGCTCAAGGCTTCAATCAGGATTCAGGCATCCACATTAAATCAACCTTGCAATCCAATGCTAAAAAGCAGCTAAGAATGTATCAAAACAATTCCCCTGATAACATACATCCTTTGTACATAAGGAAATACTTCTTATTACATGTAATGTAGACACTTTTTCATGTTCTCACAAATATAATGAGAGAAAAATGTATAACAGAAGGAGCAAAGTCATTTTTCACAGGAATTCTCCTGGTACAAACCAGCACATGTAAATTGCATTGGCCATGAATCGTAGCTGCTAAAAAGAAAGAAATGTAGCACTGACCAATCAATTCACATGCTTTCCAAAGTTGTTTGATGCAACTACCCAAACTAAATGTCTATTGGATATAAAGGGGTGAAGGCAAAGTTTAAAGAGAAGCTATTTTGTGCAAAGCACTGTTGAACTATCAATTTTTAGAACGTCTCAATTTAAACACCTTGAACATTCAGCCATAACAGCCAAGAAACTGGCCAAATATAACATTTAAGTGCATTGGCCGGTAATGGGACCCGGGTCTCCCGCGTGGCAGGCGAGAATTCTACCACTGAACCACCAATGCTTGCAAGATCTGCAGTGGTTCTACATATGGTCCTGCATATGGTTCTTTATAAGGTTCTGCCTATGGTTCTGTATACAGTTGTCAGAGTTTTAAACTTAGGGTTATTGCTCAAGGCTTCATTCAGGATTCAGGCATCCACATTAAATCAACCTTGCAATCCAATGCTAAAAAGCAGCTAAGAATGTATCAAAACAATTCCCCTGATAACATACATCCTTTGTGCATAAGGAAATACTTCTTATTACATGTAATGTAGACACTTTTTCAGAAAACATCATCTCACATATAATGAGAGAAAAATGTATAACAGAAGGAGCAAAGTCATTTCTCACAGGAAGTCTCCTGGTACAAACCAGCACATGTAAATTGCATTGGCCATGAATCGTAGCTGGTAAAAAGAAAGAAATGTAGCACTGACCAAACAATTCACATGCTTTCCAAAGTTGTTTGATGCCACTACCCAAACTAAATGTCTATTGGATATAAAGGGGTGAAAGCAAAGTTTAAAGAGAAGCTATTGCGTGCAAAGAACTGTTGAACTATCAATTTTTAGAACGTCTCAATTTAAACACCTTGAACATTCAGCCATAGCAGCGAAGAACCTGGCCAAAAATATAACATTTACGTGCATTGGCCGGGAATCGGAGCCGGGTCTCCGTTGTGGGAGGCGAGAATTCTACCACTGAACCACCAATGCTTGCGAGGTCAGCAGTGGTTCTACATATGGTCCTGCATATGGTTCTTTATAAGGTTCTGCCTATGGTTCTGAACATGGTTCTGCATACAGTTGTCAGAGTTTTAAAATTAGGGTTATTGCTCAAGGCTTCATTCAGGATTCAGGCATCCACATTAATAGTAAATCAACCTTGCAATCCAATGCTAAAAAGCAGCTAAGAATGTATCAAAACAATTCCCCTGATAACATACATCCTTTGTGCATAAGGAAATACATCGTATTACATGTATTGTAGACACTTTTTCACGTTCTCACAAATATAATGAGAGAAAAATGTATATCAGAAGGAGCAAAGTCATTTTTCACAGGAAGTCTCCTGGTACAAACCAGCACATGTAAATTGCATTGGCCAAGAATCGTAGCTGGTAAAAAGAAAGAAATGTAGCACTGACCAATCAATTCACATGCTTTCCAAAGTTGTTTGATGCAACTACCCAAACTAAATGTCTATTGGATATAAAGGGGTGAAGGCAAAGTTTAAAGAGAACATTTTTTTTTCAAAGAACTGTTGAACTATCAATTTTTAGAACGTCTCAATTTAAACACCTTGAACATTCAGCCAAAACAGCCAAGAAACTGGCCAAATATAACATTTACATGCATTGGATGTGAATCGGATCCGGGTCTCTCGCGTAGGAGGCGAGAATTCTACCACTGAACCACCAATGCTTGCAAGTTCAGCAGTGGTTCTACATATGGTCCTGCATATGGTTCTTTATAAGGTTCTGCACATGATTCTGAACATGGTTCTTCATACAGTTGTCAGAGTTTTAAATTAGTGTTATTGCTCAAGGCTTCATTCAGGATTCAGGCATCCACATTAATAGTAAATCAACCTTGCATTCCAATGCTAAAAAGCAGCTAAGAATGTATCAAAACAATTCCCCTGATAACATACATCTTTTGTGCATAAGGAAATACTTCTTATTACATGTAATGTAGACACTTTTTCACGTTCTCACAAATATAATGAGAGAAAAATGTATAACAGAAGGAGCAAAGTCATTTTTCACAGGAAGTCTCTTGGTACAAACCAGCACATGTAAATTGCTTTGGCCATGAATCGTAGCTGGTAAAAAGAAAGAAATGTAGCACTGACCAATCAATTCACATGCTTTCCAAAGTTGTTTGATGCAACTACCCAAACTAAATGTCTATTGGATATAAAGGGGTGAAAGCAAAGTTTAAAGAGAAGCTATTTTGTGCAAAGAACTGTTGAACTATCAATTTTTAGAACGTCTCAATTTAAACACCTTGAACATTCAGCCATAACAGCCAAGAACCTGGCCAAAAATATAACATTTACGTGCATTGGCTGGGAATCAGCCCCGGGACTACCGCGTGGGAGGCGAGAATTCTACCACTGAACCACCAATGCTTGCAAGTTCAGCAGTGGTTCTACATATGGTCCTGCATATGGTTCTTTATAAGGTTCTGCCTATGGTTCTGAACATGGTTCTGCATACAGTTGTCAGAGTTTTAAAATTAGGGTTATTGCTTAAGGCTTCATTCAGGATTCAGGCATCCACATTAATAGTAAATCAACCTTGCAATCCAATGCTAAAAAGCAGCTAAGAATGTATCAAAACAATTCCCCTGATAACATACATCCTTTGTGCATAAGGAAATACTTCTTATTACATGTAATGTAGACACTTTTTCAGAAAACATCATCTCACAAATATAATGAGAGAAAAATGTATAACAGAAGGAGCAAAGTCATTTTTAACAGGAAGTCTCCTGGTACAAACCAGCACATGTAAATTGCATTGGCCACGAATCGTAGCTGCTAAAAATAAAGAAATGTAGCACTGACCAATCAATTCACATGCTTTCCAAAGTTGTTTGATGCAACTACCCAAACTAAATGTCTATTGGATATAAAGGGGTGAAGGCAAAGTTTAAAGAGAAGCTATTTTGTGCATAGCACTGTTGAACTATCAATTTTTAGAACGTCTCAATTTAAACACCTTGAACATTCAGCCATAACAGCCAAGAAACTGGCCAAATATAACATTGATGTGCATTGGCCACGAATCGGACCCGGGTGTCCCGCGTAGCAGGCGAGAATTCTACCACTGAACCACCAATGCTTGCAAGAGCTGCAGCGGTTCTACATATGGTCCTGCATATGGTTCTTTATAAGGTTCTGCCTATGGTTCTGAACATGGTTCTGCATACAGTTGTCAGAGTTTTAAATTAGGGTTATTGCTCAAGGCTTCATTCAGGATTCAGGCATCCACATTAAATCAACCTTGCAATCCAATGCTAAAAAGCAGCTAAGAATGTATCAAAACAATTCCCCTGATAACATACATCCTTTGTGCATAAGGAAATACTTCTTATTACATGTAATGTAGACACTTTTTCACGTTCTCACAAATATAATGAGAGAAAAATGTATAACAGAAGGAGCAAAGTCATTTTTCACAGGAAGTCTCTTAGTACAAACCAGCACATGTAAAATGCATTGGCCATGAATCGTAGCTGCTAAAAAGAAAGAAATGTAGCACTGACCAATCAATTCACATGCTTTCCAAAGTTGTTTGATGCAACTACCCAAACTAAATGTCTATTGGATATAAAGGGGTGAAGGCAAAGTTTAAAGATAAGCTATTTTGTGCAAAGAACTGTTGAACTATACATTTTTAGAACGTCTCAATTTAAACACCTTGAACATTCAGCCATAACAGCCAAGAACCTGGCCAAATATAACATTGACATGCATTGGCCGGGAAACGGACCCAGGTCTCCTGCGTGGGAGGCGAGAATTCTACCACTGAACCACCAATGCTTGCAAGTTCAGCAGCGGAACTACATATGGTCCTGCATATGGTTCTTTATAAGGTTCTGCACATGGTTCTGAACATGGTTCTTCATACAGTTGTCAGAGTTTTAAATTAGGGTTATTGCTCAAGGCTTCATTCAGGATTCAGGCATCCACATTAATAGTAAATCAACCTTGCATTCCAATGCTAAAAAGCAGCAAAGAATGTATCAAAACAATTCCCCTGATTACATACATCCTTTGTGCATAAGGAAATACTTCTTATTACATGTAATGTAGACACTTTTTCAGAAAACATCATCTCACAAATATAATGAGAGAAAAATGTATAACAGAAGGAGCAAAGTCATTTTTCACAGGAAGTCTCCTGGTACAAACCAGCACATGTAAATTGCATTGGCCATGAATCGTAGCTGCTAAAAAGAAAGAAATGTAGCACTGACCAATCAATTCACATGCTTTCCAAAGTTGTTTGATGCAACTACCCAAACTAAATGTCTATTGGATATAAAGGGGTGAAGGCAAAGTTTAAAGAGAAGCTATTTTGTTCAAAGCACTGTTGAACTATCAATTTTTAGAAGGTCTCAATTTAAACACCTTGAACATTCAGCCTTAACAGCCAAGAAACTGGCCAAATATAACATTGACGTGCATTGGCCAGGAATCGGACCCGGATGTCCCGCGTAGCAGGCGAGAATTCTACCACTGAACCACCAATGCTTGCAAGAGCTGCAGTGGTTCTACATATGGTCCTGCATATGGTTCTTTATAAGGTTCTGCCTATGGTTCTGAACATGGTTCTTCATACAGTTGTCAGAGTTTTAAACTTAGGGTTATTGCTCAAGGCTTCATTCAGGATTCAGGCATCCACATTAAATCAACCTTGCAATCCAATGCTAAAAAGCAGCTAAGAATGTATCAAAACAATTCCCCTGATAACATAAATCCTTTGTGCATAAGGAAATACTTCTTATTACATGTAATGTAGACACTTTTTCACGTTCTCACAAATATAATGAGAGAAAAATGTATAACAGAAGGAGCAAAGTCATTTTTCACAGGAAGTCTCTTAGTACAAACCAGCACATGTAAAATGCATTGGCCATGAATCGTAGCTGGTAAAAAGAAAGAAATGTAGCACTGACCAATCAATTCACATGCTTTCCAAAGTTGTTTGATGCAACTACCCAAACTAAATGTCTATTGGATATAAAGGGGTGAAGGCAAAGTTTAAAGAGAACCTTTCTTTTCAAAGCACTGTTGAACTATCAATTTTTAGAAGGTCTCAATTTAAACACCTTGAACATTCAGCCATAACAGCCAAGAACGTGGCCAAATATAACATTTACTTGCATTGGACGGGAATCGGACCCAGGTCTCCTGTGGGGCAGGCGAGAATTCTACCACTGAACCACCAATGCTTACAAGTTCTGCAGCGGTTCTACATATGGTCCTGCATATGGTTCTTTATAAGGTTCTGAACATGGTTCTGCATACAGTTGTCAGAGTTTTAAATTAGGGTTATTGCTCAAGGCTTCATTAAGGATTCAGGCATCCATATTAATAGTCAATCAACCTTGCAATCCAATGCTAAAAAGCAGCTAAGAATGTATCAAAACAATTCCCCTGATAACATACATCCTTTGTGCATAAGGAAATACTTCTTATTACATGTAATGTAGACACTTTTTCAGAAAACATCATCTCACAAATATAATGAGAGAAAAATGTATATCAGAAGGAGCAAAGTCGTTTTTCACAGGAAGTCTCCTGGTACAAACCAGCACATGTAAATTGCATTGGCCAAGAATCGTAGCTGGTAAAAAGAAAGAAATGTAGCACTGACCAATCAATTCACATGCTTTCCAAAGTTGTTTGATGCAACTACCCAAACTAAATGTCTATTGGATATAAAGGGGTGAAGGCAAAGTTTAAAGAGAAGCTATTTTGTGCAAAGAACTGTTGAACTATCAATTTTTAGAACGTCTCAATTTAAACACCTTGAACATTCAGCCATAACAGCCAAGAACCTGGCCAAAAATATAACATTCACGTGCATTGGCCGGGAATCAGCCCCGGGACTTCCGCGTGGGAGGCGAGAATTCTACCACTGAACCACCAATTCTTGCAAGTCCAGCAGTGGTTCTACATATGGTCCTGCATATGGTTCTTTATAAGGTTCTGCCTATGGTTCTGAACATGGTTCTGCATACAGTTGTCAGAGTTTTAAAATTAGGGTTATTGCTCAAGGCTTCATTCAGGATTCAGGCATCCACATTAAATCAACCTTGCAATCCAATGCTAAAAAGCAGCTAAGAATGTATCAAAACAATTCCCCTGATAACATACATTCTTTGTGCATGAGGAAATACTTCTTATTACATGTAATGTAGACACTTTTTCACGTTCTCACAAATATAATGAGAGAAAAATGTATAACAGAAGGAGCAAAGTCATTTTTCACAGGAAGTCTCTTAGTACAAACCAGCACATGTAAAATGCATTGGCCATGAATCGTAGCTGCTAAAAAGAAAGAAATGTAGCACTGACCAATCAATTCACATGCTTTCCAAAGTTGTTTGATGCAACTACCCAAACTAAATGTCTATTGGATATAAAGGGGTGAAGGCAAAGTTTAAAGAGAAGCTATTTGTGCAAAGAACTGTTGAACTATCAATTTTTAGAACGTCTCAATTTAAACACCTTGAACATTCAGCCATAACAGCCAAGAAACTGGCCAAATATAACATTTACATGCATTGGCCGGGAATCGGACCGGGGTCTCCCGCATGGCAGCCGAGAATTCTACCACTAAACCACCAATGTTTGCAAGATCTGCAGCGGTTCTACATATGGTCCTGCATATGGTTCTTTATAAGGTTCTGCCTATGGTTCTGCATACAGTTGTCAGAGTTTTAAACTTAGGGTTATTGCTCAAGGCTTCAATCAGGATTCAGGCATCCACATTAAATCAACCTTGCAATCCAATGCTAAAAAGCAGCTAAGAATGTATCAAAACAATTCCACTGATAACATATATCCTTTGTGCATAAGGAAATACTTCTTATTACATGTAATGTAGACACTTTTTCACGTTCTCACAAATATAATGAGAGAAAAATGTATAACAGAAGGAGCAAAGTCATTTTTCACAGGAAGTCTCCTAGTACAAACCAGCACATGTAAATTGCATTGGCCAAGAATCGTAGCTGGTAAAAAGAAAGAAATGTAGCACTGACCAATCAATTCACTTGCTTTAAAAAGTTGTTTGATGCAACTTCCCAAACTAAATGTCTATTGGATATAAAGGGGTGAAGGCAAAGTTTAAAGAGAAGCTATTTTGTGCAAAGAACTGTTGAACTATCAAATTTTAGAATGTCTCAATTTAAACATCTTGAACATTCAGCCATAACAGCCAAGAACCTGGCCAAATTTAACATTTATGTGCATTGGCCAGGAATCAGACCCGGGTCTCCCACGTGGCAAGCGAGAATTCTACCACTGAATCACCAATGCATACAAGATCAGTAGCGGTTCTACATATGGTCCTGCATATGGTTCTTTATAAGGTTCGGCACATGGTTCTGCATACAGTTGTCAAGTTTTAAATTAGGGTTATTGCTCAAGGCTTCATTCAGGATTCAGGCATCCACATTAAATCAACCTTGAAATCCAATGCTAAAAAGCAGCTAAGAATGTATCAAAACAATTCCCCTGATAACATACATCCTTTGTGCATAAGGGAATACTTCTTATTACATGTAATGTAGACACTTTTTCAGAAAACATCATCTCACAAATATAATGAGAGAAAAATGTATAACAGAAGGAGCAAAGTCATTTTTCACAGGAAGTCTCTTGGTACAAACCAGCACATGTAAAATGCATTGGCCATGAATCGTAGCTGCTAAAAAAGAAAGAAATGTAGCACTGACCAATCAATTCACATGCTTTCCAAAGTTGTTTGATGCAACTACCCAAACTAAATGTCTATTGGATATAAAGGGGTGAAGGCAAAGTTTAAAGAGAAGCTATTTTGTGCAAAGAACTGTTGAACTATAAATTTTTAGAACGTCTCAATTTAAACACCTTGAACATTCAGCCATAACAGCCAAGAACCTGGCCAAACATAACATTGACATGCATTGGCCGGGAATTGGACCCGGGTCTCCCGCGTGGGAGGCAAGAATTCTACCACTGAACCACCAATGCTTGCAAGTTCTGCAGAGGTTCTACATATGGTCCTGCATATGGTTCTTTATAAGGTTCTGCACATGGTTCTGAACCTGGTTCTTCATACAGTTGTCAGAGTTTTAAATTAGGGTTATTGCTCAAGGCTTCATTCAGGATTCAGGCATCCACATTAAAAAAAAATCAACCTTGCAATCCAATGCTAAAAAGCAGCTAAGAATGTATCAAAACAATTCCCCTGATAACATACATCCTTTGCGCATAAGGAAATACTTCTTATTACATGTAATGTAGACACTTTTTCAGAAAACATCATCTCACAAATATAATGAGAGAAAAATGTATAACAGAAGGAGCAAAGTCATTTTTCACAGGAAGTCTCCTGGTACAAACCAGCACATGTAAATTGCATTGGCCATGAATCGTAGCTGGTAAAAAGAAAGAAATGTAGCACTGACCAATCAATTCACATGCTTTCCAAAGTTGTTTGATGCAACTACCCAAAATAAATGTCTATTGGATATAAAGGGGTGAAAGCAAAGTTTAAAGAGAAGCTATTTTGTGCAAAGAACTGTTGAACTATCAATTTTTAGAACGTCTCAATTTAAACACCTTGAACATTCAGCCATAACAGCCAAGAACCTGGCCAAATATAACATTTACGTGCATTGGCCGGGAATCGGACCCGGGTCTCCCGCGTGGTAGGCGAGAATTCTACCACTGAACCACCAATGCTTGCAAGAGCTGCAGCGGTTCTACATATGGTCCTGCATATGGTTCTTTATAAGGTTCTGCCTATGGTTCTGAACATGGTTCTGCATACAGTTGTCAGAGTTTTAAACTTAGGGTTATTGCTCAAGGCTTCATTCAGGATTCAGGCATCCACATTAAATCAACCTTGCAATCCAATGCTAAAAAGCAGCTAAGAATGTATCAAAACAATTCCACTGATAACATACATCCTTTGTGCATAAGGAAATACTTCTTATTATATGTAATGTAGACACTTTTTCACGTTCTCACAAATAAAATGAGAGAAAAATGTATAACAGAAGGAGCAAAGTCATTTTTCACAGGAAGTCTCTTAGTACAAACCAGCACATGTAAAATGCATTGGCCATGAATCGTAGCTGCTAAAAAGAAAGAAATGTAGCACTGACCAATCAATTCACATGCTTTCCAAAGTTGTTTGATGCAACTACCCAAACTAAATGTCTATTGGATATAAAGGGGTGAAGGCAAAGTTTAAAGAGAACCTTTCTTTTCAAAGCACTGTTGAACTATCAATTTTAGAACGTCTCAATTTAAACACCTTGTACATTCAGCCATAACAGCCAAGAACCTGGCCAAATATAACATTTACGTGCATCGGCCGGGTCTCCAGCGTTGCAAGCGAGAATTCTACCACTGAACCACCAATGTTTACAAGTTCTGCAGCGGTTCTACATATGGTCCTGCATATGGTTCTTTATAAGGTTCTGCACATGGTTCTGAACATGGTTCTGCACATGGTTCTGAACATGGTTCTGCATACAGTTGTCAGAGTTTTAAATTAGGGTTATTGCTCAAGGCTTCATTCAGGATTCAGGCATCCACATTAATAGTAAATCAACCTTGCAATCCAATGCTAAAAAGCAGCTAAGAATGTATCAAAACAATTCCCCTGATAACATACATCCTTTGTGCATAAGGGAATACTTCTTATTACATGTAATGTAGACACTTTTTCAGAAAACATCATCTCACAAATATAATGAGAGAAAAATGTATAACAGAAGGAGCAAAGTCATTTTTCACAGGAAGTCTCTTGGTACAAACCAGCACATGTAAAATGCATTGGCCATGAATCGTAGCTGCTAAAAAGAAAGAAATGTAGCACTGACCAATCAATTCACATGCTTTCCAAAGTTGTTTGATGCAACTACCCAAACTAAATGTCTATTGGATATAAAGGGGGAAGGCAAAGTTTAAAGAGAAGCTATTTTGTGCAAAGAACTGTTGAACTATAAATTTTTAGAATGTCTCAATTTAAACACCTTGAACATTCAGCCATAACAGCCAAGAACCTGGCCAAACATAACATTGACATGCATTGGCCGGGAATCAGACCCAGGTCATCCGCGTGGGAGGCAAGAATTCTACCACTGAACCACCAATGCTTGCAAGTTCAGCAGCGGTTCTACATATGGTCCTGCATATGGTTCTTTATAAGGTTCTGCACATGGTTCTGAACATGGTTCTTCATACAGTTGTCAGAGTTTTAAATTAGGGTTATTGCTCAAGGCTTCATTCAGGATTCAGGCATCCACATTAATAGTAAATCAACCTTGCAATCCAATGCTAAAAAGCAGCTAAGAATGTATCAAAACAATTCCCCTGATAACATACATCCTTTGTGCATAAGGAAATACTTCGTATTACATGTAATGTAGACACTTTTTCAGAAAACATCATCTCACAAATATAATGAGAGAAAAATGTATAACAGAAGGAGCAAAGTCATTTTTCACAGGAAGTCTCCTGGTACAAACCAGCACATGTAAATTGCATTGGCCAACAATCGTAGCTGGTAAAAAGAAAGAAATGTAGCACTGACCAATCAATTCACATGCTTTCCAAAGTTGTTTGATGCAACTACCCAAACTAAATGTCTATTGGATATAAAGGGGTGAAGGCAAAGTTTAAAGAGAACCTTTCTTTTCAAAGCACTGTTGAACTAACAATTTTAGAACGTCTCAATTTAAACACCTTGAACATTCAGCCATAACAGCCAAGAACCTGGACAAATATAACATTTACGTGCATTGGACGGGAATCAGACCCAGGTCTCCTGTGTGGCAGGCACGAATTTTACCACTGAACCACCAATGCTTGCAAGTTCTGCAGCGGTTCTACATATGGTTCTTTATAAGGTTCTGCACATGGTTCTGAACATGGTTCTGGATACAGTTGTCAGAGTTTTAAATTAGGGTTATTGCTCAAGGCTTCATTCAGGATTCAGGCATCCATATTAATAGTCAATCAACCTTGCAATCCAATGCTAAAAAGCAGCTAAGAATGTATCAAAACAATTCCCCTGATAACATACATCCTTTGTGCATAAGGAAATACTTCTTATTACATGTAATGTAGACACTTTATCAGAAAACATCATCTCACAAATATAATGAGAGAAAAATGTATAACAGAAGGAGCAAAGTCATTTTTCACAGGAAGTCTCCTGGTATAAACCAGCACATGTAAATTGCATTGGCCAAGAATCGTAGCTGGTAAAAAGAAAGAAATGTAGCACTGACCAATCAATTCACATGCTTTCCAAAGTTGTTTGATGCAACTACCCAAACTAAATGTCTATTGGATATAAAGGGGTGAAGGCAAAGTTTAAAGAGAACCTTTTTTTTTCAAAGAACTGTTGAACTATCAATTTTTAGAACGTCTCAATTTAAACACCTTGAACATTCAACCAAAACAGCCAAGAAACTGGCCAAATATAACATTTACATGTGAATCGGACCCAGGTCTCTCGCGTAGGAGGTGAGAATTCTACCACTGAACCACCAATGCTTGCAAGTTCAGCAGCGGTTCTACATATGGTCCTGCATATGGTTCTTTATAAGGTTCTGCACATGATTCTGAACATGGTTCTTCATACAGTTGTCAGAGTTTTAAATTAGGGTTATTGCTCAAGGCTTCATTCAGGATTCAGGCATCCACATTAATAGTAAATCAACCTTGCATTCCAATGCTAAAAAGCAGCTAAGAATGTATCAAAACAATTCCCCTGATAACATACATCCTTTGTGCATAAGGAAATACTTCTTATTACATGTAATGTAGACACTTTTTCAGAAAACATCATCTCACAAATATAATGAGAGAAAAATGTATAACAGATGGAGCAAAGTCATTTTTCACAGGAAGTCTCTTGGTACAAACCAGCACATGTAAATTGCATTGGCCATGAATCGTAGCTGGTAAAAAGAATGAAATGTAGCACTGACCAATCAATTCACATGCTTTCCAAAGTTGTTTGATGCAACTACCCAAACTAAATGTCTATTGGATATAAAGGGGTGAAAGCAAAGTTTAAAGAGAAGCTATTTTGTGCAAAGAACTGTTGAACTATCAATTTTTAGAACGTCTCAATTTAAACACCTTGAACATTCAGCCATAACAGCCAAGAACCTGGCCAAAAATATAACATTTACGTGCATTGGCCGGGAATCGGACCCGGGTCTCCCGCGTGGGAGGCGAGAATTCTACCACTGAACCACCAATGCTTGCAAGATCAGCAGTGGTTCTACATATGGTCCTGCATATGGTTCTTTATAAAGTTCTGCCTATGGTTCTGCATACAGTTGTCAGAGTTTTAAAATTAGGGTTATTGCTCAAGGCTTCATTCAGGATTCAGGCATCCACATTAAATCAACCTTGCAATCCAATGCTAAAAAGCAGCTAAGAATGTATCAAAACAATTCCCCTGATAACATACATCCTTTGTGCATAAGGAAATACTTCTTATTACATGTAATGTAGACACTTTTTCACGTTCTCACAAATATAATGAGAGAAAAATGTATAACAGAAGGAGTAAAGTCATTTTTCACAGGAAGTCTCCTGGTACAAACCAGCACATGTAAATTGCATTGGCCAAGAATCGTAGCTGGTAAAAAGAAAGAAATGTAGCACTGACCAATCAATTCACATGCTTTCCAAAGTTGTTTGATGCAACTACCCAAACTAAATGTCTATTGGATATAAAGGGGTGAAGGCAAAGTTTAAAGAGAAGCTATTTTGTGCAAAGAACTGTTGAACTATCAAATTTTAGAATGTCTCAATTTAAACACCTTGAACATTCAGCCATAACAGCCAAGAACCTGGCCAAATATAACATTTATGTGCATTGGCCAGGAATCAGACCCAGGTCTCCCGCGTGGCAGGCGAGAATTCTACCACTGAACCACCAATGCTTACAAGATCAGCAGCGGTTCTACATATGGTCCTGCATATGGTTCTTTATAAGGTTCGGCACATGGTTCTGCATACAGTTGTCAAGTTTTAAATTAGGGTTATTGCTCAAGGCTTCATTCAGGATTCAGGCATCCACATTAAATCAACCTTGAAATCCAATGCTAAAAAGCAGCTAAGAATGTATCAAAACAATTCCCCTGATAACATACATCCTTTGTGCATAAGGAAATACTTCTTATTACATGTAATGTAGACACTTTTTCAGAAAACATCATCTCACAAATATAATGAGAGAAAAATGTATATCAGATGGAGCAAAGTCATTTTTCACAGGAAGTCTCCTGGTACAAACCAGCACATGTTAATTGCATTGGCCATGAATCGTAGCTGGTAAAAAGAAAGAAATGTAGCACTGACCAAACAATTCACATGCTTTCCAAAGTTGTTTGATGCAACTACCCAAACTAAATGTCTATTGGATATAAAGGGGTGAAAGCAAAGTTTAAAGAGAAGCTATTGCGTGCAAAGCACTGTTGAACTATCAATTTTAGAACGTCTCAAATTAAACACCTTGAACATTCAACCATAACAGCCAAGAAACTGGCCAAATATAACATTTACATGAATCAGCCGGGAATCGGACCCGGGTCTCCCGCATGGTAGGCGGGAATTCTACCACTGAACCACCAATGTTTACAAGTTCTGTAGCGGTTCTACATATGGTCCTGCATATGGTTCTTTATAAGGTTCTGCACATGATTCTGAACATGGTTCTTCATACAGTTGTCAGAGTTTTAAATTAGGGTTATTGCTCAAGGCTTCATTCAGGATTCAGGCATTCACATTATTAGTAAATCAACCTTGCAATCCAATGCTAAAAAGCAGCTAAGAATGTATCAAAACAATTCCCCTGATAACATACATCCTTTGTGCATAAGGAAATACTTCTTATTACATGTAATGTAGACACTTTATCAGAAAACATCATCTCACAAATATAATGAGAGAAAAATGTATAACAGAAGGAGCAAAGTCATTTTTCACAGGAAGTCTCCTGGTATAAACCAGCACATGTAAATTGCATTGGCCAAGAATCGTAGCTGGTAAAAAGAAAGAAATGTAGCACTGACCAATCAATTCACATGCTTTCCAAAGTTGTTTGATGCAACTACCCAAACTAAATGTCTATTGGATATAAAGGGGTGAAGGCAAAGTTTAAAGAGAACCTTTTTTTTTCAAAGAACTGTTGAACTATCAATTTTTAGAACGTCTCAATTTAAACACCTTGAACATTCAACCAAAACAGCCAAGAAACTGGCCAAATATAACATTTACATGTGAATCGGACCCAGGTCTCTCGCGTAGGAGGTGAGAATTCTACCACTGAACCACCAATGCTTGCAAGTTCAGCAGCGGTTCTACATATGGTCCTGCATATGGTTCTTTATAAGGTTCTGCACATGATTCTGAACATGGTTCTTCATACAGTTGTCAGAGTTTTAAATTAGGGTTATTGCTCAAGGCTTCATTCAGGATTCAGGCATCCACATTAATAGTAAATCAACCTTGCATTCCAATGCTAAAAAGCAGCTAAGAATGTATCAAAACAATTCCCCTGATAACATACATCCTTTGTGCATAAGGAAATACTTCTTATTACATGTAATGTAGACACTTTTTCAGAAAACATCATCTCACAAATATAATGAGAGAAAAATGTATAACAGATGGAGCAAAGTCATTTTTCACAGGAAGTCTCTTGGTACAAACCAGCACATGTAAATTGCATTGGCCATGAATCGTAGCTGGTAAAAAGAATGAAATGTAGCACTGACCAATCAATTCACATGCTTTCCAAAGTTGTTTGATGCAACTACCCAAACTAAATGTCTATTGGATATAAAGGGGTGAAAGCAAAGTTTAAAGAGAAGCTATTTTGTGCAAAGAACTGTTGAACTATCAATTTTTAGAACGTCTCAATTTAAACACCTTGAACATTCAGCCATAACAGCCAAGAACCTGGCCAAAAATATAACATTTACGTGCATTGGCCGGGAATCGGACCCGGGTCTCCCGCGTGGGAGGCGAGAATTCTACCACTGAACCACCAATGCTTGCAAGATCAGCAGTGGTTCTACATATGGTCCTGCATATGGTTCTTTATAAAGTTCTGCCTATGGTTCTGCATACAGTTGTCAGAGTTTTAAAATTAGGGTTATTGCTCAAGGCTTCATTCAGGATTCAGGCATCCACATTAAATCAACCTTGCAATCCAATGCTAAAAAGCAGCTAAGAATGTATCAAAACAATTCCCCTGATAACATACATCCTTTGTGCATAAGGAAATACTTCTTATTACATGTAATGTAGACACTTTTTCACGTTCTCACAAATATAATGAGAGAAAAATGTATAACAGAAGGAGTAAAGTCATTTTTCACAGGAAGTCTCCTGGTACAAACCAGCACATGTAAATTGCATTGGCCAAGAATCGTAGCTGGTAAAAAGAAAGAAATGTAGCACTGACCAATCAATTCACATGCTTTCCAAAGTTGTTTGATGCAACTACCCAAACTAAATGTCTATTGGATATAAAGGGGTGAAGGCAAAGTTTAAAGAGAACCTTTCTTTTCAAAGCACTGTTGAACTATCAATTTTGGAACGTCTCAATTTAAACGCCTTGAACATTCAGCCATAACAGCCAAGAACCTGGCCAAATATAACGTTTACGTGCATTGGACGGGAATCAGACCCAGGTTTCCTGTGTGGCAGGCACGAATTCTACCACTGAACCACCAATGCTTGCAAGTTCTGCAGCGGTTCTACATATGGTTCTTTATAAGGTTCTGCACATGGTTCTGAACATGGTTCTGCATACAGTTGTCAGACTTTTAAATTAGGGTTATTGCTCAAGGCTTCATTCAGGATTCAGGCATCCATATTAATAGTCAATCAACCTTGCAATCCAATGCTAAAAAGCAGCTAAGAATGTATCAAAACAATTCCCCTGATAACATACATCCTTTGTGCATAAGGAAATACTTCTTATTACATGTAATGTAGACACTTTTTCAGAAAACATCATCTCACAAATATAATGAGAGAAAAATGTATATCAGAAGGAGCAAAGTCATTTTTCACAGGAAGTCTCCTGGTACAAACCAGCACATGTAAATTGCATTGGCCATGAATCGTAGCTGGTAAAAAGAAAGAAATGTAGCACTGACCAAACAATTCACATGCTTTCCAAAGTTGTTTGATGCAACTACCCAAACTAAATGTCTATTGGATATAAAGGGGTGAAAGCAAAGTTTAAAGAGAAGCTATTGCGTGCAAAGCACTGTTGAACTATCAATTTTTAGAACGTCTCAATTTAAACACCTTGAACATTCAACCATAACAGCCAAGAAACTGGCCAAATATAACATTTACGTGCATCGGCCGGGTCTCACGCGTTGCAGGCGAGAATTCTACCACTGAACCACCAATGTTTACAAGTTCTGCAGCGGTTCTACATATGGTCCTGCATATGGTTCTTTATAAGGTTCTGCACATGGTTCTGAACATGGTTCTGCACATGGTTCTGAACATGGTTCTGCATACAGTTGTCAGAGTTTTAAATTAGGGTTATTGCTCAAGGCTTCATTCAGGATTCAGGCATCCACATTAATAGTAAATCAACCTTGCAATCCAATGCTAAAAAGCAGCTAAGAATGTATCAAAACAATTCCCCTGATAACATACATCCTTTGTGCATAAGGAAATACTTCTTATTACATGTAATGTAGACACTTTATCAGAAAACATCATCTAACAAATATAATGAGAGAAAAATGTATAACAGAAGGAGCAAAGTCATTTTTCACAGGAAGTCTACTGGTATAAACCAGCACATGTAAATTGCATTGGCCAAGAATCGTAGCTGGTAAAAAGAAAGAAATGTAGCACTGACCAATCAATTCACATGCTTTCCAAAGTTGTTTGATGCAACTACCCAAACTAAATGTCTATTGGATATAAAGGGGTGAAGGCAAATTTTAAAGAGAACCTTTTTTTTCAAAGAACTGTTGAACTATCAATTTTTAGAACGTCTCAATTTAAACACCTTGAACATTCAGCCAAAACAGCCAAGAAACTGGCCAAATATAACCTTTACATGCATTGGCCGTGAATCGGACCCGGGTCTCTCGCGTAGGAGGCGAGAATTCTACCACTGAACCACCAATGCTTGCAAGTTCAGCAGCAGTTCTACATATGGTCCTGCATATAGTTCTTTATAAGGTTCTGCACATGGTTCTGAACATGGTTCTTCATACAGTTGTCAGAGTTTTAAATTAGTGTTATTGCTCAAGGCTTCATTCAGGATTCAGGCATCCACATTAATAGTAAATCAACCTTGCATTCCAATGCTAAAAAGCAGCTAAGAATGTATCAAAACAATTCCCCTGATAACATACATCCTTTGTGCATAAGGAAATACTTCTTATTACATGTAATGTAGACACTTTTTCACGTTCTCACAAATATAATGAGAGAAAAATGTATATCAGAAGGAGCAAAGTCATTTTTCACAGGAAGTCTCCTGGTACAAACCAGCACATGTAAATTGCTTTGGCCATGAATCGTAGCTGGTAAAAAGAAAGAAATGTAGCACTGACCAATCAATTCACATGCTTTCCAAAGTTGTTTGATGCAACTACCCAAACTAAATGTCTATTGGATATAAAGGGGTGAAAGCAAAGTTTAAAGAGAAGCTATTTTGTGCAAAGAACTGTTGAACTATCAATTTTTAGAACGTCTCAATTTAAACACCTTGAACATTCAGCCATAACAGCCAAGAACCTGGCCAAAAATATAACATTTACGTGCATTGGCCGGGAATCGGCCCCGGGTCTACCGCGTGGGAGGCGAGAATTCTACCACTGAACCACCAATGCTTGCAAGTTCAGCTGTGGTTCTACATATGGTCCTGCATATGGTTCTTTATAAGGTTCTGCCTATGGTTCTGAACATGGTTCTGCATACAGTTGTCAGAGTTTTAAAATTAGGGTTATTGCTCAAGGCTTCATTCAGGATTCAGGCATCCACATTAAATCAACCTTGCAATCCAATGCTAAAAAGCAGCTAAGAATGTATCAAAACAATTCCCCTGATAACATACATCCTTTGTGCATAAGGAAATACTTCGTATTACATGTAATGTAGACACTTTTTCACGTTCTCACAAATATAATGAGAGAAAAATGTATAACAGAAGGAGCAAAGTCATTTTTCACAGGAAGTCTCCTGGTACAAACCAGCACATGTAAATTGCATTGGCCAAGAATTGTAGCTGGTAAAAAGAAAGAAATGTAGCACTGACCAATCAATTCACATGCTTTCCAAAGTTGTTTGATGCAACTACCCAAACTAAATGTCTATTGGATATAAAGGGGTGAAGGCAAAGTTTAAAGAGAACCTTTCTTTTCAAAGCACTGTTGAACTATCAATTTTAGAACGTCTCAATTTAAACACCTTGAACATTCAGCCATAACAGCCAAGAACCTGGCCAAATATAACATTTACGTGCATTGGACGGGAATCAGACCCAGGTCTCCTGTGTGGCAGGCTCGAATTCTACCACTGAACCACCAATGCTTGCAAGTTCTGCAGCGGTTCTACATATGGTCCTGCATATGGTTCTTTATAAAGTTCTGCCTATGGTTCTGAACATGGTTCTGCATACAGTTGTCAGAGTTTTAAATTAGGGTTATTGCTCAAGGCTTCATTCAGGATTCAGGCATCCATATTAATAGTCAATCAACCTTGCAATCCAATGCTAAAAAGCAGCTAAGAATGTATCAAAACAATTCCCCTGATAACATACATTCTTTGTGCATAAGGAAATACTTCTTATTACATGTAATGTAGACACTTTTTCAGAAAACATCATCTCACAAATATAATGAGAGAAAAATGTATATCAGAAGGAGCAAAGTCATTTTTCACAGGAAGTCTCCTGGTACAAACCAGCACATGTAAATTGCATTGGCCATGAATCGTAGCTGGTAAAAAGAAAGAAATGTAGCACTGACCAAACAATTCACATGCTTTCCAAAGTTGTTTGATGCAACTACCCAAACTAAATGTCTATTGGATATAAAGGGATGAAAGCAAAGTTTAAAGAGAAGGTATTGCGTGCAAAGCACTGTTGAACTATCAATTTTTAGAACGTCTCAATTTAAACACCTTGAACATTCAACCATAACAGCCAAGAAACTGGCCAAATATAACATTTACATGCATCGGCCGGGAATCGGACCCGGGTCTCCCGCGTGATAGGCGGGAATTCTACCACTGAACCACCAATGTTTACAAGTTCTGCAGCGGTTCTACATATGGTCCTGCATATGGTTCTTTATAAGGTTCTGCACATGATTCTGAACATGGTTCTTCATACAGTTGTCAGAGTTTTAAATTAGGGTTATTGCTCAAGGCTTCATTCAGGATTCAGGCATCCACATTAAATCAACCTTGCAATCCAATGCTAAAAAGCAGCTAAGAATGTATCAAAACAATTCCCCTGATAACATACATCCTTTGTGCATAAGGAAATACTTCGTATTACATGTAATGTAGACACTTTTTCACGTTCTCACAAATATAATGAGAGAAAAATGTATAACAGAAGGAGCAAAGTCATTTTTCACAGGAAGTCTCCTGGTACAAACCAGCACATGTAAATTGCATTGGCCAAGAATCGTAGCTGGTAAAAAGAAAGAAATGTAGCACTGACCAATCAATTCACATGCTTTCCAAAGTTGTTTGATGCAACTACCCAAACTAAATGTCTATTGGATATAAAGGGGTGAAGGCAAAGTTTAAAGAGAACCTTTCTTTTCAAAGCACTGTTGAACTAACAATTTTAGAACGTCTCAATTTAAACACCTTGAACATTCAGCCATAACAGCCAAGAACCTGGACAAATATAACATTTACGTGCATTGGACGGGAATCAGACCCAGGTCTCCTGTGTGGCAGGCACGAATTTTACCACTGAACCACCAATGCTTGCAAGTTCTGCAGCGGTTCTACATATGGTTCTTTATAAGGTTCTGCACATGGTTCTGAACATGGTTCTGGATACAGTTGTCAGAGTTTTAAATTAGGGTTATTGCTCAAGGCTTCATTCAGGATTCAGGCATCCATATTAATAGTCAATCAACCTTGCAATCCAATGCTAAAAAGCAGCTAAGAATGTATCAAAACAATTCCCCTGATAACATACATCCTTTGTGCATAAGGAAATACTTCTTATTACATGTAATGTAGACACTTTATCAGAAAACATCATCTCACAAATATAATGAGAGAAAAATGTATAACAGAAGGAGCAAAGTCATTTTTCACAGGAAGTCTCCTGGTATAAACCAGCACATGTAAATTGCATTGGCCAAGAATCGTAGCTGGTAAAAAGAAAGAAATGTAGCACTGACCAATCAATTCACATGCTTTCCAAAGTTGTTTGATGCAACTACCCAAACTAAATGTCTATTGGATATAAAGGGGTGAAGGCAAAGTTTAAAGAGAACCTTTTTTTTTCAAAGAACTGTTGAACTATCAATTTTTAGAACGTCTCAATTTAAACACCTTGAACATTCAACCAAAACAGCCAAGAAACTGGCCAAATATAACATTTACATGTGAATCGGACCCAGGTCTCTCGCGTAGGAGGTGAGAATTCTACCACTGAACCACCAATGCTTGCAAGTTCAGCAGCGGTTCTACATATGGTCCTGCATATGGTTCTTTATAAGGTTCTGCACATGATTCTGAACATGGTTCTTCATACAGTTGTCAGAGTTTTAAATTAGGGTTATTGCTCAAGGCTTCATTCAGGATTCAGGCATCCACATTAATAGTAAATCAACCTTGCATTCCAATGCTAAAAAGCAGCTAAGAATGTATCAAAACAATTCCCCTGATAACATACATCCTTTGTGCATAAGGAAATACTTCTTATTACATGTAATGTAGACACTTTTTCAGAAAACATCATCTCACAAATATAATGAGAGAAAAATGTATAACAGATGGAGCAAAGTCATTTTTCACAGGAAGTCTCTTGGTACAAACCAGCACATGTAAATTGCATTGGCCATGAATCGTAGCTGGTAAAAAGAATGAAATGTAGCACTGACCAATCAATTCACATGCTTTCCAAAGTTGTTTGATGCAACTACCCAAACTAAATGTCTATTGGATATAAAGGGGTGAAAGCAAAGTTTAAAGAGAAGCTATTTTGTGCAAAGAACTGTTGAACTATCAATTTTTAGAACGTCTCAATTTAAACACCTTGAACATTCAGCCATAACAGCCAAGAACCTGGCCAAAAATATAACATTTACGTGCATTGGCCGGGAATCGGACCCGGGTCTCCCGCGTGGGAGGCGAGAATTCTACCACTGAACCACCAATGCTTGCAAGATCAGCAGTGGTTCTACATATGGTCCTGCATATGGTTCTTTATAAAGTTCTGCCTATGGTTCTGCATACAGTTGTCAGAGTTTTAAAATTAGGGTTATTGCTCAAGGCTTCATTCAGGATTCAGGCATCCACATTAAATCAACCTTGCAATCCAATGCTAAAAAGCAGCTAAGAATGTATCAAAACAATTCCCCTGATAACATACATCCTTTGTGCATAAGGAAATACTTCTTATTACATGTAATGTAGACACTTTTTCACGTTCTCACAAATATAATGAGAGAAAAATGTATAACAGAAGGAGTAAAGTCATTTTTCACAGGAAGTCTCCTGGTACAAACCAGCACATGTAAATTGCATTGGCCAAGAATCGTAGCTGGTAAAAAGAAAGAAATGTAGCACTGACCAATCAATTCACATGCTTTCCAAAGTTGTTTGATGCAACTACCCAAACTAAATGTCTATTGGATATAAAGGGGTGAAGGCAAAGTTTAAAGAGAAGCTATTTTGTGCAAAGAACTGTTGAACTATCAAATTTTAGAATGTCTCAATTTAAACACCTTGAACATTCAGCCATAACAGCCAAGAACCTGGCCAAATATAACATTTATGTGCATTGGCCAGGAATCAGACCCAGGTCTCCCGCGTGGCAGGCGAGAATTCTACCACTGAACCACCAATGCTTACAAGATCAGCAGCGGTTCTACATATGGTCCTGCATATGGTTCTTTATAAGGTTCGGCACATGGTTCTGCATACAGTTGTCAAGTTTTAAATTAGGGTTATTGCTCAAGGCTTCATTCAGGATTCAGGCATCCACATTAAATCAACCTTGAAATCCAATGCTAAAAAGCAGCTAAGAATGTATCAAAACAATTCCCCTGATAACATACATCCTTTGTGCATAAGGAAATACTTCTTATTACATGTAATGTAGACACTTTTTCAGAAAACATCATCTCACAAATATAATGAGAGAAAAATGTATATCAGATGGAGCAAAGTCATTTTTCACAGGAAGTCTCCTGGTACAAACCAGCACATGTTAATTGCATTGGCCATGAATCGTAGCTGGTAAAAAGAAAGAAATGTAGCACTGACCAAACAATTCACATGCTTTCCAAAGTTGTTTGATGCAACTACCCAAACTAAATGTCTATTGGATATAAAGGGGTGAAAGCAAAGTTTAAAGAGAAGCTATTGCGTGCAAAGCACTGTTGAACTATCAATTTTAGAACGTCTCAAATTAAACACCTTGAACATTCAACCATAACAGCCAAGAAACTGGCCAAATATAACATTTACATGAATCAGCCGGGAATCGGACCCGGGTCTCCCGCATGGTAGGCGGGAATTCTACCACTGAACCACCAATGTTTACAAGTTCTGTAGCGGTTCTACATATGGTCCTGCATATGGTTCTTTATAAGGTTCTGCACATGATTCTGAACATGGTTCTTCATACAGTTGTCAGAGTTTTAAATTAGGGTTATTGCTCAAGGCTTCATTCAGGATTCAGGCATTCACATTATTAGTAAATCAACCTTGCAATCCAATGCTAAAAAGCAGCTAAGAATGTATCAAAACAATTCCCCTGATAACATACATCCTTTGTGCATAAGGAAATACTTCTTATTACATGTAATGTAGACACTTTATCAGAAAACATCATCTCACAAATATAATGAGAGAAAAATGTATAACAGAAGGAGCAAAGTCATTTTTCACAGGAAGTCTCCTGGTATAAACCAGCACATGTAAATTGCATTGGCCAAGAATCGTAGCTGGTAAAAAGAAAGAAATGTAGCACTGACCAATCAATTCACATGCTTTCCAAAGTTGTTTGATGCAACTACCCAAACTAAATGTCTATTGGATATAAAGGGGTGAAGGCAAAGTTTAAAGAGAACCTTTTTTTTTCAAAGAACTGTTGAACTATCAATTTTTAGAACGTCTCAATTTAAACACCTTGAACATTCAACCAAAACAGCCAAGAAACTGGCCAAATATAACATTTACATGTGAATCGGACCCAGGTCTCTCGCGTAGGAGGTGAGAATTCTACCACTGAACCACCAATGCTTGCAAGTTCAGCAGCGGTTCTACATATGGTCCTGCATATGGTTCTTTATAAGGTTCTGCACATGATTCTGAACATGGTTCTTCATACAGTTGTCAGAGTTTTAAATTAGGGTTATTGCTCAAGGCTTCATTCAGGATTCAGGCATCCACATTAATAGTAAATCAACCTTGCATTCCAATGCTAAAAAGCAGCTAAGAATGTATCAAAACAATTCCCCTGATAACATACATCCTTTGTGCATAAGGAAATACTTCTTATTACATGTAATGTAGACACTTTTTCAGAAAACATCATCTCACAAATATAATGAGAGAAAAATGTATAACAGATGGAGCAAAGTCATTTTTCACAGGAAGTCTCTTGGTACAAACCAGCACATGTAAATTGCATTGGCCATGAATCGTAGCTGGTAAAAAGAATGAAATGTAGCACTGACCAATCAATTCACATGCTTTCCAAAGTTGTTTGATGCAACTACCCAAACTAAATGTCTATTGGATATAAAGGGGTGAAAGCAAAGTTTAAAGAGAAGCTATTTTGTGCAAAGAACTGTTGAACTATCAATTTTTAGAACGTCTCAATTTAAACACCTTGAACATTCAGCCATAACAGCCAAGAACCTGGCCAAAAATATAACATTTACGTGCATTGGCCGGGAATCGGACCCGGGTCTCCCGCGTGGGAGGCGAGAATTCTACCACTGAACCACCAATGCTTGCAAGATCAGCAGTGGTTCTACATATGGTCCTGCATATGGTTCTTTATAAAGTTCTGCCTATGGTTCTGCATACAGTTGTCAGAGTTTTAAAATTAGGGTTATTGCTCAAGGCTTCATTCAGGATTCAGGCATCCACATTAAATCAACCTTGCAATCCAATGCTAAAAAGCAGCTAAGAATGTATCAAAACAATTCCCCTGATAACATACATCCTTTGTGCATAAGGAAATACTTCTTATTACATGTAATGTAGACACTTTTTCACGTTCTCACAAATATAATGAGAGAAAAATGTATAACAGAAGGAGTAAAGTCATTTTTCACAGGAAGTCTCCTGGTACAAACCAGCACATGTAAATTGCATTGGCCAAGAATCGTAGCTGGTAAAAAGAAAGAAATGTAGCACTGACCAATCAATTCACATGCTTTCCAAAGTTGTTTGATGCAACTACCCAAACTAAATGTCTATTGGATATAAAGGGGTGAAGGCAAAGTTTAAAGAGAACCTTTCTTTTCAAAGCACTGTTGAACTATCAATTTTGGAACGTCTCAATTTAAACGCCTTGAACATTCAGCCATAACAGCCAAGAACCTGGCCAAATATAACGTTTACGTGCATTGGACGGGAATCAGACCCAGGTTTCCTGTGTGGCAGGCACGAATTCTACCACTGAACCACCAATGCTTGCAAGTTCTGCAGCGGTTCTACATATGGTTCTTTATAAGGTTCTGCACATGGTTCTGAACATGGTTCTGCATACAGTTGTCAGACTTTTAAATTAGGGTTATTGCTCAAGGCTTCATTCAGGATTCAGGCATCCATATTAATAGTCAATCAACCTTGCAATCCAATGCTAAAAAGCAGCTAAGAATGTATCAAAACAATTCCCCTGATAACATACATCCTTTGTGCATAAGGAAATACTTCTTATTACATGTAATGTAGACACTTTTTCAGAAAACATCATCTCACAAATATAATGAGAGAAAAATGTATATCAGAAGGAGCAAAGTCATTTTTCACAGGAAGTCTCCTGGTACAAACCAGCACATGTAAATTGCATTGGCCATGAATCGTAGCTGGTAAAAAGAAAGAAATGTAGCACTGACCAAACAATTCACATGCTTTCCAAAGTTGTTTGATGCAACTACCCAAACTAAATGTCTATTGGATATAAAGGGGTGAAAGCAAAGTTTAAAGAGAAGCTATTGCGTGCAAAGCACTGTTGAACTATCAATTTTTAGAACGTCTCAATTTAAACACCTTGAACATTCAACCATAACAGCCAAGAAACTGGCCAAATATAACATTTACGTGCATCGGCCGGGTCTCACGCGTTGCAGGCGAGAATTCTACCACTGAACCACCAATGTTTACAAGTTCTGCAGCGGTTCTACATATGGTCCTGCATATGGTTCTTTATAAGGTTCTGCACATGGTTCTGAACATGGTTCTGCACATGGTTCTGAACATGGTTCTGCATACAGTTGTCAGAGTTTTAAATTAGGGTTATTGCTCAAGGCTTCATTCAGGATTCAGGCATCCACATTAATAGTAAATCAACCTTGCAATCCAATGCTAAAAAGCAGCTAAGAATGTATCAAAACAATTCCCCTGATAACATACATCCTTTGTGCATAAGGAAATACTTCTTATTACATGTAATGTAGACACTTTATCAGAAAACATCATCTAACAAATATAATGAGAGAAAAATGTATAACAGAAGGAGCAAAGTCATTTTTCACAGGAAGTCTACTGGTATAAACCAGCACATGTAAATTGCATTGGCCAAGAATCGTAGCTGGTAAAAAGAAAGAAATGTAGCACTGACCAATCAATTCACATGCTTTCCAAAGTTGTTTGATGCAACTACCCAAACTAAATGTCTATTGGATATAAAGGGGTGAAGGCAAATTTTAAAGAGAACCTTTTTTTTCAAAGAACTGTTGAACTATCAATTTTTAGAACGTCTCAATTTAAACACCTTGAACATTCAGCCAAAACAGCCAAGAAACTGGCCAAATATAACCTTTACATGCATTGGCCGTGAATCGGACCCGGGTCTCTCGCGTAGGAGGCGAGAATTCTACCACTGAACCACCAATGCTTGCAAGTTCAGCAGCAGTTCTACATATGGTCCTGCATATAGTTCTTTATAAGGTTCTGCACATGGTTCTGAACATGGTTCTTCATACAGTTGTCAGAGTTTTAAATTAGTGTTATTGCTCAAGGCTTCATTCAGGATTCAGGCATCCACATTAATAGTAAATCAACCTTGCATTCCAATGCTAAAAAGCAGCTAAGAATGTATCAAAACAATTCCCCTGATAACATACATCCTTTGTGCATAAGGAAATACTTCTTATTACATGTAATGTAGACACTTTTTCACGTTCTCACAAATATAATGAGAGAAAAATGTATATCAGAAGGAGCAAAGTCATTTTTCACAGGAAGTCTCCTGGTACAAACCAGCACATGTAAATTGCTTTGGCCATGAATCGTAGCTGGTAAAAAGAAAGAAATGTAGCACTGACCAATCAATTCACATGCTTTCCAAAGTTGTTTGATGCAACTACCCAAACTAAATGTCTATTGGATATAAAGGGGTGAAAGCAAAGTTTAAAGAGAAGCTATTTTGTGCAAAGAACTGTTGAACTATCAATTTTTAGAACGTCTCAATTTAAACACCTTGAACATTCAGCCATAACAGCCAAGAACCTGGCCAAAAATATAACATTTACGTGCATTGGCCGGGAATCGGCCCCGGGTCTACCGCGTGGGAGGCGAGAATTCTACCACTGAACCACCAATGCTTGCAAGTTCAGCTGTGGTTCTACATATGGTCCTGCATATGGTTCTTTATAAGGTTCTGCCTATGGTTCTGAACATGGTTCTGCATACAGTTGTCAGAGTTTTAAAATTAGGGTTATTGCTCAAGGCTTCATTCAGGATTCAGGCATCCACATTAAATCAACCTTGCAATCCAATGCTAAAAAGCAGCTAAGAATGTATCAAAACAATTCCCCTGATAACATACATCCTTTGTGCATAAGGAAATACTTCGTATTACATGTAATGTAGACACTTTTTCACGTTCTCACAAATATAATGAGAGAAAAATGTATAACAGAAGGAGCAAAGTCATTTTTCACAGGAAGTCTCCTGGTACAAACCAGCACATGTAAATTGCATTGGCCAAGAATTGTAGCTGGTAAAAAGAAAGAAATGTAGCACTGACCAATCAATTCACATGCTTTCCAAAGTTGTTTGATGCAACTACCCAAACTAAATGTCTATTGGATATAAAGGGGTGAAGGCAAAGTTTAAAGAGAACCTTTCTTTTCAAAGCACTGTTGAACTATCAATTTTAGAACGTCTCAATTTAAACACCTTGAACATTCAGCCATAACAGCCAAGAACCTGGCCAAATATAACATTTACGTGCATTGGACGGGAATCAGACCCAGGTCTCCTGTGTGGCAGGCTCGAATTCTACCACTGAACCACCAATGCTTGCAAGTTCTGCAGCGGTTCTACATATGGTCCTGCATATGGTTCTTTATAAAGTTCTGCCTATGGTTCTGAACATGGTTCTGCATACAGTTGTCAGAGTTTTAAATTAGGGTTATTGCTCAAGGCTTCATTCAGGATTCAGGCATCCATATTAATAGTCAATCAACCTTGCAATCCAATGCTAAAAAGCAGCTAAGAATGTATCAAAACAATTCCCCTGATAACATACATTCTTTGTGCATAAGGAAATACTTCTTATTACATGTAATGTAGACACTTTTTCAGAAAACATCATCTCACAAATATAATGAGAGAAAAATGTATATCAGAAGGAGCAAAGTCATTTTTCACAGGAAGTCTCCTGGTACAAACCAGCACATGTAAATTGCATTGGCCATGAATCGTAGCTGGTAAAAAGAAAGAAATGTAGCACTGACCAAACAATTCACATGCTTTCCAAAGTTGTTTGATGCAACTACCCAAACTAAATGTCTATTGGATATAAAGGGATGAAAGCAAAGTTTAAAGAGAAGGTATTGCGTGCAAAGCACTGTTGAACTATCAATTTTTAGAACGTCTCAATTTAAACACCTTGAACATTCAACCATAACAGCCAAGAAACTGGCCAAATATAACATTTACATGCATCGGCCGGGAATCGGACCCGGGTCTCCCGCGTGATAGGCGGGAATTCTACCACTGAACCACCAATGTTTACAAGTTCTGCAGCGGTTCTACATATGGTCCTGCATATGGTTCTTTATAAGGTTCTGCACATGATTCTGAACATGGTTCTTCATACAGTTGTCAGAGTTTTAAATTAGGGTTATTGCTCAAGGCTTCATTCAGGATTCAGGCATCCACATTAAATCAACCTTGCAATCCAATGCTAAAAAGCAGCTAAGAATGTATCAAAACAATTCCCCTGATAACATACATCCTTTGTGCATAAGGAAATACTTCGTATTACATGTAATGTAGACACTTTTTCACGTTCTCACAAATATAATGAGAGAAAAATGTATAACAGAAGGAGCAAAGTCATTTTTCACAGGAAGTCTCCTGGTACAAACCAGCACATGTAAATTGCATTGGCCAAGAATCGTAGCTGGTAAAAAGAAAGAAATGTAGCACTGACCAATCAATTCACATGCTTTCCAAAGTTGTTTGATGCAACTACCCAAACTAAATGTCTATTGGATATAAAGGGGTGAAGGCAAAGTTTAAAGAGAACCTTTCTTTTCAAAGCACTGTTGAACTATCAATTTTAGAACGTCTCAATTTAAACACCTTGAACATTCAGCCATAACAGCCAAGAACCTGGCCAAATATAACATTTACGTGCATTGGACGGGAATCAGACCCAGGTCTCCTGTGTGGCAGGCTCGAATTCTACCACTGAACCACCAATGCTTGCAAGTTCTGCAGCGGTTCTACATATGGTCCTGCATATGGTTCTTTATAAAGTTCTGCCTATGGTTCTGAACATGGTTCTGCATACAGTTGTCAGAGTTTTAAATTAGGGTTATTGCTCAAGGCTTCATTCAGGATTCAGGCATCCATATTAATAGTCAATCAACCTTGCAATCCAATGCTAAAAAGCAGCTAAGAATGTATCAAAACAATTCCCCTGATAACATACATTCTTTGTGCATAAGGAAATACTTCTTATTACATGTAATGTAGACACTTTTTCAGAAAACATCATCTCACAAATATAATGAGAGAAAAATGTATATCAGAAGGAGCAAAGTCATTTTTCACAGGAAGTCTCCTGGTACAAACCAGCACATGTAAATTGCATTGGCCATGAATCGTAGCTGGTAAAAAGAAAGAAATGTAGCACTGACCAAACAATTCACATGCTTTCCAAAGTTGTTTGATGCAACTACCCAAACTAAATGTCTATTGGATATAAAGGGATGAAAGCAAAGTTTAAAGAGAAGGTATTGCGTGCAAAGCACTGTTGAACTATCAATTTTTAGAACGTCTCAATTTAAACACCTTGAACATTCAACCATAACAGCCAAGAAACTGGCCAAATATAACATTTACATGCATCGGCCGGGAATCGGACCCGGGTCTCCCGCGTGATAGGCGGGAATTCTACCACTGAACCACCAATGTTTACAAGTTCTGCAGCGGTTCTACATATGGTCCTGCATATGGTTCTTTATAAGGTTCTGCACATGATTCTGAACATGGTTCTTCATACAGTTGTCAGAGTTTTAAATTAGGGTTATTGCTCAAGGCTTCATTCAGGATTCAGGCATCCACATTAATAGTAAATCAACCTTGCATTCCAATGCTAAAAAGCAGCTAAGAATGTATCAAAACAATTCCCCTGATAACATACATCCTTTGTTCATAAGGAAATACTTCTTATTACATGTAATGTAGACACTTTTTCACGTTCTCACAAATATAATGAGAGAAAAATGTATAACAGAAGGAGCAAAGTCATTTTTCACAGGAAATCTCTTGGTACAAACCAGCACATGTAAATTGCATTGGCCATGAATCGTAGCTGGTAAAAAGAAAGAAATGTAGCACTGACCAATCAATTCACATGCTTTCCAAAGTTGTTTGATGCAACTACCCAAACTAAATGTCTATTGGATATAAAGGGGTGAAAGCAAAGTTTAAAGAGAAGCTATTTTGTGCAAAGAACTGTTGAACTATCAATTTTTAGAACGTCTCAATTTAAACACCTTGAACATTCAGCCATAACAGCCAAGAACCTGGCCAAAATATAACATTTACATGCATTGGCCGGGAATCGGACTCGGGTCTCCCGCGTGGGAGGTGAGAATTCTACCACTGAACCACCAAAGCTTGCAAGATCAGCAGTGGTTCTACATATGGTCCTGCATATGGTTCTTTATAAAGTTCTGCCTATGGTTCTGAACATGGTTCTGCATACAGTTGTCAGAGTTTTAAAATTAGGGTTATTGCTGAAGGCTTCATTCAGGATTCAGGCATCCACATTAAATCAACCTTGCAATCCAATGCTAAAAAGCAGCTAAGAATGTATCAAAACAATTCCCCTGATAACATACATCCTTTGTGCATAAGGAAATACTTCGTATTACATGTAATGTAGACACTTTTTCACGTTCTCACAAATATAATGAGAGAAAAATGTATAACAGAAGGAGCAAAGTCATTTTTCACAGGAAGTCTCCTGGTACAAACCAGCACATGTAAATTGCATTGGCCAAGAATCGTAGCTGGTAAAATGAAAGAAATGTAGCACTGACCAATCAATTCACATGCTTTCCAAAGTTGTTTGATGCAACTACCCAAACTAAATGCCTATTGGATATAAAGGGGTGAAGGCAAAGTTTAAAGAGAACCTTTCTTTTCAAAGCACTGTTGAACTATCAATTTTAGAACGTCTCAATTTAAACACCTTGTACATTCAGCCATAACAGCCAAGAACCTGGCCAAATATAACATTTACGTGCATTGGACGGGAATCAGACCCAGGTCTCCTGTGTGGCAGGCACGAATTCTACCACTGAACCACCAATGCTTGCAAGTTCTGCAGCGGTTCTACATATGGTTCTTTATAAGGTTCTGCACATGGTTCTGAACATGGTTCTGCATACAGTTGTCAGAGTTTTAAATTAGGGTTATTGCTCAAGGCTTCATTCAGGATTCAGGCATCCATATTAATAGTCAATCAACCTTGCAATCCAATGCTAAAAAGCAGCTAAGAATGTATCAAAACAATTCCCCTGATAACATACATCCTTTGTGCATAAGGAAATACTTCTTATTACATGTAATGTAGACACTTTTTCAGAAAACATCATCTCACAAATATAATGAGAGAAAAATGTATATCAGAAGGAGCAAAGTCATTTTTCACAGGAAGTCTCCTGGTACAAACCAGCACATGTAAATTGCATTGGCCATGAATCGTAGCTGGTAAAAAGAAAGAAATGTAGCACTGACCAAACAATTCACATGCTTTCCAAAGTTGTTTGATGCAACTACCCAAACTAAATGTCTATTGGATATAAAGGGGTGAAAGCAAAGTTTAAAGAGAAGCTATTGCGTGCAAAGCACTGTTGAACTATCAATTTTTAGAACGTCTCAATTTAAACACCTTGAACATTCAACCATAACAGCCAAGAAACTGGCCAAATATAACATTTATGTGCATCGGCCAGGAATCGAACCCGGGTCTCCCGCATAGGAGGCAAGAATTCTACCACTGAACCACCAATGCTTGCAAGTTCAGCAGTGGTTCTACATATGGTCCTGCATATGGTTCTTTATAAGGTTCTGCCTATGGTTCTGAACCAAGCGTGCCGCACAAGCCCTCAAAAGTGAAGCCAAAACGTCTCGATCGCCCCCCAGAGGCCGGTCCTAGTATAGGTCATAAACCCCGCCTCCCCATGTTATTCAACGGGACGTGAGACCAACTAAACAATTAAATTATACTTCACATATCTTTTTTCCAAAGACAGTTTCTGTCATTTACTGTAGTTTTTATCACGCTGATGTAATTTCAAGTGTTTGTTTTTAAAATAAGTTTGTTTTTAGTTAGTTATTTGATGCTATAAAAATGGTGCTGTTACGTCATGATTGACAGCTGTGATTGACAGGTTCTCTGAGCGAAGTAGTCACTGAAGCACCAATGGACTTTTTTTCGGGATATTCGGAGGATTGGAGCTTTAAATTACATATCTAAATTTCTATAATTAATTATTTCACACCGACATAATGGGTTGTTCTGCAGTAGAATGTGCTAACCGATCTGGCAGGGGCGTGTGCTTGCGATTGATTCTGCGAGAGTGAGGGCGGGGCCTTGTTTTCGCGGCTTTACTTCCTGCTCACTACTGCGCATGACTGGTCCCGAAAACGCAAGTGCGCAGACTCAAGTTCCAAGATGTCAGCGCCATATCGGGACACTGGCGGCTTCAGTTCTCTCCGATGGAAAAGAGCGAAGGGGCGTCGTCCATCTTTTTTTACAGTCTATGTTCTGAACAGGGACGTCGTTAGGCCTATTTTAGGGGGGCTGAAGCTACCCCAAAATGTTCCTAAGCCCCCCTAAATGATATTAAGAACAAAAATAACAATTCGATTTATCAATAACCGTATCCTCATTCATATTTAGAATTAGACGCAACAAATGATATATATCCAGCTACAAAAAATAGCCGAAAAGTCGGAAGTTGAACAGAAGTACAAAGAGTCGTTGTGCTATCAAGATGATGCACCGCACCGTCTCGTTGCATTGGTGTGAACTGCGGCAGCTTTCAGAGTGTTGCAGACCTGAGCGCTGCAAGTTCGGTCTGAAAGTTGAACTCGCTATGCACCCTCCCGACCACACCCACACACACACACACACACACACACACACCCCGATACACACACACCGATACACACACACGCTAATGGTGAAAGGAAGATAGGTAAGTGTCATGATACAGAGTGAAATTGTAAGTTGTTTTTAATTACCTGCTTACCTTTAGCTACGTTTTCTTGAGGTAAAGGAAAGGGGTTATTTTGGTTTGCTATGTAAAACTGTAGTCTAGCTAGAGTGAACAAGCAAAATACAAGAAATGGTTAACTTAGCAAGCTAATCGCAACTCTTTATTCTTTGCCAATAATATAACCTATCTCTATAATAGGCATATAAAACAATATCAATCCCCATAGAATGATGTTGTCACTGAAAACTAAATGTCATAGGGTCCCTGTTAATGCTATTACCATTGTATCCTTCAATTCATTGAGCAGATGAGATGGATATTCAAAGATATTTTAGCAGAGAGAAAGAGAAGCAGCCGCAGGATATTGGCAGGCCAGTTGATTCTGAGGGAGCCGGTGTGATTGAGGTCAGTAATGGTCTATAGGTATAAGGATTGTTTTGTTTTCTTCTAACAATAAGCATTTGTTGGCAGGTCTAGGCACTGTGCATAGCCTACTAAATTAATTTAGTACTACTAATTTAATAACTCAATTATTTCATTATATTTATTATATATGCTAGCTATACCAATTTAACTTTCTGCATTCATTGGCTGTGATAAATTAAATAAATACGTAGATGTTACCTAAATGTAGGCTAAAGATGAGCAAATGCCCACAGATACACATGTGAAACTAAAATGAAAGCAATCCTACATACAGTACATATATACAGTAATCATTACTCCAAATCTTTTATTCCTTCCGCCATCAGGTTATTTTATTTAGACAGTAGCCACTTTAAATAGGATCCGTATCAATAGCTTACATGATAAAGTATGCAGTGATGCCTATTTTTTAGTTTTTCTTGTACTGCTATTTGTCATATTTGTTTAAATTACCAACTTTTTAGCTGTCTGGCCTCTGTTTGTCTGTTTTGGACATTTTGGATGTTGTTTCATTTGACCAATTTGCATTTCAAAGTCATGAAATTAGCATCAGGGGGCAGAAAAGGCTTCACAATCTTGCAGCCATTTCGATTGAAAATGACATACTGAAACACCTAAGTCACAACAGAGTGATAGACCGATTTGCCACCCTTAAAAACAGAAGGCATTTTTTGATGCTTCCACCAATGAAGTAGACAATAAACAAAAAGTAACTGTTGACTGTGGTTTTGGAAATGATTTCATTCTTAATTTTCCTTTATTTGAATACTGCCTTTTTGTTGTTGATTTATATCATACATTGTATACATCATTTGGCAGAATAAATCATCTTTAATTGAGAAACGCTCAAACCTGTGTTGTCAAATTTCACTATGACCTTAAAATTCTGGTTCTTGGGTTAAACTGTATGCAAGCAAAATTACACAGCGAAAATACACTCTGACTGAACCAATCCACAGCGCAGTTACAGTAATTAGAGTAATTAAATAGCATTCTGTGGACAACTTATCTTATGTAGAAAGGAATTAGATATAATATGTTATTACTTTATCATACATTTACATGAGCAGACAGATAGCATTTAAGTCATTGCTTATAGAATAACTCATCAGGAGCAAAGTCTGGCCTAAGTAAATTCCCCTATGCAGCTTTGATGTGTCTAAAAGCTAACATTACAGTAACTTTTCTTTAACAGAGTAGAAATGGAAGAAGAGGATATGTCTGTCACATTTTACTTGTTAAAATCTTGGTGTGCTCTAGATGTGAGTGCAAAGATTTTGCAAACGCAAGTTACAAATACCCTGGGGGCTAAGCCCCCCCTGTCTTCCAATCCTATTGACGTCCCTGGTTCTGAACATGGTTCTGCATACAGTTGTCAGAGTTTTAAAATTAAGGTTATTGCTCAAGGCTTCATTCAGGATTCAGGCATCCACATTAAATCAACCTTGCAATCCAATGCTAATAATCACCTTGAACATTCAGCCAAAACAGCCAAGAAACTGGCCAAATATAACATTAACGTGCACTGGCCGGGAATCGGACCCAGGACTCCCGCGTGGCAGGCGAGAATTCTACCACTGAACCACCAATGCTTACAAGTTCAGCAGCGGTTCTACATATGGTCCTGCATATGGTTCTTTATAAGGTTCTGCCTATGGTTCTGAACATGGTTCTGCATACAGTTGTCAGAGTTTTAAAATTAGGGTTATTGCTCAAGGCTTCATTCAGGATTCAGGCATCCACATTAAATCAACCTTGCAATCCAATGCTAATAATCAGCTAAGAATGTATCAAAACAATTCCCCTGATAACACATCCTTTGTGCATAAAGAAATACTTCTTATTACATGTAATGTAGACACTTTATCAGAAAACATCATCTCACAAATATAATGAGTGAAAAATGTATAACAGAAGGAGCAAAGTCATTTTTCACAGGAAGTCTCCTGGTACAAACCAGCACATGTAAATTGCATTGGCCATGAATCGTAGCTGGTAAAAAGAAAGAAATGTAGCACTGACCAATCAATTCACATGCTTTCCAAAGTTGTTTGATGCAACTACCCAAACTAAATGTCTATTGGATATAAAGGGGTGAAGGCAAAGTTTAAAGAGAAGCTATATTGTGCAAAGCACTGTTGAACAATCAATTTTTAGAACGTCTCAATTTAAACACCTTGAACATTCAGCCATAAAAGCCAAGAAACTGGCCAAATATAACATTGACGTGCATTAGCTGGAAATCGGACCCGGGTCTCCCGCGTGGCAGGTGAGAATTCTACCACTGAACCACCAATGCTTACAAGTTCTGCAGTGGTTCTACATATTGTCCTGCATATGTTTCTTTATAAGGTTCTGCACATGGTTCTGCATACAGTTGTCAGAGTTTTAAATTAGGGTTATTGCTCAAGGCTTCATTCAGGATTCAGGCATCCACATTAATAGTAAATGTACCTTGCAATCCAATGCTAAAAAGCAGCTAAGAATGTATCCAAACAATTCCCCTGATTACATACATCCTTTGTGCATAAGGAAATACTTCTTATTACATGTAATGTAGACACTTTTTCAGAAAACATCATCTCACAAATATAATGAGAGAAAAATGTATTTCAGTAGGAGCAACGGCATTTTTCACAGGAAGTCTCCTAGTACAAAGCAGCACATGTAAATTGGATTGGCCATGAATCGTAGCTGGTAAAAAGAAAGAAATGTAGCACTGACCAATCAATTCACATGCTTTCCAAAGTTGTTTGATGCAACTACCCAAACTAAATGTCTATTGGATATAAAGGGGAGAAGGCAAAGTTTAAATAGAAGCTATTTTGTGCAAAGCACTGTTGAACTATCAATTTTTAGAACGTCTCAATTTAAACACCTTGAACATTCAGCCATAACAGCCAAGAAACTGGCCAAATATAACATTTACGTGCATTGGCCGGGAATTGGACCCGGGTCTCCCACGGGGCAGGCGAGAATTCTACCACTGAACCACCAATGATAACAAGCTTAACTGCCGTTCTACATATGGTCCTGCATATGGTTCGTTATAAGGTTCTGCACATGGATCTGAACATGGTTCTGCATACAGTTGTCAGTTTTAAACTTAGGGTTATTGCTCAAGGCTTCATTCAGGATTCAGGCATCCACATTAAATCAACCTTGCAATCCAATACTAAAAAGCAGCTAAGAATGTATCAAAACAATTCCCCTGATAACATACATCCTTTGTGCATAAGGAAATACTTCTTATTACATGTAATGTAGACACTTTTTCAGAAAACATCATCTCACAAATATAATGAGAGAAAAATGTATAACAGAAGGAGCAAAGTCATTTTTCACAGGAAGTCTCCTGGTACAAACCAGCAAATGTAAATTGCATTGGCCATGAATCGTAGCTGGTAAAAAGAAAGAAATGTAGCACTGACCAATCAATTCACATGCTTTCCAAAGTTGTTTGATGCAACTACCCAAACTAAATGTCTATTGTAGATAAAGGGGTGAAGGCAAAGTTTAAAGAGAAGCTATTTTGTGCAAAGCACTGTTGAACTATCAATTTTTAGAACGTCTCAATTTAAACACCTTGAACATTCAGCCATAACAGCCAAGAAACTGGCCAAATATAACATTTACGTGCATTGGCCGGGAATTGGACCCGGATCTCCCACGTGGCAGGCGAGAATTCTACCACTGAACCACCAATGATAACAAGCTTAACTGCCGTTCTACATATGGTCCTGCATATGGTTCGTTATAAGGTTCTGCACATGGATCTGAACATGGTTCTGCATACAGTTGTCAGTTTTAAACTTAGGGTTATTGCTCAAGGCTTCATTCAGGATTCAGGCATCCACATTAAATCAACCTTGCAATCCAATACTAAAAAGCAGCTAAGAATGTATCAAAACAATTCCCCTGATAACATACATCCTTTGTGCATAAGGAAATACTTCTTATTACATGTAATGTAGACACTTTTTCAGAAAACATCATCTCACAAATATAATGAGAGAAAAATGTATAACAGAAGGAGCAAAGTCATTTTTCACAGGAAGTCTCCTGGTACAAACCAGCAAATGTAAATTGCATTGGCCATGAATCGTAGCTGGTAAAAAGAAAGAAATGTAGCACTGACCAATCAATTCACATGCTTTCCAAAGTTGTTTGATGCAACTACCCAAACTAAATGTCTATTGTAGATAAAGGGGTGAAGGCAAAGTTTAAAGAGAAGTTATTTTGTGCAAAGCACTGTTGAACTATCAATTTTTAGAACGTCTCAATTTAAACACCTTGAACATTCAGCCATAACAGCCAAGAACCTGGCCAAATATAACACTCACGTGCATTTGCCAGGAATCAGACCCAGGTTTCCCGCGTGGCAGGGGAGAATTCTACCACTGAACCACCAATGCTAACAAGCTTAACAGCCGTTCTACATATGGTCCTGCATATGGTTCGTTATAAGGTTCTGCACATGGATCTGAACATGGTTCTGCATACAGTTGTCAGAGTTTTAAACTTAGGGTTATTGCTCAAGGCTTCATTCAGGATTCAGGCATCCACATTAAATCAACCTTGCAATCCAATACTAAAAAGCAGCTAAGAATGTATCAAAACAATTCCCCTGATAACATACATCCTTTGTGCATAAGGAAATACTTCTTATTACATGTAATGTAGACACTTTATCAGAAAACATCATCTCACAAATATAATGAGTGAAAAATGTATAACAGAAGGAGCAAAGTCATTTTTCACAGGAAGTCTCCTGGTACAAACCAGCACATGTAAATTGCATTGGCCATGAATCGTAGCTGGTAAAAAGAAAGAAATGTAGCACTGACCAGTCAATTCACATGCTTTCCAAAGTTGTTTGATGCAACTACCCAAACTAAATGTCTATTGGATATAAAGGGGAGAAGGCAAAGTTTAAAGAGAAGCTATTTTGTGCAAAGCACTGTTGAACTATCAATTTTTAGAACGTCTCAATTTAAACACCTTGAGCATTCAGCCATAACAGCCTAGAACCTGGCCAAACATAACATTTCCGTGCATTGGCCGGGAATTGGACCCGGGTCTCCCGTGTGGCAAGCGAGAATTCTACCACTGAACCACCAATGCTTACATGTTATGTGGCGGTTCTACATATGGTCCTGCATATGGTTCTTTATAAGGTTCTGCACATGGTTCTGAACATGGTTCTGCATACAGTTGTCAGAGTTTTAAATTAGGGTTATTACTCAAGGCTTCATTCAGGATTCAGGCATCCACATTAAATCAACCTTGCAATCCAATGCTAAAAAGCAGCTAAGAATCTATCAAAACAATTCCCCTGATAACATATATCCTTTGTGCATAAGGATATACTTCTTATTACATGTAATGTAGACTCTTTTTCAGAAAACATCATCTCACAAATATAATGAGAGAAAAATGTATAACAGAAGGAGCAAAGTCATTTTTCACAGGAAGTCTCCTGGTACAAACCAGCACATGTAAATTGCATTGGCCATGAATCGTAGCTGGTAAAAAGAAAGAAATGTAGCACTGACCAATCAATTCACATGCTTTCCAAAGTTGTTTGATGCAACTACCCAAACTAAATGTCTATTGTAGATAAAGGGGTGAAGGCAAAGTTTAAAGAGAAGCTATTTTGTGCAAAGCACTGTTGAACTATCAATTTTTAGAACGTCTCAATTTAGACACCTTGAACATTCAGCCATAACAGCCAAGAACCTGGCCAAATATAACATTCACGTGCATTTGCCAGGAATCGGACCAAGGTTTCCCGCGTGGCAGGGGAGAATTCTACCACTGAACCACCAATTCTTACAAGTTCAGTAGCGGTTCTACATATGGTCCTGCATATGGTTTTTTATATGGTTCTGCACATGGTTCTGAACATGGTTCTGCATACAGTTTTCACAGTTTTAAAGTTAGGGTTATTTAATAAGGCTTCATTCAGGAATCAGGCATCCACATTGATAGGGAATCAACCTTGCAATCCAATGCTAAAAAGCAGTTAAGAATGTATCAAAACAATTCCCCTGACAACATACTTCCTTTGTGCATAAGGAAATACTTCTTATTACATGTAATGTAGACACTTTTTTAGACAACATAAACTCACAAATATAATGAGAGGAAAATGTCTATCAGAATGAGCATAGGCAGCTTTCACAGGAAGTTTCCTGTATAAACCAGCACAAGGCAAAGTTTAAAGAGAAGCTATTGTGATGCAAAGCACTGTTGAACTACCAATTTTTAGAATGTCTAAATATAAACACATTGAACATTCAGTCATAATAGCCAAGTACCTGCCATAATGCAACATTTACAAGCTTTGGCCGGGAATCGGACCCAGGTCTCCCAAGCGTGTCAGGCGAGAATTCAACTCACAAACCACTGTTAAAATACCCATTACTATAGAGTCTCAACTTAAAAGCCTTGAACGTTCAGCCTTTGTAGCCTTAGTAGCTACTAAATAGCTGCATCCACAATTATGTTTAATATGTCTTGCAATGAAAGGCTAAAAAGCAGCTAAGATTGGTTCACACAAGTTTCCCCTCACACCAAACATCCTGTTTTTTTAAGTGGAACACATACTAATACTTGAAATGTAGACAGTTTTTCATAAAACATCATAAACTCACAAATATAAAGAGAGAAAAATTCATATAAGAATCAACACTGCTTTTACAGAGTTCACTGGTACAAACCAACACCTATAACATGCATTGACCAAGAATCAAAACTGGTGGAGATACTGGCTTCCAGTAACAATGAGGAAAGTGGGAATCGGGATGGCAGTCCAGGTTAGTCAACCTTTAATGTCATTTCAGTTTTACAAACACAGTCTTTGGGCTTTTCAGCCTAACACAAACTGCGTTTAATTCTTCAGCTTCCCAAATGACAGCAATGGTAAATATCTCAGTAGACACACACACAACGTCACTGAACTGTCTCAGAGCGTTTTCAAGCCCCTCTCCATCATCACTGAAATGAAACACAGGTTCGTCAATTTCGGGGCATTGGGTGCACATCAAATTGAGACACCACGTTGAGTTTCCGGTAATCAACACAAAACTGAACTGGCCCGTCACTCTTAGGTACAAGAACAACCGGGCTGGCCCAATCGCTGTGCGAATATTCTATTACTCCCATTTCGAGCATTGCCTCAAATTCGTCCCGAATCACCTTTTTCTTGTGCTTGGGTAAGCGGTATGGCCATCTATGCAAACCACTCCCGGTGGGGTCTTGATATGGTGTTGTATGAGTTTAGTACGACCGGTCTTGATATGGTGTTGTATGAGTTTAGTACAATGAGAGGTGGTCTCCATAAGGGACCGAAGTCCGACTCACAGTGTAACTTCAAAGGGTCCTTGCCATTTGGTGAGTAATTTTGAGCTCGACGTGGGGAGTAATACAAATACATTGTCTCCCAGTGCAAATTCCTGCTGGGTACAACTATTATAGAGATGGCTTTGTGTCTCTTGAGCTTGAGGCAAAGTCTGTTGTGACAACTGACTGTGTATAACTTTGCTAAAGATAAAAGACATATTGAATTGAATTTTTGCGGTGGAAAGGTCCTTCATCCTACGCCTCCCATATGACATCAAGCACCCCGCGGGGCCTCCGTCCATACAGGAGCTCGAAGGGGGAAAAAAGCTGACTCCAAATAAGCATTTCTAGCATCTTTGTGCATGCACTTGCGAATCATATTTTTCAGGGTTTGATTAAATTGTTCCACCAGTTTGCGGGTAATAAATGCTGGTGCGAATCGATTAGATCAAAGTAGGTCCCCAGCAATTCATAAAGTCTGCTTTGTGTCCATGACATAAACTTTGTGTCTTGGTTGGTGAGGATATCTTTTCGGAATCCCCACCCAGGAGATAATTTTGAAGAGTGACTCCGCAACACTGTGTGCTGAGAGTTTGCGAAGAAGCACTGCTTCCGGATATCGCATTGCTTAATCCACTAGGACTAATACAAACCGATATCCGCATGCTGACCATTTTAATGGCCCAATGAGGTCCATACCAATTCTTTCGAAGGTGGCCTCGATTAATGGTAATGGCACAACTTACATTCACGGCATGCCGCACATCATCTGTGCACATCCCTGTGAATGCCCGGCCAATAAAAATGCGCAATTAAACAGTGCAGTGTTCTTTCTTTTCCTAAGTGACCCGCCATAGGATTGTGGTGAGCCTCCTGGAAAAGTGTTTCCTGAGGGCTACTCTGAACTAATAACTGGGTTGTATTTTCATGGGCTTGAGTGTCCTGCATCACTCGATACTACCGGTCACTAATAATTGAAAAATATGATCTGATATGTGAGGACTATGTCAGGCTGGAGATGCTGGCCATCAATTACTCTTACTTGGTCAAAGGCATGCCTAAGGGTTTCATCACGCGAATGCTCTAGAGGGAAGTCTCCCTCTGGGAATTCCTTAAGGGAGGGAATGCCGGAGGATTCCACCCTGCGTCATTCTGACTGTGAGCAGACATGGACAGTCCCAGCTCAGCCTCCCCAGCCATCATGCCACAACATGTTTTCAGTATGCAGGACCCATCCACACACAATGCTTTCAATAATCTTTTAAACCCCAGCCAATTGGTTCCAAGAATCAGTGGATGGGTGAAGCTGGAATTAACCACAGCCTCCACTCAAGGCTTTACTCCCCGAAATTAATAATGTGAACATACCTATTCACACACCTCACCTTGTGGTTTGTACGCAAAGCCCCATCATGAACAAGCCATGGTAGATCGAGGTTTTATTGCAACCCAAATCCACTAGGGCTTGGTACGTACATTCCTTAAACCTTACCTGTATCCAGTGTACACTGATGCCTTGAAGAACATTCAACCGCACATAAGAGCAGAGCCTAAGCACATCTCACATCATTACCTAAACAGTGTACTTCCGTAATACACATGCGGTTTTATTTTTTAACCACTAGTTAAAAAGTTACATAGGATACCTTTAATGATGTAGTACATATTAAATCTATTTCATAAGAAAAAGAGAAGAAATTGTAACTGACAATCTTGTCCAAGACAATCGGAAAACCTGGAAGCCCCTCTGGTTTTGTAAGGAGGCATGCAAGTTCATTAAAAACTCACAGCTGTATGTAATCTTCTATCCATGCTCTGTTAATAGTTACACCAGTTTTTACACATGTATGATATTCAATGATGAGCAAAAACAGTATGACCACCGGCTGGTGGTCCTCCGTATGCCACCAAAATAGCACTGACACGCCGAGGTATGGATTCTACAAGACCCCTTAAGTTGTCCTGTGGAATTTGGCACTAAGACATTAGCAGCAGATCCTTTAAGTCCTGTAAGTTGCGAGATGGAGCTTCCGTGGATCAGATATGTAGGTCTATAGCACATCATACAGATGCTCAATCGGATTGAGATCTGGGGAATTTGGAGGCCAGGCCAACACCTTGAACACTTCATCATGTTCCTAAAACCATTCCCAAACAATGTGTGCAGTGTGGCAGGGTGCATTATCCTGCTGAAAGAGGCCACTGCTGTCAGGGAATACCATTGCTATGAAGGGGTGTACCTGGTCTGCAACAATGTTTAGGTAGTTTGCACATGTCAAATTGATGTCCACATGAAGGGCCATATACAGCAGGGATCTATGTGTGTTGTGGCACATTCCTCCCATAACCATCATTAAACCATCAAACACCCCACAAGCCTTGACATTTCAGAGATGCTCTAACCCAGTCGTCTGGCCATAACAATTTGGTCCTTGTCAAGTTACCTCAGGTCTTTACTCCTGCCCATTTCTCCTGTATTCAACACGGTGACTACGAGAACTGATTGTTCGCTTACCAGTAAATCTACCCAGACCTAGACATGTGGCCATGTTAGGATTGAACAATGTTATTCCCTTCACCTGTGAGTGGTCATAATTATTTGGCTCATCCGAGAATATAAGGAACATGAGATAAAGAACACTGTAGAGATTTTTACATTGCACTAATTTGAGAGATCCTTTGGCTGCAGGAATATCAATCTCTGGTCCTGCTGCCTCAACTGCAGCCTTTTCAGGCAGAACTTGAGAGGTGGACAGAACCTCAGATGAGAGCTCCTCCGGGATCTCAAGTTGTGTTTTACTGAACTCAGCAATGGTGCTGGCTGCCTTCACTGCCTTCAATTCAGGAAGGGCTGGAGATGGAAGTTGAACTTAAGGTGAGAGCTCCTCCAAGCTGTCAGGTTCTACTGTGGCTTCAGCTCAGGTGCTGGAGTGCTGAGATCAGAGCAGAATGGCTCTACTGTCTTCACTGCTGAGGCAGGCATGGAGTCTGTACCCACATTTAGGTGCTGCTCCATTTTTGCCAATATGGCCTTTAACTGCCATGGTGCTAGTGATGGTTTGCAGCTCACTGAAAATATGCATTCTGTGCTGTCCTTGTCCCCTTGTTTGGGATCCTTGATGCAGATCTCAAAGAACAAGAAGCAGACGGACAATTAATTGATGAAAGTACTAGCGCCTATGGTCGCTTCATGTTCAGCATTACTCAAGCCATTTCAATAAATAGCCCCAAAAGCCTTGGAAGTTGTGACAGTGGTGATATTAAAAGTATTATGTAAATCACTATAAGGTTTGGAGTCAACACTTCAATTACACAAATTCTTGTTTTCTCTAGCAGCTGCTTTGCATGTTGTTTTTAAAACACCTGGATCAAAACTGTATCAAAAATTCCAATATTATTATATTGTTGTTATAATTCTTGAGTAAACAAAGAAATTTTTATTTTTATTTTTGGGTGGATAATTTTTTTTTATTGATTCATAAAAGAACACAAAGAAAAAACAACATATATATATATATATATATATATATATATATATATATATATATATATATATATACACACACACACACATACACTCACCTAAAGGATTATTAGGAACACCTGTTCAATTTCTCATTAATGCAATTATCTAATCAACCAAACACATGGCAGTTGCTTCAATGCTTTTAGGGGTGTGGTCCTGGTCAAGACAATCTCCTGAACTCCAAACTGAATGTCAGAATGGGAAAGAAAGGTGATTTAAGCAATTTTGAGCGTGGCATGGTTGTTGGTGCCAGACGGGCCGGTCTGAGTATTTCACAATCTGCTCAGTTACTGGGATTTTCATGCACAACCATTTCTAGGGTTTACAAAGAATGGTGTGAAAAGGGAAAAACATCCAGTATGCGGCAGTCCTGTGGGTGAAAATGCCTTGTTGATGCTAGAGGTCAGAGGAGAATGGGCAGACTGATTCAAGCTGATAGAAGAGCAACTTTGACTGAAATAACCACTCGTTACAACCGAGGTATGCAGCAAAGCATTTGTGAAGCCACAACACGCACAACCTTGAATGGGCTACAACAGCAGAAGACCCCACGGGGTACCACTCATCTCCACTACAAATAGGAAAAAGAGGCTACAATTTGCAAGAGCTCACCAAAATTGGACAGTTGAAGACTGGAAAAATGTTGCCTGGTCTGATGAGTCTCGATTTAGTGCCCCTTAGTGCCAATTGGGCATCGTTTAAATGCCACGGCCTACCTGAGCATTGTTTCTGACCATGTCCATCCCTTTATGGCCACCATGTACCCATCCTCTGATGGCTACTTCCAGCAGGATAATGCACCATGTCACAAAGCTTGAATCATTTCAAATTGGTTTCTTGAACATGACAATGAGTTCACTGTAATAAATGGCCCCCACAGTCACCAGATCTCAACCCAATAGAGCATCTTTGTGATGTGGTGGAACGGGAGCTTCGTGCCCTGGATGTCCATCCCACAAATCTCCATCAACTGCAAGATGCTATCCTATCAATATGGGCCAACATTTCTAAAGAATGCTTTCAGCACCTTGTTGAATCAATGCCACGTAGAATTAAGGCAGTTCTTAAGGCGAAAGGGGGTCAAACACAGTATTAGTATGGTGTTCCTAATAATCCTTTAGGTGAGTGTACATATACATATATATATATATAGTGAATCAATCACTTTTAACATTAAACACCCACTATATCCCCTCCCCCTACCAAACTCCCACACCACCCTGACCCCCACCACACACACATATAAAAATCACAAAACTAAAACAACAACACAAAAAAGAAAATACAATAATGAAGTATAATAATAAAACTCTAAATTACACCCCTCCTCGAGATTCCCCCAAAAATGCTAAATAATTGCTCCATTTCGTATTGAAAAAAATCTCTAACTCCCATTCTTCAGTTCGACTCCTCCTCGAAGGCAGCAACCCTCCCCATCTCCACGCACCACTCTGGGAACAAGGGTACGCCATCCAATTTCCATACCCTCAAAATAGCCTGCCTACCATTACACTGGTCAAAACCCAATTTTTTATGTACTTATCCCCCAAATCTATGACCTCCCCATCTCCCAAAATACAGAGTCTGGGGCAGAATGAGATTTGAGTGTTCAACACATCACATACAAAACTTTTCACCTTCTGCTGAAATTCTTGGATTTTACGACACCCCCAAAAAACATGGGTGGTGTCTCCATCGTCTGAATGTCATCGCCAGCAGATGGGTGTGTCCTTAAGACCAAGCCAATACAATTTAGAAGGGGTCCAATAAATTTGTAATTGCATAAGGTGAACCCTTGCATCTGCAGATACTTTTTAGAATCTTAGCCCACACTCACTCCTCCAATACCAAATTTTAATCTTCCTCTCATAATATTTTGAGAGAATTTAAAGCTCCATCCCCCAGACTCTAAAATTAGCAGAGAGTAATACACTGATGCCTCATGACCCTTCCCAAAAGCAGCAATCACCACCCCTAGAGTATCTGCCGCTCTAGGGGGGTCCGTGCAACTCCCAAAAACAGTGCAGAGCAGGTGGCACAGCTGTAAATACTTATTAAAATGAGATCTGGGAATCCCAAAATGCTGACTCAAATTTTCAAAAGATCTCAATAATCCACTATCATATAGGTCACCGAGTGTATTAACCCCCCTCACAATCCAATCAGGACTTATTAATACATAGATTAAGATTCAGCCATATGCTCAAGGCTATGTTTAAATAAATATACGAGTTAAACACTCTTGACACTTTTGTCCATATCGAGTGTAAATGTGAGATAACAGTGTATGAATCGGATTCTTAACTTTCCCAATTCGTTTGATAGAAGGACTTTGTAGTGTCAAGATAGGGGCAAGAACTTCGTTTTCAATACAAAACTAGGGAGGGGCTCTCTCAGGTGGAAGCAACCAATGAGCTAAATGCCTGAGACCGAATAAATAATAATAAAACAAAATCTTAGGTAAGCCTAGCCCACCATTGTCAATCAGCCTATGTAACTTGTTGAAATGTAATCTGGGATGTTTTCCATTCCAAATGAAGGACTTCGCTATACTATCAAATTGCTTGAAATAAAAGAGGGGGACATCTACAGGGAGAGACTGTAGTAGGGAGTTACCTAGAGAATAACTTTAACCTTCCCAATCATCGATAAATGTGATGAAGCCCACATCGCTCTAAAAGCTTTTTATTTAAGGGTCAAAATTAACTCTGAGTAAATCACATAAATTTGCTTGGAATACAATGCCCAAATACTTAATGCCCTGTTTGGGCCATTCAAAGTTGCCAGGTTGAAAAGCCGTTACTGGGCATTAAGCAGTCTAAAAGAGCTAAAGCTTCGGATTTACACCACTTTAGTCTGTATCCTGAACATTTAAAAAAGGAATTGATAATTCTGTGGAGGCTAGGCATCAGATCTAGTGGGGTCGGAGACGAATAATAAAATATCATCTGCGTAAAGTAAAAGCTTATGCACTACACCTCCTGCATCACCCCTGGAAAATCATCCTCATTTCTTATTGTGGCTGCTAAAGGTTCTAGGGCAAGACAGAACAATAATGGGGAAAGAGGGCAACCCTATTCAGTGTAAAATAATCTGAAACTAATCCATTTGTATAATAAAGTAACTTAATCCAACCAATAAAAGTATTTCTGAACAAATATATTTCCAAAAGTTTAAAAAATAATCCCATTCTACCATATCAAAAGCCTTTTCGGCATCAAGTGAGATGGCAGCGACCGGAGTCTGATCATTCGCCACTTGCTCTAGTGGGCTTACACGTTTTTGCTTCACTCAAGGACTGAGTCCATCAAAATATTAAAGTCTCCTCCCAATATTATATCATGAGGGGTGCCAGTGGCTTGCAACATCCCTTCAAGATCTATAAAAAAGCACTGATCATCAGCAATAGGTGCGTATATATTAGCCAAAATCAACCTTCTTACTTTTAAGAAAATATATTACCTTCGATCTTTTCATAAGGATGCCCCAACCCATTCACATTCGACATGGAGAGAGATAACCTACTCATATTAACATTTTACATATTGATATAATAAAAAAAATGTGTGTCAAAAACAAGATTATACAGACCACATTCCCCATTACTGCATCAATCAAACCCCAAACAAAACAAACAGAAAAAAGAAAATTGTGTGCATTAACCCCATGCAAGACAGTGCCAACAGGCATCAATCCCTCTAAACTCAAAAGGTCCATCTATGCTTACAAGAGCCCCCGCAACAACTTTGCCATCGGATTGCTCAAGTCCGGTGTTTTTATAAAATTTTGTGAGGTTTTGGTTAAATATTCAGAATTTTTTTGCGTGATGTTTTGAATGTTGAAATTTTGCTTTGTCCCAAACTCTGTATTTTGGGTGTTGGGGCGGTCATGTATTTGGGGGCTAATCACATAAATAATTGGGTTCTGACCAGTCTCATGTTTGGCAGGCAAGTCATTTTAAGGGGTTGGAAGTCAAGTGGAGCACCCTCTTTTTCAGAGTGGTGTGTGGAAATGGGGAGGGTAGCTGCATTTGAGGAAGTGGTAAGTAGAAGGCTGGGGTTTAGGGACTTATTTGTTAAAAATGGGGCAAATATTAAGTTTTTAGAGGAACTCTTGGAGAGGGGATGTTGAGAGTGTAGTTTAGTTTAAATATGTATGTTTATTTTTATTTTATTTAGGGCTGTCAATCGATAAATTTTTTAAATCTAATTAATTACATTAATTAATCACGATTAATCTCATATACAAATATTTGATGAGAATAAAAATATAATAGGAGTAATTCCATTTCTATGGAAAATAAAATAAAACAAAGTTTTGAACCAGTTCTGCACATCAGACTTAAAAGTGATATACACATGTTAAGCATGTGATCCACCATTAACAATCAGTAAAAAAAACGATTATTAAAATAAATGTTTTGATATCGCCTCATCTGCCATATTTTCCCCCTGGCTCGGAAACTCCAGTCCGCTGTGATTGGTTGAAAGGTTCAGTTGCAGTGACTGTTGGGTAATAATCTGCTGTGGAGCCCGCACTGATGCATGTTCAGCCGAAGGGCGCATTAAGGGTGCAAAGGCCCCTCAGAGTGCTAAAATGTCAAATGGGACACCTTACAGTCTCGTCCACATCGCAAGTCCACATCAGGTGTGCCATTTGGGATAGGGCCTAACTCACTTTCACTTTTACATCTGAAAGTCACATGTCATGCCTGTTTAGTTTCACTTTCATATCTGAAAGTGAAGATTTAGGGTAAAATAAGGACTTAAATGTTGTTCTGTTTTTCACCCACACCTATTGTCTCGGTTTTGAATATATGGATTTAACCGCAGTAATCATATGAATTACTTCTATGTATCCATTATATGATTTTTTTGGAGCCACAAAGTAGAGTTGGGGTACTCGAGTTTGGACTCAGATTCGAGTCCTAGTCACAATTCCAATTTGAACTATGAACTGACACGAGCCTATGCGACTCTGGTTATAACATTTTGTGATGCAGTGAAAATAAATACAAATAACAAAACAGAAATGAATGAGCACATCTCTGTCTGCATGCAGCTGTATTAGCCCCTGAAGTTATAGACATAGCCAGAGTTTAAGCAAACACACGCGCACACACACATACGCATGTGCACAGGCACACTCATCAGTCAACAAATATGTTTGATTGTTACTACAGAGATTACTGTATAACATCGGCTACTGAGGTGGCAGGGATGATGAAAACATAAAGATGGGTATGTAACCAATGTGATAGACACTAAACAAGGCAGTTTCACATGACATCGAACCTGACAACTGTTAAAATTGCATGTGGCATTTGTGCAGCCAAGTATTTGCTCGCATTGCGGTTTCATTGTGGTTAAAAACTTAAAATCAAGAACAACATTGAGTCAAGTCATCCATATCATGTCTCTAAAAACAGCATATCAAAATAAAATAGTATAATATTGGATATTAAAGGAATATTTCACCCAAAAATGTGCTGATAATTTTCTTACCCTCAGGCCATCCAAGATGTATATGACCTTCTTTCTTCATCAGAGCAGGATTTAAGACTTGTAGGAAAGTGTCCCAGGTTTTTAGCTTCATCCAATGCAAGTGAATGGACACCAATTTTTTAAAAAGGTTAAAAAGTCCAAAAAGCATATTTACCCAAGTGAAAATAAAATATACTACATTGCTATTAAAATACATTTATTGCATGATAAGTATACTAAAAATGCATTAACATGTCTATGTACTAATTGAAAATATCCTGTATTTGTACTAATTTAATTATTCAAATGCACTTTTACAAATTGAATTGTAAAGTAGTGTTGCTTTTCCCAAACGCACGCACACATACAATTATATCATGTTATCATTGTTCTGAAAACAATTCATTAATGAATTTAACAATTAATAGAGTTCTGTTTCAACATACTGTTTTCAGTAACAGAACAATATTTTTCTTTGTCTGTTTTGCCACCATCTTGATCCAACCAGCTGGCAGATGTTTTACCGACAACTTCAACATCTCTCTGAGCAGTGGCGTCGTTCCAACCTGCTTCAAGGCCAACACCATCGTCCCCATGCCAAAGAAGTCTTCAGAGTCCTGCCTCAACGACTACCGTCCCATCGCACTCACACCATCATCATGAAGTGCTTTGAGAGGCTTCTCGTGAGGCACATTAAGACCCAGCTGCCCCCCTCACTAGACCCACTGCAGTTTGTGTATCGTCCCAACCATTCAAAAGACGATGCTATCGCCACCACCCACTCAGTCCGGATCGGGAACAGCATCTCCACCACCACCACACTGAGCACTGGGGCCCCCCAGGGCTGCGTGTTTAGTCCACTGCTGTTCACTCTGCTGACTTACAACTGTGCAGCAATGCACAGTTCGAACCACATCATTACATTCGCAGATGACGCGACCTTGGTGGGTCTCATCAGCAAGAACGACAAGTCAGCATACCGAGAGGAGGTGCAGCGGCAAATGGACTGATGTAGAGCTAACAACTTGTCTCTGAATGTGGACAAAACAAAAGAGATGGTTGTTGACTTTAGGAGAGCACAGAGTGACCGCTCTCCGCTGAACATTGATGGCTCCTCTGTGGAGATTGTTCCTTATTCCTTGGTGTTCACCTGATCCCTCAACACAAGCTCTATTGCCAAGGAAGCCCATCAGAATCTCTACTTTCCTCGAAGCCACTACATTCTATAAAAGGACTATTGAGAGCATACTGAGCAGCTGCATCACTGCCTGGTTTGGGACTTGCACCGTTTCGGACCGCAAAGCCCTGCAGAGTATAGTGAGGACAGCTGAGAAGATCATCGGGGTCTCTCTTCCCTCCATCAAAGACATTTACAAAAAACACTGCATCTGGAAAGCAACCAGCATTGTGGATGACCCTACACACCCCTCACACAAACTATTCACCCTCCTGCCATCTGGCAAGAGGTACCGAAGCATTCGGGCCCTCACGGCCAGGCTGTGTAACAGCTTCTTCCCCCAAGCCATCAGACTCCTCAATACTCAGAGACTGGACTGACACACACACACGTGTCATGAGTAGCACTTTAATTATTGTCACTTTATACCTGGCTGCTACCTCAATAACTGCTATGTCCATGGAACACTATCTCATAGTATGTTATGTTTACATTTGGCATTTTTAGAAACTGTCATCTTTTTGCACTATTGTGTACTGGTTGGCGCTGCACTATCTCACACTGTGCATATTGTCCTGTTTATTTTTAGTAATTTATTGTACTGTCCCGTACTTTTTGCACACATTTGCATGTGCACTTTATATAGGTATGTTAATTAGTATATGTAGTCTCATGTGGTTCTTTGTTTGTCCTATGTTGTTTTATTTAGCATCATGGTCCTGATGGTCTCATTTCACTGTGCACATTACTAACTGTATATGGTTGAACGACAATAAAAACTACTTGACTTGACTTATCATATAGAACTCATTACAACAGAGGTTTCTAATGCACTACTAGAAGATTAATATAAAATAATCTTCTTTGAAACATAAATTTAACATTTTTAAATACACTATGCATATGTTTGCATTACACTGATACTAAGTTTACATGTGCAGTATATTCTTCATATAGGATCAATAAACTAGAGTAGAGAAACAAAAGGACTAAATCTTTTATTTTTGCATTTCTTAGCTTGACCAAGTATCACTCTCCTTTCATGCAATTTTCACATGGATATAGAAAATCAGGAAACCGATATTAGTAACATGTCATTGCAATTCATACAAAACAATAACAAGAAATGACAATTCAGTAGTACATATGCACTTGAATATCAGATGTCTAGAAATATTACTAATCCCTTTTAATATTTTTTGGCATTATAATAACATACATATTGTCTTTTGACCTGAGTAATGCCGAGTTTACACTACACGATTTTAAGCCCGATTTTCACTCGCCGACAGTTTTGTGGAGATCGCAGACAAAAGTCTGAAATTGTAGGCAAATCGGAGCTCGCTCCCATGAGCAAAAAATGCAGTGTATGAACTGTCAAAAAAAAGATTTTAGAGAAGCCCCGACACGTTAGCGAGATATCTAGAATGTTGAATATCTGGACCTGTCTGTGTCTTCCAAATCACGCAATGTGAAGTATGTTTTGACTGAATACAACTGCAACGTTGACCTACAGCCAATGAGAGAGAGCAAGAAACAGGCACGGGAAGTTTAGTGAGAGGAGTCCTGATGTACCTGCAATAGAAAATTAAGAAAGTCTCATTGGACCGAACAAATGGAGGAAACATTTGTGGAACATTGGCAGGATCACCAGTGCCAATTTGATGTTTCATCTGAACTGTACCACAACTGTGTGGAGAAAGAGAAGAGTTGGAGAGAAATTGCCAATTCTCTTGGACAGTCAGGTAAGCAAATTGGTAGTTCCCCTTCTGTCACTCACTCGACGTTGTGTCGGAACCCTCCGCCCCCACCCCCCCTCACCCCTCACGGCTAGACGATTGGTTCCTCGGGTCAGGGCGCCGCTCCTTTCTCGGTTCCTTTCTTCCTGGAGGTCCTCCGCTCTCACTACAATCAACGGCGGAGCAGCCCCTCAGGCCGTTTCTGCCCTGCATGCCATGGCCCTCCTGCAAATCCACCAGGCCAAGGCACTTAAAGATCTGCACTTGGGTAGTGCTGATCCTGATGTGGTCCAGGAATGACATCTGTGGCTGAACCAGGTTGAAATGCGGGACCCCGACAATGCCTGATTTCTCAACGCCCCCATCTTCCAGTTCGGCTTATTCAGCAACACCGTTGAAGACTTTGCCCAGCAGTCTTCGGTAGTGAGGAAGCAGACGGAGGCCATCTCCCACATCATGCCCCACCGCCGTTCCAGCGCGAGCCTTGCTCCATCTATTCGCCGAGGGTGTCAACCTGCGGCTTCTAAACAACAGGCAGCTCTGCTTCAACCTGGGCCCCAGTGTAGAGCTCCCCGCAGTAAGCTGACACCCCCATCTCACGAACCACTACCGGGACCCAGAAGGCTCCCAAGCATTCCTGAGATGATTAAACCAAGGAGCAAGATGGCCACTACGGAGTTGGTATCTGGACCACTCCATCCCCCGGTGGAGGGCTGGGAGGGAAATCTCTTGCTGCACGCCCCCGGGACGCAGTACCCAAATTGCCAGGAAAAAGAGAGCGGTTTTCGCACTCCTTCGGTCACCTAACCAGTGCCCCCACACGGCGTTCTCACAGTGGTCTGGCGCCAAGCACCTACAGTCACGGTCCCATGGACGCGGCCCTCTCGTCTCCACGCCTTCGACTGTAGACTCCTGGTGGGCCGGTTTTGATGAGTCTAGAGGACACCTCCATAGGACCTCCTCCTCAGTCACTTTCCCTCTCCTAGCCAGGTACGCAGAGCAAAGTAAGTGCTTTGAGTTTTTTCTCAGCACAACTGTTTCAGGATGCAACTTTGCTCCCCAACATAATATTACCTGTTCCCCCCGCTACGAAGCCCCACCAGTTATATCATACATGATCATCTCCTTAGTGCCCCCCGCTTGGAGCTTGGACGTGATGCTTACGCTTCCAACCCGTTGCGCTGGCTGGCCAGGACCATCCCACTGGGATGCGATAGAGCCGTCCTTCCAGCTGAGATGAAGCCAGGGTTCTACGGCCTTCACTTCATCATACCCAATATAGGCGGTGCGTGGCGGCCAATCTTGGACCTGCAAGTTCTGAACCGGGCCTCGCACAGACTCCCGTTCAAAGGCGCTCACGCGGAAACTTATTCTAACGTGTGTCTAGCATCTAGATTGGTTCGCAGCGATAGACCTGAAGGATGCATACGTTCACGTCTCACTTTTGCCTCGGCACAGACCCTTCCTACAGCTCGCATCCGACAGCCAGGTGTACCAGTACCAGGTCCTCCTCTTTGGCTTGTCCCTTTCCCCTCGTGTCTTCACGAAGGTCACAGAGGCCGCCCTTGCCCTGCTAAGGGAAGAGGGCATCCGCATACTCGATTTCCTCAACAACTGGCTGATTCTAGCTCACTATCGAGAGTCTCTGTGCAACCACAGGAACCAGGTGCTCAGGCACCTCAGCCATCTATGGCTTCAGGTAAACTGGGAAAAGAGCAAGCTCTCCCTGGTTCAGAGCATCTCTTTTCTCTGCATTCTCTGTCAGCGACACTTGCAGTCCGGCAGATGCTCACGTCATCCTAAAACCTCGACTGGGCTACATGCCTAAGGTTCCTACAACTCCCTCAGAGATAGTGAACCTGCAAGTGAAGCTGCCCCAGGAAGAGGCAGACCCAACCTTATCATTGCTGTGTCCAATGTGTGCTTTGCGTACATATAAGGACCACACACAGAGCTTTAGATGTTCTGAGCAGCTCTTTGTTTGCTGTGGCAGACAGCAAAAAGGGGCGCTGTTTTTTTAACAGAGGTTGCCCACTGGGTCGTCAACGCCATGGCTGGCCTAACAGACCCAGGCCGTGTCCACCCCCTTGCAGGTTCGAGCACACTCTACGAGCAGTTTGGCGTTCTTGTAGGCACTGGCCAACGGCACCTCCCTAGCAGACATCTGCAAAGCGCTGGGCTGAGCAACAACTAATACCATTACGAGATTCCACAATCTAAGCATTGAGTCGGTCTCATCCCGTATTTTGTCAGGTCCGAGCACGTAGAGCTCGGTAATGCTGAGTTCCGCTTGCACATAGCACCCTTTCCCTCCACTGAGGCGATCATGTGCACTCTTTCTCCCAGAGTCCACTAAACTTGCGCTCCGTGGATGTCTTTCCTCCCTAGCCCCTTGTCCGCGAATTCAGTGGAGGAATTCCCGACCAGACCCACTACGGGTACTAACTACTCTGTACTTGAATAGGTGCTCCACATGGTTTGGCCATCATGGATTAATCCCCCTGTATGTATTTTCCGCCATACGGTCCCCCCTCTTCTTGGACCCACGTCTCCCTTGGGCAGTCCCCTCTGTCCCCCGGTCGCTGTGTTTGTAGTAACTCCTCCCTCACTAGGTAGGATCTACCACCGCGCCACTTCCACATGTGGCCTGAAAACCCATATGACGTATTCGCCACATTTAACCTCCCCCCAGCTTGGGCAGGATGTGGTCTCCGTGGGGTCTTTTCTCCCTGAAAGAGTAGGAGTTGGAAAAGAACGCCTTCTCCGATGCGTGTTATAGCATTAAATGGCACCAGCTGCTTAAACTCTGTGCAAGAATCATAGAGAGAGAAAAGGCATGGCTGGCGCGGCCTGCTCCCATGCTTGGTATGTCGCTTGTTCCCCCCTTCGGGGATGCCGGGAACCCAAATAGTTTATGACGTTTTTATGGGGCGTTGGGAAAGGGTACATGCAGTCTGATGCAGCCTGCTGCTTTGGCACGTAACTGCCTGCCCGCACCTCCATTAGCAGTTCACTTACACGGTTCAGCGCATGGCGTGATTGAATAGGGACCCCAATTTTGCTTCAGTTGACACAACGTCGAGTGAGCGACAAAAGGGGGAATGTCTAGTTTACTATTGTAGCCCCTGTTCCCTGATGGAGGGTATGAGACGTTGTGTCCCCCTGGCCACGATGCTGTACCGAGCCACTGTAAAGGTTGAACCTCATTCTCGTCTCCTCAGTGCAAAACCTGAATGGACAGATGCACAATTCCTTCCTATTATACCCGTATGTCCAGGGGAGGGACATGCAAATTCTGTCTGTCAATTTCTCATTGGTCTTTTCTCAAGGTCAGATGTAACCAAGGCCTTCAAGAAAGACCCCTAGTGTTGCTTAAATTGACACAATGTCTCGTTCCCTCCATCAGGGAACGTGGGTGTAACGAGGAGCAAGGTCGTGAAGAAGGACACGGGACCAGGATACTCCTCTCAAAGGTATGCTTTTTATTGATACCAAGCCTCCATACAGAGCTTTGCAATTTTATATACACAGTTTACTAGTCAATATTTCAGCTCCTCGAGCTAGTTCTGCATCAGTCTTTCTCTCTCTCTCCACTGGAGGTACCGAGGCTCTCTTATGCCGCACTCCCCGTACTTACTGAAATTAGAGACAGGTGTTAGACATAATTTAGTGTTAGAGGTATCAGATTTAAAAAAGTGTTGTTTAAAAACAAGACTCATGACTTTACAGAGGGTCTCATCTTCCAACTGCACAACTGAGTTGTTTCTTTTTGTAAGTGAGCTGTTGTTGTAAGAATGGTAAACAACACTTTTAGAAATTAACAGTTTGTAAAATAAATTTGATTGAACTGTGACAGCAAGGAAACGTTCAATAGACATTCTTTGTAACACAGATGTTCTCTCTTTTACTTGGTAGCCAAAACCTCGTACATGTTTTTGAAACTCCTTAGACTTATTTGTAAGTCTACAGCTACTTTGTAATTTGTTAGAAAGTTTCCTCACACTCTCACTTGTGTTGGTCATTGCCGTCTCAACCTTTTTGGAGAGATCCCTCCATCTGAGAAATCCCACACTATCTGTGTGGGCACATGTGTAGAACCATTGAAAAACCTAAGCAGAGTTCCATTAAATGACTCAAATAGAAAAGCTGAGGTTGCTCACAATGGTCCCCAGTTGTGCACACTTGCTGTCAAGTGCATCAGTAAATGCACATTGAAAGAAGCATTAGCAGGTCCATATAAACGTTCAAAATTCAACACAAATTTACGAAGTGCCTGCTCTGCCATATCAAGATGGCAAACTTTTATAAAATCCTGAAGAAGAATGTGCATAGAAAAAACATTAAAAAAAATGCTTCCAGTACTTCCTCTTCAAAATTCCATTTAAAACATGTAATGCATAATAATGCATAAAAATTATCTCTATTCAGCAGCTTTCCAGAACGTCCGATCATTGATTGATCTCTGTGTCCTTGTGCTCTCTAATGGTGGTTCAGTAGCGAGAAACTCTTTATTTACAATACTGGTTTTTGAGCCTATGTACCAGTCTTTGTCATGGTGTTTACTATCTAGCCAGAGAGAGGCAAGTTGCTTTGTTGTGCCAAGTCAGATACTATGTTGGTACTCCGGAACAAATCCACTGATGATATTACATTTCTGAAGTTGCATCAGAAGTGATTTCACACCCATTACTTCATTCCCAACATGATGTATTCAAAATGTTCTCTCTCAGTTGTGGTTCTGGTGTCTCCCAGGTGTATGGGCCACCACCAGTATGTATACAAAAGTCACATCCATATTTTCCATTGAACTGTTTAGTAAAGTAGACTTTACTGGTGTGCACTTTGTTTTCAGTGTCCCTCCATTTAATTCCATTTTGTTTCAGGTCTTTGAGCTCTGATTTTGTTGGAGCCATCTCTCTAGGTCCTAAGTATCTTTCACACTTAATACAATAAAAGTGCGGGTCATAATGGCCAAATTTTCCATATGCTTGATCAAAAAGATATTTTGTTGTAGGTACAAAATCAAAGTCAGAATCATTTTTACCTTGTTTGATTGCTGCAATACCAACATAGTTGCTTCTATAATTTGTGTAGTGAAGAGCATTGTTGACTTTAATTTGAAGCCCTCTCATTAAACCCCTGTTCTGGTAAATTACATTACATTCTGTAATGTAAGCATGTTTAAAGTATTAGCATGTTGGTGCAGTTGGTTAAGACAGTATCTCTGTATGGAAGAGACCTGGGATTGAATCCAGACATTTGTAATTTATCCTATGTCCACAAAATAATTAAATCATTTGTATACTAGGGCATTTCTATCAAATGTAAAGCAGATGTTATATGCTGGTGTGTTGACTACACACCAGCACACCAGACATTTATTTCAATAGTACCTAAAATACAATAGAAGCACTGTAGAGAGCATCCTGACTGGCTGCATCACCGCCTGGTACAGCAATAGCACTGCCCACAACCGCAAAGACCTACAAAGGGTGGTGCGAACTGCCAGAAACATCATCGGAGGAGAGCTTCCCTCCCTCCAGGACATATATAACAGGCGGTGTGAAAAAAGCTCGGAGGATTATCAGAGATTTCAGTCACCTGAGTCATGGTCTGCTCTCACTGCTTCCATCAGGCAGGCGGTATCGCAGCATCAGGACCCGCACCAGCCGACTACATGACAGCTTCTTCCCCCAAGCAATAAGACTTTTGAACACATGATCTCTCACGATCAACAATCAGCACTGCACTTTATTAATCTTCATTCTGTCAAATATATTCTCCCCAATTCAATTAGTGTATATATATATTTTTATATACCCTTATCTAGTGTATGTGTATTCTACATTGTGTGTATTGTTTACTGTACATTGTATATCAGTACTATGTTGTGTAATTGTGTACATTTGATATGTAAATTGTTGTGTAATTATGTGTACATTTGTTATGTAAATTGTGTTGTGTAAATATGTTGTTTATTGTAATTGGTATATGTCTCGTCACTGTCATTACTGCAATGTTGCTCGGAACTGCACACAAGACTTTCACCTACTGTTGCACTCGTGTACACAGTAGTGTGACAATAAAGTGATTTGATTTTATTTGATTTGATATATGAAAGGCAACAGAGGTGTTTTTGTTACATTTATATTGACAAACTGTTTTTCTTAGCTATGAAGTTTAAAATAAACTTAAAATATTGATGTTGAATTTATGGGTACAATTTTCATTTAGATTCATGAACAGATTCATTCGGACTCGGCCTGTTATGGACTCTGTCTTGCGTCCGACTCGGCCCCTTTTGGACTTGGACGCAACTCAGACTCAATTGTTTAAAAACTTGGATTTGACTCGGACAAGGTGGACTCAAACCCAACGCTACAACAAAGGTCTGATCACCATTTACTTGCATTGTAAGGACCAACAGAGCAGAGATTTACATTTATGCATTTGGCAGACGCTTTTATGCAAAGCGACTTACAGTGCATTTATTACAGGGACAATCCCCCTGAAGCAACCTGGAGTTAAGTGCCTTGCTCAAGGACACAACAATGGTGGCTGTGGGGATTGAACCAGTGACCTTCTGATTACTTCTGATTATGTGCTTTAGCCCACTATGCCACCATTTGCATCTAAAAATTGTTGTTTGTGTTCTGCAGAAGAAAATAAATATACACTTCTGGGATGGCATGAGTAAATGATGAGAGAATTACAATTTTTGGGTGAACTAACACATTAATCTCAGCCACTGTCCTGTTAAGTGACACATTCACTCATTGATTTAAGTAATCCTCATGGCTGACTGTGAATAATAAATTACATCTGAAACTGAAAACTATTGATTTTAAATAATGTTGCATCCAAGCCGCTGGGTGTAAGTGAATGTCCAAGATGACACAAGAGCAAAAGTGACTGAGTGCACCTTTAATATAGCCTAGATAATCAGTTTCATCTGGTAAGAAAATAATACAAATAATAATAGTTCAATAATAATAATGGCATAATAATAATAATATCATAACAATAATAATATTTTATGATTAGGCATATTATATTTATAGAATAGTGTGGCAGCGGGGGTGTGGTCAAGCTTCCGTCCGGAGAGAGAGAAGTGGTAAGGTCGCTGCCACCTGAGCTAAATTATGTCTAACACCTGTCTCTAATTATAGTGAGCACAGGGAGAGCGGATAAAAAGAGCCACACCGCCAGCAGACCGGGAGTGAAAGCCTGGTTCTTAATGCTGAAAGAGCATTGTAAAGCTGAAAAAGCATTGTGAAGCTGAAAGAGCATTGTGAAGCTAAAGAGCATTGTGAAAAAATCTAAAAAGTATTTGTTAAGCTATTGTGAAAGTGTGAAGCTGACGTAATGTGGCGTCCCTATAAAAACACAAGTTACTCCATTAAAACTGGTTACCTGAGTTGAAGAAACCTGGTTCCCGTGTTCTCCCTTTACACTGGTGCCGAAACCCGGGAGCGCTGAAAGATGGAAGGAAGTCACCCCGTAGTCATCCCAGTTGGCAGACGTCCTCCAGTCCCTCGCTAGCCTGCATCAGACCCACCAACAAACCCTGCTTGGGCTCCTGCAATACCAAGATCTACGATTTTTTGAGATCCTACAGGCTCAAGCAGAGGACTGTAGTGCGATCCAGAGCCTGCTCAGCCAGGAGATTGCCCCAGCCACGACCCCGGACACCAGCACACCTTTGCCCCCATCTGTGTTAAAGAATGCTTTTAAAGAAGCCCAGCTCGCGCTCAACTACTGCCGGAAACAAGTCTCCAGGATTATGTCGACCTCAAGAGGGCCATCTTGCAACGGGTTGGTTGGAGTTCGGAAGAGAATTGTCAACTCTTCCGGAGCCTGAAGCTGGAGAAGTCCGACCGCACGTTTGCCTTCGCCGACCGTCTCCGGGACGCCTGCTGGAGATGGCTGCTGGTGGGGGACCACGACGTTGTGGAGGGAGGCGGCCCCTGTGACGTTGGATACGGTAGTTCCGGAGTGGGGGGAGCTCGGGCCTGAGGTGAATTTAAAACCTAATCAGTCCACCCTGGTCACTTGCGGAGACCACCTCTCACCGTATCAACTCGCAGAGGTTGCCAGGTTACAACAGGAGTTTATGGATGTGTTCTCCCCTCTACCGGGTCATACGAACACCACATTCAGCACCACATCGAGACTAAGCCGGGGGTCGTGGTATGAAGCTGCCCCTACCAATTACCTGAGCACAAAAAGAAAATAGTTCAGGAAAAATTGGATGCGATGCTTGATATGGGGGTAATAGATGAATCCCACAACGATTGGTCCAGCCCAGTTGTTCTAGTTCCTAAGAGTGACGGGTCTGTACGTTTCTGTGTGGATTATATAAAAGTCAATGCGGTGTCTAAATTTGATGCGTACCCAGTGCCTCGTGTTGATGAGTTACTCGATCGGTTGGGCACTGCTCAATTTTATTAGACATTGGATTTGACAAAGGGTTATTGGCAGATCCCCTTGACACCAATTTCCCTTGAGAAAAAAGCTTTCTCCACATCGTTTGGATTACACCAATTTGTGACACTTCCGTTCGGTTTGTTTGGGGCCCTGGCAACGTCACATGGACCGGATCCTCAGACCGCATTCTGTTTACGCCGCTGCCTATCTAGATGACATCATCATTTACAGCAATGATTGGCAGCGGCACATGCAGCATCTGAGGGTGGTACTGAGATCTCTGCGACGAGCGGGACTCACAGCAAACCCAAAGAAGTGCGCGACTGGGTGGGTGGAGGTACGGTATCTGGTTGCCACAGGCAGGTGCGTCCCCAAATTGATAAGACGATGGTGATTACAACCTGCCTGAGGCCCAAGACCAAAAAGGGGGTGTGACAGTTCCTGGGGCTGGCTGGCTATTATAGAAGATTCATACCCAATTATTCAGACGTCACCAGCCCGCTGACTGATTTCACTAAAAAGGGAGCTGGTCCAGTGGACAGAGCAGTGTCAGCAGGCGTTCATGCAAATTAAAGCCACACTTTGTTCACCTGATTTCTCTCTCCCTTTTGTTTTACAGACGGACGCTACTCTCATAGGTGGTGGAGGTGGAAGAGCGCCCGGTGCTGTACATTAGCCGCAAGCTCTCATTGAGGGAAACTAAGTACAGCACCGTAGAAAAAGAATGTCTTGCCAACAAGTGGGTGGTCCTCACTCTCCGATACTACCTGTTGGGGCGGGCCTTTACTCTCTGTTCGGAACACACCCCACTCCAATGGCTCCACCGCATGATAGACACCAACGCGGGAAATGTGGCAGTGGGGGCGTGGTCAAGTGTCTGTCCAGAGAGAGAGAAAGCGGTAAGGGTACTGCCACCTGAGCTAAATTATGTCTAACACCTGTCTCTAATTATAGTGAGCATGGGGTGAGCGGATAAAAAGAGCCACACTGCCAGCAGACTGGGAGTCTGGGTCTTAACGCTGAAAGAGCATTGTGAAGCTGAAAAAAGCATTGTGAAGCTGAAAGAGCATTGTGAAGCTAAAGAGCATTGTGAAGCTAAAAAGTATTGTGAAGCTATTGTGAAAGTGTGAACCGCCCCTTTAAAAACACAAGTTACTCCATTAAAACGGGTTGCCTGAGTTGAAGAAACCTGGTTCCCGTGTCCTCCCTTTACAAATAGATACTATAAATGTAATAGAGTTACATTTAAAATGGGTGTTTTATTTAGTTTTGACTCACTTCCGGTTTAAGCATCGCCCACATCCGGTTCTATCCTAATACTAATACAGATCATTTTGCTACGGCATCAGATACATATACAGCTAATGGCTTCAATTGAATTCAATTTTATTTGTACGATGTACAAATGTAACACACATCGTTTCAAAGCGGCTTTACAGAAGATCAGGCATTAACAGAAGATAAAACTGTAATGTCTATAATGTTGATGAATCGTCGTTGTGTAATTAGATTCTTAGGAGAAACCAGACTCACTGTGGGTGCCAGTTCCCCTCTGACTAACATCATGAATATAATGACAATATTACTTATGTATAGTTAAAGTCATGGTTTAAAATGTTTTTTGAAATACTTTATTTTCAGTTTTTCAGTTACAAAAACAAACACTTAAGAACAAATAGACTAAGAAAATAAAATAAAAATAAAAACAACCCCCCTCCCCCCTCCCCAAAAGGGTGCTCCAACATTTTACAGTAAATTTGTAATGTAACAATGTCTTTGAGGTCATTCACATTCTAATATCACATTCTCCACATGATCTAGATAAGGTTGCCAGATTTTAATAAAAGTGTCGTATCTCTTTCTAAGGCTATATGTTATTTTTTCTAATGGCACACATCTATTCATTTCTAAATACCACCTAGTTATAGATAGAGGGGAATCCGACTTCCATGAGACAGTAATACATTTTCTAGCCACTGCCAGAGCCATCTCTAGAAAATGTATTTGAAACCTGTTTAACATTTTATCAATTTTCATGAAGTTCCCCAGCAAACAAAACTCTGGGTCAACCGGTAATGAAATTTGTGTAATATTAGTCAAGGCACTACAGAAGTCAATCCAGAAATCTCGCACTTTTACACATGACCAAGTACAGTGTAGGAAGGTGCCCACTTCTATTGTACAGCGGAAGCATGCGTCAGATAGCTCAGGTTTGAACTTATGAATCTTCTCCGGAGTTAAATATAACTGATGGAGGAAATTATAGTGGATAAGTCGAAACCGTGCATTAATAGTGGCAGTTAAACTGTCTTTGCACAACTCTGACCAAAGTTGGTCTTCAATTGTGGTGTTTAAGTCTGATTCCCACTTCCCTTTGGACCTATACAAATCAGGTTTAGGACATTCTGATATCAGCACAGAGTATACTTTAGAAATAAGTTTACATTGTCCACTTTCTTGCATCAATTTCTCCATTTCGGTGAGCTTGGGCAGAGTCATGCTGGGGTTCAGAGTGCTCCTCAAAAAAGATCTCAATTGAAGGTAACAAAAAAAAAGTGTTGCTGGGCAGGTTATATTTCCTCCTTAGTTGTTCAAAGGACATGAAAAGTCCATCCTCATAACAATCCTCCAAAGTATGAATTCCACTGTGATGCCATGTCTCCAGGATCTTGTTATTTATAGTCATCGGGATAAGCTTGTTTTGTTTTAAAGGTGACTTTGGCGACAGTCTTATCTCCTTGCCGATGGTCTTATGTACATCATACCAAAGTTTAATAAGATGTAACAGAATTGGATTGTCAGTTTTCTTTGATAAAATTCGGCAGTTGTATTTGTACACAAATTCACTAAAGGAGTTATCTTTCAAGGAATGAAATGCAATATAAACCCAGGATGGAATTGTGTCTTTCTCAGACATAGACCAAATAAATTTAATTTGGGCAGCAAAATAATATTTTCTAAAGTTGGGTAATTGTAGTCCCCCTGACTGATAGTCCCACGTTAATTTCTCCAAAGATATCCTTGGTACCTTGTTGCTCCAAATGAACTGTCTTACATTTTTGTTAAGAGTTTTGAAAAAGTTTTGGGGTAATGGAATAGGCAATGATTGAAAAAGATACTGCAATCTTGGTAAAATGTTCTGGTTTAAAATGTTTAAACTAAGTAAGTGTTAAGGGTCAGTGTTTAAACAGATTTTGTATGAACTGTAAGATTAATGACTAATGTCTTTGAAGTCCATCATGGATTAACTGCAGAAGTTCACATAGATGCAGTTGTCCTTGTTAATTGGCTGATGAAGGGTTTTGTTGGCAATTAATTGATAGTCTATGTATTCCATTTCAAGAGTGTAGTCCATCAATAGACCGAGGTGATGCATGCAGAGATCAGTGAGGTGCATCGCAGTTCAACCTGGCCGGTAATTTCGGTGAGGTTCGGTGTGGTCCATCCTAAATCCAAGGTTCAGACAATGGCATATGAAGTTTCCCATGTTTTATGGTTGGAGTTGGCATCAGTTCATCCTCTGAAGTCCATCATAATAGACCAACACAAAGCAGGAATGGTGCTGGATCCAGCCGGTTCTGGTGACCTCAGGATAGGAGTCTTGAGGTTGAGACCGGGAAACAAATAAAATAAGATAAGCAGTATATTCACTGCACACTCCTGACTTTAAAGCTCCAAAAATCACATAAAGCCACATAAAAATAATCCATAAGACTCCAGTGGTTTAATCCATATCTTCAGAAGAGATTTGATAGATGTGGGTGAGAAACAGATCAATTAAGTCCTTTTTTACTATAAATCTCCACTTTAACATTTTGCATTTGCAATTAATATCATAGTCTAATGATGCCGAAAAGAGGACCTCTAGTTGATATATCAGTAACTGCATCTGTGTGAGTAAATCTGCAAATGCATTAGATTTCTGTCTCATGGCCCACAGGCTGTATGGAATCATCAGGTGGTCTGGTGAGTGATATGATAGGTGTGGGTGTGAAACAGAATTAAATTTCACTCTAAGATCTGACTTGTTTGGTCAGGTACTTACTTATGCATGAGAAGGTTTCTATTTCTTTTATGGTTTGTTAGGCAGTATAAGAACACAACGGTCTTCCCAGGTTCTGAGTCATAAAGTTACTGTAGCATACATGATTACAGTATCATAGGCATGAAATGTCCTGTTTGTGTGGAAGTCTGTCCTGGTTAATGACTAATGATGTATGTGACGCCGATGAGGTACACCGCTTGCAGTAATGTATAGTGATGGTTTGTGCACCTAACCGTGCAAAGCCTGCTGGACTGAGTATCAACCTCTTGATGTTTGCGTACCAAGAAGACAAATGGCAGGTATGTATGTGGAATGTAGGCTAATCTATTTCTATATCATTAACTGTCAAACATCCCATGTACAGTACTTGCCAGTTTATTATAAATCTAGTGTCTAATTCAACAGCCCTGCCATAAATGTTAAAATTATAACCTTGCTGATGTTAAGTTTTTTATGTAATCTGTTTTTGAGAGGTGTTTGTCCATCCCATTAATATGAATGAGGATAGACTAAATATTAGAAACACCTCTCAGTATAACCCATTGCATTTCAACAGCACCACAAACTACCGCTGACACAAAAAATAAATCAATACTCTCTAAAACATAAAATAAAGACTTATTATCCAATATTAAAGTGCATTAATTTAGTTTTTCCTCATTCATTCATTCATTCATTCAACAACATCCACAACAACAACAACCTTCCACAACCTTTTTACAACCTTCTCTACCAAGACGTCTTAGTGTGTTTAATTGTAATGTTTGAAATTCGGCTATGCAAAAAAAAACAATTTACATAGGTAGGCTATGCTGTTTGAGGTCACAGATAACAAGAGCGCTAAATGTATAATGAAAAAACAAAATTTGCTTCTTTTCTAATTTGTCGATTTTTTCTTGCAATGCCACAACAAACTACAGGGATGCAAACTCATGGGGGCGAAAAAGTTAAGACAATCACTGGTCCAAAAATATTTCTGGGGATATTTTTTTAAAAGAATAGCTAAAAGCACCAATTCCAGCAATTTTAGTGATTCAAGTTTATAATTTTGCAGGATTAAATGCAAAAATAAAGAGTATATTGGTGAGGCTTGCTTCTGTTTCACAAATGTGTTCAATTTTATTAACTGATTAGTTCAGCGACCCCTTCTGAGAATGTCACTAGGTGGCGACAAATGAGCATCTTATGTGCTATGAGTAAGACAGTGAATCTACTGACTTCAGTAGAAGAATTATAAACACAAAGCAGATCTACGGGATCATTTTCCTACAGTGGCCTATTTAAACCGTTGAGCATGACTTTTATCAGAAAAGACTACATTAATAGACAAATAATTATAATTTTGAGTTTCCATTAAAAAGTGTGTGGCGTGCACAATAAACATTGAAAACATATATTTGGAAGAGAGCGAAAACTTGCAGTTGCTTTGATAGCAGAAAGTAATAAAAGGACTCGTTTATGTTTAGGTCTAAAGTTTTCTTGGTGAATTTAAATTAGTTCAATAACTGGGGTCTCTGATATTCGTAAACGATAAGGTCATATTTAATCAAAAGAAATTATGAGACATTCAATGTTGCCTAGAACTCTCAAAGACATTATCGGTGAAGCAAAAATGTGTGTGTAAAAAACACTTTGGTGTAAAGTGACGTCACATCATAGACTTCAGTGTATTCTGCAGCGCTGATGTGAGTCATGTGACCCTTAACATGTATAAATATCAGTCAATTTGCACATTAATCATTGCTCTTCACTATCACAAAAGTGACCGAATATGGATGCAGATTTTTCCGAAAGGTGAGGAGGTTTTGGATCCCTGAAATTATTCATGCATTTATTTATTTTGTGGAATTTGATAATTTTCCACTAGTGTGCCGCGGCACAGTGGTTGGGAAACACTGGGCGACAGATATATAGGACATATTCATATTTGTTTTAATTAAAACGAAAAGAGGCAGAGTTGTGTTTTATAACATATTTCGTTTTATTGTAAATAATATACATTGCAATGAAGATGACCGGAGTAGGCATATATATATATATATATATATATATATATATATATATATATATATATATATATATATATATATATATATATATATAATTTTTTTTTTTTTATAATTTTTTTTTTTTTATTGATTACAAAATTATACATACAACCAAGGCAAATGTATTCATTCTACATTGCAGAAACAAAATAAAGGCTCAACACAATTTAAGCAAAAAATTACAAAGGAGAGAAAAAAAAAAAAAGATTTTATAAAAATAAATAAATAAAAATACATAAAGTTAAAATTAAAATTAAGGGGAGATATCACACCAAATTATGTGGAATCAAAAGATCAAGCAACTTCATCGCCCTCCCACCTCTCATTCCCTCAAGGGCTTTAGAAAAACATTTTAAATCACTTTTGAACACAAGTAGTGGGAGGGATTTGAAAAATCTACATTTGTGAATGAAATATTTTGCCATCATTACAATGTTATTAATCAAATAAAGCTGAGCACAGCAGTCTTTGGGAATTCCAAATAAAATTTGTCATAAAGTGAAAGCAAAACCATCAACAACCACCTCTTTTTCTATCAACCAGTTCTGAACAGATATCCAGAAGATTTTGGAAAAATTGCATGTAAAGAAGATATGGTCAGTGTCTTCAGAATGGCTATTACAGAAAGAACAGGGGACAATATCTATATAAAATTTTTGATTTAAAAGTTTGCTAGAAGGATAAATTTCATTTAATATTTTGAAGTGTGTTTCTTTTGCTTTAGGAGGAATTGGAAAACTTAAATGCTTTTCTAAGATATTTTACAGTATCCTTATTAAACATGTGATCTAACTTATTTCTTTTAATTTGACAGGGATAACATGTTATTAAGACGACCTGTCTTATATACTTGTTAGTACAATGAGCACTTTTAAAATTAATATCTCCAATGAATAAAGTGGGAAGAACTGGTGTAACCTTAGCATCTCATCAGCATTTTTATGCCAGAAGGTATTGCATTAATGACAGTGAAGAACTCTTTCGGGTGACAGGTAAATCCATGCTTCAGTGAAAAAGCATTATAGTCTAAAAGGTTCCCCTCTTCATCCATTAGATCCCTCACTGACCATATACTTCTGCTTAGCCAATTCTTAAAGCATAAAGATTTATTCCTGTGCAATATATATTTGTTGTTCCAAATAGAAACATTGTGAGGTGTAAAATTGTGTGTATGTGCCAATTTCCAAAATAACAGAACCTGTTGATGGAATGTTGATAGTTTCACCGGGAGTTTGGATAATTCAAAGTCACATTTGAGAAACAATTTAATTCCACCAAATTCTTGAAACAAAGCTGAAGGAACTGTAAACCAAAAACTATCTTCATTACATACAAACATTTTTAGCCATTTGAGTTTTAACAAAATATTCATGTTTTCAAATTCAATCACATTCAAACCACCTTGTTCGTAAGATTTAATGATGTCAGTTTTTTTAATATAATAAGCTTTGTGCCTCCAAATAAAATTCGGAGTAGGCACATATTGTAGGCGCCTGCTGAGATGGTGACGTCATCAAGAACGCTACTCTTTCAGTTGCAGAATGACCGTACAGCGTCCTCCCGTCCACGGAGGTTTGAGCTCCCGAATCGAAATGGGCAAGTCTGAACAACAAGTACGCAAGTCAAAACTTGGCGCACTTGGTATTGAGAAACACTCTTCGTATCCATCGGTGTGTTTAGAAACCAATCAGAAATTAAGAAGATCTACAAGTGGCCAATCAGAACAGCGTATCGAGCATGAACAGCTGTGAGCGTTCAATCATCGATGAGCGTCAAGCCGGTTCTCGGTCCTTGATGGAAGTAAGGCTGAAGTGAAAACAACTGTGGCTCAGGGTGGGACTCGGAAGGCCGACGCCTTCACATTCCTTAGACGATTTACCCATTTAATTACTATTATTATTTTAACTCGGCTACATGTTAATCTCAAAGTAATCAGTCGATAAGGGTGGATATTTGTGTAAATCTGGGTACAGTTTGTGAAGAAATCCGTGGGGAATCGAGTAACAAAGATCAGTCAGAGAAATGGACGAGAAGGTGTATACGAAGGAGCTTGACCAATGGATTGAACAGCTAAATGAGTGCAAACAGCTCTCAGAAAGCAAAGTCAAGACACTTTGTGAAAAGGTAAGCGTGCAAAATGCCGTAGAAACGTGGACATTTAGCCCATTAGCCGTGTTAGCGTAGTTACAAGATGGCGGCATTTTAAACGGACATAGCACTCCTAAAAACTCTGCGAATGCAATTAGCTGGGATGTAATACACATGTATAGTTATTTTGTGGTTTTACAAGTGTTGTATTAAGGTGAATGTTGAGTTTGTGCCGTTTTTGAGTCGTTAAACTGACGCTCATATACAAATAAAGGAACAAGACCCCGTAGTTTTTTATCCTTATATGAGTGTGTGGGGAAAATAACATGTTTTAGATTCTACACATACAGTTGTTTTCTTTAAATAGGTAAGCGTCTGAAGGAAGCTGCTTCATGAAACGCATAGTCTTAAAATGGCGCCGGTGTGTCAGGCCATCATCTGATCAAACTAGAATCGCTGCAGAATGTACTTAATTCTCATTCTACAACAGTGTCGCAACGACCCTGGGTCGCCACGACCCTGCACATTCTACTATTATAATCATAGCTGAATAAATGACACTAAACAGTAGCAGAGTTTAGTACACTCAATTACAAGGGAGTGTCTCTTTCAAATCATTGCACTTCACCCATTTCCACAGCAGAGTATGTAGGCCCGCTTAACTCTTTCCACTTTATTTGATATTCTTCTGCTGTCATATATTTTAAGAAAATCCACTTGTAAAATGTAATTTAAAAAAAATGGCCGGTAAGTACTTTGTCTAGTAAATATTTTCACCTTGGCTGGTGGGCTAAAATGTTATTTCCGGACCCTGTATAAAGGTATTTTACTCTCTTGTGATTCAGTCAATTTTAATAAGTATGTAATCGTATACATACAGTAATAATATAAATACACAATCATATTGATCATTTACAATCACTGACCACTTTTTTTTTTAGGTACTCCTGTACTAACTTATTCATGCGTTTGGTCTAATCAGCAAGTTGTGTGGCAGCAGTGCAATGCAAAACATCATGTACATATGGGACAGGAGCATCAGTTAAAGTTTACATCAACCATCAGAATGGGGGAAAAATGTGATCTCAGAAGGGATGGTTTGAGTATCTCTTTAACTGTTGATCTCCTTGGATGTTCGCACGCAACAATCTCTAGAATTTACTCAGAATGGTGCCAAAAACAAAAACATCCAGTGAGCGGCAGTTCTGTGGACAGAAATGTCTTGTTGATGAGAGCGGTCAACAGAGAATGGTTTGACTGGTTCGAGCTGACAGAAAGGCTATGGTAATTCAGATAACCCTTCTGTACAATTGTAGTGCAGAATATCAGAATTCACAACACGTTAAACCTTGGAAACAGATTTATGGAATCCAGTCATAAAAACTGAATTAACTATAAAATGCAGAATGTCACAGAATTTGAGATAATTGGAATAAATTGTATTATGTATAAATGTATTATGCGCTAAGTAAAATCATGATATGCCCCAGTATGATTATTAAGCCATCAATTTAATATAGATATAAATTATGCATGTGCTGCATGTTCCAAAGTGAATGTGTGAAGCCATCCACTCATACACTGATAACACCATCATGCGTGTTTGCAGATGACAAAGATCGTAGCACTTATTTACTGCGAAGAGGGCATCAAATGCAGATTATATATTTATAGAATTAAATCGCTGCCTTTTGTGGTTTAATAAGGACATTAAACCATATAGCGAACTGCTTATCCAGAAGCAAGAAGCTGTTGTCAAAAACGTACAAACTAAAAGTGCTTAATTATGTTTTCCACCAAAATAAAAGCATTAAAAAAACTAATACTACATGTAGTAATTGACTGTAAAGCCTTAAATTAAAGCCATCGCAGGAATTAATTTTTATTTTCCCGACCCTTATTATTAGGCATGCAAAACACTTTAAACACTTTAACCCTTGGGGCAGATGGGCTACAACAGCAGAAGACCATCTTAGGTTCCACTTCTGTCAGAAAAGAACAGAAAGCTGAGGCTTCAGAGGGCACGGCACAGGCTCAACAAAACTGGACAGTTAAAGGAATAGTTTACACAATCTATTTTGTTCCAACAAAATAGTACAGATCAGATTTCAGGTTTGTCATTTTAACATTGCTGTTTTTTTTAACTACAAAAAGACTTATGTTGTAAATCTTAGACAATGGTTCATTGTCAGACTGCTGATTTTAAAGAGTTCACAACCCGAGGTGGTAGCGTGGTGATGCGGCATTTACACCTCAGGATGTAAATTAATTTTCAATAAAAAATTAACGATCCGAGTCCGCTTAACACAGGTCACGGTTACCACATGTAGGGCCCTTTGATTTCCATGATGTGAAAAAAGGGACAGAATCTCTGAATCCAGTCATAAAAATTGCATTAGCTATCAAGCTTGAAATGTCTTGGAATTTGACATTTGGGATGGAAATAGAATGTTTAAATTAGGGATGTGCCAGGGTGATCGACTAATAGTCCAAAATAGGTCTAGTCAATTAGTAGGTTTGACTACTAACATTTGTAGTTTTAGTGGTGATTGTTTTAATGGCTGATGCAATTCTCAAATTAATTGAGACGGCACTTCTTGAAGAGCGCTTTGCGTGATGATAGCTTGTACTGAACAGTGAGGCTAACGGAGCCTAATTCTACTTTTATTGGTTCTTTAGGACACACTAGTCAACTAGTGGTTCAGACAACCCATAAAATGAATGGGAACCCTCTTTTTGACTCCCCAAGCAAGTGTGGTGAATCCAAGGAGTTTTATGGAGAAAGTTGTATTTTTAAACTGTGGGAGTTTATAAGGAAATGACTGTCTGGTCAGAAATGTAAAAAAAAAAGTGCATACATGCATGCGAAAGTTCACAGAGCTTTTTCAGTGTGCTTGATATCAAAATAAAGTGACGCAGATGAGCACACGTCTCTGCAGCTCAGTTACAGGTATTCCATTAAAATAACTGGGAATTCTGCTTTTAATGTAATGTGCACACTTTGATTAAATGCAAGTATTATTGGAAGGAACAATATATATAATAAAGGAGTTTATTCATGCGTAAACAATCATGCAGTAACACACTGACATATTGATTGATGTATGCAGTCATTAAATCAGAGTCCCTCTCCTTCATAAACCCAAATGCAGTTGGTCAAAAGAGACTCCATATTACCACATTCAGTATGGTGATTGTGCTTGTCCACTTGTGATCGGATCGCCTGAAATGCATCTTAAATACTAGCCAATAAACAGGGCTCACACACACAACGTTAGACGGAGTGTGAATTCAAAACGGATGCAATACTTTTTCCTGTTTCTTTTTATCTGTCAAAAGGACAGACAGCCTTTTTAATTATCCGTCAATGTTTTTGAAAAAAAAAATATGGGTAAACGACGGTAAAAGGTCCGATATATTTATTTTTTTTATTTGTATTTTTGCAACTAAATTCTGAAATGTACTTTTTTACTAATTTTTATGCTGACAAAATAATTTGTAATGGAAAATGTTTATTTTAAATTCTAAAAGTCCAAAAGAAAATAATTTTCACCAGTGGAATCGGACGTTTGCTCCTCACTGTGTATGTATGATCATGTAGTCATGTTATTTAGTGGGTATATAGGTCAGTGCAGAGCTCTAGTGTTTGTGTTAATTCTACTGGTCTCTCATGCTCCATCTGTCTCTGCTGCTGGAATGGAGTTCAAACCTTTTGTGTTCTCACTGACCCACAAGCAGGATTTTCCCCACAACCTGCCTCTTAACACATGATTTTTGCTTGTAAAGCATCTTGTGACTCCTAAACTAATTCAGAGCACTTCATGAAAAACAGCATTAATTTTTCAGGCAAACTCCTGCAATGAGCGCGCACATGTTTTTCATATGATTTTATGAAAAACGGGGTCGTATTACATCAAAAAAGAAATCATGAAATCATTTTGTTTAACAAAATTTAATCTAAATTTGACTCCAAGTAGCCACCTTTTGCAGATATGACAGCCGAACACACTTGTGGCATTCTTTCTACAAAGGAAATAAAATATTGTTTGGAAAGTTCTTCCCAACACTGTTGCAGAACTTCCCACAAATGTTGCTTTGCTTTCACCCTTCTGTCCAGTTCATCCCAAACCAGCTCGATGGGGTTTAAGTCTGGAGACTGTGCTGGCCATTCCATGATTTGAAGCCTACCATTTTGTTCTTTTCTTCTAAGGTAGTTCTGACATAGCCTGGGGGTATGTTTTGAGTCATTATCTTGCTGTAGGATGAAACCCTGACCAACTAGGCGTATACCAGAAGGTATTGCGTGGCGCTGTAAAAAGCTTTGGTAGTAGTTTTGGTTCAGGGTGCCACTCACTCTGCAAGTCACCGACTTTGGATACAGCAAAAGAGCCCCAGACCATCACGCTTTCTCCATGTTTGATAGTTGGTGTCTCACACCGAGGAACCATTCTTTCGCCTACTTGACGGTGTACAAAAACCCTGCGTGATGAATGGAAGATTTCAATTTTGATTCATCGGTCCATAAGACCTTCCAGTCTTCAGTAGTCCACTGGCGGTGCTTCATGGCCCAGGCAAGCCTCATTTTCTTATTTTACCATCTTAGCAATGGCTTTCTTACTGCCACTCGATCTGTCAAACCTGCAGCTGTTCACAGTTGAAACTATGACTTGCTTACTTCGACCAGTGTTAAGCTGTGCTTGAAGCTGTTGTCCTGTGAGCTGCCTATCACGCAAGCTGTTGACTCTCAGAAACTTGTCTTCTGATGCTGTTGTGGCTTTGGGTCTGCCAGACCTCTTCCTGTCAGAGTTTCCTCCAGTTTCCAAGTGCCTTTTGATGGTGTAGGAAACTACTCGCTGACACCTTGACCTTTTTTGCAATTTCTCCAAAGGAAAGACCTACACTTTTAAGGGTTATAGTGGTCTGTCTGTCTTCCTTTGTTAATTGCCTTTATCTCACAATTATGAGCACAATATACTACCTGCAGTACAATACTGTCCATATAATGCTTAAGAGAGTGTAGAAAAACAGTCTGTTTGAACACCGCTTTATACAATAAAAGGGTTTTGTAAGTAATCAACAAAAGTTGGGATACACCTGTAGATATTGTTGGCATCAACTTTCAAGGAATAATTGACTTCCATTGCTGCAAAACAGCTGTAAGTTGTTAACCTGTAACTTCCCTGTAAAAGGCCCTTTTGCATAACTGAAATGTACATCATTTTTAAATTTTGGTAACCTAAACCTTTTTCTTTTTTTTTACCCAAGTCAGTTTACTGCTTACCTTTTTGTACCATTTCAGGTTATTCACTGGACTTGAACTGCTTAAATTAAAAAAAAGAAAATATATTTATATAGAAATTTGGTGTGTGTGTGTGTGTGTGATCAGCCACAACATTGTGCTTACATCATCCCTCTCATGAGCGCGTATCACAGAGATGTATGGAAGCGAACATTTGTAGCTATAAAGTATATAAGTATTGTTTTGTTTCTAAAAATAATCAATCGTTTGGGTTCAGAAGAACTTTATTTGTCGACTGGAGTAGTGTGGATTATTTTGATTCACCCTAAATATGCATTTAGTACAAGTGAGTATATTCACTTGCATTGTTTAACGGAGGAGGCCTGAAATGAAATCCTAAAAATCTTAAATTCTGTTTTTGATGAAGAAAGAAACTCATCTTGGATAGCCTGAGGGTGAGTAAATTATCAGCACATTTTCATTTTTGTGTGAACTATTTCTTTAAGATTGTGCTACAGTAGCTCTTCTGTGGGATCAGACCAGACAGGCTAGCCCATGTGCATCAGTGAGCGCTCAAGACTGTCTCCAGTTCACCAGTTGTCCTTCCTTGGACCACTTTTGGTAGGTACTAACCACTGCATACTGGGAACACCCCACAAGTCCTGCTGTTTTGGAGATGCCCTGACTCATTTGTCTAGCCATCACAATTTGGCCCTTGTCAGAGTCGCTCAGATCATTACGCTTGCCCATTTTTCCTGCTTCCAACAAATTCAATTCAAGAACTGACTGTTCACTTGCTGCCTAATATATTCCACTCCTTGACAGGTGCCATTGTTATGAGAATACATTTTATTCACTTCACGTCTGTGTCTGTCATAAAAATGGGGATTGCTTTGCAGCCCCTGACCTTTCAGAAGATGAGTAGCCCTGACATAAAGCCTTACCAGTTTGGTTTCCACACAGCACTGAGATGGCTCTTCTCCAAGTGGTTAATGACATCCTCCTGTCTGTGGATTCTGGGTCTACAAATATTTTAATTCTTCTTGATCTTTGCACAGCATTTGACACTGTTTGTCATGTTATCCTTATCTCTCGTCTCTGTGAAATTGGCATCACTGGTTCAGCTCTCACTTTGCTTACTGCTTACCTCACTGATAGAAAATTGTTCATTATTATACAGAAGTAAAAATGTACTACTGCTCCTCAGTAAAAATCCATTAAAATGCCCAATGGACAAATTGGTGCTCAAGAAATTATTTACCATGTTTCGTTGAACTTTCATAGACGGTGTGCTAGGACATCATCCCGCTGTTAGTGGAGAAACCACTCGGGACACCATGGCACTTACAGTCAGTGAGTTGTCAATGCTGACTTATGTTGTTTACATTTTGATATAAACTCCATATTCTAGATTGCACAATTCCTCAGTTTGAGCTCCCCCCATTATTTGTGAAATGGGCAGGGTTTTTGGGCAACGCTGCAGAGTTATTGGCCCAATGCGGATAGATTTTGGTCTTGCAGCTTGAGATCGGAGGCTTTTGGCACCGGCTGGCAAGTTGACAGCGCTGGCTTGCACTGGCCCCATAGTGGAAAAGCGGCTAATGTCTCAATAAGGATGTATCTGATTTTTATTTTTACTTGCACTGCCAACATATTCTCTGACCCTACAGCAAAAAATACATATTATTATTATTATTATTATTATTATTATTATTATTTTGGTTTATTTGTTCTTACCCTTCCTTGGAAGAGTTTTCAGGCGCACATTTGGCCTCATCATTGTGGTCTTGTGATCATAAAGATTGCACACTTTTCGTCCTGCTGTATACTCTTACAACAACAGACAGAATTGTCTGCATTATTGTTTGGGTATATGTATATAACTACCACCTGTTGGAACAAGGATGTGCATAAATTCCATATTTTTAAATTAATTTTGTTTTCCTAACAGGCTAAAGAAATCCTTACCAAGGAGTCCAATGTACAGGAGGTGAGATGTCCGGTCACTGTGTGTGGAGATGTGCACGGCCAGTTTCATGACCTCATGGAGCTCTTCAGAATCGGAGGGAAGTCACCAGACACAAACTACCTTTTCATGGGAGATTATGTGGACCGAGGCTATTATTCTGTGGAAACAGTCTCACTGCTTGTCGCTCTCAAGGTAAACATTTCCATTAGTAGTTACTAGTTGCTTGATAGGGCTGTGCAAAGCTACATGTTTTTTTCATTGCGCATAATAACGGGACCATTTCAGGAGGTTATTTGAAGTCTGCAAGTAATTGTCTTTAAACTTTGTGCTTTAAATGGCATAAACATGGATGCAAATTCTCAGAGAGAGTTTACCAGGTTGATTATATATTCTAATTCTAGGTAAGGTACCGTGAACGCATTACAATTCTCAGAGGGAACCATGAAAGTAGACAGATCACACAAGTGTACGGCTTTTATGACGAGTGCCTACGGAAATATGGCAATGCAAATGTTTGGAAATACTTCACAGACCTCTTTGATTACCTTCCCCTAACTGCATTGGTAGATGGACAGGTAGGTCAATTTTCATGTTCTGCCAATTTAAACTGTTTAACAGATTAACATGTAGGCTGTATCTTTGATGAACTAACTTTGCTTTGCAGATATTCTGTCTTCATGGAGGATTGTCACCATCCATAGACACTCTTGATCACATCCGAGCACTGGATCGTTTACAGGAAGTTCCTCATGAGGTACTGAACAGTTCATACCATAATACCATTTCTTATTCAAGTGGCTGTTGTGGCTATTCAACCGCACACTAGCAGTAGATGTGACCAAAATGCACTTATGCATAAATTCTAATTAAAGCTCAAATGCTGATGGTTAATTCTGTCTTTGATTTTCCTCAGGGACCCATGTGTGATTTGTTGTGGTCAGACCCAGATGACCGTGGAGGTTGGGGTATTTCTCCTAGAGGTGCAGGCTACACCTTTGGGCAGGACATATCCGAGACGTTTAATCATGCAAATGGCCTTACCCTGGTCTCTAGAGCTCACCAGTTAGTGATGGAGGTGAGTTCACTGAAGTTCTGTTTTATTTCGGTAACAGATCTGTATGGTGCCATCAAACAAAAAGCATGAGACCCCGTATAATGCAGGGTTCACACAGATCCTAAAGAAGTCTTAAATTTAGGAGCAGAAAGACAGGAATTGTGATCTCAAACTTGAATACAATTTAATTAAATAATGCATTCACTGCATCTTTCAGATTGAAAATGTGGCGCTGTATTTTCTCCAAGCACGTGAGGGCTTGTGAGTGTTTCCAGCTGTTGCTGAGCAGTTCACAGTCATTATCACAGCCATATCGAACATTTTTGACAAACGATCACTAATGATCATCTGTTGAGTGTTGATGAAATATGACAATGTTCACTTTTAATTGTTTATTTTGTTATATGTTGTAGATTATTGTAGGAGTGAACATTCTATTTCCCTTATCTGTTTTAATGCGCTGCTAGAAGCATTGAAGAGCAAGCATTTCAAAATAAGTCCCAGTGTATTTCAGAATTTAAAGTTAAAGGCCGAAACATACTTCATGCAAGTACACAAACGTGAGCGCTTGGCCAAAGGATGGTTAACGTGTGGTCCCGTTGTACATGCATTACGTGTGTGCTTGCGTTGCTCTGGCAGTTACAAACCTCAGACCACAAGGGGGCAATAGATTTTTTTTTTGTTTTTTTTAGGCGTGGCCACGAAACAAGTTGTGGTAGATGAGTCGGTAATTGACAAGTTTGTTTGAATGGACTAGGGACAAAAAAGTTGTATATATTTGACAAGATTAAACTCAACTTGTTGTTTGAGTCCGCCATGACAGTTGTTGATTGAAAGATAACCCACTCTAGCACCCCCAGTGGCAACACAGAGAATGCAGCACATACTTGTGTTTGGTTATGAATTGAGCACTGAAACATTTTACAACGCGTCGACATGTGAAATTGAGTGCACCGATCGACTTTTTAATGTTTATATAATTTATTTTATTATGAAAATATTTTTGCATTGAAGAAAGGTAGATTTTGTTTGTATAAGCAGCCAATAATAGTTCTTGGAAAGAAAATCAGAATCGGCAAAAATCGGTATTGGCAGGTCACAACTTGCAAAACAATCGGAATTGGCCAAAAAAGTTGCAATCGGTGCATCTCTAAAATTGAGCTTTCAAAGCAAGGTGTGTCTGTGTTCATATACTTGGGTAGAGTATGTTTGGGCCTTTAAAGTTCTGTGCTGTTTTTTATTTATGTATTTATTTTCATTTTCTTCCCCTGGTTAAAACTGCATCTGAAATTTAATTAAATTTGGTCTCTTATAATCTCTGTCTGTCCAACCCCATCACAGGAAGTAAAGTCTAAGAATATTTAATGTAGGCTACTGTAAAGTGGTTAATGGGCAAGGAGGAGGCAAGAACCACATTGGCAAAATAAATAATAGTTTAATAACCAAAAACACACAAACATAAACACACAGAGCAGCTGCATGTAATTCTCTCTCTCTATCAAACCGTCGTCACCGGCTGCCTTTATCCCTTGTGCGCCCCCATCAGGCTGATTGGGGTCTGGGTGTGCGTTGTTCCAGCCTGGCCCCGCCCTCCTCCGCTCTACAGCCTTACCAATTTTAAAAAGTATTGCCAGATGAAAGCAAAATCCAATATTGGTCGACCTCTAATTTGTATTTATATAATGGTGATAAGTAATGTTAAGACCATGTTGAATGTGTGCCCCTCCCTGTTTAAGTAAGAGTCTTTTAATACACAATTTATTTTGAGATTGTTTGTTTTGGTATGGGGATACAGTATTAATTTGATTAGTTCAGGTCTTGAAAAGGGCCTTAAATTAGTGCAGCAACCCTGAGGGTGAAGTAAATAGGACAGAAATATATTAATTGATCAAGAAGAATCTTATCCTGAAAATATTAAGTCAGTCAGAATTATATTATAATAAAAAACTTGAGTGGGTTCCACAGTAATAATTTAGTTCTATGCAATATTCATATGGTTTCCGAACAATTAGTGAAGTAGTTTTTGCAAATCTTGTTCATTCACAGAAAAATGTTTTAGTAAAAATATATGACGGTTCATGTGTTTTTTTTTTTTTATTGTTTTTTTTAAGCTTCTATATATGATTGTTTGTTAAATATAATAAGTATAAATGTGCAAATCTAAAATGATTACATTTTACTCTCCCTTGTGTTAATTTAGTGAAAAACTGTTGGAAACATACCTTCATCATTTTTAAATCGATTTTAATTTAATACCTTTTGAAATATTAATTCTACATGGCTACAGTGACTTTTTAGATGGTGATGGTTCTTCTGATTTAAAAAAACAAAAAAAAAACATGCTATTTCAGAGCAAAAACATAATTATCAGGTTATATAACATCAATTTGCTGAAAAATATCTAGATAATATTTCACAGGAATGAATGGAAGTGCTTTATGAAATAAGCTTCACATTTCAGTATTTAAACCCTCCAAAAATTGGCCACATTCACTTTCATTTTCAAGTGTCTTGCTGAAACCCAGATTTTTGCTTTTTTTTTTTTTTTTAATGAAAAGGAGGAACGAGTTGAAATTGACTTGTGGTTATCAATATTATGCCACAAATGCTCTTGATTGAGCTTAAAGGAATAGTTCACCAAATTTTTTTTAGAGTTTCTACACCAAAACATAATTTAAGATTTAATTTCAGGCCTCCTCCTTTAAACAATGCAAGTGAATGTAGTCCATTTTTTTATATTTAGGAATCCACAGTACAGTCGACAAAAGTTCTTCTGAACCCAAACGATTGATTATTTTTAGAAACAAAACAATACTTTTGTATACTTTTAACTACAAATGTTCGCTTCCATACATCTCTGTGACGCACGCTCATGAGAGGGATGACATAAGCTCGTTGGTAAGGTCACACGTCATGTGGAGGCAGGAAGCACATCATTGTTTACAAGAGAAACTTCCACAGACCAAGTGCCGTTCACAAACCAAAACAATATAAAATAAAAATAATTTCCAAATAATAAAACAAATTACAGCAGTAAATAACCAACCATCCTTTATTTTAGAGCAATGCCATTGCGTTATCTACTTGTGCTTTTTCTTTAGCAGAAATATATAGGCTATATAACTGTCAGGAAATCAAGCCACACAAGTTGTAGTTAGTGAATCCATGTGCGAGAATGTTTACTGAGATTCAGAGTTTACACAGTGAGACAGTGAAGTGGCGTGAAGGTGAGTTATTTATGCAGGCAGTGATGTGTGAGTGAATTGAGTACAGTTGCAGTGATTTAGAAATCGGGTGATGAGGATCGGAGCGCTGAGGGAGGCATGACAATGACAAAGTTTTCACACATATCTGAGTTCACTGGAAAAACAGCACAGGCACAGCTGATGAATTCAGATACAGACCCTTTGTTTCTTTTGGTGGTCTGAAATCCTCAGGATTAAAATGTTCACTGCACACAAGTATTTGTGAGAATATAGGGATGTACTGATATCCAGGCTCAGCACGATAAGCCAGAGCTTCAATCACTCATGATCATGTATAGGCAATCAATAAAAAGTTTATATTTTTCCCTGCATGCATTTTCTTTGGGGTTTCCAAGTGAACATTTGTATTTAAAAGTACATAAGTATTGTTTTGTTTCTAAAAATAATCAATCGTTTGGGTTCAGAAGAACTTTATTTGTCAACTGGAGTTGTGGATTATTTTGATGCACCCTAAATATGCATTTTGGACCGTCAAAAAAAAGTTTCGCTCTTTGTTCCAAGGAGTTTAGCACATGACCTCATGCATGACAATAAGAAGGATAGTCCTTTTGGACCTTTCTTTTACAGCTCACTTGTACCCTTAGATCATGGTCCTGGTCATAGGACAGTGTTGCCGAGATACAGCCTGACTGTTTTACGTCAACATCTTTAACTTTGCCCAAGTTTAACTTTTCAACATTGCCGAAAATCTAAATTCTTTAAGGGATCATCTGCGCGGCTTTGTCTGAAGATCATCTTGGCAGTTTTTGTTTTTAATTATTGATTTTTATTTTTGTGTAAATCGGACGAAGTTCCATAAATCTGAAACAAATCAATTGGAATCATTTTTAATCGAGAGTTTGTGAATCTGAATTGAATCTGAAAATCTGTATCAATACCCAGCCCTAGCCAGAAGACTTTAATTTGTCACAGCCATAAACATAATTTGCTACTTGGTTTTGGTTGGTGGTATTAGGGGATTGACTTTCTCCTTCAGGAGAGCATTTGATTGGACAAAAATGTGTAAAAAGCCCTGATGAAAAGATGAGTCATCAGTATTTCTGGTCCATCTTCATGGAAAAGACTGTAAACTTTGTATGTCTACTTGAATTCTACCATGAATTCTGTCAACTTTAAAGAATACACTAATGTGTTAATGGCCTCAAGACTAACAGACATGGTCTAAAAGCCACTAAACTCCAATTTTGTTTCCATTAGGTCTTTAAAGATCAGGAAAATAAGTTTTTGTTTGAAACTATCTTTACATTTGTCCTGTAGGGATACAACTGGTGCCATGATCGAAATGTGGTAACGATTTTCAGTGCGCCAAACTACTGTTACCGCTGTGGTAACCAGGCAGCTATCATGGAGCTTGATGACACCCTGAAGTACTCCTTGTAAGTTCATTTAAAAAGCTTATTCATTTATTTTGGATGGAATGTAAGCATTTAAAGAACGTTTAGGGTGACTGATCTGGTGTTTGTGTGATTTCAGCCTTCAGTTTGATCCAGCCCCTCGCAGAGGAGAGCCGCACGTCACCCGCCGAACCCCTGACTACTTCTTGTGAATCTTTCAACTCTGCACATTATTGCCATGATATAATAATCTTCAGTCAGTTTAAACTAAGATGAGAGGAATGAGCAACTGTATAAAAAAGATGGTTTATTCAAATTAAAGTGAAAACTGATCCATTGAAAAAATGTCTGTGGACCAAAAGGTGTGTGCCATATATCCAAAACTGATGTAGAACACCACGACCATAAGAAATCAGGCGTAAATCCTCACTTCTCTGTCAGCACTCGCTTCTTTCCTCCAGACTGTGAAATGCAGTGAACGGGATGATAAACCGTTCTGAACCAAACAAATGGCAACAAAAATATGGTTGGCAGACAAAAATGACATGCCATCGTAGGAATGCTGGCATAACAACTTATGATGGTTCAATGTCTTTATAAAGGGTACCAGTTAAAAAAATAAAGATGGATGTTGCTCCTTTATTTTGTGTGCTACAGCGTTTTATTATACCTTTTACTTTGACAAATTTTATGAACACAATAAGATCTACCAAATTTTTGCCATTTCAGGGCCTGTTGGTGCTCAATTTCTGCTCAAAACTACAAATACATTGGAGGCCATAAGTTTGGAATAATGTAGAGCTTTTGCTGTTTTGGAAGGAAGTTGGTACTTTAATTCAGCAAAGTGGCATTCAACTGATCACAAAGTATCAAAGAATTTTACCCGCTCAACACCAGTTTCATGTACAACAGTAAAGAGAAGACTCGTGCAGGCCTTATGGGAAGAATTGCAAAGAAAAAGACACTTGATACAGAAAAATAAAATGTAAGAGAAAAATGGAAAAGTAAGACCGACATTGGACAACAGATAATTGGAAAAGAGTGTTATGGACCTTAACCCCATCGAGCTTTTGTGGGTTCAGTTAGACTGTAAGGTGTGTGAGAAGTGCCCGACAAGACAGCCGCATCTATGTCAAGAGCTACAGGAAGTGTGGGGAGAAATGTCACCTGAGTGTCTGACAAATTGACAGTTAGAATGTCAAGGATCTGTCAAGCTGTCATTGCTGCACATGGAGATTTTTTGATGAGAAATATTTTAAGAAGTTCTGAACATTTTTTAATTTGTAATAGTAATTTTTCATGTTATTAATGTCCTGACTCAACAATGTGATCAGTTAAATGCCTCTTTGGTGAATAAAAGTACCAATTTCTTTCCATAAGAGCAAAATCTGTACATTATTCCAAACTTTTTGCTGCCAGTGTATGTAGAAAAAATTGTGTAAGCACAGATTTCATTTAGTTTTTTGTCACAGTAGTAGACTGTTGGTTCAGTTTTTTTGTTTGTATTTCTTTTTTTAATAAATTGTCATGGAAAATATCAGGGAATTTTAAAATTGTGATTTACAGGCCTGGAAAACTCATGAACAAAGTCTTTAAAAAGCAAATATATAGTTATTTATTTTTCCTATTTATGCTCGACAATAAAATAAAGTTCTAGCTAATTGCTTAAATGATTTCAAAAAATTCTTATCCAATAATCGCTAACAATTTATGTCATAGAAATTACAGATATTTCTGCAATTGTGACCCAAGTTTAATACATATTATTGAATAGAAACGTATAACATATATGTTTAAAGTATTTATGCTGCCTGGTGTATTGGATTTAATATCTAAATAAACATGTTACAGGAGAGTAGAACCTCTTATTAGGGAGCTATTGATACTCAAAAGAAGGATAAATGATTATGAAACATTAGAAATCCTTGTTTAAATATTTTTGCTGTGATCTCCAAGATCCTGTTTCCACCTAGTATTAAGATTTGTTTGGGGTAATCCCGATCACATGTGATCAGCCCTAAATACAGGTCTAAACGGGATCTAAAACGTTTATGATCGGATCATAAAAAAAAACACATTTAAAGGCAATAAGCGTCCAATTGTAACCTTTTAAAAAGCAGATATATACACAGTCATGAGAGCTTAACAATCTTCTTTAGTGTGTTTGTTATCAACAAAGCAGCACAAACACCTGAAGCTCCTTGAACAGGATAATCCTGCTTGACATTGTGTTTGTGCTTAGGTTAAATTCAACCGCATCTGTGAGAAACGGCGCGCATTTTCAGTTTTATTTATTTTTTTGGTCTTTTCTGACTTTGTTGCGCGTTATTATCATGCACGTGACACTGATTGATGTATGTCGTCATGAAACACAGACCCTTCAAATCCAAACACAAGTGGTCACAGGAGATGCATTTAGGCGACATGGGGCGTTAATACCAAGTATGCCAGGTTCGGATTTGGACAATTCAATTCGGGAATTAAAGCTCCCGTGGACTGGAGGACGCTGTTCGGTCATTCTGCAATTGGAAGAGTAGCGTACATGATGACGTCACCTCTCAGCAGGTCTTGGCAATATGTGCCTACTCCGGTTATCTTCATTGCAATTTATATTATATACAATAAAACGAAATATGTTATAAAACACAACTCTGCCTCTTTTCGATTTCATTAAAAATATATATTACCTAGCCTACATATAAAAAGTCAGTGGCGGGAAAAAGGTTGTTGTTGTGGATGACGGTGAATGAATGAATGGAGGAGACCCGGATTGCCATTGCATGCTTAATAGAAGAAGCTAAAGAGGCGGCTGCCCAACTGAAGAGGCGAATCTGTGGTGGAGGATGGAGAGGACACGTGCCACATTAGCATGCTTTAACGTTTGTCTAATAATTATGCGTTTGTTTGTTTTTTAAACCTGTCTACGCATTTATATGTGGACTTACAGTTTACTTGGTACACGTAGATTTTTAAATAAAATAAAAACTTAACATTTATTGCAGGAATGTTGAATTAGACACTAGATTTATAATAAACTGGCAAGTACATGGGATGTTTGACAGTTAATGATATAGAAATAGATTAGCCTACATTCCACATACATACCTGCCATTTGTCTTCTTGGTACGCAAACATCAAGAGGTTGATACTCAGTCCAGCAGGCTTTGCACGGTTAGGTGCACAAACCATCACTATACATTACTGCAAGCGGTGTACCTCATCGGCGTCACATACATCATTAGTCATTAACCAGGACAGACTTCCACACAAACAGGACATTTCATGCCTATGATACTGTAATCATGTATGCTACAGTAACTTTATGACTCAGAACCTGGGAAGACCGTTGTGTTCTTATACTGCCTAACAAACCATAAAAGAAATAGAAACCTTCTCATGCATAAGTAAGTACCTGACCAAACAAGTCAGATCTTGGAGTGAAATTTAATTCTGGTTGACTTCAACAATTCATATCAGACAGTATATTTAGAATACAGTTTAATAAATATTAAACATTTGTGTTTTTACTAAGCAACACATACATAATACATGTAACAAATTAATAAAATTTTTTAAATATATATATATATATATATTTTTTAACAAGACAAATGTCCCTCACAAAGGAATGCATAAATGAATGAGCATGTGCCATGTGCTTTTCTGGAGCTGACTTGAAACCAGCCTTCAGGCTATTAGCATCAACATGCTGGTCCAGATGCTGCCCTGGCAAAAAGATAATAGATGGAGCCATGAAATTGAGGTGCTGGTCACAGTATTCTGGCTTGTCTTTGGAGCCTCTTACAGGGTAACTGCAGACATCTTTGCCATGCCACTAGTCACAGTTTGCAGGACCGTCCACAACGTCGGAGGAAATGACCATCCTCCACAGAGCTATTAATTTCCACAAACCAGAAGAGATGGAGTAGTTGTGGTCCAGCTTTGTTCGCCTTGCTGGTCATGTTCCACTGTGCTGAATGTGGGATAGGTGCCACATCAGGATTCTTCCTCCTGCAGAGCCACTAAATAAATTTGACATAAATAGAAAACATTTCCCCTCACTGCTACTGCAGGGCATATTTGATGCCAAGGTTGCATTCATGGATGTGTCCATTGGCAATCCAGGATTTGTACATGATATGCTTGTCCTACAAAAACAAACAAAGAGTGCTCACTGCCACTTCAATAAGATTTTAATCATTATGCAGGCAGACTGCCCAAATCTGGGTTCAACACTTCCCCAGACATACAGGCAATGATACAAATACTCAATCCAATCCACTTTTTGAAGAATTTCGCCTGCCATTTAAAAGGTTAATTTCACTTGCCGTTTTATATTTTTATTGGAAATAAAAAAGTTAAGAAGCTTTGTCCAGTGGAAAATTTCAAAAGGACTTGCCGAGATAAGGCTGTTATCAGTGGGGTACCATGAATGCTTACCGCCAGGTCATCTTGATCCGACAACATCGGAGCAAATTTTCAAGTAGGCTTTATTTTGTTTTTTTGTTTTTTGAGATTACAATTATACAAGAAAAGCATGCATGCATGCATACATACATCATTTAAACCCCACAACGCCGCCCCAAACAAATAGCCCTGTGGTCACACGTGAGTAGATATACAGAAAAAAAGTAAACAAAACAAACACACACAAATAAATATAATATATAGAAAATAATCATACTCAACCATAACTACACTACTCTCTCCATGAACTACAAATAATTGAATGAGCCCTCCAAAAACTCCAAATAATTGTCCCATTTCCCGACAAACAATTCTAAGTTACCCCGTCTTCCTAATGACACCTCTTCAAAAGCCGCCACCCTCACCCAAAACACAAAGTCTGGGGCAAAATGAAACCCGAGTGCCCACCACATCACACACAAAATTCTGAAACTTCAACCAGAATTTCTGGATCTCAATACACCACCAAAAAACATGGGTCATGTCTCCATCTTCCGGTTGGCATCACCAGCAGGTGGGTGTGTCTTTAAATCCAAGCCAATAAAATCTAAATTTCTAAAATTCCTTTTCGTCATCAAGTGAGATGGCAGTGACGGTAATGTGATCATTTGCCACTGATCACATGATATTGATGAAACACATAATGATATCAGAAGAGCTGCAGCCCCGAATAAACACCACCTGATCTATATGTATAAGAAATGTCTCAACTTAATCGGTTAGCCCAAATTTGATAAAATTTTAACGTCTAGCTGGATCAGGGAAATTGGACACTCACTTGGATCTTTGTACTTTTTAAGAATCAGACTGATCCGTGCTTGTGTCATGTTGGCAGAAGCTTTACATTCTTTAATGATTCCATATAAAAGTCTAACAAAAGTGCTGCCAGTTCTGTAGCATAAGATCTAATAAAAATTCAGCGGCAAATCCATCTGGCCCCGGAGCCTTGCCTGCAGGCAGGGCCTTAATTACCTTGTCAAGCTCCTCCAAGGTTATCTCAGAATCAAGATCATTTTTTTTCTCAGTCGTCAATTTAGAGATATCTAATAGTTCCACAAAGTTTCTAATATTTTCATCAGAAGATGATGTGGAACTAAAAAAAAAAACCAAGCTAGAATTCTGTAAAAGCATTATTAATATCAATGACCAAGATAAATATTTCACCACCAGCAGATTTCAATGAGGGAAAGATAGAAAAACACTCTCTGCTTTATATATTTAGCCAAAAGCTCTTCTGCTTTGTCCTCCTATTCAAAGTATGACTGTCTTGCCCTGAATAGCAGAACTCCACCTTCCGTGTCAAAATAGTATTATGTCTGTATTACAAATGAGTCAATTCTCTGAGGTCATCAGACAACATTCAGCACTTTAGTTCTGTCTCTGTACCTTTTATATTCTCTTCCAACTCCATGATTTCTTGTGCTTTTTTGATGAATGAGGTATACTTTATGATCCGACCTCTAAGAACTGCCTTAAGTGCCTCCCAAGTTATGCTCACAGAGGATATCGAGGACCAGTTGGTCTCCAAATAAACATTGATTTCAGCTTTTAACATTTGTTGAAAATCAGGATTTTGCAAAAGGGATACATTAAAGTGCCAACTATATGATTTCTTTTTCTCCGTATGTGGCAACACCTCTAAACACATCATGGTGTGATCTGAAACTAAGATGTTTCCAACTGAGCAATCAACAACAGATGAATTAAGGGACTTAGATATAAAAAAATAAAAAGTTATTCTAGAATAAATCTTAAAAAAAATGTACCAGATGGGTTCAAAAGAGGGATGGGCATTTTGGTCATTTTGTCTACTCCAGTACTCTGAATAAATACTTGAGTACTTGTCAAGTACACAAGTGGCGATTACATGTTCATTACATGTTCATATATATATATATATATATATATATATATATATATATATATATATATATATATATATTGTTGTATCACAATTTCAATGGTGGAGAATCTATTACGACAAATAATCTAATTATTTGTCAGATCTCATTTATAATGGTTGTCGAAAACAACTGAATCCATAATACATTTCATACCTAATAATGTACAATAAGGACAATTTAATTTAGTTCATTGCTCACATACGTCAAGACCCTAAATTCCCTCCTAAATTTAGCATTCCAAATATCCTTACATATAATGGTGGTAGAATGAGTGCAAAATGCCCACATAACTGATCCTGTCCACATCTCTAAATTATATATGTAATACCCTAGACCAATATCTTGCTGAACAGTTTGAGTCGTTGACATTTTACATTTATTCATTTATATATTCAAGGCAAACGCTTTTATCCAAAGCGACTTACAAAAGAGGAAAACATAAGCAAATCTCTTAAGGAGACAGTGGTACAATAAGTGAGATACTACACAGTTTCACTAGCATCAGAATAGTATACAAAACAGATTTAAGTGCAACAAGAATTATTAATATATAATTATAATCATCTGGCATGCCTCTTGGATAAGTCAGATGATAGGGGATATAGTGATCATTAAGGACAAGGATCTACTCAGGCATAAAAGGCCTTTAGGTAGGATTATAGATGACTCTTGATTCAGATGGGCTTGTCAGAAGAGTTAAGGTTTAATTGTTATTTACTGCTGCAACTTTTATTAAATTAACTGGTGTTTAATTACTGCATTTTGGCAAGGGTGCACTGCTTAGAACAGTTGTCTTTGCCATTTGTGCGCGTGTGCACGTGACAGGAATTGTTTAAAACTGTCCCGTGCCTAAAACCCAAAGCTCAGTGCACTTATCCCACACTAAATCCACACCTGAGCGAATACCACTTTTGAGCGGTCTTTCAAGTGTATCCCAGAGTTCATCACGTTCACAAGCCACACCCCGCTTACCCGGTGTATTTTCACCATGATGTCGTCAAGGGAAGTTTTCCAACATAAGTAATTTATTATCAAATAGTGAAATGGATAAATATATGCTTCATTTACCCTAGTATAAATTAATTTATTCAACATTATGTAACGCGTTTGGGATGAATAGGAGCATCATAATTACAAAATATTATTTGTGTATATTCATTTACTTTGTTATCCTCATCCAATAATCACAATATTTTGTTTATTCTTGCCCAACACTGCTGGTGATTTTGATAATTTATCAGCCAGTGTGGTATACAATATGCAGTCTAGTAAATGTTGCTTTAAAATGAAAAATTATTAATTTCTACCATGGTTTCTCATCTTTATGCATTTAAAATATATGTTGTAATGCATTTTATATGTTGTATTAAACCACATACTGATAAGTTGTGCAAAGCAGTCTTTGGTTGTCTTAAATTATATGCATCGACTTGTCATTTATATAAGTGGTTTGTATTAGTAGATGTTAATGAATCTTTAATCAGGTTTAATTGAATAGTTAGTATTTTTTTAAGTTTTATGCAGTGTATTGAGAAACAAACTAGAAAGAAATTGCTTATATTCATATTTTTAACAGTAAAACAGAATTTTACAGTTAAACATTTTATAATTCAATACTTTGCACATTAAAAACAAGTAAAAATAAAAATAACTGAATTATTTTTTCACACAATAAAACATTATAAAAAAAATGTATTTACATATATTCTGCAGCACAAAACACTTCCAACAACCAGTATGTATGTAACAGAGTTTTAATATATGGACAAGTGGGTAAGTAGGCAAGACCAAAACCGCAAGTGGGGGTATTGGGACAGCAACAAAAACGGTTTCAGACGAGCTTGCTAGCTAGTTTCACTACCCTCAAACTTTGTGAGGTACCAATGGTGTACACTGACGGGACAGCTGTATCTGTTAAGGACAGATATTTCACAAACCCCATGTTCTGTGGGGTGTTCCGTCAGTGTTCGGTCCAATTTTTGAAGCATTTGTGGGTGAAATGCCTCAAACACAACTGCAACCTCTCTGATATCCCTCCTCCTTCGAAATGCAAAAAATATACATCAAGCCATCTGTCCCACAACCAGAGGCTTTTGGTTTTGGGGAATTGGGAAAAGGGTTTTGGGAGAGCCACAACCTAAAACGCACCTCACAATCTGCATTTGTTACGTTTCTCTTTTACTCGTCAAAGCTCACAGACTGGCGGTTGGAGGGGAGTGGTTATAGCATGTTCTGCCCAAGCCATCAAACTGATGTCATCAGAGAAGGAATGTCATTCCAGAGGTGAAACTAATTTTCCAATTGTGAGTGAAGATTCAGAAGATGTGGATTAACTTGCAAGGATGAATTGTTCACCTCAAGACTAGTTATGTTATTAGTAATGAGCTAACAAAGTAAATAGGGTAACATGCAGATTTTAAGAAACATTTTAAAAGCCACAGATTATTTTTGCTAAATTGCCAAGATCACATATGTATGGAGCCCCTAAAAGGACATGGTGGTGCAAAAAGTATAAGGAAAATGGTGGGAGGAAAAAAAATATTAAATCTTTTGCATTCTCTTGCAAAGATATTTGCATTCCCTCGCAAAATGATTTGCGTTCTCTCACAAACCCTGTTATGTATGTTCTCTCATGAAGCATGTGTCATCATTGTTGTAGCTCAGCGATAGGGGATCTTCAACAGTTAAGGTCACGACATGTTCCCAAAGAGGACATCATTCACATGAAAAGGGACAAGGTGGGTAATGTGTCATAGTTCAATGGGCCTACATTTAGCTGATATGTACCAATGATGCAACCAAATGTGTTGACGTGTATCCCTATGTGTGTAAAGGTTTTCAGGGTTCGTACGGTCATGGAAAAACCTGGAAAAATGCCATTTTTAAATGGCAATAAAAAAATATTATGTGACAGCAACCAGATGCGACATACCCATGCTTAAGTTTTGCCAGCACCGGTGGATTGAGAATGTCACTGTGTCAGAAAGAGATGCTGCTTTGGCCGCATGTCAAACATTACATCAAAATGGTAGGGAAATGTGAACTACCCAATGCAAAAGTGAAGTTGTTTGAGGAGATGAACATGCGCTGTGCTGATCCTCTCTTCCCTGTGAAAGTGGGGATATTTAACCGCATTGTACAAGAAATCAACCCTTTCCACACCATGTATCAGTCAGACATTAAATGCTGCCCTACCTCTCTGATGACATGTTCAAACTGATTAAAGGTAAGAAACATATTGATGGTGTAATACAGATTGATGATTGTGTTCATTGCAGTCTATTAGAAATACAAACATATATAAAATGATGATTACATTTTTAAAGATGAATTTTTATTTACTTGTTTTCCATTTTACAAATCCAGAGCAAGATATTATTGTATATAAGTGTGTGGCAGTGGGGGCGTGGTCAAGTGCCCGTCCGGGGGAATAAAGAGAAAGAGGCACTTACACCTGGGCTAAACTATGACTAACACCTGTCTCTAATTCAGAGCCAGTTCCTGTCAGGCGGAGGCGAGGAGCTCCGCCACCGCGACCAGTTCTCCCTCCCCTCCCCTCTACAGCGCCCCGCTGCTCTCCACCTCATATGGAAGTGTCCGCCGACACAGGTACTGGCGTGGTGTCTGGGCCGGCCTGCTAGGTTTGCGGGGATATGGGACACTTCCGGGATCAATGCACTGTGATGGATCTGGGGACTGTGGTCTGGATCCCCGACACCCCGCAGGCTGCCCCCTGACCTAGCAAGAGCGTACCAGATATCGGTAAGGGCCAAAGGGGGGTACTCACCAAGCTTTGGTGGACATGGGTTTTAATCAAACCACAATCCACCAACGCTTGGTTCAACCCGAGGCATTGGGCACAGCTAAAATGTTGAGGGTGGTGTGTGCGCAAGGGGATATTCACAAATACTCTGTGGGGACCCTTTTGATTAAATATCGGGGAACAAAACAGGGTGGAGGCCGCAGTTAGTTCCTGCCTCACCCATCCGCTGATTTTGGGGACTAATTGGCCTGAATTAAAGGGAATGCATGCAGATGGGTCCTGCGTAAAAGCAAGGAGGTGTGATAGGTGCGATGCTCTGGCAGGGGAGGCGGGGCCCGGGCCATCTTCATCAGCTCCACGTCATGACATGAGGGATTTCTGTCGAGCAGTCGCGAGACAAAACCCTCAAGCACACCTTCGACCAAGTGATAGTTGAAGTTGCTGAAAAAGGCTCCAGTGCAAAACACATTAGTGTGAAGTCAAATGAAAAGAATGTTGCATATATTTGAAGCTAAACACAGAGGCAATGTATGACATCCTTAGAGAGCTTAGAGAGTTTTGTGTTTTGCCAGCTCTTCAGGCTAATTTCATGGAATTTGACCCCAAAACAGATCAAGTGGACACCCTGCTGTACAGGACGATGGGGACAAAACCATAATTTTCCAGAGTGTGGGATGTGAAGAGTCTACTTGTCTCATGTGCAGGCCAGTGTTGAGAGGATTTTCCATCAACAAAGAATTGACTGTGTGGAGAATCAGAAGGAGAGGTCTCTTGTTCCTCAGAGGCTCATTGTTGACCATGTCAGGTCTTTTGGGGGCAGAACCCAAGGTAGAGATCACAAAACAACTGCTCCTTTCGGCTGCAGGAGCCAGGCAGAAGTACCATGCCTACCTGGATGAAGAGAAGAGTAAAAAGAACAAGCTCTTGACCTGAAGAGGAAATCCCTCACAGATGAGCTAGATGATTTGTAAAGAGGGCTAGGATGGAAGCTGATATTTGTGCCCTTGAAAAATCAGCAGATGAATACGCTGAGAAAGCAGAAGCTTCAAGCAATCTGACCTTTATCACTAAATCTTTTATGCAAAACTTCAAAAGAAAAGAAAGCATCTCTGCTGAAGATCTAAAAGCAGATTGAAAAAATGGTGCGGATTGTTTTTGGGAAACTGAGATAGGGACAGTTATCTTAATGGTAAATAGGAGGCATAGCTGTCTTAATCTTATTTACAACATATTGTATCCCATATTACAGTTTGTCTCTAGCACTGCTGCCTTCTACAGTTAATGTCAGTGTTACTGGACACTTATTTCCTTTGTTCTTCAAACATTCTTGTCCCTCTGAGTCATTTAGGTTTATGAAGGCTACACAATGGAGTTCTCAGGGTTTGACACATTTTTTAACGGTCATACTGGTGTATCAGTGAGCATCATTTAAATAAACCTTTATTTTGTAGTAAACCACATACTGTAGCTTGTCTGTTGTCATTAATTTTGGTTAAGATATGCGGTGGTAAATTTTTACATAGATTTTTCTTATTTGACGTGTGCATAAATGTTTTAGGAAATGTATAGTCGTGAAAAATGTTTTTTATATTATCGATAAAAATCATGACCACATTTGTACACGTTTGCATTATTACAAACCAAGGAAACCAAAGCTAGCGTATAACCATACCACTTCAGTCTCATCTTTGGTTTTAAATTAGAATTTACATACCTCAAATACTTTACTGGTTCACTAATAATGGTGTCATAATGGCAGTCAAATATAATAAGTTTTGTTCTTTTTAGTTCTGTCCTGGTGAAGCTATTTTACATGATACATTTAATTCACAATAACCTAAATTACACAAATGAGCCTGTTCAAAACTTTGCATTCTCCTGGTTATTGTAATGTTTGGCTTCCTGGATGATCAGTGACTGTATTTTATGATTTTTTTTCTGTCCCAACTTTGTCCTGAGAAGTAAAAATGCTTACCGTTCCTGAGAAAAATCCTCCAGCTACTTCACTTTGGTTGGATTTCCAGCATCTTCTGCACAGTTTAGCAATTTCCTACACTGTCTATATGATGTTGATAACCAGCTTTTCTCTTAGGAAAGTATAAGAGACTTGTGCATAACTATAAGAAACAATACAAACATTTATTGATGCTCAAGAAGGCAGCACAGCATTTTAACAACCAAGGGTAAATTTTATATCAGGATATGATCTGTGTAAACCTGTTATTTTGAGGGAAATATGAGGGACAGTATTAAATATAATACTTTATCTCATATATAAATTACACTTATATACTGAAAAGTTTTATTTTACCATAATTTTATATAATGTGTCACCTTCTTGAGCATCAATGAATGTTTGCACCTTCTGTAATAGTTGTGTATGCGTCCCTTAAAGCGTGAAAGCTGCATCTCAACCTCATAGGCACTACTTTAAAGACTCATGCACCACTATAAATTCATATGTATTAATTCAGAAACGTTTATCCAAAATGACTTACAAAATCAGAAACAATGAATACATTTATCATAAGAGCTATATCTGCAGTACAAGTTTGTGTAGCAGAAATTTAGACTAGACCACAATTAAAAATGCAGAAATGAGAATGAACAAGAGAGGTTAAAATTACAAAGAATTTTTGTTCTTGATCAGTTAAGTGATTGTTTAAAAAAGCGGTTTTGAAAGTTGTTAATCACAGCAATTCGGGTGCAGTTTAGAAACCATAAAGGAATAGTGAGCGTAAAGGTTCTTGAAAGTGATTTTGTCCCTTGTTCTAGACTAGAGCAACAACCAGGCACTGCTCTTTCACGGAGCGTAGAGGTTTCATACACCTATACAGGGCTGGACTTGTAATCCGGCATACCGGGCAATTTCCCGGTGGGCCGCCGCACTTTGGGGCTGATCAGGGGCGGACAGGCCATCAGGAGAACAGAGCAGGTCAGTGGGTCAGCTGCGAAACAGGCCGAATGAGCTGTGATAAGCTAAAATGAGCTGCAGAACAGTCTACAAAACGGTGCTGCGTTATGCAGAAAAGGACAGTGAAATAGCTTTATCAGGGCAGTTCTAAATAATATTTGGTCTTAGTAATTCTTATGATACCTCTTATTTTTAAACTCTTGTAGTCTGCAGGGTGGGGAGCACACAATGCACTTAACTGTAATTACAAGTTAAGATTAACAATTTTTTCTCATTATAATATTGAATATTAGCATAATATTTGCAAATTTTCAGCATGGCATGTACATGTAACGTTTGGTGCCCAAGGAATGGAAGAGGAGATGCTGGAGTAGAGTCTTTTAATTATAAGCACTGGAGTAGAACATTCTCAAGAGCGGAAACAAACGCATTCACAAACATGATCATTCAAGGACTAACAAATACTAAACAAAACTAGAGGGTATATATATACACACTCCACAAACTAATGAGGAAATGGAATACAGGTGGGGATGACAATGAACAGATGAAGTGATTAGGGCAGTGGACTCTGGGAAATGTAGTGTTTGGTTATTGTCAAGTCATATTTTTTTTCAACAGTGTTAATGATATTTGTATAATTTATAATGTAAAAATTATTCAGATATGAATACAATTTTAACTGTAAAGCAGCTCTACAGCAGACAATAATGTCAATATTTAGCTTAAGTCAGTTCCGTGCTAATTCATTTCAGTTCAGTAAGTGTAGATGTTGCACAGTTCATCAGTTATGAAGCGACTTTAAATGCAGCCCTACAGAAGACAATCAAGGCCGTAACCAGGATCTTGTGCAACCTCTGAAACGGTGGAGATCCATTTGTAGTGTATGCAACCTCTGAAATGGACTTGGGTTCTCACCACTAACTGTAATTGATAGAAAAATATTTCCATTATCATTTCAGCTGACTCAACTGTTAGTTGATACAACACCTGTACTGCAATGCATACATACAATACATAAAATGATAAAGGATACCTTTAGCTTTCAGTAATTCCGTCTCACCTTTTATAAAATCAAGTAACTATTCTTCTGTGGCCAGAAGCATCCCACCTTTGCAGGACTCTTTTGGGATCCACTTCCATTTTTCTGTGGACATTCATGAGCATCCTGACTGTCTTGGGAGGGCCTGTCACCTATTATTTCCCTCTTTTCTACTTCTAACTCTTTCTCCTCCTCAACTGCCTGACTTCTCTCTCCTGTCTCTAATAATAATAATAATAATAAAACAAGACTAAATAACTGACCAATAACTGACCATAATATCAATCAACAATAGGTTATGTTTGGGACATGCTTATTAAAAGGATCATATCCATCACTTCACAACACATTAATTATCCATATCATATTTAGCTTAATTGTCAGTGCAGATTAGCAAGATACAACTCCACTGGATTTCAGCATTTCAGTAGGATATAGGTTTGAATCTCATTGGTAGCCCTATTGCATCTCATATTGTAGGCTATTTGCTGCATAGCCATTAACTTTCTCACCTTCCCTCCTCCTCTTTGTCTGTTCATCTTCTGCTGGCTTTCCAAACGATCATTTAGTTTGTTGCAGCCTTTTCATTTTCGGTCATTTGAATGAAAACAACAGGCAGAAATTAACATGACGTCAAGTTTATTTTGAACATTAGATTCGTGAGTATTGAAGTTTATGTGAGCTGTGCGAGACACTGCGTTAGGAAACACTCCGAACAGTTGCTGGAATTGTTGCATGTGTTTTTTAACACAGAAAATAAATTTGAGTATGATGTTTTGTAATATACGCTGTACAGATATGTTTAATTTAGGCTGCAGATGCAAAGTATTGAAACAGATGGCTATTCGGTTTTTAATCCTATGCAATATCACTTTTGTTGTTAGTAAGGAAAGTACTCTGAATCTTTAACCTGTTAGGTTACTCAAAAATGTCAATTCTGTCATCATTAAGTCACCCTCACGTTGTTTCAAACTGGTACAAGTTTCTTTCTTCTGTGGTACATAAAATATATTTTGAAGAATGTTGGTAACCAAACAGTTGCTGGTCCCCATTGACTTCCATAGTATGGAAAAAAATACTATGGAAGTCAATGGGACCAGCAACTGTTCGGTTACCAACATTCTTCAAAATACCTTGTTTTATGTTCCACAGAAGAATGAAACTCATACAGGTTTGAAACATTTTGAGGGGGAGTAAATGATGACAGAATTTTCATTTTTGGGTGAACTATCCCTTTAATTACATAAAATGTACCATTGAGCCACAAACAATAAGTGGTCAGGTTATTTTCATTCAAAACACATCACTGCAGACATTAATACTGATAAATTGTTATATGATTCTTATTTATGTTATTTAAATTTTATGTATTTTTATATAAACAGACAAAAAGATAAATGTGAGAATATTGTTATGAAATATGGATTAATGGTCTTTAGGCTTTGCAAGGTTTTTGAATTAAATAAGTTTTCCATTCTATGCAATACCAGGTTGGTTGTATGGAAATAAATATAACCTCTTTGTTTATTCCATAAAGTTTAAACACAAAGTTGGCAGCACAGGCTCTGGAAAGGACGAGGCTGGCAACGCTGGCCCTGGGACGGACGAAGTTTCCAGCTCGTTGCCCATGGCGGGTGTGGGATGCTGGCTCGTCAACCATGATGTGGGACGCTGGCTTGTCGACCATGACATGTGATGCTGGCTCATCGACCATGACGTGGGACTCCGGCTCGGCATCTGCCTCCCCCACAGTGGACATAGAACCAGTGATCTGCAGGGTAAGGTCAATATACTAAGGGAACTGTGACCACCAGGCATTAAAAATGAGATTGGTTCACTCAATCCGAAATGAAAACAGTCTTTGAGGGTGACCTCATTAAAGTCCACCTCGCTGGCAGAAGTTTTGTTTATGTAATTCTGTACATATTTTAGCCACATTTTTGCTCCTTGAAACCTATTTATGCCACTTCAATTTGATCCCCATTGTTTATTTTCTAAACAGTTGTCCTCCAATGGGAACAGGGACAGACAGTGGAGAGGTGACAGCAGCTACAGTTGTTAGCCTTGGTAAACATGAGCAAAGAAGGCTGTGAAAAAAATATCTGCTTTGTTTATCTATTTGATCTTTCATTGAAAAAATTCACAAAAATCTAACCTTTAATTGAAGTAAATCAATTGAAAGAGGGGAAATATCTCATTATTAAATAAATATTTTTTCTCCAAAACACATTGGCTACAATTATTGCTACCCCTAGAAATTCTTATGAGTGAAACATATCTGAAGTATATTCCTATTCATATTTTAAAAACTTTAGTGCACCTGGGTGACTAGGAACATGACATTGTTCAACAAACTCAAGTGTCTTTAGTTTGCCAAACACTACTGGAACTTCATATGTGACTGGGTTCTTTGGTCAGAAGAAACAAAAAACTAGCTTTTTGGCAGCAAACACCAGAGATGGGTTTGATGCACACAGAGATGAAGTACCCAATACCCATGATTAAATGTGGTGCTGGGTTTTTAATGTTGTGGGGCTGTTTTTCTGGACATCTTGTTCGGATGCATGGCATCACGGCTCTATCAAATACCAAAAGATAAAAAATCAAAACCTGACTGCCAGAAAGTTTACAATGGGCCCTGGTTGGATCTTCCAGCATGACAATGATCCAAAACAAACACCAAAATCAACACAAAAATGGTTCACTGACAACAAAATCAAGGTTCTGCCCTGACCTGAACCCCATCAAAAATTTGTGGGGTGAACTGAAGAGGAGATTCCACCAACATGTACTTCTGAATTTAAGGATATTTTGAGATTCAAAAGCCCTCTAGTGAGTGAGACATTCCATTTCACAAATCCGTCTTGATTTGACTCCTCATTTCCTTTTCTTTTGTCTGCGCCGATTGACGATCTCAGACATGGAGGCAACTGAGATTCGTCCTCCACCAGTCCTCCGATTGAGGGGAGTCACTATGCCACCACGAGGACGTAGAGCACATTGGGCATTCCAAATTGGGAAAGAAAAAAAAAATCACATAATTTATACGAGACCCCCAAAGAATATGCATGTAGCTTTCAGGGGTCTGAGACCCCCCTAGACCCCCCGTAATTCATACCATGCTGGAAATACTAAAGTAGTTCTTATTTCAAGCTGTTTTTAAGTACCAATTTGTAGCACAGTATTTCACTAATATACAGATATGCTTTAACTGCCAAACAAATAACAATTTTAAGAAGAAATAACTTGTAAACATGTAATTGTCATTATCACTGCTTATTATTTCATGTTTAATAAAGTACATCCCCATCATTTTGGAGTACTTGTTCCTTGTTTTTACTTCACAATTTTATTGTAGCCTGCAGTTTTAGTTACTTGCACTGTCTGATGAGGCTTAACGTGTAATATTAATATTGTTTTCTGTGATTAATCACAATTTATAATGGTACATTAAAACAAAAATTAAAAATTAATCATAAATATATTTACTATGTCTCTAAGAACTTGCAAGAAATTAGTTAGTCATTTATTTTAATATAAACAATTGATAAAAATATATGAATACATGCTATAAAATCAGTGCACATGCTGTATTTAAAAGTTGGGCAAATTTTCCAGTAGAATTTATTTATATATCAAATGGGAAGATTCAATGAATATTAAGATCAGTTTAAATGTACATTATTAGACACTATACATACCGATATAAATATAATTGAATGCTAAAGTTTAATTTGGTTAAATGAAAAATCTCAAAACAATTATTTTTTTTATTTCAAAAGGTTTTATAAATTGAATATTTCAGTTATCTTTTGCTTTGGGACTTAATGCCTACACAAGCATTTAACATGCTGAGTGTTGCCAGATAAGTGATGCAAACTCCCTTCTAAAGTATCGATACTTCCGATGAAAAATATGAAAAATATTGATTCTAACATATTGCAGTAGCAACCATAGTTAATTGTGTGGTAACTATGGTTGAACTAAACCCCATGATTAAACTATAGTTATGTGGTGAAACCATGGTTCATTTTTGTAAGGGTAAACAAAACAGAAGTCTAATCATTTTCTGTTTAGACTAACGAATGTAAATTAAATAAATAAAATAAAATAAAAAATATGAATTATGGCAAAAAAATATTATTAAAAATTATCCCAAGAAGTATTTGTATTGGTAATGATGATATTGGACTTATTGGATTAAAAAGAATAGAAGTGGTATCGCCCCTCCCTATCTAGCGCCCCCTACATTTCAAGTAATATGACAGACCTGCATGCCATCTACAGTTGTATTTCTGTGCATTCATATGAACCTGAGAATGGGACCTTTTAGTTTTAGTTTAAGTAAAATGTAAATATTGACTTCTTAACCCCTTTATTTAATTACATTTCACACATCAAATGTAACATTTAAACTTTTAATATTTTTTTATATGTGTATTATTTTCCAATATTTCTTCAAAGGATGGCCCCATTTCTACAGAGTTCTAGTTGAGGTACTGTTGATAAATAAGCATGCCTATCCGTATATAATGAATAGTTATACATACAATTTTTATTAAATACAAGTCCAAAACACTGTGGTGAATTTTTTTCTAAAAATGATTACTAACTACTAATATAGTTACTAGTAGATTTGAGGAATAAATAAACGTTTAAACGGTTACCATTAGTGATGTCACTAATGTCATTATGCGCGCTTCCTGAAACTGCGAGTGTGTGCGTGTATGTGTGTATAAGTGTATTAGCAGAGTGAACTTAGCAGAGATGGGCCACTCCTATAAAAATATATGGGAGAAATTGGAACACTCAACCAAGTTTCTCTGAGCGCCCAACGGTTAACGGGTGTAGAAAAGATGTCCCGCCTTATAAAGAAATAGCCAATCACCTTTTAGATACAGTCATCATCTGTCAATCAACTCTAGAACGCGCATGCGCGTTAGATTAGCACTCCGAGAAAATCGAATTTTTAGCATATTATGAGGTAAAGAATCACAATTTTTGAATCCAGTATTGTTAGATTTTATTGCTGATTTGAAATATGTTATTTGATCGTAGTCCTGACCAACCGTTTTTGAGAGTTTGCTCTTTCTCCATTTAAGTAGACTGGAGTTGCACTGTCATTGCTTGAAATGGCCTCCCGAGAGTGTCCCAAAGATGGCCGACAGTGGACTCACTTCCTATAAACCCTTTGTTACTCAGCCATACATGCTGTTGCCATTGAGATTCAGGCCTTGTTGACGTTCAGTTTGATCATTTCTTCGCTCTCACGATCACAGTCACGGTTTGAACGGTATCGTATCTACGACTCGAACGTGTCAAGTTTCATAGTCGTATAGTGAAATTATGTATTTTGTGTGAAATGTTGTTTGCTATTAGAATATTTTAACTCAGCTGAGATTATGAAAATAGCGGTTGCTGTTATTAGAGGCCTTTAGCCGCGCTGCTAACATTAGCTTAGCTCCACACACTGATGATGTTTATTGTTATTATGTTTATAATGCAGCGTTAAGGTATTGTGAATCCTACAACAATCACTGGAATATTGTTTTAAATAAATTTGTAGTTATTTTAACACGTTGAACATGTTTTAGATATAAAAGCGAGTTGGATCATGCTGGACAATAAACTGGTTAAACAGATTTTTCTCAGTTTCAATAAGTATCATCATCATTTTTTGTTGTTTAGTAAACACCACTGAATTCAATTTATCACTACAGTATCAATGTATCTCATTGCCATTTTTGTTGAATTTGATTGTTAGTTTAAAGTGAGCTAACACAGCTAGCATGAGTCATTAACACATGAGGGATTTTCATATTCCTGTGCTTTCATGTCAGTGTTTATAACTCTTCAGATATGTTATTATTAGTTTTTTATTGCTATTCCTGTAGATGCCGACTATTAAACTGCAGAGCTCTGATGGAGAGATGTTTGAGGTGGATGTTGAAATCGCCAAGCAGTCTGTCACTATAAAAACCATGCTTGAAGGTAAACTCAGCTCAGATTATCGTGTACAAACTCATGTTTTAAAGACCCATTCACACTCTATTATCTAGATTAGTTTTGGTTGCATTAAATAAAATTCTTGTATGGTCAGATTTGGGGATGGATGATGAAGGCGATGATGATCCAGTCCCTCTGCCCAATGTTAATGCAGCTATCCTGAAGAAGGTAAAACATCAACCTCATTGGCATTAGGCTCAACATCACTTAAAACGTTTTGTCATTTGCTATGCTCACACAGACTTTTCACTGTCAGCAGAATGTCTGGTTCACACGTAGCCTATTTGGGACAAAAAAACCTTTAAGTTAACAGGATGACATGTTTGACAGACTGACATCTGAAGCGATAAATCATGTTGTTTAGGGGCATCCTGATACCATTTTTTTATTACATTTTTTTGAAAGTGTACCAATACTTCCTTTTGGGTACTCACCGATACATGTTTTTTTTCTTGTTTTTTTTCCCCCCCATATCAAAACGGTGTCTAAAAAATTAAATCTTTAACCAAATGAAAATATTTTTTTTATCAAAGGAAAAGCTTTTAGACAAAACCTCACTTTGTCAGGTGAAGTGCTGCAAAACAGAGCATCACAGATTTTGCTTAAATTTACAATTTTTTATTTAAATTGAGCTTTTATTGTGGCAGAAGCTTTTATTTTGGTGTGAAGCCCTTTCCGTTTTCTGTGATTTTAACGGTAGCTACTCCCCTCCAGAAAAGCGTACAGCACATGCAAAATAAACATTTAAAGGGCGCCAGACTGCGACTAAAATGGTCATTTAAAGTCTAGTCGCCATATATGTATAATATATAAAATCAATTTAATATAGTCTCTCTATCTATATATCTATATCTATATCTATATATATATATATACATACATACATACATACATACACAGTTGCTGGTCATATAATTAGAATATCATCAAAAAGTTGATTTATTTCAGTAATTCCATTCAAAAAGTGAAACTTGTATAATGTATACATTAATTCCACACAGACTGATATATTTCAAGTGTTCATTCCTTTTAATTTTGATGATTATAACTGACAACTAATGAAAACCCCAAAATCAGTATCTCAGAAAATTAGAATATTGTGAAAAGGTTCAATATTGAAGACACCTGGTGCCACACTCTAATCAGCTAATTAACTCAAAACACCTGCAAAGGCCTTTCAATGGTCTCTCAGTCTAGTTCTGTAGGCTACACAATCATGGGGAAGACTGCTGACTTGACAGCTGTCCAAAAGACGACCACTGACATCTTGCACAAGGAGGGCAAGACACAAAAGGTCATTGCTAAAGAGGCTGGCTGTTCACAGAGCTCTGTGTCCAAGCACATTAATAGAGAGGTGAAGGGAGGAAAAAGATGTGGTAGAAAAAAAGTGTACAAGCAACAGGGATAACCGCACCCTGGAGAGGACTGTGAAACAAAACCCATTCAAAAATGTGTGGGAGATTCACAAAGAGTGGACTGCAGCTGGAGTCAGTGCTTCAAGAACCACCACGCACAGACGTATGCAAGACATGGGTTTCAGGTGTCGCATTCCTTGTGTCAAGCCACTCTTGAACAAGACACAGCGTCAGAAGCGTCTCGCCTGGGCTAAAGACAAAAAGGACTGGACTGCTGCTGAGTGGTCCAAAGTTATGTTCTCTGATGAAAGTAAATTTTGCATTTCCTTTGGAAATCAAGGTCCCAGAGTCTGGAGGAAGAGAGGAGAGGCACAGAATCCACGTTGCTTGAAGTCCAGTGTAAAGTTTCCACAGTCAGTGATGGTTTGGGGTGCCATGTCATCTGCTGGTGTTGGTCCACTGTGTTTTCTGAGGTCCAAGGTCAACGCAGCCGTCTACCAGGAAGTTTTAGAGCTTGCTTCCTGCTGCTGACCAATTTTATGGAGATGCAGATTTCATTTTCCAACAGGACTTGGCACCTGCACACAGTGCCAAAGCTACCAGTACCTGATATAAGGACCATGGTATCCCTGTTCTTAATTGGCCAGCAAACTCACCTGACCTTAACCCTATAGAAAATCTATGGGGTATTGTGAAGAGGAAGATGCGGTACGCCAGACCCAACAATGCAGAAGAGCTGAAGGCCACTATCAGAGCAACCTGGGCTCTCATAACACCTGAGCAGTGCCACAGACTGATCGACTCCATGCCACGCCGCATTGCTGCAGTAATTCAGGCAAAAGGAGCCCCAACTAAGCATTGAGTGCTGTACATGCTCATACTTTTCAGTTGGACAACATTTCTAAAAATCCTTTTTTGTATTGGTCTTAAGTAATATTCTAATTTTCGGAAATACTGAATTTGGGATTTTCATTGGTTGTCAGTTTTAATCATCACAATTAAATGAAATAAACAATATATCAGTCTGTGTGTAATGAATGAATATAATATCCAAGTTTCACTTTTTGAATGGAATTACTGAAATAAATCAACTTTTTGATGATATTCTAATTATATGACCAGCACCTGTGTGTGTTTTGTGTATATGTGTGTGTATATGTGTATATATATATATATATATATACACTACCGTTCAAAAGTTTGGGGTCACATTGAAATGTCCTTATTTTTGAAGGAAAAGCACTGTACTTTTCAATGAAGACAACTTTAAACTAGTCTTAACTTTGAAGAAATACACTCTATACATTGCTAATGTGGTAAATGACTATTCTAGCTGCAAATGTCTGGTTTTTGGTGCAATATGTACATAGGTGTATAGAGGCCCATTTCCAGCAACTATCACTCCAGTGTTCTAATGGTACAATGTGTTTGCTCATTGGCTCAGAAGGCTAATTGATGATTAGAAAACCCTTGTGCAATCATGTTCACACATCTGAAAACAGTTTAGGTCGTTACAGAAGCTACAAAACTGACCTTCCTTTGAGCAGATTGAGTTTCTGGAGCATCACATTTGTGGGGTCAATTAAACGCTCAAAATGGCCAGAAAAAGAGAACTTTCATCTGAAACTCGACAGTCTATTCTTGTCCTTAGAAATGAAGGCTATTCCATGCGAGGCATTGCTAAGAAATTGAAGATTTCCTACAACGGTGTGTACTACTCCCTTCAGAGGACAGCACAAACAGGCTCTAACCAGAGTAGAAAAAGAAGTGGGAGGCCGCGTTGCACAACTGAGCAAGAAGATAAGTACATTAGAGTCTCTAGTTTGAGAAACAGACGCCTCACAGGTCCCCAACTGGCATCTTCATTAAATAGTACCCGCAAAACACCAGTGTCAACATGTACAGTGAAGAGGCGGCTGCGGGATTCTGGGCTTCAGGGCAGAGTGGCAAAGAAAAAGCCATATCTGAGACTGGCCAATAAAAGAAAAAGATTAAGATGGGCAAAAGAACACAGACATTGGACAGAGGAAGACTGGAAAAAAGTGTTGTGGACAGATGAATCCAAGTTTGAGGTGTTTGGATCACAAAGAAGAACGTTTGTGAGACGCAGAACAAATGAAAAGATGCTGGAAGAATGCCTGACGCCATCTGTTAAGCATGGTGGAGGTAAATATAATGGTCTGGGGTTGCTTTGGTGCTGGTAAGGTGGGAGATTTGTACAGGGTAAAAGGGATTCTGAATAAGGAAGGCTATCACTCCATTTTGCAACGCCATGCCATACCCAGTGGACAGCGCTTGATTGGAGCCAATTTCATCCTACAACAGGACAATGACCCTAAACACACCTCCAAATTGTGCAAGAACTATTTAGAGCAGAAGCAGGCAGCTGGTATTCTATCGGTAATGGAGTGGCCAGCGCAGTCACCAGATCTGAACCCCATTGAGCTGTTGTGGGAGCAGCTTGACCGTATGGTACGCAAGAAGTGCCCATCCAACCAATCCAACTTGTGGGAGCTGCTTCTGGAAGCGTGGGGTGCAATTTCTCCAGATTACCTCAACAAATTAACAGCTAGAATGCCAAAGGTCTGCAATGCTGTAATTGCTGCAAATGGAGGATTCTTTGACGAAAGCAAAGTTTGATGTAAAAAAAATCTTATTTCAAATACAAATCATTATTTCTAACCTTGTCAATGTCTTGACTCTATTTTCTATTCATTTCACAACGTATGGTGGTGAATAAGTGTGACTTTTCAGGAAAACACAAAATTGTTTGGGTGACCCCAAACTTTTGAACGGTAGTGTGTGTATATATATATATATATATATATATATATATATATACATCACACACTCAGTTGAAGTCAGAAGTTTACATACACTTAGGTTCAGTCATTAAAACTAATTTTTTAACCATTCCACAGATTTAATATTAGCAAACTATAGTTTTGGCAAGTTGTTTAGGACATCTACTTTGTGCATGACACAAGTAAATTTTCCAACAACTGTTCACAGACAGATTGTTTCACTTTTAATTGACTATATAACATTTCCAGTGGGTTAGAAGTTTAAATACACCGTTAACTGTGCCTTTAAGCAGCTTGGAAAATTGCAGAAAATGATGCCAAGCCTTTAGACAATTAGCCAATTGTCTGATAGGTGTATGGAATTGGACGTGTACCTGTGGATGTATTTTTAATCCTACCTTCAAACTCATTGCCTCTTTGCTTGACATCATGGGAAAATCAAAAGAAATTAGCCAAGACCTCAGAAAAAAAATTGTGGACCCCCACAAGTCTGATTCATCCTTGGGAGCAATTTACAAATGCCTGAAGCTACCACGTTCATCTGTACAAACAATAGAACACAAGTATAAACACCACGGGACCACACAGCCATCATACAGCTCAGGAAGGAGATGCATTTTGAACGTAGTTTGGTGTGAAAAGTGCAAATCAATCCCAGAACAGCACCAAAAGGACCTTGTGAAGATGCTGGAGGAAACAGGTAGACAAGTATCTATATCCACAGTAAAACAAGTCCAATATCGCCATAACCTGAAAGGCTGCTCAGCAAGGAAGAAGCCACTGCTCCAAAACTGCCATAAAAAAGCCAGACTACAAGCAAGTGCACATGGGGACAAAGAGCTTTTTTTGGAGAAATGTCCTCTGCTCTAATGAAACAAATATTTTACTGTTTGGCCATAATGACCATCGTTATGTTTGGAGGAAAAAGGGTGAGGCTTGCAAGCCGAAGAACACCATCCCAACCGTGAAGCATGGGGTTGGCAGCATCATGTTGTAGGGGTGCTTAACTACAGGCGGGACTGGTGCACTTCACAAAATAGATGACATCATGAGGAAGGAAAATTATGTGGAGATATTCAAGCAACATCTCAAGACATCAGCCAGGATGTTAAAGCTTGGTCGCAAATGAGTCTTCCAAATGGACAATGACCCCAAGCATACCTCCAAAATAGTTTAAGGAAAACAAAGTCAAGGTATTGGAGTGGCCATCACATATCCCTGACATTAATTCAATAGAAAATTTGTGGGCCGAACTGAAAAAGCATGTGCGAGCAAGGAGGCCTACAAACATGACTCTATTACACCAGTTCTGTCTGGAGGAATGGGCCAAAATTCCAGCAACTTAAGAAGCTTGTAGAAGGCTACCCAAAATGTTTGACCCTAGTTAAACAATTTAAAGGCAATGCTACCAAATACTAAAAAGTGTTTGTAAACTTCTGACCCACTGGCAATGTGATGAAAGAAATAAAAGCTGAAATAATTATGTACACTTTTTTTTTTTTTCGTAAGTCAAATTTTTGTTTTAAAAATGGCCGAAGGTGTCATAGCTGCAAGTGGAGAATGAACAAAGTAATTTAAATAGAAATAGTAATTTTAACAATGTCTTTACTGTAATTCTTGATCAATTTAAAGCATCCTTGGTGAAGGGTTTTATAAAAAACTTTTTACAAACATAAAAACTTTGTAATGTTTCTAAAATTTCAAATTATTTCAATTCGGGGCTTTCACACTGTGACACGGAGAAAGCAACCTGTAATCAGCTCTGCACTTGTCAGGAAGTAAAATAACTTAAAATAACTGACAAAGACACACGTGCACCACGAGTGGCAGGGGAACATAAGCAGAACTGCAAATACATTGCTCACACCCAGCAATCTCCTCAGAAAAGGCTGTTTGCGAGGATCAGATATAGTTAACTTCTCCCTGACACGCATATCTGCTGAATTATGTCATGCGACGCACAAACGCGTGTGGTTTACTGTAGTGTGCATAATGTCACCAAATAATAATCACACATAAGAATATTGTTCTTTATCATTGCATGCTTGTGATAAAGGAAAAGTACCGGTGTTCCAACAGAATCAGAGAATAATCACACTCCGATTTGGATGGCAGCAAACATGTACAGTATGAAAATAACCTCGGAAAACATAACGGAATATAAAGTTCTGCACATGGATGTCCAGTAAACTTGCTACCAAGTGCCTCAAACCAATATCTAAATATCTTTCAAGAATTGGTGCCATTAACCTGACAATCTTTGACAAATCCTGTGATTAATTTTCCTCAAAGCGCTGCTTGATTTACACAAGCACCTTGTTAACATTACTTTGTTTCCTGACGGACACCGGGAAACCAGCCAGTCAGATTAGAATTTACTAAATTGTTTGCAATATGCATCAGATGGTCAGTAAATGCATTGCTGACAGTTCAAGAGTGTCAGTCACTCTAGTATAGAATGATTTTGCTCTTAAGTGGCTTTGATCTCTTATTTGTACACTGATACATAGTTTTTTCATCCTGTACTGAGCCTTACGGTGTCTTTAATATGCCAACAGGTAATTCAGTGGTGCACCCACCATAAAGATGACCCTCCTCCCCCAGAAGACGATGAGAATAAAGAGAAAAGAACAGATGACATCCCTGTGTGGGACCAGGAGTTCCTTAAAGTAGACCAGGGCACCCTCTTTGAACTCATCCTGGTCAGTAAAACTGATGCCGCCTCTTGTGCATTGCCTGTTATGTGCTAGATGTATAGCATGTTTTAGTTTGAAGCTGGGTTTTGACGTTGTTTGTAGAAGAGCTTCAGGAGCCGGTTGCATAAAACTGTTTTAGACAAGTCTTAAAAGTTAGTTGTCTAAAAATGTGGTCTTTAATTTTTCAGTCAGTTGCATACATTTTTTTTAATTTAAGACAAAAATAGTAAGACTGCAGACCCATAGGCTAACTTTCGTTTACATTCCATGTTGCCATAGAAAATAACTGTCAGCAGAGCTTGTGGGGGCTTCAGTTGAGGGCTTAGTTGAGACTTTGTAGAAGATTTGACTTCTACAATGGTAACAAAATTCCTTAAGTTTCTTTTATTATTTGGGTTAAAATCACTACATTTTTCATTCAATTGATTTTGAAGCATTGCATTCTGATATTTTCCAGCAAAGAAAAACTGTTGAGCACCCACTGTCTGCCATTTTTATTTTAGCTGTTCAGTGTCTTGCTTTTCCCACAATGCATTGCCAATTAAACTTGTCTTACTGAAAGACAACTGTGAGCTTGTTTTATGCAACAGGCTTTCTATGGTGTCTTTAGCTAGTCAGACTAATTGTTAGACAATGTCTTAAGTTCATGGGTGTTTATGCAACCAGTCCCAGGTCTAAAGGTCTGTAGAGCAGTCCCACATATGTGGTTTAATTGTCCTTTAGGCCTCAGTTTTTTGCCTCATGTTATAAATGTTAAAGGCATTGGTGATGATGAGTTAGTTTGGGTTCAATATAATCCCAAAG